>OZ004656.1:6432993-7784260 GCA_963924495.1 Nemapogon koenigi
CTCTAGATGCAAAGCACACATGTTGGCAATTGATGATGGTCGATTATTCAACCCGGTGACTGTTGTATTGACAGCTGTCATCTTTGGCTGTAGTATCTTCGCAAGCTTTTCGGTGACGAAACATGAGGTGCTGCCACAGTCCAATAAAGCGCGAACAACATGCGCATTACCTTCGTTGTCAAATAATTTGACGCATGCTGTAGATAGGAGCACCTGGTGTGACGTTCTGGCAGTAGTTGTTATGATCTTTGAATCGGTCATTGTCTCCTGCTTCTGCGGCGTCTCATCGTCCTTGGAATGTAGCAATGAGTTGTGTCTCTTGCCACATACTCGACAGCTTGAATGCTTGCAGTTGTAGATAGTATGGCCAACTCGAAGACAGTTGTGACAAGCTTTCACCTTGTTGACGATTTCTTTTCGTTTAGATATAGCTTCTTTGAGGAAGTCGACGCAATGATATATTGTGTGGTCTCCATTGCATACCACACATTTCCACTTCGACTGCGAGTTACTGACAGTTGCTAATCCTCGGTTCACATAAGGTCTTGATGAAGTAGACGGCTTTAGCTTTTTGTGCCCTTCCAAACTCTCGAGAAGATCTGCTCGGTTCTTTAAGAATGTGTCGAGCGCAGCATAGTCCATTTTATCGCTGGAGCCTCTAAAGGTTTCCCATTCCTTTAAGGTGCACCTTACTACTAGGAGCTGAAATTTTCTGGAACTTGATCCAAACGAAGCGTATCTACATTGGCAAGGATCAACCCACTCTTCAAGAAACGAAGTTAGGATGGGTGATTTCAGGAAGTGTTCCTGCAGCTCCTAAGATAAGATGCCATATTGCCTCTATATTGGAAGTACAAGATCAACTTGCAAAATTTTGGGAACTTGAAGAAGTGACTGAAGTTAAACCCTGGTCCGAAGAGGAGCATGATTGCGAGAAGATATTTCAAGATACCACAGAACGCCTTTCAGACGGAAGATTTCTTGTACAAGTGCCATTAAAACAAGAGGCACGGGCACTTGGGGATTCTTTCTCAATGGCTGAAAGAAGGTTCTTGTCACTCGAACGAAAACTTCACGCAAATCCCAAGCTTTTCGATGCTTACAAGGAATTCATCCACGAATACGAGAGCATGGGCCATATGTCAAAGATTACACCTGATGACACTGTTAAGCAGTTTTACCTACCACATCACGCAGTAATCCGAGAAGACAGCTTGACAACAAAGCTGAGAGTCGTCTTTGACGCTTCTGCCAAGACATCCAGCGGGCTATCTTTCAATGATATCCAATTAGTCGGACCTGTTGTGCAAGATGACATCCTCGCAATCTTGCTGAGATTTAGACAACATGCAATAGTTATCTCTGCCGATATTGCCAAGATGTATAGACAGGTTCTTGTGCGTCATGAACAAAGGCCGCTACAACAAATCATATGGCGGGAGAACAAGCACGAGCCTTATACGGTGTTTCAATTGAACACTGTTACCTATGGGACTGCTTCAGCTCCGTACTTAGCTGCCAGAATATGTTTAAAGCAACTTGCCGATGACTGCAATGACCGCTCGATTGGTACAGTAATTGAGCATGACTTTTACGTCGATGACTTGCTTTCTGGGGCAGATACCATAGACGAAGCAACTAGAATCTGTACTGAAGTCAACGCTCAACTACTATCTGGATGTTATGAACTCAGAAAGTGGAGATCAAACAATGTGACCTACCGATCAATCGGCTTATTGTTACTGTGACGTCTATAATACTTGACATTGGCGGAATCATCAAAACCCTGATGGAGCCATTTTGAAGAAAAATAGAATAGAATAGTTTTTAGGGTTCCGTAATCAAAGGGTGACAACGGAAACCCTATTACTAAGGATCCGCTGTCCGTCCGTCACAGAACTGTATCTTTTGAACCGTAATAGGTAGACATTTGAAATTTTCACAGAGTGTGTATTACAATGTTCGCTATAACAACAAATATAGAGTTCCTCTGCATACGAATGAAATAGTCTCCTACAAGTCTTCCTTGCTTCCTACAACCTGGGGTCCATCAAGCGAAATCTCTACGGGTCGGCATAGTGGGGTTGACTGGCGGACTGTATTAAGATCTGCCAGTCGCGGACAAACATTGACCAAACAAAACCGTCTGTTCCCACTAGTTCAGGTAAAAAAAACAACCATAACTTTAGTTTAAAATTCGTATAATTATAATATCATAATAATATTTAAGTACCTATAATTTAATGAGTACTTAATTTTGAACAACTATCACTGATAAAAAAATCTGTATAACATTGAGCATAAATGAGTAGGTAGGTATTTGTTTTAGTTCCATCACTTACTTATGGAAGCGTACTTGGGTAGACTTGGGTATGGAATAGAAGTATGAAATGCGGTCTCGTAAAAAGGAAATGCTGGCAGAGGACGACATAGGTGTACTTTTATTGAACATATAAAAATGTATTGATCGATGGAAATATTAAAAGTACACACAATCGCCGAGCGTATGAAAGGTATGAATATAAAAGAAGCAAAAGAGGTATGTCAGGACACCCCCTCTTGGGATAAAAGGCGTGATGATAGATAGATAGAGTATCTGTTCTATTTTTCTTTCAGTCAACGGGTCCTTTGATAGCAGTGGCTGTAAATTACTTTTTGCCAGCTTCATTTTGTTAACATTAGAAAAAATACTAAAGTCTAAAAATATGTGAATTATAAAATCTTCTCCCATACTATCGACCCGGTTGTTACAATTATATTAGTAGGTAGGATGATATCTGTGACGGCTGTCAAAGTGCTTAGAAAGCTGTCAAAGTGCTTGTAAAGCTGTCAAAGTGCTTGTAAAGCTGTCAAAGTGTTTGTAAAACTGCCAAAGTGCTTGTTAAACTGCCAAAGTGCTTGTAAAGCTGTCAAAGTGCTTGTAAAGCTGTTAAAGTGTATGTAAAGCTGTCAAAGTGCATGTAAACCTGCCAAAGTGCTTGTAAAGCTATCACAGTGCTTAGAAAGCTGTCAAAGTACTTGTAAAGCTGTCAAAGTGTTTGTAAAGCTGTCAAAGTGCTTGTAAAGCTGTCAAATGCTTAGAAAGCTGTCAAAGTGCTTGTAAAGCTGTCAAAGTGCTTATAAAGCTGTCAAAGTGCATAGAAAGCTGTCAAAGTGCTTGTAAAGCTGTCAAAATGCATAGAAAGCTGCCAAAGTGCTTGGAAAGCTGTCAAAATCAAAACGTTATCTTTTAATTGTTTTGTTATATATATGGGTATTGACCCTTCATCTGTCTGACATAAAAATAAAATATAGTTACGATTTTACGTCAAGCCTTGGTGAATGACGCACGCCGCCGAGACGTGATGGGGATCCTGTCCGTGCTGTGATGGTTGTGAATGTTGTGATTATTATTATGGCTCCACCAATGTTCATCGGTGATTTGCCAATGTCAAGTATTATAGCCTTCATAGTGTTTATAGCCGATTAATCGGTATTTAAGATAACCTCGCCGACCGTGATATGTCTTATAATCGTCGACTAATCACTGGGCGTCGGTGGTCGAGTGGGTAAAACATCGGCTCACAACTGAGAAGTCGTGGCTTCGATCCCCACATCCAAACCGTACAAAGAGGCTTTTCCATCTACATACCTCAACAGAGCTGGCCACTCGTTAGGTATTGCCTCAAAAAATCTTCGGCTAAGTGAGGAAGACTTTGTCTTCCGCTGGGTACCCTGGGGCCGGCAAGCTTGAGCTGTTAAGTTGTTCTCTTCTAATTTCAACCATCACATCACGGACAGGATTTAACTGGATTTCTCATCACGTCTTGGCGGGCGCGTGCGTTATTCACCAGGCATGACGTAGACTTATAAAGTCATACCCGGTCATACCATTGACTTTGTTGACAGCTGTCACATATATCAAGCTATATTTTAAGTCATAGATGTAGTATGCTGGCGCTCTATTAGATTGGTAATGTCGCAATTAGAACGAGACCAAAAAATTAAGACATTAGTGTGCGTGACAAATGTGTAATTCTGTGGATTTTTCATCTTAGATGACTTACATCCAGGCACTGCACCATGCATTATACTTTAAAAACAGGATATTTTACAAAAATAAGCAAAATTACTACTGACGCTAGGCTGTTACAGTATTAAAAAAACGGTCTCGTCTATCTGTCTCACTTTAACATACGCGTATCTATGCGCTTTCTCTTTTGTATTGCGACTATACTACAGTACTCGGCGTTTGATATGGCACATCGGGTACAAGAGTGAGATGTTTGGCTAAGATCGGCCACTTTCGGATTTGTAGAGCATTGTCTCTGTCACACAATGCACCTGACTGCGATAGACAAAGATAACGCTATACAAAACCGAAATCAACCGAATATCTCGCTCTTGTCCCCGACGTGCCATATTAAACGCCGAGTACTGTACATCTATGTTTAAGTAGGTAATGTGGGTAATTTAAGCTCCGTTAGGCCAAACGATAGATTCAATCCAATCAATATAACTAGAAACTCTTGTATATATAGCAGGCTGCCCTGACTTCGCACATCCTATACCGAAAGACGTAACACCCACTATATGAAAAACACATTGATTTTCTTTGGAAGCGAATTGCAGAGGTCCTCCTGAATCACCCTGTAAAATAAAATGGATTAAATATATAAGGTATACATTTTTATTGGTCCCAGTGTACCCAGCGGAAGACCAACTATTCCTCTTTTAGCCGATGATATTTGTGAGGCTATACCTATATTAGTGGTCATCTCATGGAAAAGCCTCATAAGTGCGGTTTGTCGTATTGTATCTATAAAATACTTATCTTAGTAAAACACACACACATTTTACGGCCTTTTATAGAATTAGCCACAGAAACCTATAAAAGCAAATAGAAGTGGCAGGTGGGCGTTCCCTTGTAAATAATAAGAAATGTTATGTTCTAGACAGAGACTTTCTAGTATGGTGACAGGCAGAGCTGTGTCACTGTGCTAGTACTCACACAAGACTGAAAAAACGGACCATACTTCTAGTAAATACAATAGTAGATAGGGATCTTAAGGGGTAAAGCATCTGCACTCATTTTCATTTTAGTCGCCATGACGTTCCGTAACACACTGAATTGGCAAAAAGCCTGGGAAGAAAGCAGTAAGGGGAGATGGACGATGCACCCATACCTGAGGTGAAAAAATGGATCAATAGAAATCATGGTAACTTGCCATACCACCTGTCACAAGTACTCTCAGACCACGGATGCTTCAATGCATTTATAAACAGGATCGGCATAGCTCCCTCTGGTAGGTACATGTTTATTTTGTGAAGAGGAAGATACTGCAGAACACACAATATTCCATTGTATGGAATTCCAAGACTCCAGAGACTTTTTGGCCAGGGAAATTGAAGAACTTCTTGGACAACATCTTGGAGTGCGAGGCGACGTGGGATAGTGTGGTGGACTTCATAAAGAAGATCATGACCCGAAAAGAAAGAAAGGAACGAGAAGGAAAATGAAAGATAACTTGACACCTTGAATACACTGAAGCTCCGGCCAGGCTGTCATACAAAATGATCAGAACCCGGGTGTTCATGACGGATTTCCCTTCCTCAAAAAAACACACTGAATTATTGTAAATGTAATTTTTCATCAAGCATAATCAAGCACATCCAGCTTTGTTGTAAACGGTCGAAACTGCTTGATAAGCACGTAAAAGAGGTAGGTATATAAACTTACTTGACACGTGTCCTTGCCTCCTCTCATTTCTCCTGCACACATCTGAGTAGTTGTGAGACCGCTCCATTTTCTATTGTGATAAAGTTTAAGTAAATTGTCACAATATTCATTGGTAAATAACGACAGTGATACTTTCTGTAAATCGTTTGATGATTCGAGAGTTCCTAGAAAAAAAAGACACGGTTCAAAAATATCCATATTTTCATGTCCAGCCTCCCTATTCCCTATCTCTGTTGATAACAAGAACGTGTTGGTAATCGTCCACAGATTAGTAATGCACGATAGACAGAGAAGAGCGAGCGTACACGGTACACTCACGCTCTGCCTGTCATATTTGCTAATCTGTGGATGGTTACCAAGACTTTGTTGGCAACAGAGATACGGAATAGGGGGGCCGATCCTTTTCCCTCATCCACCACCAAAAAGAGGTGATCCACTTGGGGAAACGTTCTTCGTTTCGTGATCCACGTTTCTTCACTCGCTACATAGGGTTGCAGATTCAAAGGGGTAACGCAGCGAGTGTTCTTGACACGGTTGGACTTTCTTCAGAGCTGGAGGAGGTATTCTAGCTTTAATTCCTCCACTCTTATTCTTTTTTTAATGTTTAATGTATTAATTGTGTCCTTAAACAACTTCATAATTTCCACTGGAACTTTTAAATCATCCCTTTAATAGGCAGGACATCACATGGTCGGTCCCTTACCAGATGTACTGACCTGATTAAATTATTTCAACAATAAATGTTTACGTGAGGCTATTAACCGGAGCCGGTGGAGGAAAATCGCAAGAGAGGCGGTAGTGTTCCAGAATCAATCATTAATACCACCACCACTCTTTCAAGAGTTTACAACTCTGAGAAGAGATGATTATAAGTAACTAGCTGTGCCTTCAAGTTGCACCCGCGTTAATGGTTACTGTTCCGCTCCTTTGGTTCGTAGCGTGATCTTATATAGCCAGGTTCTGGTTCTGGTTATCGGACTCGGTTTCCGCAACTCGACGTCTTAGCACCTATTTTGCGTGATGCGGGATTTCAGTTACTCCTGCCATCCCAGCTCCTCCAGGAAACCGATCAGCCCCTTGATGTTGCCACATGCTTCCCGAAGGGTCCTCGGAACCCTGATATGAGCTGCCCTGTATTCTGTCAAACCTACACATACCAGAAGGATGTGGGTGACCGTTTTTTTAGTCTCCAATCTCCATGCAAGCTCTGCATAGTGGACTATCTCTAATATATAGCCTATAATTATCGCGTTCAATCAAACAAACTCTTCAACTTTATTATTGTATAGATTAATAAATGATGATAACTTACTAGTATCAGTAACACCCCATCCAGTAGCAACAGCACTAATTTGACCACCAAAATCATGTCTGTTCCACAAGCATGCAGCTCTAATGTTCGTCTCAAAATCAACATCACTTGCTAGTTCTACAAGTGCCAGGTCATTGTATTGTTTCGGTGGTTTGTAGTCGGGATGCTTGTGAAGAGCTTTAATTGGGACCTGAAAGTTTATGAAATAACATAGCTTCAGGAGTTGCGAGGCATTCCGTGAAGAAAAAAAATTAAGGATAGACCTTACGTCATGTCATGTAGTGTCCAAAAAACAGATGTTAGGCCCTTTGTATGAGCCGCTCAAGTCCATAACAACTTTTCCAAAATGATAGTTTTTCTAAAATTACAACTTTCCCAAAATAACAACTTTTCTATATTTGTAATTTATATTTGTTCCCAAAACGATAACTTCTCCGAAATGACAACTTTCCTATTCAATAAACTTACAGGAAATCTGGGTACCCTGGGATCGTAACACGGTTTCGGAAGTTGTAAAGCAACTCGTGATGAAAGAAACAAAAAAAAAGCAGGAATTTATGACAAACCTTTCAAAAAGCTAGAATATGTCTCGAGATTCGTGATCTGTTAGGGTTTGGCGTGTTCTTCGGAAAATATGGGCTTAGAGATTTCGGCTTGTGTGAGAATAGGTCTCGGGTCTTTCGAGAAGTGTTTTACGTTTAACTGATCCTAATTTTCTATCCATTTCTATCTAACATCATGCCTTTTATCTCAATAGAGGTAGCAGTGATAATCCAATACGAATGCTACGATCCTAACATACCTCTTTCACTTCCTTTATATTCATCATACCTTTCATACATGCTCAGTGATTGTGCGTACTTTAAATATATCAATCAATGATTTTTTATATGTTCAATAAAAGTGCACCATATAAACCTTTTTAGTCAATCTTTCATCCTTCATTCTTTCAACGTATCCAAACCAGGGATGATGTCAATACGCTTTATATTACGCAAAGACCCACTGCATTCATTTTACTTTCATGCTTCTTATTCCATACCCAACTGTCGCTTCTATACATGTGAGGGAACTAAAACTTTTGTTGTAAGTTGTCTATTTCTGCATACATTATTTATTCAATGAAACACTTTGCTTCTCGCTTTCACTCTCCTTTCAATTTCCTTGTCTATTTTTCCACTTCCTGTAATTAGTTACATTTTCTAATATCCTTACCTCAATAGGATTGGCTCCATCGTTGACTTTTGGATCTATGTTTTGGTCACCCAATCTTACTACTGTTGGTTTAGGATCAGATACAGTGGGGTCTCTTGGATTTTTTAAACAATGTCCTGCTGTTAAAACGAATCTCTCACTAATCAAGCTCCCGCCACATTTGAAGAGGTATCCACCAGCTACGGCCGGCCAACCGATTGCTGCCTGTAAAATTATATATAAAAACATCAAAAATTGCTTTGTAATACGTCTGCAGCTGTTTGTTGGTAGCCCCGCTCCAAGGCTGCTTAAAACATAGGCTACTTTTTGTCCCGGATAATCTGAAGACATGGAAGACTTGATGATGGGCAACAAGACCACAAGGGTTCTACCTAAACTATTAGAGATAGAGAAGTGCTGTTCAAACTAAAAAATTATAATCACTGCTTGCTTTAGCATTGATTTATCATTAGCAAAAAATATAGATAATATTTAGAGACTCGGAAACCACCTAAATTATTAAGTAAGCCACACATTGGTCCGGCATGCAAATTTTCGAATGGTGGACCGCGCGTACTAGAATTAGACGAGTCTGTGGTTGATTTCGGTGGACCGTATGGCGGCGTGCCGGGGATTGGACGAATGTGTGGCCACCTATAGATAGAAAGGTTGTTTCACGAAGTAGGTATTAAACATGGACCTATCATGTTTAGGAGCTGAGCATTAATAGTAAAGCAAGTCGGGGAAGTTTTCATAGCATATGCTGTATAATCCGTCAGAGATATAACAAAATGATGTATTTAATTTATATAATAATTTTGTGAATGTATTCCAATTGTTGGTATATAGGTCGCCAGTCCTAACTAATCTATACTTGTTTGTTTGAACGAGCTTAATCTCTGGAATTAAAAAATAAAGTCGCAATTGAAAAAATCTTCTTGCATTTGATAGCCCAGTTCTTAAAAAAGGTATATAGCGGTGGTCAAGGTCATCTTGTATCTGTCAAAAATATGGCAAATCTCAGTTAATCCTGGAAAGGTGAGTTTTTTTCTTTTATTAATATAAAAACCTTAAATCAAATCTAAAGATTAAAAATAACTAAATAAACCAGGTCCGCGTGGAATAGTGGCAAGAATACTGGCTGCATTTCCCCGCTGAATCGCGATGCTGATTCGTTGAGCGAGGAAGGAGCCAGGCCTCTTGTCACCAGAAGAAATGATCAGTCGAGGGGATATAATATACATCTTTAATCAACTTTTTGGCATTTGAACCCCACGGCAATTAGTGGGACTTATTTCGTTAAATGGAACGGTAATGGCAGTACAGTTGGCGCTTGTGTTGCAGTGTGTTAACGAGCACGGCTTTTCGTGTCCTCCGAAGCACGAGATTGATGATTCAATGTCAGTTTATAAAACAAAGGATTTCATGTGAGTTATAAATAAATATTACATTATTTTGTATGCACAAGTACCTACGAAATACGATATTTTCCTCAAGTTCTGGTTTCCCCATTATGAAGCTTAAAATCAATACTTAACACGGAGAGATAAAAAACTATCAACAGCTGCCTGTCCACAGAGCTAAAAACAAGTCTTCCACATTTAGCAAAAATGTCACATGAAAATAATGTTTTCATCCCATCTATTCGAAAAACGACGGTTTGTTCCTCAGGCGCAAGCCACATAGGATCTGGCGCGGGCGTTGACATGACACGGGCGTTTTTCTTTCCATTCAAATTTCGTACTAAACGCATAGAAATAAAGTCGCAATTTGAACACACAGAATCGAGCGCGTCATGACGGCGATTTTCAAATTCAATTCAAGTTCAAATTGCCATGCCATGTCAGCGCCCGCACCCGCGCCAGATCCTATGTGGCTTGCGCCTAAGTGCGAGCAAAGTGAGTCTTTTCTCCAAAAGACTTTCACAGAGGGCAATAATGAGTTTTGAATTTGGAACATGAATGTTGCTTCTAATAAAACCCCCCACATACACATCTTCTTGTTCGTTTACCGTTAAGTATATGCTCGGACGCACAGAATATGTGTAATGTATGTGGGCCCCATTATATATATGGAATAAAGGAATAAAGTGAATGGCAGGCATCGATGGTGGCAGGTAAGAACTAAGACAATTTGAAAAATTGTTACTTTTAATAAATATACTAATACGACTTCAAATAAATATATTCATGAGTTGTACCTAAAAGCACCTCTTATTTATTTTTCTCATAGAGGAAGATGAAAAGTGATGGGTATCAATCAGCCGCAAAATTATTTTTTCCTCGGGAAACTTTGAATTCCTCGCTATGCTTAGGATTCTACTTTAGAAATCCTCGCTGCGCTCAAAATTCTTTTAGCGCCCTTATACCGGTAAAATACCTATTTGCTCCCTTCTGATACAATCCACTATTTCATCCCATCTATTCGAAAAACGACGAAAGAGACTTTTAGAGCGGGCAATACTTAAGACGATACATTCAAATAAAATCATAGTTTGAGGGGCGTGGCCTAGCTGCATACGATACTCTAGCGCTACGTGATCGATTGGTCTCTCCGCTGAATCTCTCTCTTTCGCATTGAATAGAAACAAAGGGAAGAGGCGCACGGAAGGTGCTTGGAACAGACGTCCTAAGTGACAAATCAAAAATAATTTATTTAAATTAAAGGAGTAGATTTATTGAAAATCTAAATTAACATCTTACTTACTAAATAGATGATACACATTTGAACTTAATTTAATAAACAATACTTCATGTACTACTGAGAAATTTGGAAAGGAGACTATTTTCAGAGGCTACTTTGCAATTTTTATCTATCGAGCAAACTTTCTTAAAACATGTTATATGATCAACAGATTAATATGAAATATGATCAATTATAACATGTATTTTTTTCTGTATTTGTAAGAGCTTTAGGTTTCACTCAAAACGATTTGAAAAATATGATTTAATATGAAGGTAGCCTCTTGTTTTGAATTTGGAACATGAATGTTGCTTCCAATAAAACCCCCCATAGATTACACATCTTCCTATGCGTCAACAGTTTGTGTGGGCCCCATTATAGTGTTGTTCGCAAATATCTCCATGATGATTTGAATGATTTATTTTTTATTAGAAAGAGTATTCATCCTAAATTGTGCCATAATTAAAAAATTGGTTCTGCAGCAGTTCCGTTCTGTACTTATTTACTTACTGAAAGTCTTCTCTTGCTGATTGGCAGGTCCTTGCCAAAACACATCTTCCTATAGTATTTGTATATTTGTCCGTACATTTGTCACCAGCTGTAACAGACATAATATCATTTCAAAAATTAATATGAATAACTAACACGTTGAAATAATGAAGGATGAAAGATTGACTAAAAAGTGAATGGAAATGCTGGCAGAGGACGACCTAGATGTACTTTTATTGAACATATAAAAAATGTATGATCGATGGCAATATTAAAAGTACACACAATCGCCGAGCATGTATGAAAGGTATGATGAATATAAACGAAGCGAAAGAGGTATGTCAGGATCGTAACAAATGGCATTCGATTGTCTCTGCGTACCCCTCATGGGATATTATATTTCCTGACATACCTCTTTCGCTTCTTTTATATTCATCATACCTTTCATACATGCTCGGCGATTGTGTGTACTTTTAATATTTCCAACGATCAATACATGCAGCATTTCCTTTCACTTCAGCCATATAAACCTTTTTAGTCATTTTGAGAAATTATTTATATTTACCTTTCCTTTGTGAATAACCACTACTAATTAGAAAACATATTATCGTTGTTCTAATAAACATTGTCTTGAATATTGCTGTACTGAAAATAAAATATTGAAATTATTAACTGGCATTCCGCCCCCGGCTTCGCCCGTGTATTATTTCGATCAAAATAAAATATAGCTTATAGCACTCAAGGATAATGTAGCTTCCTATTAGTGAAAGAATTTTCAAAATCGGATCTGTATTTAGAGAAATAACCACCTATATATAAACTTACATTCAGTATATCTGTGGCTAACACAAACGTGTTAGTAACACAGATTAATAAATATGTCAGGCCGAGAGTGAGTATTCATGCTCGCTCTTCTCGGTCTATCGTGCATTCCTAATCTGTGTACGGTTAACAACACGTTTTTGTTAGCAACAGAGATAAGGGCAGGCCTATAGATTATTATCACCAACATATTTTGTCCTCACTTGTTGACAGATATACAACAGTGACTTCAAGCCTAGCCACTCGGTGGATGCGGGAGATGAGAACAAGTCCAATTGGATGCGGTACGTGAAATGCAGCAGGTATTGGTGGATTCCAGTATCGTAAGCAGATATACTACAGATTCTTTTATTCTTTTAGGGTAGACAGAAAGAAAAAATAATTGGCCAAGACGAGCTAAGTAGCCCACACATTGGTCCGGCACCGCACCGAAAATTTCTAGGCGGACCGTACGTTATAAGAATTGGACAAGTCTGTGGTCGGTTTCGATGGACCGTAACGGCGACGCGCCGGGGATTGGACGAATGTGTGGCCACCTTTATTGAGATTATTACTAATATTTAAAAAAAAATACTAAATCAACAGCAGTTTTCAAGTTGCGCTTACCAATGAACAGCATTAAATTTTAATTTAAATCCAACCAAAAATATGCCTAATTTTTTTACATAAGTAGGTGCTTACTTACAAGTTTTTATATGTATACCCTATTTACCCTAAGGTCGATAGCCTAATTGGTAGGACGCTGGACTTGAAACCGGAGGTCCCGGGATCGAATCCTACTCCCTGCCAAAATGCTAAGCACCAATTTTCTTTAAGAATATGTGCTTAAATTGACTTCTCGTGCTCCGGAGGGCACGTAAAACCGGCGTCCGGTCACCAACCCGCCTGCCAAGCGTGGTGACTATGGCAATTCCTCTCAATGAGCACCACTAAAAATGGTGCACTAGAGGGAGACCATGATCCAGCAGTGGATCTTAAAAGGTTGATGATGATGAATTTACCCTTTCGTAAATACTCCTTTTGT
The DNA here is from genome assembly GCA_963924495.1 of Nemapogon koenigi. Taxonomy (NCBI): domain Eukaryota; kingdom Metazoa; phylum Arthropoda; class Insecta; order Lepidoptera; family Tineidae; genus Nemapogon; species Nemapogon koenigi. Next base: position 6,446,236 of record OZ004656.1, read on the forward strand.
TCTGTGTTTTTCTCTAAAAAAACTGAGCATTTCTTTGTAGATCTTGGATTATAAATAGTTACTAGATGACCCGTGCGAATACTTCGCACCTTTAGTTAAACTGGCCTCCAACAGATGGCGTCTTTTACAACATAAATTAATCAGTCGAATTTTAAAAAAAAATTCATTTGTTTGTTTATTTTTCGTCATTAGAGGGGAAAATAATCTTCAAACATTAACTTTGATACAGTATGATACCGACAAAAAACACCTTTGAGAAATAGTACCTATATAGAGATATATATATTTACCTATTGAATAAGGATAATTATGTTGTTTTTTTTTATTTATAAATTTTTTTTCTATGATAATTAATTTTTTACTGACCTTATTTATAGCCCACTAATATTATAAACGCGAAAGTTTGTATGTATGTATGTTTGTTACTCAATCACGCCAGAACGGCTGAACGGATCTGGATGAAATTTGGCACAGATATAGATTATAGTCTGGAATAGCACATAGGCTACTTTTTATCCCGGAAAAATGTATGGTTCCCGTGGGATAGATTTGTTTTTGTTTTTCACGGGATCGACATGATTTTTAGCATAATGATAGTTTAGGGGTCAGAGCATGACATAAACTACTTTTTTATACCGCAAAGGCGGGCGGGGGAGGGGCAAATTACAGACACGGGATTATTTCTTTTTAGATTTATTTACATGCGGGTGAAACGGCGGACACAAGCTTGTCAAGTACAATTAATTGATTTATAAAATATGTTAATTAAACTCACCAAAACATAATGAAAATCTAAACACTTAACATAATTTAGTTCATAAAGTAGGAAACAATACAAAAACTCGTAAATTAAGCTCACACATCCACTCCTGCGCATCAAACTTTACAACTGGATCTTCGTTTTCCTTGTTTATTAGCTATTTGTGCTAAACTTGATTCCTATACTAAAATTTAAAACGTTTAGCATTATAAATTTGATATCCATTGCTTCTGTGAAAAGACCCACGATTCCGTCAAATCCATTTTTTATCGGGTACCCAGAGGAAGACCAAGTCTTCCCCGTTTAGCCGATGGTATTTGTGAGGCTATACCTAACGAGTGGCCAGTTCTGTTGAGGTGCCTCTAAGTGTGGTTTGTCGGATTATGTACATACATTTTTAATTAAAAAACTCATTGGTACATGGCCGCGGGATCCGGGATCTAACCCGTGGTCTGCCTAGATAATACCAAACGTCTTAACCACTCGGCCACCGACGCACTGAAAAAACTACATACATAAAAATTAAATGTGATACGAAAAGTCCTTTGACGTTTGTCTGTTTGTCCGGGCTAATCTTCTTTTTCAGGTAGGTAGAGGACTTTTCAGTGATATATATAGGTCACTTTTTATCCCGGAAATGTTTAGGGTTCCTCTGTAAAAAAAACTCTTTTTCACGCGGCCATCAGGAATATATCTTTTAAAAATTTTTTTGTAGTGTCATCTATATATATAAAAGAAAGTCGTGTTAGTTACTTCACTTATAACTCAAGAACGGCTGAACCGATTTAGCTGAAAATTGGCAGGGAGGTAGTTTAGAGCCAGGAGAAGGACATAGGATAGTGGTAGGGGTTGGAGTAGGGGTAGCTAAAATTATAAATTTTAATTGTGAATATATGGCGTCATCTTGAGTTTTATATGTGTACTAAAATGTATTTGCAAACGTCAATAGATGGCGCTGTATTTTACTTTCTACCACGGAAATGTGTTAATTCCAGAGTCGGTAGGCCAGGTAGGTTAGTTAGGTTATTTATAACTCAAAAACAGCTGTACCGATTTGGCTGAAAATTGGTGGGAGGTAGCTTAGAGCCAGGAGACGGACATATGATAGTAGTGGTTGGAGTAGGGATAGGGGTAGGGGTAGGGGTAGGGGTAGGGGTAGGGGTAGGGGTAGGGGTAGGGGTAGGGGTAGGGGTAGGGGTAGGGGTAGGGGTAGGGGTAGGGGTAGGGGTAGGGGTAGGGGTAGGGGTAGGGGTAGGGGTAGGGGTAGGGGTAGGGGTAGAGGTAGGGGTAGGGGTAGGGGTAGGGGTAGGGGTAGGGGTAGGGGTAGGGGTAGGGGTAGGGGTAGGGGTAGTGGTAGTGGTAGTGGTAGTGGTAGTGGTAGTGGTAGTGGTAGTTGTTTTCCACGGACGAAGGAAAGTAAATAGCAGCCAAGCCAACGTTTGGGCAGGACAACGTCTGCAGGGCCCGCTAGTTATATGATACAAACAAAAGAGGGAAAATGGTCAAAACTGGTCACAAAGTGGAAATGCCCAGAAGGAAAAAGAGCAAAAGGCAGACCCAAGGATCGCTGGACTCATAGACAGATCTAGCAGACAACAGAGAAAAATGGAGACATGACATTTTAATATATATGTATGTAAATAAAAGTGGTCATAGATTTTGTTAAGATTAGGTTATGGAACTTATATAAAAGGCTTATTATTATTATTATTATGTAATTCTAAATTCACGGGCACAACCCGGTCCTTTGTAAGGCTTGCATGGGGACATAGGTCCAACACTTAGAGGCCCATAAGAGTGTTTAATCTAAAGTGTTGTGACTAGCACCCGTCGGGACCTATCTCTGAATGCATCAAATACAATGCGCTCACAGACAGGCCCCGTCAGGTGCCTGGACTATTGCTGTGATAAAATTAAGAGGCTACCTTCATATTGAATCATATTTTTCAAATCGTTTTGAGTGAAACCTAAAGCTCTTACAAATACAGAAAAAATTACATGTTATAATTGATCATATTTCATATTAATCTGTTAATCATATAACATGTTTTAAGAAACTTTGCTCGATAGAAAAAAAATGCGAAGTAGCCTCTGAAAATAGTCTCCTTTCCAAATTTCTCAGTAGTACATGAAGTATTGTTTATTAAATTAAGTTCAAATGTGTATCATCTATTTAGTAAGTAAGATGTTAATTTAGATTTTCAATAAAGCTACTCCTTTAATTTAAATAAATTATTTTTGATTTGTCACTTAGGACGTTTGTTCCAAGCACCTTCCGTGCGCCTCTTCTCTTTCGTTTCTATTCAATGCGAAAGAGAGAGATTCAGCGGAGAGACCAATCGATACGTAGCGCTAGAGTATCGTATGCAGCTAGGCCACGCCCCTCAAACTATGATTTTATTTGAATGTATCGTCTTAAGCTAAAATCGGGCTATTGTCATAGATTAAATAATAATTGTCGCACTGCTTTGATCTTGAACAAACCCGACAATTTATTTACCTACAAACATTTTGGTGACGGAATTTAGTAAGCGGTACCGCTAAATTGAACTCTACGCACAGAACATAGAGCTCATATTACTAAGCGCCTACTGCACGGACCGCCGCAGCACAGGTGCACCGACAAACGCACACACGAGTAATTTTCTTATACTAGCGGCTTAGAGTAATATTTGGATGAGGTTGAAAATTTTTGTATGAGCTCTTTTTTCTAAAACAAACTTCGCCTTTCTAATGAACTTTGGGGCGCATTGGTTGGACTTGGATGGTTTCAAAGTCTATAACGGCCATAGATAGAAACATTTTTTGTGTTTTATATAATTATATAGATTATATATTAAAGCTTAATATTACATTACATATTATAACATCACGCATTCACGCTACGACCCAAATAGTGTATCAGTATTTATAAATTATTATGTTGTTATAAATACAAAACTAATGTAAACAGTTCAGATGTACTAGATTATTAAAAGTTTAATAAAAAACACAGAAAATTAAGTTAAAAACACAAAATACGTATTTAGCATAAAATCGAAAAGAAAGCGCGCGAAATAACGTCCAGCCGAGTTAGCATACATTTTGACAGCGACACTTTCGTTTCGGTCGAATGGCCTTGAACAGGCCAAAACGTTCATGTCCAACAAGGACCGGCCAGAGATAGCCCGGACCGGGCATGCCCTGCACAAGAATGCCGAGCAATTTGCTTGGCCGGACAAAGACAAGTACACGGAATTTGCCCGCACATTGTTGGGCCGGACCTCTCGGCCCCGGGCTATCTCTGGCCGGTCCTTGTTGGACATGAACGTTTTGGCCTGTTCAAGGCCATTCGACCGAAACGAAAGTGTCGCTGTCAAAATCTGTGCTAACTCCCAAGCACCCGAGAACGCGACTGTGCGACAGCCCGTGTGATGTGTGTCTCTTGAAGGTGCGCGGAGTTGTAGGTGCTTTAAGTTACTCTATGGTGCTTTCGTCGTACCTACGCACGGAGTGACAGACCCCTATTGTTTTGAGATGTTAAATGGATTGGTTTATCAAGTTTATTGGCTGAGACTACGGTCACCTGCCGGTATCATTCATCTTATGAAACGTAAAATTGGCAGGTGGTGACTCGCCGTTTACTAAATGGGCCTCCTAAAACAACCACCATTTTTAAGCATTTCTGCCGGCAGTAAGACAGGCAACATTGGTGTAAGCGGCTGGGGGTGTCGATAGGTGTGACACCGGTTTCACATATAGCTTCCCCGTTATTACGCCTTTAGACACTTCCACCTCCGAGCATAATACATAATATTATACTCTAACGACTCCACCCTGGACTAGAGCTGGTCGTTTTTTTGACAAACTGCTTCAAGAAACAGATTTTTGCCATGTAACGAACGAACGCTTTTATGACAGAAGGAAAATCAGCTTTTTTTAAAAAGCAGGTTTATTGCTTCGGCGATTCAACTGTACGTACGTACAATAGAGCCTGGTCGTTTTTTTTGACTAACCGTTTCAAGAATCAGATTTTTGCAACCATTTACATATTGCGCTTGTGTGTGTAGTGTAGTGCCTGTGAGAAGTGTGAGAGGTTCTAGCTTCCTATTAATGAAATAATTTTTAAAATCGATTCTATAGTTTCAGAGATTACCCCTACATCAAATCTTATAAACTGTACCTCTTTATAATATTAGTATAGATTAGATACATGTACCCATAACACATGCTTTGGGGTTCCGTGTTATCATATTTAGAACCGCGACATCTTTCGTTTCGACTCGAAGGCCAAACCGACGAATCCATACAGGGCCAGCCAGGGAAGGAATGCACGGCCCGAGTGTGTCCAACAGCATAATGACCGACCCAGCAATTTGCTCGGCATTCTAGTGTTGGACATTCTCGGGCCGTGCATTCCTTTTCATTACCGATGACAGTACTTTCTATGCAAACAATAAATGGCTAAAATAATTGTTCTAAGTTTCCTCATTCTGGTCAAAATAAAAGATGTAGCGGGGGGTCCTATGTATGCTAAAAATAAAAATTCTACCAAAAATATTTACGACGCGGTTTTGAAAAAGAAACTGGTTTGCTGTTCTTTTAATATGGACGCTGTATAGTGTATAAATACATTAGACTGATATGGTACAGACTGTCGAATAAACGGTTTTTTTGAATGAATGAATATAATATGTAGTATGTACGATTTACGCCTTATGAATAAAAAGCCGTTTCTTTTGGCACTGCTTTTCGAAGCAGTTTGTCGATTTATAAAATGGGTTACGTTCCGTTTCACGTAAAATACGAAACGACCCAGCTCTACCCTGGACAGCCAATTAAGGCAAGCCAGGGTCGAGAGTCTCAGGTCTAGCAGTGGGGACGCTTGCCTCAACCTACTCCCTGGGGCACTCGGGTTCAACGGTGTCGTTACTAACCCACGGCTCGCCATAAGCCATTTATTATTACTCCTCATGCTCCACCCACGAGGAAGCATTATGTGTCCTCCGAAGCATATTCTTGTTGGACATCCTCTTCCTCTAAGGACATCAAAGTATTCGACCTCAAAAAGAAGCAATGTATATTGTGTAATAAAATTTTATTACTTTCCGTAATAGAAAACAAGCTTGCAAGTTGTTTTTGTTTTAATTTTAGATTTTTAATCAGAGGAGTGGCGCGGATGTCTTTTGATGATACAAAATAGTCAAGCGCGTATTGGAGTATGTGTCTATTCTATATATTGTCACGCCTTTTAGCGCACGGTACAATTAGCTACAATACTTACCTATCTAATAGTGAAATCCGCAACAAAATCTGTTGTGTTTTATATGTTCTTTGATGTGTAACATCTTTTATCTCGCTTTCCTGCAATCTGTGGGAGCGATTTCGTGAGACGGGACGGAAATGTGTAACAGGAAGTCGAGAAAGCGCGCGCTATTTGATTTGACCAATGAGCGCGTAGGGTCGTAGAGTTGGCCGTCAGATGGTACCAACCCATTTTCTGAGAGGTTGGTACTGTCAAACTGTCAACCAACAGTGTGTGCGTGTGTGTGTGTGACGAGAAAGAGAAAGGGAAATAGAAAAGTGTGTATAAAGTGTTAAGAGGCTACCTTCATATTAAATCATATTTTTCAAATCGTTTTGAGTGAAACCTAAAGCTCTTAGAAATATAGAAAAAATTACATGTTATAATTAATCATATTTCATAATATTCTGTTAATCATAAAACATGTTTTAAGAAACTTTGCTCGATAGAAAAAAATTGCAAAGTAGCCTCTGAAAATAGTCTCCTTTCCAAATTTCTCAGTAGTACATGCAGTATTGTTTATTAAATTAAGTACAAATTTGTATCATCTATTACTAAAGTAAGATGTTAATTTAGATTTTCAATAAAGCTACTCCTTTAATTTAAATAAATTATTTTTGATTTGTCACTTAGGACGTTTGTTCCAAGCACCTTCCGTGCGCCTCTTCTCTTTTGTTTCTATTCAATGCGACAGAGAGAGATTCAGCGGAGAGACCAATCGATCACGTAGCGCTAGGGTAGCGCTAGAGTATCGTGTGCAGCTAGGCCACGCCCCTCAAACTATGATTTTATTTGAATGTATCGTCTTAATGTTTTCAGGATATAATGTTAATATTGCTTATTACCAAGGAGATATGTCAGATGTTACGCATCATATGCGACTACTGTAAGGGTCGCCCGTTGTTAGGGTCCCAAAGGGTAAAAACGGAAACCCCATTACTAAAGCTCCGCTCTCCGTCTGTCTGTCTGTCTGTTACCAGGCTGTATCTCATGAACCGTGATAGTTAGACAGTTGATATTTTCACAGATGATGTATTTCTGTTGCCGCTATAACAATAAATACTAAAAAACAGATTAAAATAAATATTTAAGGGGGCTCCCATACAACAAACGTGACTTTTTGCCGTTTTTATAGATAATGGTACGGAATGGTACTTCGTGCGCGAGTCCGACTCGCACTTGGCCGGTTTTTTTTTTTTTGCTTCATGCTTCCAAAAGTCTGATATCGGTCCCAGCTGAATAATAAGTCATTAGAGAATGCGGAGCGAAAGATGATGTGACTAAAATGAAGAACAATAGTTTACGCTGGTTTGGACACGTTGAAGATTGATTAAAAAGGTTTATATGGCTGAAATGAAAGGAAATGCTGGCAGAGGACGACCTAGGTGTAAAATGTATTGATCGATGGTAATATTAAAAGTACTACACACAATCGCCGAGCATGTATTAAAGAAGCGAAAGAGGTATGTCAGGATCGTAACAAATGGCATTCGATTGTCTCTGCCTACCACTCTTGGGATAAAAGGCGTGATGATACATAGATAATTTATTTTTAAAGACGCCATCTGTCGGGGATCAGTTGAACTAACGGTGCGAAGTATTCGCACGGGTCATCCAGTATTATCTATCTGATAATACCTTACATTGTTTGAATGACTTCCTGCTGCCATTATTGTCATGATCTTTGAACTATCACAAATAAATTTAAATATTTAATTAGGCCAAGGTGTGTAACAAAGAGGATATAATCAGCAAATACTAGCGTTCCATAATATTTAAGTTATGCTTATAAGTACCTAGTTTTAAAAAAAAACAGGTACTACTTGTGGCAGCTGTAACCGATTTTCTCGGAAAGCAGGAGAAGGGAAAGATTTAGGAAACTTAATAATAATTTTAAAAAAAAGTGTAGGTACCGATTTCAAAAATGATGCACTGAAAAGTGTGCTTCAAATGCACGTCACTATAAAAAAAAAACCAAATCGCTTCAAGTGTGAGAGTGTGACTATAAAATTTGAAGAGTTCTCGATTTCTCCAGGATCCCATCATCAGCACTGATTATGGGAGCATCTGAAAAGTATACCCTTTGAAACAAAAAAAAATACTAATACGTCTTCAAGTCATCGGGGAACATATTATATAAAAAAAATCCGACCAATTAAGAACCTCTTTTCATTTTTTGAAGTCGATTAAAAAAAACAAAAAAAAAATTGATTCCGGCCAGGATCGAACTGGCGGCCTTCTGCGTGTAAAGCAGATGTGATAACCACTACACCACGGAACCACTTGACGTCTGATGCTAAATTGTTGCATACATTTTATATATTCTTGTTTAATAATTTATAATTAATTAACCTAATAACACATTTATAAACAACTATTAATATAAATTGCTATAAATAATAACACTTGCAATTGTATCAAACGTCAAACAATTTACAATGATTTTAAAAAAAGAAGAAAATTATATACTGCTAGCGCCATCTGTTGTCCGTTTATAGTAACTTACAAATAATAATAAATGTGTTTCCCTTAACTCATAACAGATGGCGCTACACTATATTTTCTGATTTTATTTGAAGATAGCTTTCCCTCCCGGCTTCGTCCGTGGAAATTTCTGAATTAGTCGACATTTATTGTTACTGCTCCACTCTTTTGAGTCGCAGCGTGATGTTATATAGCCTATAAATAACCTCCTCAATAAACGGGCTGTGTAAAACCAAAGTAATTATTCAAATCGGACTGCTACCAGTCTGCTTCCTATATATACCATATCTTGAAGGAATATTGTTGGTATAGTTGTACTTAATATCAAAATTTCAAAGGCGAAGCGGGGGAGTAAATCTAGTTTTAAATCAAAAAAGAAAAGAAAATATATAGGTAATTTATTTATATTAAAAATATAATCTTATTTCATACAATTTTGTATTACTCCATTATAAATTCCATACAAAAGATAACAGGCACTTCTATTCTATTCTATTTTTTGTGTTATGGCTCCATCAGGGTTTTGATGATTCCGCCAATGTCGAGTATTATAGACGTTATACAATGATCCCGCCAACTGTGATATGTCTTATTAATCACAAACTAATCACAACTATCACAGCGCGGTCGGGATTAAACCGGATTCCACATCAAGTCACGACGGAACGCGTGCGTCGGTCGCCATGACATGACGTAGAATCTAACAGGCACTTGTAAAACCAATAATCATCTCATAGGTTAGGTACTTTGGAAATCTATCATCTATCTATCTATTATCACGCCTTATATCCCAAAAAAGGAAGGCAGAGACAATTGAATGTCATTTTGTTATGATCCTGACATACCTCTTTCGCTTCTTTTATATTCATCGCACCTTTCATACATGCTCGGCGATGATGTGTACTTTTAATGATTCCAATGATCAATACATTTTTTATAATGTTCAATAAAAGTACACCTAGGTCGTCCTCTGCCAGCATTGCCTTTCACTTCAGCCATATATTTCACTCTGAATTTACCTCTAATGACATCCTTCCAGATGCATAAAGACTGCATTTCCACTATGCATACGCTGGTTTGACATGACCTCTGAAGCAGAGATTAACATATTTGATATATTTTTTTAAACTTCCATACTAAAATTAATTGTAGTATATTTATACACAGATGGTTTGTAATATTTATATAAAAAATACAAAATATTAGGAAACAAACATAAAATTGTTATATATAAAAATTTACTTAAAGCCCTTGTGTGGCCATACGGATATACCCATATACCTCTTCTATTCGCATCTCTTAAATGGTGGCTTATAAATGCAATTAATAGCATATAACATAGTATTATGTAATTTATCTTTTTTAATGAATAACTATAAAGGAGAAGTAGAGCTATTAAACTGAAACATATAGATGTGCAATGGAATATACCTCGTTGTTGATTGTTTGTGATGTCCTGAAAAAAAAAAAAATTAAATTAAAAAAGATAGATACAGGGATTCCACATCATGTCATGGCGACCAATGTCATGGTTGTGATTAGTCGATGACTAATAAGACATATCACAGTCGGCGGGACTATCTTAAACACCGAAGAAGAGATAGATATATATATGCTATTGCACACTGTTTTGTACATAATTTTATTCTACACAATTCTTTCCTACATCATTTTGTTATATATCTCTGACGGGGACAGCATACGCCAGGAAAACATGCAGGAGCTCACTTTCCTATGACTTGATTCACTCATACTGTCCAAGTTTGCCCTTTACTATTTCTTTACACAAAACTGCTGCACCTAATGTGTTATTTATTGTTTTTAGATACTAAGTAGATAATAAAACTATAACAAACCTTCCAGTATATAGATTTAGCAACCAAAACATGATCAAAATCGATAAATGAGGATACAAAAGTACAGAATAAAATGTTAAAAAATACAGCTTGGCCTGATATTTCTAATTCGTTTGTGAAGAATAAAATAGATGTCATGCATCCTAATATAGCATGGACTAGGTTATCTGCAATAGCTTTAGAAATTTTTTGATTAGCTAATTTTGGGCCAAAAACTATTTCATCTCCAATGTATGCCACGCCAGCTATTGATAAACCCAAAATTAATTGATATATTTTCATTTTGCTTTCGAATTGGAGCCATTTGTTGATATTTTTTTGGTAATTTAACTTTAAATTAAAAACATTTTGCAAAACATTTATTGTTTACATTTTTTTTTGAAGGCCATTTCATTTTCTTTTTAATTTTTGATATTTATTTTTACAACTTTCGTTCGGAGTGCATAATTACATTTTATTTGTTACTTATTAAGAATCGATTAATAGAAAAAGAGTAAATTAATTAAGATTTTAAATTACACAAACTGAATATGAATAAAATGTAGATAAGATAAATAATATATGATTATTATAATAATGTGTCCTCTAAAAATTATGTTTTTTATGTTTCAGAACGTGCCTTATACCTTAGTGACATTTGACTTTTAAATCAAGTTTTAGCAAAGGCTACATATTTTTAAACCTAATAATTTTAAATTTAATCCGAATCCGTTGCGGACGTTTCGGTGCTCGACCCCCTTTAATTTTAAACTTTATTATATTTTTATTTTATATTTATGTCTACTTATTATGGTTCAAAAGTGAAAAGATACACAACCTTTTGACAATTTTGACATGCGGACGGTAAAGGGTTTCCGTTGTCACTCCTTGGGTATGGAACCTTAAAAAGAGCTAGATTTACACTACCTAGAGTAGTCTCCAATATATATTTTTGCTACGAAATCCTCTGTTTTATTAAAAGGAAGATAGGGCTCAGCTGGGTTAGCATATATTTTGACAGCGACACTTTCTTTCGTTTCGGTCGAATGGCCTTGAACAGGCCAAAACGTTCATGTCCAACAAGGACCGGCCAGAGATAGCCCGGGGCCGAAAGGTCCGGCCCAACAATGTGCATGCAAATTTGCTATGCCGGGCAAAGACAAGTACACAGAATTTGCCCGCACATTGTTGGGCCGGACATTCTCGGACCGGGCATGTCCTGCACAAGAATGCCGAGCAATTTGCTTGGCCGGACAAAGACAAGTACACAGAATTTTCCCGCACATTGTTGGGCCGGACCTCTCGGCCCCGGGCTATCTCTGGCCGGTCCTTGTTGGACATGAACGGTTTGGCCTGTTCAAGGCCATTCGACCGAAACGAAAGTGTCGCTGTCAAAATATATGCTAACCCCGCTGTAAAATACACTAACTAAAAAACCGGCCAGGAACATAGTGATTGCTCCTTACTCTATGATATACTATCTATGCCAATGATATTTGTGTTGGATTCCACGTCATGTCATGGCGACCAAGGCACGCGTCCCGCCGTGACGTGATGGGGAATCCAGTTTAATCCTGTAGGCTAGGTATAATAATTGACATTGGCAAATCACCGATTAACATTGGCGGCCATAATAAAAGAAAAAGAAGAAGATAATATTTGTTTGAAAAGAACCTTAAAAAATGTATTTCCTTACTCCGGTTAGATACCTACACATTTCCGTCCCATTTCACAAAATTACGCCCTACAAATTTATGACACAGCCAGAATTAACATGGTAGGCATGTATTTTAGGTACACATCACTTTGTAAGTAAATGATGTTTTTTTTTCAGAGTTAATAAATGCCTAAAATACCCACTTAATCCTGGCTTAATTCAGTCAAAGTAAATTATTTAGGTATTTTATCATTAAACCGATAAAGGTTTGACACACCTAGCACACGTTATCAACTATCAGATATGAACGACAGACGGTATTTATATAACGTTAAGTGATGGAAATAAGCGAATTAGAAATAATCGATTATTAATCATAAATAATCGAAAGCGTCAAATAAGTAGAGCTCTTTGACATACGGCGCGCAGAACATACCTACTTAATTAAAAAAAATAGATTTCATTTTATATTCATCTATTATCTTTTATCAAAGACATTTAATTATAGAATCTCTTTGTCTTTTATACATGCTCGGCGATTGTGTACTTTGAATATTGCTTTCAATCAATAATTGTTTTATATGTTTATTAAAATTCACCTAGGTCGTCCTCTGCCAGCATTTATTCATTTTAGTTACATCATCATCTTTCATTCCGCATTCTTCTCTAATGACATCGTTCCTGATCTTGTCAATACACATTCTACGTTAATACTTGGTTAATACCGCATATCTTACTTTCATATTATTCCATACCCAAGTCTCGCTTCCATAGTGATGGAACTAAAACAGCATTATGTAATCTATATTAATTTTACTTCTTCCACCTGCATTACAATAAAATCGTAAAAGATTTGTATCTTTTGTCTGTTTGTCCTCCTGTACGTTTGTCCTAGGTTTGTGCACAGTATTTAAGATAAGCTTGCTTGAGAACAAAATATGACTGCTAACATTTCAGTAAGTATTTGTTTCATTGAAATCGGTTGAAAAATAGAAAAGGTGGCCGTCACAGGACGCCTGGCAGATGTGAAACATCGAAATTGACGCATATATATTATAGTTGAGTAGAGAGGCATAAGCAGTACATATAGTATACGCACCACGCACACACTAGGTAGTACAGAGAGAGCGGCTGTCGTTCTTACCCCCAAGGCGCGCTAATAGATGTGTTTCATTCACATCAAAATAATTGTCAATTTTATTGCGTAGGTGATACTGCTAAATCTGGACATTGTTTACAAATGTTTCTGGCCACACCTCAAGGTATGAAAGGCGTGATGGGTTTGCGTGTAGACATAGTTGAATAATAACAATAATAAAATAAAAAAACCCCTTTGCCATACAAAGCAAGGGGAGATGCGTGTTGACCTTTAAAAAATTGGGTCAAGGTCATGTACAAAATCGAAATCCATTTGAATTCGACAAGGATAGCAATATATTGTGTCCCTACAACAATTTGATGTCGGTCAATAAATTATAAACCTTAGTGTCTAGTAATACAGTTGTAAATATCTGATTCAAAATTTCTACGTTGTTTGTTATATTACTTTAAGGATGCTTTAAGGCCAATTTTTATATGCTGATTGCTGATAATATACTAGAGACATCTTATATTAATGTGGGCGAATGAATTGTAAAACGTAAAAATAATGGAAAAACAATGACGCAATAGTGGCTAAATCTTATAAGAATTGAAGCCATTAGCATTAAAAAAGAAGAAATAAAGCTTCGACTTGCATGGTTGTATTAATACAAAACTCACCGATACCTATGGGTATTTATAATAAAAGACTGTTCGATAGTTCGATCTACATATTCGGCTAGTGAGAAAGACTTTGTCATGCGCTGGGTAACCTGGGGCCGTCAACGGTTCCTAGGAGCTGTAAGGCAATCCGTGAACACTTTTTTTTAATTAACATACACATACCTATTTTATATACTTAGGTACTTTATAAATAACAAAAAAATGCCTTAAAAGATTGCTTTAATGTAAAATAAATTTAGTTAGATTCTTACGACTAGAAAGGAAACTTCCCAGCGGACATCGTTGAATTGAAAATTGATAGAAAAGTTTTTTTAAGTAACTCCATAATTTTAATTTTGTCAAATCAAAGCGACATCTATCAGATATACCGCCATATTAGAAAAACCTTATCAGAAACCAATAAAACCGTCAATAAACAACACCAACAAACATGCGATTATTAAAAAAACTAATGAACTCGATTATTTATTTCAAAAAAGATCGATTCATGAAAAATCGAGTCGAAATCTGACTCACTGATCAACACATGCCTTTACATAAGATAACATTTTTATGTGAAATTATTGCACAGTGAATTTTGTTGTTTCGAAAAGCCAAGTGTTACTGTTATTTGAGATTTGTATTTACTGTTATTTACTTCAAAATGCGTGAAATAGTACATGTACAAGTTGGACAGTGTGGAAACCAGATCGGTACTAAGGTAAATGAGTTTATTTGTATAACCTTGAAAATATAATAAAATCGATATTATTTCGCAGTACGTGTCTAATAGAGATGTATCTTTACATGAATATAAAGTATGAATCAAGAGATGGTTAACCAATCTATAATCCAAGACTTCTGTTGGTAACAAACGTGACATATACTGAAATGCTTAATTAAAAAAAAACATGAAATACGCAGCGAAACCCAAATAAAAAAGTTGTATAATTATGAAGTATGGGTAGCTAACAAAGCAGACGGTTCCGGATTCAAATCCCAGACGAGGAAAATTGTTTATAAAAAAAAATGCGGTATTTTTTTCGAGTCATGAATTTGCTTCAAAAGGCACTGGGTAACCTAATTTGGAGCCGGTTTAAAAAAAAGTTCGAGGGCGTGGGCAGTTTTGTTTCGTCATTTCTGTTTACAGATGTGACCTCAGAGGCCATTATTGTCCTTAGCTGTCCTTATTTTCAGGATATTACTGAATGACCTAGTTTTTTTATAGATATCAATGATAGGTCAAGGATAATGCGGTCATACCAATTAAGGTAGTGTTAATTCTTTCCGCGACTGGCTTTTTCATATTGATTTAAGGATAAAATATTTCGCAACGGGGTTCTTTTCCCGGGAAATAGTGAATATTGAATTAACTTTTTTACCCGTTATAAACCGGGGCGGGTCTTTTACGGGGCGTGATTCAAACAATCGATCTTTCACATTTGTAATATTAGTATAGCTATATACATATCTATCATCACGCCTTTTATCCCAAGAGGTGTAGGCAGAGACAATCGAACGCCATTTGCTACGATCCTGACATACCTCTTTCGCTTTTATAAATTCATCATACCTACCTTTCATACATGCTCGGCGATTGTGTGTACTTTTAATATTGCCATCGATGAATAGGTATTTTTTTTATATGTTCAATAAAAGTACACATTTTACGTAAAGACCGCATTTCCACTACATTTATCTTACTTTCATGCTTCTTATTCCATACCCAAGTCTCGCTTCCATTATATTATTGTCCCCATTTCTAAATGACACACTGATTCTCACGTTACTTTTGCAGCTGCTCTATAGAAGGGAATAACGGCTTTTATAACCGACTTGCTTTGTTAAAAATACCTAAATAAGTATCCCAGTCGTATAAGTCGATTAATTAGAGCTGACACGTTCGTTACTTGTTCGTGAATTTTTAGGAGATAATACTTACGTAGTAATTATTATTTAATCTATGATAAATACATTCAGTAGGCATTTAAATTTATATTTGAATTTTACGTCGAATTTATAAGAACGTTTATATTTCAATTTATAAGAGACTAGCTGTCCGCCCCCGGCTTCGCCCGTGGATATTTTCGAACAAAATAAAATATACCCTACAGCACTCATAGATAATGGCTTGCCTACCCTGTTTTCCACGATTTCGTACGTGTTTATTTCAGAATGTTGGCAAACATACACTTCATACATAGCTTTTGTCATGTTAACCTCTGCCCACCCCGTTCCCGTCGTCATGCCGTGATGGTATATAGCCTATGTTACTCAGGGATAATGTAGCATTCCAATGGTGAAAGAATGATCAAAATCCGGCAGTAGTTTTTGAGTTTATTCATAACAAACATACAAAAATACAAATCTTTCCTCTTTATAATATTAAGTACTAGCATTCCGCCCCCGGCTTCGCCCGTGGATATTTACGAACAAAATAAAATATACCCTATAATAGCCCTACCACTACCCCTACCCCTACCCTACCCCTAACCCTACCCCTACCCTTATCACTTAGGGGTTTGAAAAATAGATAGTAGCCGATTCTCAGACTTACTGAATATGCATACAAAATTTCATAAGGATCGGTCAAGCCGTTTCGGAGGAGTATGGGAACGAACATTGTGACAGGAGAATTTTATATATAAGATTTTAATATTGTCCACACGCGAAGCCCACGACTTCTAATTTCAAAATGTTGACACTTCATACATAGCTTTTGTCATGTTCACCTCTGCCCAACCCGTTGCCGTCGTCATGCCGTGATAATAAAAAGTATCCTATGTTACTTCTAATACCTCCAAGAATATATGTGCAAAATTTCATGATGATCGGTTAAGTAGTTTTTGCGTAAAAGCGTAACAAACAAACTTACATTCGCATTTATATTAATATATATAAAGGGATAGGGATAGATGTCAACTTCGATATTTGAATTTTTAAGAGCTGTCACATTCGATATGTGCCAACCACAGATCTGGTGCCAATATTAGAAACCAGCACATAACTGGAAAGGGAAAAAAAATTATGGAATAACATGAACATAATATGAGTGGCGGGTATTAGTTTAACTTGCCCTCTGAAGCACGAGAAGTTGTTTATAGCTCTTTTAGGCTCGAATGAGCATTGAACCTTGAACCACCGAGACCTTACTCATAAGGAGACGCCTCATAACTTTTGTCCTATACAAATTACATGCTTAACGACTTCTTAAATTACGCGATAACTATATGACTTCTTAGTTTCGAAATTTAAATAGCTTTCGAAAGTTAAATAAATATATTTGACACAGTTGAATTTTTTTAATATGAAAATCAGTTACACCTAGGGAATGCAATCCCGCAAAATAATTTTAATCCCGGTATTTGCGGGACTGAACCATCTTAATCCCGCGGGATCCAGGTATTTGCGGGATCCCGCAGGGTCGACTTAAACCTCTGAAATCAATCGTAAATAATCGTAATAATTAAATAATAGACCTCGTTTTCACGGTTTTAATTTTAACCCAAATTAAATAAGCTTTTTGTTAAATTTTCAATGGTTTATTAATATAATAAATATAAAAAATAAAATTCTTAGGAAAGGTCGCAGGTGTGACGCAGGTGTTTGCAGGGGCCCGATGGTTCCAAAAATAATATTATTTCTTATAAAGTTCAGTTTGATTTTGATTTATCTATAGATTCTATCACAATCAATATTCAATGAATAAATCATTGCATTGTGTCATAATTACAAGTTGTAACTGGCAAAATATAAGTAATCAAACGCCTTCACACCGTTTCCCTAGGGCTCGGCGCCCCGCACCTTAGAGAAACACGTATGTACCACGCTTCTCTGTAATCCCGCCAGTCCAGCGGGATCCCGCAAATTTTTCGACCGAGATTAGTCCCGCAACATGTATGCGGGATCCCGGTATTGCATTCCCTAGTTACATCTAACTTTTATAAAGCCCTGAAAGTCATCAATTTCACGCGTACCTATTTTCAACCGATTTTGCGAGTCCAGTTCTCTTAATATATTTACAAATGTACCATTTTCTCGTATTTGTCCTATAGATAATTTCACATACTTTATGCATACATTAACTACAACTTGCTATTTTTAATAGTTTTTCTACGGAACCCTCCGTACCCAAAAGGGTAAAAAAAGGAAACCCTATTACTAAGACTCCGCTGTCGTCTGTCACCAGGCTGTATCTCATGAACCGTGATAGTTAGACAGTTGTAATTTTCACAGAGTGTGTATAACAACAAATATTGAAAATAAAATAAAGTTTAAAATTAAAAGAGGCCCCATACAAGAAACGTCCTAGTATAACTATAATGCATACTCTTAAATAAAACCGGACAAGTGTGAGTCTTAGTGCATTCTATTGAGTGTACGAATCCCTTTGTGTGCTAGTTCGACTCACACTTGGCTGGTTTTTACTTTACATACCGACTTATTTTTTGATAATTTGACATAATATTGACATGAATAGGTATTTTATTAAATCATATCAGATTTTACTGCAATGCAGCTTTTGATGATATATTC
Source organism: Nemapogon koenigi (assembly GCA_963924495.1). NCBI lineage: Eukaryota > Metazoa > Arthropoda > Insecta > Lepidoptera > Tineidae > Nemapogon > Nemapogon koenigi. Next base: position 6,464,535 of record OZ004656.1, read on the forward strand.
TTAGAAATATTATCTTTATCTTTTTAAAGTATTTTATGTGTTATATACTTTAGGTACATAAATAAATACCAGCCTAATCCATACTAAACCACTGATCCGATTTTGATGTTTGATAAAAAACGGAAATCCGGAACGATGTCATTAGAGAAGAACGCGGTGTAAAAGATGATGTTGTGACTAAAATGAAAAAAATTAGTTTACGCTGGTTTGGACACGTCGAAAGAATGAAAGATAAAAGATTGACTAAAAAGGTTTATATGGCTGAAGTGAAAGGAAATGCTGACAGAGGACGACCTAGATGTACTTTTATTGAACATATAAAAAATGTATTGAACGAGGGAAATATTAAAAGTACACACTATCGCCGTGCATGTATGAAAGGTATGATGAATATAAAAGAAGCGAATGAGGTATGTCAGGACCGTAACAAATGGCATTCGATTGTCGCTGTCGACCCCTCTTGAGATAAATGGCGTGATGATAGATAGATAGATTGAGATCATGACTTTCAGATAGGCCTCAACCAAGTCACCATCGTACATCTTAGCAATATGCACTGAATCGGTATTTATTGTACCTATAAAATTATAAATATAATGGACTCACAAAAAAGACCATGTTGTTAGTTATGTTCTCAGTGGAAATAATTATGTGTGCTCACCTTCTAAATAAATAGGCTTGATCTGTTTCTTTTCAGTTCTGGGAGATAATAGCTGATGAACATGGTATTGACCCCACCGGTTCATACATAGGGACTCTGCCGCAACAACTTGAGAGAATCGATGTCTACTTCACTGAGGCACAGAATCGTATGTACAACTAATTATTTATGAACTCAATCGTTTTTCACGAATTTATAAGAGTTAACACGTTTGATATTTATATTTATAAGATTTAACACGTTCGCTATTTGAATTTACAAGAGTTAACACGTTCGATATTTGAATTTACAAGAGTTAACACGTTCGATATTTGAATTTATAAGAGTTAGCACATTCGATATTTATATTTATAAGAGTTAACACATTGAGCTATATTTAATTTATAGATTATTATTTGATGTTTTAAATAATAAAACTCGTAAGAACGTACAAAAAATTATAATTATATATTAAAGTTAATATAAATTCAATGTCTGTTTCGGCACTTATTTTAAATTTAAAATATTTTCTAAATGGAAAAAACCCCAAGAACCGAGAGTTTCTTTCATAATTTGTTAACTTTTTTCAGAAAAATATGTGCCAAGGGCAATTTTGGTTGATCTGGAGCCCGGTACTATGGACTCGGTCAGGTCAGGTCCTTATGGTGCATTATTCAGACCTGATAACTTCGTTTTTGGACAAAATGGAGCAGGTATGTTAAGATTTGATTGTTGCTGTCCATTAGGAATTTAATAATCCAAACATTAAACAAGGGAGAAAGCTTTATGAAGAAATAGCTTTACGTCCCGACTTCGTCCGTGGAATATTTTTAAATGTGACAACAATAGCTTTACGTCCCGACTTCGTCCGTGGAATATTTTCCGTGATGTCGCTCTCCCTCAGGTACTACCAATTATCTCTGTGCATAAAATCAAATTTTGAAATATTATCACGTGAGGTTTTTGAGCCACTTTTTTACATCCCCCTCCCCCTTGGTGATATATGGTGAGGTTCTAAGCTACCCCATCCCCCATCTATTTAACATAACGTGTACTTTTTTGGTTAAAAACTAAATAGTTTCGAATATTTTTTTATGGTAAAATATAATAAAAAACAGCACATATTAATTTTTAAATCAGTGTCCTTGGACCTATGGGTTTACTTGACTATTTTCGATATGCACGTTATATGTAACAACAACCCCCCTCCCTCATGTGATCAATTGTGATATCACATTTTAACATCTTAGCTATCTATCGCTATGTGGCATGCATTTGTAGGGAGTGATTCCGTGAAATGGGACGGAAATATTATGTAATGTCAAATGAAACGGAAGTAAAGAACTCCGAATTGAAAATATAATTTTTGAGGTTATTTTAAAGTTTAGATGTAGGTATAATTTGAATATTAGAATTTTGGAGGCTTTTTAGATGTAACACATCATTGACGACTACTGGTAATAAGATTTGCTTTTTTTTTAAAATTGTTTAGGAAATAACTGGGCCAAGGGACACTACACTGAAGGTGCAGAACTGGTCGAGTCTGTGATGGACGTGACAAGGAAGGAGGCTGAAGGATGCGATTGTTTACAAGGTAACATTGCTTATTGTATTTTATTGTGACGAACCTATAGATCAGTGTTTCCCAATTAATGGTACGCGTACCCCCAGGTGTACCTACACAAGCTTGCTTGAGGGGTGCACGCGGCAATCTCAGGATTCTCTGGAAACACATTAACGCAAACAGCAATAGCCGCGATATATTTTGAGTCAATCAATTAATTTAATTAAGATTTTAAATTTATTAAATAATGATTTACTTGGCTATTGATTTATTTGATTTATTTGGCTACAATCGGTACGCGGTTTGGGCCCTTTCTCGAAGGGATACTCAGGAAAATCTAATTGGGAACAGATCATTGTTTCCTATTGTGTCAGCAAGAAAAAAATTGGAAAATTCAATATTTGGCTCGCGAATGTTAAAAACTCTAGCCAAACAGCCAATAATCACACACCAAAATTATTTGAATATTTATTTTTGGCGTATTTTTTAATTGGCTTTTTGGCGTCATTTTAGCCTATTGGTCTTGTAAATATTATGAGAATTTCACCAAAATTCCTAATTCATGGAAAAAATACTAATCGAATAAACATAAATAGAACTTTTAAAGAGATTTCTTTATATCGACCCCTCCTGGAACATTTTACGTTTTACGCCGCGATTTACCGACTGTGCTGTATGGTTCAAAAATAAGCTATATCCTAATTAGTTCCTCTTCTTCTTCTATTATGTCTCCACCAATGTTAATTGGTGATTTTCCAATGTCAAGTATTATAGCCTTTATAGTGTACAAAGCCGGATGATCCCGCCGACTGTGATATGCCCTATTAATCACAGACTAATTATCACAGCGCGGACGGTATTAAACTGGATTCCCCATCACGTCACGGCGGGAAGCTTGCGTTGGGCGCGCCATGATATGAGTGGAATCATCTTAATTAGTTATAGATTTAGAGAAATTTATGATCTGCCCTTAACCCATTTTTTTTATTACAGGATTTCAATTGACACATTCTTTGGGAGGCGGCACTGGCTCCGGTCTTGGTACTTTACTGCTCAGTAAAATAAGGGAGGAATATCCTGATCGTATTATGAGCACATTTAGTGTTGTACCTTCTCCTAAGGTAATTGCATCACTTTATATTGACCAAGTATATTATGGTGAATGGACATTTCATTTTTAGAAAGATTAGAAAGAAAATACTGGTACAATCCTTAATTTAATTTTTTTCTTCCCATTTTTTTCCTTTTTCTTCACCGTGTTATCGGTCACAGCACAGGGTACCCAGCTGAAGATAAAGTCTTCCAATTTTAGCCTCCTGTATTTGTGAGGCTATACCTAACGAGTGGCCAGTTCAGTTGAGGTTTATTTAGAAAGAAAAGCCTCTATTTACTTATAAAAACCCATTGTTACATGGCCGGGATCGAACCGTGATCCGTCTAGTTAAATCCAGACAAAAATAGGTACTTACGTGCTTTATTTTTTCACGTGTTTTCATTAAAAGTAAACTTTAAAGTTGTCCATTGGTGACTTTCAGTACCTACTTCATGTGATTCTTTGTGATAAAAAAATCGGCATAAATACTTACATCTCATCATTAAATTAACTCAAAATAGCTTAGGTTTCTGATTCTAGTTTAACCGAAAACTGTTGACATTGCCTTACTCGTGGTAGAGTTAGTAACTAGATTTTTTATCTATAAAACATCAAATATTTGCTTCATAATCTGAGCTATTTTGAACAACTGTTTATTTATAATAAGTTTTGTTACTATCTAACAAAGCTGTTAGATAGTAACAAATATATGCCTATACATAAATACAGTCATGTCCTAATACATAAATGCGAAAGTTTGTTTGTCCTTCTTTAACGGCAAAACGGATAAAACTAAACTAAAATATATAGGGCGTCTGTGGTCGAGTGGGTAAAACGTCGGCTCACAACTGAGAAGTCGCGGGTTTGATCCCCGCATCTGAACATGTACTAATGGTTTTTTTTATAATAAAAAGTACAAAGAGGCTTTTCCATCTACATACCTTAACAGAGCTGGCCACTCGTTTGGTATAGCTTCAACAAAAATCTTCGGCTAAATGAGAAGACTGTCTTCCGCTGGGTACCCTGGGGCAAGTAGCTGAGAGCTGTAAGGCAACCCGTGAAGATTTTTTTTAATATAAAACTGTCTCTAAAATTCCGGGAAAAAAAATTTTAAACAACTTTTTAACCAGTGCGAAGACGAGGCGAGTCGCTATCTATATTTTATAAATCATCACTTCAGAACGGCTGGACCGATTTGTTTTTTTATGGTTCTTAATAGTCTGAATAAGGTTTTTCTTCTTTTTCTTTATTTGGTAGCCTAATTTCTGGGGAAGGTTATAGGCTATTTAACATCTCGCTACCTACCCAAGGGGGTGAATTGTATTCCTAATACAACGCGTACGAAGTAGCGGGCAATCAGCTAGCTTTTTTTCATAGATTTTTTGTATGAACACAAAGATCATAATAGGGGATGAAGGTTAATATGTGCTCCACGTTTTTAAATCACCATTTTTTCTCCAGGTCAGCGAGGTCGTCCTAGAACCGTACAACGCTACACTCTCCGTACACCAACTAGTGGAGAACACTGACATGTCTTTCTGTATAGATAATGAAGCTTTGTACAATATCTGCTTCAGAACTCTAAGATTGACCAGTCCTACTTATGGGGACTTGAACCATTTGGTATCGGTTAGTATCACTACATATTTTTCAACAGACTTGCTCGTAACGTGAGTCTTATTTTCACTTTTAGACCCATAATCCCATATATAAAACACGCGTGCTTTTTACTTTACATTACAGCACAAGAGTTATAATATAACCCAATGAAGTTAAATTCGTACAAGATTGCAAATTGTATGTGTTTCAACAAAGCATTCTTAATTTAACCGCATAATACAGTTTTTATTTTTTAACCACGACTTTGTTGGCTATTTGACGAAGATCTAGCGCGACGCGGGAAAAAACAAAACATTTGAGAATTGTACTTTCATTAATTGTTTTAAACCACATGAAGTTTGATTTTTCCTCGCAAGTGTGTTGAAAAACGTCGTATGAAACCCGTGTGCATTGGTCATTACATACTCAGCTTTCTCTGATAATACCGCCTCGTACGTAAAGACCAACATAGCACACTTGTATCACAGTGTACTAATAAAGTCCCCCGCCGTGTCTGTCTGTCTATGTGTGCTCTTTTCACGCCGTAACTACTGAACGGATTTTGTTTGTTCACTAATATATAGATTGATTCACCGGGAAGGTTTACGAGTATTAAACATATACCTATCAAGTTTAGGAGAAAAGTTATCCCCAGTGAGGTAAACTCGTATGGCGTATGCTGCCTAATCCGTAAGAGATATGACAAAATAATGTTGGAAAGAATTGTGTAGAATAAAATTATCTATAAAATATAGAAGGCATATATGTTATATTTATAATAATTTTAAATATCTTCAGCCATAAATTAGCAATTTCATTTCTTTCTAAATCTAGCGAGACCACATTGACATATTTCACTAGTAGAAAGCTACGATATCTCTGAGTATTTTTTACTATTCAACATCTTATACTACAACGGCCAGAGACCCCAGTGACAGTGTCCACTTTTTGCCAGTTGTCCATATTGAACAGAACCGGTTGCGGCACTTACTGGACCTATCTGTTATTTTTAGAAGAAGTTCAGAACGTCGGCTTTACTTGCCCACCGAAGCACGAGGAGTCGATTAAAGCACATATTCTTAAAGATTAAATTTTTTTTTTAGATAATTATAATATTTTACATAACTTTTCAGTTGACAATGTCCGGTATAACGACCTGTCTAAGATTCCCCGGCCAGTTGAACGCTGACTTGCGGAAGTTGGCTGTTAATATGGTGCCATTCCCTCGCCTACATTTCTTTATGCCAGGTAAGTTGAAAAAAAAACTCCAATACAAAAAATATTTTATTTTATTGTTCGAATAGTTTAATATTATGTGTCACATTTTTACAGGCTTTGCTCCTCTGACTGCCAGAAACTCATTTGACTACAGACCACAGTCAGTTTCAGAGTTGATGACTCAAGTAAGTTTCTGTTCTATTATATTTTTTGTATTATGGCTCCATCAGGGTTTTGATAATTCCGCCAATGTCAAGTATTATAGACGTCATAGTAACAATATGCCGATTAATCGGTAGCTAAAATGTTTTCGCCGACCGTGATATTCCCTATTAATCACTGAATAATCACAGCGCGGACGGACGAAAAGCGTGCGTTGGTTGCCATGACATGACCTAGAATCACTCAAGTTTATGTTGCGTCCTCACTTGACATATTCGTGTTCGCATATTCGCTATTTTGACAGATAACTTTCATATGTTGCTGTCAAAAATTTTAAATTAGAACGAACATTCGAATACAATACACCAATACAACCAATACTTTACGTTACGTTCGATATTTATATTTATAAAAGTTAACACGTTTGATATGATATGATGATAACTTGTTCGATACTTCATTGAATACTTAAAAAATATTTAATTTCTTATCTTAGTGTTTCTTTTAAACACCTTCTACATGATTTGGGTCTTACGCATTTTAATAAAATCTAACTATAATTTCGTGTGCGTGATTAGCTTTATATCTCTTGCATGTTTATTGATTTTTGGTAATGGATATTTGTTATATTTTTAGATGTTCAACCCAGGAAATATGATGACAGCATGCGATCCTCGACATGGAAGGTATCTTACCGTGGCGACCATATTCCGAGGTCACATGTCTATGAAGGAGGTTGATGATCAAGTAATGAATATTCAAAACAAAAATTCAAGGTACCTTTTTTTTATAAATAAATTTAGAAGCAATAAATATACAATTATCAATTATGACATTCTACAACCATCACACATCTGTAGTCAGGACAACTTGTAGGTAATGAAGATTAGTTAAAACTTCATAGTGCACCAAACCCAGTATCTTCTTGACCGTGCCAAATTCCCACTTAACAGTATCAATCGAAATTTTAGTTTTTTGAATTCACCGCTCTGTCAATCAACATAAAATGCAAGGACATCGATAGTGTCATCAGTAGTGTCAATAGTGAAGCGACGTGCTTTTTAGCTTCGATATTTATCGATATCGATATGTATTTATAATAATTTGGTCTATGACCTGGCTGATTGATGTTTTCAAATAATAAATACAATTACAGTATTGCTTTACATAAATGGTTTATTTTAATACATACAATATAGTCATTTAAACGCCTGGGTTTGTTTATAAAACAATAAAAAATGTTGAGCATAAATTAAAATGTAACTCATTAGGACATCACTAATTGATTAGTACCTACTCGAGCTGTCAAAAGTAAAATAAATTCTTGGATGTGGTATAGTTTTTCACAAAGAGAAATCACTACGTGGTTTTTCACATCTCACATTTTGGATAGTGTACTATTGAAGTCGAGGATTTTAATAGCGCTATAGTATTTTATAGTAAGAAGAAAGTGATGATATTTATTAATAGGTAATTGAATTTATTTATTCTAGCTACTTTGTGGAATGGATCCCCAACAATTTGAAGGTAGCGGTATGCGACGTTCCTCCGCGTGGACTCAAGATGTCTGCTACGTTCATCGGAAACTCAACAGCAATACAAGAGATATTTAAAAGAATATCAGAACAATTCACGGCTATGTTCCGCAGAAAGGTAAAAAAAATCATTACAGCGTTTAGGCGATATGTATTTTAATAAAGCTGCAATACAATCTATATAAACAAAAATGACATGCTGTTCGTTGGTAAGCGCATCACTTGAGAACGGCTGGACTGATTTGAATAGGTTTATAGGAAAAGAAAAATTGGAAATGTTGCCCGGAAAGTTCGGGAAAAACTGAAAGTGGTTTTTTCTTTTAGTATTGACAATCCTGACGTTCAAACTCGAACATACACCTCTTGCCTCGTTTACGTTCGTTATTTGAACTTTTAAAACCCCTTCTACATTGGGCAACCAAATTTATATGCCGTATATCGGGTTTAGAGGCGTGTCAAAATGATAAGAGTTAGGTATTTTATATTAATCTTTTCATTTATTGAATAAAAGTATTTACATAGCACAAGGGTGTATGATAGATAAAAAATACCCTATCTGCTTTCAGTTTCGAACTTTTCAGAGATTCTAATATAAGATTTAAATATTTGAATTTCTGTCTAAAACTTTAGATGCCAGTTCAACAAATACAGTCAGTATATTCTACAAAAAGTCTGAATAGGTATTTAATTCAATCGACCTTGATTAGACAACGCCGTTGTACAACCGTGTAGAACCGCTTCAACAGTTGGTTTTTTCGGTATTTCAATTTAAAAGAGTCTTGACGTTCAATAACTAAATTTTATAAGAGTTACAACGTTCTGTATTTGAATTTATAAGAACTTAAATGTTGTATATTTGAACTTATAACAGTTGACATTGACAGACAGATTCGATATTTCAATTTATAAGAGTTATCACTATCGATGTCTAAATTTTATAAGAGTTAACACGTTTGATAATTTTGAACTGTCTGTTTTTTTATTATCTTCTATACTAATAATAAATAATAAAGCTGGTTACTTATATAATTATTTTTTAACTTTCCACAGGCATTCTTACATTGGTATACTGGGGAAGGTATGGACGAGATGGAGTTTACAGAAGCGGCGAGCAACATGGCTGACTTAATATCTGAATATCAACAGTATCAGGTAAATATATCTATCTATCATCACGCCTTTTATCTCAAGAGACAGAGACAATCGAATGGTATACTTATTGGAATTTTTGGTATAAAAAATATTCATTAATTACAGGATGCTCAAGTTGACTACGACGAGGTAGAATTTGATGAAGAAGATGAAGAAGTGGAAAATGATAATTCTGTAGAGTTTGATCGTAACGATGCTGTCAAAGTTGCGGCATAATTCTGTTAAATATAAGAGGGATGATCCATTAGCGGGCTAGAGCGAGACAAAAGTCAAAAGCGTCAATTCTATTAGTGGGGTTTACTTTTGACTCGCTCTAACCGACAGTCGATCACTCCTTTAAAACCTCAGAGTAAAGGACATGAGCATGTTCTTATTCCTGTGTATACAACATTGCCATAACATACAACCCGCTCAGATAAACAATGGTAATCGAAATGGCGAATTTTCTTTTTGCCTTTCACTCACACTGTGTGAGCGAGACGAATTATAATTTACCGATCATCACCGTAGAACAAAATCCTTATCTAGCCATGCTAGCATGACCGCGTAGACAAAATCTACAAGAGGTAGCATGACATCCTCAGTTGCGTCAGTTTGTATCTTTATGACGTTTGTCACGTGATCTCTTAGGATCATAGATGTAGTATGTTGCAGACAAAAAAATGTATACATCAGTGTGCGTGACAAATGTATAACGGGTTTTAAGGCGATTTCAATGATAAGAGTAGGTTTTTATATTAATATATATATTTCAGTGAGTCCTATTTTACATCATTCCAGCGTTGCTGATGGCCGGACTCTCTTCAGTCTCGAATTCTACAGAGCTTCAAATATAGTTTATAATTATTTGAAACTCTGTCCAAAAGATTAGTTGCCAGTATTAAAACATACAGCCAGTATTTTCTACAAAAAGTATGAATGAGTGCTCATACTTTACAAAATGTGTAATTCTGTTGGTTTTTTCATCTTAGATGACTTACATCCAGGCACAGCAGTAACCGTAATTAAACACTAAATTATACTTTAAGGGTCCTATATTGGGAATTTTTCTGAGATAAACTATTCCCAATTTCTCTGTAAATAATCCACCTGTGTCACTGTAATTTAGCATATAGTTACTTATTGAATATATCTAAGTGAAATAGCTCTTATTTTTTCAATGGGTTTTATTGAATAGGAAATATGGGTAGTTTAACTTTGCCCCTGCTGTCTCTTTCATAATCTATCACAAAACTCAATTTTTTTTAAAAGCGCTGTTATACCGATTACTCTTCAATTATATAAGTCGAAATTTTGAGTTTTGTGATAGATTATGAAAGAGACAGAAGGGGCAGAATAATCCTTTATTCTACCACCCATATTTCCTATCAAATAAAACCAATTGAAAAAATAACGACTATTTCAGTTAGATATATTGAATAAGTAACTATATGCTAAATTACAGTGACACAGGTGGAGTATTTACAGAGAAATTGGGAATAGTAATATCTCCATACAAATTCCCAGTATAGGACCCTTAAAACAGGATATTTTAGAAAAATAAGCGTAATTACTACTGACGCTAGAAAGTATTCAAAAACGGTCTCGTCTATCTGTCTCGCTTTAACATACGCGTATCTAAGCGCTTTCTCTTTTGTTACGCCAATCTAGTAGAGCGCCCGCACGACTATACTAATCTATGGTTAGGATAGTTATCTCTAAGGATCACGTGGCAAATGTCACAAATAGACAAACTGACACCGCTTGTAGATTTGTTCGTTTGCCAGGAATTTTCCCCTTGAGTTACCCAAAAAAAAATTGGTTAGTTAACCTAAATTTAAAAAAAATCGGGATTGGGGGGGGGGGCTTTCTAGATACGGCCATGCTTATGTCACAAATCATATCTGCATTGATGAAATAAATATAGAAAGAAGATTCTTACTTACTTACTAATCATTCCTTATTACTTTATATCAACTCATAGTAAACATCATAGATATAGTATGCTACTAGATTGGTAATGTGTATTTATGTCCAAAAATTACTACATCACTGTGCGTGTAAATGTGTAATCTTAGATGACTTGCATCCAGGCACTGCACACATAACCATAATTAATCACGTCCACTAAACACTAAATTATACTTTAAAACAGGATATTTTTACAAAAATAAGCGAAATTACGAATGACGTTAGGCTGTTACAGGCTGTTAGCGTTATTAAAATACTGTCTCGCTTTAACATACATGTATCTATGCGCTTTCTCTTTTGTATTGCCAATCTAGTAGAGCGCCCGCGCAACTATACTACATCTATGGTAAACGCTGATAGAGCCAGTAATGAGAAGAAATGTCCATAAGCCGCCATTTTTTATTATTTGCGGTTGTATTTTAATATTATTGCATTGCTTATTTAGTTTCAATATGATTGACATCTTCATTTCTATTTATTCCATTTAAGTTCTAATTTTTAGATATTTTTTAAATTGGATTAAGAAATAAGTACAACCTCCTTGGGTTAAAAACCTTTTTAGAGTTTATATACGAACTCATTGTTGTGTATTCGTGTTACAAACTTTTTTGAGCTGTTTTTTTTTAAATATTATTTTATAGGCATCGATGTTTATTTTATTATTATTAGGCTACTCGGAACAAAGTCTTTGTTCTAATGTTAGGTAGCTATTTAAGAGAAGTAACCTTTTTTTATTTTTAATAATAATGCTTGTTGTAAAATTATAATGAAAATAAATACATTTCATATTTAACAGAAGTTTCATTTTACGAACGTGAGATGGCGACAGTAAGTGGTTGTAAGCACTTGCCGGCAAAAAACCTCTTTTTCGTGTTGTCTGAGCCCCCCTCTACAAATTCTTATTGTCGAGTAGGGGTCCAGCGTTTGTCGGTACGCCGCTGAGGTGCTTTAAAAGAAAAAAAAACCTGGCAGACCAGCTGGCAGAAAATGAGTGAACAACATTTGTGGGGGTGGACCTCTTGGTTGTAGGAAAAATATTTTCTGCTAATTTACTACAGTTTTTTTTAAAGAAAGAAAGACGATTATATGGCAGAAGCGAAAGGAAATGCTGACAGAGGACGACCTAGGTGTATCTACTTTTAATTATATAAAAAATTATTGATCGAATGTAATATCGTAACGGGTACAATATGAGTTTACAACAATTTGAATACCTACATAAATACACTATTAGATATAGATATAATACGCTACCGCTGAGTTTCTTGTAGATCATTTTATTCTACACGTATTCTTTCTTATATCATTTTGTTATATCTCTCGCGGATTAGACAGCATACCATTACTTACTCCATCCATGAAAACTCGCTGGGGCCTAACTCTAGAAGTCTAGATCTACTGAACCAATTTTGAAAATTATTTCACTAATAGGAAGCTCCTTTATCCCCGAGCGCTATAGGCTATATTTTATTTGAAGCCGGGGGCGGAAAGCTAGTATTAAATACATGCGAAAATGTGTTTGTTTGTTTGTCCTTCTTTAACACTAAAACGAATCGATGTGATTTTTTGCACAGAAGCTACTTCGGGATAAATTCTTATGTCATTTTTCAAACATTTTCACGGGTGAATCCGGGGTGGAAAACTATATTTGCATATCTTTCATAAATAATTATTATTTGTCATCTATAATTTTCAAAAAAACGGTATTTATTATATATTTAGCATTTGCAGATAAAATTAAAACTAAAAAGTTTTAGAAACTAAACTAGATAGAAAAAAAACATGAATGAATGCCTCGTTGAATGGCAATGCTGACTTTTTAGTTTTAATTTAAATAACCATTAGCATCTGGAGTCGCCACATTCTAGGAACACTCGTCTTCCAAGCTCTTGGAATATTTATTCTTATAAGTAGGTAGGTAAGTACTTATATTAATTCAATAAATAAAAAAATAACTATATGTTTATAAATATAACGGTTATTTAAATATTTTATAACAAAAAGACATGCAAATATTGTTTACTAAATAAGACAAGACATACAGAAATTCGTACCGTATTTTACCCGTTTGTCAATATGGTTGTCATATCTAACTGATCTCAATAGATGGCGTCTTTTAAAAAATAAATAAATTAGTCTAATTTTAAAAGAAACATTTAAAGATTTGTTTATTTTTCGTCATTAGAGGGAAAATCTTCAAAATGGCGTATCAAACATTAACTGAGATTATTATGTAGGTACTTACCAGGAAAAAGTTTAGTTTTTAATACGATTAAAATATTTATTTTATCACATAGGATTTACAGTTTACATTCCTTTGCTTATTCGAATGTTTTGATTTGTAAAAACTAAAAAGTTTTTTAAATAAAATGCTACATGTAGGTAAATTTAAAAATATAACTTCCAAAGAAAACAAAGGAACGTTTAACGTTTAAATTATTATAAAATTAAGTATTTTTACAGGAAGTTAATTTATCGTGGTTTTTTATATTGGATACAAACTCGGTGAGTAAGTAATTTAATACCTATTTAATATTAGTTTTCCATCCCAGCTTCGTCCGTGGAAATTTTCAAGTATATTGTTATCAAAAATATTTTTATACTTTTATGTAATAAAATTTTAACCGACAAACAACACAGACATTTCCATCTAAACATACCTCACAACAGAACTGGCCACTCGTTAGGTATAGCCTCACAAATACCATCGGCTAAACGAGGGAGACTTGGTTTTCCACTGTGTACCCTGGGACCGTAACACGGTTTCGGGAGCTGTAAGGCAATCCGTGATGAAAGAAAAAAAAGTTAAATTCTTCTCGTAAATTATTCAATTAAAAATTCAAATAGTACACCAAAGTAGTGTACTCGGTTGTTGTATTTCTTGGTACAAAGACAATATAAGAAAAATGAATACGAATATGTGTTATTTTTTTTTATATTATCCGAGGAAGGACTAAGAGTTTTCAAATCAAGTAAACGACCTCGCGTAACCGACTAAAAAACGCACGTGTTCGAAAATGTTACATCTCTTTCACCCAATATCCGAGCGAAACAAATAAATAGAGAAAGAAAATTTCTAAACAAAATCGATAAGTAGGTACAATAAAATACACAAAACGGACTTCAGCAATTCAAGTATTGTACAAAAAATATTAGACATAGCAAGTTCTATTCAATGGATCCATAAAGTATGTAAAAAAATACATTAGTAAATATATAAGGTAATACCTAATGCTCCTACCCACCCCTAACTCCCCAAAGAAGTAAAAACTGAAGACGGCAAGTTACTCCCATAATTTTTAAAACATAATCTCAAAACCAGAAATATCATTAAAATAAAATTCACCACAAAAGCTAGACAAAATAATAACGCATCGTCTTCATTTGAACAGGGTAGGTTACCCCAATTAACACATAGTTCTGTCTTAGTCTCTCATATTGAATGACAGATATGTAAGAGAGTGATAAAAGTAGTTTAGGTAAACAGTTGTTAAACACCGTTTTATGTTTACCTTTGTAGGCACGCGGCTAATTGAAGTTCTGGGAGTGTGCCAAGTGCTACTTGTGCTGCTAATCCAAGACTACAGAAATCAAAAACCGTTAAGTTGGACATTGTGGTAAGTACCTGATACTTCATACTATAAAGAGAGAATTGCAATTTTTTTGTCTGTTAAAAGTAAACTTTAAAAAATACTGGATCGATTTGAAATGTTCTTTATTTGTTATAAGATTACGAGTTTTTTACAGAAGACATTTTTTCCTTAGGTACCTATTTAAACTTATAATGTTACCATGAGCCTTCGATCTAATTTAATCAGTGGGAATTAAAAATAAATAAATGACCCAATTTTACACAGGTAAACATCGTCAACAAGATATTTAACACATACAAGCGATATGGAAGAATCGACTTTGCAACTGCAAAATGAAGAAGCAGTACAACAAAATGACGAAAACACTGAAAATGTGAATGAACCAAAAAATTTAAAAAAACCAATAACAGAAATAATTCAAACAGTAGTAGGTGATTACATGACTTGTCATATTTGTAAAATAAAATTAAGTAAAACATGCATAATTAATCATTTTAGTAGTGACTATCATAAATATAGCTTGGAAATATTTAACGAAGTTTTAATGAGGTACGGAAATGCAACAGCTGAACCTATTCCTGATTTTGATGATCAATGGAAAATGACTTTAAATTATTGTGACGTGTGTAACTTAGAGCTAATGGATAACGAAAAAGATGAACATAACATAAGTGACTTACATAAGATAAATGAAAATTATGTTCAAAATACTATGAAACTCGCACATGCTTATGTATTTGATAGCAAAGCATGTAGTCAATTAGTTAAAGACGACAGTGAAGAAGCAGAAAAGAAACAAAATGATGGAACAATACATAAAATATTAAGATTTATAAAGCAGTACTTTGTATATTTTGAGGGAAACAAGATGCATTGTAGAGTATGTGGAATAAATGCTAATGCATATAATGATGTTTTAGCACATGTGAAGATTGACCATCAGGTTGTATTAAGTTCTGACAATGTAGTTTCATCTATAAAAATTAATGGCGAGTTAAAAATTGAAAGTTACAAACAGATATCAATTGTGACAGTTAAAAATGTGGTACTGGTGATAGCTTCTGATGCTTGGCAAGGTTTAAGTGGGAAAACATGTCTTCTATGCAATAATAAAGAGTTCAATGATAAAGTTGAACACATTCAGAATATAGCACATGTCCATAGGTTATTTGTGGCAAGTCTTATAGACGCCAATGGGATGAGAGAAGTAAGTGTTTTTATTTTTTTCATTATTAGAGAAATAATAGGGAATTATGAGATACAAGTTAATTGAAGTGAACTAGTGACTATTATCTAAAATTGGCACAGGAATGATTTGGTTGAACAAGTTAATTGAAGGACTTTTCCCTAGACTTGATTTATAGGGCAATGATAACCTTTGCCGTGAAATGTAGATCTTCTTGTAAAAACCTCATCGAAACCCGTTCTGCAGTACTCGAGCGAGATTAATCCATTCATAGGGACATACAGACGCACTGCGCACATACCATTCATGGATGTCTTACTATTTAAATTATGTTATTTTTTCAGCTTAAGCATTCCCGATTTAACTGCCTCGTTTGTCAAAAAATAATTGCTGCTGACAAATATTACAATCACTTGAAATCAATTGATCACAAAATAAATTATGGTGAAGCTGTGAATAAAAGTTACTATAAAACTGTTGTCAAAAATGAAAAATATTATCACTGTTCATCTTGTGGATTTGATGTTGCTGATATATATAAAGAACGACATGAAAGCGGACCAAGACATTTTTTTAATCTATTTTTTATTAAAACTATTAAGGTAGACACAGGTGATTCAAATCTTCTAGGAAATGCACGACGTAATAAAAATCAACTTAATGAAATAGAACCTAAGGTATTAAATATAATAGCGACTACGACTAAGAAAACAAAGAATAAAGGTAAAAGCAGTGTAAGCAACTTAATTTACACTTGTGAAACTTGTGACTGCCAATTACCAATTAGTGCTAAAGATCAACACGAATCTGGAACAAGGCATAAAAAGAAAATACAAAACAAAATGAAAGACTCTAAAATAAAACTTAATCGCTCAAAATCTACAGACAATGATAATGATAGAACAAGAAGTGAAGGCCGCAAAAGTAATACAAAAAGCAAGTTTTCAACCAAGAAAAAAAAGACGAAACCAAATGTACCTGAATATTTACAGCAATGGTCTAATATTTTACAAAGAGAAGAGCAATGCCAGACCGATTTGAATATTAGCAATGATAAGTCTTACATATCATGTCCCGATGATGAAGAACAAGTGATTGATAATTTGGAATCAAGTTTAATCATTGAGGAAATGGATAGCAAAATAAATGACAACCCAGCGTATTCATACATGTGGAAAAGTCTTTTACAAGACGATCAAATAGATCAGGAAGATGAACATGCAAAATGTTTTAATTCCACTGGCATTGGATGTGGTAATTTGACTATAAATGAATCTAATTTATTAGAAGCAAGAAACTATTTTAAAATATCTCTTAAACCGAATGCTCGAAAAAATAATGCTCCTATCAATATTTATGTAGATTCTAACGTCTTTAGAAAAGATGAGAAGAAAGAGCTTAATGCGAAAAGTTTAGAACATGCATGCAATCAGTCATTTAATTTAAATGTAGAAGAGTCCGCATTGATAGATGTAACAGATGAATTTAGTATCACTCTGGGACCGGGAGTTCCCATTACTTTTCACGTTTACAAATCGAAACCAAATGATGTCAACGAAGATAGTGTATATTTCTGCATAGTTAAGTCAGGTATTTCATCAGAAAATCCTAATGTTGCAAACTATTTAAATTCAACTAGTAAAGAATCGATCCGCGGTAGCAGTGAAGTATGTGAATCGAGTGTAAGACAGAATCATGATATTCCACAAAAAAAACCAAATGATAATATCGACAAAGACTTTTTGAATGAACTAATGAAAGTCAAAACTGGTGACAAGGACACAAATATACCAAATGTTGACACTCAACAAACAGATGAAATATGTGAAAAAACTACTCATAATAACGAAGAAAATTTGAGTTATTCAGAAAGGTTAGATAATCAACAACAACAAAATGAGACAGTGAAAGATGACTTAAAAAATGAAGATTTAGAAACAGCTTATAAAGAAATTCAATCAGTCATGATAGATAAAGATGTAGATAAAGGTTTGAACGTGTCTGATACTGCTACTGAATGTACAAGTATCAATAAAGTTAATAATGAACCGAGTACAACTCAACCACTGGAGACAACTTTACCACAAGACCTTGATTCAAATAACAAAAGCGAAACACATTTAAGTAGTGACTTTCAAAATATTGCTCTTAGTTCCACAACAAACAGTAATGACGATAAAGAATATAAAGAGATCTCAAGTAACATCCGTGCAAAATCATCCTCATTTAAATCTGATGAAGAAGATGACACTAAAATGAAATTTAACAATGACTTAATCAGTACTAATATTAGCGATGATATAAATGATGATAGTGAAGAATTAACACAAACCAGTTTCGCTGACACAGGAGTTAAAGTTTACCAGATTCTTCATAAAATATTTGGACAAGGCGACAGCTTGAACGAGAATAACATTAAATATGCAACTGAATTAAATAAATATAAAGATGCAAGTAAAATTGGAACGAAATGTAAAGTTTGTAATATAATTGTTAAAAAAACAGAACTGAATGCTCATAGCAAATCACAGCAACATATAAAAACATTAACTAGATCGTTGCAGAGAAATAACGCAGTTTCACCAAATTCTGATACAGTAACAATAGATGTAGATGATAAAGTTTATAATGTTAACTTTGGAAGTTATAATGGACTCTTTATAACTACGGGTAATAAAGTTTGGTGTACTTTTTGTCAATGTCATGCTGTGACAGTCGATCATGTGTATGATGAAAGGCATATTGAGACTTTGAAAAAATATATTATCTCCAGTAAGGATTGTTTAAGAAATGTAAGTAAAATTATTTTAACTTTGGTCCAGCCGATATAGCATGACCACAGGAAGAAAGAAAGATAAAATCGTTTGTCTATTTATGACATTTGTCACATCAACCCACACAAAGAACGAAGCCTGAATCTCAGTTAGAAAGATAAAATGGACGGTTTTTGTGACGCTACTTTTCTCTTGCTTTATCTCTATGAAACTTTTTACCTTTCTCTTTCTAACTAATATTTTTGTCTTCTTCTTATTTTATAATGGCTCCATCAATGTTAATCGATGATTCTGCCAATGTCAAGTATTATAGACGTCACAGTAACAATAGCCGACACAACTATCACAGCGCGGACGGGATTAAACTAGATTCCCCATCACGGGGAATGGGCGCGTGCGTTGGACGCCATGACATGACGTGGAATCTATTCAGTCTTCTCAATGAGATTCTTTCTTCGTGTGGGATCACGTGACAAATGACTTTATCTTACTTGTGGTCATGCTAGCTCGGCAGTAGTAGGTAGAAACTCTCTTTTTAGGATTCCGTACCCAAAGGGTAAAAACGAAAACCCTATTACGGACTCCGCTGTCCGTCCGTCTGTCTGTCTGTCTGTCCGTCTGTCACCAGGCTGTATCTCATGAACCGTGATAGTTAGACAGTTGAAATTTTCACAGATGATGTATTTCTGTTGCCGCTATAACAACAAATACAAAAAACAGAATAAAATAAATATTTAAGGGGGCTCCCATACAACTTTTTTTTTTTGTTTTTTTTTTAGATAATGGTACGGAACCTTTCGTGCGCAAGTCCGACTCGTACTTGGCCGGTCTTTATAATATTATATCTATATTGTTTGTAAGATGTAACTGGTCTGGTCTATCTGAAAATTATTTCACTAAATAGTAAGCTACATTATCCCTGAATGCTATAGGCCAGAGGTTCTCAAACTTATTTTGTCTACCGCACACTTTGAACATCAATTATTGTTCAGCGCTCCCCAATTTTTTTTACTTCACTACATTTTAAAAATCACAATGAAATTCATTACTTTAATTTATATATATACAATACAATCAAATATACAATACAAGCAAACATAATACAAGCAAATACTATACAAGTACACAATATTATAATGAACAGCAACAATTATTTACATATACAATAAGTTCAACTGACGGCTTTGATGGAAGACAAGAGTGCCGTGTTCGTGTAGTGATACATCTGGGGTGAGTTTATGATGCGCTTGTTTCTATGTTAGGCTTATGTACCTCTAAATGAATCTAAGTTACGTTCAATTAGCGCAACATATCCTCACCCCTCCATACAGACATATTATTCCGGCCTACATTGTAGATCTATCCTTTCGACCTAAAAGCCTTATGCCACAGCAGCCTGGGTACCGCATTCCAGGCACTGGGCTAAGGGCAGACTAGTAAATCGTACAATCCGCGCGCCGCTGGTCCGATCGCTCCGTCACAGACAGACGACGTGCGATTGGCCGGCGGGCGCGCGCTAGAGGCTCTCGCAAACCTACTCCGAGGTGTGAGCTTGCCTCGGGGTGCCTACCCCGCTCCCGTGCAACGCAGTGCACTCGTACACCTCGGCCTACGTCTACGCATACCGTTTAATGTCTATATTTCACTTTGGCGTTTTCCGCCTTTAACACAATTCACTATGATTTTTAGCACTTTCACTACACTCTGTCGCGAACAAAGACGTTTTTGTTAGCAACAGATATAGGGAATAGGGAGGTCACTCGAAGGTAGACTTAAAATCATCGGCGAAAGCATTAATTAAATAAATTTAAAAAATCTGTGCATCTCGGTGGCCGATTGGTTGAGCGTAGACGGTCTGCAAGGGAATTGAGAAATAGGTATTTGAAGAAACTATTGCCGTCGCCTCACCCTTTGATCCCCCCCGTAGAGTGCGATAGGGACAACTGCAGCTCAGACCGATTATACCTATAAAACCTTGACCAGATAGACGTTTCGTATTCCCCTGTTTTCTCCTCCAAAACTGATCCGATTTAATTATTTTTGGTATTGAAATTTAAAGAAAGAGTAGATCTATGCTCCTATTTTTCTTTTACATTAAAACCTTTTCAAATTAGTCTGGTAGTCGTCTGATCACGGCGGTATAAACGAGGCATTTTTATTAGGTTTTTGGAAGGGCTTATTTTTTTAGGTAATTAGTTGTTGGAAAAAAGTAAATGACAGGGGCATGCCTACAGTAAACCTAGATTTTATGAAAAAAAAAACGATTGCTCTAGAGGCATTATCCGTGAAGAAAATAGGGGAATACATTTGTATGGAGAAAATGCAGCCCGGCTACGCTCTTAACTAGGCGTACCACGGTTTAGGATCCCAATGGGTTTTTTTATAATTAAAAACTATGTAAACTAACTAAATTCTTTGTTAACTCTGTTAGAACAACACGGTGGAATGTATCTTGTACTTTGTAAATAATAAGAAATATAGAGACTGAAGAGACACTCGTATTTATTTATAATAATTTGTACAAATAATCTTCTTCTTCTTCTTTTTTATTATGGCTCCACCAATGTTCATCGGTGATTTGCCAATGTCAAGTATTATAGCCTTTATAGTGTTTATAGCCGATAAATCGGTATTTAAGATAATCCCGCCGACCGTGATATGTCTTATTAATCACTGATTAATCACAACCATCACAGCGCGAACAGGATTAAACTGGATTCCACATCACGCCACGACGAAAACGCGTGCGTATGTCGCCATGACCGGATGTGGAATCTACAAATAATCGTCCATAAAATAACTATTGCGTCGTATATCTTTCACAGAGTATATCCGCCGCTTCCCCGACAGTTCGCATCCAAAAATACTCTTTTCTAGCTAATAAAATCGTCGTCAGTGTTGCCTCCTCGTGAGTAATGTTTCCACATTTTCGCTTATCGCTAACAACTATAATCCGACAAACCACATTTAGAGGCTTTTCCCATCCTAAATAACTCAGCAAAACTGGCCACTGGTTAGGTATAGCACAAATATCATCGACTAAAAGACGGAGACTTGGTCTTCAGGCCGATTTAGACGGTTCTAGTTGTTAGTAGAGTGCGTAAAGGCCGATTTAGACGTTACGAGTGTTTAGTAGAGTGCGTAGGTGGCACTCGCATGCCAGTGCATTAGTAGGTTTCCAGTGACGTTTATACTTCTTCCAGTAGATTGCCATTTTGTAGGCCAAAACACACATAACTCTCATTGTCAACTTGTGCAAGTTACTAAAACTGACCGTTTAGACTACAGCGAGTAGCGAGTCAGGAACGCGCGGGGGGTTGAGCGGGCGCGGGAGGGTGTCACTTGAAACAAAAATAAAAAGCGATTCTATTTGATTCTAGTTGAAAGGCGAGTGGAGCGTACTAGTACGAGTACTGGAAACTACCGTTTACATGTTTCAACTAATGTACTATCCTAACGCACTCTACTAACCACTAGAACCGTCTAAATCGGCCTTTAGGAGAAAACATTAGTTGAAACATGTAAACGGTAGTTTCCAGTACTCGTACTAGTACGTTCCACTCGCCTTTCTACTAGAATCAAATAGAATTTTTTTGTTTCAAGTGACACCCTCCCGCGCCCACTCAACACCCCGCGCGTCCCTGACTCGCTACTCGCTGTAGTCTAAACGGTCAGTTTTAGTAACTTGCACAAGTTGACAAGGAGAGACATGTGTGTTTTGGCCTACAAAATGGCAATCTACTGGAAGAAGTATAAACGTCACTGGAAACCTACTAATGCACTGGCATTCAAGTGCCACCTACGCACTCTACTAAACACTAGTAACGTCTAAATCGGCCTTTCCGCTGAGTACCCTGGGACCGTAACACGGTGCTGTAAGGCAACCCTTGAAGAAAGAAAAAAAACATCGGCGAAATGAGAAATACTTGTCTTCCAATGGGTACCCTAGGGCCGAAACACGGTTCCCAGGCAAGGTATATGTGACAGTTTAAAAAACTTTTTTTTCTTTTTCAGATTGATGTCGGCTTCGCGCACTGTTTACTTTGCAATTTATTAATTCAAAATGGTGACAAACATACACAAACTGATTCCCATATCGCTAATTTGCTAAAATCTATCAGAACAAGATAATTGAATGAAATATTTTGGAATTTGATACTTATGTATGTAAAGTAAAAACTAAGGTTTTTTTTATATTTTAATTTCAAAGATTTGAAATTTGAAAATTTATTACTAAAAAACTACTGCATAGAAAACAAAAATATTCAAATTAGTTTCTATAAATAATCCAATCTTTAAAATAAAAATATAAAAAGCATTGATATAAAAAAGCATCGTAGTAGGTACCATTTTTTTTTCTAAAATTTTACCTTTCGGATGGTAGGTAGGTATGTCGCTATACCTCTTTTCCCTAAATTCTAATAGGTACCTAACTTTTTGTTATTATAAATCAATATGTATTAAAAAATTGTATAAAGACATAGGTACCTAATTAAATAAATATTTAATTCCTAATCTGTTTTATTTCCTAGTAGCTTTCCGCCCGGCTTCTTCCGTGTGGCCCTCAGAGTACTAACTTTCATCCCCTATTTACCCTCTTAGGGGGTGGATTGAAAAATGTCCTTTTCCAGACAGACAGAGTTACTTTCGCATTTATAAGGTTAGGGGCCATCCATAAATTACTTACGACACAGGTCTAGGGGGAGGGAGGGGGTCAACAAAGTGTGACATTGTGTGACAGGGGTGGGGGGGTCATAAGCTTTGTGACGTCACATATCAAAATCTAAAGTATTAGAACACAAAACATTAACTATAAACAAAAAACTTTAAAAAAATATTCTATCTTTAGTATATTATAGAGACAATTCGAAGTTGGAGGGACTTACTAAATTATTTCGTACTGAGCGGAATGTAAAGTCTAGCAACAACAGACTACAACAGTTTTCTTATCACCTTTTCCAACTTCTTCAAGTTTTCTTCTTGTCTGCTATTGACAAAAACTTAATATTTTTCTAGCAGGAATCATCTTCTAAATACTACGATGAAATTACAATGTAATTAAACCTTCTATAATGTGACGTCACACCAGGGAGGGGGGGTCCTGTGACAAGGACGGGGGGGGGGGAATTCGTGTGACGTAATGGAAGGATTAGCAAACGTTCGACAAAGAGGAGTCTAAAATCAGAAATTAGTACTTTTTGACACGATGTATAATAATGATCCGCAATTATTATCGTAAGTAGGTATGCATAATGACTAATAAAAAATACAAAACACACCTACACGGCCTTTATACCTTGAGATGTGGCCAGAGAGAGGTAACAGTGTCCACGTTTTGCCAGTTGTCCATATTGAACAGAACGTGGCAAGCCCGTAGATATGTCACTTCTTTAACAGACGTAAATATCTGTTATTTTTAGAAGAAACTCCTCGTGCCATCCGAAGCACAAGGCGTTGATTAAAACTAAAATTGGTGATCTGTCTGGCCGAGTGGGAATTGAACCCGGTACGTCCGGTTTCAAGTGATTATTAAATAATGGGTTGACAAACTTACAATCCAAGTCAAATCTTATTTAAAACGACAACTGTAATGCTATAACTCAAATAAATAAAGAAACCTAAATATTGCAAATTAAACGAGTATGTTGTCTCTTTCAAACTTACTTATATTTCTTATCTCTTTACTCGCTCGCACACTAAAAATGTGTATTTATCCCACCACCTTAAATAAGTTGGTTATTAATTGCCGCAAATTATTGTTTATGTTTTTGGAAATTTGCTCTGTGTTGGAAATAAGAATTTAATAAATGAAAAATGTTTTATTACGTGCTATAAAAGGTATTATATTACCAAAAGGTTTTATTTAAATAATATGTGATATATAAGCTACGATATGCGGTGCAGCGTACCTGACTGCAAGAATGATTCTCGCCACTTGTCGAAGTCCCAAGGAATCACTTTTCATGTGTGAGTAAATGATTATTTCTACTAAATGCAGCTATTAAAAGTATATGTTAACTAAATTCAAAGGATAACATTTGAAAAATGAAAGCAAATATAAAAAAAAGTATTAAAATTCTTATTAGAAACTATGATTATAGAACATATTTATTCTCCATGATTACTAATAGTAATTTCTCAATTCCATATCCAAAACGGATTCAATCAAATCAAGAATTACTATAAGCCATTCTTATTGTAAAAGTATCATGGTATGTACCTAAGAAATTTCTAGGATTTCCTCGCACTCCTCGCTGTACCACCAAATTGTTCCACTGTTTAAATTCCAAATTTAAATTCCTTACCTTACAAATTTCATACAAATGTCAGTGATATGAAAGCTTTAATCTATATAGAGACCAAATCCTAAAGGAAGCCAAAAGGAATCAGGTTGTATGAAGACTTCGCCAATTTCTTATTGAAATTAAAGAAAACTGCTTTAAATTCCAGATTTCCAACAGAGCCATCTTTGAGGAATGCTTGGTTACGAGTTGTTGGTAAAGATGAGTCTTCCCTCAAGGAGCGAAGTGCAATATGCTCGGAGCACTTTCTATGTGATGACTTGTATGAGACCAGGAGCGGACTTCACAAAGTTAAAGCTGGGGCCGTACCTATTATAGTTCAGGTGTGTATGGTCTGTGATGATGACACAGCCTTTATAGTATATAATATGCCGACTAATCGGTATCTAAGATGATCCTGCTGACTGTGATATGTCTTCTTAATCACAGCTATCACAGTGCGGACTGGGATTAAAGACATGCTTTGTTGTTGTAAGACATGTTAAAAAATACACTTTGATTGTTAACTAGACAATGGGGAGGCCAAAAATGAAAAGATTTGATTGAAAAATACAAAAATGTAAAAATATATGATTACAGGGAAATCAGTGCGACTATGGTGAACCAGCAACTTTAAAGGTGAGTTTTTTTTACATGACGGGTCTATGGTTCTGGGGGAAAATTTCGCATTTTTTTTTTAAAGACTTTTATGCAAGTTAAATAGTGGACATCAACTAGTATGTAATAAAATAAAGGAGGCCCTAGTATGGGACGCAACTTGTGTTGATACCTTGGCGCCCTCACATCTCTCGATAAGAGAAAAAAATAGTATGTTTGTGCCGTTTGCAGTAGAGACTCTTAGGTTCATGGAGGCTGAGTGCCAAAAAATTTTATAAAAATATTACACCAACAAATTGTCGGCGCTACGGGTGACAAGACGGCTGCCTCTTTCTTCGCCCAGATAATTAGCATAGCTAAACAGCGTCCTCCAGCCATACCAGGCAGACCAAATATTTTTGATTATTAATATTATTTTAGATTAAAAACTGTATACTTAGTTAATTTTTATACCTCTTACTATTAAAATATATTAATAAAGGAATAAATATTAAATTGTGAAGAATTTCTAAAATTTTATCTGGAATCGCTGCAAGAATTTTACACATGATGAGCCTAGAGGAAATCTATCTACATAGGCAAAAATTAGAAAGAGAAGTTATTTAAGAATTTAGTCGGTAAAGTTGTACAATGCCTAGTACTTACTGTATATTGGAATTTTTTAGGGTTCTGTACCCAACAGAAACCCTATCTATTACTAAGGCTCCACTGTCTGTCCGTCCGTATGTCACAGGGCTGTATCTACGGGCAGGGGGGGGCAGCTAGCAGAGTATTGTATATCAAATAGCCCTTAAAATTTTAGTAAAATGTATGCATATTATTCGTTTTTCCTAGCCTGCCCCCCCCTGAACTAAATCCTGGCTACGGCCTTGTACAAACGTCTAACTAGTATAACTATAATGCATACACAAATAATAAAAACCGCGACTCGCCCGTTTTTTTTGTATAGATTATTCAGACTTTTTTTTATTATTGCAGGCATGCAGGATGTGCCTAGACATGGAATCAAAGTTGTATCCCATGAGGAAGTACAGGCTAGATGAGGCCTATGAACACCTTACTGGAATATTTGTGAGTATACCATGATAAAGTATTAAATTTGTATGAAAAAAGGCATAGACAGCCATGTGGACTGCCGACAGAAGTGAAAACTTAAAACTGTGAATAACAGTGGTTTTTAATTTATAACTTTCAATTACACAAATAATTTTACTGTATTATTTTGGTAATTAATTACCTATATGAATTGGATAATTATATAAAACAACCTGTCTTTGGAGTTCATGGCTCAAACAAACATTACCCAATGCCCGCTCTTTTCTTTGATTCAAACAAATGTTACTGTCACATTTAAAATTGATTCTGACAGCAATTTGGACTTATTTATTGAATATACGGGATTAAATACGAATTTTGCGGATATATGTTCCTAACCCAGAATTGATTAAATTTTTTTTCTTAACAATTTGGTTTGAATCAAGTCTACCGTATCCCTAAACGAAATTAATAATATAGATAACGTATTATATGCTATCTAGCGTGCGCTTAAAGAAGTATTCAATCATAGAGTAACTTATTAATTGTAATCAATTTTAAAAATCTCTTGGTCAGGACCGATAATTGCCGGCAAGAAATGCGCAGCAAAAAATCCTCGACCCATGCATACATGCAAGCCAGGGCAATCCATGGTCGCCATTTGTGCCGAGAGCATGTCGCGAATCCATAAGATTTCCCATATCATAAGATAGCCCAATTCTTGAAGAAGATTATAGGTTATATTTTATATCATCACGCTAAACCCAAAGGAGCGGAGCAGTAATCATTAAGGGGAGGAACAAATAATTTCGGTTGATTTCTGAACTGAAATTCCCGAATTTTACGAATGCTATGAACGTACAATTTAGGCATTGAAAACTAGAGGATTTTATCTAGTATTGTGTAGGATGAAAACATGATTGGTGAAAATTTTCTCGATAACTTAAATTTTTTAAATCACTTCAAAAACACTGAAGTGATTTATGTTTAAATTGTATACGAATCTGTAGGTAATTTCAGAGATGTTTCCCTGCATATCATAGTTTTTTAATAAATTATTTATTTGTAATGTAATGTTTATTCCGAGAAGCGGTACATTATGCCCTTCTCACTTCTGCAGCAAGAACGGACAATGCGCCGTCGTTGTCTCGCATGACGCGATCAGTTGCGCCCGAACCACGAGTTTAGGGCGTGGCTTACGATTAGGAATTTTTGAGTCGTTCCTCGTTTTAACGCGGGTGCAACCGCAAGGCACAGCTAGTTTCTTCCTTCCTTAGATGTTACTCACCTTTTTTTTTTTAATTTCCAGATAGACGACGACGACAAAATGCCACAGAAGTTGTGCGCGGAGTGCGTCGCCCGGCTTCACAACTACCAACTGTTCAGGACCAGGAGTTTGAGAGCACACTCGCTGATGACTGAGATTTTGGGCAGGTGCAATAACGTGAGTTACACACTGTGGCGGTTACACAGGAGGGGGGGGGGGGGGGGGGGTAGCCGCCTAGTACTAACCCTTGTACCACAGTTTTTTTTCTGTAATAATTGAAAACACTGTTCCCGAAAGTTAGACGTCCTAGATCGCCTTTCCCATTTAAAACATCACAATTAACTAGTTTTCTAGAGCTCTGTCTCGCGACACAAAACGATACCAACGAAACCTAAGGTAACTTATTACTGGTCAGTTTAACTGGTCAAAGAGCAAAAAATTGGTGAAAGGGGGAGCCCGTCTATGGCCCCTCCTTATATAGGCTTAGTACTCTATGTTGTCTACAGATAAGTAAATATGACAGGCCGAGAGTGAGTGTACCATAGATGTAGATGTGCGTCGGTGGCCGAGTGGTTAAGATGTCTGGTATTAACTAGGCAGACTCAGGTTCGATCCCGGATCCCGGTCGTGTACCAATGGGTTTTTTTATTAAAAGCGTATGTACATAGTCCGGCAAACCACACTTAGAAGCTTTACCATCTAATTATACCTCAACAAAACTGGCCACTCGTTAGGTATAGCCTCACAAATACGAGGGAGACTTGGTCTTCCGCTGGGTACCCAGGATCACCCTGGGGGTAATCTCTGAAACTACTTTCATTAATAGGAAGCTACATTATAACTGAGTGCTATAGGCTATATTTTATTTTGTTCGAAAATATACACGGGCGAAGCCATAGTATATTACAAGCTTCTGTCCGCGGTTTCACCCGCGTGGAAATAGATCCAAAAATAAATAATCCCGTGGCTGTAATCTGCCCCTCCCCCGCCCGCTTTCGCGGTATAAAAAGTAGTATATTATGTCATTCTCTGACCCCTAAACTACCACTATACAAAAAAAATCATGTTGATCCCGTGAAAAATATAAAACTATAAATTTTTTCAACCAAATTTCATTCAGTTCCAATCGTTCTGGCGTGATTGATTAACAAACATACATACATACAAACTTTCGCGTTTTTAATATAAGTGGGTGGGATACTTGCCTGCACTACCCCTACCACTAACTTTGGATATTGTTCATACCAAAATACTAAATTCGCGAAATGGGGGGGTGGTAGGAGTTTGGTTACAAACACTGTGACACGAGTTTTTTTATTTATTTTTTTTTTATTTTTTTTTTCACGGGTTGCTTTTACAGCTCCCGAAACCGTGTTACGGTTCCAGGGTACCCAGCGGAAGACCAAGTCTCCCTCGTTTAGCCGATGGTATTTGTGAGGCTATATCTAACGAGTGGCTAGAGAATTTTATAAATATGTATATTGTTACGAGCTAGGGTTCGAAGAGATTCAAAATACCGATTAAATAGACAAACATTACTTAACACCACAAAAATACAGTTAAATAAATAAAAACACTAGAATAACACTTAGTCGCACTAAATTCCACTTCACTGTTTCGCTTTGGTCGCTCTGATTCGCACTGTGTCCCTTGCGGCAATGATCCTCTGTTTATATTGCCCACCGAACATTCGAGAAACGCCGAGATTGTTGTAGAAAGTTGTAGACGCGCCTCGATGCGGCTCGGCGCCAAATACCTGCACACCGACCGCGGCCGATTTTGGTACCTATGGCTAGGCACATACGGTCCATTTTCGTTTGTACTTGATTCTCTCTGGATGTTTCTAGACCTTGATGTGTTTAGGTGCGATTTAAGTACCTATTCGTTACAATATATTAGGAGGATGGCTTTGAAATTATTCAAATTTACAAATTTCAGATATCCCAGCAGTCGTTGAAGACAATCAACAGAGAGAACAACAATCTCGTATCTCCTCTAACAACAAGACATTATGACATAGATCACTATGATGTTTATATAGATAGCACAGACGAAAATGACATAAAAATTGACATACCAACTTTACAAGAACCAATGTCCATACAGAAAGTGGATATTGAAGCCCTTAACACAGATCTAGAAGTTAAAATTGAACCTATCAATGATATGCTGGAAGACGATGTTCATGTATCTGATAATGCCTCGGAGTCTGATCCTACTTATGAAGAACCAACGATAGAATCTGAGGATGAAGTGATAAAGATTCCGAAGAAGCTAAAAAAGAGCAAAAGGGTGAAGAGAATCAAAAAGAATGAACCGATTGTGCCGAAAATCGATCGGAGACGAAGGCCGTTTTTGAATGACGATTTGAATGAAACGCTTTTTACTATTAAGAATTTAACGTTTGAGGAGCAAGTTGCCGATATTGAGAAGAGGCAGGAGTCTACGAATTTTAAGAATTCAACTTATAAATGCATGGATTGCTTTAAAGGCTTCCTGGATGAGGTGGCTTATAGCAGTCATGCTGTCAGACATACTAAGGTATGTATACCACTAAAGATGTAAAAGGAGGAAAGATGATGTTGTGACAAAAATGAAGAAAAGTAGCTTACGCTGGTTTGGACACGTTGAAAGAATGAAGGATGAAAGATTGACTAAAAAGGTTTATATGGCTGAAGTGAAAGGAAATGCTAGAAGAGGACGACCTATATGTACTTTTATTGAACATGTAAAAAATATGTTGATCGATGGAAATATTAAAAGTACACACAATCGCCGAGCATGTATGAAAGGTATGATGAATATAAAAGAAGCGAAAGAGGTATGTCAGGATCGTAGCAAATGGCATTCGATTGTCTCTGCCTACCCCTCTTGGGATGAAAGGCGTGATGATAGATAGATAGTATACCACTATAATCACTACATAGTATAAAACAAAGTCGTTTCCCGTCTGTCTGTCCCTATGTATGCTTAGATCTTTAAAACTACGCAACGGATTTTGATGCGGGTTTTTTAATAGATAGAGTGATTCAAGAGGAAGGTTTATATATACTTAGTCGGGTCATAAGTTCTGTCACATTTTTAATATGAAATAATTGAGACAAAATGAACTTAATAAAACACAAATTCTTATGCTAATAAAGTTTATTCAAAATGACCCCCGCGATTTTGAATACAGGCCTTCAACCTGCGCGGCCAATCGTCTATCGCAGCACGAACGAGGTCCATGTTAATTTCGGCGGCTGCCTTAATCAAGGATGCCTTGAGTGACGCGTTGAGCAGGCCTTTTCCTCCAAGTGTTGCCATATCTTGTAATCTAACGGCCTCAAATCTGGACTGGAGGAGGGCCAGTCTTCGTGTCGGATGAAGTCAATTTCACGCGCCGCCAGCCAGTCTTGAGTGTTTTTCGCTCTATGAGCTGGCGCAGAATCTTGTTCGAATACCCAGCGCCTGTTATTGAACATGGTATGAGAAACAGGTTCCACAAGGTTCGTAAGGATTGTATTTTGATACACAACTGTATTTGTTTTTACGCCTTTGACACAAAAATGTACCGCCCCAATAAGAGACTCCCAACCAAACCATGAGTGAGGATGGAAAATGGCCTCGTTGGACACGCGGAACACGGTTGCTCGCTTCTTCACTGCTGTGTGCGTATACCTTATCATTTTGTTTGTTGTAGCTCTCTTCCACATTAAAAAATTTTTCATCCGAAAAAAGAATTTCCCGATGCTTGTTGCCCGCGTACCGGTTCAACAAAGCGCGACATCTCTTCAACCTCAGGTCCATTAAACGAGCTTTCAAACGATGTCCTGTTTTTCTTCGATATGCCTGAAGCCCTAAGTCTTCATTTAACACCCTTTTCACCGTGGTTCTGCTTAAACCCATCTGAAGGGCCAAAAGTTTTTGCTTACGTATGGGATTTCATTGAATTCGCGCCTTCACAGTGCTGGAGTCCTAACAGAGCGAGGGCGACCACTTCTTGACCTGTCATCTACACTAGAGTCTTCATTGTATCGTTTGATGGTACGATAAACAAATCTTTTGGTTATATTCAAATTTTTTAATATGTCAAAAATCTGAATTGGCGCGTAACCGCAACGATGCAACGCAATAACCGCAACACGGTCTTCTTTAAGTGTCCACTCCAAATTTAAAAATGAGTAAAATTCTAAAAAGTACACATTTTTATATTAATGAAAAATTCTAAATTCGAATTCAATAAACATTTTTGTGGCCAGCATTTTAAATTGAAAAGTTTTTATTGTGTGACAGAACTTATGACCAGACTATGTATATAACATGCATAATATAGTAGAGAAACACTGATAATTTTAGAGGTTTCTAATGTGATGTCGTAAATAAACACATTTTTTTGCGCTTATTTTGCAAACGCTGGCTGAACCCTACGAGATAGATCAAAATAATGTACTACAGTATTGTACACCTTAAAAAGATTACAAAAAAGTCCGCGATGGTATATGTCTTTCTCTGGATAACCCACAATAACCATTTATTGTTACCAAGGATAACCTTTAGTTTTTACGATAAATAATGGCTTATTTACGAAGCGATTTTAATTTGCCTCTCTGTCTGTCTGTTACGCTTTTACGGCTAAATCACTGAACCGATTTTGATGGAATTTGGTACAGAGAAAGCTTGAACCCTAGGGATGCTCATAGAATACTTTTATATTTCAATTCACCCCCTTTATGTAAAGATAAGATTTATTGTAATTTTTTTTTCTTCACGATTTCCCTTACAGCTCTCGAAACCGTGTTACGGGTTCCAAGATACCCAGCGGAAGACCAAGTCTCTCACGTTTAGCCGATGGTATTTGTGAGGCTATACCTAACGAGTGGCCAGTTCTGTTGAGCTATATTTAGATGGAAAAGCCTCTTAAGTGTGGTTTGTTGATAAGTTTCTTTAATTAAAAAACCCATGGGTACATGGACAGGATCCGGAATCGAACCCGGGGTCTGCCTAGTTAATACCGGACGTAACCACTCGGCCACCGACGCACCATTATTTTATCATCACTATTATTTTTCAGGAATGCGGCGAATACGCCTGTGATATTTGTAAGACACATTTTAAACAACACCACGCTTTAAGGAAACACATAACGGCGCATCACACGCAAAGATTTAGCTGCAACTCTTGTACGTACGTTACGACGCATAGGTGAGTATTTTTTTTACAAGTTCCCAGCTGAAAATAATACACATCGGCCGTTCGTAAGAGATGTCTTGTATACCATATCGTCTTATTCATAAATAATACAAGAAATAATCTCACGCCCTGTTGCCTCCGTATTAAAATCGGCTGAAGAAGAAAAGAAAATATTCTTCCGCTTGCGAGAAGCGACATGCGACTTTCACTCCACTTGTGACATCTGTTGATGGAGTCTTTGCACCACAAATGAGTGCCTTTGCTGACGGTTGGGGCAGATCTATTAAGTACAGTGATGAGATGGCTAAGATCAAGAATCATTAGCTCAATAATACGAGCTACAAGTATGTGCATTCGTGGTACAAGACGCAGATTCTTACCAATAGCCAAATCATTTGGCCTCGACGATGGAGCTGCCTTACCTTACCATAATTTGTAGAATACTTATAAAATTTCGTAGTAATTGATTATTTGTTAAATTGATTTTTGGCGGTTATATCTTAAATTACTTAACCGATTCTAAAAATATTCATGGGCGGAGCCGGGCCCCGGTTTGGAGTGGAGCACTAAAGGTTTCAAGAACGCGGGAGTACACTAAACAGCGCATACAGACCTATAGCTCTGAGGTGGCAAGCTTGTATAAGGCCTGCTTCCTATAGAGTTAGCCATTAGAGGATGGCTGCAAAATATATGACCAGAGACGCCAAAAAGTGACAAACAAACAACGGCAATTATTGAAGCAGGAAATCTACAAGAAATGGCAAAGATCATGGGATGAAAGCAGCAAGGGCCGATGGACTCGGGCACTTAAAAAGTGGGAGTCCAGATAGCGCGTCAAATCTACATACCACCTGTCACAAGTGCTGTCAGTGTGTCCAATTCAACTGGGGTGATTCCACATCCGGTCATGGCGCCGACCGCACGCGTTTTCGTCATGACGTGATGTGGAATCCGGATTAATCCCGGCCGCGCTGTAATGGTTGTGATCAATCAGTGATTAATAAGACATATCATTTATCGGCTTACTATTGCACAAGATTAAACACTGGAGACTGGCAGAATTGCGACGAAAGTCAGCACTGTTGCCATATATCAAAAGAAGAAAAAGAGCTGGGGAATAAAATTGGCACACATATATCCATAAATAACTTCAGTGATATTATGTTAGAATGCGAGAAAAAGTGTGACTTGGCTGTGGGATTCATAAAGGCGATCATGACTCGCAAAGAAGAAAGAAGAGAACCAAAACAACGGATCAGTAGAAGATCACCAGACGCATGTTTGATGTAATGTTTTTTTATAGAGAAGACGGCAGTGACCACCGCCTTATTAAGCATAGGTGGCTGGTCTATGAATGCGCGCGACTGGCAGAACGTAATACAGTCCGCCAGTCGCGCCCGTAGAGATGCTTTTTTACGCTTCGCTTGAAGGACCCAAGGTTGTAGGAAGGAGGAAACACCGACGCCGGAAGTTCGTTCCACTTTTTGACAGTGCGACACAGTTTAGATTAGGTATATGCAGAACGTGTGCACTGCGTGAGGATGACATCTGTATCC
The DNA here is from genome assembly GCA_963924495.1 of Nemapogon koenigi. Lineage (NCBI taxonomy): Eukaryota > Metazoa > Arthropoda > Insecta > Lepidoptera > Tineidae > Nemapogon > Nemapogon koenigi. The sequence goes on from OZ004656.1 coordinate 6,498,930, forward strand.
TGTGCGAGCAGTGCTGGTGCGAAAAGGGGATGAAGAATGTAATGATAGTTCCGAACGGGTGTCACAAAACATGCAGAATTTCCTCTTATAAAAAAAATCTATTGGGAGCTAGATTCGAGACGGTCCCTCAATGAAAATTGTTTCTTAGCATCTTTGCTTCGATCGTTTTTTGACTGCGATTCGCGCTTGACTGTATTATTTAAAATTTATTTTTTCAGACAAACTGCTCGACTACACGAAAGATGGCACAAGGGAACTAAATACGAATGTCCGCACTGTCTAGATGAATTTGTGTAAGTATTGATTTTTTATCCGCCTATGCCCTAGAAAAAAAAACATATACTACCCGCTTATTACTACTTATCTGTTAGAGATAGATATATGATACCGCGGACTTTTTTGTAGATCAATTTATTCTACACAATTCTATCCTACATTATTTTGTTATATCTCTGACGGATTAGACAGCATACACCATGAAAACGCGCTGAGCTAACTTTTCCCACGATTCACTAATACTGTTAATGCTCAGCTCCTAAACATGATAGGTCCATGTTTAATACTCGTAAACCTTTCTCGTGAATCAACCTATCTAATAGTGAAAACAGCAACAAAATCAGTTCAGTAGTTTTTGCGTGAAGTGGGCACAGAGAGACGCGGGGGGGGGGGTCTAAACGGGTCAACGGATCTAGAAAAATGAGGTATCGTTAGATTCGTTTAAATTTTTAAATCATGAGCGTGCCATAGTCTATTTAATTTTTAGGTTTCCTTAGCCAAATAGCAATAATTTTGTTTTATTTTTTTTATTCTTCATAAATAATTAAACAAAAAAAACCCAACTGCAAAATAGTGAGAAGTCAAAAACAAGCTCTAGAATAAATAAAATGCCGCCAGTATTCTTGCCACTATTCCACGCTGGTTTATTTAGTTAATTTTAATGTTTAGATTAGTTTTAAGGTTTTTTATATTGTTGTGTGTATATTTACTTATATTTTCAGCAAATTCACAACGTACATGGGCCATATCAGGATAAAACATCCGTCAGACTTTGTGTGTGAGCTGTGTGGTTACTCGTTTGTGAGCGCTAAAGGAATCGAGCTACATAAGAAGTTGAAGCACAGACTGGACAATCTACCTGTTAGTATATATTATTTAACACTGTGGAGTGAAAGATGATGTTGTGATTAAAATGAAGAAAAGTAGTTTACGCTGGTTTGGACACGTTGATAGAATGAAGGATGAAAGATTGACTAAAAAGGTTTAGGAAATTCTGGCAGAGGACCACCTAGATGTACTTTTATTGAACATATAATAAATATATTGATCGATGGAAATATTAAAAGTACACACAATCGACGAGCATGTATGTCAGGATCGTAACAAATGGCATTCGATTGTCTCTGCCTACCCCTCTTGGTATGAAAGGCGTGATGATAGGTAGATATATATTTGACACTAGAAACTCCGCCCCCGGCGTCGCACGGGTTTAAAATGGGTTTACAACAACGTTAGCCTAACAAATAATAATAATAATAATAAATAAAAAAAAGCTCAACGTCAAAGTATCAACTGGCATTCAAAATTTATTTTCCTTTATATTTTATTTTATAGTAATTAATATATCTTATCTTTTTCTATATATATACTATTTAAAATTAAGTAAAATCAAATAAAAGTAATTACAAGATATATACAAAAAGGACTATACAAAAATACAAAATTATAACGAAATAGTTGACATTTGGATGACATGTCGGAATCAGAACAACAACAAATAATTATTTTAAATAAACGCTCAATAAAAACAGAAAATACAATGATACAGAAAGAAAGGAAAATATTATTTAAGATACAATGATAACAAGATCCGGAGCTATACTACACGCACGCCCAACACCCTCGGGATCGTCGCTGGAAGGAACTTCAGTGTTTGTGCAGGAAGTGGTGGAGCCAGCACAAACACCACAGGCAGACCCCAAAGCTGCAGATGCCACTCAAACATCAAGTTCCAGCGACGAGTTCTTCTCACCACAAACGTCACCAACACCAACACGACGGAGAGGAAAGCCCCAGCCCCCGGCACGCCTAGGACCTGCAAAACATGATGTTTTGCAAAAGGCCCCTGCTACCGGTGGTGCAGTGCGCCGCATGAAATGGACAAATAAAATAAATGTGAATGTCATGCGAGCGTACTATGAGGCTACAGAGGGGGGAACTAACCTCACTGCGTACCGTGTCCGGATGCTCCCTTTGTTTCAGACCCTGGAACCAACTGTCAACGTTTCGGTTCAACGACTGTCGGATCAAGTGCGGGCAATCCAACGCTGTCACATGCTGGATGAGCCCGTGCTGGAGAGGCTGCGCTCAGAATTTCAAAGTAACTGCATCATCCCTGTCCCATCACAACCTGCGGTAAGCGAACTAACATCATATCCCGCTACCCCGCAGACTGTTGATGTAGACACGGATAATGCAGTTATTACAGTAAGTAGCCAGTATAATGAGCACTTGAGGAGCGTTTTGGAAGATGTGATTTCGAAGTATCGAAATACACTGCCCTTACTTAGACCACGTTTACCACGTTTGCCTATGCACAAAAAAAACATAGAGATGATGGGTACCCTAGATTCACTATTATCAAATTATTTTGATAATAGTGAAAACCTCGCCGACACGCATTCGATCCTGTACTGCGCCGCGGTTACGGCTTGTCGTGTAGCAGGAGTTAAGTTCTTCAGTGAAGACCATACTACACGACCAAAACCTACCGTACCCGCGTGGCAGAGCAGGATCCAAAGGCGAATTGACGAAGCTAGGGTACTTATAGGCAAACTAACCTGCTTCAGGACGGGCAACACTCGCCCGCGAGTGATGCGTTTTGTGCATCGAGCTTTCTCGGACACTGACATCAGACCCCGGGATTATATGTCTCGAGTCACAGAACGCATCGACTTCCTGAAGCAGAAAGTTTGTGCATGGGCAAACCGCATTCGTAGGTATAAGTTACGAGTAGACCGATACATACTGAATCGCATATTCCAAAGTGATCAAAGGCGGGTATATAGAGACTGGGAACGATCTAAACAAATTGTGACTGAGGGAAGTCTAACAGATGTTGAAACCACCAATTCATTCTGGCAAAACATCTGGTCGACTCCCGTCAGTCACACGGAAGACGCTTGGATGGAGGATGTTAAGCGGGCCTGTGAGTCTGTGCCAGAGATGGGGTCTGTCATTATTGACCCCATCGATGTAGTTTGTGCGGTCCGTCCTATGGCAAATTGGAAGTCTCCAGGGCCCGACGGACTACACAACTATTGGCTAAAATGGTTACGCAGCTCACACGCTCGCTTAGCATCCCAATTCCAAGACGCAATTGAGTTTGGATCGATCCCAGAATTTATGACTACAGGCATTACCCGCCTGCTGTATAAGTCCGGTAGTACCACGGATCCTAAGAACTATAGACCCATAACATGCTTACCTACCATCTACAAGCTCCTTACATCCATTTTGAGAATCAAAATTGGTAGCCATATAGACACTAATTCCATCATGTCAGCTTCTCAGAATGGATGTAGGGCTGGGTCCCGTGGTACTAAAGAACTTCTCCTCATTGACATGACCATTAGCCAACAAGTTCGACGTAACCGAAAGAATCTATCGGCATGCTGGATAGATTACAAAAAAACTTATGACTCTGTACCACATACCTGGCTCATGAGGGTGCTGGAGTTGTATAAAATCGATACAACTCTACGCACCTTCCTGAGCTCATGTATGGGGCACTGGAAAACAGTCCTCATCTATCCAGGATGCCGAAGAGCTTTCGGCGACGACGAACTAATCAGGATTAAACGGGGTATATTCCAAGGCGATAGTTTGAGTCCCTTGTGGTTCTGCTTGGCCCTAAACCCACTCAGCACACTGCTAGGGGTTTCAGGGCTAGGCTACCGTTTGCGGAGAGAGAGTCAAGTTATATCGCACTTACTTTACATGGATGATTTGAAGTTATTTGCCCAAAACAAATCACAACTGATAGATTTACTAAGGATAACTGAAAACTTTAGTAAATCTATCAGTATGGAGTTTGGTTTGGACAAATGTGCGATCATACATGTAAAGCGAGGAGTGATAACGGAATCTGAGAGTACACAACTCACAGATTCTGTAAAACTTGATTCACTCTCTGAAAACGAAACCTACAAGTATTTGGGTATGTCACAGGCAATAGCAATCAATGAGACAGACATGAAACAATCTTTGAAGGAACGCTTCTATGGCCGCCTGAAAAAAGTACTGAAGAGTCTTTTATCAGGCGGAAATAAAGTGCGTGCCTTTAATGGTTGGGTCATGCCTGTCTTATTGTATTCCTTTGGCATACTCAAGTGGACTCAAACTGAACTGGACGCCCTGGACAGACGAGTTCGGACACTATTGACCGCATATCGTATGCATCACCCACGCTCATCTGTAATGAGACTGTACATCCCACGGAAATGTGGAGGTCGTGGCTTTCTTAACGCTAAGACTCTCCACAATCGTGAGGTATACAGTCTCAGAGAATATTTTCTCAACAATGAGGGAGTGATGCATGGAGATGTGGTCAAGGTAGACAAGGGCTTTACCCCGTTATCCTTGGCTAAAGAGAACTGGCACAAACCTGTAATACTGAGTACCAATGACCGCAAGGAGGTATGGCAGAGCAAGGAGTTACACGGAAGGTTCTACAAGGCTCTTCATGGTTCTGATGTAGACCTTTTGACTTCCGTGTCCTGGCTACGCTTCGGTGATCTCTTTGGAGAAACCGAAGGTTTTACCTGTGCAATTATGGACGAAGTTGTCAAGACGAATAACTACCGGAAATACATCATTAAGGACGGCACGGCTGACATCTGTCGAGCATGCCATCGTCCCGGAGAATCAATCAGACATGTTATTTCCGGTTGTTCTAGTCTTGCCAACGGCGAGTACTTGCACAGGCACAACCAAGTAGCCAGGATTATACACCAACAACTTGCTTTACGATACAACCTTGTAGTCACGGAAGTACCGTACTACATGTATGTGCCTGAACCAGTTCTTGAAAATGGTCATGCCACGCTCTACTGGGATCGATCTATCATCACAGACAGAACTATTGTTGCCAATAAACCTGATATTGTGTTGGTAGATCGATCAGCGCGCCTTGCAATGATAATCGATGTCACTATCCCACATGACGACAATCTTGTGAAAGCTGAGAAAGATAAACAATCAAAATATCTTGACTTGGCTCACGAGATTGTCGACATGTGGAATGTGAAATCGGCGATCATTGTACCGATAGTTGTGACGGTCAATGGTCTTTTTGCTAAGAGTTTTGACCGTCACCTTAGGAGACTTGAGATTGGCAGTTGGGTCAAGGGTCAGATCCAGAAGGCAGTACTCCTCAGTACGGCCCGTATTGTGAGGAGGTTCCTCTCTCTGCAGCCCTAACCACCGGTAGTTTGGGTATTAACCTCGCTTCCGGGGGGATAAATCCTTTTTTTATATTTTTATATATTTTTGTTTTTTTTTTATACCTAAATATGTAAAAATATAATTTAAAGAAATATGTGAAATAAAGAGAATAATAATAATAGCCTTTTATTCAGATATACATTAAAAAATCACTTAAATCTAAACATATTTTCACACATCGGTAACTCTGTCTGTTTGCCTAATGGCAAAGGCCTCCTCCATCTTTTTCCATTTTATTCTATCTCCTGCCAGTCTGGTCCAAGTTTTTCCTGCCTTATCTTTTATCTCATCATCCCATCTCCGAAATTGTCTCCCCCGCTTCCTCTTTCTATTTCTAGGATACCAATAGATAATCTTTTTACTCCATTTTTCTTTTCCTCTTATTGTGTGACCTGTCCACCTCCATTTTAAAGTTCGTATTTTTACTGTTACATCTTCTATTTTTGTGGTCTTCCTAAGAGTTTGGTTTTTTATTCTATCCGATATTCTTTTGCCGAGCATACTTCTTTCCATGGCACTTTGGCAGACTTCTAGTTTTCTAGTGTGAGCCTAACAAATACCATCGGCTAAAAGAGCGAGATTGTAAGGCAATCCGTGAAAAAGAAGAAAAATATAAATACGATGATAACTACGTATCTAAGATGTACCAATGGGTTTTTTTAAGTTGACGCATCACAGCGCAACGAACTCATTTTTACGCGCGACTTATTTTGTCCATGTCTCTTAAATATGTGAGCAAGATGGACTACTATTAAAATCGATAAGATAACCAAGGATAAGATAGACCAAGATTTACGTACCATAAACATGAGGAAGTACGATTTCTCAACAAAACCTGTCTTGCGATAATACACAAAACAGACTTTAGCAACTCAAGTATTGTACAAAAAATATTGGCAATAGCAAGTTCTTGTTAATGGATCTATAAAGTATGTGAAATTAACTTTATTCAAAATGTAAAAAAAATACTCGAGTCGCAAAGTTGGTTGAAAATATGCGTGAAATTGTTGACTTTCAGGGCTTCATGAAACCTAGGTGAAGCTGATTTTATATACATATTTTATACATTTAGTATAAAGATAATTTCATATACATTTAGGATCCATTAACTAGAACTTGCTATTTTTAATAAGTTTTGTACAATACTTGAATTGCTGAAGTACGTTTTTGTATGGGACAAAAGTTATGAGACGTCTCCTTAAATTAAAAACTTATGTACATAATCCGACAAAACACACTTAGAGGTTTTTTCATCTAAATATACCTCAACAGAACTGGTTAGGTATAGCCTCACAAATACCATCGGCTAAAAGAGGGAGACTTGGTCTTCCGCTGGGTAACCTGAGACCGTAACACGGTTTCGGGAGCTGTAAGCCAACCCGTGAAGAAAGAAAAATTCTTTCCTATATAATTTTGTTGTATCTCTGAACTAATTATTTCTCCGACTTGATTCACTAATACAGTTAATACTCAGCTCCTAAACCTGATAGGTCCACGTTTAAAACTCGTAAGCCTTCCTCCTGAACCAATCTATGTGATTAAGAAAACGGCAACAAAATCGGTTCAGAAGTTTTTGAATGATTATGTTATATTTATTTCCCAGATACCACCAGACGGGCCGCACTGTGACACATGCGTTATAAGATTCGCGTCCGACGAAGCTCTGAAGCGACATCATAGGGTGTCCGCTAGGCATGCGGATACCAGTGGCATTAAGTGAGTATTCTTATGTACTCTTATGAATTGTAATTCACAACATTTCATTTTTCGTTAAGTACCAAAATTAAAAATCCGTTTGGAGATCTTCCTTTGCTTAACAAGATACACATATTTAATAATTTTTTTATTCAGTGGTTTAAGAGATATTTTGAAAAAACTACACTGTGTAACGAGTACCGCTCAAAGCTACTATACTCTCTGCCTTTAAGGGAAACTGGCATTAAAAAGTATTAGTTGTAGTTGTAAAAACAAAACAGGATACAAGGGGACTACTGATGGAGCCATAACACGAAAAAATAGAATAGAATAGATACAAGGGAATTTAATTTACGTGCTTCTCTACCCATCTTTGTTGATGAAAGTGAATTAAATTTAATTATAAATTAATAAACTCAAAAATAAACAATAATGAATGAAACAAAAGAACCATGAACGAATGAAACGAACGAACGCACGCAGCTCATGTCATTTCTTTTTTTTTAATACAGAATACGCATAGACACCTGATACTTTTAGCCGTTATCGACTTTTTCTAAAAATGCAATATTTAAAAATTTATTTAAGAGTGTTAAAGTTAAAATTTTAGAAAAGCAAAAAATACGGGTACCTTAATTTTTCACCTACTTTCATATAAGCTAATAAAATTAGGGTGTTAAAATTTTGAAATGTTGTGGATTGTGCTTTGTTGGATTATGTACATAAGTTTTTATTTAAAAAACTCCTTGGTACGTGGCTGGGATCCGGGATCGAACCCGTCGTCAGCCTAGTTAATACCAGACGACTTAACCACTCGTACTATTTTCACTTATATTGAAGACTTTGCTGTAGAATAAAAACTGTCAACAGCACGTTGTCAAAATCCATTACTTCAGCGGCCTCTGAGCCTTCTGAGGAGAAAAGTCGTTGCAGAGCAGGGCGAAAGTATTTTCATATGAATTTTCTTCCCGCATATTTGTATGACGGCAATTACGTACTTTCGGCACTGTTTTTGATTAAGTAAATATGTATTTACCGAGCGGGTGTGCTGTGTTGGTAATTACGTACGAGGCAGTATTAACAGCGCGAGCCACTAGGCGAGCCAATGCACATGCGTTTCATACGACGTTTTTCAACACACTAGCGAACACAAAACAAATATCATTCACAGAGTGATACAACACGGGCAAAATGTTAACAAATATTTATGGATAATGGCGCGCGCAGGTGACAGATAAAGCACGGGTAACTTCGCCAAACAACCAACAAAGTCGTGGTTAAAAAATAAAAACTGTATTATGCAGTTAAATTAAGAATGCTTTGTGGACACACATACAATTTGCAATCTTGTACGAATTTAAATGCATTAGGTTATATTATAACACTTGTGCTGTAATGTAGAGAAAAAAGCACGCGTGTTTAAAATATGAGATTATGGGTCTAAAAATGAGGTAACGTTACGAGCAAGTGTGTTGAAAAATATGTTTCCAATTAAGGTGGTACGTCTCGGTTCTAATGGCGCTAGTATCGCATTTAATGGTTTTATTTTACGTGAAATTTGTATTTTATGAATAATGTATTTAAATATTTTCAGAGAGTCAAAGAAACGCCTCCGAAACGAGACCCCGAAGAAGGAGCGCGAACGTAAAGAAAAGAGACAGCTTGATACTAAGTGCAGGGAGAGTGAGGAGGAGAGTGCGCGGGGAGCCTGTGCCGGTGTGCCTAAACCTGAGGGGCCTATACCGTGTGAACAGGTGAGCTAATAGGCCCTTCACAGTGACGACCCTTAACCTAGTGTCAAGACACTTGTTTTCATATTGTGGCGGCACATCGCGTCGATAGATGTCGTATCGTTACTAACTCACACTATTAAATATCGCGCTATTAAATATTTAATGGATTGTCGTTGGATTGGTGTGTATAGCCACTTCTATATTGGTGACCCCGACGTGATTTAAACACGTTATTTAAAAACGATTTAACAATGGCTAGCCCCCCCCCCCCCTCTCCCGTATACGTAATTAAATTCTCATTCCGATATCATATCAAAGTTAAGGAAAATTAATAATAAATTATTATATAGATGGAAAAGCCTCTTTTTACGGTTCGTCCTACATCCGACCATGTACCAATGAGTTTTATATAATAAAAAAATCTATGTACATTATCCGACAAACCGTACAAAGAGGCTTTTCTATCTACATACCTCAACAGAGCTGGTCACTCGTTAGGTATAGCCTCAAAAAATCTTCGGCTAAATGAGGAAGAATTTGTCTTCCGCTGGGTACCCTGAGGCTGGTAACGGTTCCCGGGAGCTGTAAGGTAACCTCCATTTCAGTGCGGTCTGCAATTGGAAGACTCCCGAGCTTACCATGGCCACTTCCGTCGCATGCACCCGGACAAGAATAGGACTAACTACCCATCAATGAGGTCGCCGTGTATGTGCGAGATATGTGGACGGATATTCCAGGTATGTGGTATCTATCATCATGCTTTTTATCCCAAGAGGGCTCTAGGCAGAGACAATCGAATGCCATTTGTTACGATCCTGACATACCTCTTTCGCTTCTTTTATATTCATCTTTCATACATGCTCGGCGATTGTGTGTACTTTTAATATTGCCATCGATCAATATTTTTTTTATATGTTTAATAAAAGTACACCTGCCAGCATTTCCTTTCACTTCAGCTATATAAACCTTTTTACTAAAAACTCGACAAAAATCCGACAAACCACACTTAGAGGCTTTTCCATCTAAATATACCTCAACAGAACTGGCCACTCGTTAGGTATAGCCTTACAAATACCATCGGCTAAAAGAGGGAGACTTGGTATTGTGTTGGGTACCCTGGAACCGTAAGACGGTTTCGGGAGCTGTAAGGCAACCCGTAAAGAAAGAAGAACCACCCATATTTTCTATTCAATAATACCAATTGAAAAAATAACAGCTATTTAACTTAGATATATTGAATAAGCAACTATATGCTAAATTACAGTGACACAGGTGGATTATTTACAGAGAAATTGGGAATTGTTTATCCCCATACAAATTATGGATATAGGGCTCTTAAATATTTTCAAAACTGCATGGTTTTGGTATTTTTTCTTTATAGAAAAGACGACATGTGACCTTGCCACCGCCTGTTTGTTAAGCATAGGTGGCTGGTCCATGTATGCGCGCGACTGGCAGAACATAACACAGTTCGCCAGACGTGCTCAATATGAGAAGCTTGAAGGACCCCAGGTTGTAGGAAGCAGGAAACACCGTATTGAGACAGTATCTATATTATTAATTCCTTTAAGGGGTACGGTAGACTTGATTCAAACTCATAACAAATTCTTAAGAAAAAATATTTATATCAATTCTGGGTTAGGAACATATATCCGCAAAATTCGTGTAATTTCAATAAATAAGTCCAAATTTATTCATTAATGCGGTCAGAACTTTGAGTATATACCAAAGGAGACGTCTAGCGTGTAAATCACCGAACAATTTTTTCTGCCTAGTTTCTGTCGTTTTATTGTTGCATCGGCTTTTACGTTATATGATGATTATGTTAAAATACAAACATAATAATTATAATTAATAAACACCTAGCTTGACGTTCTAGATCGCCTTTCCCATTTAAAACATCACAATTAACTATTTTTCTAGAGGTCTGTCTCGCGACACAAAACGATACCAACGAAACCTATTACTGCGCACCTGGTCAGTTTAACTGGTCAAAGAGCAAACAATTGTCAAAAGGGGGAGCCCGTCTAGGCTTAGTACTCTACTCGTATGTGTCAGATGTGACAGTAGCGTTTGTTTGAGTGGGCATTGGGTAACGTTTGTTTGAGCCATGAACTCAGGTCTCCAAAGTCAGGTCGTTTTATCCAATTTATATAATTACCTAAATAACACAGTATAAAATTAAAATTGCTATTAAAAACATAGACCATATTACCATAGACTAGCATACCTACTACAAAAAATGTCTTTAGTCACTGTTGTTTTGTTTTGTAAAAAAATAATAAAACTTGAAGAACACCCCGAGCGAAGCCCGGTTTGTATCTAGTAAATTAATAATATACAAGTATTATTTCAGAGTTACGCCCTCCTGAAGGACCACCTCTACCTGCACACGGGCGAGAAACCGTTCAAGTGTGACGAGTGTACCAAAAGTTTCCGAATGAAGCAGCGCCTAACCGCTCACAAGCGGGTCCACGCTAAAGTTAAGTCCACATACGTGTGTAATGTGTGTAATAAGGCGTTCTCTACACACAGCAACCGGCAGAGACACATGTTTGTAAGTAAAAAAAAATAATAATAAGACGTCTGGTATTAACTAGGCAGACCACGGGTTCGATCCTGGATCCCGGCCATGTGTTGGTTTTTTTTTTAATTAAAAACTTATGTACATAATCTGACAAACCACCCTGAGGCTTTTCCATCTAAATATACCTAAACAGAACTGGCCACTCGTTAGGTATAGTCTCACAAATGCCATCGGCTAAACGAGGGAGACTTGGTCTTGTGTTGGGTACCCTGGAACCGTAACACATTAAGATCGCTGTCTTCTGAGGCTGGCTGTGTTGCCACATTGGATAGATATACTTATCTTTTGAGCCAAATATTAGCCAGCTCTTTGGTCGTGGGACACCTCTACCAATCTTCTGGCTATTTCTTTTTTAAAGTGTCGTGCGCTAGGTCCCCACGGGTCCAGTGTTTCCACCCCCCAAACACCACAAATAGTTAAAGCAAGTAGTTTTTGCGTGAAGGACTCTACTTTTCATCTCCCTCTATGAGAAAAATAAAAAAGTGGGTTTTTTTTTGGCCCATCTTAGTTCTTACCTGCCAGTAACTTTATTTATACAATATTTGCATTTGATCTCTTTAGTCTCGGAACACTATAATGGGGCCCACACATTACACATGATGCTGTGCGTTTGAGCATACACAAACTGTAGACGCACATCTGTGGGGGGTTTTATTAGAGAAGTAATATTCATGTTACAAATTCAAAACTCATTACCGCCCTCTGTCTGAAAGTCTTGAGAAAAGACCTACTTTGCTTGAACATAATGAGGAAGAACCAATCGTCGCTTTTCGAATAGTTGAGCTGAAAAATATATTAATTTCCAGATACACACCGGGTTAAAACCGTTCAAATGCGAAATGTGCGGAAAGTGTTTTAAGCACGCCAGCGAGAAGCGAGCGCATATAACCTATGTTCACCTGAAGAAGCCCTGGCCGAAACGACAGCGCGTTAAGCGACTGCAGAAAACGGACTTCGAGAGAGCGGGACAGATGGACATGGAGCAGGGAGTGAGAGAGATGGATGTACAACCAATATGGCCGACTTGTTCGGAAAACAAGATGGCGGATATGAACGCCATTACAATGTTGGATGATAAACCTATGTATTATAACTTGAAGATATAAATTGTGTTATATGAGATGTTGGGAGAGCTGGCGTGACCTTCAGGGTTTCTTGGTGTTCAGGAATTGAATCAAAACGCGTAGAAGGTAGATGAAGACTCCCTTCTCCTCAGAGTTTCCAGATATAAGAAATTAAAGATCCAGCCATAATTGGAGTTTACGAATCTTAAATTACTATCATATATTCTTAATTCTTGTATAGGTTTTATTTTATTATAATATTAGTATTTTCTTCGAATATTATCTGGTATAGTTTCAACTTAAAAAAAATCAGCAGTCTCAACCATAGATGTAGTATAGTCGCTCGGGCGCTCTACTAGATTGGCAATACAAAAGAGAAAGCGCATAGATACGCGTATGTTAAAGCGAGACAGATAGACGAGACCGTTTTTTGAATACTGTAACAGCCTAAAGATAAACACTGAGAAAGTAGCACTCCCATGGTCCGCGCGGGTGAGAGGGGCGGGCGTCTTTCTGCCATACACGATACGAAGTTTCACGCGATATATCTGTTGTCGACGCGATCCACCTCAAAGATTTCAGGGTTCAAGCTATCCTCATACCAAATTTTATCAAAATCAAAACGGGTACAAAAGCCCGAGGTAAATCGCGCCGACAACAGACACATCGCGCGAAACCTCGCATCGTGTATAGCAGAATCACGCCCGCCCCCCACCCCTCATGGACATGGGAGTGCTACTTTCTCAGCGGTCCACCTATAGCGTCAGTAGTAATTTAGCTTAGTTTTGTAAAATAACCTGTTTTAAAGTATAATGCAGTGCATGGTGCATTGGATGTTAAGATGAAAAATCCACAGAATTACACATTTGTCACGCACACTGATGTATTAATTTTTTGGTCTCGTTCTAATCGCGACATTACCAATCTAGTTGAGCGCTAGCATACTACATCTATGGTCTCAACTTCAATTCAAAAAATAAGAGATACGTGCCACATAACAGGTTTATTGCATTCATATAATTTAATCTGGTATTGAATAAGGAAAGCACAAGGTTTCTTCATGCTGTAATAAATATTAACCTATAAGAAAATATATTTGTACACCTTCACGGCTTATTATACCTTACAGTGTGGGCAGAGACACCAGGAAGTGACAAGTCTGGCAGTTAATAGACCTAGATGTGTCACTTCTTTAACCGAATATCTGTTTATTTTCAGAAGTTCGGACGCCGGCTTTATGTGCCCTCCAAAGCACGATGTGTCGATATTTATACAGCGTTTAGTGAAAGAGATGTAGGTATGAAAAGAGTTTAAATTACTTTTGTCCTTGTATTTATTTTGAAATTAATTCACTGCCACATTTTAAGTGTTAAAAAATCTTCAAAATCGTTGCCGGCGACAAAGTCTTCCTCATTTAGACAATGATTTTTTGAGGCTATACCTAACGAGTGGCCAGCTCTGTTGAGGTATGTAGATGGAAAAGCCTCTGTACGGTTTGTCGGATAATGTACATAGATTTTTTATTATAAAACCCATTGGTACATGGTCCGACGCCCCTATTATTTGATTTCGTGATTCTCTCTCGTTGTCTCTGCCTACCCCTCTTGGGATAAAGGGCGTGATGACAGATAGATAGAATGTATAACTGGCAAAACACCGCAAGGCCGTTTTTTATGGAATTGAATTAATGGAAATGATTTTTTTTATTATTATTAAAATATATTAAAATTAATTATAAAAAATCTGATCTGTCCATATTACTGAATATTGCAAATGTTACTATGCTATGTGTATTTATTTTTATAATATAATTTGTGCCATAGAAATGTATTGTGTATTGAGCATTTTTTATGAATACTATTTTTCTTTATGAAAAATGCTTAGGGGTCATTCATTGATCACGTGAGGTTTTTAAGTTACTTTTTTTACAACCACCCGCCCCATCCCCCCCCCCTTGTGAAACGTTATAAGGGTTCTCAGCTAAATATCTAACATCACGTGTGTTTTTATTTGTTAAAGAAAACTCATATTAATTTAAAAAGCAGTGTCCTCGTTGGCTTTGGCATGGATATATATAATATATTTATGTAACAAACCCCCAATAGTGATGTTATCCAAAGCAGCCCCCCCCCCCCCCCTATTTGAACCTTTCGTGATTAATAGACGACCCCTTAGAAAAATAAGTCGTAAATATTCGCAATAATTTGATAAAAATGTTTTATTATAATTAAGTTAACCTATTTTATATTAATGTATATTTTGAGAAATTCTTGCGTTAAATAAATCCGTTGAGGAGGTTATAACATCACGCTACGACCCAAAGGAGCGGAGCAATAACCGTTAATGTCAACCAATCAAAGATTCGCCAAATAAAGAACTTTGAGGATTCCACCTGTGATGATACGACCTTATTTTCCTGGCCGCTTACAAGCTGGCCATCATAAATAGCATTTATTTTGATTTTAGAACACGATATTGTTCATTTTAATTCAATAGAACATTGTATGTTATTTTCAAATATTCGATGTGTGGAACCTAAATTAAAATTTTACTGATTCCTTCACAAACTGTTGACTTAGGCAGTACTCTGCCAATTGTAAAATTTATTAGATTTCTATTTTATCAACTAAGTAAATAACTATATAAAATGTATTGAATCAGTATTCAAGAACTAATATCTATGTTTATATAAAAGGAGCGCAAATAAGTATTAGTATTTTTATCATACTTTGTATTGTGTTACTTCAATAGCTTAACGCCCTGTAGTAATGTGTAGTTCATTTTTATTACAGTGCGCTCCTTTTACGGCTCCTTTCTCCTTTTACGGCTCCTTTCTCCTTTGACGGCTCTTTCTCCTTTGACGGCTCCTTCTCCTTCTCCTTGGCTCCTTACGGATCCTTTTACTGGTTGTTCTTTTGCTGCTCCTGCTTTCCTTGTTAATTCGACCAATAAACGAATGGTGAAAGTTTACTACGAGTTTTCCTGCTATACCTACATACCTACCCGGCCTGGCTACCCCACAACCCGACAATGGCGCCCAAACGTGATTAAAATTCTGCAGGAAGAAGGAATAAAGAAGAAAGAATAACGAAGTAAGAGAACATAATATTTATTTTAATACAAACTTTTATTTCAGGATATGTAATGTCTATATAATCTTAATATATAACGTAATTCTATTTAAATTCAGTAGAATATTTCTTGGAGATGATGGTTCTGAATCAAGGTTATGTCGGCAAACCTTCGAGGTTGACAAGTCTGATGATCTTGGTCAGATTCCATTATTGAAGAGGATATTTTTAATTTTTATACGGAGGTAGTATTCTTGATTCATTTTACACTAAATTCATTTACTTATTAATTTCGTAAATTCAGATTATATAGTCACATTGAATGTATGGTTGTATGTGAGATTTTCATTATATATATATCTGAAATCTATAGATTACTTCCCATAACTTAAATTTATTAATAATTAATTTAATTTCCGTTATATTATCCCGTCAATTCAATATTTCTTAATAGAAAAAGGTTCTTTTTATAGTCGTAACTTTTTCAAGATAAATAATATATATTAATTTTTCTTATAATTGCTAAAATATCTATTTTTATTCTAAAAGTCTATCGTGATTCCATAAAATAATACATAAATAAATATTATTTAATTCAAAAATTCCATTAATTGCGATTTTTTTAATACATTTTTAAAATATCCAAAACAATTTGTCCATTTTTATTTTAATGATTTCTAATATCACACTACAGTTTACATAAGTAAGGCAATTAAAATATTAAAATATTTCCGAGAATAAATTTAATATATAATAATAAATTTCAAATAAATTAAATGATACATATAAAAGCACCTCGATATCAGAATTTGAAATCACTTGATTTTTCTTTGTTTTACACAATTTGTTTTGCTCGGCAATATTGCATTGGAATGTTCGATTTTCAAATGTATCCTATATAATTTCTTTGTCATTGACAAATTTTTAAATTTTGTATCGTAAACGTTCGATTTTCTTTTAATTTTCAATTGTTATTTACTATGAAGTCTTTTTCATAGACATATGATTACGCTCTTATTACAACTAGGGGTAGTCATGTTGATTTAAATTCAAATATTATTTTATTTCATGTACTTATATTATTAGCTTTTCACTGGCTTTGCTCGTTGATAGTTTGAGTTAGCGCATACCTTAAAGCATGCGTTGATTTTATTTCATAATTTTTTTTTCTCTTTCAATATGGAGGAGTTACACTTACTTAAACCAAGGAATTTTTTATATCTATATTATTTTACATTTTTCTTTATTTTATTTACAATTTATTAAATTGTATTTATAACCTTATGGTTACAAGGGAGGTTAAATTTATTTCAATTTCACAATTTGATTGTAAACATCTAAGTAACTAAAACTTTTACTTATTTACAAATTACAGGTTAAATATATAACCATGATTAATAATTACTATTTTCCTTATTTCATTCTCATCATTTCATTTATTGTAAATACTTGTAATTATTTAGAGCGGATTGCGACTCTTTAAAAAAGCCTTCGTCTATTATAAATATTATACCTAATATCTGTGGATGTATTTCCATGGGTGTTTATTAGAGCAAATTACTGCTCTTTAAATAAACATTCGTTTATTATTATTATATCTATGAATATCAGGGTATTCATGGGTGTCTTTTAGAGCGGATTGCGACTCGTTAAAAAAGCCTTCGTCTATTATTACTACTTATTATACTTGTGGATGTATTTCCCATGGGTGTTCGTATGAGCGGATTGCGACTCTTTAAACAAGCCTTCGTCTATTGTATTATATATAAATAAACTTAAAACAGCGGATGGTAACTGTATAACTAAGCCCTTACTAAATTCGAGAACGTTTTTGAGTCATTCCTTATTAAATGGGAATTACTCTATATTATATATGAGTTTACTGTACTTACTAATAACAGATTAAACAGATTAAATGAAGATGAATGTTTGTGGTTTGTGTGATTGTGGAAATCGTTTCTCTTGTAAAATAATTAGTTTTATTTATAATTAAACTTGTAAATTTATCTTTTCATTTCATTCATTAGTATTTTTATATAAGTCTCATCATCAAACTTTATTTTATTAATTCTTTGAATAAAATCCTTTATTAAGGACAGGATTTTTTCGGGGGAACCCCGGTATTGTGATGATACGACCTTATTTTCCTGGCCGCTTACAAGCTGGCCATCATAAATAGCATTTATTTTGATTTTAGAACACGATATTGTTCATTTTAATTCAATAGAACATTGTATGTTATTTTCAAATATTCGATGTGTGGAACCTAAATTAAAATTTTACTGATTCCTTCACAAACTGTTGACTTAGGCAGTACTCTGCCAATTGTAAAATTTATTAGATTTCTATTTTATCAACTAAGTAAATAACTATATAAAATGTATTGAATCAGTATTCAAGAACTAATATCTATGTTTATATAAAAGGAGCGCAAATAAGTATTAGTATTTTTATCATACTTTGTATTGTGTTACTTCAATAGCTTAACGCCCTGTAGTAATGTGTAGTTCATTTTTATTACAGTGCGCTCCTTTTACGGCTCCTTTCTCCTTTTACGGCTCCTTTCTCCTTTGACGGCTCTTTCTCCTTTGACGGCTCCTTCTCCTTCTCCTTGGCTCCTTACGGATCCTTTTACTGGTTGTTCTTTTGCTGCTCCTGCTTTCCTTGTTAATTCGACCAATAAACGAATGGTGAAAGTTTACTACGAGTTTTCCTGCAATACCTACCCATCCTGGCTACCCCAGAACCCGACACACCTCATATCATGGCGACCAACGCACGCGTCTCGTCGTGACATGATGGGGAATGCGGTTTAATCCCGCTCGCGTTGTGGTAGTTGTGATTAGTCTGTAATTAATAAGACATATCACAGTCGGCGGGATCATCTTAGCTTCCGATTTATCGGCATATTGTTACTATTAAACACTGGTCATTGGCAGAATGGGAACAAAACTCAAACCTAATTGTAGATGGCGCTCTAGGCGACGGTTCCCAGATAACTGTCAATTTTGTAGTTACTTTACATGACAATATTAATTACAACTAAATAATTGGTAAAAAGGCTGTGTTATTAGATAAAATATTTTATTATATATATTTAATTACTTGTATTGATACAACTATGTTTTTTCAATAATATGCAGCACACTTAGTCATAGTATATATAAAAACTTTAAAAACTCGCAATAAGTAATAAAGTTTATATTATTTGTATGGCGTATGACAGTTTTGACAAAAAGTGAAGCGCCCTCTGTCGGGATAAACATGCAGTTTTCTACCCCATTGCGACGATAAGTCAGCACTGTTGCCAAGAACATCATTCTTCGACTTTCGTCGCAATTTCTGCCTGTCTCCAGTGTTTAATCTTATGCAATAGTAAGCCGATAAATTGGTAGCTAAGATGATCCCGCCGACTGTGATATGTCTTATTAATCACTGACTAATCATAACCATCACAGCGCGGCCGGGATTAAACCGGATTCCACATCACGCCATTACGAAAACGCGTCCGGTCGGCGCCATGACCGGATGTGGAATCAACATTGACATTATTGGTTATCGTTCCGCTCCCAAAAGACATAGCGTGATGTTTTATACATGTAAAACTTTCTTGTGAATCAATCTATCTAATTGCAAACAGTAACAAAATCGGTCCAGTAGTTTTTGTGTCTATAAGGCACATGCAGGATATAGCAATATCCATTTTTATACATAACATTTATGTAGATACTTGTATATAGAACTGCCAGGGCTTTATTAGCTTTTTACTAAAACTTAACAGATTTAAGAATGAAATATTGACTAAAATAGCTGAAGTGAAAGGAAATGCTGGCTGAGGACGACCTAGGTGTACTTTTATTGAACATATAAAAAATGTATTGATCGATGGAAATATTAAAAGTACACACAATCGCCGAGCATGTACGAATGGTATAATGAGTATAAAATAAATATGTCAGGATCGTAGCAAATGGCATTCGATAGTCTCCTCTGTCTGTCTACCCCTCTTGGAAAAAAAGGCGTGATGATAGATAGATAAAAGTTTTCTTCCCGCGTATTTGTATGACGGTAATTATGTGATTTCGGCCCCGTTTTTAATGAAGTAAATGAGTACTGAGCAGATGTAGTTTATTATTTTTTTATTGTAGAAATCTTAATATTTTAGCCACTTTTCTACAAGAAAAAAAAATCCTATTTTATAACTAGGTATAGGTACCGGGACGGTTCTTGAGCGCTCGACGAAAAAGTTTGCGCATATGTAATTCGAGTGCAATATAACTTGTATATTTATTATAATTGATTTATTGGTGTTTGTTTTTACGATTGCTTTTTACTGCTGGTAAAATTAAAATTAATACCTCATACCGTCAAGCAGACCCAAAAATAGTGTTCTGCGCATCAAACGACCACCGCTCAAGAACCGAACCGTCCCGGAACTATACCTTCCTTGTTAATAACAAAAAGCGATGTTAACCGTCCACAGAGTAGATAGTACGCTAGACCGAGAAGAGCGAGCGTGCACGGTACACTCACTCTCGACCTGACATATTTACTAATCTGTGGATGGTTACCAACACGTTTTTGTTAGCAACATATATACGGGGGTAGGTTAGGTTAGAAGAAATATTTGATAACCAGTTATTAAATTTGGTTATCCATAAGGAATAAGGGGTTATTTTCTGCTAGGTACTACAATATATATGAAATTGAAGCTAGTGAAGCTCTGGGCAGATATTATTTATAAGCAATTTTATATGCAATACATAAATACTCAATATATTTATTATATTTTTAATTTATTGTAATTAAGTTTTTTATTGAAAACCCCTACCTATCTCCTATCGTCCTCATACTAGGTCTTGGACGGGCTTAAGGCTGTATTTACTTGGGGGCGTTTTACTATTTTGTGGCTAAAATGTCACATCAAAATACCATGCCACTACAAATTAATAACCCTTGACCGTCAGATAGTCCAAATCCAAAGATGACATCTATACAAACTCCTTCATTGCAACCTCTTTCAAATATCTTAACCTTAACAATTTTTTTTATTATAGATAGGTACTAAAATACAAAATAATTATATATTATTATTTATGATTATGAAAATCTTCATATAGGTAGGTACCATTACTTAGTTATTAAAAAAATACAGAATAAATAACTTTATATTATTGGCTGTATGTATCGTCTTTGCTTCTGTTTATTTAATTACAAAACGGCGGGAAATAATATAAAACTGTAGATAATAATCTACTTTTATTTTCTTCATTCAGGTGAGTGTAGAATATAAAATGTCCTTGTGAAAGATATAAATATTTAGGTAGTAACATTTCACAACAATAATGTTTACAAAAATATAAAATTTAACATGATTCCACGTGACGACTTTGTGAATAACGCACGCGTCCGCCTGAATCCATGGTTGTGATTAGTCAACGACTAATAAGACATTACGGTCGGCGGGATTATCTTAAATACCGATTAATCGGCTATATACACTATAAAAACTATTATTTTTAATAAATGAAAACAAAAAAAAAACATTTAAATAATATAGGCTGTATGTATTGTCTTTGCTTCAATATTTTTTCTTTAATTCCAAAAAGGCGGGAAATACAATATGTCACTCAACTGACTCAACTTATTTTCTTAATTTGGGCGGGATGTGAAAAATATATTTTAATAATATTTCATTACAACAACAAATTTAAGTTACGTAAGTATAATTAAATTATATATAAAATTGTACATACTGCAAGATAATTATTTAATTTTTATTAGGTAAATATTAAATGCGTTATTAAAAACTTTCCTATAAAATTATTATTAACGTTTAAAATATAATGCGCCTCCATTTATCCTTTACAATAGGTAATTAATAGAGTAATTTAATTAGTAATATATTATATTCCAGTACCTAGATACATAATCCCACCAAGATGGCGGTAGTTGGGTGGAGCTCCCAAAACTTCTTCAAATACTACGCACTGTTACCATTTGACGAATATATTTGTAAGTATAAACATAAATATGCTTTTGTAATGTAAAAAAGCGCCTACTAAAAAGCATTACGGAAAAGTTAGTAATATTATAAAGAGAGTCCAAACTTTGTGAGTATGTATGTGGAGGGTAATCTCCGGAACCAATGCACCTATTAGAAAAAAATATTTCACTTTACTCATTATACAGGCTAGGTATATTTTATTTAGTTCGAAAATATTAACGCGCTACGTTTTAGCGCTAGATGCCGCTAGTGTACTTTAGATTTTAGTACAGAGCTTCACAAGCGTCACGTTTTTCGTTTCTACTTGAAAGACGGGACCGCACCAATGGCCACCCAAGGCATGCCCGACCTGAGAATGCCGAGCAAAGACAGTACACGGATGTGCCCGGACATTATCGGGCCGGAGTCGTTAGCATATTCAGGGCCGCGACATACTGTAATAAAACTGTCGTGACGCTTACTTATTGACAATCAACACACAGCCTAAACCACTGATTCGTCCAATCGCCGGCGCGCCGCCGTACGGACCACCAAGATCGAGCTCAGACTCGTCTAAGTGCTGCTACACTGTCCGACAGCCGACTCAACCAAAGTGACGGTTTAGAAAACCACCCACCACGACCGACGACTTGCCACGAACCGACGTTGAAGTGGCTGCTACACTGTCCGACAGCCGACTCAACCAAAGTGACTGTTCAGAAAACCACGACCGACGACTTGCCACAAACCGACGTGAACCGACGTTTGTTGCGAGCAATGTTTCCCACTCCAAAAAAAAAACCTTTATTATAAATATATTTTTTTTTTGTTTTGCTACAGTCAAAAACCCCTAAAATCACAAAAAATACATTGAAATCCCCCTTAACATTTTTTATAATATTCTTCATTTATAAATTATTTAATATTTCAAATATAATTTCGTTTCTTCTGGTTCTGACTTTCTATAATTATACATTTGAATATTCAATTATTTTTAGTTATCCCAGGGCCTGTACTCTTAAATCAAAAAGCCCCTTAAAAATCCCATTACATTTATTTACCCCCTAAATTTGGGGAAAAAACCCCGAAGTTGGGATCCCTGGTTGCGGTACGTCTCTATGGGCGAGTAGAGGGGATTGAAAAAGGCGTTCCCACGCACAGAGCAAGCACCAAAGTCAAGTCGGTTCAAACCATCAAAAACTTTCGTAGCCACAGTAGAGGGGATTGTAGAAGACTTTCTATTGGTTAGGTCACGTCGGTTGAGTCGGCTGTCCGACCGTGTGGAATTGTAAAAAATGGTCCGCTTAGATCGTCTGGCGGCCGGAACAAACAATTTTCGGTGCGATGCCGGACCAATGTGTGTGTAGAGGTGCACAAAGAAATGATTTTTCGAAAATCAACCCCTAAGGAGGTGGTTCCCAATACAACGCGTCCGAAGTCGTGAGTAACTTTATATGTATTATATTTCAGTTTGCGAGCATTGTGAAGAATATGTGATCCAGTACTGCGCCATACACGGATCTATGTTGATGGTGCGGGACGACCCGGTAAATACCTACTACCTCTCATACATTTATTATGATCCCATACACAAATTGGTGTAGAAACTCTAGGTCCGTGGGGTTCAAATGACAAAAAGTTTATTAAATCCCCACGACTGATCATCTCTTCTGGTGACAAGAGGGCTGGCTCCTTCCTCGCTCAACAAATCAGCATTGCGATTCAGCGGGGAAATGCAGCCAGTATTTCACGCGGACCTGGGGTTAGCATACATTTTGACAGCGACACTTTCGTTTCGGTCGAATGGCCTTGAACAGGCCAAAACGTTCATGTCCAACAAGGACCGGCCAGAGATAGCCCGGGGCCGAGAGGTCCGGCCCAACAATGTGCGGGAAAATTCTGTGTACTTGTCTTTGTCCGGCCAAGCAAATTTGCACGCACATTGTTGGGCCGGACCTCTCGGCCCCGGGCTATCTCTGGCCGGTCCTTGTTGGACATGAACGTTTTGGCCTGTTCAAGGCCATTCGACCGAAACGAAAGTATCGCTGTCAAAATATATGCTAACCCAGCTGGTTTATTTAGTTATTTTTAATGTTTAGATTAGTATTAAAGTCTTATATGTGTAAATAATTATGTAAATAAATAAGTATTTGTTATTACAGATTCCTAAACAAGCAGTCTGGCCACCGGTGCCTCGTGCCATGCTCACATTACCTACACCGCTGCTGTACATAGCTCGCTCTGATAGCTTACCGGGTTATTGTTTTTTTTTTCTTTCTTCACGGGTTGCCGTACAGCTCCAGAAACCGTGTTCCAGGGTACCCAGCGCAATACCAAGTCTCCCTCGTTTAGCCGATGGTATTTGTGAGGCTATACCTAACCAGCCATTTCTGTTGAGGTATATTTAGATGGAAAAGCCTCCAAGTGTTATTGTTTATTTATTTATTTATTACAAACCATTGTCTTTCATGCTAATATACATATAGGGTGCGGTGGGTAACATCGACAACGGGGATAGTTGCTACAATTAATAATAATTCTTCAATTAAGCCTATAAATATATCTACATGTGAACTTTTACAGATAATTTACCTGAATACCCACGCCTGCATTCCGACGGGGTAGACAGGAACAAGGCTCATACAAGTTACCTTCTATTCAGTGAGTAAAGACGGTGTTATGTATTGACAGGAGCTGGTTTAGGGGTATTTGCAAGATTGCCGCTACCCAAGGGAGTTAGATTCGGCCCGTACAGAGGAGAACTTAAACACAACTCACACAGCTCTATATACAGTTGGCAGGTCAGTGTGCCTCTATCTGAACACATAATTATATATATAAATATACGTGATATACCTAAAGCGTATTGACCGTATCCGGAACGATATCATTAGAGACGAATGCGGAGTGAAAGATGATGTTGTGACTAAAATGAACAAAATAGTTTACGCTGGTTTTGACACGTTGAAAGAATGAAGGATGAAAGATTGACTAAAAAAGGTTTATATGGCTGAAGTGATAAAGTAATGTTGGCAGAGGACGACCTAGGTGTACTTATATTGAACATATAGAAAATTTAATTGATCAATGGAAATATTAAAAGTACACACATTCGCCGAGCATGTATAAAAGGTATTATGAATATAATATTCATACACGCACATGTGCGTTTTACTCTCACTCTGTGGCTCATCTGCAGCTCACTATTCCGTATATCTGACATCTGTTGCTAACAAAAATGTGTTAGTAACCGTCCACAGATTAGTAAATATGTCAGGGCGAGAGTGAGTGTACCGTGCATGCTCGCTCTTCTCGGTCTATCGTACATTACTGATCTGTGGACGAATACCAACACGTTCTTGTTAGCAACAGAGATAAAGGCAGACCTATAGATTCTTATCACCAACAAATTTTGGCCTCACTTGTTGACAGATATACAACAGCTACTTCAAGCCTAGTCATTCGGTGGATGCGGCAGATGAGAACAAGTCCAATTGGATGCGGTACGTGAACTGCAGCAGGTATTGGTGGGAACAGAACCTGGTCGCCTTCCAGTATCGTAAGCAGATATACTACAGGTACTTTTATTCTTTTAGGGTAGACAGAAAGAAAACAATAATAATAATAAATAATAAGTTGAGAGTAAGACTTGCGCGCTGAGAGTTTCTATAAAGGATTTTCGTTTAGGTTTTCCTATAAACTGTGCCCTATATTTCCTATTTTATTTTTATTTATTTTTTCACTTTTTTATATTATATTATATTTTTATTAAGACGACATGTGACCTTGCCACCGACTGACTTTTAAGCATAGGTGGCTGGTCCATGAATGCGCGCGACAGGCAGATCATAATACAGTCCGCTAGTCACGCCCACTATGCCGGCCCGTAGAGATGCGTTTTCACGCTACGCTTGATTGAAGGACCCCAGGTTATAGAGAGGAGGAAAGACCGACGCCGGAAGTTCATTCCACTTTTTGGCAGTACGACACAGGAACGAGTCACTGAATTTCTTCGTTCGTATGCAGAACGTATCTACGGTGTGAGGATGAAAACTGTATCCTGTGCGAGCAGTGCGGGTGCGAAAAGGGGATGGAGGGACGAGGCCATGGAGTTTTTCTGAACACTCCCCATAATACAGTCGATAGAAGACGCTAAGAGAGGCTGTATCTGCGTAACTGTAGAGGCTCGAGATTTCGTGTGGCCTTTGGGTCATTGATGATGCGAATCGCTCTTTTTTTTTTAGTAGTTTTGGAGATAAGGGAAGGGGACGCCAAATTTTCGTATATTTTCTTTAATAAATGTTTTAACTATACATTTTATAATTATAAAAAATATATATGTATTTGTATTTCATAGATATTATATGTCACATGATGTTGTGTTGTTTGTAAATAAATATAACTGTTCTGGTAAAACCATTTATTTCTAGTCACCATCTTCAAGTCTGTACATTTTGTTGTCTGTCTTCTTAGGCCAAAGCCTCACTACATTCAGCCACAGGTTGGCTCTAAGATAATATATAACACATGATGTACTTTAAATTTTTTTTTTTACTTAGTTTTTTAGTTTTCCCCTAAATCTTCCAAAATTTAAATTCGATTATTTTCGCTATACGTCCATGATTAGGCCATCAAACTCTACATATAATATGTACCATATTTAGTTTCTTCGTCCAGTAGATTCGTTGAAAGTAAGCTTTGACAGACGGACAGAAAATAAATAAATAATAAGCTACAAAAGAACGCGATTTGTATTATTGAAGGGTAACAGATTAACAGCGCTTTAAAAAAATGAAGATCTTTGTGATAGAGAGAAAACAGGGGCAAAATAATCCTTTATTTTACCACCCATATTTCCTATTCAATAAAACCAATTGAAAAAATAACGTCTATTTCACTTAGACATATTGAATAAGTAACGTTCTATTTGGTAAATTACAGTGACACATGTGGATTATTTACAGAGAAATTGGGAAAAGTTTATCCCCATACAAATGGACAACATTTCATTTTTCGTAAGGTACCAAAATTCGAAAACCGTTTGGAGATTACATGCTAGAAAGCTTATTTTTATTTTTTTTATTTTATATATCCTTTAATTTTCGAGTTATTTTAAAAATACTGAAATATTGAAAAATAAGGATTAATGGGTGCCCTAATCTGTGCTAACCCTCTAATTTAAAAATACTAATGTCTGTTGGCTGAGTTCTTAGTTATTGAACTCAGGTGTTGCCTTCTATTAATTTTACCCATTTTCATTCCATTTGAAGCTAAATTAATAATTATTTTTAAATATAATTATAAAAATACTTCTTTTATATAATATTTTTTTGAAAGTTTTGCTAGTTTTGAATGGGCTATCGCACAGGAAATATATTTACGAGTGAAACCGCGGACAAAAGCTAGTATTGTTATACATTATGAATAGTGTTGTAGGTGATTTGAGTTCCGGCTACGGCAACACCTATTCGGAACCTACACCTATATTATACTCTTTGCATTTCTATAACGTATACTCTGTGGCTTGACTAACACTATTTGAGATCACCAAACTTGGCCCCCGCGAAATTTTTTTTTCATTATTTTTGAATTTTTATTATTGCATATCGTTAGTTAATGGTTTGTTCTTAATTGTTCGCTATGAATAATCGTTTGTTCGTTAGTTGTTTATTTAGAAAAAAATAATTAAACAAGTAATGTTTGGTTAGCCCCCTTAATCAAAATTATTAATATTTTGTCTCATTATCAGTCTATCAATACATATTGACGTTTGTTCTTCAATAAATTACGTTTGTTCGAACATTTTATTGCCTTTTTATTGTTTAAATTAAAAAATAAAAAAAATAAAAAATCGACTGCTAGGTTAGCATAGTTTTGACGTGACTTCTTTCGTTTCATTGCGCATGCGCCATCTTTTCTTTTCGATCGCTCTAATAGTGTTATATACTCTTTGGCTCTCATTGAATAGAAACCAAGAATATTATAGAGAAGACACCGTACAGCGTTGAGGGAATCGGCTCGGCAGCAAAAGCAGAGAGTACCTCGATTAGCGCGGGGAGAGAAAGGGAATGATTAAAATCGGGGAATTTCGGGGAATCAAGACCGTCTGCTTTTTTAATTAAGATATTTTGCTTTAGTCGAAAATTTGCAAGAAATGATGGGCAGTGGCTAAAAAAACGCACATACTGTTAAAAAACAGGTAAGTTGCATTGCATTGCAAGCTCAGCACTAAAAATTTAAGGAATACTTATTTAGCAGGTTCTTAAGCAGAATTCAATTTTTATTTGTGAAATGTTTGTGTTTTATCTATGTAAACAATTTGGAAAAATAAGAATGTGGAGTACCTAATAAGAACATGGACAATTTAGAATTCGGACCCTAACTCCGACACCGTACCAAGATTTTTTTAGTTTATAAGAATCATTCCAGAGGTAATTTTGTTAAAGATTAAACTATATTTTGTATGAAACAGTGTTTTTATTCAATATATAGCATTTCGGGGAATTTTCGGGGAATGCATCAATGGAAAGCGGGGAATTTCGGGGAATAGGACACTTGAGTGTGCTCTAGTTTGCTCAAAAGTTTAATGATACCTTTTTCTAATCAAATGCAGAAAGTTTGCTGTCCTTGACTTGATTTCGTATGTGTGAATTTAGAATCAGATATATATATCTAATAGAAGCCATTAATATAATATTTACATTTGACGGTACCATCGATGGTACCATGATACCATCGTTTTGTCCCCATTATGTCCAACAAGGACCGGCCAAAGATTGCCCGGGCCGAGAGGTCCGGCCCAACAGTGTGCGGACAAATTCTGTGTACTTGTCTTTGTCCGGCCAAGCAAATTGCTCTGCATTCTTGTGCAGGACATGCCCGGTCCGAGAATGTCCGTACCAATAATATGCGGGCAAATTCTGTGTACTTGTCTTTGCCCGGCATAGCAAATTTGCACGCCATTGTTGGGCCGGACCTCTCGGCCCGGGCTTTCTCTGGCCGGTCCTTGTTGGACATAACGTTTTGGCCTTTTCATGCCATTCGGCCGAAACGAAAGAAGTCACGTCAAAACTATGCTAACCTAGCAGTCGATTTTTTATTTTTTTTATTTTTTAATTTAAACAATAAAAAGGCAATTAAATGTTCGAACAAACGTAATTTATTGAAGAACAAACGTCAATATGTATTTATAGACTGTTAATGAGACAAAATATTAATAATTTTGATTGAGGGGGCTAACCAAACAGTACTTTTTTAATTATTTTTTTCTAAATAAACAATTAACGAACAAACGATTATTCATAGCGAACAATTAAGAACAAACCATGAACTAACGATATGCAATAATAAAAATTCAAAAATAATTAAAAAAAAATTTCGCGGGGGCCAAGTTTGGTGATCTCACTATTTGTCACTTTTTTTGTGTGGCAGTTTATATTTCTTATTTTTGGTCCTAGCTAAGGTTATTAGTTTATAAGTCCTCAGGATTTATAAAAAATCAAAATTAAATTAAAAATATAAAAACTCAACCAATAATAAAATATAAAAATCTTATTTTTTAATATATTTTTAATAAAAGTAATAAAAATGGGTGATTAAAAAAATGAAATGTTGTCCATTATGGATATAGGGCTCTTAAGACTTCTAAATAGCCAAACTACGCCTATTTAATACCCTAAATAATAAAAATATGGTTTAATCCCATTTAAATAAACTTTTTTTTTTTGGGTTAATTGACATTTGCGATATTTTTGACAAATATAAGATGGCCGACAGCCACAGACCCTTCAGAGATCGGTGTATGTAGGCTAAGATTTTTTAATTATTTCAGGACAGTAAAGCGTATTCCACGCAACACCGAGTTGCTAGTTTACTTTGGCAGCGAGTGTGTCAACCAACTTGGTATAGATCTTAGACGATACCACGATCCTCGACCGCGCGCCCCGAGAGTTGTGCTAACAGGTAAGACACACGCTCTTCTCTGCCCCCTATTCCGTATTCCGTTGCTAACAAAAATATGTTGGTAACCGTACACAGATTAATAAATATGACAGGCCGAGAGTGAGTGTACCGTGCATGCTCTCTCTTCTCGCTCTATCGTACATTACTAATCTGTGGACGGTTACCAACACGTTTTTGTTAGTAACATATATACCGAATATGAATGTTGATCAGCCCAGTGTTAAGTTTGGGTGAACTATCACAAACGGAATGTAGTATTCAGTATAGAATTTGTTTTTCAGAACTCACTACTCCTCTCGCCGTACAAGACAAAACAGCTGAAACATCTGATCATCAAGTGTCCTCACCCGGGTTCACCAGTGTACCCCAGATATCTACAGCGTCGCATCAAACTGCTACTACAACTACTATAGTGCATGACAACAAATCTAAAACTCGTAAACAAGTAATCACGGGGGATAAACGACACAAATGTAATAATTGTTCTTACGAAACTAATGATATTAGTAATTTAAAAAGACATATACGTACTCACACAGGTGAAAAACCATATAAATGTCCGACATGTTCATATACAGCCACTACAACTGGTGATTTAAAACGTCACATTCGTACTCACACAGGTGAAAAACCATATAAATGTCCGGAATGTTCATATACAGCCACTACAAATGGTAGTTTAAAACGTCACATTCGTACTCACACAGGTGAAAAACCATATAAATGTCCGACATGTTCATATACAGCCACTACAACTGGTGATTTAAAACGTCACATTCGTACTCACACAGGTGAAAAACCATATAAATGTCCGACATGTTCATATACAGCCACTCAATATGGTAGTTTAAAAAGTCACATAAGACATAACCATAAATAAAGTATGATGTGGCCGGTGTAACTCATAACTACATTATTACTTACGTATGATGGACAGGATGTTCGTTTTGTTTATTTTTTTAGTTTATTTTCAATAAAAATCTTCATTTTTCAAGTTAATAAATAATATTTATCTTTACTATTACCACATATTAATTTTTACCCGCGGTTTCACCCGAGTAGTAACAGAACAAAGAAAAGAAAAAAGCGATGTGTATTATCTAAAGAACGAGAAAAAATCTAATATGCACTTAACATACATATAAAAGATCCTCAAAAATTATATTCGAATTATTAAATTTTTCAGTTTTCCCACAAATGTATGCCGCCACATAGCGAGAGCTAAGATATTACACATCAATGATACCGTAGCTTTAAGCCCCTTTCCCATCTCTTTTCTTGTATTTGAAGTCTAACCTGTGTTTTTTTTTATTCTTCACGGGTTGCGTTACAGCTCCCGGAACCGGTGCCGGCCCCAGGGTACCCAGTGGAAGACAAAGTCTTCCTCATTTAGCCAATGATTTTTGAGGCTATACCCAACGAGTGGCCAGCTCTGTTGAGGTATTATAGATGGAAAAGCCTCTTTGTACGGTTTGTCGGATAATGTACATAACCCATTGATACATGGTCGGATGTAGGAATCGAACCCGCGACTTTTCAGTTGCGAGCCGACGTCTTATCCACTCGACCACCGACGCTATTTGTTCTATTTGGATATAAACTATTCAGCTGACGAGTATGTTTGTTTAAACGCGCTAATCTCAGGAACTACTAGGCCGATTTCAATAATTATTTTTCCGTTATATAGCCTGTTTATTAAGGAAGACTAAAGGCTATTTAACATCACGCAGCAACAACAGAGCAGTAACCATTACCGCGAGTGCAACCACAAGGCACAGCTATTATATTATTCCTATTTAAGAGTCCTATTTCCATAATTCTATTCCCAATTTCTCTGTAAATAATCCAGCTGTGTCACTGTAATTTAGCTGGGTTTTTTTGAATAATAAATAAGAGTGGTAAAATGAAGGATTTTGTTTTCTCTTTCATAATCTATTACAAAGCTATCAAAGAAAACGGGGGAAGTTTAACCACCAATAAAACCTATTGAAAAAATAATAGCTATTTCACTTAGATATATTGAATAATTACAGTGCCACAGATGGATTTTTACAGAGAAATTGGGAATAAATTTATCCCAGGTAAATTATATAGGAATTGCTCATGTACATAATAATATGCAGATCAATCCAAATCCTATAGCTATTTGTTTTTCTTAAATTTTCACCGAGGCAAAGACGACCGCCACCGCCAACATAATAATAGTAGGCATGTGGCTAATGCAGTGCTTATATCAATATGCTACATTTTCGTCAGTAGAAATTTTCTAATAGTTGACGTTATAATTACTGCTTCGATCCTTTGGGTTATAGCGTGATGTTACTGTAATACTGTAACATAGTCTATGATTAGCGCGTTTGCCATATTGGTTGACGTTAATGGTTACTGCTCCGTTCCTTTGGGTTGTAGGGTAATGTTATATAACCTTCCTTAATAAACAGGCTATATAACAGAAAAATAACTTTATTAAAACATTAAAATTTAAATATTTATTAAAATTAAAAGTTCCTGGTCTTAGCGCGTTCAAACAAACAAACATAAATATACAGTATAGATAAGTACTCTTATGGCTTTTTATTTGATTTAGAAATTGCTTTTTAAAAACGACCTTGAGTCTGTGATCACCATTCCGCCGCGCCTCTGTCTACTCAACTTAGCCTCCTAGCGCATCTTGCCCGACAATCCCACTTAAAAATTACATAAACACAAGGATCTTTTGGCATTCGGCAAAAATGGAACTATAGACAAAGGAAGGGATTCTACGTCATGTCATGGCGACCGACACACGCTTTCCGTCGTGGCATGATGGGGAATCCGCTTTAAGGCGACGTCTCCGTACATTTTCTCTGAAACGTCTATTTTTTTGTCGCTAAATGTGGACATATCAAGCCATTTTACAAGTCCGAAAAAAAATTTGTGAATAGTGAAATATATAAAGAAAATATATAAATAATAAAATATTATTAAATCTTTGTAGTATCTTTAAAAAAAAATCGCAAGTTACAGCACGAAAATAATTTTTGCTCTCAAAATTCTCAATATTTTGAGCGACAACTAACATTAAAAAAAAACTATATTGTAGGAAAATCAATGTACTAAAGACATTGCTTAAAAAATGGCAAATTAATAGCGTGTTTATTTTTTAATTAATTGAAAAGCCCGAAATTCCGTAAATATCGGCAGATGGCGGACAGATACCGCCGGCAGCGGACGTGTCCCGGACGCTCTGGTGAACTCGCCTGATTATAAATTAGCGATGTTTTTCTCGTAATCCTATTGTCTGTCCCTTTCACACCCGAACTTAAACGTCTACCACTATCCCGCTCTAGCTATCTTATTAGAAACAGCGGGCTTTCTATACATACTAATACTACTTAGTTTTTAATAAACTACCATATGTCTCGGTTTTGCCTGTGTAAATATCTGAATTTATACCTACTTAGGTCTTGATGGACTAGGCTTTTCCCGGCTGTACCTATGTAAATAGGTAACTTATACCTACTAAGTTTTTCATAGACTACCCTAATGTCTCGGCTTTGCCTGTGTAAATATTTTACTTTATACCTACTTAGGTCTTGATGGACTAGGTTTTTCCCGGCTTTGCCTGTGTAAATATCTGACTTTATACCTACTTAGGTATTGATGGACTAGGGTTTTACCCGGCTTTGTCTATGTAAATAGGTAACTTATACCTACTTAGTTTTTCATAGACTACCCTATGTCTCGGCTTTGCCTGTGTAAATATCTGACTTTATACCTACTTAGGTCTTGATGGACTAGGCTTTTACCCGGTTTTGCCTATGTAAATAGGTAACTTATACCTACTAAGTTTTTCATAGACTACCCTAATGTCTCGGTTTTGCCTGTGTAAATATCTGAATTTATACCTACTTAGGTCTTGATGGACTAGGCTTTTCCCGGCTGTACCTATGTAAATAGGTAACTTATACCTACTAAGTTTTTCATAGACTACCCTAATGTCTCGGCTTTGCCTGTGTAAATATTTTACTTTATACCTACTTAGGTCTTGATGGACTAGGCTTTTACCCGATTTTGCCTATGTAAATAGGTAACTTTATACCTACTTAGTTTTTGATAGACTACCATATGTCTCGGTTTTGCCTGTGTAAATGTCTGACTTTATACCTACTTAGGTCTTAATGGACTAGGCTTTTATCCGGCTTTGCCTGTGTAAATAGGTAACTTTATACCTACTTAGTTTTTGATAGACTACCATATGTCTCTGTTTTGCCTGTGTAAATGTCTGCCTTTATACCTACTTAGGTCTTAATGGACTAGGCTTTTACCCGGTTTTGCCTATGTAAATAGGTAACTTTATACCTACTAAGTTTTTGATAGACTACCATATGTCTCGGTTTTGCCTGTGTAAATGTGGTTTTTTATACATACTTAGGTCTCAATGGACTAAGCTTTTACCCGCCTTTGCCTGTGTAAATAGGTAACTTTATATCTACTTAGTTTTTGATAGACTACCATATGTTTCGGTACTGTTTAGATATATTTACTGTGGCCGAGTGTAAGTATAAAAGGTTATGTACATACGTAAGCTTAATTTCTGTACTCTCACTGTTTTGTAGTATTCGGCCGTAGTGCTAATACAAAATAAGAAAAGAGGAACACCGGGACGAGGAGTAGTGTATAGGCAGAGCGTATGCTACGTGGCAGGCACGCTGAGCGGTTGTATTACTCCATCTTTTCTTTTTACATTGATTGAAGATATTGAATAATAAGGATTTTGTATTATAATTTCAAATATTATACTTACTCAGAGTCAAAAGTATGTTTTTTTATATTCTTCTTACGTCGTTTTCTAATACAAATCTTACGTAGTTCTTTATTCCTTTTATTACCCATTATTAACACTAAACTATAAATTACTACTTATTAGTTTTTTTTTATTTTAATTTAATTTTAGAGAATGATTAACTTATATTACACTTACGCATTGGATGTAAAACATTACTATTATTAGGCACAGTTAAAACTCATACATGCTAAGTCGCTGGCAAAACGAAAATTAATTATTTCAGTCCGATTATTCCTATGTTCCTAGATTGTGATGTCGCGGTCTCGGTATGTTCATAGTAGGCGCGCCGCATCTCCCCGCAAATCGAAGCTTGCATCACTCCGCCTCACCCCCTCTACTGATTTTTTTGCACAAGCAGTGAGGGCCTTAAAGACGCCCGCGCTGTGATAGTTTTGATTAGTCTGCGATTAATAGAACATATCACAGCCAGCGGGATCATCTTAGCTACCGATTAATTAGTATATTGATACTATAATACTTGACATTGGCAAATCATCGATTAACATTGATGGAGCCATTATAAAAGAAAAAGAAGATAAGGAAAGTGAAAGAAGAGTGAAAACGGGATGCAAAGTGCAAGGTGGACTAAATAATGTATGCAGAGAAATTACATAGACAACTTCTAGTACCTATCTACATGCTGTTTTATTTCCATCACTACCTATGGAAGCGAGACTTTGGTATGGAATAAGAAGCAGGAAAATAAAATAAATGCAATGGAAACGCGGTCATTGTGTAGAATGTGTGATGTAAGACATTCTGACTGACCGCTTTCGGAACGATGTCGTTAGAGAAGAATGCGGAGTGAAAGATGATGTTGTGACTAAAAGTAGTTTACGATGGTTTGGAGTTGGACACGTTGAAAGAATAACTGGTTTATAAGACATCTTAGCACAGGACGACCTAGGTGTACTAAAAAATATTTATTGATTGATGAATATAAAAGAAGCGAAAAAGGGTATGTCAGGATCAAAGATCAGGATGGTTTCTGCATACCCCTCTTGGAATAAAAGGCGTGATGATGATACATAGATAGTGTGTTCCGATCAAAGATGGAGTCGAGCCATATTCTGAGGTTTGAGATTTTTGGAGATTTCTTGTCACTCTACTTGTTGCTACCTCAAACAAAAGTAGTTTGAGCAATGATCGCGTCCTTATACTGAAAATTTTTTGAGTTTGCTTTTTTCTTTCTTTTTTCAATAGAAAATAGAATTTTATAATCAATCTTTATGCTTTCGATTCCTTCGCCTATATTGTGAAAGGTATTACGATTATTAAATGTCAAAATTTAATTTTAAAAAATAAATGTCAAAATCTGCTCTGTGAAAATAATTTTAGGTTATGTTGTAATTAAGATTTGTTTAAAATAATATTTAGTTTTACTTTCGTATAAATAATTAACTGTAAAGCTAAGAAAAAACATTAAAATGACGGAATTATTAATAAGTGAAGTGCATCCTCAATCTTCAACTAACACCATGTTGCTTACATTTCAAAATGGTTATACCAACTCTGATTTCAAAAGTTCAAATTGTAAATTATTTATGGACGATACCACTAAAAGAAAAACTGCGGTGGCTGCCCTTGACGGCTTATTATATGCAAGCGAAGAAAATATAGACAATTTACTTAAAACAGTTTTATTAATCCGTGATAAAACAACCGGAAAAGTTCGTCTCATAGAATCAAGTACAGCAGACATGAAACCCATATTAGATATTAAAACAAAAGTATTACAAGATACTTCTTTACTAGAATTAAGCAGAAAATTTGGATCCAAAAAGCAAAAGAAGCAAATGGAACAAAAAGAAAAATTTAAAGTGAAAACGGATATTGTTAACGAACAAATGTTGAATATTACAGAAAATATTACAGAAGAAAAATTAGATATGTCTTTATATACCAAAAGTGATGCAGAAGAGATGTATATACCGCCCATTAACAGAGCTGCAGATAAAGTTGAAGACGTCTACGAGATATCAAAGATTTTAACCGATGAGCAATTTGATAAAATACAATCAGAAATCAGTGAAAAAGATTACAAGTCAGAAATTCATCCTAACATACAGCCCTTAATTTCTAAAACAACCTCACAACATGATGTAATACTATCATTATATGCAAGTGCCTTAATTAAGATGTATTCAACGTTATACAAAGAATTAAGTAAAAAAACTTTTGTGGTTTGCGAGACGTCGAGTACATTAAACGAGATAGTTTTGACACACTTTACAACATCTGTGGGTGGTAAGAGAACTCGCCCAAACACGATGAAGGACAAAGCTTTGTGCCATGCTTTAGTTTTTATATTGATTATTAACAAATTTAAATTAAAGTTAGATGATTTTGCTGCAATGGCCAAGTTGACAGCTGCAACTGCAACTTTAAAAGCCAGAGCTGTGGGTGCCCATGTCACATTGTCAGGTGACAAAAAGAATATTCAATTGAAATTGCCATTAAATAATACTAGTGGATTTAAGAGAAGAAAGAGTGCTAAGTTTTAATAAATGACATTTATTCTTTTATATATTAGTTTTTTTTACCTAAAGTTTTAACCTACTCTGCCAACATTTCCTTTCACTTCAGCCATATAAACCTTTTTAGTCAATCTATCATCCTTCATTCTTTCAACGTGTCCAAACCAGGCATAAACAACTTTTCTTTATTTTAGTCACATCATCTTTCACTCCACATTCTGTTTCGTCATGAATGATTTGTTAGATTGTCTTGTATTTAATTTTAAGTCTTTTATATCATTATAGTCAAGTGCAATGGTTCATATTGCCTATTAGTCCATTTTCCTGTATTCACATGGTGATAAGATTTACAAAAACAATGTTTAAGACGATACATTCAAATAAAATCATAGTTTGAGGGGCGTGGCCTAGCTGCATACGATACTCTAGCGCTATGTGATCGATTGGTCTCTCCGCTGAATCTCTCTCTGTCGCATTGAATAGAAACAAAAGAGAAGAGGCGCACGGAAGGTGCTTGGAACAAACGTCCTAAGTGACAAATCAAAAATAATTTATTTAAATTAAAGAAGTAGCTTTATTGAAAATCTAAATTAACATATTACTTTAGTAATAGATGATACAAATTTGTACTTAATTTAATAAACAATACTTCATGTACTACTGAGAAATTTGGAAAGGAGACTATTTTCAGAGGCTACTTTGCAATTTTTTTCTATCGAGCAAAGTTTCTTAAAACATGTTATACGATTAACAGATTAATATGAAATATGATTAATTTAAACATGTAATTTTTTCTGTATTTGTAAGAGCTTTAAGTTTCACTCAAAACGATTTGAAAAATATGATTTAATATGAAGGTAGCCTCTTAAAATAACATAAGTAAACAAATAAAAATTGCCTTTATTACACTGATTTAATTATTATATAGGTACAAGTTTATTTTAGGTGTTTTAATTTCAATTATTTACACACAACAATCTAATCTAAACATTAAAAATAGGTAACTAAATAAACCAGGACTGCATGCAATAGTGGCAAGAATACTGGCTGCATTTCCCCGCTGAATCGCAATGCTGATTTGTTGAGCGAGGAAGGAGCCAGCCCTCTTGTCACCAGAAGAGATGATCAGTTGAGGGAATATAAATATCTTTAATAAACTTTTTGTCATTTGAATATGAGCCTCCTCCAGTATATTATGCTACTTGGAGCAATCTCCTGCTACTCTGCACCATCCTCTGAACACATTGTCTTCTTATCTTCTAGCAAAATTTACAATTATCAAAAATAAAATTCCTTTTAGTACTCGCCTTTCCCTTTACAAGGCTCTGTGTGAGTCATTGGTGTCCTATTTAGTTATGGAAGAACATATAAGACACATCTCAATCAGATATACCAATTACAAATTAGAATACGTAAAGTAATTGTACCCAATAAGATCAGACAGAAATGTAAAGATAACTATTCCAATCTGTTCTCCTTTTGTGGAGTGATGGGAGTGATGCTGATTCATGTAAAAATAAAATACACTATTACAGGAACAATTCTTCAATGAAATACTTCAACAGAAACCTGTATATATATAAAAAATACAAAAAGCGCAAATAACCCATTATTAATCATCCCTAAATATAGAAATGTATATGGGAAACGTCTTTTGAATTATATTATTCCATCTTTAATTAATGAGTTGCCCATTGGCACAAAAAAAGAAATTAATGCAAAAATAGTAAAGTGTAAAATAAAACAATATTATTTATCAAAAATAAGTAAGAAAAAACTACAATAAACAGATAAAACTATATATAAAAAAACTACATTGCAATGACATAAAAAATCATAAAATAATATAAAAAATAATAAAAGCACTAAAATAATAAATTAAATATCTAAACTAAAAGAAAATCTTTAATTTAATTTAGAAATAATGTTTGGAGCATGCTGTGTCATTTATTAGGTTGTATTGTATGCAACAGTATATTCCTTTCCTTGGTATGCATACTTTCAGCAAGTGTGGGTAGTAACATATTTGCTATAATATAGGTTAGTTAATTTTTTTTTTTTTTTTGTATTAGTTTGGTAGGTATAATTTCATTTGATAGTGTTAAAATATGTTGTGTAGTTTATACATTTCATACAATCATTTATTGTCTACTTTTTGCCAGTAAACAGAGGTGGCAAGTCTGCTGCTACTTGACTTTAGCAGATGTAAATATGTTATTTCTTTGGATAAAGGTAGCAATATAATATATGTCACTCAGGGATATCGTAGCTTTCTATTATAGATGTAATTTTTAGAATTGGTTCAGTAGTTTTGGAGTTTATTCAATACAAAAAATCTATATAGACAAGTGCAGACAGACGCCGTCTTTACGTACCCTCCGATATGATTAAATAAATATATCTACTTCTTAAGAAAAAACGTCGGCTCATAACTGAGAAGTCATGGGTTCGATCCCCACATCCAACCATGCGCTAATGGGTTATTATAAAAAAATATATGTACATTATCTGACAAACCGTACAAAGAGGCTTTTCCATCTATATACCTCAACAGAGCTGGCCACTCGTTAGGTATAGCCTCAAAATCTTGGCTAAACGAGGAAGATTTTCTGGGTACCCTGGGGCCAGCAATAGTTCCCGGGAGCTCTAAGGTAAGCCGTGAAGAATATTAGGGAGAACAATAGTACAGGCGGGGGGCAACTGCAGGGTGTAGATATTTTATTACTAATTAAAATTGTCTCGAAGGTCTAGATTGAAAAATACAAAAAACCAACAAATGTTTAACAAATGCCCCTAAAAAATTTGGTAAAATGTATGATTATTCGTTTTTCCTTGCACCCCCAATTCTGAACACCTTGCCTAAATAAACCCCCTGGACAAAATACCAAAACTACGGGAAAAGGCAGGGCAGTATACTATTTGTATACATCTAGAAAAAAACACATAATATAAGTAAATATTTTATTCAAATTATATCGCAGTTATTTTACAAAAAAATATAAAATATTATTTATATAAAATAGCAATAAAGACAAAACAGTCAATTAATATCTCCATTTGTTGCCTTGTAGGTGAATTTCCTAAGGTACTCTTTGGAGGTGAACAGAGCTAAGCTAAGTAATATTTGACCTTCTTACCCGGTGACATTAAAGTGTGAAGAGATGCTAACTGACAAGCAATAATTATGTTTTTAACATTGGAACCATCTAAGCAACATATATCTATTCACCTAAGCTACATTTTTTTTCTTTTCTGTAGTGAACATATCTAACTTGGCAATACACACATCGAGACTTCCGCACTCACAAGGGCTACAGCTGATGTCGTAATTTATAAGATTTCTTATAATACTTGTAATACTGTTTTACCAATAAAATACTGTGTCATTATCTTCCTGATTTATCATTCGACAACCTAACATGGTGTCAGAAATCCAACAAGAAAAATTGGAAGACGCAAAAAAACCAGCCACTCATCCGCCGACGCTACAAAAAAAAGCTATGACAACGACAACAGCAATAATGCAAATTCACCTCATGTTTAGGAACTGGGCCATGAGACTAAAAATCTATCTTCGAGCATCTGGAGGGTGAACAAGTAAAAACACAGTAAAAAAGATATGAAAAGTCAAGGTGGACAGACTGTATTATCAATGGAAACATAAAATATATTATTGTGTGTGCTGATTGGGCCTATCCGCTGGAGCCATATGATTTAATAAAGTTAAGTCCTATCTTGATAAGTTAGGTATTGTTGAAAAACAGTTTAAAACAGACTTCATTGCTTAAGGAGATTGTCCCAAAATATTAAGAGAAATCGAGCAGCAGTTTCTGCTGAAGTTATACAAAATTAACGAACTGAACAATTCCATTAGAGATGTGCAAATGTGTCATATTTTAAACTATGACGAAACGAGTGAGGCGAAAAAAAAACTGACTAAACGGGGAACAAAGTACCTGGAGCGAGTGATGAATCACTCAAAATCTCAGCAGTCTCCATAATGATGGCGTGCACAGCAACAGGAGAAATATTGCCGCTTTATGTGGATATACCCTTCTATATATATTTATGAAGCATGTAGCTATGTCAAAGCTAATTTAAATGATTTTAAAATAATTGTAAACAGGCGACCACGTAAGAATAGAAATAAATATTATGTTCAGCCCTGTCACCAAGCCAAGACACAGTTTTATGAAAACACAACGCACATAATGGCTGCTTCCCTTTATAACCTATCTGATGCCCTGAGGGACCTTAGCTTATCAGTCTTTAAATGTAGAATACAAAATATATTGGTTGAAAAGTGTTATTATACCGTTGATCAT
Source organism: Nemapogon koenigi (assembly GCA_963924495.1). Lineage (NCBI taxonomy): Eukaryota > Metazoa > Arthropoda > Insecta > Lepidoptera > Tineidae > Nemapogon > Nemapogon koenigi. The sequence continues at coordinate 6,540,160 of OZ004656.1, forward strand.
TTTTTAAAAGACCCTTTATTTTGACATTGCAATTTACTATTATACACTTATTGTCTAATATTTTTATTTTTTATTTGGTAATATTGACATTTAATTTTGTAATTTATGAATTAGATTAATGATTGTGTTATAATTAAATATTTATATGATGTAGCATTGTAGAATAATTATTGATGAAGATAGTTTGATCTTTATTGTACGCCTTAACAGATAGCATGTAATAATGTGAGACAATAATTTATATAAGACGCAAAACCTCTATTATACATGGACGTTAAATGGACCTAAGCAAGCCAGGTATAATCGTACTCCATCGACGGAAATATATTTGAAGACTGAGTAAAATCAATACCTTTTTTTGATGGTAAACCGGGGGAAAAAATCTCTCATCGGTGATAATTTATCGTCAAACCTTTCCATTGAACTGATCAAAGAATGTAAAGAAAAGGATATCAATTTCATTTTTTTTACATCAAATTCTACACATTTAACGCAACCGCTCGACATCGCCTTTTTCAGGCCGATGAAAATAACGTGGCGAAACATCATCCTTCAGTGGAAAAAATCTGGGGATGGTTGTAAGCAACCATCAGTACATAAAGGTTGTTTCCCCAAGCTATTATCAAAACTGATGGACCAACTGAAAGATAATGCAAAAGATAACATATTATCAGGTTTTAGAAAAAATGGAATAAATCCATTAGACCCGTCACAAGTGTTAAGTAAATTACCTGGATATAGTACTGTCGATGAAGAAACTAGGAACACAGCTATAGACACTTCAGTCCTAGAAGTGTTAAAAGAAATGAGATATGGAAGTACAAATATTGTAGAACCAAAAAGAAAAAGAAAAATTGAAGTACACGCTGGAAGGAGTGTAGTAGGCACTTCTGAAGAATACAATGAAACAGAAATAAAAAGCGGACCAATTAAAAAAATCAAATAAGAAGATAAATATTAGTGACAATGTAAATGCAACTATTGGTAAGATCAATATAAGTGCAAATTGATAATCCAAGGTTTTACAAATCAATTGACGACATTTATTTAGGAGTAAAGATAGCGAATACAATATCTAATAGCAATCTGGACGGGAATGATGTTAAATTATTTAAATTACGTTGCCTCGAATACTTTATTGAAGGAGCGAAACAAATATATATCTCGATATAGTTTTACAGATCAGACAATACATCTTAATTTTTTAAACCCACAAGTAATTAAGCGTCAGAACATTACAACTTTGGCCGATATAGCAGGAAAGTTTCCAAATATAATTGGGCCTGATGAAATACAAACTTTAGACAACGAGTGGCGGCATTTAAAGTTTAACAGCATTGTCCAAGAATCAAATGATGACGATCTGGAGACGTTTTGGGAACAAGATCTTTGTTTTCAGGATATAGAAGGTAACTTACAGTATCCAACTCTTAAATATTTGTTTGCGCACTATTATGCCTGCCACACTCCAGTGCTGCAGTAGAACGAGTTTTCTTTTTCAATTAATTTAATTATAACGAAGACACGCAACCAATTGTACGCAGATTATTCACAAAAAATGTTAAATGTGGCAGTTGATTTAGTAAGATGCAAAAAAATATCATCATACGACCGACGCTGAAAAGCAATTTGTGATACCCAGGCGCACCATTTTAAACAAATGTAGAAATATTCATGAAAATAAATAAATAAATAAAAATGGCCGCCCTACTAATATATCAGAAGATGAAGAAAAATGTATTTCTGACGTCGTGAACGTGACAGCTGAGTTTGGTTGCCCCCTTTGATTATATACACTCTAGATAGAACGTTACGCTACAAACGCAACAAAAACAGTAGGCCAGGTGTGAATCAATAGTGTGCGTAATCACGCACACAAGTAAGAAGAATTGCTATTGTTATATAAACGCGCGGTGTTACCAACTTTTGACTATTCTCCATAAATATGGGAATTTTTATTTTAGGTTTTATTGAATTTATTTCAACGTGATGTTTTTATTAAATTAGGAGTAGTGTGGATAATAATGTGAATTTCTAGGTTAAACACATTTTTAACGTAACAAAAAAAATAATTATTTTTATTTAATTTTAGTAGCAATGCCATTTTCCACAACTTTTGAACAAACTTATGCAAACAATTGATATGAATAACCATAATAACTATATAATAACATAATTTTATTTTTTATATTTATTACATAAATATATTAATAAACTATTTAAAATGTACCAAAAAGCTTATTTAATTTGGGTTAAAATTAAAACCATGAAAACGAAGGTCTATTAGGTCTTTATTACGATTATTTACGATTGATTTCAGAGGTTTAAGTTGACCATGCGGGATCCCGCAAATACTTGGATCCCGCGGGATTAAGATGGTTCAGTCCCGCAAATACCGGGATTGAAATTATTTTGCGGGATTGCATTCCCTAGTTCAAACTGTTCGGATAATAAGTAATTCTTTTATAATATATACTTTCTTAAATAAATAAATAATAAATACACTTGATTTTATTTACACATCAATATATACTTATAAAGCTGAGTATGTCTAAATGCGCTAATCTAAGGAACTACTAGTCTGATTTTGCATTGAGAAAGAACCTATTTATTGATATAAGGGAGGTTATAGGGCCTTTTAAGAAACCAGACTTGAAATCAAAAGCTGCTACAATGGCATCATTTTTGGTTACAGAAATATTAACAAAACGAAAGAAATCTTTCGAAGATGGAAAAATCATAAAGGAAGCCATGCAAAGTGACTTTAAAAATAAAAAATAAATTATAAACACTGTGACGCGACGCACTGAAGTCATGGGTGAAAATTTGGAACAATTAGGTACTCAATGAAGACTTGCAAAAATGTAGTTAGATGAATCCACAGATGTGAGCGATATTGCCGAATTGTGCATTTTTGTGCGCCTAGTTCTTGAAGATATGACGACGAAAGAAGAATCATTGACTATGATTCCAATGAAGGGACAAACTAGAGGGGAAGATGTTTCAAGAGTTTTGTAGAAAAAACTGGATTTACAATTCACAAACTGGTTGCTATGACGACAGAGGAGCACCCGCTATGTTGGGACAAACAATTGGTTTTATTACATTATGTAAAGTATTCATACTTTTTGTTCATACTTTTTGTAGAAAATACTGGCAAGTAATGTTTTGGACAGAGATTCAAATATTTGTAAATTATATTTGAATCTTTGAAGAGTTCGAAACTGAAGGGAGTTCTGCATCAGCAACGCTGGAGCTATGTAGAGATTGATTAAAATAAATAAATATTATATAAAAACCTACTCTTATCATTGAAATCGCCTTAGCTACAAGAAACTGAAGCTAAACACGGAGATATTTTGCTACATACAGATGTAAGGTGGCTTAGCCGTGGCGCCTTCTTAAAGAGATCTCGTCAATTACTACCATAAATTAAAATATTTATCCAATCAAAAGGAGAAAATGTACCTGAGCTTGAAGACGATAAATGGCTTATGAGGCTAGCTTTTTATTTGTGACATAAGTGAGAAATAAAACTGTGATTGATATGACAACTTTAATTAAACTTTTAAAAGTCAACTTAACATGCATGCTTCCCAATAAAGACGAGGCGAATTGAGGAATTATAATAACATGTAATAAGAGTGTTCGCACAACTCTTATCGGGAATTCCAAACATTTGCTGAACAAATCGAAAATTTACAGAAAGACTTTGAAAGAAGATTTGCTGATTTCGACTATCTGGAAGAAGTAATAAGTTTTATGGTATTCCCTTTTGACGAAACTGTTAGTAATATTGACAGCTTGACCATTAAAATCGGTAAATTAACTGATACCAAACCCGTTGCAGTCGAAGAGGAAATTATAAAACTGAGATGCGATATTTTTTTTTTGCAAGAATGCATTTGGAAGTATTGATTTTTGGAAGTTATTTTGCAAAGAAAAGTACCCAATTGTAAGAAAGGTATTTTTACACCGTTTTTTGGTTCTACTACTAAAGAAATATTATTATTATATTATATTTGACAAAGGAATCTAAAAATTACAACAAAATAATATTTAAGCCTCTATCTAATAAACTTCAAACGCATTTTTCTCAATACTTTGCTATTGTGGTTCAACTCTATTCACCTCCAAGGCGTCCTAGAGTCCTATATCCATAATTTGTATGGGGATAAACTATTCCTAATTTCTCTGTAAATATTGTCACTGTAATTTAGCATATACTTACTTATTCAATATATTTAATTTTAAATAAACTACAAAAAGACGCAATAATATAACAGCGCTTTAAAAAAATTAAGAGCTTTGTTTAACCACCCATATTTCCTATTCAATAAACCCATTGAGAAAATAACGGCAATTTCACTTAGATATATTGAATAAGTAACTATATGCTAAATTAAAGTGACACAGGTGGAATATATACAGAGAAATTGGGAATAATTTATCCCCATAAATTATGGATATAGGGTTCTTAATACTGTATCAAAGTCAATTATTGATACGCCATTTTGAAGATTATTTTCCAATCTAAAAATAATAATAAATAAGTTTCTTGTAAAATTAGACTAATTTATGTATGTATATAAAAGACGCCATCTGTTGGAGATCAGTTGAACTAACGGTTTCCACTACTCTACCATGTTATCAGTATTATCTATCCTCTTATTCCGCCTGTTGTTGGAAGGTAGTTTCAGATGTATAGTCCTTACATGTAGCTTCATAGAGTTGGACTGGCTGAACTTTTTAGCACAAAACTGACATTCGTATGGTTTGGCGCCAGTGTGGACCTGAAATAATAAAAAAAAAAAGTGGTATATCAAGACGGGGACTTAGTTGGAAGGACATTCAGATCCGTTGAGTGGTAACGAGTTTATAGGACTTCAATTTTCTTTTAAAAAAAAGTTTTAAATTAAAATATCCCCCGAGTTGGTAAAAAGTGGGTATCTAGCTGCTTCCAGATGATGCTGCAGCATTAAACATGGACCTATCATGTTTAGAAGCTGAGCATTAAGGGCCGTTAGTCAAGGTCATCTTATATTTGTTAAAAATAGGGCAAATCTCAGTTAAACCTGGAAAGGTGAGTTTATTTATACAACATTTCCTTAGCACACAGTTGACAGTTATTATTTCAAATTGGATTGAGCCATATTTTCGTTATTAAGAGTTCTAAATAGCCATATTTTTGACAGATACAAGATGATCTTGACCAATGGCTCTTAACAATATAAAGTGAATCAAGTCAAGCGAATAACGGTGTATACTGCCTAATCCGTCAGAGATGTAACAAAATGATGTAGGTAAGAATTGTGTTGAATAAAATGGTTTATAAAAAAGTCCGCGGTAGAATATATCTGTCTCTAATATAGATAAGTCGTTATAATAAGCGTAATTACGTAGGCATTCAAATTGTTGTAAACTTATATTGTACCCGTGTAAAGATTAACTTTTTTTTAATTACAATTTTTTTTTTATTAAAAAGTTGGACAGGTCTTTGAGATTCAGATTTTGTAAATATTATTATTTTTAAAATCGCCCTTTTTGTCATTAGATATATTTCAGTATTTCAGCTGTCTCCTACCTGAAGGAGCCCAAACTTGGTATGTTTTGAAAACAGGTGGCCTAAAGGTAATATTTTTGACGTCATAACCCCCTCCCCCCCGGGAATATTTTAGAACTGCCGCTCAAAATTATTGTTTTAACCTAAAGCTAAAGGTGTTCGCGACAGAGTGCTAAAAATCATAGTGAAGTGTGTGTTCGCGACATAGTGCTAAAAAACATAGTGAATTGGCCATGCTAACTTTTTGAACAGGAACGAAGATTTCGAAACCGTTTCGAGATATAAGCTTTCAGTACAATTTCTATTTATCAGATTTTAAATTAAGTCTATACATTTTAAGATATTCAATAAAAAACAATAACCTTCATTTGACCGATGTATGACGTCATCATAAGCAGTATGAAAAAAAAACTTTTGCCTACAAAAAAGGGTAATCGTCAATCTTTGAATGACATCTTTATAAATTTATATTTTACGTGTAATTATTTTCTTTGTTATTAGGACATGACGGGATGAAACACTATTTACTTGCCATTGTAAAAAACTATTCAATTTAAATAATTATAAACACGAGTATATAAACAAGAGTAATTTTTAGGTTAGTCGACTTTTTATGTGTAGTGGCCAAGATTATAATCCTGTTCCAAATTCTTGTGACGTCACGTTTACTTTTCGCGGGTAAAATTTGTAAAATATGTTAAAAATAGACGCAATGGATAAAAAACAAAAATATCGAAATTAGTTTCTTAAAATGGGCAATATTTTCAAAATAAATTATAAAAAAAGTATATCATAAATATGTAGCATGGCCAATTGTGTAAAAGGCTAAAAACGCCAAAGTGAAATATAGACATTAAACGGTATGCGTAGACTTAGGCCGAGGTGTACCGAGTGCACTGCGTTGCACTAGAGCGGGGTAGGCACCCCGAGGCAAGCTCACACCTCGGAGTAGGTTTGCGAAAGCCTCTAGCGCGCGCCCGCCGGCCAATCGCACGTCGTCTGTCTGTGACGGAGCGATCGGATCAGCGGCGCGCGGATTGTACGATTTACTAGTCTGCCCTTAGCCCAGCGCCTGGAATGCGGTACCCAGGCTGCTGTGGCATAAGGCTTTTTAGGTCGAAAGAATAGATCTACAATGTAGGCCGAAATAATATGTCTGTATGGAGGGGTGAGGATATGTTGCGCTAATTGAACTTAACTTAGAGTCATTTAGAGGCATATAAGCCTAACATAGAAGCAAGCGCATCATAAACTCATCCCAAATGTATCACTATGTAACGCGGCACTCTTGTCTCCTATCAAAGCCGTCAGTTTAAACTTGTACATAACTAAATTATATTGCTATTGTCCTTTATTATTGTTGTATTTGTATCATATTTGCTTATATCGTATTGTATATTCTCTGTATATCACATATCGCATTGTATTTTGTTGTATTTGTCCCTCAAAAGAAAAGGGCTAACATAACTAGCTGAGTCATACCTAGTCAGGATGACATCACGGTGATGTCATGAACGGCCAATCCACTGTTAGAGATATCACAACATAGCTCACCGCCATAGGCGGAGAGAAACGGCGCAGGGATTTGGCCTATTATCGCGTGATATTTGACTTGGAAATTTGTATTTTGTAAAGTTTGTTATTTGTAACCATAAATCGTGTGTTGTTATTAATATAACTTAATTGTATATTTTACAATGTCTCTGTATATTAAAACTGTGATATATTTGCAAATAAATGATAAAACTTAAATTACTAGATTTATAGTTGTTTTGTTGGTTGTTGGTTTTTTTTTTTTTGTATTCATTAAGTGAAATTATCTGTTTAATTTAGTTGATTTGTTTTGTTTGGTTTTGTTTGATTTAGTTAATTGTTTCGATTGTTTTTGTATTTACTTCTTGATATATATTGTATTATTCATAATTTAAGTATACGGTTTGTGGAAAATTGTACTGTTTTTACCTTGTAGTATTGTAATTATCGTCACATATAGGTCTTATGTATTCTCATTTAAGTTTAAGTAAGTTTAAGTAATGACTGTTTTGTGATAAATAAAATAAAATAAAAAATAAAATAAATAAAAAAACATACGGTGTTTCACTGGGCGGTGGGCTCTGATTGGTCGACGCGCGCGCGTGGGAGGTACTCTTGCCGCGGCCCCGGTCCGACAATAGATCGTGCATATAATAGAGGTCGGCCGGGTGCTTAGACACAGTCGGCATCAAGATCTCGTGGCAAGAGGACCTCCAGCGAACACCGAGAAGAGCCCCGCCGTCAAGTGGCCACCGTGTGTTCCATGTGAAACTGAATCGAGCTGTTTTCTTCTTCTTCGAGTCTTCGGAGTTCAAGCCACCTACCCGTACCCTGCGGTCTCTCGTTCCCTATCGCTGCGGAACAGGCCCTATCGCGTACAAAAGGTAAGCACATCTTTGCGTTTTTCGAGCCAATTTGTATTACAAATGATAGACTTACCCTAGTATGCCGATTGAGCGCCGGTTTCTGCCTGAACGTCTTCCCACAAACATGACAGCTGTACGGCCGCTCGTCTGTGTGCGTCCGCCTGTGTATCCGCAGCTGGTTGTTATCCGAGAACCGTTTCGGACAGTCGGCACAACTAAACGGCTTTTCTCCAGTGTGAGTACGCTGGTGGTATTTCAGTGTGGCGTTAGACTGCGAAAAAGAAAGTAAAGTGTGAATGTGCATGTTGTAGGATTTGTTTGAGCTGGGTATTCTATCTATCTATCATCACGCCTTTTATCCCAACAGGGGTAGGCAGAATTCAAATTAAAATTCAAAAGACATTTTATTTCGTAAGTACAATATTAGTACACTTGAAATAGTCAATTAAAAATACAATTAATTAATATATTTCCTACATTTCATTTTTATATGCTTTTAAATAGTCAATAATAAAACATCAAATAGACAATTCATGTCCGAAATAATAAAAAAATAAAATAAAATATTACAATTATGTCCGAAATAATAAAATAAAATATTACAACTTATGTCTGAAATAATACAAAATATACAATTTATGTCTGAATACAAAAAATACAATATCATAAATAATCTCTGTCTGAAAAAATAAAAAAGCAGAATGTAAATTAAAAAAAAAAACAAATCAAATTTCACAGAATCAGGTACAATTGAGCCAATATCACACAATACAATAATTCTACATCCATGGATTTTTTTCCTCTATATAATCTGATATTTTATAATATCCTTTGTGCACAGTTTTTGTTTTATAGTTGCTTTAAACTTGTCAAGAGGCAACATTTGAATGTCGACAGGGACCTTATTATAAAATCGAAAAGAGACAATCGAATTCCATTTGTTACGATCCTGACATACCTCTCTCGCTTCTTTTATATTCATCATACTTTTCATACATGCTCGGCGATTGTGTGTACTTTTAATATTGCTATCTTTTATATATGTTCAATAAAAGTACACCTAGGTCGTCCTCTGACGGCATTTTCTTTCAATTCAGCATATATAAACCTTTTTAGTCAATCCTTCATCCTTCATCCTTCATTCTTTAACGTGTCCAAACTACTTTTCTTCATTTTAGTAACAACATCATCTTTCTTATCGTGCCTTTACTCTTGCGTGTCGTGTGGTATGATATCGTAACGTGTAAAAACCGTCCATATAAATATATGGTGCTCTGAATCGTCACTATATTTTATCGTATCATTAAAAAGCACTCACCGTACACTTCTTCCCGCATAGTTCACACACGACATTCTTGTTGTACTTCAGACCCAAATGTTTTCGTCTTATATGAGCTTGCAGTTTGGATCTATTGACGAATTCGCACGAACACTGTAAATTATATACATAAATTTGATTAAGGGGTGCGTCGGTGGCCCAGTGGTTAAGACGTCTGGTATTAACTAGGCAGACCACCGGTTCGATCCCGCATCCCGGCCATGTACCAATGGGTTTTCTAATAAAAAAATTATGTACATAATCCGACAAACCACACTTAGAGGCTTTTCCATCTAAATATATCTCAACAGAACTGGCACTTAATAGCCTCACAAATACCATCGGCTAAACGAGGGAGACTTGGTCTTCAGCTGGGTACTCTGGAACCGTAACACGGGCGATTAGGTACTCAAACTGCAATATTAGGCCTCTCTTTGAAGCTACTCCTCATAGACGGTTAGTCCAATTGTGCTAAAAATAAAACATAAGCTTTTTTCTAATTGTTATTACTTTTGACAAGAAAAATATCCAAAGTTTTCACAAGAATTCTCTTACTGCTTACTCCTGAAGCGATTTTGACGATTCCTTCACCAACTTTTAGATAATACATGGGTCTTTAAAATTATCAATTCACATGTGACAATAAAACAACAACTTATTCGAGCTGGTAACATCATAGCGGGGAAGTGGACGGCAGTCTTTAGACGCTCAAGGTCGTTTGGGGATATAATCGCCTTAAGAGGCGGTGGTCAAGGTCATCTTATATCTGTCAGAAATATGGCAAATCTCAGTTAATCTTGGAAACGTGAGTTTATTTATACAACATTTCCTCACCACACAGTGATAGTTATTATTTGAAATTGGATTGAGCCATAGTTTTCAATACGAGCATTGTCTTTTCGTTTTGGAAATTATGGCTATTTAGAACTTTTAATAATTAAAATATGGCTCTATCCAATTTAAAATAATAACTATCAATTGGGTGGTAAGGAAATTTGTATAAATAAACTCACCTTTCCAGGATTAACTGAGATTTGCCATATTTTTGACAGATATAAGATGACCTTGACCAATGGTCCTTCTGAATTTATAAGGGGACATCCATTAATTACGTGAGCTATTTTTCTTTAAATTTAGACTCCCTACTCCCCCTTGGTGAGATTGAGTGAGATTTAGTGGGGACCCCCCCCCCCCCCCTCCTTCCCCCATACGTGAGATTTCTGCTAGGTACTGCAGTTGTTAAAAAACTACATTTATTTTTATAAAATCGGTATTGACTAGGTATACCTTTTTTTTTTTAAAAACTCATGTTTCAATTTTTTATTTTTTTCTTACTCTTAAAATAAATGTTTTTAACAATGGAATGTTTGAGCGGGCAAAATGGAACATTTCAAGTGAAGAAAAAAAAATATAGCAATGTTGACGTGAGATTTTCAATTATACCCCCCTCAGTTTAAGTGAGATATGATGAGATTTTACTGGACCCCCCCCCCCCTTTTGAGCTCACGTAATTAATGGATGTCCCCTAAGCGCTGACACATTTGTCGGTGCCCTTTTCACGGAAAAACTACTGAACCTATTTTGTTGCGGTTTTCATAATTAGGATAGGTTGACTTACGAGCGAGTATTAAACATGGACCTATCATGTATGGGAGCTAAGCGTTAACAGTATTAGTGAAGTCGGGGGAAAAGTTAGCGCCAGTGTCTTTTCATGGCGTATGCTGTCTAATCCGTCAGAGATATAACAAAATGATGTAGGAAAGAATTGTGTATAATAAAATGGTCTACAAAAAAGTCCGCGGTAGCATATATATCTATCTCTAATATATAAGTTGTTAATATCTAAAGAAGATACAAGTGTTTTACCTGATCACATCCTATTCTTGTTAACATCACATGCGACTTATCAACAGATCCGGTACACTGTAGCTGCTTGGCATGCTCTTTCATATGATTGGTCAGTTGGTCCTTGGTGACGAAGGTTTGATCGCATATTTTACAACTGCGGAGAAAAAAAAACAAAAATTAATTATTAACCCATTTAAGGTCGCCGTACTCATACGAGTACAGTTACACTACCCTACATAATTCAAATATTTAAATATTTTTGATTTCGGTTTCGAGTGCTTATGTTACAGCTTAAGATTACTCTTTCAAATAAACAAAATACTTGTAGGTACTTGAATAAATAAATTCATTTTGAAGGTTCTAAAGTGACAGAGCAGTTAACTCAGAGAGGTAAGTTGATTGTTAAATTTTTATTCAGTGTATAAGCAAAGTAAATAATGTATTCTTTGATAATTCTTAGGAAATATAGACCGTTTTATGATATGACTAATATTTGAACTACGAATTACACACATCTTCAAATTTATTTTGTAAGAAACACAGATGTACTCAATTGAGTACAGTGGCTACATTCGTGTCTAAATAATTCTATTATTTTTCATAGGTAGAAAATATTTTTATGCAGCTGATATTTCAAGGGGCTTGAGGAAGCCCTTGAGGCTATACTGCAAGAAAGTGATGATGATGGTGGGTACGAATTGGCAATCATTCCACCTGATCAGTGTTGTAATTGACGAAGAAGAAGGTGGTGATGACGACATGGTGATCTCGTCTTTGCCGCAATATATACCTGGGAATATTGAGGTATTTGTAAATAATATGGAGACCATTCCTAGTGACTATGACAGTAGTGATGAAGAACCATTAGCTGCCAAACGAGTTCGGCGACAACACCAGCCTCGAACACCGATTTGGTGCAAATGTTCACCATGATATACACCTGTATCTCAAGGCACTTTACCGGTTGTGATCTATTAGTTCAGCTGCGACAGCTTGGATATCGGGCCACTGAAACGTTACGTGGACCATACTACAAAATGTCCTTTGACTAGTACTAAAGAAATGAAGAAAAAGGATCGTGCCACATACGATTACAGGTTTGATAAGAACAAAGGTTAGTCAGATGGAAAGATAACAGCATCGTTACCATAGCTACAAATTACGACACTATTGAATCAATGGGAGATGGAAAACGATGGCGTCCTCTAAGACGAGAAAAAATGTATGTAAGTGATGTAGAGATACCGCATTTATTTCTAAACTACAATAAAAATTGGGAGGCGTGGACGAGATGGATCAGTCAGTGCCACTTTATAGGATACCAATTCATAGAAAGAAGTGGTGGTGGGTCTTGTTTACATACATGATTGATATGGCTATTGCAAATGCATGGCGTCTGCATGTTATGAGCAAAAACAATTCCGACGCAGTCTTGCTAGATATTATTTATGCTAAGAAACGGAAAAAAACTCATCCTTCCTCTCGTCTGTCCGAGGTTTGCCTCAGGATGGTTTGGGACATCACCCAAAAAAAAACAATTAAGATGTGTTATTTGTCATGTAAGAGTACGATGCAATGTAAGAAGTGTTGTAAAATACTCTGCATTGAAAGGTCTACATTCGAAAATTTCCACCTATAAGTGACCATTGTACTCAAACGAGTACACCCCTGTAAATTGTATTTATAGTAAACCGTAATGTGTATTGTCTTTGCCAATGCGCTTTCAATACGTGAGGGCGCAGGCGTGAGAGTTGTCAAGTGTGTGTCTAAACAAATCGACTCCAGAATGCTTGTAATTTTTATTTATTGTTAAAAAACCTGAAGAATACTATAATTTACAAGAGAGATCTGAATTGTTTCATTAATTAAGGAAAACCCTGAGTCTCCGAGCCTCACATAATAATAATAATTTTTTTTGATTTTTTTTTTCATTTTATGTTTTTTTGAAACCTTAGTAATTAGAAAATAAAGATTTTGTAATAAGATTGTTTTTGATTTCCATTTGGCCATTAATGGGTTAAGAGGGTTGTGTACTCAGGGTACCCAGCACAAGACCAAGTCTCCTTCGTTTAGCCTCCTGTATTTATGAGGCTATACCTAACAAGCGGTCAGTTCTGTTGAGGTATATTTAGATGGCAAAGCCTCTAATGCCCGCTTGCACCAATGTTAGGAGCGTCCTAAAGTAACACGTAACCCATTTAGGTTGTTCTAGCGAGGAAACTGCATTGCACCAATGTTAGGATTGTCCTAAACACGATAAGAGGATCTTATGTTTATGACGCCGATTTCGTTCATCTTTAAGTTAAGACACTCTTTTAAGCGTGTATTTCCCTATAAAATCCTTGATAAAATCAGCACCAGTGACGATCTTCTCGACTTTTTGGAAGATCTAGAAGGAGTTTTACCCAGATCAAGGATAATAAGGCCCAGACCCGTTTTTTTTTACAAATTTGTCATAAATTGTAAAAAAAATCGTAAGTAAATAATAAATAAATAATTATTACGACGATTTTTTTTAAATATCGCATTATCCAACCAAATAGATGAACGTTTGGAATACCCCACCGATCGGTATGTTTACACAGGTACCATTATATATCTTCCTATTTTTAAATTGTTTTTCACTTTTTAACTTTGTACCCTTTGTTTATAGGTAGGTATATATACATTTTTTAGTAACAGCAACGGTTTTTTTACAACAATAATATCAAAAAATATGAAATACGTAACATAGAATACGACGCATAGAATCACGCAGGTCAGCCAACCGTAAAAGTAAAAATAGATTGATCAATCACTTAGTAAGGAAGCTCCTATCGTAGGACGATCTTGGCATTATTAGGTTGGTGCAACCAAAGTTGATACTTAGGACTCTCTTATATTAGGAGAGTCCTTACTAGGAATATCTTTGTGTGACGTTGGTGCAAGCGGGCATAAGTGTGGTTTGTCTAATTATGTAGGTACATAAGTTTTTAATTATAAAAAACCCGTGGTCTGCCTAGTTAATACCAGACGTCTTAACCACTGGGCCACCGACGCATCTTTACAAAAGGAGAAAGCGCTTTACTACCCCTAAATACTAATTTTATTATGTTGTTTATCAATATATATAATATACTAGATGACCCGTGCGAATATTTCGCACCGTTAGCGGTGTCAATGTTGTTGTCATAGTTCAAATTATCTCCAACAGATGGCGTATTTTACAATATAAATTTTTCAGTCATTATAATTATAAGAGGGAAAAATAATGTTCAATATGGCGTATCAAACATTACTTTGATACAGTATTAAGGAAGCTATTTGATACAGACAAAAAAACACCTTTTAAGATTTTTTTTCTACACGGGTTGCCTTACAGCTCCCGAAACCGTGTTACGGTTCCAGGGTACCCAGCACAAGACTAAGTCTCCCTCTTTTAACCGATGGCATTTGTGAGGCTATACCTAACGAGTGGTCAGTTCTGTTGAGGTATATTTAGATGAAAAAGGTCTATAAGTGTGGAGAAATAATATTATATAGAGATTAAAACAGTGCAATTATCTGCTATTATTTGCAGAAGAAGGACGGACATTTGCTAAAGAAGTAACACATCTACTTCCATTAAGTATAGCGTTTTCGTCATGACGTGATGTGGAATCCGGATTAATCCCGGCCGCGCTGTAATGGTTGTGATCAATCAGTGATTAATAAGACATATCATTTATCGGCTTACTATTGCACAAGATTAAACACTGGAGACTGGCAGAATTGCGACGAAAGTCAGCACTGTTGCCATATATCAAAAGAAGAAAAGAAGAAGAAGTATAGCAACAGGCTTGCCACCTGTTGTTTAATATGAGCAACGATCCGACATATAAACGCACATAAAAAGAGCTCCGGCCGTCAGTGGAAGGGATATCTTTTTCTTCTTCCTTTATTATAACTCCACCAATGTTCATCGGTGATTAGCCAATGTCAAGTATTATAGCCTTTATAGCCAATTAATCGGTATTTAAGATCACAGCGCGGACAGGATTAAACTGGAATCCCAGTCACGTCTCGGCGGGCTCTTGCGTTATTCACCAAGGCGTTACATAGAATCAAGGTATATGTTTGCGCATGGGGGTATAGTCGCGCACATGTCAATGAGAGCAAAAGTCAACTGGCGAACCAATCGCATACCGCCAATCTGCTCTGTAATTTGGTCACTGCGCATATAGGTCGCCCGGAGCTGTTCTGTGATGCTAACAAAAACGTGTTGGTAATCGTTCACAGATTAGCAATGTACGATAGCAACTGAGATACGGAATAGGGGGGGGAGGGGTTGGCTGGTGTATCTGGCCACTGTAGACTGAGCGGACATCTAGAATAAGTATGGAGCACAGTGTAACCACGCGCGTGACACTTTTTGTATAAACTTATTACACTGGACTGTAGCTCACCGGTCGTCGCTGTGATGTCGCATAGAAGTGACAATGTGTCTCTTCCACACTTCAGTTGACACGAACTGCACATCGCAATCAGGGCAGTAGCAATCGGGGTTCTTCTCTATCTTTTCTTGCTGCAAAACAGACGCGAGATTAATATTACACATGTTATAAAACAACAACAACGTTGAAAGAATGAAGGACGAAATATTGATTGATTGTCAGAGGGCGACCTAGGTGTACTTTCATTGATTGAAGGCAATGTTAAAAGTACACACAATCGCCGACCATGTATGAAAGGTATGATGAATATAATAGCATTCGATTGTCTCTTCTTACCCCTCTTAGGATAAAAAGCGTGATGATAGATTAGAATAGATTATTAGATATATTATAAAACAAATATGTCGGTGCCCGCTTCACTCTAAAACCACTGAACTGATTTTCTTGCGGTTTCCACTATTAGATAGGTCATTCACGAGTAAGGTTTACGAGTATTAAACATGGACCTATCATGTTTAGGAGCTGAGCATTAACAGTATAAGTGAATTAAGTCGCGAAATAAGTTAGCCCCAGCGCGTTTTCATGGCGTATGCTGTCTAATCCGTAAGAGATATAACAAAATGATGTAGGAAAGAATTGTGTAGAATAAAATTATCTACAAAAAAAGTCAGCGAGTACTAAAATCCATAAAAAATTAACAACGCCCGTACCACTGTATTTTTGTGTTTTACTATCGCAACTTCTACTAATCTTTATATGGAGATTATGCTAAAATACAAACTTAAGAGCCCTATATCTAGGGATCGAACGATACTTTCGATACCGAGTAGGTATCGATACTTTTAATCGCGATACTCGATACCACAGCCCGGTACTTACTCGCAAGTACTCAAACAAATCGCCAGTATCGAGTATCCATAGACCAACCCCATAGAGACCTGGGAAGACTGAAGGAAGTCTTTCCAGGTCTTTACAAGGAATTTTGTCATCACGTTGTAGTTGTAGCCACTTCTGTTCCAGCTGAAAGGCTATTTTTAGTAGCAGGGGCTGAAATGGCCCAAACGCAATCGTTTAAAGCCTGAGATTTTTTTCAAATATTTTTTTTTTAATTTTCTTACGTCTCCCGAAAACAAATATTTTATTATAATTCCTTCCAATGGAAAAATCTTATAATTCACGCGGTTGAAGTTCCAATTAAATGTACCCCGCAAATACGTACTCGATACTTTAGGACCGATACTTTTTGGGTATATACCTTCCCCCTCGATACCACATGAGTACTCGGTATCGATACCCGAGGCCGATACTTCGAACCCTACCTATATCCATCATTTGTATGGGGATAAACTATTCCCAATGTAAAAAAAAAATCTGTAAATAATTCTGTGACCAATAAAAAAAAATCATAAAATATATTATTATTTTGAATTTTCAATAAGCTACAATAAAAACGCGATGTATATATTTGAAGGGTAATAGTATAACAGTTTTTTTTAAAGAGTATATTTTATATTGTTCGAATATATCCACGGGCAGAGCCGGGGGCGGAAAGTGTAGTAATGTATAAAGATGGCAGAGAGGGTCGCCCGTCTAAGGCGTCTCCTGTTTAAAATGCTAAGTCTCGGGAGCGCTTACGACGACTGCTGACACGTTACTTACATGTAGTTCTCTATGTGTCTTCGACTTATGCAGCAGCAGTCCAAGTTTCCCCACAAACCATTCACCGCAGAGGTCACAAATGTACGAACTGGCATGATGCTTCCGCATGTGGGTTAGTTGAGTAGTTGGTTTCCTACAAACATGCACAAAATGTAAATATTTCCGACCGCCAAATCATTAATATTATATGCAGAAACTTAAAGAGATTATAATAATTATATGAAAAGTATGCGCAGCCCATAAGAAGCTCAATCCGAAAAACAACAACCGAGCATAACCTCAAAAAATTAGCTGATCGACCAAAACCTACGCATTTTCTTCAGCGCTATCTACAGGGTATGGGCAGACGCTAACTTTGCGTTTAGTGCTAGCGGTACACCCCAAAATTACTGCAAATGGTATTAAAAGCATGAAAATCGGAAAGATTGATCTTTAGGCCATACGAATCAATTTGACCAGTAGCACGAAAAGAAAAGGAGGGTGGGAAAAAAATGTTTTGTTCTGAAACCTATCGTGTATGGTATTTAATGAAAGGGCTTACTAAGCCGATTCTAAAAATATATCACATCATTATATAACATTAAAAAAAACATCTCCTTTATATTCACGAAAGACGCAAATTTAAGACAAAATGACATAATTACGCTTAGTTTTCTACAAGGAGTTTATATACTTCAAGAAGTTTGTATACAATAAGTATAATAAAATCCTTGGTGTCATCAGAGTGAATGACAGTTTAGTTAGGTCACGTGGTTGTATTTCAGTCGCTCCCATACATATACAGTTATCTATTCTATATTCTATTCTATTCGCATAGTTGTACATTGTCTAAGCCCCCTGGCATCGTCTGCGGAAATTTTAGATATTAAGTTTTAGGGAGTCTGTCTGTCCGTCTGTGGATCTATCATGTTTTGGAGCTGAACATTAAAAATATTAGTGAATCTTAAGTTGCCTTACAGCTCCCGAACTCGTGTTACCGGTCCCAGAGTACCCAATGGAAGACAAAGTATCCCTCTTTTAGCCGATGGTATTTTGTGAGGCTATACCTAACGAGTGGCCAGTTCTGTTGAGGTATTATTAGATGGAAAAGCCTCTTTTGCTGTGTGATCCGTCAGAGATGTAACAAAATGATGTAGGAAAGAATTGTGTAAAATAAAATGAGCTACAAAAATGTCTGCGGTAGCATATATCTATCTCTCGTAGATAAGTAGTTATAAGCGTGTTTGTGTTGGTATTAAAATTGTTATAATAATGTTAAAAAAACATACTCACTGGAACTTAAGTCCACACAGCTTGCAGTCGTATAGATGACCTTTGTGCCATTTCTCATGTTCCCGGGCTTGGTTACTGAAATTATAAACGTTTGAATTTGTAAGAGCTGACATGTTCTATATTTGAATTTGTAAGAGTTGACATGTTCGATATTTGAATTTGTAAGAGTTGACATGTTCGATATTTGAATTTGTAACAGCTGACATGTTCGATATTGAATTTGTAAGAGCTGTCACGTTCGATATTTGAATTTATAGACACGATATTTGAATTTGTAAGAGCTGACACGTTCGATATTTAAATTTATAAGAGTTGACATGTTCCATATTTGAATTTGTAAGAGTTGACATGTTCGATATTTGAATTTGTAACAGCTGACATGTTCGATATTGAATTTGTAAGAGCTGACACGTTCGATATTTGAATTTATAAGAGCTGACACGTTCGATATTTGACTTTAATAGTTGACACGTTCGATATTTGACTTTAATAGTTGACACGTTCGATATTTGACTTTAAGAGATGACATGTTCGATATTCTAATTTATAAGAGCTGACACGTTCGATATTTGACTTTAATAGTTGACACGTTCGATATTTGACTTTAAGAGATGACATGTTCGATATTCTAATTTATAAGAGCAGACACGTTCGATATTTTAATTACTTACGCTGTATGCGATCTGTGATTACATTTCTTACACTCGTACTGTCTTGTATGAGAAGTGGCCAAGTGCGTTCTTAGTTGACGCTGTAGACCATAACGCAGGTGACATATCTCACATTCGTACTCCCCTCGCTTCTGTAATATAGGAAGTTTGTTTTTAATTATTGATTAACTAGCGACCCGGTCCGGCTTCGCACGGGTCAATCTCCACTTACAACAATTTGAATACCGACATAAATACGCTTATCTATGTGGTATTAACTAGGCAGACCACGGGTTGGACCCCGGATCCCGGCCATGTAACAATGGGTTTTTATAATTAAAAACGTATGTACATAATCCGACAAACCGAGGCTTTTCCATCTAAATATACCTCAACAGAACTGGCCACTCGTTAGGTATAGCCTCACAAATACCATCAGTTAAAAGAGGGAGACCTGGTCTTGTGTTGGGTACTCTGGGACCGTAATACGGTTTCGGAAGCTGTAAAGAAAGAAAAAAAAAGAAAAAAATCTATAAGCTTTTTTGTAGATCATTTTATTCTATACAATTCTTGTCTACATCATATCTCTGACGGATATTAGACAGCATACGCCATGAAAACTTGCTGGAGCCAACTTATTTTGCGACTTGATTCACTAATACTGTTAATGCTCAACTCCTAAACATGATAGGTCCATGTTTAATATTGAAAACCGTAACAAAATCCGTTCAGTAGTTTTAGAGTGAAGCGACCACAGACATATAGGCTGTAAGATTTCTTTTTCAAAATGACTGGGTTCGATTCCCGGTAGTGCATGAGTTAATAAATCTATGAATGCAGTTTTTCTTATCTCTAAAATCGACGACATGGTTCCTTAGAACACATTATGCTATCTCTTATAGTTTCGGAGGTCCCTATACTGACCCATCTCGATGTTACACCCTGTATATAGGTAATGGGTACATCTCTGATAAGTAAATATTCAGATTAATTATTCGTCACAAGAAGACAATCCTGACGCGCGTCAAAAGAGATACGCAATTAAAAAAAGGCGCCTTGTAGGTGAATATAATTCTAGGCAAACAGCACTGTGCTAGCTGTTATGGTCATAATGGACAACATTTCATTTTTTTAATCACCCATTTTTATTACTTTTATTAAAAATATATTAAAAAATAAGTTACACGTATTTTTTTATTTTATTTTTGGTTGAATTTTTATATTTTTAATTTAATTATGATTTTTTATAAATTTTGAGGACTTATAAACTAAAAACCTTAACTAGGACTAAAATTAAGAAATATA
The DNA here is from genome assembly GCA_963924495.1 of Nemapogon koenigi. Classification (NCBI taxonomy): domain Eukaryota; kingdom Metazoa; phylum Arthropoda; class Insecta; order Lepidoptera; family Tineidae; genus Nemapogon; species Nemapogon koenigi. The sequence continues at coordinate 6,560,586 of OZ004656.1, forward strand.
AACTGTCACCCAAAGAAAGTGACTGATAGTGTCAGTCAAGCCACAGAGTATACGTTATAGAAATGCAAAGAGTATAATATACCGTGTTCCAAATAGGTGTTGCCGTAGCCGGAATTCAAATCGCCTACAACATTATTCATAATGTATATAATAATACTAGCTTTTGTCCGCGGTTTCACTCGTAAATATATTTCCTGTGATTCGAAACTAGCAAAACTTCCAAAGAATATTATATAAAAGAAGTATTTTTATAATTATATTTAAAGAATAATTATTAATTTAGCTTCAAATGGAATAAAAATGGGTAAAATTAATAGAAGGCAACACCTGAGGTCAATAACTAACAACTCTGCCAACAGACATTAGTATTTTTAAATTAGAGGGTTAGCACAGTTTGGGGCACCTATTAATCCTCATTTTTCAATATTTTAGTATTTTTAAAATAACTCGAAAATTAAAGGATATAAAAAATAAAAAAAATTAAAAATGAGCTTTCTAGCATGTAATCTCCAAACGGTTTTCGATTTTTGGTACCTTACGAAAAATGAAATGTTGTCCATTGCGTCGTAAAAATTTTCACGTGTTGCCTTACAGCTCCCGGACCCAGGGTGCCCAGCGGAAGAGACAAAGTCTTCCTCACTTAGCCGAAGATTTTTTTGATGCTATACCTAACGAGTGGCCAGCTCTGTTGAGGTATGTAGATGGAAAAGCCTCTTTGTACGGTTTGTCGGATAATGTACTAGATTTTTCTTCTACATTGTCTTCCACTTACATGGTCGTGTTTTTCTTTATGTTTATTGAACGCAGCCGAACTGACGAATCCTTTAAAACACAAAGCGCACCGTAAAGGCGAGTTCAAGTAATTGAGTGATTTAGCCCGTTCGTCCATAGCCGCCAATTGCTGTTCGCGACTCAAGTATATTTCCTGTGCGTAGTCCTCGTTGAAACCTCTTTTCGCGTCGAACTCCTCTGAGTTTGATTGCTTGGACTGGAAATTAAAAAAATAAATGTCAGTTGGTGTAAACTGTATGGGCCGGATTCTACGTCACGCCTTACCTTAGTGACCAACGCACGCGCCCACCAATACATGATGTGGAATTCAGTTTAATCCCGTCCGCACTGTGATAGTTGTGATTAGTCGTTGATTAATAGGGCATATCACGGTTATCGGCTTATTGTTACTGTGACGTCTATAATACTTGACATTGGCGAAATCATCAAAACCCTGATGAAGCCATTTTGAATGGAAATAGAAGTATGGTCCTTGTTCTAAAGTCAATAATTCCAAACACCACATTAATAGTGGTGTAGTTGTTGTTTGGAGAGCGATACTTATTTAACTCAATAGTCCAACTACTAAGGGGCCATCCATAAATTACGTCACACGAATTTCATGACTTTGTCCTTGTCACAGAAAATACAGGTGTGGAATAGTTGTTTTGTATGACATGTAACACTTTGTTAGACCCCCAGTTGGACAGTAAGAGAGAGCGGACGTGTTCATTTCATACAACGTGCAAGCGCTGCGCTATACTGTTTTGAGTTATCGGATTTTTCACGCAACAAGTCGACCGATATATACTCGCACAGATCGTAACGATACGCCGTGCTCAGCACTGTCTTCGCTCCCACACAAATGCAATGCTCTTATTAATACTTTCTCTCACACATTCAAATCAACTAATTAAATGGAGTGGCGCGTCATTTTAGCTTAGACGATCTCTACTAAGGTTTTTAAGTACATTTTAAATCCCACAAGCTGTCTGGCGACATTCAGCTGTAGTTAATGAACTTATAATGATGGCTTTAATGGTACAATATCCTGTGATATGTCCATATGTTATGTTTGTTTTAATAATAACCTTATATTTCTTCTTTCTCTTCTGTACATTATCTCTAGCTATATGTGTTAATGGAATATCTTCTTCGCTATCCACATCTGATGCATCATCATTTTCCGCACCTTCTTCCATTTCTATATTGAAATCTTCTTCCACTTCTTCTTTCATACATTCCTCTTCCATCTGTTCCGGTTCCTTCTTCACACTGACTGTTGTATTTAACAGGTACTCATCCAGTTTTGTGTTTGTTTGTGTTAGTTTGCAGTTAAGATTGTATAATATTCTGTCAACATTCATCAGGGTATCCATTGTCACCTGTAATTAAAAAAAACAATTATTATTAAGGCTCCTATATCCATAATTTGTATGGGGATAAACTATTACCAATTTATCTGTAAATAATCCACCTGTGTCACTGTAATTTAGCATATAGTTACTTAGTCAAATAGAGAGAAATATTTTATTATTTTTGACCAATTAAATAATTATTATTTTGAATTTTCAATAAGCTACAAAAAAACGCGATGTATATAATTTAAGGGTAATGGTATAACAGTGCTTTAAAAAAATTAAGAGCTTTGTGATAGATTTATGGAAGAGAAAACGGAGGCAAAGTTTAACCACCCATCTTTCCTATTCAATAAAACCTATTGAAAAAATAACAGCTATTTCACTTGGATATATTGAATAATATTAGAATTATATACAGAGAAATTGGGAATATTTTATCCTAGAAAAATTATAGATATAGGAGTCTTAACTAGCTTTTTTCCAGGCTATATAAATTTTAGAAACCATTATTCAGGTGGTTTCAACATTTTTCATGAATTTTTGAAAACAAAGGGCATGTAAACAATACAAACAAACAAACATTGATTTTAATACATCATAGGATTAGTTAAATAAAAAGAATTGCCTTTTCAAAAAACTTTAAAAAATTATGCACTATAAAAAAAAATACCCAAATCGCTTCAAGTGTGCCTATAAAATTTGAAGAGTTCTCGATTTCTCCAGGATCCTGACCTGATGATCATGGGACCACCTGGAAAGTATACCCTTTCCAACAAAAAAAAATTTCCCAAATCGGTCCAGGCGTTGAAGATTAATCAAGGAACATACATACAAAAAAAGAAAAATTAATTGAGAACCTCCTCCTTTTTTTTAAGTCGGTTAATAATACCTGCATCTGATCAATCTGTATTTCTGACAAGACCAAATCAGCTCGACAACATTTTCCTTTGAACAAATGAAACCTTTGTAGTTGCCAATTACATAGATTACAGATGTAATGTGGCTTACCATCATCTGGGTGAATCTGGAATTATACAAATTATAGGTCTTAAATATAAAGCATTAGAAAAAAATGTGGAGTGAAAGATGATGTTGTGATGAAGAAAATTTGTTTATGCTGGTTTGGACACGTTGAAAGAAGGAAGTGAAAGGAAATGCTGGCAGAAAAAATATTGATCGAAGTACACACAATCACCGAGCCTGTATGAAAGGTATGATGAATATAAAAGAATTAAATTTGTCAGGATCGTAGCAAATTCGATTGCTTCTGCCTACACCTCTTGTGATAAAGGCGTGATAATAGATAGATAGATGCTTCGTCCTTAACAAACACCATGATGGCTAGGACTAGAGCTTTAATATAATATTTGCATTAATCTTTAAACTAATAATAAAACTAAAGTTTGTTTGTTTGAATGCGCTAATCTCTGGAACTACCATCTTCTTGCATTTGATAGCCCAATTGCTGAGGAAGGCTATATAACATCACGTTACGACCTTAAGGGGTGGAGCAGTAACCATTAATGCGGGTGCAACCGCAAGGCACAACTAGTAGGTTATAAGTTATTTATCTAACATAATATAGAAGCATAATATAGCATAATATTTTAACTTACTTCAATACCAGTAAGGTCTTGAAAAAAAAATTGTGCATTTGTGTTTAAAATTGGCTGCATCTTGAGGTCTATTGCTAAACACAATCTACATGCCTTTAAATCGTCCATTTTTTAATTAAGTTTTTATTAATATTATTATAGAATTTCCTTAAAAAAGTAGTGAATTTTAAAATATTGTTTATTTCATTATTATTAGAACAAAATATCTGTGATAATGGAAATCAAAAATAAACAATTTTTTTTTTATAATTTTGCTTCTTTTCAGAATTGGGCAAAGGAACTGAGAGTATACAGCATAATATTATGAACAAAATAAGTGTTAGATTCATGTACGGTGTGGTGGTGGCACTATAAATGATCTATCATCACGCTTTTTATCCCAAGAGGGGAAGGCAGAGACAATCTTATGCCATACCTCTTTCGCTTCTTTTATATTCATCATACCTTTCATACATGCTCGGCGATTGTGTACGTAATATTTCCTTTGATTTTTTTTAAATGTTCAATAAAAGTACACGTAGGTCGTCCTCTGCCAGCATTTCTTTCACTTCAGCCCTATAAACCTTTTTAGTCAGTCTTTCATTCTTTCAATGTGTCCAAATCAGCGTAAATTACTACTATGACAAATGTATGCAAATCGCCACCGCTTCTTTTATTATGGCTCCACTGCTCTGTGCCACCAATGTTCATCGGTGATTTGCCAATGTCAAGTATTACAGCCTTTATAGTGTTTATAGCCAATTAATCGGTATTTAAGATAATGCCGCCGACGGTGATGTAGTCGTCTGTCGTCGACCATCACACACACAGTACCTACGGACAGGATCTTTGACTAGTATATTAGATATCTGTGGGACAGGATTAAACTGGATTCACCATCGTGACTTAGCGGGCGCGTGCGTTATTCACAAAGGCGTGACGTGAATCATCCATCCATTTGTGAGTTCCTTTAGTGGATAAATCATTAGAATAAAAGTCATGAAGAAAAATTTAAAGAGATTTTATTATATTAGGTACGCATAATCAAAATCAGACTAGATATTCATTCAGCTTCCAATGATTCATCTGAACTGCTGCCAGAGTCATCATCACGCATATTTATAATCTGGTTCAAGCTCTTCCGTTATTCCATCCCTCGTTTTGTACTGCCTAAGTGCCTACCCTATTACGTATCTCGGTTACTAACAAAAAAGGCATAGAAAAGTGAAAACTTAAAACTATGATTAACAAAGTATATAACGTACCTATAATAACGTCATCTTTCGTGCGCCTAAAAAAGTTTTCACTTAATTATAATAATTGTTGAAACAATCGAAAAAAAGTGTTTTTCGGTGACTTTGAGGGGTTGTTTCTCCGAAACTGCCCATCAGGATCGGATGGCAATTATTTCCCAACGTTTGGTGGTGTCAATAAGTATGCTCACTAATTTTGAAGCGGTTGCCTTTTCACTTTTTTTTCTGGCCGGTCATTGTTGGACATGAACGTTTTGACCTGTTCAAGGCCATTCGACCGAAACGAAAGTGTCGCTGTCAAAATGTATGCTAACCCCACAGATTACCACTCGCCATCCGGTTGCCCGTCCAACATCGGCTTGACGTGCCATTGCCTTGAATATAGAGATATAGAGCCTACAGTATAATAGTATAATAGAGTTCAGACTGAACTGCAGGCTGGCGCAACTTCGAACAAAAAATTGGTTCTATGAAAATTGAGCCAATATTAATGGCGTCGTATCGCCATCTTTTTCACTCCATGGTGCTATCTCTGTCTATCGCTGTCAAAGTTGCAGATGGCGGCAAATTTGTTTTGTCTTATTTTAGTTTTGAAATATTAATAAATAAATATATAATGTGATTCTTAAATCGTGCTTGTAATATATTAATTATAAATTTAATATAGTAAGTTATAGTAAATAAGTATATTGTTTTACAATAATTGTATTCAATAATTAAGAATGGACATATAAAAAGTGTACAAGAGGCGGCCGCGTAGACGGTATCAAGCGAATATTTATGACAATATTCCCAATAAATGAGGATCGGTAAGTTATTAGCCATTCATATAAATTTAATTAAGTAATTATTCTTTATAAATTTCATATTAAACGAACAGCATATTGCTGAAAAATAGTGATGTACTTTGCATATTGTACAGTTTATCGATATCGATATTCTGACTCAAACATATTTGTTTCACATTCCACAAAATAAACCCATTATAACCCACACCAAATAAATTGAGCCATTGCTTTTTGCTGCAGTAAATTTACTTTACTCTTTCCAGATTGACGTGCAATTTGGTGATTTTTAAACAATCGTTCAAATCCAGCTAAGTTTGTGTATCTTACAGACTCGTTGTAACATCGTTTTTGCACACTCTTTCAATTCATTTATACTTACTACTAGTTATTACTTACCAAAATACGCCTAATACTCATTATTTTACAGGTACCTACGCAATTCTATAAGTTTTTCTATCATTGCCTAAATTAACTTCGGGAAGCGGTGCTGAAATAATTACCTTGTGGCGGCACATCGCGTCGCGTCGATAGATGTCGCACCGTTACTAACTCATTGAAACCTGTATCGCGCCATTGAAAATATTTAATAGATTGGCATATATGCAACTTTCCAACGATGTGCGTTGGGGAGTATTCCTTTTACTCATGATCGCTGGATTGTTGTATGTATTGCCATTTCTATAACCTAAGATGGGTCTTAGATAAGGTCATTATATATTATTAAATTTCAATTTAATAACCTATTTCACTGCAATATTGATAGGTGTATTGTTTTTAAGAGGTCGGTGAATTGTATTTGTATATGTGTTGTTTTTTTAGGTTAAACACAAATAAATTATAGAAAAACGTGTGAAGTTTTATTGAAATGAAAGATCAAAGAAGTTGAAATTTAATAATTCCTCCCAGACCCTTGGTCTACTACGTAGTTTATTCAAATCCTATAAAAAAAATGGTTGTGAATTACCATACCTTTCAACTTCTTCGATTATACTAATCAACAAAACCGAAATTTTAAAAGTAGGTAGAGATGCTGTTCCAGGTTTTAGCATATTTTTATCGATATCGACAAAAATATTTCTGTAGGAAGGACAGCACTAGCCGTATGTTTTGACTTTTGTAGTTGGTAGCACTGATTTTCTATTTTCCCTCCTTAATGTTGTTAGGTTGGCAGTATCTTTCGGCCCTAATTTCTTAGATTTCATTTTAATGTATGGCAGTCCCGTCTCTTATTAAAGAACATAGTGATTGCTACTTACTCTATGCTGAACTGTTCAATGCTCTACGCCCTCTACGAATTTATCAAAGAATTTATCCTTTTTTTTGGTAGTATTCTTTCTGAGGAAAAGGCAAAGGTCTATGTAACCATACAGCCATGTCTTCAATATTTGAGGACCCTATACGGGAAATACGTCACACGTCATAAACTTCTTGCACACGTCAAAACCAAAGAGGATATAATTTACGTTCATCAAAGCGGACTTTACAACCTCAAAATCTGAAATTGATATTTTCGTGTTTTAAAATAAAATATAAGGTTTCCAGCGCTTCGGCGGCCGCTCCCGCAGCACCGCTCGCTTCGCTCGCTCGCCTTCGCCTTGTTTTTACACCATCCGAACCACGCTCGTCGCTACGCTCCTCGCTAACTTATTTTGTGGAGTAAAAAAATTTCAATCAAGCTTGATTGATTGTTCTTTAAAATGATTTTAATTTATTTTAAATAAAGCTTTATATTTATTTATTATCATTCTTATTAAATAATTTGTTAGTTTCAGTTATGTATCAATTTCATTGTTCCTATCTAAAGTTGTATTTAGTCATGAATTATTTAATTTAAATATTATTTTAATGTTGAATATTTTTTTTTGTGTATGTAAATAGTTTTAATTAATTTAATTGTAAATATAGAAGTAGTATTGCATATTTATTTCAGATTCCTGAAAGTTTCGATAGGTACTAAATTTCGACAGTTATATGTAACTGAATAACGACGTGACACTGGCAGAAATGTACTTATCTTAGTACAATTGCCAATCAATAAAAAAAAAAAAAAAAAAAAACGAAACTCTAAGATGTAAAAAAAAATCAAGTCTATTTCAATATTTTACCATTTTTAAACTACACGTTTAAAGCGGCAAAATAAAGAAGGACTCTTTGTTTGACAGTTAAACTATAATGTAGTAGTTCTATCTCGTTTGTTTCTATTACCAAACATGTAGTGTGACTAAGAAAAGTATACAATCTCTCTTCATTATTACAATTTTACTTTATTTATTAGGATAATAAAAGTCTTAAAAAAAAAAACCTGAAAATATCTTGCTTGCTTGCTTGGCTTGATATTTATTTTAATTTTTTATTGTGCTTTTATTATTGTAAATTATGGCTAAATAAATGAAGCGATTTATTCTCTGTAATATACTTAAAGCTTGTGCGGTTTTTCTATTAAACGGACTCGTACATCTTGGAAAATGTAAGGTAACATTAGTTCACAATTTATTTCTAGTTAGAATTGAAAAGTCTGCTTATTTCTTATTTTATTACTATAAGCTTTCATAATACAAGAAATAAACAAGATAAAAATCTAGAATTCACCATAGTAACAGAATTTGAGGCAACTGTGTATGAAGAAAGAATTTAATGTAGGTTATTTTGTAAGAAAATCTTGTGGTAAAGGTCCAGATTATCTAATCCTGAGATTTTCGTGTTTTTTCGACTTTATTCAATTACTGCACTGCTTTATTGCATACTTTAACTATTTTCAAGTCTCGGTAAGGTATAAGTTTTTGCAGGAGGTCACAGGTTTTTGCAAAATTAAGGTTGGAGTTTTCATGATTTTGAAAAAGAAGAAAATTTTCAATCGATTTTTTTACTCCATATAACACCCATTTTTTATGATGCCATAGGATGAAAGGCGTCACAAGGAGCAACTTTCGTCCAGAAATCTCGAAAACCCCTCCCGTGACCGCCAGGTCGGTGAAAAGTCTTCAGACACGATTGGAATTTTTTTACTCCACAAAATAAGTTAGCGAGGAGCGCAGCGACGAGCGTGGTTCGGATGGTGTAAAAACAAGGCGCAAGGCGAGCGAGCGAAGCGAGCGGTGCTGCGGGAGCGGCCGTCGAAGCGCTGGAAACCTTATATTTTATTTTAAAACACGAAAATATCAATTTCAGATTTTGAGGTTAAGTTTTTCAATGTCAATTTTCTTATAAACTAGTGAACACCGGCGAAAAGTGGTACCTTACCAAGACTTCAAAATGGTTAAAGTATGTAATAAAATAGTGCAGCAAGTTAATAAAATCGTTAAAACACGAAAGCACAGGATTAGATAATCTGGACCTTTACTGAAACAAATAAATATTTATTATGATAAAATTTTCTTGCCATTTAAGTATAGTACCTATTTGTTAATATATTGACTTGTACATTGAATATTAAAACTTTCAGGTAAAACAACCATAAACTAAAGATGGGTGAGACTCGGGCCTTTACCTGTGATTACTGCAGCAAATCATTCACCAGAAAAGATCATTTAGCAAAACACATCAATGTTGTACATTTACGGTTAACGCAATGCCCTGTATGCAAACAAAAATTCAGCAACCTCAAATCAGTACAAAAACATATGTCCCTTGGCCACAATAGTTTGGGTGAAAGTTATCCCGAATGTGATTTGTGCGGCAGAACTTTTAAAAGAAAACAAAATGTCCGCTCCCATTTAATAACAATTCACATGCAAGGAGTCTCTACACATGAATGCCCATGCTGCAAGAAAACTTTTACAACGCAGCGCAACCTTCGAAGACATACCAATCAAATCCACAACCCCTACGTGCAACATCCACAGTGCAATTATTGCTCGAAAACTTTTAAAAGTAAATACACACTGATCATGCACATACAGAGTACTCATACAAAAGTATCAGGCACTGTCAAATGTCACTTATGTGATCGAACATCGGTCAATGAAAAGAATCTGCGGAGGCATATAGTGAGATTTCATCGGCAGAGAACGAGTTTCAAATGTGACATGTGTACAAAAGTTTACACTTGCAGTCAGAATTTACGGCGGCATTGCAGAACTGAACATAATGTTATTAAGACTGAGAAGTTCATAGAGGAAGAAATAACACCGCTGGAATACATTCAGCTTTATAATTGTGATAATTGTGATCAGTCTTATCAGGAGGAAAGTCAGTTGCGACATCATGTTAAAATTGAACACACATTCGATGTATTCTATAATTACTGCAGAAACTCGCTGTTAACGCAAGAGGCGATCAAGGAAGAATACAAAAAGTTATCCAAAGATGAGAATCACACATGTGAATTTTGTGAATTGACATTTTCTGTTGTCTACGACTTGAAAGAACATATGAAATATAAGCATGATATAGACTATTGTGTGTCAAAGTGTAATGTATGCTTTACTAAGTTCTCAAATAAGTCCACGTTAGACGACCATAGAAAATTCTGCTTAGCCCCGCCTAACACATACAACTGCAACTACTGCGATAAAATATTCACATACTTAACAAGCTTAGAGTTCCACATACAGATCTTTCATCCCAACATCCAGTTGCCGGAAATATCTGAGACATCTACGAACAACGAAGAATCAAATATCTTCAAATGCACCGCTTGTAGCAGAGTCTACAACACAGACAGGTCTTTGAAACATCATTTTAAATTGAAACACACGTCAGACAAAGAAGTCCAATGCACATACTGCCACAAAATATGCAATAACAAGTATTATTTAGCGAATCATATTAAAATTGTGCATAGTAGTTTTGAATTGACTAAATGCGACTATTGTGATAAACAGTTTAAGTCCAAGCGTAACATACGGAGACATATTGAATACACCCATCTGGGTAAGCAGAGATATAAATGTGTGGAATGCGAGACGCTTTTTAAAGAAAAACGCAGCTTGAGAAAGCATGTACGAATCAAACACCCCAACTCAGCCTCATTCCCTCAATGTCATATATGCAGAAAACGTTTCGAATCTGCAAAATCGTGTAAAATCCATCTGAAACTAGTCCATTCGTTCAACATGAACACGCATCCATGTCACTTATGCAGTGTATCGTTCACATCAACCGAATTGCTCGCAGTACATTTTCAGACTAACCATTTAGCGCAGGATAGCATATTTAAGTGCGAGGAATGCAATCTCATTTTTAAAGGACAGGATAATTTTGACAATCACAATGGTATGTATCACATCGTTCCGTCTAATGTTAAACAGAAAATTCTGCCAAAATGCGTGATATGTGTGAAGGATTTCAGCACAAGAAAGACTCTCAAGAGACATATAAAAAAATTCCACAATGATTACAATATGGAGGATCTCGCCAACTATGGCAATGCAAATAAGCTTTTTAATTGTCCAAATTGTTTAAAAAAAATACAAGAGGAGGCCACTTATAAATTGTACATAAAAGTGAGACATATTAAAGAAGCTACGGTTTTTACTTGTGACTTATGTGACACTTCTTACAGCCCATTAGAGTTTGCAATACAAAGGAGCAAAAGCAAAATGGGTATTCAAGATAAAACTAAGCTGATGTTAAGCGAGTTGTGTACAGCAGAAATGAGTGAAGACTCGGAGAATGGACTTCATGAAGAAAGTAAAATTAAAAAAGAACCAGTGTGCGTGTCTGATGATTAAGCCTGAGCCTATATCGCCATGTTGGAGTATACAACAATTTAAATACCTACATAAATACGCTTATAACTACTTATCTATAGAGATATGCTAACGCGGACTTTTTTGTAGGTCATTTTATTCTACACAATTCTTTCCTACATCATTTTGTTATATATCTGACGGATTAGACAGCATACGCCATGAAAACTCGCTGAGGCTAACTTTTTCCCAGACTTTATTCACTTATACTGTTAATGCTCAGCTCCTAAACATGATAGGTCCATGTTTAATACTCGTAAAACTTCCCGGTGAATCAATCTAATAGTAAAAACTGCAACAAGATGAGTTTAGTAGTTTTGCACAGACAAACGCGGCGGGGGACTTTCTTTTATAATATGTATTTTTTTTTTATGGCAATCGTTCACTTATGAACATTTATGCCAGTGTCACGTCAGTGTATTTAGCAATGAGAGAGAGAAACAAATATTAAAATAAATTTAGAAGCAATCTTCCAGATAGCTGAAACAAAGAAAAACAATACTACAACTAATTTCTATACTATAACAACTTAAATACAGTTACATTTAGAACAATATAATAATAATTACAACCAACTATACTATACCTAAAACATAAAATTAAATACCTACTTTATAATTTTATTTTATTTTTTGTTAAAAACATAGATAATAAAAAATAATTTCTGTAGAAAATACACTTAATAGATGAGATATATTTTATAATATGTAGATTGTAGTGAATAGTGATATATTATTTCTCAAAGGTTTTTTTGTCAGTATCAAATATCTCACCATAATACTGTATCAAATTTAATTTTTGTAAGCCATTTTGAAGATAAATATAATCAAACAAATCAAAATTAAAGGTTTCCTTTAAAATTAGACTAATAATAATATATTTATGTATTTTGTAAAACACGCCATCTGTTGGAGATTAGTTGAACTATGACAACAACGCCACTGACGGTGCGAAGTTATGCACGAATCGTCTACTATCATTACATTAGATTTATTTATTTATATTGGTGACGACAATGTTTCTCTGCTTTCAATATATGTACATTTTTTTAATAATATTTCATAACATATTTCAGGTAAGACTGCCTATAGATATAAAATTAAATATAGCAGCCATTGCTTGTTGTTTGCAATGCAAGATATAAAAATGGCGCCTTTTCTACGGGCCTCTCTCTCACACAATTTGCGCAAGCAAGACTGTGCGTGTGGTTGGTAAAACTGTATACCGTAAACCTTGCGCAAACCCCACACACAGCCCGGCTTGCGCTTTTTCGACTTGTTTGAAATTTTACTTGACAAGCCCGGCTTGCGCAAACTTGGCTTGTGCGTGTGGTTGGGCGTTCAGTGTTCAAGCCACACACACAGTCGAGGCTAGTCGTCGTTGAACGAGGTTCTCTGCCCGTCACTCAAAAATGGCAGATTTACGCAGTTGTAATCGCGAGTTTATGATGGAATTTATAAATTCGTACAAATCCCTGCCTGCAGCGTGGAAAATTAAATTCAAGGAATATTCTGACTAAAAAAAGCGATGCCTACGAAGAATACCAAACTTAACAATTCACTATAGGCATTTTCATCCATCCGTAAATAATTCCGCCAATAGTTTGGATCATCGCTTAAATCTTTGAGTAATATAAGTTATATGTGTATATTTGTATATTTTTTCTATTCAACAGCCATTTCTTTGTCCACTATGCTCGTTAACGCTTTGACCACAGAGCAAGCTTTGACTTTTGCATTGTCTTTTTTTTTTCATTAGCAAACACTTAAAAAATACTAGCATAAGAAATAGTTCTTCATTAGGAAACATTGTTTCCGCGCCGACGATTTCGATAAGAATGTGGCTTACGCTTACTTACTTGTGCCGTGTGGTAGCATGTCCGTGTTCAGTCTTATTTGACGAGAAAAGTTTGCGCAAGCCAACTGTGGTGATGTTTGTGCGTGTGGTAGGCCTTTAAGTGAGAGTGAGATGCAACTAGAAGGGCCGCCATTTTGAATCCCATTCTTTATGTACAACGGTCTAACGGGAATGCCACTTTTAAACCTTGTATATAAATAATATAATAACGACTGGACCCATTTGGGTAATATTTTTGAAATGTTCGTAATACTTTGAATAAGGTTTTTTAGGAAAGAAAAATGCACGGAAATTTGTAAAATTCAAGTGCTTTTTTCTATGGGTTTTTTTTGCAACTCGTAAGGGGATAAAAGTTATTATGGGTGCAGAAAATACCTACAATTTGTTATATGTGGAAAATTCTAATTATTTATGTCGACTTTGAAAAAATATATATCTAGATAAATTATTTATGTAGTCATGATGTTTTTTGTTATAGAATATTTTGTAATAAGTAATTATCTTTAATTTAGTAATAAACTAAGGAATAAACTTGATAAATAAACTCAAATAATTATTATTCATTTTATTTTTTAATTATTTCTTTATTACCGGTAAAATACTATGTATAAAAATAAACCTATAAATTAAAAAAAAACATCAAGATTGGTGCCTTCTGGCTGCGTATCCACGTTGGAATTTGACTTGACTAATTTAATTTGTAATTAGGATTAATTTGACGATTTCTTTATAGAGGTGTCGTGTGCTAGATCCCCATGGGGCCCAGTGTTTCCACCCCAAATTTTATTCTTGCGTTTCGCCTGTGGTACTACTGCTTGCCATACAAATAAGCCTTTGTTGCCTGTGGTCCTATTGCTTGCCATACAAATAAGCCTTTGTTACCTGTGGGGCTGTGGTACTACTGCTTGCCATACAAATAAGCCTTTGTTGCCTGTGGTCCTACTGCTTGCTATACAAATAAGCCTTTGTTGCATGTGGTCCTACTGTTTGCCATACAAATAAGCCTATGTTGCCTGTGGTCCTACTGCTTGCCATACAAATAAGCCTTTGTTGCCCGTGGTCCTACTATTTGTCAACAAATAAGCCTTTGTTGCCTGTGGTCCTACTGCTTAATGCCATACAAATAAGCCTTTGTTGCATGTGGTCCTACTGTTTGCCATACAAATAAGCCTATGTTGCCTGTGGTCCTACTGCTTGCCATACAAATAAGCCTTTGTTGCCTGTGGTCCTACTGTTTGCCATACAAATAAGCCTTTGTTGCCTGTTGTCCTACTGCTTGCCATACAAATAAGCCTTTGTTGCATGTGGTCCTACTGTTTGCCATACAAATAAGCCTTTGTTGCTTGTGGTCCTACTGTTTGCCATACAAATAAGCCTTTGTTGCCTGTGGTCCTACTGTTTGTCAGCACTAATTGAGATATTACTTAGAATTATGCTGTCTGCGTGTGCTTTGTTAAATGCATTTTTCTAGTAAATTTTTTATTTCAAATATCACAAGTAAATGGTTTTTCTTTAGTGTGAGTGCGCATGTGTATTATTAGATCCGACTTTCTTGAAGACTTTGTTAGCCTCTTCTACCGTCAGCGGCGCCACCAGTATCCGGACATGAGCGGCGATAATATTTTATTACTAAATCTTATAATTATAATTTAATAATCAATAGGAGTGTAACACTTGAGGATGCGTGCTGTACGTGGAACACTTCCTAACCCTCAGTGTCGTGGCAGGTCTCTAATTGGGTCACTCTCCAATAAAAGATAATACTGTTCACTCTACTATATTGACATAGACCTGCTTGCTAGGCAGTATTATAAGTGACCTAGTGAATTACGACGCTATGCATGCGGCTTACTGCCGGGAGCGTTTACATGTAACTGGCGTGCGCCGGAGCTTCATACCTGTACGGTCTAACCGCTACAGGAGTTATCAATTTCATCAATATCAATACACCATTTATAACAAATATTTAGGGTCTCCTACATTATCTCTAAAATGTTTTGATATACTTTTAGAATATATAGGTACATAAGATATAAAATTACATTCTATAATTATTCATTTGCTATAATTTTTTTTAAACCTAAAATCGATTTCTGTAATTTTCAAAATCACTATTATCAAAATATATAAAATTAAGTTCTATAATTATTCATTTGCTATAATTTTTTTTTACCCTAAAATCGATTTCTGTAATTTTCAAAATCACTATTATCAAAATATATAAAATTACATTCAATAATTATTTAATTGCTATAATTTTTCTTTTGTCTAAAATCGATATCCGTAATTTTCAAAATCACTATTATCAAAATATATAACATTAAATGATCTAATTTATAATTTGCTATAATTTTCGTTTTATCTAAAATTGTTTTCTATAATTATCAAGATGTCTAAATTATCAAAAGGTACAACATTTAATTATCTAATGATTAATTTGCTATATTTTTTCCAGTTTATTTGCGAAATATTTATTAGTATATAAAAATCTTCCTTTCTTATTATAAATAATATATATATAGGTATCATATCCGTTATCAACAAGTGATGGTTGTTTAGGTATTTATGAGTTTCTGGCGCTTCGCCGTCCGCTGCCGCGGAACGCTCGCTTCGCTCGCTCGTCTCGCGCTCTGTTTTAGCACTATACGAACCACGCTCGTCGCTTCGCTCCTCGCTAACCTATTTTTATTTACAAATTAGGGGAATAGGAATCGAAAATTACTGCAACAGACATTAACAAAATCTACTGTAAATTTTAATAATAGTAGTTATTTAAATTGATTACATTATAGAAAATTATTTTTTATGATTATATATTTGTAAATGTAAATAGAATGAAGTTATACGTTTAAAAATATAGTGAGTACACTTATTTTAACAATCCATTAGAGCAAATGATATTATAGATTAATAAATTTATAGAAAATGAATTTATATATTTAGAAAATTATAATAACTGCAATTATAGAAAAGTAACCATTAGTGCAACTGAAATTAGAGATTATAAAAATTATAAGACTTGAGATTATATATTTTCAAAATTATAGTAACAGCAATTATAGAAAAGTAGCCATTAGTGCAATTGAAAATAGACATTATAAAAATTATAGGACTTGAAATTATAGATTTTGAAAATTATGGCAATTGCAATTATAGAAAACAATACGTTATAGGAATTAATATTATAGATTTAAAAAAATATATCAAACAAATTTATAGATTTTTAAAATTACAGGACCTAAATTTATAGAAAATGAATATTTATAGCAACTAAAATTATAGCTTCTGAAATTATATATTTTATTTTAGAGCATTTGAGAGGATACCAAATAATTAGTCATATAAAAATTTATTAGGACAGTCGTTGATTAATTTGATTATTATGCCATCTAGTGGAAGAAGAGATAATCTTGTAAAATAGATACTTCATTTTATAGTAATTCTTGAATTTGAATGTTTTACATATCCTTATAATTCTGATAATTTATATCTTGATTTTTAACGCTACTTATGATTCTAAATAATTTCATTAGAAGAAATGTTAACTAGAAAAGGTGTTAAGAGAGAGAGCCACGAGTAGAGAGTACTTATATTCCTTGGCCACAAGCAACTAAAAACGCCATATTTGTTGTGGTACGCTTGGTATTGGCTATTAAAGTTGTACCTAAAAGTACGAAGTAAATCATTTTGTTTCCAATCAACTTCTACGTTTTCAACTTATATTGCAACCATAAGGTCTGTATTTAGTGTGTTTACGCATGTGCAAAACTAAAAATATTTTTTTCGCAAACATTTGTGTTCACATCACATGATAATGGTTTCTCTTTTGTGTGTATACGTTTGTGGTTAACTAGGTATAATTTACCTATTGATTTGTAATCTCAGAAATTACTCCTGTGTGTTTCTGAATATGTAGTAATAAATTATCTTTTCTTGAAGGTCTATCTATACGAACAAATATTAAAACAAAATTATTTTTCTCCAGTGTGTATACGCAAGTGTACTTTTAGGGATACATTATCCGACAAACCGTACAAAGAAGCTTTTCCATCTACATACCTCAACAGAGCTGGCCACTCGTTAGATAAAATCTTCGGCTAAATGAGAAAGACTTTGTCTTCCGCTGGGTACCCTGGGGCCGGCAATGGTTCCCGGGAGCTGTAAGGCAACCCGTGAAGATTTTATTTTAAATTAAGAAACCCATGGTTTATTTAGTTATTTTTAATGTTTAGATTAGATTTAAGGATAAATCTAATAGATTTAAGGATAAATCTAATCTAAACATTTTTTTGTGTCGGATGACCATGGGCCTAACGTTTCTACTGCCAACGCTGCAAAATCGTAGTCTGATATCAAAGAAGAATATTTGCGGCGTTTGAGTAGATGGCAGTAGAAACGTTAGGCCCATGGTCATCCGACACAAAAAATATTATTAAGGATATTTCGACCAGACTTATATTGGCTACTGGTGATATAAGAGCTGGAAGTTTTTTTTCACAAAGGCTTAGTCTTTGTATACAAAGAGGAAACGCTGCCAGTGTACTCGTCACTATGCCACAGAGGGGTATTTTCGACGGCATGTTTTTTTAGTTTGTAATTGAAATTTTTGTAATAGGTTTAATTGTATATATAGGTAGATATATATTTGTTGTAATATTTAAGTTATTCAGAGAGATGTAAAAAGCAATAAAAAATTGTTAGAAATCTAAACATTAAAAATAACTAAATAAACCAGGTCCGCGTGGAATAGTGGCAATAATACTGGCTGTATTTCCCCGCTTAATCGCGATGCTGATTCGTTGAGCGAGGAAGGAACCAACCCTATCAGTCGAGGAGATATATCTTTAATAAAAAAGTGGTTGCTTACTAACACCTACACCCCACACACTAAAATTATAAAATAAAATATTTGTTCTAGGAACTCCGACAACTGGCTTAGACTGCAGAACACTAATTACGTTACCTCTTTGAATTTCATTCGCAACGCGTCATTATAAAGAAGACCAAGATGCTTAGGTACCAATTATCTGAGGATGTGATGTGTTGACTCTTCAGGCAATCTGTAACATATATTTTGTTTCATTATAGACTGTGGTTTGAAAATGTTTATATGGCTTAAGTGAAAGGAAATGCTGGCAGAGGACCAATGTCAGGATCGTAACAAATGGCATTCGATTGTCTCTGCCTACCCCTCTTGGGATAAAAAACGTAATGAATTTAGAAGTTGAAGTTACCACCCCCCTTCTATTCCCTACAATCAATCTGTAACATATAATTTGTTTCATTATAGATTGTGGTTTGGACACGTTGAAAGAATAAAGGATGAAAGGTTTACATGGCTGAAGTGAAGGTTTATATAGCTGGCAGATTATTGAACATATAAAAATATATCTATTGTTCGATGGAAATAAAAGTAGGTAGATACACACAATCGCCGAGCATGTATGAAAGGTATGATGAATATAAAAGAAGCGAAAGAGGTATGTCAGGATCGTAACAAATGGCATTCGATTGTCTCTGGCTACCCCTCTTGGAATGAAAGGCGTGATGATACTTTACTCGCAAAAAATACAATAAAAGCAAGCATACTGCCTTTGTACCTTACGGTGTCCACTTTTAGACAGAAGATATAAATATATTTGATAACCAATGTTGATAACATTCAAGTCGAACAGCCACTAGATGTCCGCCCCGGCTTCGACCGTGTACCGTAGCCCATATTAACATTCACCCTCTAGGTACTATGGTCTTGAGTTCATACAAAAATCCCATAGAAGAAAGCCTTGCTCCATGCAATTTAAAATAATAACTATTGTTACGAGCTGGGGTTCGAAGAGATTTAAAATACCGATTAAATAGACAAACTTTACTTCAACACCACAAAAATACAGTTAAATAAATGAAAACACTAGAATAACACTTAGTCGAACAAAATTCCACTTCGCTGTTTCACTTTGATCGCTCTGATTCGCACTGTGTGTTTTCCGGCGAAGATCCTCTGTTTATATTGCCCGTCGAACATTCGAGAAACGCCGACGTTATTCTACAAAGTTGTAGACGCGCCTCGATGCGGCTCGGCGCCAAATACCTACACACTGACCGCGGCCGATTTTGGTACCTATGGCTAGGCACATACGGTCCAGCTTCGTTTGTACTTGATACTCTCTGGATGTTTCTAGAGACGTCTATCGACCTTGATGTGTTTAGGTATTTATTTGTGCGATTTAAGTACCTATTCGTTACACTATCAACTGTGTGGTATGGAAATGTATAAATAAACTCACCTTTCCAGAATTAGCTGAAATTTGCCATATTTTTGACAGTTATAAGATGACCTTGACCAACGACCCTTAAGGGGCTCCCCGTACCAAACGGCCTTGAGAATATGAGCATGGGGCTTCAGCCGCTTATGTCGAATACGCTAAGTGTGAGTAGAGAAGGGATAGTGTAGGTACCGCCCCTCTTTCTGGAATTTCTATGTGATTTAGTATTTTTATGTAACTCTAAATTCACGGGCATAATACCCGGTCCTTTGTAAGGCTTGCATGGGGACATAGGTCCAACACGTAGAGGCCAACTAGCACCCGTCGGGACCTATCTCTATCATCAAATACAATGCGCTCACAGACAGGCCCCGTCAGGTGCCTGGACTATTGCTGAGATAAAATTAAATTAAATTCGGGCTATTGTTTTGAGATGTTAAATGGATTGGTTTATCAAGTTTATTGGTAGAGACTACGGTCACCTGCCGGTATCATTCATCTCATGAAACGTAAAATTGGCAGGTGGTGACTCGCCGTTTACTAAATGGGCCTCCTAAAACAACCACCATTTTTAAGCATTTCTGCCGGCAGTAAGACAGGCAACATTGGTGTAAGCGGCTGGGGGTGTCGAGAGGTGTGACACCGGTTTCACATATAGCTTCCCCGTTATTACGCCTTTAGACACTTCCACCCCCGAGCATTATACATAACGACTCCACCCTGGACAACCAATTAAGGCAAGCCAGGGTCGAGAGTCTCAGGTATGGCAGTGGGGACGCCTGCCTTAACCTACTCTCTCGAGCACTCGGCTTCGGCGGTGTCGTTACTCACCCACGGCTCGCCACAAGCTGCCCTTAGTATTTTTATTATTAAATTATGTATAATAGGTTGTATAAAAAAATTTTAAAGTGTATAATGTTTAGAGCATAAAATTGTCCGTTCATTGGTGTAAACCGCAAATAAAAAGGACTTCAAAGTATGAAGTAGATGCACGTAATAGATCGTTACTATAAAATTAAATATTGACCCTGTTTGTATACAAGTTTTGTAAATATTTAAAACAAAAATAAAATAAAATAAAAAGTGGAAAGACAAGTTGAGATATTTTTGTATACTTATTTATTTTTTAGTCCTTATAATTAACGAGAAGAGATCCCCTAAAAAGGTACTTAAATTACAGTTTTGCTAGGTTACTACAGCCAGGGCCCGAAAAATAATATTCGCCGCCCTTTACACTACACTAACACCATATAAGTCATGAGCTTGTTCTTCTCTATGCTCCTTATATATGCTCCAGCAGTGGATGATGATAAATGTCTATGACATAAATTAAAAATGGGTAGAGAAGCACGTAAATTAAATTCCCTTGTATCTATTCTATACTATTTTTTCGTGTTATGGCTCCATCAGTAGTCCCCTTGTATCCTGTTTTGTTTTTACAACTACAACTAATACTTTTTATTACCAGTTACCTTTGTAGGCAGAGAGTATAGTAGCTTTGAGCCGTACTCGTTACACTATAGTTTTTTCAAAATATCTCTTAAACCACTGAATAAAAAAATAAATAAATATGTGTATCGTGTTAAGGGGCGGTGGTCGAATCGAAAACAACGGCTCTTTAGAACCCATGAATAATAAAAATATGGCTGAATCCAATTTCAAATAATAACAATCCTTTTGGGGTGAGAAGATTTTGTATAAATAAACTCACGTTTCCAGGATTAACTTAGATTTACCATATTTTTGACAGATACAAGATGACTGAGAGCCAAGGATCCTTAAGCAAAGGAAGATCTCCAAACGGATTTTTAATTTTGGTACTTAACGAAAAATGAAATGTTGTGAATTACAGACGGAATTTGGAAGGATATCAGAAAAGTAGGAAACCGCGTTCAAACAAACAAACTGTTCAGCTATAATGCTATATTATTAGTATAGATCTCTTATTACAACAAAATTAACAGAATTAAAAAAATTACCTACATACAAAGACATTTAATATAGGTATTAATCTCTTTGCCTACATAGTTTTGGCCCAATTGGTATCCCAACCAAATACGAATATAATCTTTACCGGGCGTTATTCCGATAAGATGCACGCCTTCAAAAAAACATTTTATACCATTTTATATCCTTTTATATCATACTAGCGGACCCGGCAGACGTTGTTCTGCCCAAACGTTGACTTGCTTGCACTACTCCTACCCCTACCCCTACCCCTACTCCTACTCCTACCCCTACCCCTACCCCTACCCCTACACCTACCCCTACCCCTACCCTTATCACTTAGGGGTTTGAAAAATAGATAGTAGCCGATTCTCAACCCTAACGGATATGCATACAAAATTTCATAAGGATCGGTCAAGCCGTTTCGGAGGAGTATGGGAACGAACATTGTGACAGGAGAATTTTATATATTAGATGAAATACAAATATATATTTTTTATAATTTAAATTATTGTATTACAAAAAATATACGAAACGAGTCTAAAATATTGATAAAAAATAGGAATATTTTTTTTATGAAAACCAAAATGAAAATCCTGTCTGAGTTCGACCGAAAACGCAACCCTCGGCGCGCGAGTCCCAATTTTTTAAATATATTCTGTCAGTTACTAAACTGTGACGTGACACACTATTTAGCTCAGAACCCAGCTCGTTTGCTAAATACATACACAATACATAGTTAAGCATTTCACTGCACATACTTGGAAATCTTGGAATGCACCAATAAGAGCTCTATTCATAACGTTTGTCCCACACTAATTACATGCTAAATTACATGATAACTTTCGCATTTTTCATAAAGATATGGCTGTATGGCGTATTATAATGTTTTGCCTACTAAGCGATATAGATTTCGTTTTCGTTCACACCAAATCGGTCATCATTCGTAATAAATCAATCAATCGTTCATTTCATTCGGTTTCAAATTGACAGCTGACGAAGTGTAAACGATTTTTTTATTTGTTGTTTGTTTGAAAAATTTCATTAATTTAACATGAATAAATAAGTTGTTTTACTACGCTAATTGCAACAAGACACTTTAATCTATATAACTAATACTTCCATTAACAATTTAATTTCGGCATTTTGTCATAATTTGCAACAAAAATCGCGATGTAAATAGATTATTTGGAGATGTTTCCCGCTCCCTTTATCATGGAAGGAAGTTCAAACCACAACAATAGTGACTTAAGTTTACCTTTTAACGACAGTGTTATATTAAATTCAGTTAGAAATAGAAAGAAAAATAGTGAATTACCTAATTGCCCTGTATGCAGTTGCACTATTAGACAGGGTGAATTAGATGGGCATTTAACTTACGAATTTGAAAGATTATATAAATTATCTTATTGTGCGGCTAATAAAAGGAAAGCGAGTACTAGTACAAGTGCCGGTGTAAGTGCCAGTAATTCTGCAATGCTAGCACCTAGTACAGATGAGCCTGAGGAGCCACAATTTGATGCAACTGGGGGAACTGGC
Source organism: Nemapogon koenigi (assembly GCA_963924495.1). Taxonomy (NCBI): domain Eukaryota; kingdom Metazoa; phylum Arthropoda; class Insecta; order Lepidoptera; family Tineidae; genus Nemapogon; species Nemapogon koenigi. Next base: position 6,583,650 of record OZ004656.1, read on the forward strand.
AGTGATGTTTACCAAGTAAGTTAAGGTTTGGTGAAAAACGAATTGTTAGGTTAGGTTACCGAGGCAAAAGAACTTACTGACTTTCCATAAGGGTGAGTGGTATTGTTAGAACTTTCCAACCCTCACCCACCCATTTAGATTTGTTTGTTTGTTTTTCGTCATTAGAGGGAAAAATTATCTTCAAAATTATTTGATACAGTATTAAGGGAGATATTTGATACTAACAAAAAAACACCTTTGAGAAATAATATATAGTTACAGAGAGCATTATTGTAAACTTAGACAAAATATTTTTTATAGATACTGTATTTTTTGAGGTTGAATTTGATTCCTTGCACTTCATACTAAGCCAAAAAATGACACTTTTAGTAGATATCCTGTTTATACCCTGCCTGTATCCATATTTTTCTGGCATAAACTATTTCCAATTTCTCTGTAAATAATCCACCTGTGTCACTGTAATTTAGCATATTTCATATTCAATATATGTAAGTGAATTTTTTTTTTGTTTTATCGAATAGGAAATATAAGTGGTTAAACTTTGCCCCCGTTTTCTCTTTCATAATCTATCACAAAGCTCTTAAATTTTTTAAAGCGCTGTTATACCATTACCATTCAATTATATACCTACATCATATTTTTTTGTAGCTTATTAAAAATTCAAAATAATAATGATTTGACCAATTAAAAAAAATCATGAAATAATTTTTATTTTGAATTTTCAATAAGCTACAAAATAATGCAATGTATATAATTTAATTGAATGGTAATGGTATAACAGCATGTAACGTGCAAGCTTCACTTGCCGTTACATAAATTGTTTTTATTGTTGTGGCCCTAAGCCAAGGTTGTCAACGCCCACTGACTTTTTATAAAGTTTTATTTCAGTCAATTTTGACAGTCAGTGGAGCGTTGACTATCAATCAGACTGATTGATAAAAGATTTTTTTTGGACTACCCACCATGAGAGCTAATGGACGCGGTTTTGATATTTTATTGATTTAAATTGTGTTGTCCCCTAAACTTTTGTTTTAAGTTGTGTTGTCCCTCATATTTAGGCCCCCTGAGGCTTTGTTAGCCACAAGCAGGAAGCTCCACCCTGGCTTGAGATTAGAGGTCCGAGGCTCTCAGATGAGTTGTCCGGCCGGCCCGTAGCGGAGCGCTTTCCACCTGCTCACCACCTGCCCTAGGCGCCCGATTTTCTTTATAAATTTAGGGGCAGAGATACTTAAGCTACGGCCGGGTTGCAGGTAGGTTTTGGTCACAGGGTACCTCCCATAAATTAAAAATCCCTAATATTTTATTTTCTTTATTAAATTCAAATTTCATTAAAACCCCCTACAAGCACTTTAAAAAAATTTAAGAGCTTTGTTATAGATCTATATATACAAAAGAAAGTCAGTTACACCATTTATAACTCAAGAACAGATGTACCGATTTGGCTGAAAATTGGTGGGGAGGTAGCTTAGAGCCAGGAGACGGACATAGGATAGTAGCGGTAGTGGTAGTAGTATTGGTAGTTGTTTTCCACGGACGAAGGAAAGTAAATAGCAGGCAAGCCAACGTTTGGGCAGGACAACGTCTGCCGGGCCCGCTAGTAGATTATGAAAGAGAAAACAGGGGCAAAATAATCCTTTATTTTACCACCCATATTTCCTATTCAATAAAACCCATTGAAAAAATTACAGCTATTTCACTTAGATATATTAAATAAGTAACTATATGCTGAATTACAGTGACACAGATGGATTATTTACAGAGAATTCTTTTTGTTTTATTTTTATTTTAAAGATTAGGCTATTTTAAGAAACTAATTTGAATATTTTTGATTTCTATATACAGTAGTTTTTTTATGATAAATTATCAAAGTTTTGGCACTGATGACGTCATTTTGTCGGCTGAATACTTCAATACCTTTGATATGTTGGTACAGAAAAAAGAACATCTGTGTTGACATTTAACAAACAATAGTGTTGCCATCTCTAAATCCTAAAAAATCTACAAAAACCTACCACTTCTACATAAAACATATTAAAACAACAACAAAGAAACACATCTTTACGGCTTTTATACCGTAGTCTGCATAGTTGTTGTGATACAAAATATATACAAAGGTCAAAGAATATCCTACCATAAAAAATGCTTAAACATTCTTCCTAAATAATAAACTAGATTAGTTATAAAAACTACTGAAATAGTAGGATATCTAGTAACAGGGTAACATTGGTTGACAAGTAAATATTTTGCTTTTATTTAGCCGATATAATGACGTCATTCATAGGTGAAATGTAGGTTAAGTTAATTATTTGTTTTTTAAAAAATAAAGACAATCTCACGATTTTAAGAACTATAAATTGAAAAATACGGATTTTAACCAATATCTCGAAACGGTTTTGGATTCAGCATACCTTAACTTTTACTTTACATACCGAATTGGGAATAGTTTATCCCAGAAATAATATAGATCGCCAAAAAAACAATCAAATTGATTTCAGCTCGCTTTTTCCTATAATTTCAGAGGGTACACCATAACCGACTGCGGCGTCTCCGTTCGCGTGCTCGCCGCGCCTCCCCCCTCCCGGAGAGTGGGGAGTGTCCTATATGTAATGAAGTGCTGCCAATGTCCAGGTAATTTTTTTTAACCCCCATTCAAAGTTTTATTACCCTGCATCATCAAACTTTGACAAAGTAATCATTAAAAAAATCACAAATTCATAATATATTTTTAATGATATACTACCACTATAATTAAAACCACACTTTGAGGCCTTTTTGATCTAAATATACCTCAACCACAGAGTACTAAGCCTATGGAGGGGCCATAGACGGGCTCCCCCTTTTGCCAATTTTTTCCCCTTTGACCAGTTATACTAATAACTAATTAGAGTAATAAGTTACCTTAGATTTCGTTGGTATCGTTTTGTGTCGCGAGACAGAGCTCTAGGAAAATAGTTGATTGTGATGTTTTAAATGGGAAAGGCGATCTAGGGCGTCAAACTTAGTGTTTCCAATCATTAATTATAATTATTATGTTTGTATTTTAACATAATCATCATATAACGTAAAATCCGTTGCGACAATAAAACGACAGAAAAATACAGTGGTACAGGGGCTAGTACTAGGCGTTTACCTCCCCCCACCCCCCCCCCCCGCGCCAAAAGTTCGAGTTCAAAATTTTTCGATAATTTACACCCTTCACGTCTCCTTTGGTAAATACTCAAAGACCTCAACAGAACAGACCACTCGTTAGGTATGGCTTCACAAATGCCATCAGCTAAAAGAGTCTTGGTCTTGTGCTGGGTATCCTGGAACAGATAACAATTTTTTATGATTGCTTTTTGTGCCAGTGATGAGTGAATATAAATTATTTCATCCAGGTTGTATGTGTGTAAATAATCTATAGACGCGCCTTGAAGGTAAGACTGACTATATTCCGTGACGGAAAACTGCGTCATGCCCCCCTCTCCTCTGCCGCTCTCTACTCCCTTGTGTGGGCGTGGCTTCATTGTTTCTCTTTGCGAGTGTGTGTACCTACTGCGTGTATACTGTATACTTGACGCGTCAATTTCTATGTTTTACATCTGCCGGGCGTCCCGTGACGGCTACCTTTTTAGGGTTTCGTGCTTCCGATGAAAAAATGGAAGGATCACTTTTGTGTCTTGACTGTCCGTCTGTCACAGGTTATTTTCTCCGAATCTAGAGCACGAAAAAGTTTATATTTGGTACATATTATGTAGAGTTTGATGACCCAATTCACGGACGTATAGCGTAAATATAATCGAATTTCGATTTTGGGGAGAATATTAAAAGAGATAAAAAGTTTGTTTTCCCAAATGCATCATGAAAATTGAACGTCCCGCCATTATCTCCGATACTATTGAGTCCAAATTTCTGAAAAAAGTAGGTAATAATAGGGCGTCTTTTACACTCTTATTAATAAACTCGAAGTAGCGACGTAGTAACTAAACTGTATTTCGTCTCCGTCTAACAAATCTGCAATTCATTATGATAGACGGAGACGAAACACAGTTTAGTTACTACGTCGCTACTTCAAGTTTATTAATAAGAGTGTTACAGTTTACAGGGAAACCTAAATAATAATCTTTTCTTGAAGTTCTGACTGAAAACGCAGAATACTATTTTTATTCCAGGCTGCACAGACATGCGGTCCGCTGTCTAAAGAGGACGGGTGCCAATGTAGATGACAATGTCCCGGACACCAGCTCTGAAGAGGGCACGATAGATGTTGAGGTATGTTAACTGTATTCAGGGTAGGCAGAGAAACTTATAGACAAATTGACAGCTTATGTCCCATTCATGCAAGAAACATACCGATTTATCGGCTATAAACACTATAAAGGCTATAATACTTGACATTGGCAAATCACCGATGAACATTGGTGGAGCCATAATAAAAAAGAAGAAGAAGAAGAAGAACACTTAAGGAGCGCCCCATGATTGTTGTCCCATACAAATCAGATGTTTCGTTTTTCCAGTTTTACGCGATAAATATATTCTAAAGTTTCTCATGGTAACCTTGAAAATCCTCAATTTCTCGCGTATTTCAGCCAAGTTTGCGAATCGAGTTGTCTTAATATATTTACAAATTTACAATTTTATCGCCATTAAAATATAGAAAATTTCACATACTTTAAGAATACACTGACTAGAATTTTATTATTTTAATAGTTTTTGTAAAAACATAGAAAAGCCGAAGTCCTTTTCGTGTTTTTCGAAATACCGATTTTGTTGAGAAATCGTACTTTCTCATGTTTCTGGTACGTGAATGTAGTATCTAATTTTTTTCGTGATTGTAGTATTTTTTATGAACAATATCCAAAGTTAAGTGGTAGTGGTAGGGGTAGGGGGTGGGGGTAGGGGTAGTGCATGCAAGCCAACGTTTGGGCAGGACAACGTCTGCCGGGTCCGCTAGTCATTGATAAAAATAACATGATACAGTAAATAATATGCGTCGGTGGCCGAGTGGTTAAGACGTCTGGTATTAACTAGGCAGACCACGGGTTCGATCCCGGATCCCGGCCATGTACCAATAGGTTTTTTAAATAAAAAACTTATGTACATAATCCGACAAACCACACTTAGAGGCTTTCCCATCTAAATATACCTCAACGGAACTGGCCACTCGTTAGGTATAGTTTCTAATAGCCTCGGCTAAACGAGGGAGACTTGGTCTTCCGCTGAGTACCCTGGGACCGATAGCACGGTTTCTGGAGCTGTAAGGTAACCCGTGAAGAAAACGTGCACTTTCAGAACGACGAGCCGCAGAGGGGCGGCAGTTTCGGTGCCGAGTACCAGTGGTGCGGCGAGTGGAGGGTGCGGGCGACCGCGCTGCAAGATGTGGACGCTATACCGGCGACGCATGTGCGGCGGGTCTCTAACGATACGGCGCTGGTGGGTAAAACTTCTTCTACATGCAAATTGATACGCCGTTCAATCGACCTTGGTTGGACAACGCCGAAAAAGATCACGTTTACGCCATACAAAATGCGTCATTGATAGCATGGTGTCAAAGCAATATCACTATATATTATTATAAAATAATTTCCCCCGCTGCATCTGTCTGTTTGTCTGTGTCCTTTTCACGCAAAAACTACTGAACGGATTTTGTTACGGTTTTACTATTAGATAGCTTGATTCACCAGGAAGGTTTACGAGTATTAAACATGGATCTATCATGTTTAGGAGCTGAGCATTGACAGTGTAACGGCTAGGTCAAGGTAGTTAATTAGGTCAACGGGCGCAGGCGGGCACTCAAGCGCAGGCCGGTGACCAGTTACGCTATAGCACTCGTGGAGGCAGGACGTTTACATAGTATGTACCCCCATATCGCCGCCCCTGTCCATTTGGGGTCACTTTGGCCGCTACCAAGGGACTCTGTACCACTCAAAGGCCTAGATTACCACTCGCCATCCGGTTGCCTGTCCAATATCGACTTGACGTGCCATTGCCTTGAAATGCCGTCTTTGATTGATAGCAACCACGTAGGATACCTGCCACGTTAACTTATATATATATATCTAGAGGTCGCACGGCCGCTGATATCCACTGTAACGTTGTGCTCATTTAGTTAATAAGTGAGTGTCCGCCTGCGCCCGATGACCTAATTAACTACCTGTACGGCCTAGCCGTTACAACAGTATTAGTGAATCAAGTCTGGTAAAAAGTTAGCCTTGCCGAGTTTATGGCGTATGCTGTCTAATTTGTCAGAGATATAACAAAATGATGTAGGAAAGAATTGTGTAGAATGAAATGATCTACAAAAAAGTCCGCGGTAGCATATATCTATCTCTAATAGATAAGTAGTAGGGGTGTGCGAATAGCGTTCGAATCGAATCGAATCGAGTATTAATATCCGATTCGAAAGTCGAATCGAATAATTCGATTTTTCGAATTATTCGAAATTCGACGAATAATTCGAAAAAAAACGAATAAGTAATTCGAAAAAAAACGAATAATTCGAAAATGTTCGAATAATTCGCGAGTAATTCGAATAATTCGCGAAGTATCGAAATATCACTGGATTTTCTATTGTTTTCAATTTAAATTTCATTACAACATGTATCAAAATATTTTACTAACGAATAGTATACTTTTTGATTTAAATTTGTGTAATCATATTTTCGTTTAAATAAAATGTATATTAATTGTTAATTTCATATTTGAATATCGAACATAACAAACCTTAAATTTAAAATTATCAAAAATTCGCAAATAATATAATAATTCGCGAATAATTTAGAAAGAAATTCGATATCCGAAAAAAAAATCGAATTATTCGAAATTTTTCGAATTATTCGAACTTTTTTCGAATTATTAGATTTTTTTTAGTTATTCGGGAACTTTAATAATATTCGATTCGGAACTAATAATTCGTAAGTTCGAATTATTCGCACACCCCTAATAAGTAGTTATAAGCGTATTTAAACTTATATTGTACCCGTGCGAAGCCATCTATTTATTTAAAATTGCATTTCAGGTCGTCGACGGTGATGAAGACACGGAACTGTATGGACCTCCGCAATACTCCCCCTCCAGGATAGCACCGGACGTAAGTCACTTGTCTCTGTCTACCCCGGTGTGATTCAGGCGTGTGTATATGTATGAATCTGGAGGAAGCAAGAGAGGTGTGTCTGGGTCGTGGCATGTGGAGGTCCTTAGTCTCTGTCTACCCCGGTGGGATTCAGGCGTGAGTATATATGTATTATAATTGCAGGCTGATATATCTGTGGATTGTCAGGCGGACGTAGCAGACAGCAGCGACACTATGAATACAGAAGAACAAGTGTCACACGATCCGGTTGCAGTAGAAAATGGGAAGAGGGGCAACGGTCTTGTAGAAGCAAGTGTTGAGGTAAGTACTACATCCATATTAAATCCTAAGGCCGTTTTTAAACGAACTTCTAAAGAAGGAGGATATTCTCAATTTGTTGGAATCTTTATTTTTATGTATGTTCCCCGGTTCCCCGATTACTTGAAGAGACGCCTGGACCGATTTGGAATTTTTTTAAATTTTAAATGGTAAACTTTCCAGGTGGTCCCATGGTCATCATCCGATGATGGGATCCTGGAGAAATTTATAGTGACTTGTGCATTTGCTTTCGGAAAGCACACTTTGGTTTTGAAGGCGGTTATTTTCTTGATCAGAATTGGTTATATTATTACAGCACGACACGATACGGTGACGACTCAAAGCTCCGTACGTACGTACGTACTTATTGGACGTTTAGGCACATTTCGTTACATGGGAGAGAAAAAATATATATCTATCTGTCATCACGCCTTTCATCCCAAGAGGGGTAGGCAGAGACAATCGAATGCCATTTGTTACGATCCTGACATACCTCTTTCGCTTCTTTTATATTCATAATACCTTTCATATGTGCTCGGCGATTGTGTGTACTTTTAATATTTTTAATATCGATCAATAAAAGTAAAACTTTTTAGTCAATCTTTCATCCTTCATTCTTTCAACGTGTCCAAACCAGCGTAAACTACTTTTCTTCATTTTATTTACAACATCATCTTTCACACCGAATTCTTCTCTAATGACATCGTTCCGGATGCGGTCAATACGCTTTATTAAATTATATTAGAAAGAGATATACATTGTATGTATCCGCGTCTCCCTTTTTTAAGAAGGTGAAGTGGTCGATGGGAAAATGGGTGATGAAAAAGCAGAACGCATTTATCTAGATTCGCGCGCACGCGAGCAGGTTAGAAACAGTAAGCGAGCATTTTTGTTTAAAACGTGCCTTCCACACGGTGGGACAGCCGACTCAACCGACGTGACCTAACCAATAGAAAGTCTTCTACAATCCCCTCTACTGTGGCTACGAAAGTTTTTGATGGTTTGAACCGACTTGACTTTGGTGCTTGCTCTGTGCGTGGGAACGCCTTTTTCAATCCCCTCTACTCGCCCATAGAGACGTAGTACCGCAACCAGGGATCCCAACTTCGGGGTTTTTTCCCCAAATTTAGGGGGTAAATAAATGTGATGGGATTTTTAAGGGGGATTAAAAAGTCAGAACCAGAAGAAACGAAATTATATTTGAAATATTAAATAATTTATAAATGAAGAATATTATAAAAAAAATTAAGGGGGATTTCAATGTAATTTTGGTGATTTTAGGGGTTTTTTGACTTTAGCAAAATATAAAAAAAATTATATATATTTATAATAAAGGTTTTTTTTGTAGTGGGAAACATTGTTCGCAACAAAACGTCGGTTCAACTTCGTGGCAAGTCGTCGGTCATGGTGGGTGGTTTTCTGAACCGTCACTTCACTGGTTGAGTCGGCTGTCGGACAGTGTAGCAGAACTTTAAATAAAAACTTATACAACATAGAAATAATTTTACAATGAAAGGATAGATAGGTAATTACCAAAAAATATTTATGTGAATTTTTGTAATGATACCATCTATATAATATTATAGCCATAAAATTTGATAAATAAAGTTATTAAATAGTTTCCGCGTGGAAATAGATCCAAAAAGAAATAATCCCGTGGCTGTAATTTGCCCCTCCCCCGCCCGCTTTCGCGGTAAAAAAAAAGTAGTTCGTATATGTCATTCTCTGACCCCTAAACTACCACTATGCAAAAAATCATGTCGGTCTCGTGAAAAACAAAAACAAATCTATCCCACCGGGACTATACATTTTTCCGGGATAAAAAATAGCCTATTAAGGGGCTGATAATCGTCAGCGTCCTTGACGATTTGATGTTTTAAGTCACGCCCTTTTTCCGACCTAGCCTGCGAGAGACTATCATAGTTAGAGAGACCACGCTTTTAGTTGCCGTCTGGCGTCTAATACTAGACTGTATGTGATCAGTAATTGTCGTCTGACACAGGACTGCATGTGATTATTTGTCTCCTAATACCATACATACTGTATGGGATTAGTTGTCGTTTAGTAATCTGTCAAAAAATATTTTATAAGATGTTGCTCCGTATTGACGTTAAAAAGGACAAATCAACAAACAAACAATCACTCTTTCACGTTTGTAATATTAGTAAGGAAGTAGGAATAACTACCTATTTACACGCTTGATGATAAAATGATGCTTTTTGCCCCGGCTTTGCTCGTGGAAATGTTTGAAATGTGACAAGCGAGCTCTGATATTTTATTAAAATTCAACATTATACTAGATTTCGACTAATTTTAGGATTTTTAGGGTTCTGAATTCGAATATGATATCGATTTCACAATTAAATATGACATCTGTCATTTTCTTTAAATTCGACATGATACTAGATTTCGACTAGTTTTAGGGTTCTAAATTCGAATTTGATATCGATTTCACAATTCAATATGACGACATCTGACAACTTCTTAAAATTCGACACACACATTTCGACTAATTTTAGGGTTCTGAATTCGAATTTGAATTTGATATCGAATTCAAAATTAAATATGACGACATCTGTCAATTTCGTAAAATTCGACATTATACTAGATTTCAACTAATTTTAGGGTTCTGAATTCGAATTTGATATCGATTTTACAATTAAATATAACGACATCTGTAAATTTCTTTAAATTCGACGTTATATTAGATTTCGACTAGTTTTAGGGTTCTGAATTCGAATTTGATATCGATTTCACAATTCAATATGACGACATCTGTCAATTTCTTAAAATTCGACATTATACTAGATTTGGACTAATTTTAGGGTTCTGAATTCGCATTTGACATCGATTTCAAAATTCAATATATCTACATCTGTCATTCTATCATCTAGTATAATGTCGAATTTTAAGAAATTGACAGATGTCGTGATATTGAATTTTGAAATCGATATCAAATTCTAATTCAGAACCCTAAAACTAGTCGAAATCTAGTATAATGTCGAATTTTAAGAAATTGACAGATGTCGTCATATCGAATTTTGAAATCGATATCAAATTCGAATTTAGAACCCTAAAATTAGTCGAAATCTAGTATAATGTCGAATTTTAAGAAATTGACAGATATCGTCATATTGAACTTTGAAATCGATATCAAATTCGAATTCAGAACCCTAAAATTAGTCGAAATCTAGTATAATGTCGAATTTTAAGAAATTGACAGATGTCGTCATATTGAATTTTGAAATCAATATCAAATTCGAACTCAGAACCCTAAAATTAGTCGAAATCTAGTATATGTCGAATTTTAAGAAATTGACAGATGTCGTCATATTGAATTTTGAAATCGATATCAAATTCGAATTTAGAACCCTAAAATTTGTCGAAATCTAGTATAATGTCGAATTTTAAGAAATTGACAGATGTCGTGATATTGAATTTTGAAATCGATATCAAATTCGAATTCAGAACCCTAAAATTAGGCGAAATCTAGTATAATGTCGAATTTTAAGAAATTGACAGATGTCGTCATATTGAATTTTGAAATCGATATCAAATTCGAATTTAGAACCCTAAAATTTGTCGAAATCTAGTATAATGTCGAATTTTAAGAAATTGACAGATGTCGTGATATTGAATTTTGAAATCGATATCAAATTCTAATTCAGAACCCTAAAACTAGTCGAAATCTAGTATAATGTCGAATTTTAAGAAATTGACAGATGTCGTCATATTGAATTTTGAAATCGATATCAAATTCGAATTTAGAACCCTAAAATTTGTCGAAATCTAGTATAATGTCGAATTTTAAGAAATTGACAGATATCGTCATATTGAACTTTGAAATCGTTATCAAATTCGAATTCAGAACCCTAAAATTAGTCGAAATCTAGTATAATGTCGAATTTTAAGAAATTGACAGATGTCGTGATATTGAATTTTGAAATCGATATCAAATTCGAATTCAGAACCCTAAAATTAGTCGAAATCTAGTATAATGTCGAATTAAAAATTTTGGCTGACCAGCGGCGTTGCGGCGTTGTCCAACCATGTAGAAGAGGTTCTATAATTCTACTTCTTTTACTTTTTTCACGTTTTGTGGAACAAGGGATTGACGTGATTTTTTGCACAGAGATAGTTGGAGATATAGATAATGACATAGGCTACTTTATATCCCAAAAATTCTTCGGGCTTGCCACTCTTTAAATATTTCCACGACGAAGCCGGGGCGAATAGCTAGTATATCGTAATTTTATCATCAAGCTTGGATAATAGGTAGGTATTGTAACTTCCTTACTAATATTACAAATGCGAAAGAGTGTTTGTTTGTTTTTTCAAATCAATACGGAGCAACGGATTGACTTGATTTTTTGCACAGAGATAGTTGGAGATATAAATAATGACATGGGCTACTTTATATCCCAAAAATTCTTCGGGCTTGCCACTCTTTAAATATTTCCACGGCGAAGCCGGGGCGAATAGCTAGTAGGAGGGTCTATTATGTAAAACCAATACGTATGTAACATTGTTTATCGTAATTTTATCATCAAGCTTGGATAAAGGGTAGGTATTTTAACTTCCTTACTAGGTAATGTTTCAAATGCAAAATAGTGTTTATTTGTCCTTTTTTTAATTAATCTACGGATTGACTTGATTTTAATGACATATCCCACAAATCCTTCGGGCTTGTCACTTTTCAAATACTTCCACGCGCGAAGCCGGGGCGAAAAGCTAGTCTATCATAAGTTTTCCATCAAGCGTGCGTGGATAAAATATTACAAACGCGAAAGAGTGTTTGTTTGTCCTTTTTATTCAAATCAATACGGAGCAACATGGGAGCAACGGATTGACGTGATATTTGCACAGAGATAATGACATGAGCTAATTTATATTTCGGAAGTCCTTGGGGCTGGCACATTTTAAATTTTTCTACGGGGGAAAAGCTAGTATATCATAATTTTATTTGCCTTGCAATGACTTCTGCAATATGTTTCCCGTACGCATTTTCTATGTAATACCTACCTACCTACTTTGCTGTTTATTAACTTATTTCCAATACTGGAGTTAATTATTTAATATAATTACGCTCACAAAAAGCAACGCTGACTCCTAGACTAAAGTATACAAATAGCAACTTCCTTATGAAAATATTGCCTAATCGCTACGGTAATGTCATTTATGAATAAAGTTTACCATTAATAAATTAAATTTGAGCCAAAAAATACACAAATAATACAAAAACTTCTGAGCGATCGAGTGGCCGCGACCGTCTAGCATCACGATTCAGCCGTCACTGCCGACAAGGCGAGTGTGAATAAAGAAGAGCTAAAGCGTTTCCGCTCAGAGTAGAAATCGTAAGCGCCATTTGACATAATCATTATTTTTTAAATAACTATACAATTTATTTGAATATGCAAATGACAATTATATGGGTAATTGAATATTACAAAAACAAATTAAATGTCATAGTACTAAAATCACTAGTACCGCCGTTTTCTTTTTTTGAAAACTTTCAGAGACCACATTTTGGGATTATTTTCTATCGAGCGAAAATTGTGTAATCGCGTTTTCAGAATGACAATATATCAATTATATCCTGTAGAATAATATTTTTTTTTTCAATCTTGGAAATTGTCTTGTTTTTGCTAAAACATTCTTTAAATAATCGTATATAGGTGTTATCTGCCCCTTAATCTATATATCTGTGCCAAATTTCATCCAGATCCGTTCAGCCGATCTGGCGTGATTGAGTAACAAACATCCATACAAACAATGACGTACTATAAGTAGACACGTTATACCCATACTAAATGCAGATAATAAACAGCTTGAACAATACTATAGCTACCTATTAATTACTTACGTTTATAATTATATTCAAGCGATGAAAGGGATAGAGAAACACAGCTCAATACCGAAATCCATTTGTTAAAAAGAGATAAATATATGTTTTAAGTTGCGACACGTCATCGACGCGTGACCTTCTCCGGAGGAACTAGGGGAAGATTGTCTAAATGGAACACTCAATATTTTACTTAGAAATATTTTTGGAATAATAAAATATACAATACGTAATTAAAAAACTTTTATTTTACTAATAAATATAATGTAATAATCAATGACTTTACAACAAATAGACCATTTGTCTTTCAATCACGCTCAAACGGCTGAACAGTTCTAAATGAAATTTAGCATAGAGGTAGATTATGGCTTGGTATAGGATATTAGTATGCTACTTATTTATGTATTATGTAGTATAATTTAAAATTAAGTCTTTAATTTTTTTTTTTAATTATTTTTATTCTGGACAACAAACAACTATACAACAAAGATTACTACAACATAGATACATATTAAAAAAATAACTGTCATATAGTCAGTGACGTTTGTTTATACAAACGTATTGTTTATACATACATTCAAAACAGGATATTTTTATGCAAATTCCAAAAAATATAGAAATAACAAATAATACAAAAAAAAAGTTTACTACAATTAACTACTATTTAGAATGTTACAGATATTTTTCCTAAATATATACAAAGAATGTGAAAATATGTCCACTTCGCAAAACTGCACCATACGTCTAAATCTTAGAGTAAAAACTTGGCAACCAATCATATTCTCGTCTTTGGGTTATGATTATCTCTATCCATTTTTCTCTTATTAATCCGCTTCTAGGGAGACTAAAAGATAAATAAATACAATAAGATCATAATACTATACATACAACAATAATATAATATATAAATTTATAATAATGTAAATATAATTATGTATATACATTTTCCGTACATTTAATAAAATATATATTTTTTTTAAATAGGTTCATGTAATTTATTGACAGGTCCGATATTGCCAACCATCCCCATAATCAGTCGCTGAGTCTGTCACGGCCATTTCGTTTTGTCTTCTCTATCACTCTCATACAAAATGCATCGTTCGTCTCGCTCAGGCAAGCGGCGAACTGGCAACAGCGCATTATTATTAATAAAATATTGTAATGTCCATAATTATAAAATTTCTGTACTTACCAATGAAATGAGATATCATTTCTATCTTTTACAGTTGCAGTATAATTTCTGCAAAAGCGGAACACACACGATGTCATTTTTCTTGATGTTTTTGCGGATTATTCTACTCAAGAGAGACATGTACACTAGTCGTAGGATTGTGCGTGACTGTGCGCGACCAAATTTATAGTGGGACACTTACCTCTCATTTGCCTTGCTATAGCTTGAGCGTCAATCACACATCTACCTCAGTTTATATAGTATATCATTGCATACAAACAACATCTTTGCATTTGTCAGTACATTTTGGCGTCCAAGATGAGTCAAGATACACTCTGTGGAGTCCTTAAAGGGGATGACAGTGTTAGTGCGAACTCGTATCTTTTTAAAATATTTGTCATGGTCTTCCGCCCTGCGCGTACCCTGGAACCGTAAGAAAAAAAAATTTAACGAAAATATTCAATAATAGCGCCATCTCTTGGTTGCTGTGTTCTACTCGTTGACATCATCCGCCCGCCCTAGAGTTACAAAAAACGAATGATTTCATGCAGTCGTTTAGTTCATTCACGAAGTCGGTCTTTACGTTCGTTCATTTGTTTGATATTGATTTGATTGAAAAGGGATTAGTGTAGTGGAGATCGCGCGCTCTCTTACAAATTGAAATATTTAAAATGTCCGTCGGAAAATTGTTTAATTTTCGTGATATTGGCAGCAAAACGGATGATTCTGACATTACTGTTCTTATAATTTCGTGATGGTGTAGCCACCGCGCGATTAATTTGTGATTTAATTTCTTTGTTCAAAATGACTCGGATGTGCTTTTGTAAAATTATTGAAATATGTCTTGGTGAGTGAACACTGAACATAAATTTTTTGAGCAATTATAATATTAGAGTTACAAAGAACGAATGATTTCATGCAGTCGTTTAGTTCATTCACGAAGTCGGTCTTTACGTTCGTTCATTTGTTTGATATTGATTTGATTGAAAAGTGATTAGTGTAGTGGAGATCGCGCGCTCTCTTACAAATTGAAATATTTAAAATGTCCGTCGAAAAATTGTTTAATTTTCGTGATAATGGCAGCAAAACGGATGATTCTGACATTACTGTTCTTATAATTTCGTGATGGTGTAGCTACCGCGCGATTAATTTGTGATTTAATTTCTTTGTTCAAAATGACTCGGATGTGCTTTTGTAAAATTATTGAAATGTCTTGGTGAGTGAACACTGAACATTTTGAGGAATTACTTATAATATTTCCAAATACTAAGGATAATAATATGATGATACCCATCACGCTTGAATACCCTTTAGTTTGTGGCGACTTAAAAATAAAGTAAGATAAAAACAAACATCACTTGAGAAATTGCTCGGTCGCGGATCGTATTAATATTGTAATCAAATCGGTAAAATTCAAATAGCAGGAATTGTTATAACTTATAGGGAATAATGTGTTAAAAGGAAATTTTACGGAAACAAACGGTTTTCAAGATATATTTAATTATTATAATTATTTGATGATTAGAAGCTGGCTATAGAAGATTGTAATCTTATAATGTAAGAATAACATAAACATATTTATTTCGGTAAAATTTTACAAAACCAACGCATCACTTATGTTACTATAATATTTTTTTTGATACATTATTAATTTTGGAAACGAATTAGACTAAAATTTTTTGTCGGAACACAATGATCTTGAAAAAAAAATCATAAATAATTAAATAGAAATCGCTATATCAGCTGCCATTTTGTCGGAAACCGAAACTGATTTTTTAAGAAAATACAATTAACCAACTTAACAAAATTATTTTTATTTTTTTTTAATTAATCGCATTTACCGATGTTCGAGTCGAGTCGAATTTTACTCGGGTGTTAAAATTACACATAGGTTAGCGAGGAGCGTGGTTCGTATTGTGACAATATAAAGCGCAAGCCGAGCGAGCGGAGCGAGCGGTGCCGCGGCAGCGGCCGGCGCAGCGCCATTCTAGAAACATCATAGTAACTGTAATACTTTATGAGAGTAATATTTATGAGGTGGCGCTGCGCTGTACTATTACTTTATTACTCTCATCAAGTGTTACAGTTACTATTTTGTGATGTTCTAGAATGGCGCTGCGCCGGCCGCTACCGCGGCACCGCTCGCTACGCTCGCTCGGCTTGCGCTTTATATTGTCATAAGACAAACCACGCTCGTCGCTATGCTCCTCGCTAACCTATGTGTAATTTTAACACCCGAGTAAAAGTCGACTCGACTCGTAACTCGAAAAAATAAAATAAAAATAATTTTGTTAAGTTGGTTAATTGTATTTTCTTAAAAAATCAGTTTCGGTTTCCGGCAAAATGGCGGCTGATATAGCGATTTCTATTTATTTATTTATGATTTTTTATAAAGAATCTTTGTGTTCCGACAACAAATTTTAGTCTAGTTTGTCTTGTAAATATATAATGCGTCTATTAAACCTAAATTTAGTAACATATGCCATGCGTTGGTTTTGTAAAATTTTACCTTTATTTCTTCTTCTTTTGATATATGGCAACAGTGCTGACTTATCGTCGCAATTTTGCCAATGTCCAGTGTTTAATCTTGTGCAATAGTATATGCCGATAAATCGGTAGCTAATTCCGTGACGGTGTAGCAAATGCGCGATTAATTTTTTATTTTATTTTTTTGTCCAAAATTACGCGGACGTGCTTTTGTAGATATTGGAATTTGTCATGGTGAGTGAATATAAATACTGTTTTTTTTGAGCAATTATTCTATTACCGTTGACTAAGAATAACGTAATGATACCCATCGCGCTTGACTACCCTTTAATTTGTGGTGACTTCATAATAGAGTAAGATGGAATAAACCACTTCACTTTAGAAATTGCTCGGTCGCGGATCGTTTTGATATTTTAATCACAGATATAAATGGTTATAGGGAATAATTTGTTACGAGGATTATTTACGGAAACAAGCGGTTTTTAAGTTATATCTTTGATTAGAAGCTGGCTATCGAAAATCGTATTAATCGCTGACTAATCACAACCATCACAACGCAGACGGGATTAAACCGGATTCTCCATCACGCCATAACCAAGACGCATGCGTCTGCCGCCATGACAGGACGTGGAATCCAATTATATATTATTATGTAAAAAAATCTAAAAACATTATTTGTTATTAGCATTTTTCCAATCACAACAACAGCGCCATCTATTGACATACTGTTGTGTTTTACTACTTGACTATCCGCCCGCCCTAAAAGCAGTAAGAAGCTACAAGTGAACGAATCATTTTATCCGGTCGTTTAGTTCATTCATGACGCCGTTTTTTGCGTTCGTTCAATTGTTTGATATTGATTGTTTGGCTATATGGTTAATTATCAACCTTTGCCTTTTCATGGAATAAAGTGTACCAAAAAAAAAAAATGATATTGATTGAAAATGAAGTAATTACTGACGAACAGACGCGCGCTCTCTTACAAAGTGTATCACAGACAGACTCACAGTATCAATTAGAATCTTTGAAATGTCTGTCGGAATATTGTCCTATTACCGCGATATTGGCAGCACAAGAGACGATCCTGACATTGTAAACAGACGAGTCTGGTATTACTGTTCTTCTTATAATTCCGTGATGGTGTAGCAAGCGCGCGATTAATCTGTTATTTTATTTGGTAAATGTTTAGATTATCTAATCCCGAGTTTTTCGTGTTTTTTCGACTTTATTAAATTGCTGCACTGTTTTATTGCATACTTTAAATATTTTCAAGTCTCGGTAAGGTACCTATAATTTTTTGCAGGAGTTCACAGGTTTTTGCAATATTAAGGTTGGAGTGGAGGAAACGGGGCACTAAGAAAAAAAACTTAGAATATTTTTTAACCGTTTTTATACGGATCAGTGTCTTAGACGAAGCTCGAAAATGCAAAAATATTTTTCATGATTTTGAAATAAGACTTTTTTTTTACTCCATATAACACCCATTTTTTATGATGCCTTAAGATGAAAGGCGTCAAAAAGAGCAACTTTCGTCCAAAACACCAATCCCGGAAACCCCTCCCGTGACCGCCAGATCCGTGAAAAGTCTTCAGACACGATCGAATTTTTTTTTACTCCGCAAAATAGGTTATCGAGGAGCGCAGCGACGAGCGTGGTTCGTATGGTGTAAAGTTGCGGGGAGCTGTAAGGCAACCCGTGAACAAGTTAATTACTTGAAACAAACTGTTTATAAAATATTCGTCCCTACAACCTTGAGGTAGATACATCTGTTAGCTACCCCAATCAATATAGTCTAGACGTAGGGTGCGAGCACAAAGAGAGTAGGTTGTGTGCATTCAGATCTCGAACGTGTTTTGAGTTACCCCTTTTTAGGGTTCCGCAGCAACATACGCATAACGGAAACCTTTTGATTGACTCTAACGAAGGCCGAACCACACGTGTCCCCACCAATACATATATCTGTGTTCGGAAGAATTGCCGGTCAGAAATGCGCAGGCAAAAATGCCCGACCCAGGCGTACGTGGAAGCCAGTCAAGGCCAGTACGCCACAGTAGTGGTCATTGGTGGGGACCCGTCGTTTTTTGGCCTTTGTTCGAGTCAAAACGACAACGAAACTTTGATAGCGTAGTTGGTAGAGCATTGGACTTGATACCGGGGGGAGCCAGGTTCGAATCTTATTCGCGCCAGAAATGCTAGGAATATGTGCTTATGAGAATATTTTTGAAGTGAAAACTGCTTAGGCGCGTTGAGCGATTTTTGGTAGGGGAATATCCTGTGTTCGTGACATGTTTTCGGCACAAGACCATGGCTTTTTGGGCGCGCATTTCTGGCCGGCAATACACAACATTTCAAAATTTTAACCCCCTAATTTTTTTAGCCTATATGAAAGTAGATGAAAAATTAAGGTACCCGTAATTTTTGTTTTTCTAAAATTTTAACTTTAACACTCTTAAATTAATTTTTAAATATTGGATTTTTAGAAAAAGCAGAAAACGGCTTAAAGTATCAGGTGTCTTTGCGCATTCTGTATTAAAAAAAAGAAATGACATGAGCTGCGTGCGTTCATTCGTTCAATCGTTCGTTTCTTTCATTCAATCATTCGTTCAATTGATCGTTATATTCGTCTATAATATCTATATAATATAATATCTCTTAAACTACTGAATAAAAATTATTAATATGTGTATCGTCCAAACGAATTTTTAATTTTGGTACTTAACAAAAAATTAAATGTTGTGAATTGTTCAGTCCGGACACAAAATGCAATAATCGTTAGATGGCGTGGCGTTATTATTCATTAAGTACTAGCGGACCCGACAGACGTTGTCCTGCCCAAACGTTGGCTTGCCTGCACAACCCCTACCACTAACTTTGGATATTGTTCATACAAAAGTAATAAAATCGCGATTAAAAAATGGGGGTAACGATAAAAACACCTACCCCTACCCTTATCACTGAAAAATAGATTACGGCCGATCGTGGGCCCTACCAATATACACAAAAATAATCATAAAAATCGGTCAAGCCGTTTCGGAGGAGGTATGGCAACTAACTTATGACACGGGAATTTTATATCTATACGTCTATACTAATATTATAAAGAGGAAAGATTTGAATTTTTGTGTGTATGTTTGTAATGAATAAACTCAAAAACTACTGTGCCGATTTCAAAAATTCTTTCACCATTGAAAAGCTACATTCACCCTGGGTGACATAGGCTATATTCTATTTTCAAAAAAAATAGGGAGAATTACTAAAACTCCAATAATGTAACCCAAGGTATAAAAAAATTACCTAAGAATTTCCTTTCATCGCGTGCGCTGCTAAAACTATTGATGATATAGAGGTAGTGGTAGTGGTAGAGGGTAGGAGTAGAAATAGGGGTAGGTATAGGGTATATTTTATTTTGTTCGTAAATATCGACGGGCGAAGTGCGGGGCGGAATGCTAGTATTAGATGTATATACTTATAAATAAAAAAAACACTGTTATTAATAGTTTTAAGTTTTCACTTCTGTCGGCAGACCCCACAAGCAACAGCCTTGCCATTTGTTGGTAACTGGCTGCAAGTGGACACTGTTACTGGGGTCTTTAGTCACACCGCAAGGTATAAAGGCCGTGATGGTGTTTTTTAGTCTCGGCGTGTTAGTAATTGTCTATTTTTTCATGTGTTTCAGACGCGGATACAGGCTCTAAAGGCGCGGATAAAAGAGTTGGAGAGCAGACAGAAGTGCGGCTCTAAGGTGAGTCATATACTTACAGAAAGGCCTTGATGAGTAACATCACAGCTATCACTGTGTGGCGTTTTGTGGAGAATATTAGGCATTTTTTATGATACAAACAAATCGTCATTACTTATTATGTTCTGACTTTTTTATTAAGGCGCTTAGTGTCGCCAATAACCTTGACCATACAAACGATCACCGAGCGCTGTCCCTGAAACACCTTCGAAATGGATATATTTCGATATAAATTAAAGGAAAATGTTAATTGATTTGGATATACTTTGTTGTGTTTAAAGCACAACGTGTTATTTATTTTTAGGCATGTAAATATATCCAAACGTCATAGCCGTTTAAGAGCAGTAGACAATTAAAGCCAAAAAACACCATTCTATTATTATTTTAAATATTGAAGTTTTGCTCTTATAAAAAAAATATTTTTAGGATTTGTTGTACTAGAATTGATAGTTACTGCATAATTTTTTCAAACATTATAGTCCATCAGTAAACGAGCAGTAGTCTGTCGAAAATACTCATTCCAGCGGATTTGAGGATACTAATCACCTTAAGGCGCGCATCACAACGCAACGAACTCAGTTTTACGCGCGACTTATATTGTCCATCTCTCTTTAGAAAGTTATTATGCGAGATGGAATGCTATTAAAATCGATAAGATAACCAAGATTCACGTACCGGAAACATGAGAAAGTACGATTTCTCAACAAAATCTGTCTTGCGATAATACACGAAACGGACTTCGGCTGATTATACAAAAACTATTAGAAAAACCAAGTTGCAGTTAATGTTTTCTTGAAATATATGAAACTATCTATGAAATAAACGAAATAAAAATGTACATTAATACATGTCCGCCCCCGGCTTCGCCCGTGGATATTTTCGAACAAAATAAAATATACCCTACAGCACTCATAGATAATGGCTTGCCTGCACTACCCCTACCCCTGCCCTTACCCCTACCCTTTACCCCTACCCCTAACGCTAACCCTACCCCTACCCGGCGGCGGCTTTATAATTAAATTTTTAAAATAAAAGAACACTTATTGTGACTTAATATAATGCTATCGCGACACTTTTTGTAGATAATGATTGTTCTGCAAAGTCGTAGTACATTATTTTGTTCTATCATCAATAGTTTTCGTAGCACACGCGATGTAAGGAATTTCTTAGGTCATTTTTTTACACTTTGTGTTACATTATTGGAGTTTTAGTAAGGATCCCTAATTTTTTTGAAAATAGAATACAGCCTATGTTACTCAGGGTGAATGTAGCTTTCCAATGGTGAAAGAATTTTTGAAATCGGCACAGTAGTTTTTGAGTTTATTAATTACAAACATACAAAAATACAAATCTTTCCTCTTTATAATATTAGTATAGGTTAGGGTCGCAAAGCGAAAAATTGTGGACTTTAGGGCTTCATAAAACTTACGTGTAACTGATTTTGAAGTTTTTATTTCGTTTCTATCATTAAGACGCTGAATAGAGCCAATGACCTTGAGAGATGGCACCGCCCCCACGCGGGTACACATACACACCAAACGACGTGGCTGCCACTAATAATATAGCATCAGGCTGCAGCCGGTACTGTCGGTACACGAGCGCTTACGCACACACGCGTGCAGTGCGTACATAAAATCTCGAAAATGAGAATATAGGAACTTGCTGACAATTTGATAAAAAAATAGAACAGTATTACGATAGTATATTGCTAGATAAAAAAATCTGTCAAAAAATTATAATCATTACATGCATTTTAGTACTGTTTGTAGACAGTAAAATATTTTTTAGAGGTACATTCGTGATTTTTTTCATCGAATCAATATAGTTGTATTATGTTTTGAACACAGTATCTTTATAACGCATAACCTCAAGAATATCATATATTTTTTTGATTATGGTCACTGCAGTGGATTATGTACTTTTACGCATCCTAAAATCCTATTTTAATTTCGACTCCATCACAAGTTATCGCGTAATTTACCGTATTTTACGTAATAGCTGCACCGTGTAATTTGTATGGGACAAACGTTATGAGGCGGGTTCTTAAATTGTCAATTAATCAGTACTTGTTAAGGGACCTATCAAAATAGTCTGAGACTAGTCGGTAAAGCCGACTATTTGTCCTCTTATAGTCGGTGACTAGTTGGCAAATAGTCGGTCATTTTGGGGCCACCAAGTCCATAGTCGGTAGATCACTAGGGGAGAGAATGTTTACACATTCCCGTCGAATGGGTAAACCGTCCGCTCGCAACTAAGAAGTCGCTGGTTCGATCCCCACATCCGACCATGGTGTTTTTTATAATAAAAAATCTATGTACATTATCCGACAAACCGTACAAAGAGGCTTTTCCATCTACATAGGTACCTCAACAGAGCAGGCCACTCGTTAGGTATAGCCTCAAAAAATTCTTCGGCTAAGTGATGGGTACCCTGGGACCGGCTACGGTTCCCGGGAGCTGTAAGGCAAGAAATTCAAATTCGAATCATGTTTTTGAGATTCTTTATATGTTACACTGTTAGAGCTAACTTTTCCTCGACTATACTGTAAATGCTCAGCCTCTAAACATGACCATATTTAATACTTGTAAACCTTGTAAACAGACATACAGAGAGACGGAAATCTTGTTTTACATTATGTAGTGATTATGAAAAATAAATATAATTATATTTTGTACTT
Organism: Nemapogon koenigi; assembly: GCA_963924495.1. Lineage (NCBI taxonomy): Eukaryota > Metazoa > Arthropoda > Insecta > Lepidoptera > Tineidae > Nemapogon > Nemapogon koenigi. The sequence continues at coordinate 6,606,935 of OZ004656.1, forward strand.
TCAGACTAAATGTCTGATATGCCTCGAGCCATACACGTCGCCCGCCGTCTCCATACAATGTTGGCATGTATATTGTGAGGTCAGTATTTATACGTTATTTAGCGCGCTTCTGAGGACACTTAAAGCCGGCGTTTGTTTGTTCACGATCACGCCAGAACAGAGCAACGGGTTGACATGATTGTGTGCACAGATATAGCTGGGGGGCCTGAGAGTGATATAGGCTAACTATTTATCCCCCGGGATACTATCCCGATAGTAGCTCATGGGAAAATGAACATTTTCATATACTCTTTTCTTCCCGTACCTACTACTTTCTAGCGTGTATGTTATGGTATATTTTTCTTTCTTTTAGATATGCTGGTTAGAGTCTCTCCGTTCGAAGAAGATTTGTCCGCAATGTAACGCTATCACCACCACGCATCACCTGCGGCGGATCTACATGTGAGGTAACAGTCGGAATACAACCTTATTTTCAACAGAATATGTCTGTAATTGGAATGAATCCTATGAAGCATAGGGTGTCTACGTACCGCCGCAGTCGTCTTACAGTGAGCGAGTTAAATAGCGCGATGTAACGTGACCTTTTCTGATGTCCTCGAGTTTTGACACAACCTATATATTTTATTCGTGACATAATACTGTGCAAACTTCCAAGTTATTCGTAAGAAATATACTAATTCAAAGAAATTGTTATTTATGTGTTCTAGCAATACCAACTACCTACTACACATTGCATGTCATTGATTTTAGTTTAAAAATGTCCAGTTGATAGAGAAAACTTCTCAAATAAAAAAAATTGAAATATTGAAACCTATATATATAGCGCTGCAGGTTTTGCGTTTCTAAAGAAAAGCCTTAAGGACGCTCTTCCGTGCTAGATATTGCGGTACAATGGTGTAATCTAAATATATAAAACACAAAAAATGTTTCTACCTATATCCGTTATAGACTTTGAAACCATCCAACCGATGTGCCCCAAACCGGTTTCATTTAAAGGTTTTAAAAAAAAAGAAAACTAAATCCCATACAAAAATTTTCAACCTCATCAAAGGGTGGCGGTTACTCGCAAATAAATTAAAAACATTAGTGTGAAGTTTGTATATAATTGTTACCCGTCTAGTTTCTTATAGTAATCGTGGATGACAGTTGGAACCCACAGCAGACAAGTCCTCAAGTTTTTATACTTGTTATTGTTTGTATTAATAACCCATGACCCACCCTTATAAGTGGTATATCTTCAGGCCATTGCCTTTGCGCACGTCTTGAACCTCGTTGTAAATCCGTGCTTTAAAATAAGTCATCATTAAAATTTGGTTTCGAGGCTCTGATTTGCAAATGTACCATTTCTGATATCAATACTGATTGGTTATTGCTTTCTTTCTTATTACAAGGGGAGCATCCACACCTTCAAATAACGTTTTTTTCTTGAAATCATTAGTGTCCATGTTTATGACCTGCATGGGGTTGTTAGTAGAAGAACAATTTCGTACAAATACCACATTACAATTAATTACTCAGTTTCTTTTTTTGCTCTTGCTGCAATAACAGAGTGTTGTACAGTTCAAATTTTCATTGAGCCAGTTTGTTGTTGACTTATTAATTGGCATTTGACTTACTTGCTCTCCTGCAGCAGCAGCAGCAGCAGGTTCTGAAGAGTCAGAATTATATACAACCTCCTCTGCGGCGCTAGAAACTAGTACCTGTATCTTCTGCTCCGGTTCTATTCTAGGTCTCCTCCACACTGACCCATTGTTCAATGGTACAACCTGATGACAGCAGGATGAAATGTGCCCAAACGCTCCACATTCTTAACATTTTATCTTGGACTGGCTCGATTATTTATTGTATTAAACTGAGGGTAGTGTGATATGTTTTCTTTGAATTTCCCTGATTTTTTGCATTACTGTAAATTTCTAACTTATTTCTGAACTCCTTTATAGTCGTGGCTCCATATATAATAACTTTGTTGAGGTCAGAATTCTTTATACCATCAATTACATATTCAATCAACACTTCATCTTCAACTTTGCCTTTGCCTTCATTTGTATAAAGTACTGCTGGTATGTTTCATCTGTTTTCATCCGTCGAGTAGCTAACTACTTATGTATTATTGCACTATTCAGTCGTGGGCCAAACTCGTCTGTTAATAAGTTTTTCAAGGCATTCCATCTTTTCACGCTCCCAACTGATCTAAGGAAAAGGTGCCCTTTCAACACACTTGCTCGTAACGTTTACTTCAATTTTAGACTCACAATCCCATATATTAAACACGCGTGCTTTTTCTTTATATTACAGCACAAGAGTTATAATATAAGCCAATGAAGTTAAATTCGTACAAGATTGCAAATTGTATGTATGTCCACAAAGCATTCTTAATTTAACCGCATAATACAGTTTTTATTTTTTAATCACGACTTTGTTGGCTGTTTGGCGAAGTTATCTGTGCCTTATCTGTCACGCGGGAAAAAACAAAACATTTCCATAAATATGATTATTAAAAATGTCGACTTCAAATGTTCGCCTTGTGGCTCGCGCTGAAAATACCGCCACGTACGTAATGACCAACATAGCACCCTTGTATCACTATGTACTATTTTGCATATATATATATATATATATATCAACATCTCTACATCAGCATAATTGCAGCAGTGTCTTCATACTCCTTAATCCAAGTTTGAAGGGGGTAAGTGTCATCTCCCGTAACTGGTGTAATTGACGCGGGTTTTCTGCAGCAAAACTAAAATTCGCGTCGTTTACTCTTTAAGGGTCCTATACTGGGAATTTTCTGGGATAAACTATTCCCTGTATAATTTCTCAATAATCGACCTGTGTCACTATAATTTAGCATATAGTTACTTATTGAATATATCTAGGTAAGTGAAATAGCTCTTATTTTTTCAATGGGTTTTATTGAATAGGAAATATAACTTTGCCCCTGCTGTCTCTTTATGTCTATTATGAAAGAGACAGCAGGGGCAGAATAATCCTTTTTCTACCACCCATATTTCCTTTTAACTAAAACCAATTAAAAAAATAACGACTATTTCACGGGTTGCCTTACAGCTCCCGAAACCGTGTTACGGTTCCAGGGTACCCAGCTGAAGACCAAGTCTCCCAGGCTTTTGTTTGTATCGATTTATTAAATTGAAATTAAAATAATTTTGAAGTAAATTAGATTATTGAAAATTAGCTCCTTTCACGTTAGATTAGCAATATCTTTATTTTTATAAATGTAAACGCGGTATGTAATACCGGTTTAGAATCTGGACAAATTAAGCAACTTTTCAGGACGAGTGGCCACTCATTGCTAAGTACATTTTTTTTAATAATGCGAGGTTGAAATCGTGTGATATGAAATTGGTAGTCTTAACTTGAGAAAAGAAAATGATTTTCCGACGGAACCCTCAATGTTACTGGAGAAATTATGTAGTAAGTTAATAATACCATTATTCAAGAGTACACTTCAAAAAACAGAATGGAAATTAAGGTTCATTTGTAGTCAGAATACTGGTCAAAGGGTGTGATTTTCCTAGAATTTTGAAAAATGCAAAAATCTTGAATACCATGCTACTTTTATTAAGGTTATTTTATGACGTGATGCTCCTAACCTATCTCTGGTTGCAAAGTTATCCATTACTTACTGTATATAAATTTCTTCTATCCGTGAATTTGTAACTGTAACTGATTTTGATGATTTTTTTTATGTAATTAAGTTAAAGAATTGGACCCGGTAGGCGCTGTTGTCGAGATCCAGAATAAAACATGTACAAAGTCGTGGGCACAGACAGTTTAAAGGATATTTTTCTAAATACCTATAAAATTCATACAAATATTATTGAGTATATTTATTTTTAGATGAAATCGAATTTCATCGAAAAACAAAATAATTACCTACCTGGGTACCAACAAAAAATCTTTTTTGAAGCAATGATAAATAGCCTCTTCTTTGATTGAATAGAGTTAACAATAAAGTATTGATTCCTTTTAAAGATAAACCAACTTACCTGTATAAATTCCATTACCAGATTGTTCAAATTTATTGCAACTGAAGTATTTTTTCGTGGATGTTCATTTTCCTTGTTGTGTCTGTGTCTGTGCCGTCACACATCAGAACAATCTCCTGCTTTATAATCTTTGATTCTGATTGAGGTTCGGACTTTTCGTTTTTCTTTAATCGTCTTCCGCGTTCGATTGTTTCTATGATTTTAAATGGCATTTTTCTTGAACGCCTAGACTAATAGTATGATCAATAATTATTTTCAAACATTAACGGCATATTTTTGATAGATTGTGCCCGCGAGTGTAAACCACAGACTATTATATGTACAGGTACAGACAGGAAACTGGAGGGCGAGGGGAATAACGTTATGACAGGGACGGGGGGGGGCAGGGTTTGATACACTAGGGCCTACGCTACACTTGACGGAACTTCCGACGCCGAACTTCCGTTGCGGTAAATCCGTTAATAAACATTGCAGCCACATTGAATTTGATTCAGTCGATTGCCAACGCTTATACGGTGTGGTTGTAATGGATCCGATAGAAGTCATAGCAATTTATGAAGCTTTAGAACAAGAAAGAAAAAGAAAGCGTAAATATTGGGTTCATCCCATAAATACTCTTCGATTAGAAATTGGGCAATTTCACACCTTGTATATGAAACTAAGACTGTATCCAGTTAAAGCATTTGACTATTATTGAATGTCAATACAATCATTTGATGTGTTGCTGAATTTAACGAAGGACTACATAACCAAGCAAGATACAAAACTTAGAACGGCTATATCTCCCGAAGAAAGGCTGACTGTGTTACATTTAGGTAAGATAAATAACATAATTGTAAATTAAACAAATTATTTATTATTATTATTAACCAAATCATTAATTTTTAATTATGAATCAAATATAAAAAAAATGAAGCATTCTGCAATATTTGGTCAATTTCCTCAATTGAGTGTGCTGTTTCAGCTGATTGAATTACAGAATGACCTTGAGTTTCAATAGGTTCGGGTGTCTACATGGACGAATAGGAGTTTGTACTCGTAGAATATTGGTACATCGGCGGAGACACATCTGGTGTACTCGTATATCTTGTAGGTGTTTGTTCGTATGTACTATAGCTAGGATGATTGTAAGAATACGTATTATGGAACATGTTATATGGGTTACGATACTTGATTTTATAAATCAAATTCATCACTTCTATTCTGAACTCACAATTTTGTCTTTCATTTAGGCTCTTCATTTGAGGAAGTAAAGAAAGTAAAAATTTCGAGTCGGCATCTTCCTCTTCTTTTGGTGGTTGTTGCTTTCTATTCATTGCTGTGATTAAACTCTGTTGAAAGGCTGTCATATTAGTTTTGTTTTATAATTTGAGAGGTCCCTGGAACTTCATCAGTTTGAGGAAGACGCGAATTCGCAATTACAGTTTCTTCAGAATTTGTAGTTAATAATTCATCATAAGAATTTTCAGTATGATCATTATCACCAACCGGAGAGCTTATGTTTCCCGATGAGATCCGATACTCTTTTACCACATCCAAAAACCGAAGCAATTCAACGTACGAGTTCTTACGTTTCTTAGGTGCAGCACTTCCGCCTCTAGTATTTTCTAGTATTTTTTCCTTCACGTAATAATCTCTTAAGTGCTTCCATTTCTTTTGAAGGTCATCCACTGCAAAATTAAATAATATATGTATTACATACTAACATTGTTCTATTTCAGGTATTTGTCTACCGGAATGAATTTTAACACTTTATCACACGATTGCTTAATGGGACGATCGACTGTTGCAAAAATAATAAAAGAAACTTGTGAAGTACTATGGGACGTTCTGCAACCACTTGAAATGCCCGAGCCAAGTGAGGAATCGTGGTTAAAAGCGGCTGAAGAATTCTACAAATACGCAAATTTTCCAAACTGTGTGGGAGCCGTAGATGGCAAACATATAAGAATAATTAACCCTCACAACAGCGGATCTAACTATTTTAACTATAAAAAGTTTTTTTCAATTGTTCTTATGGCAGTCGCAGATTCTAATTATTGCTTTACCTCTATTGATGTTGGATCTTTTGGAAAAGAAGGTGACAGTAATATATTTAGAAGTTCAAATTTCGGACAGAAACTTTACCAAGACATGCTACACCTACCCAAGAGTAAGAAACTCCTAGGCACTACCGGCCCAGCACTACAATTTGTATTGGTAGCAGACGAGGCCTTCGCTTTACATAAACATGTTATGCGACCCTATCCCAATAAAACATTAGACTTAGAAAAACTAAAAGAATGTACTTTCGGCATATTGACCAACAAGTGGAGAGTTCTTCATACGGCCATACTTAATGGTCCCGATTTTGCCACAGAGATAGTAAAGACAACATGTGTACTTCATAACTTTGTACGGAGACGAGACTGTTTAAACTACAACGACGAACTGCTAACCTCTGAACTACCTACATTACCAAATTGTAATACATCTACACTTTCTAATGCAATAAATACAAGAGAATTATTTAAAAAATATTTCATGGAAGAAGGTAAACTAGAGTGGCAACACAACTTCATTTAAGTACGTTATACCTACCTGCTTTCGTCCTGTCACTACTCCAGCAGAATGATGTAGTATCTACAACAAATAGTATCTACTTATAAAATTATACCTTTAGTAAATTAATAAAGTGTCAAACTCACAAAGTTCTCGCTGTCGTGTTTCTATTTCATCATCCCAATTATCGTAAAATAATTTGGCTATCGCTTCCCATGCTCGTTTCTTTGCCGTCCTATCCGGCTTTTCTCTAGAGTCCCAAAGGCAAACTCTATTTTGCACTTCTAAAATAAACCTCCGTGTCAAACATCCTGTGTGTGCGCCGTCGCCGTGAGTTAACCGCCGAATGTGGCCGCGATTATACAAATACCTAAAATGCAACGTTGCCGATCTTACGTTGACGGAATATCGGCGCGCGGAGGACGGAACAGACGCAGAGAGCGAGCGGTCCGCGATGGAGCGACTGATCATCCGCGTAGTGTGCCCGCTATAGTAATTTATATGCAATAACATGTATTGGCGTTCCTACGCGGAAGATCCGCGACGGAAGTTCCGTCAAGTGTAGCGTAGGCCTAGAAGTCGCCATTTTGGTTTTATTTGTGGAGGTCGCTAGGGATGCACCCAATAATAATTATTGATATCGATAATCCGATTTACAAGTTTTTTGTTTTTTTTTTAATATTTTTATTTTATATATTGGATTATTTTAAGTAACTAATTTCAAAATTTTAGTTTTCGAAGCAGTGATTATTTTGTAGCGTTCTTCAAAGTTTTTCCGTTAAAAATTAATTTCAAATAAATAAATACCTATAATGCTAAATTTAAGTACCTATATGCTAAATTATATTGACACCGGTGGATTATTTACAGAAAATATGAAGTTACCGGTTCTTTAACTACATGCTAACATCATAACCGTAAAATATTAATACTACTGCGGGGCAGATAGGCTCCTTTATTTAAAAAGTTGATATCACAATATAGTTGAACGCCAAATCTATGAAAAACGATACAATATAATCACTTGAAGCAGAACATTTTAAAATTACTCGCTTAAAACAACCCAATCTATAAAACATAAATATAAAAAAACACAAAAAATTGTACATCGAATATTTTTTGTGTTAGAGAATATAAAAGAGTAGGTTTAAAAAAATCCTAATTTAATAATTGACACAATTATTTATTTATTCAAACAAACAGTACGAGAAGTGTATGCCAATCTTAACATATGTTATTCCTATGATATTCTTATTTTGAGGACAAAATGACAACGGTAAAATATAAAAACAGAAAATACTAGAAAAATAAAACACATAAAACAAACGAGAAAAATAGTAAACTAAACTAAAATTATTAGAGTATTTGATGTGTGGTTCCAACGCAACTTCATCAAACATTATAGAACAGTATTTTTTATTTTCGGGCCAACTATTTACCTGGTCTTTCAAGACATCAAAAATAGTTTTATTTATTCCCGCTTTTATATCCAAACTTTCAACGACTTTATCTAAGCTTCGCCTGCTTGGCAAAATAAACATTTTCTTAATAATTTATAGCCTTTGGGACTTTTTTTTAAAAGTCCCAAACATATTTTTTTCTTCTTTGTTATATCTACGCCCTTTACCTTTTTTGGCATAAAGTCTTAATTGCATCCAAAATAATGATTTACCTACATGTTTTATTTAAATCAGAAGTCAACATTTTAAAAGCATCACTGGGCTGAAATTTTTCTGCCATTTTTGTCTTTTTGTAAAATTAAGTTGTCTTCTACTGTTCATTAACCTCTTGCATTAAAATACATTTTTTTACATTTTGGTGTCAATGTAAGCAACCTTTGTTACTATTTTACTCCGTACAGTTTTTAGTGTTCCTGAAATAACAGGTGGTGGCTGCATATCTGCTTCAGAGTAAGTGAACGGGGCCAATCTAGAACTACCTGAGATTCTGCACACAGGCAATACTGGCATTTCTGAAATACAATACAATTTATTTATTATATTATTTAATAGGGAATATGTTTTTTTCTCTTATCAGGCTGAAAATAATAACTAGCTGCGCGTTTCATACCTGACATAATAGGTGGTGGCTGCATCTCTGCTTCAGAGGAAGTGGACGGGGCAAATCTCGAACTACCTGAGCTTCTGGACACAGACAATACTTGAATTTCTGAAATACATTACAATATATTTTAATAATATGTTTTTCTCTTATGAGAATAAAAATAATAACTAGCTACGCGTTTTTCATACCTTGGCTAGAATAATTTGGTTCGGACTGTGTTTGTATTCTTGATGTCAACAAATTTGGATCCAAAGCATACATGTGGTCCCAAAGATGAGTGGGTACTTGTACAGCATAGTTGCACCTTGAAAGAAATAAACCAATTGTTACTTCTTAACTACAACCAAAAATAAAAATTTATTCTCGGGATAAATTCTAAAGATTATATTTATGTTTTTTATTTGCATTCTTATCTAAATTTCGACTATGGTATATTAAAAAAAAACCTAATATAGCCTTAGTCAAAACTATCGATAGTCGATTTTTTAAACATACATGTGTCCATCACTATCAAGCAAAACAAAGTAAACAAACATGAATGATTGATAGCTTACCGAAAATCGCCTTTGCTTGGTATTCCACTTGTAATTTCTTGTTCAGTAAATAAAGTGGGAAACGCATCAGGTGTCAAAACAAAGCGAGCACTCGTGCCGGTGTCCTTCGAAAGTGTTTGTTACATACTCTTCGACGTAATATCACAACATTCTTCTTAAGCTTATACAATGCAGGATTATTTATAGCCTTTAGCCATAGCTGTAATCTTTTCTCACTTCTCGGGTGTTAGGAATAACTAGATAAACTAGGTTTTAATTCACAATCTAGGCTTTAATTCAACAATTACGTTTCTACAAATCTGTTATGTGTTACAACTCTAAACAATATCAACCGATCGCTGCCACGCTCGCTATCAAAGTGAGGTCATACAGTCACACTGTGAGATCTGTTCTTCGGACCCACAATATGACGCCATACAATAAAGTTGCTTCGAGTTTCATAGGGGATACCGCACGCGTAATCTAAACAAGAGCCCAATTCCTTGATTTTTACGGTAGATGGGCTCAATTCATTGACTTCATTTCCAACAATATTATTATTTCATTTAATCGTTGGGCGCACAAACATACACATTTAAATATGTAATAGAGATGTTTGGTACTGGACACGGTGTCTGACGATTGATTGCCAACACGGCCATGCTGCAATGTGCCTGCCCCAGGCACTTCTGCGGACGCTTCACATCTTTCTTGTCTCTAAAACAAATAATGAAGTAAAATTATACAAAAATGTTAATTGAACAATTCGGCTCATGATTTTACAAATGCAAGAATAGTTGTTAATTAACACTCAGGTGCATTTCGGCAGTCCCTTTATGCTTAGGCGACGCCTGCAGCCTAAAGAATCACGTTCGGCCCATCATGATATTCCAGATGTATGGATTGTTGTTAAATAAGATTCAGGTGCATTTCGGCAGTCCCTTTATTCTTAGGCGACCCCTGCAGCCCAACGACTCAACAAAACGTTCCTTTAGTCTTAGGTAACGTCTTTTAATGCTCACACAAAATATATGTACTTACTCCTTTAGGCTTAGGAGTTTATTTTTATTGATCCAAACATCTAGAACTTCAAGGATGACCAATTCTTTTATTTATCTTTTATGATATAGACACATGTTTTAATAATCTAAAGTTGACACAAGAATTGTGAATGATTATTAAATTATGGAACTAATTATTCAATGAATTTGAATGCATACCTTGCCAACACGATCATTTTGTAGATTTTATTTATTTAATATAAGTAACATCATTTAAATCCCATTCTTTAACATTTATCCAGGGTTTCATGTTTTCAGCAGCAGCCTGCCCTGTATACTTTTTTGCACTTCTCTCGCTGCCTCTAAGATCCGAGACTTCGTACCGATCATGGCCTAAAACTTTCTTTACTTGGAAAGGTCCTTTGAACACCGGTAGCAGCTTCCGACTTTGCCCATCGTTACTTTGGCTCTGAATCTTGACAAGGACTAGTTCACCTTCTTGGTACTGTTTAGGTTTTGTACGGGTTTTGTCAAATCTTTGTTTTTGTGAGTCAGAATCTGCTCTGATGTTTTCGTCTACTTTCGTGCGTAATTGAGTTACGTCAACAATACAATCGTCACCAGGTCCCGGCCCTATTATGTCACTGTCAGTTCTTAATCTGTACCCTAACAATACCTCACTAGGCACTGCCTTGATGGTTTTATGGAATGTACTGTTTAGGGCCAGTTGTAGAGGCTTAACACATTGATCCCACCTATTTTCGGCCAAGTCGGCACCCATAGTTCTCATGGTTTCGAGGATTGTTTTGTTAAACCTCTCCACCTGACCATTAGCTCTAGGCATTCCTGTCGCAATAGTATGAATCCGAACATTCTTGTTCGAGCAATACTCTTTAAATACGTTACATGTAAATGCTGACCCGGCATCAGTTATTATTCTTCGTGGATTACCAAATATTTTAAAGATGTTGTCCATTTCCTTCAATACACCATGACTGTCGGAGTTCTTTACCGCAGATATAAAAACAAATTTTGTGAATGCATCTACCACTACAAGCAAATATTTGTTCTTTTGATTCGTCTCAATAAACGGGCCCAGATGGTCCACGTGTAACGTGTGGAACGGTTGCGCGTGTTTAGGGAGAGGGTACAACTCACCTTCCTTTGGTCCACCTTTATTTTTGTAGTAAATACAGTTAAGGCAATTTTTAATGTATTTTTTTACAATACGCCGCATTTTTGGGAACCAATACTGGTGCGAAATCCTCTCAACCGTTTTGTCTAACGCAAAATGCCCAAGGTCGTCGTGGTTCGTTTTGATAATTTGCCACACACAGTTTTTAGGTACCACCCAACGACGACCCTGATTTGTTCTACGATAGACTTTGTTACCCAAGACTTCATATGTTTTAAACAAAGTTTTATGGTTATCAATATCGCCTGATTCTAAAAGCTCTTTTATTTTTACCAACTCTGAATCCTGTTGTTGAACCGAAATAAGCCAATCCGCGTCAGTTATGGTGAGAACAATCTCCGCTTCCGATCTTTCGCCCGATTGAGATGGGTTACGGCTGAGAGCATCAACATGTTGCATACGTGTGCCCTCTCTATGTACTATATCGAATGTAAATTCCTGAGTTGAGAGTACCCATCTGGCAATTCGGGGAATAATCTCTTTCTTTGACAGGGCGAATCTAACCGCATTACAGTCAGTAACAACTTTAAAAGTGTTGCCAAGTAAATAAAGTCGAAACTTTTGTAATGACGACACCACCGCCAACAGTTCTAGTTCGAACGAATGGTATTTCTTTTCGTCCTCTGTTGTTTGCCGACTGTAGTAGTGGATAGGTTTCTCACCATCCCTCGTGACTTGCATCAAAATACCTGCGATTCCCTCTCTACTCGCGTCTGTATATAGCATACACTCTCTACTAGGATCGTAAATTGACAGAATGTTATCAGAGGAAAGTTTGTTTTGTAAGCAGTGGAACGCGGTCTCATGGTCTTCCCTCCAAACCCATGGGGTATCTTTCTTTAATAATTTTGTAAGTGGACTTGATAATACAGCGCAATTCTTTATAAATTTTCTAAAGTAGCTAATCAGACCGAGAAATTGACGTAACTGGTGTACAGTTTTCGGGATTGGGAAATCTTTGACTGCCTTTACTTTTATTTCACTGGGCATGACGCAACCTTCCTTTATATGATAGCCTAAAAACTCTGTGTCAGTTTTCAGGAAATGGCATTTCTTTAAGTTTAGTGTCAACCCGTTGTCATAAAAAATTTGTAAGATCTGTTCGAGAAGATGTAAGTTGTCCTCGATGGTCTCGCTAATTAATAATACATCATCTAAATATAGAATTACTTTACCAAAACGGTGATTTCCTATGACCTTATTCATCATTTGTTGGAAACAAGAAGGAGCATTAGCTAAGCCAAACGGTAGCCTTAAAAATTCATAATGCCCGTCTTCAGTGATAAACGCAGTCTTGTGGACAGAGTCATTACTCATCTTAATTTGGTAGTACCCACTTTTTAAATCTAGATTCGTTAAATACTTTCACCCTTGTAACCTGTCAATAAGATCCTCTATTCGTGGCATCGGGTATTTATCTTTAATGGTTATTTTATTTAAGGCTCTATAATCGATACATAGTCTTTTCTCACCGTTTTTCTTATTGACAAGTAACGCTGGGCTAGCGTAAGCAGAGTGACTCTCACGAATCACACCGTTTTCTAATAGTTCATCCACAATTTCACGAATTATTTGTCTGTCTGAGTGCGGCACTCTGTACGGTCGACAATAAATTGGTTTGGTGTCAATTAAATTAATAACCATCTCATGATTATTAACTTTGCCAAGTTCTTTAATATTGGACGCAATACATTTTTTATATTTGATGAAAAGTGTCGCCAATTCACTGCGATGGGAGTCTGTATCAAATTCGAAGTTTGTCTCACGAACTACGTTGCAAATATTTTGAATAGGCTCAGCATAATTGAAAGTAAGGGAAGAGCCTACTCTGGTGTACATAAGATCGCTACGTTCGGTAACATTACGTCCGATCAAAATGTCACAACCTGACAATTCTCTTAAAATGTACATTTCAATGTCATTGATAATTACTGAGTCAATTTTAATTTTTGTGCGAATAATATTTGATACATTTTTAACGTTGTCGTTTGAAAATCCTTGCAATGTCACTGGGGTTTCTAATGGAATAATTTGTAATGAATATTCCTTCACTAGTTTTTCCGAAATAATAGAACAACTACTACCTGTGTCTATGAAAGCCTGATGGGTATATTTGTCAATACAAATGATTTTGTGAAATTTATCGACCGAGTTAGACGACCGAACGCATTTAGTTTCTTGTTTTTCTGTTTTTTGATCCGATCCAGTTAACGATTTTCTTTTGTGAAAACAAATGTTTTCGGTGTGACCGCGCTTTCCACAAAACTCGCACTTAACGGTGCATTGTATTCTTTTGTGATTACCCCCACAATTATAGCATTCGATAGGTTTTCGTTCGAAAGAATTCGTGTGTGTAGACGGTGATTTTGTTTGATTCGCAAGCGTTGTCGATGATTGCATGATTGCCGATTGCAACGAATATGATGATTTTGTACCATTATCACGTGAAACGGTTTGAGTATTATTACCAATTTTGATTACTTTTGGTACAGTCTGTTTGTACACGCGGCTATGCAAAAACGCAGCTAAACCATCACAGATTTTGAAGTTACTTGCTTCTACAGAAGCGGTGATATTAGCGTCACCAATATTTCCCAATATGATCGAGGTTATATCGTATTCCGTAAAATTTAAACGTAAATTGTCGATTTTAGATTTTTGCTCGAAAAAGAATGTATATAAAGATTGATTGTCTGCCGGTTTTTTATCAATAATTTCTTTAAGTAATTCGCAAATATTTCTTTTTACTTGGAAAGTTAGTAAAATTTTTTCTTTCCAATCTTTCCAATTCCAACTGGTCCACGTCTGGTCATTACGTAACATGGAATCGTACCAGATTTTAGAAGACCCTTTCATTTTATTCAGAGCCTGGTAACGGATGGTACTATCTGACCACGAAAAAGTCGACGCGTAAGACTCTATTATGTTTAACCATGACAAAATATTATCTGTTAAAGGGTCAAAGTCCGGTATCATATTATGCAAAGTACTTACAGTTTCGGCGCTGCTGTTATTTGATAACCTTTTATTACGTTTCGATGGTCGCAATGGCGGCGGTGTACCCGCACTCTTTGAACTATCGCTCGATGGTGATCTGGGCGATCTGGCACGCTTCTTGTGTTTCCGCTTACCCATGGTACGTGAGGAATATCCCACTTCTGATGTTAGGAATAACTAGATAAACTAGGTTTTAATTCACAATCTAGGCTTTAATTCAACAATTACGTTTCTACAAATCTGTTATGTGTTACAACTCTAAACAATATCAACCGATCGCTGCCACGCTCGCTATCAAAGTGAGGTCATACAGTCACACTGTGAGATCTGTTCTTCGGACCCACAATATGACGCCATACAATAAAGTTGCTTCGAGTTTCATAGGGGATACCGCACGCGTAATCTAAACAAGAGCCCAATTCCTTGATTTTTACGGTAGATGGGCTCAATTCATTGACTTCATTTCCAACAATATTATTATTTCATTTAATCGTTGGGCGCACAAACATACACATTTAAATATGTAATAGAGATGTTTGGTACTGGACACGGTGTCTGACGATTGATTGCCAACACGGGAAAGCGTGAAGACTCACTTCGGGTTTAGAACTGAGGCAGCCCACTACGCAACAATTGTCGGACATGTCTTAAATAAGGAACACAACTACACACTATCAGTACCTACACAATTTTTTTTATAATAACAATAACTTTAATAACACAAAGCAAACAGAAGTCAGATAATGGCGTCTCTGGTTGATTGATTGAAGTGGATGATTTCGACCTTCAGCGCTAGTCGGAAGCATTCGGCTATGACGACAGAGATGAACATGTTACCTCTCACTCTTCTGTCAATTCTAGTGTATCAAACTTATAGGTACATTTAATGGGCTGTGGTCAAACTTATTGTTATGTTAATTGTGTATGAAGATTCCACGGCGTGATGTAAACTACTCGGCTATTCAAAACAAAGTGAGCGAGCGCTGAGCTGCGGGTCGAAAGTCACCGTTTGGCGGGGGAGCGAAGAGGGAGCGACTAGCGCGCGAAATAAATCAGCCAATAAGCGAAAAGTAGCCAGTTCTGATCAAAATATAGTTTTAAAAGATCAGAATTGATCGAAACACAAAATATAATATGTAGAAAGTAACTTAATCACTTTTATCTAATCTTAGTAAAATATATTTTACGCCATAATCCTAAGTTCAAATAAGTAAGTTTATTACATCTTAGAAATTATGTACCTTCAAATAGTTGTTTTGTTTGTATCGATCGTGTTATATGTTTTGTAAAAAAAAAATCATTTCTAATTACAATATTCACATTCATCCGCTGTGTAATGATCGTATATGGCAAAAGAAGCGCAGCGTGGACACCAGAAAAAATCAAAATTTATCATGTATTTAACAATTTCCTCATCAGTCAACAAAATGTGTAGGTTTGGTTTCGTCACTAGTTATCGGAAATCCGCAACCGATCCATGGCCATCTCAAACACCTATTTATCAATATGATAAAATCTGATTTGACTAAAAACTGGTCGATGTCCATTATATCACATATCATTTTATTATCACCGATAGCACAAATAAGTAAATCACTAGTTTAATAGTTTTGTATTTAAAATGGCTTTTTCACATGAGATTTATTTTGAATGGACCCTAATTTTGCTAATGGCTGATAATATACAGATAAAAATAAGTACACGGAATGGAAAAGTCCTTTAGCTGTAGTATTACGGTTGTGTCTTAAACCCTAAATCGTATAAACACTTTCGATAAAATAATAGGTAAAAATTCACGCAAAAGACAATACCAACTTTAGGTAGGATAGGCGCTCCACGAATGACAGTTTGCGTAAGGCGTCGCAAAAACGTGCTTCACTTGATATAACGTGCTATATTTGCAAGGAGAAGGGTCATCTAAGCTTTAAGTGCACCAAACCCATTATCAAGTGCTCTAATTGAAATTTAATAGACCACAAATCGACTGAGTGTTTTAAGAAAAATAATAATAAAAGTTTTAAAATATTTACTGAGTTATGTCATGATAATTTTTATCAACATTATAATTCAATATCAAATACATGTCTACTTGCGTACTCACACAGGAGAAAATCCATATTGTTGTAAGTTATTATTGGGTTGTTTTTGGACTGTAAGTGTAGTTTCCTCTTATTTAATATGTAACTTATTACAGTTCCAAGATAAATATGTCCGATGGTGTTGAACATTTCCCTCTCATCAATTTAGATTTTAAGGGGCACTTCCAAGGAATACGACAGTAATTTATATGAAAACTTATGGTTTCGCCCATACTCCTTAGTTGACTTGTTAAGCTTTCAATAGTCGAGAAAGAATTGGAAATAGTATCTTTAAACTTCAAGTTTTAAATTTCTGTTGCACAAGATATTTTAGAAGTATGTTCATAATTTGTACACAATTTCTTCCATATATCACAGTTTGTTTGACATGACAAAATATTTGTCAATATTTTTTCCACCATCCGTGTAACCAATATTTCTTTAGCCTGTATATCCTTCTTGTTCCATGCTGCCAATTTTTCTTTGTCTTCTCTGGGTTTTAATTCGACTCCCATAACCACTCTAGCAATCCTTTTGATTGTAATATTATTTTGGTTTGGTATTTCCATGTAGGGAAATTTTTAAATAAATAAACACTATAGAATAACACTTAGTCGCACAAAATTACGCTTCGCTCTTTCGCTTTGGTCGCTCTGATTCGAACTGTGTCCATTCCATTACAATAGGCATGTTACAGTATCTTATAAATACTATGTATGTATTTATTATTATGTATTTATCTAATGTAACCTGAGTCATGGATTATAAAACGTGAATTTATTTTTTATTATGAGAATTATGTTACGGAGCGCACGGAGAGCGTTTTAAAAAAGTAAACTACAACGGTTAGGTGACAACTGACAACTACTTGTTTAATGAAATTATATTTGCTTATATACTAATGTACAATAATAAAGTTATTATAATAAACGGCAATGACCATTGGATCTCGGATGTTTTATTGAATATGTTCCTTGTTTTCTGGGGGTCTCGTACTTGAACTTGATACGTTATCTGCTGTTAGACACGCGTTAGCTGACGTAACTCCTCCACCCTAGGTGTGAAGCATGTGGATGACGTCGACTCGGGAGGAAGCGGTGACTGCTGGGCGACTGCCTGCTGGAACCGTGCTTGGCGAGGCGATGAGTTTTCATGCTGAATGTCTTGTAGCTCCACTTCAGCTGTTTGTCGTCGCTGTGTTCTGAATTTCTTGCAAAACTTAAATTTGTATGTTATGTATATTATGTAACATATCACGAAGAAAGTCAGGATTATGGATATCCAACTAGGTTTCTTATGAGGAAGGATATCATTTATTTCTATGATTTCGGTGTCGATGTGAGGTATCAAAGTATGTAAATTATCCAAATCTATGTTTTCTAATTTAAGGGGTACATTGCTGCTTTCGTTTACATTGATTTCGATATTTGGTAAGGGAAGGGTTTCCTTTATACTCAAATTGCGTTTATGGCTTTGTAATATTTTTCCCTTTATGTCGAAAAAGCATTCTCCTGTGGTAGTGAGCATGTAGGGTCCCGTTATACGTTGATATTTTATGTTCTTGGTGCATTTTGTTTTGATTGTTTCTTCATTTTGTGTGATAACTATCCAGGAGTTTTCCTTGATTTGCTGGATTTTAATATTTGGTAAAGTTACCTTTACAGTGGTGCAGTTACTTGCGGGTAGGTGTTTTAGTGTATGGACGACACAGTCGGTAGTTTCTTCTATGTCTTCCAGTTTGAGGTGGTTGCAAAGCTGGATCGACTCGGTGATCTCTTGGCAGGGTTGCTGGCTGTAGGCGTATTCCTTGCTTCCCAGGATAAGGTATGGGGATGACGGAATACGGGTAAGATTGTTTTTAGTAGGGATAGAGTAAAGGTGTATTAATTCATACGTGGATTCGCTTATAATTGGGATTTCTAAGATAAAAGTGAGGCTAGTTGCTGTACTATAAGCTTTTATATTTATTGTGGCTTCGATAAGATGCATGTTAGCTCTAATAGCCTTAAATGGTAATCGGTTGTCCTTTTCAATTATTGTTAATTCTTTTAGTAATTGACTTGGATCAACGATGCTAGGGTGTAACTTTCCTAGTGATGCAAATGTCACTGCGGTTTCCAAAAGAGATATTTTATCGAAGATTTGTTGTAAGTTATTTTCTAGTTGAAAATATATTTGTAAGAGGTTAATGCGGTTACTTAGTTCACTTATATTTTTATTTAAACTATTTATGTTATCTATTATAGTTTCCTGATTTTTAGTGATTTTTCTTAAGTTTGTTTCGTATGTTTTTATGAATCCTGTCATTAAACTTACACTTAGTTTTTGGTTGTTTTGTGATTGTTTAGCGTATTTCCTTAACATTTCAATTTCGTTTTCTATTTTCATTGCGTCGTCTGCGTCTAGGTTACCTGTAATTGCCTTTACTATGCTTCCAAGTCCATTAATTAATCCACGTTTGAATCTCTGATTCTTACTTTCCGGTAATAAGTAAAATAATCTATTTTCTATACTTTCTATATTTGAATTGGTTATGTTGTTCCTTATAATAATTTCCGTTAATTGCTATCCTATCTTCTACCTTATTTAACTCTAAATAGATGGCCTTACTTATGGTGAATATTTCGCTTATATATGTCATGTTATAAACGCATATTAATGAATAGGTATCTATACTATGAATAACTTCTGCTTCCTTAATAGCTAATAAGCCGTCTTTGTTAGTTAGGGGCTGGATAATGGGTTCGGAATTAATGATGGTGGTGATGTGGGTAAGTCCGATAATGATGATGCTCCTGAAATGTTACATGGACGTTTCAGCATTCGGCAATGGACTCGAATAGTTTTTGAGTTAATGTGTTTGCCTATTATCTCATAGATATTGTTGGGATGAATTCTTGTTATGGTGTAAGGACCTATATATTTTGGTTCGGTCTTTTTGCTACGTGATGTTTTTGCGACCTGTTTATAGACTTGGTCTCCTACTTTGAATTTTATGGTTTCGCTATTTTTGTTATGCTTATTTATGTTGTTAATTTTATCTTGCGTTAATTTGTTAGTTACAAACTTATAAGCTTCTTCGCTTAGTTGTTTATGTTTGTTTACATAATCTTGGTAATATTCACTAGTGTAGTATATTTCTAAGGGATTTCTACTACTAGTGTGTCCGAATAATAGTTCAAATGGGGTGAAACTGGTTGAAGAGTGTATTGTGTTGTTATATGCTATGATGGCATACCTAACTAGGTGCTTGATGTCCTCTTTACTAGTTAATTTTTGAAGGCGAATTATCTCTCCTATTGTTGAGTGAAATCGTTCTATAGGTGAGTTAGAATTGGGGTTGTAAGGGGTGGTGAAATGTATAGATATTTTATGCATTTCACAAATTTCTTTTATTACATTATTTTCGAACTTGTGATTGGAATCCGTAGTTATTTTATTAGGTGTTCCTAGGATTGCGAACAGCTGTAAAAGTGCGTCAGCTATATGTATGCTGGTAGTAACTTCTAATGGGGTAGCTTGTGCGTATTTTGAGAAGTTGTCTATTATCGTGAGAAATGTAACTCCGTCAGTTGAGTAAAGGTCCATAAATATATGTTCCATAGGTTTAGTTGGGGTTTCTGTAAGTGCAAGGGGTGGTTTTAAGGGATTTCTCTCATATTTTGCTTTAATGCATATTTCGCACGAATTGATTAATTTTTGGATGGTCATTAATTGGTTAGGCCAATAATAGTTCTTTTTAATTTTACTATATGTCTCTTGTATACCTCTATGTATGTTTTTTCCTTCATGATATTTCTTTATTATTTCAATCTGTTCTTTGTTATCGTATACTGTAGTTATTCGTGTTAAACATCTAATTAGTTTTGGTCCGCGATTGTTGAACGTAGACTTATAAACTTGTGAGAAGGTGTCATATAAATTTTCGTCATGAAAGTAACAGTGAAACTTTCTGTCGGCTACTGTGTGTTCTTGTAAGAATTTTATAATTTCGGGTTCGGTGTTATTAATGGGAATGTATATATCTTTTATGATTCTATTGTTTTTTGATTTATCCTCGACACGGTATTGTGTGCCTGGTGCACTGGTGTCTCGATATCTATAGCAAAGTTTTTGTATCTCTCTTTGTTCTTCAGGGTTAAGGTGATCGGTGTTTACGCGTTTCAAGTTGTTTTTTAATTCGTTATCTACGTTGATGTAATTCGTAGAGTTATTTATGTCGCTATCGGTTATGTTCCGATTAATGGTAATGTTATGGAATTTAATGGGTATGACCTTGTTAGATATTATTAGTTGATTTTTGTTAAGGTCAATGTTACATTTATAGGTTTCTAGAATGTCGTTACCTATTAGTCCTTTATATCGTGAATCAAAGTTAAATATTAGGAATTTGTGCTTATTGTTAGAATCAAATAATTCGGGTAATGAGATGTTTGCTATCTTATTAAGAGTGGAATTTCCATGTGCTGTTTTTATGTTGAAAGGTTCTGTGATGATGTCATTTACATAATTGGTATTATTTAATATATCTGGGGTTATTAATGATCGAGTGGCTCCTGTGTCTATGAGAAATTTACCTTGAAATTCGTTTATATATATGTAAGGTAACTTATCTATGATATAGTGGAAGTTAACTATGTGGGGTTATATTGTTGCTCGATTTCGATAAAATTTTCACTATTAGTGAATTCGTCATGAAAGTCGGTTTGTTGGTTTCCGTTTTCGATATTCTCGTGTATTTCAGCGTCCTGTTCTACCTCGGATGCTTCTATCTGATAAATTGGTTTGGATTGGGTGAAAGAATCCTTTCCGTTTGTTATTTCCTTTTTTATGAATCTGGGATTCTTATTATGATCTGTTGTATTGTTTGATGAATTGTTAGAATATTTCCAATTGGGATTATAATTGGATCGTTGTTGGTTATGGTTGGGGTTGAAATGAGTATTATTTCTGTTAGGGGGTACGGTTTTGATGATATTGGAATTATTAAATGGGTTTCGCAATTTAAATTGCGTTTCCTCTTGTCTCGCTGTTGCTATGGCAGATTCTAGGGTATCGGGTTGCGTTATTTTAACTAGAATACCTATGTTATTGTCTAAATTGTGGATGAAAGTTTCGATCGCCATTAGTTGGTAATATCGGCTGTTTTGGGATGCTATGCTGCATACGGCGTCCAATAAATCTCGGATCCGTTTACCGTATTGCTCAACTGATTCGCTTTTATTTTTAGGGCAATGTATGAGTTCACGGAGTAACTGCATTTCGCTCCTATGCTCTTTAAATCTATTTTGGAGTGTTCTTTTGATTGACTCCCAATCTTCGATGTTTATCTCTAATGAAAGAGCCTCTAGTGCCTTGCCTATAAGTTTGGCCCTTACTAAACATACGAACATGGTGTCATTTACTTTGATGTTTTGAGCCCTCATTATACATTCTATTGATCTAATGTAATAATTAAGATTTTTAGTGTTTCCATCATACGTTGGAATTAATGAATTAATTAGACTGTAATCAGTTAAAATTAAGACTTGTTGTTGTGTCGTACCTTGTGTTGACGTACTTGGTTGTGACGTACTGGTAGACATTTTTATGATTTATAAGAAATTTAAGTAAATTAGATAGATTCGATTTTTAGATATCACACTAATATTACTATTTTTATAATAAAGGTTTTAGTAAATTAGATAGATTCGATTTTTAGATATCACACTAATATTACTATTTTTATAAGCTACTAGGACAGGGGTAGGAGTTTTTGAGAAGCAAGAGAATTTGATCTTACCAGCTCAGCATTTTCCTTCTGTCTATGTTGCTTGTGGGTGAGTTGAGTTGCCGCTGCCGCTGCTTGACTCTCGTGCGCCGTGATGTTGTGTAGGTGTTGCGCCCCGCTTAGGATTTATTTGCAGAGTTGGATGCTTTGTAAACCCGCCTAGCCTGGTTACCGCGACGTAACAGAGTTTGATGTTTTCGTTCGAGGTGAGGCTAGGTTTAACGCGACGTGTCCTGGATATTGAAAGGTATCTGGACGTTATCCTACCGACTGCGCCAATTATGTTACGGAGCGCACGGAGAGCGTTTTAAAAAAGTAAACTACAACGGTTAGGTGACAACTGACAACTACTTGTTTAATGAAATTATATTTGCTTATATACTAATGTACAATAATAAAGTTATTATAATAAACGGCAATGACCATTGGATCTCGGATGTTTTATTGAATATGTTCCTTGTTTTCTGGGGGTCTCGTACTTGAACTTGATACGTTATCTGCTGTTAGACACGCGTTAGCTGACGTAACTTGAGCTAAGATCGATAATGTAAACAAACGTCAAGTTGTATGTTGTACTGGTTAACTGTGATTTTATTTACGATTCTATTTTGTTTAGAGAGTAGTTTATGTCTTTTTGTGTTTTTAAATCGAAAGCAAATTAACGTACTAAGTCATGGAACAAGGATTTTGTGAGCCACCTTCGACACTGGCTCACTCAAGTAGAAGATGTTGCTTGCCGGTTCGGTTAAGTGATCGGGATCCTAATCAAGCGGGTGTTAAATAAAAGGGCGGTTTTAGAAAGATGCCATTCAGAGTCGGCGCCCGGGCGGCGCGTGCACACCCCACGGTGATTGTTGACGGACTGCCCCGCGGCAACGGCAGACGCACCCCTGCTGAAGGGGTGCGCGGGGAATGGGGAGTGCGGTACCGCGGGTAAGGCGGGGTGTGAAGCGGGCAACGGGACGTGCGGGGCGAGGAAGACCGTAGGCAGGATGGCCTTTCTGGGAATTTCGCCCGGGTTAGGGCGGCTAAATGCACCCCAGATGCTCAGGCTACCGACTCTGTTGGTAATTTATTAAAATAATACAAGTAAGTACACATACAATATTATAGAAAATTTGGAGAAAAACAAACAGACAAATATTATATGATGTGTAGGCATTACGCCGCATCTATGTAGTGGGCGTAAGAAATGTGATAAATGGGAAAATGAAACCACAAACGAATCTAAAGTTTATTTACGCAACATAAATGTTAGTCCCTACAGTGACTCACGTGGTTCCTATATCAAATGTGTGTTCGCATAGTTGCAGCGGATATGGATGAATGAAAGCATTTATTGGAATGTCAAACGCATTGACGATGGTCAGCGAGAGAAAAAACCAGGTACCTAGTCCCTTCGTGAAAGTTGGCGAAACGGCACACTTGCTGCCTCGTTCCAGCATCCGTTTTCCTTCTCACTCGGCCAAGTACCTGACAAGATCCCTAGTGTCCTAAACTAACAAATGCGTCGCTGCAACTAGCTAATATAAAGATCTTACACAATTAATTATTTAGTAACAATTTACATATTTCAATCTTAGAGTCTGTAGGTAAATACACTTTGGCGCATATCACTAAAAACTTATTAAGATAACGCACTACACGTATGTCTGTCTGTACACTAACACTTGCCACGAGAGCGAGGCCCCCTCGTCCCGTCGGTATGCGGGTCACTTTAGGGGCAAGTCGGGAACATATCTCCCGCCGCCAGCTCTCGCAGCTGGATAAAGTGGTTCGCGGCTTGGCCCTCGTCTGTCGTTGTGACTGGTACGATCTCCAGTCTCTCGATGGGACGGTGCAGCGTCCCTCTGTAGGTGTGCCCGTCCATGGCGCGATCATCTGTGCGCCCGGCAGCATTCCCCTCGTATGAAAGTCCTAAGTGGCGGGACTCTGGGCGGCCCGCCCATCAGGAAGCGGTCGGGCCGCCGGCGGCGGACTCATGCGTTGAATGGCCGGCTATCGACCTCGTGTGCGAGGTGTGTGTCCTTTATGGCAAGTCGGGTAGATATTTCCGCCGCGGCTGCTCGCAACTGATACATGCGAGGCGCGGGCCATGTCAGGGAACAACGGGAAAGTAACTCCCGTCGTTAGTGGCGCTGTATCGCCGTATTCGTGGTGGCCAGGTGTTACCTTGCGAGTTGCGACGAGTCCGTACTGGCTATGCACCGGTCAACACTCACGTAGTGTCGCGGTGATAACAGCGGCTCTCTCGTCTCGGTTCTTCGACGCTGGCAGACACTCACGATCTGCGGTTCCTTATGACAGCAGATCCCGTCGATTCGGGTCGTGTCGGGATGAGTAGGGCAAGCTCGCCCACCGCAGTCTTCCGTTGATTGTGCTTTAATCAACTTCTTGTGCTTCGAAGGGCACGTAAATCACATCTTGATAGCCGGTTCTTGCTTTGTCCAGGTGTGCCGACAGTGAAGCTGGTCGACTGGTCGGCTGGAAGGGTCGATGTCGGATCTCCTCCGGAGGGCAGTGAAGTAGTAGGGGAATGCTTCCTCTCGGTGCGCGCGGACCCCCGACTTGGCGGGCCCGGCGCGGGTAATGAAGGGCATACGTGCGAGCCTTCTGACTTCTCAGCGCTCTCGCGCCGCTGTCGTCCTCCATGCTAGTTTCAGCGCGACCGCAGCCCGTGCGGTATCGCGTCCACTATTTTCTTCGTGCGCCGTTGTACTGTAGTGCACCTCACGACGCGCTATTGTCTGTCTGGATGACGCGCGTCTTCGTATGGGGCCTCTCGTTGAGGCCTGCGGAGGACGGAGGACATGTTCTCACTCCGTGTGTTCGAGGCGCGGGTCCTTTATGGCAAGTCGGGCATATTAGCCCGCCGCCGCTCGGAACTGATGCTTGCGAGGCTCGGTGCGGGCCATGTTAGGACAAGTCGGGAACATTACTCTTTCGTTAATAGTGGGAGTGCTCGGAGCTTTCTCACCTTGTATGTCGCCAAGGCGTCCGATCGGCCGAAGGGGCTCGTTCATAGCTTGACCTCCGTCGATTCTTCGCTCTCACCATCTCCCGCCGCTGTTTACCTTCCGGCACCGCCGTCGTATTATGCCCTGTAGTCCCATAGCGCACTTCTACTTGAACGACGATCGGTGCCGGCCTCCGCTAGTACTGGTCCCGCGGACCCGTTGGTGTACCGCTGCTTCGATTTGCTGTCACGGTCAACTCACGCTCTACTTGTAGTGGCGCTGTAGCGCCGGTGTCGAGGTAACCCGGCTGCGTCGTATCGCAGCCCCTCGCCGATGTTGACGGTAGTTCCTGTCTCGGGTTACTTTCACCGAGATTGTGACGGTCGCACCTGCGATTGGTCCCGTCTCGGATCTCCCCGTCGTCGGTTGAGACATAGTCTCTCGCTCCGCGCCTCCTTATGACAAGTCGAGCTCGCAACAGGTTATGCGAGTCGCTGATCCTGTCAGGACAAATTGGGAGTCAGTCTCCCACCGCGGACACGTATTGTAGAGCACGAAGTTGCTGGGAACACAGCTGTCTTCTAAGGCGGCGTCGGTGAACGCGGGCCGCCGTGGAGCAACGGGTGGTGATTGTACTTGCACCCGTGGTATTTACATCTCCGCGGCTTGCATGTGTGATGGTGCCGGCGCACGCGAAGACAGCGGAAGCATAGCTTGCACTTCTTGGCGAAGTCCCATCTTTCAGGAACCGCGGCGTTCTTGAACGTCGAACATTCAGGCGCTCGGTGCCCATCTCGATCACATATGGGGCACGTGCGCGTTGTCGTCGACGTCCCGGGTTTGGCACTCGCGATGAACGCCTTTACTGCTCGCCGTGCTTGTTGCTCCCGCCGGTCTTCAACTAGTATGACTTCCCTGGATGCGAAGCTACTGCAGCGGTTCGCGAACCCGGTCATCGTAACCAAGTCCGGCTGGTCCGCTGGCCGCTCCGCCACGAAGTCGTTGTCTTGTATGCGCGTTGCGACGACACTAATGTCGTGCGACTGCGCCTGTAGTGGATCCTGCGTTGATGTACACGTGCTGGCGGCGCCGTCGACTGGAGCGCCCTCGTTCTCATGGTGCGGCCCCATCGTCAGCGCCAGCACGCCGTCGCGGACCGGATGTGTAGTCAGCTTACCTCTTGTTGACGCGTCGGCTCCCTCATTGTCCTCCGCGTCGTTCTGCATGATCCTCGGCCCGTCGAGGAACTGCGCTGACTCTTCACAGGCCGCCGTGTATGGCAGCCGCTCGCTGTATACATCGGAGAACGCCGGAAGTCCCGGCATCTCGATGCGGGTATCGCAGGCTGGGCGGCGCGCGTGGCGTAGGCGATCGCCGCGGGCTGCCCATTGCGTCTGCTGTAGCTCTGGCGTCGACGTTCGCACGCCAGTGCTGCTGACTGGAACGCCCTTGTCTTGTCTCTGTCGCCAAGGTACGACTCCATCAACAGCTGTGCGGGGCGCGCTGCGGCGAGTGGTCGATTCTCGCAGCGCGCTGTTGTCTCGGACGGGTCCGGCGTCGATGTCCGTACGCCGGCGGCGCCGTCGACTAGAGCGCCCTCGGTGACCGTTTGTATAGTTCGGAGCAAGTTCGGAGTCGGCATTGCTCTGCGGGGTGCGTCGTTGCACGGCTCTGGCTGCGACGCATCCATATCTCCCGCGGCGGCTTGTGTATGTACGGCTCGTGCATGTCCGCCCCCCATCTTCCCCTCGGTCACGTGGTGCGGCGCGCTGTCGCGGGCCCCGTCAGTAGTCAGCTCACCTTTATTTGACGCGTCGTCCGCTTCGGACTCGCCGCTTTCACTCGACGTATCCTCGGCCCAGGCTAGCGTCTTGCGGGCCATCTTCAATTCTATTTCGAGGATCTTTATTTTGGCGGCGTAGATGTTTTCCTTTTTGGCGCGCGACATGGTCGACCTCTTGCTGCGTGGTACGCTTGGTGGTCGAGGCGCCGGTGATCGCCGACTCTGCTCCGCAGTCGCTGGGTTCGACGTCGTGCACGTCGCGAATGTGTCGCTACTGGTGGCGGCCTCCGTCTTGGCGGTCCGCGCCCCTGCAGCGCACCGTCCCTGCTCCTCCTGCAGCCGACGCAACGCGGTCGACTTCGAGTTGCGCGGCGTGCTCGGCGGCTGGGACAAAGCGGTCCCCTGGCTGCGGTCGGTGATCACGTGTTCTGGCGTCGTTGGCTGGCTGGAGTGCTCGAGTAGGCCGCCTGTGTTGGCACGGAGCGGGTTGAAAGGCGACACAGCCCGACGGGGAGCGTCGCGGCACGGCTCTGGCTGCAACACTGGCTTCTCGTCCCCGTCGGCGCGTCTCTGTACGCCGTCCTCCAACCCGTCCTCGGCCCCTCTGCATCGTCTCTGTAACAATTCGGCGTGGATGTATAATACCGGACTCTGCGTAGGTGAGCGAGGCTGGAGCGCGTCGTTGTGCGTCGCGGCTGTCTCGGTGCTGGGCCCCAGCGCAAGTGTGTGTGGCTGGAGCGCGTCGGTGTGCGTAGCGGCTGTAGCGGAACGCAGCGTGTGCGCGTCCGGGTACAGCGCGGGCACAGCGGGAAGCGGCGCGGGCACTTCCGGCGGGATGGCAGCACGCGACGCGGCCGTCTCGACGCATGGAGCAGCGACGCAGCTGGTAGCGTCGCTGGGCAGTCGCCTCACGCGGGGGCGCTTCGATGTGCGGCTTCTCTTCTTTCTGGATCGTGACATCTTCTTGACGCTTGACCAGGACGACCGACCAAATAACCAGAGTATTCGGCTTCTCGAAGGACCAGAATGTGAGCCACCTTCGACACTGGCTCACTCAAGTAGAAGATGTTGCTTGCCGGTTCGGTTAAGTGATCGGGATCCTAATCAAGCGGGTGTTAAATAAAAGGGCGGTTTTAGAAAGATGCCATTCAGAGTCGGCGCCCGGGCGGCGCGTGCACACCCCACGGTGATTGTTGACGGACTGCCCCGCGGCAACGGCAGACGCACCCCTGCTGAAGGGGTGCGCGGGGAATGGGGAGTGCGGTACCGCGGGTAAGGCGGGGTGTGAAGCGGGCAACGGGACGTGCGGGGCGAGGAAGACCGTAGGCAGGATGGCCTTTCTGGGAATTTCGCCCGGGTTAGGGCGGCTAAATGCACCCCAGATGCTCAGGCTACCGACTCTGTTGGTAATTTATTAAAATAATACAAGTAAGTACACATACAATATTATAGAAAATTTGGAGAAAAACAAACAGACAAATATTATATGATGTGTAGGCATTACGCCGCATCTATGTAGTGGGCGTAAGAAATGTGATAAATGGGAAAATGAAACCACAAACGAATCTAAAGTTTATTTACGCAACATAAATGTTAGTCCCTACAGTGACTCACGTGGTTCCTATATCAAATGTGTGTTCGCATAGTTGCAGCGGATATGGATGAATGAAAGCATTTATTGGAATGTCAAACGCATTGACGATGGTCAGCGAGAGAAAAAACCAGGTACCTAGTCCCTTCGTGAAAGTTGGCGAAACGGCACACTTGCTGCCTCGTTCCAGCATCCGTTTTCCTTCTCACTCGGCCAAGTACCTGACAAGATCCCTAGTGTCCTAAACTAACAAATGCGTCGCTGCAACTAGCTAATATAAAGATCTTACACAATTAATTATTTAGTAACAATTTACATATTTCAATCTTAGAGTCTGTAGGTAAATACACTTTGGCGCATATCACTAAAAACTTATTAAGATAACGCACTACACGTATGTCTGTCTGTACACTAACACTTGCCACGAGAGCGAGGCCCCCTCGTCCCGTCGGTATGCGGGTCACTTTAGGGGCAAGTCGGGAACAGATTTACTAAGGCAAACAGCGCTAATTTACATAGAATCGACTTGTTGAAGCTGGAAGAGTTTCTGGACTTTTGTTCGGCAGAATTTAGACGTCAAAACTACTATGTAAGTACCCATGGATGTCCTCCAGGTAGTCAGAGACCCTGTAATAAGCTTTTGCTATTAGTTTATTTTTAATAGTCAATTTAAATTGATGAAGAGGCAAATCTCGGATATCATCAGGGATTTTATTATAGAAGTGCACACACTGACCCTTAAATGATTTCGTGATTCTCTGCAGCCTACTAGCATAGGTGGCAAGCCTACACCTGCTTCTCGTGTTTATGTTATGCCTGTCACCATTCCTCTGAAACATTAATATATATAAATAAATAATATTCTTTTTGACATACATTATATGAAGAGAACGTCGTCACCTTGTGCACAAAAATGCACCACGGGCGGCCTTCTGCCCCAGAGCTCCTCCATTAGGTTGAGCACCACGCGGAAGGAAGCGATGTTGAGAAGCGTGTCCAGTAGCGCAGTCCAGCGCCACCCGTTAGGATCGCCGTTCTAGACTCTAGTAACGTTAGTGCCTTTTTTGAGCACAGCGAGTATTTCGAATAACTGAAAGGTGGTGGTGATGATGGCGTTTCAAGAGGATCTCTTATATTGAGATCAAGTTCATCTTGATCTACGACCACTTCTTCCTCAATTGTCTCCAAATTTTCTTTTTCTTTTTGTCTTTTATAGTATGCTCTGAAATTTTCCCTATTCTTCATTTGAATCTTCTTTCTATTTTTCGGTGACATTTCACATGCAGGTTCACAACTTCTTATCTTTTTTTTATTATACCTTTCTTTCTCTTTTTCTTTTGATTCTTGGTAAAGAACAGGATCATTTTATATTCGCTCTCGACGCTTCCCTGCTGCGAGCCTTCTCTTTTCTTTAGTTTCCTCCTTGGTCTTTCTTGGTTTTCCCATCCTATAAATTAAGAAACTTGATGTAAGTGTATGACATCGATGTCTAGCATGGTTTGAATAACTTAAGAATCAACTGGGAGTCGGTCTCGCCAAACCAGAATACGCGGGTTCGAATACTTCGAGTCCCACATAACCATGTATCAATGAGTTTTTATACTTAAAAACTTATGTATATTATCCGACAAATCTTACAAAGAGGCTCGCAAAATCATCAGCATTTTTATACTTAAAAACTTATGTATATTATCCGACAAATCTTACAAAGAGGCTCGCAAAATCATCAGCAAGCTCTCTGAATGGATAATTTAACCAAAAATTTTTAAACACATAAGTAAATGGTTTGCAGAGATATTTGTTTTTTCTTCAATTAATTCTATTAGGTAGTAACAGCTTTTAGGAACTCCAATGTAAGAACGTGGATTTTTCATAATTTTAAGCAACGTACATTCCAGAATTTTTGAAGTTTCTTGTTTTTTGTCTTCTTCTATCAACTCGGTGCAGTCTGAAGTAAATTTCATTTGGAGATTCATCAATGGTTAGTTTCCTAGATGGTGTCTGTAAGTTGATCGTTGATGGTTTAGCGGTAATAAAACTTTTAATTTTAAATGGTGATGTAGAAACAGTTTGTTGAAAAGGTCTCAAACGTGATGTCATCTGGTTTACTAGATTAATTTCTGTTTGGATGGCTTTACTTCTGAACTTATGTGTCATGTAGACTTGAGTTGACTTCTCCGCAGTCTTATGTGAATCTTCTTGTGTAATATTTTCTGTTTGCTTAAAACCTAAAAAGGAAAAATGTCTTTAAATACACATAGACTATCAATTGTTCTCAATAAAAACAATTTACCTACTGAGATTTCTAGGTATCTATGTATCTACCATCACGCCTTTTTATCTCAAGAGGGGTAGGCAGAGACAATCAAATGCCATTTGTTATGATCCTGACATACCTCTTTCATATTCATTTTATCTTTCAAACATGTTCGGTGATTGTGTGTACTTTTAATGTTGCTAAGTAAGTATATTTTAATAGCAAAAGGTCACTTAAGAGATGAAACATGAATTTGCCATCAATAACAATTTTATTTTTTTGTGAAAATGTCAACTTTACTGTACTAAACAACACCTATACTTTTTGTGAACATTTGAAAATTACAAGTTTCAAGAGATATTTCAATATCAGTCACAACCTTTTGACGAAGCCGCCATGACAGCTAATATTTTGAAGACATTGGAGGACACTTTGAAGCTTTTTCATCTAAATATACCTCAACAAATAAAGTAAAATCTTACGTCAAAGTGATCTTCACAAAAATAAAGGTGAGTACTGGGCAGCAGCAATTGAAATGAATTGCAAGTTTAAGCCACTTGTCTCGTGTAGTTTTCTTGAATGGAACGAACACAAATAACTTATTTGGAGTTCTTATTGTTGTGTTAGCACACCGTGGGTCCACACCACTTGTACACTTTTGGATTCATAACGAAATAAATAAATAATTGCATAAACAATTGTTTGTCGTGTTTACGTCGTGTTTAGAGTTATCTGTGGTGTTTACTCAAACGTGACGTCACAAGAGACACCATGACACTGAGACGCGTTTTGGCATAGACTAAATAATTTGAAAATTAAAATGTATATTTTTCTATTAAATCTATTTTGTAAAGAGACGATGATGGATTGAATAAAATTAACGTCTTTACTAATTACTGTCTTTAATTTCCACTTTGGACACAATTAAACAATTAAACAGAATTAAAATATTACACAGTTAAAACAAAGCGACCATTTCATTTGCTGGCCAACGCACCTCTTTCTCTGCCACCTGGCGGGCAAAAGACGTAACTCCTAATCAATTGACTATCTTCTTACATACTCCCCCTTTTGACCAAATATAGGACCACCAGTTTGGTCAAACAAACACAAAAGTAACACAAAGAGAAAGTCAGTAAGAACAATTAACAATAACAAAAAACAATTAGAACAAGGAACTTAAACATAATCTAATAGTTTAAGAGGTCGACCGCGTTTCCGTTTTGGGTTGACGGGTCGTGGCTTGGACTGATCACCCTCACACTCACGTGCATGGTAGCGAGTAAGATCGGACACGTGATACTTACCGATCGATTCATCAGGAGCTTCACGATGCGAAATTAAGTAAGTGGTGGGACTCACCTTCATTTTTATACAGTAGGGCCCATCTCTTCTTGGGACGAATTTCGAGGTTATACCCTTACCGGCATTACTCAAAACATGGCTACGTAGAAGGATTAGGTCACCAGGTGAATAGTCTTCCCCCACACGACGGGTCTCGTCTTTAGTAGTCTTAGGAAAATGGTTACCTGTATCGATGGTATGCTCGGCGAAAGGTGTCGCTCCTCCCCCTTCACCAAAGATGTCCTCGTACTCGTGAACTAAGGTTGACAATGCAGTTCGCTCCATTGACGACAGCATCGCCCCCTCATCAGGTCGAATCACGTCTGCAGCTGCACAACTCACCTTGACGCTTGACTTCTCGCCTTGCAAAGGATACACAGCCTGCGGGTGATCAGTCATAAACCATGAGTTCGCGTGTAAGTTAAGAACAATACGAGCACTACATAAAAAATCGATACCAAAAAGTGTTTCATTATTTACGGCGTTAGGTAAAACTATGAAGGTAGTTGGTACAACCTTACCCTCAAGTTTAACGTCGACGTCAACAAGTTTGACATTCATATCGCGCACAATCCCGTCTGCAAATTTTACACGAAAATTACTTTTACGAAACGGGTGACCTTGATCGCGTAGCAACGTATACAAACTATAACCAGCTATACATCGTTTGGCCGCTGTGTCCACTAAACCGGTACCACGAACCCCATTAATCTCGACATTGAGAATAGGTCGGTTACTGGTGCCGTTACTGTTGGAGTCAGACGCAAAGGCAACCTTCATTAATGGTAGCTTGTTACAATTTTGAATAGGCGACTTGCCTCTGAGAGGCAAACTCCCATTAGGTACAAAAGTGTTAGTACACAACTCGGTGATCTTTGACAGATGACCTTGCTTAATCTTTGACAAATTTGTATTAAACGAAAACGGACTCTTCTTTGGGCTACGATTGCTACGATTTACAGACATATTGTTACAACATGTACAACTACGATCGTTACTACGATTTATAACATTAGGTTCATGACTAAGATCTGTAAATGGGTAGGTATCATCGCTCAAAGACTTGTCCAAAGAATGAAAATTACAAGAATAAAATGTATTACTAGTGTCTTTAGGCTTACTGTCCCCAGCATTACAATTAGCACACTTAGAACGAATGATGCCCTTAGCACCACAACCATAACACTTGATTTCACTATCACTTTTAATTTTAAGTCGCGGACACTCAGAGCGAGCGTGACCACTTTTACGACAATAAACACAATAACTTTTGTTACCTTGAAGAGGTTGAATTACTTGGTTACACTGTGTCGCCCGAGGAACTTTGCACGTCGAAGACCGAAGCGGAGTCTCGACCGAGTTACGAGCAGTCGTTGACCCGTGAAACACAGGTGACCGGAGTGAGGTGCTCGGCGCAGGCGCCGCCGTAGAGCGCGGCTCATGCCGGCCGGCACGAAGCTCCCGTTGTCCCTGAACAGGCACCGACGCTGCTTCGTCGAACTCGTCCTCCACCTGTCTGGCGCGCTCGATGAGCTCGTCGACACTATTAACCAGGTCTCGAGGTATTCGCTTTCGAATATTGATGTTTAGCAAGCCGTAAAGAAGGTCTAATATAATTCGTTCATCAAGAACATACGGTAGACTCGCGAGTTCCGCGCGTTGACGGCTGATATAAATATCGGCACGCTCGTGTCCTTGATCTGCACTAAACACGCCACGAAATATTTTGTAGGGAGGTTTCGGCGCACCATACATGGATCGCAAACGTTGTATTGCCTCTGTCCACGAAGAAATGGAGCCCTTTACTCCCTTGTACCAAACAGCAGCATCTGCCTCTAGTAATATTGGCAGGCCGCGGAGCGCATGCTCGTCACTTATATTTGTACACTCTTTGTATACTATGATTGTATCAATAAAAGCATCCACGACACGTGGATCTTGATGAGCTCTCCCGCTGAAACGCGCTGTACAGTTAGCGAAGTTTCCCATAAGCGCGGAGGGCGGTGCGATGTGTGATGTCGGAGACAGGCTTGGAGCGCCGCTGTCACTGTTGGAATCCTTGGAAGCTAGGATAGCTGATATTAACTCTCTGTTAGACTCAGCTTGAGCCCTAGCAAAGGACGCGAACATCGCTGACATGCGCGACTCCACCTCGAAGTCCGCCTCGTGGCTACTTTGCGCACTTTTTCTTCTTGGCATTTTCACTTTCACTTAACACCTCGAAGATTGAGACAGTCACACATAAAACCAGCAAGATGCTTGTTGAAAACTGAATATATTTTAGAAACAAAATTTAAGAGTTCGTAAAAAATTCGTTATTTTGGTTCGAAACTTTTATTGGCCACTAGTTGGGCTGCCACTTGTAAAGAGACGATGATGGATTGAATAAAATTAACGTCTTTACTAATTACTGTCTTTAATTTCCACTTTGGACACAATTAAACAATTAAACAGAATTAAAATATTACACAGTTAAAACAAAGCGACCATTTCATTTGCTGGCCAACGCACCACTTTCTCTGCCACCTGGCGGGCAAAAGACGTAACTCCTAATCAATTGACTATCTTCTTACAATTTTTTTTTGCAGAAATATTATATTCGTTGTAAATAGTATATAATTCCGAACATTATACAACAGTTTTCCAAAATCTGTCATCATGCCTATTCAATAATTACAAATACATGTCTACTTGCATACTCACACAGGAGAAAATCCATATTGTTGTAAGTTATTATTGGGTTGTTTTTACACTGTAAAGGTAGTTTCCGCTTATTTAATATGCAACTTATTACAGTTCCAAGATAAATATGTCCGATGGTGTTGAACATTCCCCTCTCATCAGGATATCTGGAGCTGGCATAAAATATATTTTAAAATATAGCAGCCGTGTGAATTCAACAAAGTTTTGAACAGCATTACCATTCTCGGTGACGGATAGGTCGATTTTTATATTTCAATCATAAATCTGTACTTTCGAATACGAATCTGTACGTATTTTAAAATATTCAATGAGTTATGTCATGATAATTTTTATCAACCATATATTTCAATTACAAATAAATGTCAACTTGTATACTCACACAGGAGAAAATCCATGTTGTTCAAACAAATTTCGTTCTAATAACGCAGCGGTTCAAACAATTTTTGGAGCATTCCCTGGGTGCTGTGTAGATTGAATCATCTGCAAAATAAAACATTGATGTTTTCTGTTTGGCTCATCATATTGCAGCCGTGTGTTGTCAACAAGCTTATTAAACAGCATCACCATTCTCGGAGTCGATTTTTTGTCATTCAATCATAAATCTGTTCTTTCTGTACTTTCAAATACGAATATGTACGTATTTTAAAATATTCACTGAGTTATGTCATGATAATTTTTATCAACATTATATTTCAATTACAAATAAATGTCTTCTTGTATACTCACACAGGAAAAAATCCATATTGTTTAAACTTTAGTTCTATTAACGCAGCGGTTCAAACAATTTTTGGAGCATTCCCTGGGTGCTGTGTAGATTGAATCATCTGCAAAATAAAACATTGATGTTTTCTGTTTGGCTCATCATATTGCAGCCGTGTGTTGTCAACAAGCTTATTAAACAGCATCACCATTCTCGGAGTCGATTTTTTGTCATTCAATCATAAATCTGTTCTTTCTGTACTTTCAAATACGAATATGTACGTATTTTAAAATATTCACTGAGTTATGTCATGATAATTTTTATCAACATTATATTTCAATTACAAATAAATGTCTGCTTGTATACTCACACAGGAAAAAATCCATATTGTTTAAACTTTAGTTCTATTAACGCAGCGGTTCAAACAATTTTTGGAGCATTCCCTGGGTGCTGTGTAGATTGAATTATCTGCATAATAAAACATTGATGTTTTCTGTTTGGCTCATCATATTGCAGCCGTGTGATTTCAACAAGCTTTTTAAACAGCATCACCATTCTCGGTGACGGAGAAGTCAAATTTTTGTCTTTCAATTATAAATCTGTTCTTTCTGTACTTTCAAATACGAATATGTACGTATTTTAAAATATTCACTGAGTTATGTCATGATAATTTTTATCAACATTATATTTCAATTACAAATAAATGTCTGCTTGTATACTCACACAGGAAAAAATCCATATTGTTTAAACTTTAGTTCTATTAACGCAGCGGTTCAAACAATTTTTGGAGCATTCCCTGGGTGCTGTGTAGATTGAATCATCTGCAAAATAAAACATTGATGTTTTCTGTTTGGCTCATCATATTGCAGCCGTGTGTTGTCAACAAGCTTATTAAACAGCATCACCATTCTCGGAGTCGATTTTTTGTCATTCAATCATAAATCTGTTCTTTCTGTACTTTCAAATACGAATATGTACGTATTTTAAAATATTCACTGAGTTATGTCATGATAATTTTTATCAACATTATATTTCAATTACAAATAAATGTCTGCTTGTATACTCACACAGGAAAAAATCCATATTGTTTAAACTTTAGTTCTATTAACGCAGCGGTTCAAACAATTTTTGGAGCATTCCCTGGGTGCTGTGTAGATTGAATTATCTGCAAAATAAAACATTGATGTTTTCTGTTTGGCTCATCATATTGCAGCCGTGTGATTTCAACAAGCTTTTTAAACAGCATCACCATTCTCGGTGACGGAGAAGTCAAATTTTTGTCTTTCAATTATAAATCTGTTCTTTCTGTACTTTCGAATACGAATCTGTACGTTACTTTAAAATATCCACTGAGTTATGTCATGATAATTTTTATCAACATTATATTTCAATTGCAAATAAATGTCTACTTGTATTGTCACACAGGAGAAAATTAATTTTGTTCTAATAACGCAGTAATATGGCCATTTTTGACGCCAAAGCCACGTTCCAGGGTTTTGTTAACATTCTATTTCAATTCGTAAAAGTTAAAACCGTTCGAGATATTGGTTTAATAATCCATATTTTTCAATTTATAGCTCTTAAAATCGTAAGATTGTCTTTATTTTTTAAAAAACATAATTTATTTCACCTATGAATGACGTCATTATATCGGCTAAATAAAAGCAAAATCTTTACTGGTCAACTTGTCAACAAATGTTACTCTGTAGCCTATATTCCAATTTCAGTAGTTTTTATAACTAATCTAAGTAGTTTATTATTTAGGATTTTTTATGGTAGTATATTCTTTGACCTTTGTATATATTTTGTATCACAACAACTACGGTATAAAAGCCGTCAAGATGTGTTAGTTTGTTGTTGTTTTAATATTGTCGGGGTTGTAAGAGATTAAGGGGGAAGACAGTGGCAATAAAAGAGGTATTATGATATATATATATGAATGATGTTTTATTGAATGTAACTCTCGACGGACGTCCCTAACCCGGGTACGTCGAAGCCACCCCACCAACACTCCCCGACAGAAAATTTAGAAAAGGATGTTCCCCAAATTCCTTATATAAGTTAATAAACGAGTAGACAGTCATTAGAGAGTAGTATATTCCTTGGTCATGTGAACAATGGGACAGAGGGCCGCTGAAGCGCCATCTAGGTACATTTGGCTGTGCTATGGAAGAGAGAATCTTGTTCCGGTCCTCGTACCATATCTTCAACTATTTACTTAGCTCATTGCATTATATAATAGCACATTACAGTGCATTACAAATACATTGCATTATAAGTACATCGCATAAATAGTAACACATTGTCCAACATTACATTTGTAACATTTTAAAATTTCATCGCCCCTGGCGAAGGTTCGTGAAGATGTAGTCACGGCTCCTCAGCTCGGGCGTGGACGGTCGCTGTAGCCAGCATTGGATGTAGTTACGTTTTAAGAAGTGTGGTGGGAATTCTGTCGTATTCTATCTGCAAAATAAAACATTGATGTTTTCTGTTTGGCTCAGTATATTGCAGCCGTGTGAATTCAACAAACTTTTGAACAGCATCACCATTCTCGGTGACGGATAAGTCGAATTTTTGTATTTTAATCATAAATATGTTCTTTCTGTACTTTCGAATACGAATCTGTACGTATTTTAAAATATTCACTGAGTTATGTCATGATAATTTGTATCAACATTTTAATTCAATTACAAATGCATGTCTACTTGCATACTCACACAGGAGAAAATCCATATTGTTGTAAGTTATTATTGGGTTGTTTTTGGACTGTAAGAGTAGTGTCCTCTTATTTAATATGTAACTTATTACAGTTCCAAGATAAATATGTCCGATGGTGTTGAACATTCCCCTCTCATCAGGATATCTGAAGCTGGCATAAAATATATTTTAAAATCAATCAACTAAATGTCTACTTGTATACTCACACAGGAGAAAATCCATGCTGTTCAAACAAATTTCGTTCTAATAACGCAGCGTTTCAAACAAATTTCTGGAGCATTTGTAGAGTGAATTATCTGCAAAATAAAACATTATTTTCTGTTTGGCTTATCATATTGCAGCCGTGTGATTTCAGCAAGCTTATTAACAGCATCACCTTTCTCGGTGACGGATAAGTCGATTTTTTGTCTTTCAATCATAAATCTGTTCTTTCTGTACTTTCGAATACGAATATGTACGTATTTTAAAATATTCACCGAGTAATGTCATGATATTTTTTATCAACATCATATTTTAATTACAAATAAATGTCTACTTGTGTACTCACACAGGAGAAAATCCATATTGTTCAAAAAAATTTAGTTCTAATAACGCAGCGGTTTAAACAATTTTCTGGAGCAATCCCTGGGTGCTGTGTAGAGTGGAATTATCTGAAAAATAAACATTGATGTTTTCTGTTTGGCTCAGCATATTGCAGCCGTGTGATTTCATCAAGGTTATTAAACAGCATCACCATTCTCGGTGAAGGGAATTTTGGTCTTTCAATCATAAATGTGTTCTTTCTGTACTTTCGAATCTGTACGTTATTTTAAAATATTCACTGAGTTATGTCATGATAATTTTTATCAACGTTATATTTCAATTACAAATAAATGTCTACTTGTATACTCACACAGGAGAAAATTTATTTTGTTCTATTTTTGACGCCAAAGCCACGTTCCAGGGTTTTATCAACATTATATTTCAATTCGATATGTAAAGTAAATGTTACACGCCCAGAACAACACTGCACTAAGTCGAAATAGCTCATTTTTCAGAATTGACGAAAAACCGTTATCTCATGTTCTGTCAAAATTGTTGTTGAATGACACTGTTGTTGAGTGACTGAATGAAATAAAAAAATATTGAGGCTTTAATAAATGATCCTGGTGATGAGCAAATAGTTGTTACATTTGGTTGTCTAACATTTATATTATTGAAATGATCAGATGATTGTTTTTCTGGTAAGTTAGAATGACTTAAGTTATTGCTTATTGGGTATTCACACTGAATTATTTTATGCACACACAATGTTGATAAACTTTGGGGAATATTTAAATTATTATTTCTTATTTCTTTCCAGCTAAGCAATGCAGCTGGATCATATTTGTCATCAGAAACTACATTTCTATTTACAAAGGCTTTACAAAAGTTGGTGTGTTCCCCCACCTTTTGTAAAGTTTTTTTTTATTATTTGGTTATCTATTTTATTCCACACTTCACCCACCATAACAGCAAACTCATTTT
This sequence comes from Nemapogon koenigi, assembly GCA_963924495.1. Lineage (NCBI taxonomy): Eukaryota > Metazoa > Arthropoda > Insecta > Lepidoptera > Tineidae > Nemapogon > Nemapogon koenigi. The sequence continues at coordinate 6,646,683 of OZ004656.1, forward strand.
TTCGTATTTTAAGCCCGATATTTTCCTCTGCCATTTTAGAATTGACTCATCCCACATATCTTTGAACGGTTTAAATACCGTCAAATCGAGGAGTTGCAAAATATGGCTAGAGTGAGGTGGAAGTTTTAGTATTGTGATTTCGTTTGCTATCGCTTGTTCTATAATAGAAAGTTGAATGTGACTGCTATGGCCATCATATATTCGAAGTGTCGGTTTTGCTTTATAAAATATTTACTAAAAATTTCACTATCCATCCATCCGTTCTTGCTTGCAGCATATGCTGTACCTGGAAAGGATTTTTTGGATGTCCAACCAGTCCACACATTTTTACCTCGATAAACGTCTCATCCTTTTTAATTGGAGCCTTTTTTGGTTCCACTACTCTCGTCTTCAATATCGATTTGTTCGATGGCATGGTCTTTGTTTGTGTCTGCTCGTAGAGAGGATGTTGTGGTTTTATTTTTAGACAAAGGCTTTAGAAAAGACAATTGACTGAAGTAGTAATGCCTCTTGGAAGTACCTGCACAGAACCGCTTTTCTGCGTATTTTGTTTTTTTTAAATCTCTGTTGAAAGAGTCACTTAAGCTTCTCCATTTTCTTTGTATGTTGGCAGCTGGAAAAAATGTTACATTAATATATTTGTTTTTTGTTTTATTTCTTTCTTTCAGATATTTAGCCACGGGGTGTTCTTTTGAAGACCTCGCGAGTTCATTTAAATGTGGTACTTCAACTGCTAGTAAAATTGTCCAAGACGTGTGCCGCCTGATTTGGGATACATTTCACCCTATTCATTTACCAACACCCAATAAAACAATGTGGCAAGATATAGCAAACAAATGTAAAAATAAATCAAATTTGCCAAACTGCTTAGGAGCTGTAGATGGAAAACATATTAGGATTATACATCCATCACATTATTCTGGAATTATAAACATTTCTTTTCTATTGTTTTAATGGCCGTATGTAACGCGGATTATTTATTCGTGTATGTTGATATAGGAGCTTACGGTAAAACTATTTGGAAGGATAGTAGTTTATTTAATGAAATGGAAAAAAATTAGATCTATCTGGACCACAACCAATTACCCCTGATGGTAGGCCCCTGCCTATGGTATTCATTGGCGATGAAGCCTTTGGATTACACAAACATTTACTGCGACCATATAGCGGCAAGCAACTAACAATGAAAAAACGTGTTTTTAACTATAGATTATCACGAGCACGAAGATATGTGGAATGTTCCTTTGGAATTTTGTCTAACAAATGGCGAATTATGCATAGGTCAACTATCACTATAAAATATAATATCCACGTCACTATCAGGAACACTTTTTTCAAGTACCATCTCAATATATTTAAAGACACAACTTCCTATCTCAACTGCACCACACTTGGCTTCGGTTTCATCCCAGAAAAAACATACAACAACTTTTACGTGTAGGTCATTACAGTAAAGTTAAGACAGTTGATTCTAGATTTATAAAAAAAGAGAAACTTGGCCTTTGGGAACCTGCATGACTGCCTGCAGGTCGTATACTGCTACGACGACATCTTTCCTGTTTTTATCAGCCTCCTTTTCCAATCTGGACAATTCTTTTTCTTTGAGGTGGATATTATAATCGTCACGGAGTTTTGCCTTGCCCTCATCATCGGCATTTTTATAATTTTCACACAGGTCGCATAAGTCTTAAACGAAATATTGAACTCCTCATTAAATCCTACTGAAAGTTGAAGCTGAAGCAGGAGTTAAATTATTTTGCTCTCGGAGGATTTTGTAATCTCGATACAAGTCTGCCAAACATTTATAACTTGAGATATATTCTCTTGTAGTTTGAGCCCTTAGATAGTGAGACTCTATTCTAGGAATAGAATTTATGAAATTAGTCACACTATCTTTTATTTCAGTGTCTATTTTTCGTTGATTACCGTGCTTCCAGCGTTCATCAGTAGTTCTAGTTCTAGATCGAATAAAGGAAATATAAACACTGTAATCTATATATATAAAAGAAAGTCGTGTTAGTTACTTCACTTATAACTCAAGAACGGCTGAACCGATTTAGCTGAAAATTGGCAGGGAGGTAGTTTAGAGCCAGGAGAAGGACATAGGATAGTGGTAGGGGTTGGAGTAGGGGTAGCTAAAATTATAAATTTTAATTGTGAATATATGGCGTCATCTTGAGTTTTACATGTGTACTAAAATGTATTTGCAAACGTCAATAGATGGCGCTGTATTATACTTTCTACCACGGAAATGTGTTAATTCCAGAGTCGGTAGGCCAGGTAGGTTAGTTAGGTTATTTATAACTCAAAAACGGCTGTACCGATTTGGCTGAAAATTGGTGGGAGGTAGCTTAGAGCCAGGAGACGGACATATGATAGTAGTGGTTGGAGTAGGGGTAGGGGTAGGGGTAGGGGTAGGGGTAGGGGTAGTGGTAGTGGTAGTTGTTTTCCACGGACGAAGGAAAGTAAATATCAGCCAAGCCAACGTTTGGGCAGGACAACGTCTGCAGGGCCCGCTAGTATGTATATATATTTAAGATTTCGCTATTTTTTATCGAGGAACAAAAGAAATACACATACTAACATACCTTCACGACTGTTTCCCAAAGGGGTAGGCAGATAGTATGGAGCACCACTTCTATCGATCTTTGCATTTATTACGTATTTGACCTTTTTTAATGAAATAAGATATTTAATTTATGAAAGTTTGTCTTAAAATAAATACACTCAAGAAAATCCATTTTGTCGTGTAAATTTTTCGTAAATATGTGCCAATATATTTCCGCGGTTCGAAGATTTAATTGTGCACAACCATAAAGTGGAGTGCGTTTAGAACTAACAAGTCATACCTACTGAATAATTGCGGTGAGCAGGCAATGAGGTGGCAGTGACAAGAATGTTACATGATACTCTCTAGCAAGATCTATCAACTTTATATTCTATGTATGACTGCAATGGCCGTCGAGAATCAAGAGCACTTGTGATGCTTCAGTATTTTAGGGGTGTTGCGATTTCTGAAAATAAAAGCCGAAGAAAAATAATGTGAATAACATTTGGTATATTCCAAATTATCTTCACTATCGGTATTCCAAATTAACAACATGACTTTCTAACCTAAAATTTCATGTCACGTTTTTAATTTTAGAAACATTCACAAAATCTAAACAAAATTATGAACTAATAAGATCACCTAAACTTTTAAACAATTACAATGAAGATTTTGTATTTATAACAAAATATTGTCAAGGATTGCTTTCTTACCGAAAAAGTTTTCAAAGGAGACGTTATCGTTCTCGAGTGGCCGTCAAGAGAACTGTCAAGATGGCGGCTTGTTTTGTTGCCGTGCGACGTTATGTTTATGGCAAATAAATACAGATGGCGTTGACACCAATTGAGATATCTGCAGTATTCCGAATTATCTGCAGTATTCCAAATATGCTGCACTTCCTCTAGTATTATTCTGTTATTCTAAGTTCTCGTGCAAAATGCCCGGTCCTTTGTGAAACTTGCATGGCGACATAGGTCCAGCATGTAGACGCTCTTTATAGATGAAAATCCAATTTATTGTAAATAACCTTCACTTTTTAAACGTCATAAAAATACTACATTTCAAAAATATCATCTGTGGAGAAGAAGTGGATTGAAGTTTCAGATGTCACAATGTGGGTGAATTAAAGTAGTTACATGACCGATCTAACAACGGAACAATAGTCCTGTCCGTCGTAATAGTATTATTCTGTTATTCTAAGTTCTCGTGCAAAATGCCCGGTCCTTTGTAAAACTTGCATGGCGACATAGGTCCAACCAGTCGCTAGAAAGTCGCTAACTGGGCATATCCAGAATTTCGTTCTAAAAGAAGCCAGTGGCAGTCTAAAAAAATAAGGAAAGCGTATGCGGCGGTAGGAGAGGGGGCGGGCACGAAGAAAGGAAACTAATAAAAAGTAATTAAATTATTATAATAATGCATTGTGTGCAACATACACATAACGAAACGTTAAATTAAATATATTATTAAAAACAATAAGAATTCCAATCCCTTTAAAAAATACATGTCAGCTATTCATTCTTCATCATCGTCACTTAATAAATAAAATATTTCTTCGGTTTTATCCTCGACTACATTTGAAGTCGAAGGTTGTTCTTCAACGGTTTTGTACTAAAAGAATAACTTTTGTTCGTTCCGATGAGTTGCAGCACTTCCGACGGTTGGACCGTTGAACATGTAGAGGTCCTTTATAGATGAAAATCCAATTTGTTGTAAATAACCTTCACTTTTTAAACGTCATAAAAATACTACCTTTCAAAAATATCATCTGTGGAGAAGAAGTGGAAAGAAGTTTCAGATGTCACAATGTGGGTGAATTGGCCATGCTACATATTTATAATATACGGGTAAGGCCGTAATTTTTACCACTTTTTTATTCTATTCATTGTCTCTTGTCGATTTTTAGTTTAGTATGATTTTTGTAGAAAAGTAGTCATTGAATCCTGGTACATTTATATCTTTTCTTATTAAGCCAAGTCAATACTAGTATCATACTTGATAAATATATGAGAAACATACATATTTATAAATAAAATTGGCAAATTTTGCATAAAAACACGATGTCGATTTTATGAGTGACGAAAAGTAACAAACTACTATGAAGTCCTGCTTGAGTTATTTGCTTTGAAATTTCGTTTCTCTATTATGTATATTAAATTGCCTTTTTCTACTTTTAATTTAATTAGGTTATTCATACATTTACTGAATAATTAGTAAGCTTTTCTTTCAGTGTACAAATGTCATATTTTTGTATAACGAATTTTGTGTAACGCATTATAGCTTACATTTAAAGAAATATATTCGGTAGGATATAATTTTTTCACACTGGCAACACCGTCGCTGACTGTCATTCGATTGCTGGAGCATTAACGGCCATATTGTTGAGTTAGTCAACATTTTGATGTCTGTGTGGATACATCGTCACTGTTTTCTGGACACGTTTTCTGTACATTTTAAAGGTAAGATTTTCTACTTTTTATTAAAGTTTTAGCTAAAACTATACTTTCGAATACAAGGAATCGCATGATCCTTAGTTTCAATCCAAATATAAGGTTTTAAATGAGTATTTGTTTATTTGTTTTACAAAATGTTGTGTTTTGTATCACGTTTTTGTCACGTTTGTGTCACACGTTACACAAAATTTGTATAACGTTACGCAAAACTTAAATAAGACCTAGTGCACACAAGATAGAAGTTATATTATTTTGCATAAAATGTATGAAAATGATTGAATTTTTATTTTTCGTATCACAGAAAAAGTACTGTTTGGCACGACTAAACGGTTTTGGATTACGATCTGTATATATAGTACAGAATTGATAATCGTTGCAGTTTATACTTGTATAGATATTAAGTATCGCAGCATTGCATAGTTTAGGTAGTTAATTTTATTTAGTGAAAATTTCTGGATATTTAATAAGATTTATTTGGAATTTATTGCATATTTTGATTAATGAAAATGAAATTTTGATAAATAAATTTGTGGCTCACCACAAGTGTTCTTGACACATACCTTTTAAAGAAAGTTGCTTGAATTTTGAGTAGAAACTCATTTCTCACAGCTACAGTATCGGTTTACAACAATTGTAATACCTACACAATACGTTTTTTATTACAATTCTTGTAGGTACTTTATTTCGCGTATCTCGGAAACGGCTATAACGATTTGGATGAATGGATGTGTTAGAGATTTTTTAAACGTAACAAATAATTAATTAAATTATCAAGGACTTCTTATTTGTAAACCCAACTCATCGAGTGGGATGTCATTAAAAAGGTCTTTTTAAATTAATGAGGTTTTGTTATTAATTTTTTGAAATTAAGTGTTGTCATATAAAAAGCTTCAAAATGGTTTGCAAAGTGTCTAGTAACGTTTTAAATAAACCTAATAAGAATCTGAAAATAAATAAAAATACTTCGTAATACTTAATTAATGCTATTATTATTATTTGCAGATGCCACCAAAAACAGCCGCTGAAAGACAGAGAGAATATCGAAAGAGACTTAAAGATCATAATCCTGAGAAACTCAAATCAATTAAAAAGAAGAACTCCGAAAGGACTCTCGAACGATACAAGAACAAAATTAGAAACTTAACACAAGAACAAAAGGAGGAATTGCAACTACAAAGAAAAGAAAAGGAAAGAAATTCTAAAATAAATAATATCGAAACAGAAAATAAGGATAAGCCAGAAGTGGTAAATAAGGTCCTAAGTAAAACAAATATTCGACAGCTCCAACGCAGAATCGAATATAACCTAAGAAAAGAAAATAAACAACTGCAGGACAAGATACAAAAGCTATGCAGAGGATTCAAATCTCTTCAAAAACGCTGTGACAGGCAGCAGAAAAAAATCAACGAGTTGCAAATAAATTATGAAAATATATCAATAGAATTAAACACATTTAAAGCTCAAAAGAGTGATTCTCTGACTCCGAGTGATTACACCCCGATGAAGCAAACTGAAGTATTTATAAGCCAAAATTTAAATGACGTTAAAACACCAGTAAAGGAGGTTATTAAACAGACGTTACTTGAGCATAACGTGCTTAAAGAATCACTAAAGGCTAAATTTACTTCATCTTCGAATGAAACCAAAAATGTGTTAAAAGATATTGTTAACAATGATATTGTAAGAAAATATAAACTAAAAACAAATTTAACAAAATCTTTAGGTTTAAAAAGTAATTTAAAACAATATAAAAATACGAAACATTTGAAAAACGAGATGATAAAGAAAATTACCGATTTTTATAATAGAGATGATGTGAGCCGGGCTAGTGCGGGGAAAAAAGAATATAAAACACGCAATAAAGTTAAAATGCAGAAAAGATACCTATTAGAGACATTAAGGGCTTTACATAAAAAATTTGTAAATGAAGTGAAACACATCAGTTTCAGCACATTCAAAAAATATAGACCATTTTACGTGGTTCGTCCCAGTGTAAAAAATTTAGAAACTTGCGTATGTATTAAACACGCTAACATGCAGTTCATGGCAAATAAGCTGAAATCGCTTGCTATTGTTCCTACAGGTAATCTGAATGACATAATTTCTTCAATAGTGTGTGATATACAATTTAAAACGTGTATGTATGGAGAATGCGATCTGTGCAAAGAAAATATTATAACCTTACATGGAAATGAAATACTATTCGAAAAAGTTAAATGGTATAGGTGGATAGCAATAAACCATGAATATGGCGAACCAGGAAAGATTAAAAAAACAAAAAAGATGACAAAATTGGAGAAGGAAAGTGTAGTACAAGATTTGATTGACACGTTTAATAAAGGAATAAAACAGTTCAAACGGCACGTGTATAATGTTTATCATCAGTACAGTCAATATAAACTTTGCATAAAAAACCTGAAAGATATCGACGTTTTAGTCCATATCGACTTCTCGGAAAATTGGACTGGAAAATATTATGAAGAGGTTCAGGCAATGCATTTCGGAGCGGCTAAAACTCAAGTTACTCTACATACAGGTGTGTATTATACAAAAAATAACTATCCTGTATCATTTTGCTCTGTGTCTCCTAATCTACAACATAATCCAGAATCAATTTGGGCACATTTGGATCCAATTATAAAAGAAATAAAGTCATATCATCCCAATATTGCCCAAATCCATTTTTACTCGGACGGCCCTACAACACAATATAGACAGAAAAAAAATTTCTATCTATTTTGTAGGAACATTTACCGTTACAATTTCGTTTATGGCACCTGGTCCTTCTTTGAGGCCAGTCATGGCAAAGGTGCCGCAGACGGAATTGGCGGAGCTGTTAAAAGAATACTGGATTATAAAGTGGCCCAAGGTCATGATATACCCGATGCAAAAACTGCATTCGACGTCTTAACAACTTCAGAAACACCTATTAGAGTTTTTTACATTCCTGATGGTGCTATTAAAACTTTGGTACCAGATACAGGTACTATAATAATTCCTATGAAAAATACAATGAAAGTGCATCAACTTGTAACTGAAAATATATTTAAATTAAAGCACAGAGAACTTAGTTGTTTCTGCCAAGGATTAGATGGACGGTGCAATTGTTATTCTCCAAAACTGCACAGTTTTGAACAAACTGAAGAGAGTAACAAAATAGAAAATAAAGAACATTTGGATGAAAAAACAGGCGAGATTCGAGTTAATGATCGCAATGAAATCATGGATAAAGACACAGACGATGTTGGAATTGTTTCTGGCGATGCAGTTAGTTTTGAACAAGAATTTCACGAAATTCAAAAAGTTAAAACAAGGAAATACAAAGATAGCGACGAAGAAGACGCCAACTATTCTCTTCATGATAGTTCTTACGGGTCTAATTTTTTGGAAGAGACTATTGAAGATTCTAATATAGAAGTTAGTGAAACAGAATATATTGACGACAAAGGGAAGTGGAATGAGCAGACAATTGGTGTCAATACCTATGTGTTGGTTAAATTCCAACTGGAAAAAAGATTCAGATACTATGTGGGACAAGTGGTTGAAATTACTGGAGTAAAAAATTATAAAGTGAAATTTTTGCGACATAAAGGCAATGGTAATTTTTCATGGCCTATTATAGACGATATATCTTTGATTTACCAAAATGATATTGAAAGAATTATGTCTTACCCAATCTCCGAAAGAAGAGGTATAATAAAATTTAACATTTCTCAACTTAATTTTAAAATTGAATAATCTAAAATTTTAGGCTCACACACCAATTCTACATTACCTACATATAGTTAGAATAGGAAATTAGGAATAAGGAACTGTTACTTACATAGGTACAATATTTTTGTAATATTTAATACTTTCACTTATAAATATACGGTTATCTGTTTCGTTCTTACGTCATACATTGCATTAAAATTAAGAATTTTACTATAATTAAATCTCGCATTAAAATAGAAATATATTCATTGGTTTTATTTATATTAACTATGTGTAACCTACACTTTACAAATTTTTGTTTAACATTTTGTGTCACTTTTGTGTTATCGTTACATATTTTTTTGTGTTATATTTGTGTTACATGTGGCAAAAACTACGGCCTTACCCATACTTTTTTTATAATTTGTTTTGAAAATATAGCCCATTTTAAGAAACTAATTTCGATATATTTGTTTTTTATCCATTGCGTCTATTTTTAATATATTTTACAAATTTTATCCGCGAAAAGTAAACGTGACGTCACAAGAATTTAGAACAGGATTATAATCTTGGCCACTACACATAAAAAGTGACAGTCAATCAAATTAACGTCAAGCAAACGTCAGTCAAGGTCGACTAACCTAAAAATTACTCTTGTTTATATTTATTTAAATTGAATAGTTTTTTACAATGGCAAGTAAATAGTGTTTCATCCCGTCATGTCCTAATAACAAAGAAAATAATTACACGTAAAATGTAATTTATAAAGATGTCATTCAAAGATTGACGATTGCCCTTTTTTGTAGGCAAAGGTATTATTTTTTCATACTGCTTAAGATGACGTCATACATCGGTCAAATTAAGGTTATTGTTTGTTATTGAATATCTTAAAAAGTATAGACTTAATTTAAAATCTGATAAATAGAAATTGTACTGAAAGCTTATATCTCGAAACGGTTTCGAGATCTTCGTTTCTGTTCAAAAAGTTAGCATGGCCAATTAAAAAATATATCGTTACATAGTTATGTAAAGGTTGTTTGTAAATTAAAATAAAACACATTAGTATCCATGAAATTGACTTAAATTATTGTTCGTATATTTGGGGATGTATGTAATAGGTAACTTACTTGTTTACTATAAAGGTGTATTGGTATTTCTTATTATTATATCCATGTTATAATATTTCACGATACTAATTCAGGTCAAATTCTGGAAAATTCCTCATATGTTTCATTATTTTCACATTTTTTATTGTGATCATCCTTTTTACAAATTTTACACATATTCTTCCTAAAATAACAGTTCTTTTCCTCATGATTATTCTTTTTAACCGACTTCGAAAAAAAAAGAAGGAGAAGGTTCTCAATTCGGACCGTTTTTTTTTTTATTTTTTGTATGTATGTACATCGATTACTCCGCCAGTTGTGAACCGATTTTGATGGTTTCTTTTTTAATCGACAGATAATTCTTCCGGATTGGTCCCATTTTTATCTCATAAAAATTGGTTCTTAGGTTTTCAGAAATTTTGAAAAAACTGACCTTATAAGTCAATTTTTCGTAATATCTCGATGAAATATGTACCGATTTTGACGACTTATTTTTTAAGGATATAATAATTTCTTGAGATTATCTCACAGTCATATGACGAAAATCGGTTCAGTAATTTTTCAGAAATTCAGTAATTTGTCTCTGTTTACTGCTGAAAATTATATCAGAGAAAAGCCTTAGCAACGGTTGCTATTGACACGAAGTTGTCAATTTTCGTATCGACGGTGGTCTAGCGGCTAAATGTATGGTATGCAGCGCAGGGTGCACATTGCTCGAGGTTCAAATCCCATCCACCGCAGTATTTTTTTTAATTTTCCATCATTTTTTTTTAGTTGCGTTATTATTTATTTCTCAGGGCAACAAAATCACTTAAAAGGGAAAAATAAACCTTTTAAAAAAAGTGTACCGACTTCAAAAATTTGCACTGAAAAGTAAGAAATAATAAAAATTTCGTCGTAGAATTTGAAGACGGTTGGTGCCAAATTAGAAATAATTTAGTACCCAAATTCACTAATCTAGATAATTCATTAGGACCCTACGATCATCAGTACAAACACAGATAATATTGAACAGATCTTTATGTCCCTAGATGTTTACTTAATTTTGTATCCTAATTTGGCACCAACCGTCTTCAAATTCTACGACGAAATTTTTATTATTTCTTACTTTTCAGTGCAAATTTTTGAAGTGCTCTAGTGTGTGAGGGAGAGGGTGAATCCGTTGTTGCCATCTCGCTCGCACGTGCACAAGTCAAAGTTAAGGGATAACTTCCAGTTATCATCTCGCTTTGATCCCAAAGTTATACATACAAATTAAATGTTTTGTAGCAAATACGTGATATGAATCTAGAGGGGTAGACAGACAGACTCCCGTAGCTCATATCACGCGGCGACGTGTTTGAATGATTTAACAGACAGACATCTCATAGTATATCACGGTGTAACGCCACAAGGGTTTGACAGACAGACACCCTTGAGCTTGTAGTATCACGTAGATAGTGTAAGAAAGGGGTAAACAGACAGACACCCTTCATAAACTGTATGGTCGCGGGTTGGATGCTAAAAAGAGCTCCGGCAGTCTCGTGGCGATTTCGGTCGTCAGTATTGTCGGGACGGAGAGCAAACCTCCCGGGCCAGCATGGATCCAGAGATCAAGACAATTACTTATCTGTCTGAAACAGACCAGGCCAGTAACCACGCTCGTTCAATTTCCTCGTATTAGTTGCCCATTGTGCGACCCCGGAAAAACCGTCGGGCACGATATCGCTATGAGAAGTTGGAGCCAACCTCGACAACCAGTCTGCCGCGCGTCCGCGACAGACCAACCAATATCATCGTGGTTCTTCTACTGGCCTGCCGATCCACACCTCCCGGCTAGGAGCAATCCCGCCCGACATATTTCACGTACAGGCGGCAACTCTGTACGTTACTTCCGTGTCGCCGCGCAGCGATCGTTGTCGTGATTCGTCGGTGCGCGCTCTTTGGCACACTTAGACCTATCTCTGCGCGCTATATAATAGACTCGCAGAGACTTCGGAAGTTTTTACAGAGATAATGAAGCTTCCACAGATATCGTGTCGGTCGTTCTCGACCTCTCGCCAGGTCGTTCTCGACCTATTCGGCGGTTAAATCCCGGCGATCGCGGGTCGTTATCGACCTCCTGCCGGGATCATCACGGCGCAACGAACTGTTGGGCCGTGGACAGATTTGATCGTAAGTCGTTCTCGACCTCCCGTGGTTAAATCCCGGCGATCGCAGGTCGTTATCGACCTCCTGCCGGGATCATAACGGCGCAACGAACCGTTGGGCCGTGGACAGATTTGATGAAACTCTCGTACTTTGATGAAATCTTTACAGTTGTTCTCATCGGTCGTTCTCGACCTCTACCAGGACCAATACGGCGCAGTAGGCTCGTGTCGTGGACAGAGCTCACCGTTTTAATGAAACTTTCATGTCTACGCTGAAACCTTAATAGCCTATATGTCACAAATAGCCCCCGTGCCTATCCCTACATTATGCACATATTAACAAAATTTCATAACCGTATTGATGACGTCACTGTCGCGCCCGTCGCTCGCTCCCGCCGGTGCTGCCACCGCGCGGCTCGCGGACAAGTCAGGAACACAATGACTGATGACGGCCTTCGATTAAAAGATAACGGCGAACGAAATGGCGTGGCGTCCTTTGTCCTTTCAGTTTTATGGTAATCCGTTATTAATATCCCAATCCAGCGCCTGGGCCCATAACCTGAATAAAACAGATTACTTATATTGTGTTTTTAATGTTTGTTTTAATTAATCTGACAACAAACTAATGTTAGTTTATTTTTAATTTTACTGTTAAGGCTTGAGCAATTATCTCAACACCCCAGCCCGGCACATTACAACAAGAAATGGCCAAATCGCGTGCCAAGTCTCTCAGCACGCAAGAATAACTCTGGCCCCCACTCACAATCGGGAAGCATTTTTTCTACTCTCACGTCGGGATCACCAATTTACACTCTCTTGGGCTGTGTAGTTAATAATTTTATTGTGTTGTGGTTGTTAAGAGTTGTTGATTGATACAAAGTGACTGAATTTAATACTTTATTTAAGATATTTCACAATAATAAGCTTAAACGCATTAATGCTGCGTATATCCTAACTAATATGTAATTGACAACTTTCACGAGTGACTGTCACTGCGTAATCCATATGTAAAGCTAATGCGATTACGTTGGTCAATATGCGAGTAGCCTATATCGGCTATATGAGACGTACTCCATATGTGGACCAAACCTTGCTACGTGCTACAGGTTCCAAGGGCAATGTGACAGTGTGCCGGGAGGGCCCAAAACTTCTATTTATTTACTATGAACAAAGAAACTGTATGTATTGTTATGTATTTAAATAATAACAGCTTTTATGGAATACAGATTTATTAATATTAATTACTTGCTAGCTGTACAGTTCTCTCTTATGTGCCACGAATGCTACCACAGACCACCTACATTATATTTACCTAGTCTATGTAATGGAGGCGTTGGTACACACATATACAGCCTCCACTACACTGTATTCCCACGATAATGTGTGAGGTCCTCATTTCACACTAGGGTAATAAACAATATTAGCTTTACACCTCAAAACACAACTAATTTACTCTTATTAGAACATAAACAAACATTTGTACAATCGTGTTTAAAATCATTAGCTTAAAAAGTACTGTCGAAAACATTTAATTATTTATTTAGGTATAAGACCTCTACGTAATAAAAATACTACCTTTCAAAAATATTATATGTGGAGAAGAAGTGGAAAGAAGTTTCAGATGTCACAATGTGGGTGAATTAAAGTAGTAAGGCTTCTTTATGGCATTTCTGTTTCTGATGGCGTACCTTTTCATTTTTGACCTCCTTGGCATCATATACTCACCATCCCTTGTTGAGTCTAGCCATTTTACGAGTTTTTTTTTTAATATTAAATCGGTTTTGGAGAGTATTGTATTCTGGGTGGGTACAATAGCCGGCCTCTGTGTTTACTGAAGACTCACTATTAGGTTGTGACTAGAAGAATTATGACGCCAGCTAACAATCTTCTGAAAGACTTCTTTATGGTATTTCTGATTCTGATGGCGTATATTTTCATTTTCAAGCTCTACGGCGTCGTAAACTTTCCAGCCCTTGTTGAGGCCAGTCACCTTACGGAGTTTTTTAATATTAAATCGGTTTTGGAGAGGATTGTATTCTGGGTGGGTACAATAGCCGGTCTCTGTGTGTCAGGTGTCGTTGTTGGAGTAGCGTCCTCCACCTGTCGCAATCACTGAGAACGAGGCTCCTGTCTCACGGCTTCCACCTCTAGATCATGGGCCAGTTCATCCTTCAGGGCGCTGTGGTGGCCCAGTCGTACTGCAGCTCTTACCTCCATGCTGCGGATGCCATCGATGAATGCTTGCATGAGGTTCGCAGCAATGAACTCTTGTCCGGCAGATGGGTACGCCTTCCTTACGATCTTTTCGATCTCCAGAGACCATTGCTGCAGGCTCTCACCAGCATGTTGCGTCCTGTCTCTCAGCTGCGCTTGGTAGACGTGCTCCAGGTGTTTGTCCTTTGCCTCGATCAGGTTCCCTTACGTGGTGCAGCTGTCTGGAGAGGCCTCCAGAACCGACAGTGCACGGCCCCTTAAAGCCACTGTTAAAGCGGTCAGAGATTGCTAGTTTGTCCAGCCGTTGGCCGTGCACATTGACACCGAGACGACGACGCCTCCAGAAATAGGAGCGGTCAACTTCAGTTTCCTTACTTCATTCTGGAGCACCTCGCATCGGCTGTCAAGTCGTGCCTCCAACTCTCCGTAGGGGTCGTTAAGTCTTGCATCCAATTCTCCGCTCATCCTTGTCTGTATTTCCTTATGGAGATCCTTACAGTGCTGTTGGAGGTCTTCGATTTTTTCCTCGTGCATGTCTGTAACCCTCTGTAGCTGCTTCACCTCAATAGTCACCTTTCCCAGTGATTCTGAAAGCAGCTCCTTTAGGCTATAGCAGACTGCTCCTTCAACAGCCGGCAAGTCTGCTCCTCCCGAAGTCTGGCCTCCTCCTCTTGTCGTCGGGCCTGCTCCTCCTGACGTCGGGCCTCCTCCTCCTGTCGTCTGGCCTGCTCCTCCATCAGCCAAACCAGCATCCCCATATCGAATGCCTGGGGAGCACCTGCTCCAGCAGGAAACCCAGCAGCATCAGTATCAACTCCAGCAGCAGCCTCGTCGACCTCTTCGCCGTGATGTCCAGCAGCAGTTTGTCGTGGTGTAATCGGCATTTTTGAATCCCACTTCTGACACCAATTTGTTACGAGCTAGGGTTCGAAGAGATTCAAAATACCGAATAAATAGACAAGATTGTTCTACAAAGTTGTAGACGGTCAATGACCGCCCTCGGTGCAGGCTCGTCGTTAAATACCTTCACCGCGGCCGATTTGGTACTTATGATATGGTACATACGGTCCATTTTCGTTTGCAGTTGTGATGACGCATTTTATATTTGATTCTTTCTGGAAGTTTCTAGAGACGTCTGTCGACCTTGATGTGTTTAGGTGTTTATGTGTGCGATTTAAGTACCTACTCGTTACAATATTCTAGGTGTGTGACCTCTGTGTTTTCTGAAGTCGGCGAGGCTCAAACCTACCACTTAACATACCTCTCCATAAATTCTACCATAATAGAGAATTGTTAACTTGACCTTTGTTTTGACTCCATCGCTAAAAGGAAAATTACATTATATGTTATTCCTACTACGGGGTGCTGGTGTAGGTACCCCACACAAAAGTTGTCAATAAAGAAAAAGATAGTTATAATTTTTAAACACATTTTTTATTATTAGGAAGTAGTATTAAAGGAGGATGTAAAATAATATATAAAACTACTGGTCACTTTTTCATTACATGTTGGGCATATTTTATATTGATTATATAAAACATGTAATTTCAAATTATAATTTCTGGAAGGTTTACTTCATTCATACACATTGTCGTGCATAGTGTATAGCATGATTACAACCTTCTTTTTAGGTGACTTCAAAAGATAAAGGTGCATCTCTCCCGATTTTGTGTGTCTAAAAATAGTGGTGGAATTTCCCGTTTATTTTTACTTACGATCCGACTACTATTATCCCTTTTTCTAGTAACTTCTTGGCTGTAGGTATTGACGTGAACAGTTCAAGTCACATGTCAAGTTCCTATTTAGGTCTTGTACAGGAGCAGTCAGTTACATAACATAGTGCTCCGCCAATGGAACTCCTCGTGGTAAACTTTCTTTTCCCAAATACATAAAACCGTTTATCGTGTATCCTGTTTTGGTATCACAAAGCAAAATGTTTTTTGTCTGGTTTTGACAGAATAAACATCTTAAAAACAAACCGACCGGAAAATCCGAGCAGCTGTTCATCGATGGTGTGTATAATTCTGTACTGCACTTTATAATTATTTTTTTCTTTCTTCACGGGTTGTCTTACAGCTATAATGTCATCATATAAATCCCTTATAGGAGCTAGACGATCTACTTGACGATGAGCTTCTCTAGTTTCTCTATCATGAAATCTGAGACGATTTGACAAAAACTCAAACCTGCATCTTGGCAGCGTAACCCTGTATGCTGGAAAATAGTTAAAGTATGCAATAAAGCAGTGCAGCAATTTACTAAAGTCGAAATAACACGAAAATGTAATGTAATGTTACTTGATCCAATGTAATCTGTTGGTAAAAAAATGTTCAGAACATAACCTCGACGAAGTTGTTGTGTCACATTGCAGTTTTTGTGATATTTGGATCATTAAAATAAAGTAAATTCAGTTATTGATGATTATAAATCGCAGTCGTGAAGTAGAGTTTAAGGGCATTACACGTTTCGATGGCGCCGTATCTATCAAAACAACAAAAGATAAGGCTTGCCCTAGCTGTAACGGTGGGAACAATGGACATTAAGAAAAAGAGAAAGTGTTGGGTTAAAGAATACTTAATGTTAAGAAAAAAACTGTCTCATATGAACATTGTGCATATTTTGGAACCAGAAGATTTCAGAAATTTTTTAAGAGTAGATTCTGAGCAGTTCGATTATTTATTAAGTTTAGTATCTAAATATATAGAAAAAAAAGATACGATATTTCGAGAAAGTGTAAGTGCCAAGGAACGTTTGTTGGTGACATTGCGTTTTCTAGCTACGGGAAATTCATATCAAGATTTAAAGTACAGCTCTCTGATATCTGAGCCGCTTCTATCACAACTTATACCAGAAACATGCTGGGCAATATACAAATGTTTGAGACATTACATACAGGTGAGTAATTAATAAAACATTTTTTCATAGTTTTTAATACCTTTATTTAATGCTTTTTTATGGGCCGAAAAATTAAAAACTCCTTCATGACATCTCCAGAACCCTCTGTTATTGTTACTGATGTCGTATCTGCTCGTTCTTCGGATGAAGTAAAAGCAGTGTTTGGGAAGTCTGACTGTGAATATTGTGTAAATGGCGAGTAAAGGGGCAATTCCAGATGATTTTGTTGAGATAGTATAGCATGAGGTAATTCTAAATGATGGATGGGATGCGATGATTGTAGTTGTTGGTGTGGAGATTGTGTGTGATGGTATGGAGATTGTGTGGGATGCGATGATTGTTGCTGTTGGTGTGGAGATTGTGTGTGATGCGGTGATTGTAGCTGTTGGTGTGGAGATTGTGTGGGATGCGATGATTGTTGCTGTTGGTGTGGAGATTGTGTGTGATGCGGTGATTGTTGCTGTTGGTGTGGAGATTGTGTGTGATGCGGTGATTGTATCTGATGGTATGGAGATTGTGTGGGATGCGATGATTGTTGCTGTTGGTGTGGAGATTGTGTGTGATGCGGTGATTGTAGCGGTTGGTGTGGAGATTGTGTGTGATGCGGTGATTGTATCTGATGGTATGGAGATTGTGTGGGATGCGATGATTGTTGCTGTTGGTGTGGAGATTGTGTGTGATGCGGTGATTGTAGCTGTTGGTGTGGAGATTGTGTGGGATGCGATGATTGTTGCTGTTGGTGTGGAGATTGTGTGTGATGCGGTGATTGTTGCTGTTGGTGTGGAGATTGTGTGTGATGCGGTGATTGTATCTGATGGTATGGAGATTGTGTGGGATGCGATGATTGTTGCTGTTGGTGTGGAGATTGTGTGTGATGCGGTGATTGTAGCTGTTGGTGTGGAGATTGTGTGTGATGCGGTGATTGTATCTGATGGTATGGAGATTGTGTGGGATGCGATGATTGTTGCTGTTGGTGTGGAGATTGTGTGTGATGCGGTGATTGTAGCTGTTGGTGTGGAGATTGTGTGTGATGCGGTGATTGTAGCTGTTGGTGTGGAGATTGTGTGTGATGCGGTGATTGTATCTGATGGTATGGAGATTGTGTGGGATGCGATGATTGTTGCTGTTGGTGTGGAGATTGTGTGTGATGCGGTGATTGTAGCTGTTGGTGTGGAGATTGTGTGTGATGCGGTGATTGTATCTGATGGTATGGAGATTGTGTGGGATGCGATGATTGTTGCTGTTGGTGTGGAGATTGTGTGTGATGCGGTGATTGTATCTGATGGTATGGAGATTGTGTGGGATGCGGTGATTGTAGCTGTTGGTGTGGAGATTGTGTGTGATGCGGTGATTGTATCTGATGGTATGGAGATTGTGTGGGATGCGATGATTGTTGCTGTTGGTGTGGAGATTGTGTGTGATGCGGTGATTGTATCTGATGGTATGGAGATTGTGTGGGATGCGATGATTGTTGCTGTTGGTGTGGAGATTGTGAGTGATGCGGTGATTGTATCTGATGGTATGGAGATTGTGTGGGATGCGATGATTGTTGCTGTTGGTGTGGAGATTGTGTGTGATGCGGTGATTGTATCTGATGGTATGGAGATTGTGTGGGATGCGATGATTGTAGCTGTTGGTGTGGAGATTGTGTGTGATGCGGTGATTGTATCTGATGGTATGGAGATTGTGTGGGATGCGATGATTGTAGCTGTTGGTGTGGAGATTGTGTGTGATGCGGTGATTGTATCTGATGGTATGGAGATTGTGTGGGATGCGATGATTGTAGCTGTTGGTGTGGAGATTGTGTGTGATGCGGTGATTGTATCTGATGGTATGGAGATTGTGTGGGATGCGATGATTGTTGCTGTTGGTGTGGAGATTGTGTGTGATGCGGTGATTGTATCTGATGGTATGGAGATTGTGTGGGATGCGATGATTGTTGCTGTTGGTGTGGAGATTGTGTGTGATGCGGTGATTGTAGCTGTTGGTGTGGAGATTGTGTGTGATGCGGTGATTGTATCTGATGGTATGGAGATTGTGTGGGATGCGATGATTGTTGCTGTTGGTGTGGAGATTGTGTGTGATGCGGTGATTGTATCTGATGGTATGGAGATTGTGTGGGATGCGATGATTGTAGCTGTTGGTGTGGAGATTGTGTGTGATGCGGTGATTGTATCTGATGGTATGGAGATTGTGTGGGATGCGATGATTGTAGCTGTTGGTGTGAAGATTGTGTGTGATGCGGTGATTGTATCTGATGGTATGGAGATTGTGTGGGATGCGATGATTGTTGCTGTTGGTGTGGAGATTGTGTGTGATGCGGTGATTGTATCTGATGGTATGGAGATTGTGTGGGATGCGATGATTGTTGCTGTTGGTGTGGAGATTGTGTGTGATGCGGTGATTGTATCTGATGGTATGGAGATTGTGTGGGATGCGATGATTGTTGCTGTTGGTGTGGAGATTGTGTGTGATGCGGTGATTGTATCTGATGGTATGGAGATTGTGTGGGATGCGATGATTGTAGCTGTTGGTGTGGAGATTGTGTGTGATGCGGTGATTGTATCTGATGGTATGGAGATTGTGTGGGATGCGATGATTGTTGCTGTTGGTGTGGAGATTGTGTGTGATGCGGTGATTGTATCTGATGGTATGGAGATTGTGTGTGATGCGGTGATTGTATCTGATGGTATGGAGATTGTGTGGGATGCAAAGAAACTGAAGAAGATGATTGTTCAAAATTTGAGTCAGATGAATATATTGTTCGTTGAAAAGAAGCAATAGAGGGACATCCTAAAACTAAATGAGAATCTTCGGTTAATCTGTCAAGTGTGGCATAACAAATTACGTCTGATATTAATTTCCGGCTGTCTTTTGCTTAAATCACTTAGCTGGAGGCCTATGGATTTCCCTAACACCTCAAAGGAATCTTCTTTACTTGACATTAACTGATTTGCCTTATCAATAAGGCTTTCTTGTTTTCATATCAAAGTTAGTTTTTTCTTCTTTTTCTGTGATGGTCGGAGTTCATTGCAATTTGGATTTTCATTTTCTTCATTTGAAGACAACGAATACTCCTGAAAGATAATTAAAGATGATTATTTTTGTTGCAGCTACCTCAATCAGAAGAAGAGTGGGAAGAGACTGCAGCTCAATTTGAAACTAAGTGGAACTTCAACAATTGTGTCGGGACGTGTGATGGGAAGCACATTGCCATCGTAAAACCACCTGGAAGTGGTTCATTATATCACAATTATAAAGGGTTTTTCAGTGTAGTATTATTCGCTGTTGTAAATGCCAACTACGAATTTATGTACGTGCACACTGGAACTAATGGATTTGTTGGTGATGGATCTATTTTGAAATCAACAAGTTTTTACAGAAAACTTGAAAACAATGAGTTAAATTTACCACCTCCTTCCTTACTACCACGCACAAATACTTCAGTTCCTTACGTATTTCTAGGTGACAGTGCTTTTGCTCTAAAGAGAGATTTCATGAAACCATTCCCATTTAAAAATATAACCCACGATCAACGAATATTCAATTATCGCCTGTCCCGGGCCCGCAGGGTGGTAGAAAATGCTTTTGGGATTCTGTCTTCAAGGTTTAGAGTATTTAGATCACCTTTAGGTGTAGATGTTGACAATGTCGATCCTATTGTACTGGCTTGTTGTGCGTTAAGAAAAAAATCACCTACATATATAACACCACGAAACATTGATAGAGAAAATACAAAAACTGGCACATTCCATAAAGGAGATTGGCTAAATAATATTGAAGGTCTGTCTTCATTACAACATACTAGTGAAAATCAGCGAAACAGTGAAGCAAACGAAGTTCGCAATACGTTCATGAATTATTTTAATTCTGTAGGACGTGTCGCCTTTCAGGAAAAAATTATTGAAGTCGTGCCTATGTTAAATAGTAGTCATAATGTTTCAAATAATTAATAACAAATTGTTTAAAATAAACCCTATATAAACCTATATAGTTGTTGTTATTTCCCATTTTAATGTTTAGTTACTTGTATCCACTGGTTGACGACATGGTTCTGCTGGGGATGCTAAAAAATTAAATGCTTCAAAGTACCACAGGGTCGGTACGTATACTTCTTCTGTTCCTGCGCCAGTGTGTCTCGATGCTTTGACCTAAAAATAAAACATCGCATTATACATACTTATTATTATGACGAAACAACAGGTAGGTCACAATATTACAGTAGAACTTGATGTGATGCTCACTAAAAACGACCCTTAAGGAGGTAGGTGCAACGGGGTGTAGAAGTTTGTATAGGGAAATCGTATTACCTACGTGTAGGTATCAACTTGAAACTTGGTACAAATATTCTTCAAAACTAATAATAAAACACGTATTTTTGGATTTGGAAACGACCCTTAAGGAGGTAGGTGCAACGGGGTGTAGAAGTTTGTATAGGGAAATCGTATTACCTACGTGTAGGTATCAACTTGAAACTTGGTACAAATATTCTTCAAAACAAAACAACCATTAAGAAATTGTTAAATTGGGCATGGGGAAATATTTTTACGGGACTGGGAAGATATTAATAATTATCTACCGAATTTATACTTTATTTAACTTCTGACTGACGGGGAATTTACGGGGGTAAAAGATAAGATCTCTGCGTATTTACATAGATTAAGTACCTACGTCATTATTCCTAATTCTATGCGAACGAAGTCGCGGGCAAAAGCAGGACTCACCTTTTTTAATTCTTTGAAATAAGTAGTCTTTAAATTGTCTATTTTTTTCTTGACGGTTTTTGGGTTAGCATTTCTGTCTATATTTTTATAAATATCCAACAAGACTTTGTAACCCTCTTCCCGCAAAGACTTGTTGAAATAGTTTATATCTGCCTTATTATATAAATATGGCATCTCCCTATAAACTTCTATCATGTTTAATAAAATTTCTCTTTCGTCAGGCATTGCCGCCGCCGCTGATGGAATAGTTGTCATTTTTACTTGCTCTGTGGCTGCGCGCTACACGTCTGATTCGAAACACGGGCGCCTTCCAACTGCCAACTAGTCGTCCTAAATAGGAAGAATCGTAACCTAAATAGGAAACAGAGCGGTCGGGCCTTCCTAACTGTTCTAAATAGGATGCTAACTGTCCTAACTGCAATTACATCTTCCTATTTCCTAAATAGATTTTCTAAAAATTGTATAGTGTAATAGGCGCTTAAATAGAAGGTATGAATATATCAAGATGTCCTGATAGTAGAAGTAATATCTCCGTTGGCAACACTGGACATATTGAAATACTGGCTGTTTGTTATCTTGTTTGAATTTGACGTTTAAAACATTGTTTAGGCTGTCCCATTAAACCAGGAGTAAGAGTGGTCCTATGTTTATAAGCCGAACATACATTACAATTCTTAATATAGTCCATAACATCACGAAACATACCCCGCCAAAAATATTTAAGACTAAGTTTCCTATGCGTTTTGAAAACTCCCATATGTCCAAACGTAGGAGGATCATGATGATCAGCAATAATCTGATTTCGTTGAGACTTAGGAACAACTATCTTCCAGTCAAACTCATTAGTCAAAGAATACTTGCCTTTACTGTATCTAAACAATGTATCATTTTCTATGCGAAAATTAGAAAAATTAGAAGGATTAGATTTGCAACCATCAAATATACCTTGAACCAAGCGTCAACATCATTCACTGCTGAAACAACTACTTTCTCAACATTTATCAAACGAGACAGAGAATCAGGAACAACATTATCTTTACCTTTTCTGTGTTCAATCGTAAAGTTAAACTGTGACAACCTTTTTTTTACTTACAAGCTAACTTAACTATATTTATATATTATATCTAATCTTTTTTTGTTTTTTTTAAAATATTTTTGTTTTTTGTTTACAAAGAAATTACTATTTTACAAACCTTATGAAACTAACTTAACAAACTAGTTTTAATTTTCATATATATGCACAGCTTTTTTAAAAACATTTATTTACATGATCTAACCCATATCATAAGTTTGATGGCTAGATTATTATGATGCTTCACGAGCTGTTTGCTATAGACTGGATTATTCGTAGAGCCTTATCCAACTCCACGACACTGCGAGCACCACCTAACCCAAATTTGGATATTTTGCTGGGTAATTCTGCTCTTTTTGTAGATAAAATAGTTGTCAACGTGAGCCCCATGTCGTTTTTAACTGCAGCAATCCTAGCAATATTCTCTTTTGTGACTTTACCACTCTTGAGCTGCTGGATGGCACACAGCAAGGGATCATATGAAAAGATATCAGAGAAATGCTCTGCCCCTGGTGTATCTGCATAGTACAAACGCCTATCCTTTGTGACATCTAAGCCTAAGGATACCGCCATGGCACATTTTGGTGAAAACCCAGCTGTCTGCTTGTATGCATAAGCAGCACACATCCCAGTTAGCCGGTTCAAAGTGTACTCCATATCACCGACTGCAATGCTTGGTCCACCCTTTGTTATAGTGAGTGTCGTTCCACCATCAATCAATGCTCATCCTATGGTCATCTTTTGCCCAGGCTGGAGTCCTTTAAGTGCTAATTGCATTTTCTTTCCTTGACATAGGATGGACTCGACTATCTCTTTATCTGCTAAAAATAAGTCATTCAATTGGGCCTCATAAAATTCAGTTCCTTTGAATGAGGAAACTGCTACATTCTCTTCAAAGTTGTATGTTGCCATTGGTATCACTTCCTTCGTAGGTCTCGGTACAGTAGCGAGTTTCCACTCTTGGAATGGCTCTGGTGGTAAACCCTGCTGTCGTCTGCTTGGACGCGTTGTGGTTCCTGTTTAGCGGGTAGTTTGAAAAAAGCTTTTAATTATTTGTTTGTTTTATACAGTGCACTACTCTATTTGTTTTTCATGGAATGTCATAACCAAGGAAAACAATGTTTTAAACGTCAAATTCAAACAAGATAACAAACAGCCAGTATTTCAATATGTCCAGTGTTGCCAACGGAGATATTACTTCTACTATCTTGATATATTCATACCTTCTATTTAGGCAATGGTAATAACCTTTAAACATCAAAATTGCTTTTTTTCTAATATAATTATAATCATCAATAACTGAATTTACTTTATTTTAATGATCCAAATATCACAAAAACTGCAATGTGACAGTTGACTTCCAATTTTTTCCTCTTCAATGGCTTTTCCCAAACCTTACGACGTTTCTTGTCTGATGGAACACGATGTACACCTTCATTTTTACAATTTTACCGGAACATTTAATTATATTAGTAGAAGAAAGGCCTATCCTGTATAACAAATGCCTTCCGGTATATTCGGACAGGTATAAAAAAAGAAGGTCAAAAGAAAGTGACCAAATTATAAGTGGATTAATAAGTCTGTCATTAGTGGATGTACCCAAAATCTCCTTCGCGTTCTTCTTCTTCTGTTTATTACGCAGATAGCCAATGCTGCTATTTCCGCAGAGTTCACAGTAGGTAGACACGTCTTAACTCGCCTAACGTTAATTTAAAATGGCATAAAAACCGTTCGTACGAATAGCAACATTACGACGCGTTAAAAAACAGCTGAACAGCTAAAAAACGCGGCGCCTAAAAAACTCCCGTGCGAACGCCGCGCACATTGCGGCATTATTATATTATTAAATTAATAATATTTTATACCTACAAACCTGTTCCTCTTATTCAATACAGTAGTTTTTTCCATTAATAATTTGCTTCTTGACCACATATCAAATTGGCAAATTTTGACAGGGTGCGTTCAAAGTAACAACTTTTGATTTTGTTAGTTCAGTAAATTAGCCCCCACCCATCTAAATGAGGCTAAAGTTAAATGAGGAAAAATGAAGTTAAATGAGGAAAACTAAATAAGTCCTAGACGGTATTATATATAAATATTAATTAACCATTGATAAAACTCTTGTTTTTATTTTTTTAAATTGGCGAGTTTTGTAAGTGGCCGCCTCACTTATATATGAGAAGTTTTCTTTTTCAACTGGAAAAGACGTGTAATTATCCCACTTCTGATATTTTTTGTTTATTAATTTGTTAGAACAACACTATGTGAGTGCTTTAGTTAAAAACTAAATTGCTCATACATTGTTTTGCTCAAACAATAAAAATGTTAGACTGATTGTAAAAAATAATTAATTGTAAAATTGTTTATATTTTGTTACTATATTAAGTGTATATAAAACTCAGAAGACAATAAACTAAGGCTAAAAATAGAGTACCCAGTTTCGAAAATGAGAAATTATGCCAACCCAACGTGGCGAGAAGTTGACAGGTGCGGCAAATCTCCTATATTTTTGGACACAATATGACGCTGCGCAGGCGTTGTTCTCGATTCTGAGCTATAACTTTTTTTTATTATGTTTTTTTTTAATATGTGTGCATTGGTCATTACATACTCAGCTTTCTTATCGCGCTCGCCTAGTGGCTCGCGCTGATAATAGCGCCTCGTGCGTAAAGACCAACATAGCACACTTGTATCATAATGTATTATGTAAGATTAATCTATTTTAAGAAACTAATTTGAATATTTTTGTTTTCTATGCAGTAGATTTTCTGTCCCGTGGCACTACTCGTTTGTGATGGAATTAGTACCACGGTTATTAACGTGCCCCGGTGGTACCTGTTAGATAAGTGAGATGAGAAATGGTACAGAAAGACTCTTTTTACTTAAATGATGACATCGCTTTGTCAGTGTTCAACTCATGGTCCTACTAATTTGAGCTACTAGTGAGACAATACCTTAACACATAGGGTTCTTAGTCCCACTATTATCTCGTCTCTGAAAACTTATATATAAGTTCAAAATAGGTTAGCGAGGAGCGTGGTATAAAATGGTGGTATAGTGTGATAAAAAAAACCGGTCAAGTGCGGGTCGGACTCGCGCACTAAGGGTTCCGTATAAAAATGGCAAAAAATATTTATTTTATTCTGTTTTTTAGTATTTGTTGTTATAGCGGCAACAGAAATACATCATCTGTGAAAATTTCAACTGTCTAACTATCACGGTTCATGAGATACTGCCTGGTGACAGACGGACTAACAACGGAGTCTTAGTAATAGGGTTTCCGTTTTTACCCTTGGGGTGTGACCACGAACCCAACATATTAATAAAAATGGGACCACGAGCACTGGTGGGTGATAATGGGTAGGACCACGAGTCGGACATCACTTTGTCGTCTTATCTGTCGGGGAAACTTTTACAATAAAGACTATTAGAAAAATAAATTAGTTATTACTTTACCGAATTGATGGGTATTATATTCAGCCGCTTTTTTGATTATATTTTTTACTTTAAGATTTAAAAATTGTAAATAAAGTGATACAAACTGTAGAATGTAAATTGTACCAATTATTATAATATTAAATGTAATACGAATAATAATATTTACTGTTGTTTTATTTACCTATTCTAGCTATCTCGTCCTCGCCTTCCCACTGGTACAATATGAGTTTACAATAATTCTATTGACCGCATACGAAACGATGTCATTAGAGAAGAATGCGGAGTGAAAGATGGTGTGACTAAACTGAAGAAAAGTAGTTTATGCTGGTTTGGACACAATGAAAGAATGAAGGATGAAAGATTGACTAGAAAGGTTTACATGGCTGAAGTGAAAGGAAATGCTGGTAGAGGACGACCTAGGTGTACTTAGGTGTACACACAATCGCCGAGCATGTATGAAAGGTATGATGATGAAGCGAAAGAGTTGGGATGAAAGGCGTGATGATAGGTAGATAGGGTTTTATTGAATAGGAAATATGGGTTGTTAAACTTTGCCCCCGTTTTCTCTTTCATAATCTATTACAATGCTCTTATTTTTTTTTAAAGCGCTCTTATACCATTACCCTTCAATTATACATAATGCCGTTTTTTGTAGCATAATAAAAATTCAAAATAATAATTATTTTGTGATAGATTATGAAAGAAAAAACAGGGGCAAAATAATCCTTTATTCTACTACCCATATTTTCTATTCAATAAAACCCATTGGAAAAATAACAGCTATTTCACTTAGATATGTTGAATAAGTAACTATATGCTGAATTACAGTGACACGGATTATTTACAGATAAATTAGGAATAGATTATCTCCATACAAATTATGGATATAGGACCCTTAATGCTCAGCACCTAAACATGATAGATCCATGTTTAATAATCTTAAACCTTTCTTCTGAATCAACCTATCTAATAAAAATCTAAACAATTTAGTAGTTTTAGCGTGAGGCGGTCACAGACAGACTTTGTTTTATAATACATACATGTGTACTGAGTGAGAAATTATCTCCCATGATGTAGGTACGTGTAAGTGTGGAGTGACTGATAGTGTTGTATATGTCGCCGATGTTGAAAGCTAGCTCTTTAGAAACGGCTGAACCATAAGCCGCCAGGTCATTTAAAATTTAGTTCCTTATTTTGCCACTATAGCGCTAGGCTCACGCAACTTAGCACAAAAAATTTGGGCTAGGAAAAATAAGCCAATATTAATGGCGTCGTATCGCCATCTCTTTCACGTCATATACAGATGACAGAGATAGCAAATATGTCTATACCAATGCACAGTACGATGTTGTTAGGTTGGCAGTACCTTTCAGCCCTAATTTGATTTCATTTTAATGTATTGTATGGCAGTCCCGACTCATTAAAGAACATTGTGATTGCTACTTACTCTCTCTATGCTCTATGTATAGCGCTAACAGTCTTTAAAAAATATGGCGCCAACCAACAGCCGATTATTTGTGTATTGTTTTATGTAAAGTGCTTTGTTTTGAATTAAAATAGACAGTATAATAAAAGAAAAAGTAACACATAATGGATTTACCTGCAAATAATGAGCCGGACACTAGTTTTAAACAAAAATTTGATTCTAAATAATACGAATTCAAAGAACAACTTATTTTACAATTTGGCTAAGTATCCTTTAGCCATTTAATTAAATGCCTAGCTATCAAATTGAGTGGCTGATTTAACCATTTGGCGGCGACATGTATATTGTTCTAAAGGACCAACAAGGAAAGGACGACCAAGGCGTACTTTCATTAATCAAAATTTTTTTTTCTCGGTTTGTCTTACAGCTCCCCAAACCGTGTTCCGGTTCCAGGGTACCCAGCGGAAGACCAAGTCTCCGTCGTTTAGCCGATGGTATTTATGAGGCTATACCTAACGTCGCTATTTCTGTTGAGATATATTTAGATGGAAAAGCCTCTAAGTGTGGTTTGTCGGATTATGAATTAAAAAACCCATTGGTACATGGCCGGGATCCGGGATCGAACTCGGGGTCTGCCTAGTTAATACCAGACGTCTTAACCACTCGGCCACCGACGCACCTATCAACACATTAATCAAATGAAACGATGTTGTGGATGAAGCAAGAGAAGTATGCAAAGACCTAGGCAAGTGGCGCTCCATACTCTGTTTACAAACAGGCGTGAAGGTGGAGTAGCCAGACACTGGTAGCCGGTATCAATGTCCACATATAGTCAGTTGCAATCTTAGGATTTTGTCTTGAATTATAGATCATCAGGCTGGGTTCTTGGCGCCAAATAAGTTGAGCCATGCCAAGCTGTAGGAGAGGGGGAGGCGATGGTATACAGCCACAGACCTCAACGGACTGGTTGTTGTCAAATTATTATTGTGCCCAAAGAAATTTAATTCGAGCGCCATTACGCCATTGTGGTGCAGTAGTCGGACGAGTGTACGTGGAACTAAAGCTTGTGATATGTTTTTTAGAGATGGTTGCAAAATACCAGTTGCCAATATTAATGGCGTCGTATCGCCATCTCTTTCACGTTATATACAGATGACAGAGACAGCAAATATGTCTATTGTCTATACCTCAGATTGTCTATACCAATCCACAGTACGATGTTGTTAGGTTGGCAGTACCTTTCAGCCCTAACTTAGTTTCATTTTAGTCCCGACTCTTATTAAAGAACATCTTAAAGAAGAACATAGTGATTGCTACTTACTCTATGCCACTATCTATGTAATCAAAGACATATTCGAACCAAATTCCTAAAATAATGTAGTTCCATATTTCGCCGCGCTCCAAGTTATATTAAATGGTCTGCCTCCGTATTACGTACCTCAGTTACTAACAAAAAAACTAAGGTAACCATCCACCCACACACAGATTAGTAAATATGACAGGCCGAGAGTGAGTGTACCGTACAAACTCGCTCTTCTCTGTCTATCGTACATTACTAATCTGTGGATGGTAACTTTCGCTTTTTGTTAGTAACTGATACATGTAATAAGGGGGCTGTGCTGTGTGTACCTGTAAATTCGTGTGACCTAATTTATGTATGTTTTAGTTCAAAATAGCTTTCGACAAAATTCATTATTAGCAATTTACCTACCTGTAAATATCTACCTACATAATCCGACATCCCGGTCTTAGATGCTTTTACATTTAACTATTAGGGATACTTCGTCTTTCGCTGGGTATCCTGGACTGCCTGGGACCGATAACGGTAAGTTAACCCGTGAAGAAAAAAGAAGATAGATGCGAGAGTCTCATACAAAAGTTACAGAATTAGAGTCACTATTTTTATCTTTGTAGATTAGTAGACTAGACATACCTGAAAAACAGGTTCACCTGCGGTGCGAGCGCTGACGGTCTATAGCGTATAGTCAGCTATGTAGACAACATATACTCGAGCTACCATGGCGCGACGGCGTAGACAAAGACAAAATGTACACTGTAAGAAAGAGATAGAGGCAAAGTGTCGCATCATGTTACAAGACAACTTTTGTCTACAGGCAGAACTTTTACCAAAATCTCTATTTAGACCACTACATGGAGAAATTTTCTCTAGCCACCAATACTCAATAGCACGTCATGCTCGCACGACTGAAATCAAAGAAATTGTATTCGAGCGCGCTCTCTAATACAGTAGAAATCGGTAGGAGCATTATATACTCTTTGGCAATTATAAATTATTTATATCCTCTTTGGTTGATATGCTCTAAGCCGTAGACTGAGTATAGTCTCTAAGCCGCAATACAATTTATTTATGCCGTTCAATCGACCATTGCCTTTGTAGAATCCCTTTTAAGAAGTGTTCATAGAAGCATTAGAAGCCCATGATTGTGTATAGTGAATGCTTAGAACGTAGACTGAGGCTTAGTATATGGCTTAGAACATCTACTGTGTCTCGTAAATATCATCTAATGTTATGGCATAATATTAGAAAATATTTCTAACAGTTGCCTATGATGGCTGTATATGAACTAACACTTTTGCCTCAAAAAAATCGATTTAAAAAAATACTGATGAAATGTCAAACAAAATTATATTCAATTCAAGAAATGGCGGATTGCTTGGTTATTACATCGCGTCATTTACGTTTGAGCTAAAATAAATTGAATCTTTCATTAATTGCTGTATACGATATTATAACTTTTTGTTGAAATTAATTTATTGCGTGCTGTCATAAAAATCTGACATTTCGAAAAACTTTTTAATTTTACTTTTTTTTTTCGAATCCACGTTCTTTTTTAATTAAAAAAAACAAACGCCGAGCAACCGCTTTAAAATAGATTTTGCCGCCTGTCCTGTCCCAAAAGGTAAGAAAGACATCTTTTCTGCATTTATTTAGTAATGTAATACGTAATTAGTTGCGTAATTCTACTAAACAATAATTTTATTTATACTCCACGCTCCATTTAGAGTCACCCCGGCTCCATAACTTTTTTTTTTCAAATGTAAAAAAAAACATTTGACATTTCATATTTTATCGCGGCGAATTCGTATTATTATTTTATTGCAGTAAAATAATAATATGATGGAAAGAGTACATATGAATATGAATTATTTAATTCTCTGTATTTCAAGGATTATGCGGCTTTGCATGAAAAACGTCATGTTTATCAGCAACCCATTTTTATATTTCTTAGTTTGACAGTTTTCAGTAGGTTTACAATTCTGAAAATAATTGCTTTGTTCCCTTTGATAACAATATAATTTATTTAATCTAAGCTTGTTTCTCTATGTATACATTTATATAAAATATAATATAAACATTACTATAAAAAATCTTGTAAAGGATTAATTTAAAAGAACTTCAATTATTATTGCTTTGTTCTAATTTATAACACAGTAATATGACCTTAAATACCTTAAAACAAAAACCTTAAATACCTTAAAACTAAAAAGAAAAAGGATGGAGGAATCAAAGATAGAATACCTTCTCCAGCTCTGAAGACAATCCAATCGTGCGAAGAACACTCGCTGCGTTACCCCTTTGAATCTCCAAGCTTATGCGGCGAATGAAAAAACTCTATGTAATATGACTTGTTTATTGAGCAGAAGTAGTCATTGACATCAACAATTAAAACATTTCTATAGGCAAAGCTAAGGCAGAAAGCTATTAATGTTCACAGTCCTAGGTTGTCTTCTATATGCTACCCTGGTACTAATTAAACAAGAGTTGATGGATTCAATTCCAACTCAAGCCAAAAATGCTAAGCACCAATTTTCTTTAAGAATATGTGCTTTAATCAACTCCTCGTGCTTCTGAGGGCAGGTCTTCTATAAATAACATATATTTCATCTGTTAAAGAAGTAACACATCTAGCTCCCTGCATGCCACTTGTTCTGTACATAATGGCGTCAAGTGGATGCTGTTAGGTATAAAATGTCCTGTCCATGTCCTTTACTGCTGAGGCTATTTCAGGATGCTACTTTCAGATTGATTCTGTATGCTCTTTGATTAGTGAATCAAGTTGGAAAAGAGTTAGCGCCAGTGCTCTTTTGTGACATGCTATGAAACCTCGGATGTGGCAAAATGCTACGCACTAACAAAATTATCTTTAAGATTATGTGCTTAAGTCGACTTATCATGTTTTGGAGGTCCTTCTAAAAGCAAAATATACATAGATTTACATCTGTTAAGAAAGTGACATTTTCTTCTTCATTTATTGTGGCTCCACCAATGTTAATTGATGATTTGATAATGTCAAGTATTATAGCCTTTATAGTATATATGCCGATTAATCGGTATCTAAGATGATCCTGCTGACTGTGATATGTCTTATTAATCACAACTATCACAGTGCGGATGGGATTAAACTGGATTCCCCATCATGTCACGATTGACCACATGCATTGGTTGCCATGACATGACATAGAATCCAAGTGACAAGTTATTGCAGTTCTTCCTCGTAGTCAAATTATTTTGTCAAACTGATTTGACCTACAGGAAAAAAAATCCTGTTAGTCAAACTTTTTAGATAGATAACTAACCTAAGCTAACAATTTGACCACAAGGAAGAACAATGGACAACATTTCATTTTTCGTAAGGTACCAAAATTCGAAAACCGTTTGGAGATTACATGCTAGAAAGCTTATTTTTCATTTTTTTTTATTTTTATATCCTTTAATTTTCGAGTTATTTTAAAAATACTGAAATATTGAAAAATGAGGATTAATAGGTGCCCTAATCTGTGCTAACCCTCTAATTTAAAAATACTAATGTCTGTTGGCAGAGTTGTTAGTTATTGAACTCAGGTGTTGCCTTCTATTAATTTTACCCATTTTTATTCCATTTGAAGCTAAATTAATAATTATTCTTTAAATAATATTATTAAATTACTTCTTTTATATAATATTTTTTGGAAGTTTTGCTAGTTTCGAATGGGCTATCATAGGAAATATATTTACGAGTGAAACCGCGGACAAAAGCTAGTATTATAATATACATTATGAATAATGTTGTGGGCGATTTGAGTTCCGGCTACGGCAACACCTATTTGGAACACGGTATATTATACTCTTTGCATTTCTACAACGTTTACTCTGTGGCTTGACTGACACTATCAGTCACTTTCTTTGGGTGACAGTTTATATTTCTTAATTTTAGTCCTAGCTAAGGTTTTTAGTTTATAAGTCCTCAGAATTTATAAAAATTCATAATTAAATTAAAAATATAAAAACTCAACCAAAAATAAAATACGTGTAACTTATTTTTTAATATATTTTTAATTAAAGTAATAAAAATGGGTGATTAAAAAAATGAAATTTTGTCCATTCCTTGTGGTCAAATCAGTTTGACAAAATAACTTGACTACGAGGAAGAACCTATTTAATGTAACAACAAGCTTAATATAATAGACAACTGGCAAAAAGTGGACACTGTTACTGATCTGTTTGTAGGAGTTTAAATTTGCTTCTTTGTACATGATAATAATAATAATAGCCTTTTATTCAGATATACTTAAAAAATCACTTAAATCTAAACATTTTTTCACACATCGGTAACTCTGTCTGTTTGCCTAATGGCAAAGGCCTCCTCCATCTTTTTCCATTTTATTCTATCTCCTGCCAGTCTGGTCCAAGTTTTTCCTGCCTTGTCTTTTATCTCATCATCCCATCTCCGAAATTGTCTCCCCCGCTTCCTCTTTCTATTTCTAGTATACCAATAGATAATCTTTTTACTCCATTTTTCTTTTCCTCTTATTGTGTGACCTGTCCACCTCCATTTTAAAGTTCGTATTTTTACTGTTACATCTTCTATTTTTGTGATCTTCCTAAGAGTTTGGTTTTTTATTCTATCTGATATTCTTTTGCCGAGCATACTCCTTTCCATGGCACTTTGGCAGACTTCTAGTTTTCTAGTGTGGGCCTTGGTGAGAGCCCAAGTTTGGCAGCCATATGTTAATACAGGTAGCACACAGTTGTTATATAGTTTTCTCTTGATATTTACACTAATATGTTTGTTTTTCATTATCTCTTTTAGTGCCCAGTAGCTTTTCCATGCTTTTCCAATTCGTGTATCTATTTCTTTGGACATTAAGTCGTTTGGTGATATTAACTGACCAAGGTAGACATACTCTTTTTCATAGTAAATTGTTGTGTTATTCACTATTATTGGTTCTTCTTTGTAGTTTGTCATAGCTTTTGTTTTCTGTGTATTCATTGTCAGTCCTGCCACCCGACTCTGTAAATCCAATTCAATGAGCATTTCTTGTAGATTTTCGTGGGTTGTTGAAAAGATTATAAGATCATCAGCAAATCTAAGATGCGATAGATGTTCTCCGTCAATGTTTAATCCACAATCTTCCCACATGAGGTTTCGAAAAATGTCCTCTAGCACTGCTGTGAAGAGTTTGGGTGACAGAGGGTCTCCTTGACGTACAACCCTTTCTAATGATATTTTATCTCCCTCTTTTTCTAATTTGACTTTTACTGTGCTGTTTGCATATAGGTTTTTAATTATCCTTATAAACTTCCCCTCTACCCCTTGTTTCTTTAATGAATTCCATATTTTTTCATGTTCAAGTGAGTCAAAAGCCGTGCAATAGTCCACAAAGCAACAATAAAATGGTAAGTTGTATTCTTCACAGTTCTCAAAGACTTGTTTCACAACATGAATATGGTCTATTACTGAATAGCCGCTTCTAAATCCCGTTTGTTCTCTAGGCTGATTTTCATCTTGTCTTCTTGTTATTCTATTTAGAATAACTTTAGCGAATATCCTATAAATACTTGATATCAAACTGATTGGCCTGTAATGGACAACATTTCATTTTTTTAATCACCCATTTTTATTACTTTAATTAAAAATATATTAAAAAATAAGTTACACGTATTTTTCTATTTTATTTTTGTTGAGTTTTTATACTTTTAATTTAATTATGATTTTTTATAAATTATGAGGACTTATAAACTAAAAACCATAGCCAGGACTAAAATTAAGAAATATAAACTGTCACCAAAAGAAAGTGACAGATAGTGTCAGTCAAGCCACAGAGTATACGTTATAGAAATGCAAAGAGTATAATATACCGTGTTAAAAATAGGTGTTGCCGTAGCCGGAACTCAATTATTCATAATGTATATAATAATACTAGCTTTTGTCCGCGGTTTCACTCGTAAATATATTTCCTGTGATATCCCATTCGAAACTAGCAAAACTTCCAAAAAAATATTATATATAAGAAGTATTTTTATAATTATATTTAAAAAATAATTATTAATTTAGCTTTAAATGGAATAAAAATGGGTAAAATTAATAGAGGGCAACACCTGAGTTCAATAACTAACAACTCTGCCAACAGACATTAGTATTTTTAAATTAGAGGGTTAGCACCTATTAATCCTTAATTTTCAATATTTCAGTATTTTTAAAATAACTCGAAAATTAAAGGATATAAAAAATAAAAAAAATGAAAAATAAGCTTTCTAGCGTGTAATCTCCAAACGGTTTTCGAATTTTGGTACCTTACGAAAAATGAAATGTTGTCCATTGTTAATATCATTTTTGTCGCCCTTCTTGTGCAGCAGTATGATGTCAGCTGTTGACTACGAGGAAGAACCTATTTAATGTAACAACAAGCTTAATATAATAGACAACTGGCAAAAAGTGGACACTGTTACTGATCTGTCTGTCGGAGTTTAAATTTGTTTCTTTGTACATATTATAATACAAATATATATTTTTCAGGAGGATGGAGAAAACTACTAGCTCACCTGTTTTAGTGAAGGTAATTTTATTTTTTATTTTAAACGCGGAATTAGACCTTCCAAAATTTAAATTTGTAAGGACCGCCACGCACGAGCACGCACGAGCACGCACCGCACCTTCGAAGTTACCGAGTCGCCGCGGATCGTGCTAGCACAGACGATACCCTTCCCACGTGCGTCGGTCGGTGCGGGCTGGTGCGCGTCTGTTTGCAATATCACGCACCCTGGAAAGCCAGCTTTAAATTTTATATAAGTTGATACATTTGAGATTTGATTTTCTAAAAGATACATGTTCTATATTTGAATTTATAATAAGAGTGTAGGTAGGTACCTATTTGTAGTTAAATATTGTATAAGTAATTGACATAATTATCAACATATTCCTTCAACCAAATCTCAACGAATGTCATAATTTCGAATAAATAAATAAAAATTCCAGGTAGAAGTTGAAAGCCAAGAGGAGGAGAGTGTGCAGTGCTGGCTCTGCTCCAAAAGTTTCTTCAGCGTCACTGCCCTCAACAACCACTGTCGTAATGAACACACGTCCGCTGTTGAGGCAGGTCTGGACCCCACTAGTTGGACCAACTCTACACCGCCGAAGGTAAGATACATTGCTGCAATAACTAGAAGTAGGAGGAGAGTGTGCAGTGCTGGCTCTGCTCCAAAAGTTTCTTCAGCGTCACTACCCTCAACAACCACTGTCGTAATGAACACACAAAGATGTTTGAATACTGTATCAAAGTTACATTAATGTTTCTTTTATACTTTTTTAGACTTTTTGTTGAGATCAGATGAACTATGAGAACAAATCTAGTAATCTAGTTTATATAATAGGGCCTTTATTCATAAACGTTTATTAGCAACGTTTTTGTGAAAATATGTTTTGTCACTGTCTAACAAACCTGTCTTTACTAATAATAGAAAGAAACAAAACATATTTTAACAAAAACGTTGCTAATAAACGTTTATGAATAAAGGCCATAGTCTTTATGACGAATAGCTTTGTTTCCCTATGTAACCTATCAGTAGAGAGTTTTTAATGAAAATATTTGATGTTTTCCATTACAGCAAACCCCGAAAAAGAAAACTAGATCACCATACAAACAGCTGCAGTACAACGCGCAAGCAGACGAGCGCAAGAACGAGATCCTCTCCTCACTAAAGCCTGTCAACCTGGTGAGAGCACGTGGTGTCCGCCACTATTAGATAGGTTCATTCACCAGGAAGGTTTAGGAGTATTAAACACGGTGCTATCATGTTTAGGAGCTGAGCATTAACTGAGTTTTCATGTTGTATGCTGTCTAATCCGTCAGAGATATAACAAAAAGTCCGCGGTAGCGTATATCTATATTTAATAGATGCCATACGCCATGTACTTTTCTCCCGACTCTATTCACTAATGCTCAGCTCCTAAACATGATAGGTCCATGTTTAATACTCGTAAACCTTCCTCGTGAATTAATCTATCAAATACATTTTTTTATATATATTTTTTTAAACACGTAGGTACACACAATCGCCGAGCATGTGTGAAAGGTATGATGAATATAAAGGAAGCGTAAGAGATATGTCAGGATCGTAACAAATGGCATTCGATTGTCTCTGCTTACCCCTCTTGTGATGAAAGGCGTGATGATAGATAGATAGATTTCTTTAGTATTTCTATTTAAATTTTTTGTGTAATGGCTCCATCAGGGTTTTGATGATTCCGCCAATGTCAAGTATTATAGACGTCACAGTAACAATAGCCAATTAATCGGTAGGTAGGATGCTCCCGCCGACTGTGATATCACAACCATCACAGCGCGGACAGGATTAAACTGGATTCCCCATCATGTCAGGAAGGTGAATCCCTCTTATATGGTTACTAGGTGAGCCTGGCTTCGGAAGACGTCAGCTACATCCTGATAAAGTCTGACGATCATGAAGAAGTGATCAGCACCAAGAAGTCGCGGAAGAGTGGCTCGGAAGAAGACAAGCCGGAGAAAAAGAAGACGAGACATTACTCGAAGAGAGATAAGGAGCCGATGCCAATTACGTGAGTTTTTTTTATTATCTTCACGTGTTGATGATGGTACAGTTTAAAAAGTCTGATTTTATTAGTTCTGCAATTTAAAAAATTGGTTAAAAATATTGATCTACCTATCTATACTAATATTATAAAGAGGAAAGATTTGTATTTTTGTATGTTTGTTACGAATAAACTCAAAACTACTGGACGCATTTTGATAATTCTTTCACCTTTGGAATGCTACATTATCCCTGAGTAACATAGGCTATATACCATCACGGCATGACGACGGGAACGGGGTGGGCATAGGTGAACATGACAAAAGCTATGTATGAAGTGTATGTTTGCCAACATTCTGAAATAGACACGTACGAAGTCGTGGGAAACAGGATAGGGGTAGGGTTAGGGGTAAGGGTGGGGGTAGTGCAGGTTTTATTTTGTTTGAAAATATCCACGGGCGAAGCCGGGGGCGGACAGCTAGTATTATATATACTAGCGGACCCGGCAGATGTTGTCCTGCCCAAACGTTGACTTGCCCGCACTACTCCTACCCCTACCCTTACCCCTACCCTTATCACTTAGGGGTATGAAAAATAGATTACGACCGATCGTAGGCCCTACCGAATATACACAAAAAATTTCATAAAAATCGGTGAAGCCGTTTCGGAGGAGTATGGCAACTAACTTGTGACACGGGAATTTTATATACTTATTAGATTCTCGTGTCACAGTGTTTGTCTCCTCCGAAACGGCTTGACCGATTTTTATGAAATTTTTTGTGTATTTGGTAGGTCTGAGAATAGGTCGTAAACAATTTTTCACCCACCCCATTTTTTAATGGCGATTTTAGTTATTTGTATGAACAATATCCAAAGTTAGTGGTAGTAAAGTAGTTATAGAGAGAAAATATTTGTTTTTTTTTTTGTATTTTTATTTGTAATGAATAAAGTCAAAAACTATAGGTCGATTTTAAAAATTATTTCACCAGAATGCTATGTTATCACTGAGTAACATAGGCTATCTAATATATAATAGTACATTACGATACAAGTGTGCTATGTTGGTCATTACGTAAGAGGCGGTATTATCAGCGCGAGCCACTACACTTATAGGCGAAAATGTTAACAAATATTTATTGAAAATGGCGCGCTTGTTTTGTTTTTTCCCGCGTTGATCTAGCTATGCGCGCGCAGGTGACAATAAAGTAGTAACTTCGCTAAACAGCCAACAAAGCCGTGGTTAAAAATAACTGTATTATGCGGTTAAATTAAGAATGCTTTGTGGACACACATATACAATTTGCAATCTTGTACGAATTTAACTTCATTGGGTTATATTATAACTCTTGTGCTGTAATATAATATAATAAAAAAACTGACATTACGGGGTTTAAACCATGGATGTAGTATGCTGGCGCTCTACAAGATTGGAAATGTCGCGATTAGAACGAGACCAAAACATTAGTAGGTACATCAGTGTGCGTGACAAATGTGTAATTCTGTGGACTTTTCATCTTAGATGACTTACATCCATGCACTATAATTAATATAGTTAACGATAGATTTAGTATAGACGCTCGGGCGCTCTATTATTAATTTTGTTAATATTAATTAACTATAATTAATCACGTCTATTAAACACTAAATTATACTTTAAAACAGGATATTTTACAAAAATAAGCGAAATTACTACTGACGCTAGGCTGTTACAGTATTCAAAAAACGGTCTCGACTATCTGTCTCACTTTAACACACGCGTATCTATACGCTTTCTCTTTTGTATTGCCAATCTAGTAGAGCGCCCGAGCGTCTATACTAAATATATCGTTCAGTTGAAGGCAACCTCGAATTAAATTCCTGGATTTTTTCCAGTGGTCCATTCGAGTGCCAGCAGCCGTCCACGGTGGTCGCGGACCAGCTCTGCCGGCAGATATTCTTCAGTTGTTGCGAGTACTCCACCCACTATCGCGACGAACACACCAAACGGCGGAAGGGGCAGCGCTGCCAGGTGTGCGAGAAGACGCTCGTTCCGGGCGCGGGGGAGGAGCCCGTGCACACGTTCTGTTGTCAGGTAATATACTTATCCGTTCAGCCGTGTAGATGTGATTAAATAAAAAGTGGAAATAGAATAAAGGTATTAACTGGGCAGAAGGCAAGGGGAAACCACTGCACCATTCTTCCCAAGAAAGTTAACAATGGCGAGTCAATACAAGGTGCGTCGCGCTGTGGACCGCCATGATTGACCACGACTGGATCTGTCATGAGCATCACGACTGAGAAGAATTAACTGGGCGGACCACGGTTGGATCCTGGCCATGACGAGTTTTTTTATAATTAAAAAAACATTTACTTAATCCGACAAACCACAGTGGTTTTTCCATCAACAGATCTGGCCACTTCTTAGGTATAATAGCCTCACAATTACCATCGGCAAAAAGAGGAAGACCCTGGGTTTGATAACACGGTTTAAGAAAAAACTTTGCGTGTTGTTATACCTTGATCCCTGTGACATTTAGCATTTTTGTCCCGGGTTAATAGGGGTGTAAACAATTTTTTTTAATACTATTAAATTATAGCTGTAAGGTTTACTATTACGTAATAAAATATCTAGATTTTTTTAATTTGTAATTTCATTAAAAAAATCATGTTTTTAATTTTATTTTTCACTTTCCCGCGAAAACGTTGAAGACGTCACGATCTACTAAACCAAACCAACAAAATATTGTTCACAGATTAGATAAAATAACAAATTTTTTCTTAAATTCAAATTCAAATATATTTTATTGTCACACAGAATCAAAATAAGGTGTTGTACATAATAAAATTGTGTCTTCCATGTGGTACCTTTTCAGGCGTACAATAGTATTCTTATAATTTAACCGTTTAATACTATTTGAAATTAACACAAATTAGTAAAAAAAACAAAGAATCAAAAACTCCATCCAAATATTATTACAGAGCTAAACAATTACATAATAGGCACACAAATATACACTTACAAATTAATGTCAATTAAATACAAATTCTAAAATAACAAATACAGAAAAGTCAAAAATTGTCAAAAATAATAAAATTACAATAATACATTTAAAAAATTATCTTCAAAAAATTCATTTATGGTTTAATAACATTTGTCTACAAGTATCCCCTTTAATTTTATTTTAAAAATTGTCAATGGTAATTCTTTAATTTCGTCAGGCAACTTATTATAATTTTTGGGAGCCATTCCCATTATATTTTTTTGTAATAATGTCCCTTTAGACATTAGTGGTAAGATTTGGCCACGTGGTCTGGGACGAAGTAATTTTGTTTTACATGGGATCTGAATTTTAAATAAATTTATATTACATTTTACAAAAAGAGCCACCTCATATACATATAGACTTGGGAATGTGAGGAGCTTTAAGTTTTTGAATGTGTGTCTGCAGCTTTCGTCAAATTTTAGGCCACACATAGCTCTAACACACCGTTTTTGGGCTTTAAAACTGCATCTCTATGAACTGAATTTCCCCAAAAAATTACATTATACCTAAGTACCGATGCAACATATGCATGGTACGCCATCAAGGAGGTGTTAAGGTTGCAAATCGTAGTCATTTTTTTTAAAACCAATGCAAACTGGTTAAGTCTACCACAAATGCTGTCAGTATGAAAATGCCACCTACACCCTTTGTCTATCACTATACCCAAAAATTTTATACTCTTAACAGGTTCAACCACTTGTCCCTGGTAACTAATTATTATATTGTCTGGTTTTTTTCTTTGGTTGAAATGCATTATTTTTGTTTTGTTCATACGAAATAACTTAGTCACTGACAGATTGACAGACAGTTATTATAATATAGTTACTAAAGTAAGCTGAACGGGGGGCGCTGCTCTGTCGGTGTCTTTCTCGATATGGAGAAAGCATTCGACAGAGTGTGGCACAGCGGCCTCCTCTTCAAAATGCTCGAAAAGCAGATCCCGCCAATGGCCGTGAGAGTGGTAGCGTCCTTTTTGGAGGGCCGCGCCTTCCACGTCAGCCTTGAGGGAGAGATATCATCTCTGAGAACCATCTCAGCCGGGGTACCCCAGGGGAGCTGTTTGTCCCCCGCACTGTATGCGATATATACCGATGATATACCTAACTTGGGACCCTCGCCTACAGGCGAAGAGGGGACGCTGTTGGCCCTGTTTGCGGACGACAGTGCCTTTTTCGCCTCTTCCGTAAACGCACAGCACGCGACACGGAAGATGCAACGCCTGCTGGATCTACTACCTGACTGGCTGGACAAGTGGAGGTTGTCCGTCAATGTCGGCAAGACTGCCGCACTGATGACCTCCCGGAGATCCCTACCACCGCCGCTCAGCCTGCGAGGACAGGCGTTGGAGTGGACTAGTACCGCCAAGTACCTGGGGTGCCAGATAGACCGGCAGCTCTGCATGGCCCATATGGCGTCCTACGCCATTCGTAATGCGAGGGCTGCCAGTGGCATGCTGCGGCCGGTCCTAAGCTCAAGTCTGCCACTCCGGGTGAAACTTAGGATATACAAGCTCTATGTCCGCTCCCGCCTGACTTATGCCTCGCCGGCGTGGTACAGTCTCCTGTCCAATACTAGGAAACACCAGCTGGAGATCCAGCAGAACAAGGCACTGCGCGCAATAACACGCGCGCCGTGGTTCGTCCGCAATACTACGATAAGCAGGGACTTGCGAATGTCAAGCGTAGAAGAGTTCGTGGTCGCGCTGGCGCGTCGAATGTCCGACCGCGCCGACAACAGCCGACACGAGCATCTGCGCGACATAGCCCCTGCGTACCATAGGCCAGCAGCAGGTCGCCCGCTCCCGCGGGAGATAGTTACCCCTCGAGTTGAGTCCCCAGTAGGGGGACCAACTGGGTCCCAAGTCTAAGGTATCAGGTAGCTGCAAGCCACCTTGTCGCACCGGGCGGTGCGCCTAAAGAAGACACCGGAGGGTAGTTGCCCCCCCGAGACAATGCCGGTGCGAAGAGGTAAACCTCGGCACCTCCCGAGCCTTCGGCTTTAAAAGAAAAAAAAAACTAAAGTAGTTGCGCTGTAGCATGGTGCGGGTGACAGCTCATGACGGCTGTCAGTCTGACTTTACTAGTGTGGTGATATTGTACAAACCAATTATTAAAAAGTCGATAAAAATATCGATGATCATGAATTTAAAATTATGTTTTATTCCAAATAATTGTTCATGTAACTAAGTACACTATTATTGCCGTACAATAATATTTAAAATCCCTACAGTTATAGGTTAATGCAAAATATGACTTCTAAAACATATACAAATAAAAATATATAAATTAACAAGTCACGCAAGCGGTTTTAAATAAATATTAAATGACGTGATGTACGTTATTTTACCCTATTATAAAATAAATATCGACATATCCATCATCCTATGACATTCCAGCACTAATCGAGACTGTTACGTTTCGTTACACGCATAAAACTTATAATTTATTTTTTAAAATAATAACAAATTTCATTGTGGTAGGTTAAGTTTATTTGATTTAATACAGTTAATAATTATATATATTTTATACTGATAAAATTTATTGTGTAGTTGAATTATATTATAACATCTTAGATAGCAGTAACTTTCACACGTGAAACGGAACGGTTAGTCAAACGTCACCCGCACCATGCTTCAGCGAAACTACTATAGTCTGTGGTTATTTATTTGACATTTAGGTTATAGTGACGTCACTTTCCGTTTGCGGTCACGTGACCGGAAGTATCAATTTATGATTTTTCTTTTTGACATAAAAAAAGTACATTAATTAAACAAATAAATAAACTTTATTTTCAGTGATTATACGTTATAAACTATATAAAAAATATTATTGTGTATTTATTTTCTTTTACTGTCTACATCCC
This sequence comes from Nemapogon koenigi, assembly GCA_963924495.1. Classification (NCBI taxonomy): domain Eukaryota; kingdom Metazoa; phylum Arthropoda; class Insecta; order Lepidoptera; family Tineidae; genus Nemapogon; species Nemapogon koenigi. Next base: position 6,690,092 of record OZ004656.1, read on the forward strand.
TATTAAGTACCAATTTTGTTTAACTATAACAAAATTAACATAATGTACATCAATAACTTGACGTAAATAATTCTAATTCTAATTTCGTTGCGATGGCGTTGTGTTTGAATAAGTTGTTTCATATATTACGAAAATAAAATTCAGGATTATAAGGTTTAAGCTCTAAGCTACCAATTCTATTCAATATGGACCACTGTTACTGATGTCTACTACTATTGTCTATACTAAAACAATGTATTGTTCCAGGTGTGCGGCCTCCAAACTGAGAACAACAAGGCTCTACAAGACCATATCAATACAGCGCACGTTAAACTACGTCCATTCCAATGCTCCATATGCAATAAGCGATTCACGCAGCAAGGTGGCTTAGTGCAACATCTGCGTATGCACACAGGCGTTCGGCCTTATCCTTGCACTTTTTGCGCCAAAGCATTCACGCAAAAATCCGGCTTGGAGCAACATTTACGCACTCATACGAAAGTTAAGCCATATCGTTGCGTGGTTTGCGGCAAACGCTTTTGCCAATCCATACATTTGAAACAGCACATGCGTATACATACAAACGTCGCTCCATTCCAATGTGGTATATGCGAGAAGCGCTTTAAACAAAGCTCGCATTTGAATTATCATTTGAAATCCCACGCCGATGGACCGATGACGGCTGAGCAGAAGAAGAAATTGGCTGAGTTGATTGGTTTAGCTAAAGAAAGCGGGCAGTTAGTCCAAGTTGAAGGTGAAAGCGATTTAGTGGACGCGGCTGAGGTTGTCGAATTGGAAGTGGAAGGGGAAGAGCGGGAAGAAGAACTGGAAGAAGAAACGATGGAAGTCGTGGAGGAGGAGATCGTTGAAGGGAACGCTCTGGAACCGGAGTCAGTTATAGTTGAGCCGCTTGAGTATGTGGTGGAGTCTGGCGATTGGGAGGTCTGGTGTTTGAAGACTGAATAAGTGTTTTTTTTTAATTAAGCGAAATAATTAAAGTGACTAGCTACCCGATTCGGTTTCGCTCGTTTTTGAAAAGTGACATGGTGTGCATTAAAAACAGATTTAACCACAGATTAGTAAATATATAAAATATTAGTAACTATGACAGAGCGAGAGTGAGTCTACCGTGCATGCTCACTCTTCTCGGTCTATCGTACTTTACTAATCTGTGACACCACTAGCGAGCCACCGCGGCTTTGCACGGGTTGAAGATGTTTATAAATAAAATCAATTTTACTTGATCCAATTCATGATCTAGCCGCTGTAGATATTGTTGATTGAATACTCTAATTATATTTGCCAAAACGTTCCTAATATTGTGTAAAAAGATGAAGTAATAAAGCATAAATTTTACAATATGTATATTTTAATAGATATAAATTTTATTTAAGAGAGCACCGCATGCGCTAAAAAGGTTTCACCAGATTGACCGCTAGAGTGAGAAGACAGAGAAGTCGTGGTCAATCATGGCGGTCCACAGCGCGACGCACCTTGTATTGACTCGTCAAGGTTAACTTTCTTGGGATGAATAGTGCAGTGGTTTCCCCCTGCCTTCTGCACCAGACATTTTGAGACTATTTAGGTCTTTAGGCTCACTGTAGCCTCTTCCAGCCAGTTGCCTAACTAGGTGTATGGTTATACCGCCATTCCTCGGTCGCCAGAGCCTCGTTTGTTGTCCAAGCGTGCAGGTGAGGATGACATTTGGGGTCGGATAGATCTTATACCGTTCACCCCTGGACATGTGTCCTTCGACGAAATGAGTGATACAGGTCCATAGCAGCGGACAGGTAATAACCCAGGATATTCTACCAAGACTTGTTTGTTCAGTTGACCACATAATGACCATGGCCTCGTCTCCCGACAAATCATTGTGGTTTTTTTTTTAATTTTTCGACTCGAATAATGTATTTCTCGCCATACTTAACTTTTTATTTTTTGTTTAACGTCTTTTGAAGCGTAATAGGCAGGTGTAGGCAGGTATAAGTCGCTGATTATAACTTGACCTATGCGCAGAACACAATTTTTTTTTATTTTCCAGCTGCTATTAATTTCTACTTTATATTCTGGAATTGTATAACTATATGGATACATAACAATGTAATTTTCTGTAAGTGTAAATATCACAATTCTAAAACTGCCATTTTAGGTCATGTTATAATCCGGGGACTATACACACTTTAAATTTTCATAGAGTAGGTAGGTATGTGTATGGCCGCTATAACAACAAAAAAAAATTAAGGGGATGCTATACAAGAAACGTGTTTTTTTCGGCGGTTTTTGCTAGATCTTAAGGACCGTTGCAAATCTCAGTCAGTTAATCCTTGAAAGGTGCATTTCCTTACCACACAATTGATATTGAGCCATATTTTTATTGTTTAGGGTTCTAAGTGGCCGTAGTTTTTAAAACGAACATTGTTTTTGCGTTTTGGAAACTATGGCTATTTAGAACTCCTAATAGTAGGCCTACTTTAGGTTATCTCTTTAAATGGCGCCCAAATTCAGCACCGTTGATGTCTATTTAGTAATTAGATGATAAATCTGTATATATACAATGGTTTTTTAGCTTATTATAATTTTTATTAATTAAAGCAATATGTCTAATTAGTGTGTAATTATTTTGTCATCCTTTTATTGTAGGACTAGTTTTCCGCCCATTTTAACTTTCATCCCTCATTTCATCCCCTATTGGTTTTGAGTTCATACAAAAATCCCATCGAAAAAAGCACTTTTAGTTTTTTTCAAATTTTCCGAGCAACTTTTAACAGACTAGTAACGATATTACAATAACTGTCTGTCAATCAGTTGTTATTTTATCTAACCTGTGACCATAATTTTGTTGGTTACCAAGGTGTGACGTCATCATCGCGGCCAGAACGTTTTCCCGGGAATTTGAAAAATGTAATTATAAATATGGGTACCCTGGGACCGTAACACGGTTACTGGGAGCTGTACAGCAACCCGTGAAGAAAGAGTAATAAAAAAACAATTAGAAACATGATTTTTTAAATGAAAATACAAATACCTATACAATTTTCTAATATTTTTATTAGGTACTAGACTTTCCGTCCGTGGATATATTCGAACAATAAAATAGCCTATGTCACTCAGGGATATCGTAGCCTTCTATTAGTGAAATATTTTTTAGAATCGGTTAAGTAGTTTTTGTGTTTATTCATCAGGGGGTCTCCATTAATTACGTGAGCTATTATTCTTCTAATTTAGACTCCCCTTGATGAGATTAAGTTTATTTATTATAGTTTTTGAGAATACAAACAAACAAATATACTATTTTCAACACAGCATTCTTAATTTAACCGCATAATACAGTTATTTTTTCACCACGACTTTGTAGGCTGTTTAGCAAAGCGCGCCATTTTCAATAAATATTTGTTAACATTTTCGCCTAGTGGCTCGCACTGATAATACCGCCTCGTAAAAATAAATATAAAAATATAAATGACCAACATAGCACACTTGTATCGTAATGTAGGTACTATTATAAATTAGATAGCCTATGTTACTCAGTGATTATAGCATTCCACTGGTGAAATAATTTTTAAAATCGACCAGTCGTTTTTGAGCTTATTCATTACAAAAAAAATCAAATCTTTTCACTTTATAATATTAGTATAGATTTATTAGCTATAATTTAAAAGTATTTCCAAAAAATATTTATTATCATCATGTTTCTCTGTCTACGTCATCATACCTATTCGTCGATAGCAACATGAATGAGCACTGTGCTAATAAATCAAAGCAAAATATGCATATTTTTATGTTGTGAACTCAGCTTAAAGAAATACCTAAGTAAATGCTTATCGCACTTAGGTACTTATTTCTTGTGAGTGCGATATCATTTCGGAACGGCGCTCACGGTCGTTATTGTTGTGAGAACCTGTTATTCAAGTCGGTAGGTAAAAATATTTTTATAAAGAGGATCTAATTATTCTTCTTATTTTATCATTAAGTGAAATCATCGATGTGTGGAATAAGTTTAAAAATATTATTCTCTTGCCGCAAAACAAAAGCGAAATTGAGAATTTAAAAAAGCAACTGTCAAAATTAAAATTTTTTCAATGGTGTCGTAAAATTTCGTTTTCTCTCGTTTACGAACTTATTTATTTACGAATACGCTCGGGAGCCTTCGGAAATGGCGGAAAGCCAGTGTTCGGAAGTTGTCGTGATTACCGATGTTCCCGAAGTTGATACATCGGCTGCAAGATGCAATGGTGGCAATTTAGAAAACGGGGCATGTTCGACTTACAATACTATCCCTGTGGGCTCCATAAACTCGGTAACATCATCATTTCAGGTCCAACCAATAATCTGTGTGGACAATGGAATTATCTGTTCCCAAAACACAGACGATATCAACACAAACATGTTAAGTTTAGGGCAAGAAATCAAATTGAGTTCTCGAAGGAGCGACATGAATTGCTTCGAAACGGCAACTCTATCCGTCTTCCCAGTACGGTGCAAGAATACTTCAGCACAACTTCACAAAGACCGCTTCGGGTCAGGGAGCAGAGGAAAATGTATCAAATGTGGACCTAATTGGTATACACCTAATGAATTTGAAAATCTATGTGGCCGTGGGCTTAGTAAAGATTGGAAGAGATCTATTAAATATGGAGGCCGGAGCATACAACTTTTAATTAATGAAGGCATCATAAATCCTCATTCTACATCATGCACATGTGAACTATGCTGCAATGACCATAAAGCGCTTGGTCCCGTTTGTCTATTCACTCCATACAAACGTCGTAGAAGTAAAAACTTAGAAAAGGATGGAAAGAAAGGAAAAGTAATTAAAAGCATCAAATCAGAAGTAACTGAAGAACCCAAAACTCAAACGCGTACCGTCAGTTCAACTAGGTGTAGTTCAACTAAAAACGAGTTACAAGAAATGAATGATATTATAAAACGGTCTGAAATGGCTGTAACTAAATTTCAAGAAGCTCGGACAGAAATTATGAAAAGTGTTCATGATTTTCAAGCTCTTAGTGTCAAATTGTTTGGTAAATTATTGCAATATAATAGTCCAGAGTCATTAGAATTTCATGAACAAACAAATGGTATTGAAGATGCTTCTCGATTATGCAACAATTGTAACCGACCTTCTACTGCAGAATGTTCTTTATGTCATAGAATCCCTTATTGTTCTTTATTCTGCCAAAGGAAAGATTGGCCGCAACATCAGTTGGAGTGCTTCAAATTACCTACAGTTGAACCTAGCGAGGTAGGGGAATCTATTCAAGACTCCTCTATAATGCTTATTGTTGAAGACCAAGATGGAGAACCACCCATATAGAACCTTGTTTAATAAACCTCTTTTTAAAACAATATTTTTTTAAATTTTGAATTTAGAATCTTTATTATATTAAGGAAAATTTAATAGTGTGGTGGCAACACTGCTAGGTTGTTAACCAAAGAGTTTTGATAGTTTGCATAAAAAATATAACCATGGTTATTTGTTAATTAAAAATTAATTACTTAAATCAAATACTATAATATTTCTTTATCTTTGTATAAGCTTCCTTTATCAATATTTATGTGTGGAACTTGAAGGAGATTGTTTTTATAAAGGCTACAAGTACCTAAATAATTTTTAGAATAACTAAATATAGGCTATTTGTGACCAAAGTACTTAAAATATATGAAATATGTTACTTTATCCTTGTTTTTAATTTTTAGTGCTACCAAACTACAGTGAAACCTCTTTATAAGGGAATCACCAGGACCCAAAAATAACAATTTATCCTTTATTTGCATCCTCATGCATGTTGTTTGTATCTTTGTGGGGTTTCTTACCATACATTTTTCCCACTGAGTTCCGGTGATTTGCCAATGTCAAGTATTATAGCCTTTATATGCCGATTAATCGGTATTTATGATGATCCTGCCGACCGTGACATGCCCTATTAATCACTGACTAATCACAACTATTACAGCGCGGACGGGATTAAACTGGATTCCCCATCATGTCACGGCGGGACGCGTGCGTTGGTCGCCATGACATGACGTAGAATATCTTCCTTTCATGAAAATCAAAGTGAGATCGGGCTCCCTACGTGTTACGTATCTCGGATGTATAGACCTAAATGCAAGTTTTAGGATGCGTAAAAAAGTACATGATCCACTGCTGCAGTGACCATAATCAAAAAAATATATGATATTCTTGAGGTTATGCGTTATTAAGATACTGTGTTCAAAACATAATACAACTATGTTGATTCGATAGAAAAAATCACGAATGTACCTCTAAAAAAATATTTTACTGTCTACAAACAGTACTAAAATGCATGCAATGATTCTGATTTTTTAAAAGATTTTTTATCTAGCAATATACTATCGTAATACTGTTCTATTTTTTAATCAAGTTTTCAGCAAGTTCCTTTATTCTCATTTTCGAGATTCATGTACGCACTGCACGCGTGTGTGCGTAAACGCTCCTGTACCGTGTGCTATATTATTAGTGGCAGCCACGTCGTTTGGTGTGTATGTGTACCCGCGTGGGGGCGGTGCCATCTCTCAAGGTCATTGGCTCTATTCAGCGTCTTATGGCATATTAGTAATGTACGATAAACCGAGAACAGCGAGCTTACACTCGCATTTGGCCAGTTATATTTAGTAATAATCTGTGGATGGTTACCAAGTTACCATACCTGGCTTTTTGTTAATTACCAAGATCTGTAGTACGGAGGTAGTTACCTATAGGTGGACCGCTGAGAAAGTAGCACTCCCATGTCCATGAGGGGTGAGGGGCGGGCGTGATTCTGCTATACACGATGCGAGGTTTCGCGCGATGTGTCTGTTGTCGACGCGATTTACCTCCTGCTTATGCAAGAAATGTAAGCAAATCCGGACAATCCTCCTAAAGTTAGGTCCTTTGCTTTAACACTTCATTTCTATTTATCAAAAACATAAGATTATATTAGAGAAAAATTTAATACATGCCTGCTACAAGCTAGGACTCTGGATTTACTGAACAAGTTTTAAAAGCAATAGTAATTACCTACCGCTAAAGTATTTGTTTTTATTTTGACAAATAAATAATAAATATGTGTATCTATTTGCATTTATTTCCTACCTAAAATGTATAGTAAAAAATTACTATGACAAAATTAAATAACATAAAAATGATGTTATAAGTTGTGTGCGTGCGTGACAAAGTGACACGTTTGTTTGTTTGTTCTAAACAACTGAACACATCTAGTAGAGGCGTCGTCTTACAAAATCTTAGGTTTTGATTTTAATGAAATTTGGTATGAGGATAGCTTGAACCCTAAACTCTTTGAGATGGATCGCGTCGACAACAGATATATCGCGTGAAACTTCGTATCGTGTATGGCAGAATCACGCCCGCCCCTCTCACCCGCGCGGACCATGGGAGTGCTACTTTCTCAGTGGTGATACATGTTAATTTATTACAATATATGCATGGAATAAAGTTGAAAGTTATCAGTGAGCTAAATAGATTTTGAAACTTTTGAATGACATCCCCAAAATTAATTCTTCAAATGATCATGAATGTGTATGTGAAACTGAAAACATGTTTTCAGTAAGTGTATCGATATGTACAAGAATACGGCTTTTTTTATTTTGATGCATAGATAATACCTACTTTTTTATATATATTTGATATTAAGGCATAATCTTTGAAGAATTCCTTTGCCTATGAAGAATATAAAAACAAATTCCTTGGTATATTAAGAATGTTGCTACTTTAAAAAAATTATTAACATGACGGGGTAAATTTAAGCATGATGTGTGTAGCATTTTCTACAAACATACACATTCTCAAACAACCCATTTTAATTAATATTGACACAAATAAAATTTAAAGAAGTTTTACTTAATTTAAAAGAAACTTATAGCAAAACAAAAAAAAAGATTTATGACCAATTGAGCCAACCACAAAATCCACAAGTGCTTTTCATACCACCACTAATTTCTAAACAAAAAAAAATTAATAGGTATTGTCTGCCAGGACTTTGCTTACCTTACCTACAATCTTACTTACTACAGACAGGTGTACTTTGAGTATTTACCAAAGGAGACGAGAAGGGTATAAATCATCGAACAAATTTTTCTGCCACTTTTGGCGGGGGGAGAGGTAAACGCCTAGTACTAGCCCCTGTACCACTGTATTTTTCTGTCGTTTTATTGTCGCAAAGGATTTTACGTTATATATTAAAATACAAACATAATAAATATAATTAATGATTGGAAACACTAAGTTTGACGCCCTAGATCGCCTTTCCCGTTTAAAACATCACAATTAACTATTTTCTTAGAGCTCCGTCTCGCGACACAAAACGATACCAACGAAATCTAAAGTAACTTATTACTGCGCACCTGGTCAGTATAACTGGTCAAAGGGGGAAAAATTGGCGAAAGGGGAAGCCCGTCTATGGTCCCTCCATAGGCTTAGTACGATATAAAGTATTATCTATGGGTGTACAGTATTTTGTGTAATTTTAACTGCCCGTCCACATCACTAAAGCAAATGGCAATATTATAGTCTCATTTCGCCTCTGTATAATCATCTCAGTATTTCGCCGTTTCAGAGGAAAGAAAAATCTTAACATTTTACACGGCATTAACATTATAGTGTGATTCATAATACTGTGTCTAAATTTTACAATCAATAGGATATTTTCTTATTAAAGTAAATACTTAGTATTATCTCCATAATACTAATAAACATAGTTGAATAACTGTGTTTAGTCTCTCTCAAACATATGGAATGACAGATTTGTTCGAAAGAGACATAGGTAAGACATTATTCACTGTCATTAAATTTAAATACGGGAGGAGAATTATAATATACTTAAGGGGAAGTGGTCGATGGGAAAATGAGTGGTGAAAGAGCAGAACGCATTTATCTAGAATAGCGCGCACGCGAGCAGGATAGACACAGTAAGCGATTCAACGTAAGCGATAATTTTTTGTTTAAAACGCAATTTAAAAAAAATATTATGCAACATAGAAATAATTTTACAATGAAACGATAGATAATTACAAAAAAAATATTCATGTTAATTTTTGCAATAGTACCATCTATATTATAGCCATAAAATTTGATAAATAAAGTTTTCAGAGGTGTACCTACCTATTTAGGATTTTTTTTCTATCGAGTAAAATGTTTCTAATCATATTTTCAAAACAATAACAATATTTGTCATATCCTTAAAATCAATATATATATTTTTTCAGTTTCGTAAATAGATCAGTCAAACAAGTTAAGCCTTTGACATTCGGTGTGCAGTACAGATCAGGTCTATAATCATTTCTTCTCAGCTGTAATGCTCTTGGCAGAGCAGTCGTGGTCCACAGCGCGACGTACAATCTTGCACCATGTTCGAAGCCTTCCTTGGACAGTCATTAAAGGAGTCTTGGTCATCAACTTTATTTGGTCGGTCCAAAATATCTGTACTTCTTCTTCTTTTATTATGGCTCCACCAATGTTCATCGGTGATTTGCCAATGTCAAGTATTACAGCCTTTATAGTGTTTATAGCCGATTAATCGGTATTTAAGATAATGCCGCCTACGGCGATATGTCTTATTAGACTTCGACTAGTCACAAGTCGGCCAGGATTAAATTAGATTCCCCATTACGTCTTGGTGGGCGCGTGCGTTATTCACAAAGGCGTGACGTGGAATTATTAAAATTAAACATTTAATTTTTGTATTTTGACTATTTTTCATTGACAAAGAATATTTTTTTATGACAAAGGTTGGCAAGTAACAGTAGGGTTCTGCAGTAAATAAATAAATTTCGATTTCACAACAACTCGCTAGGATTGCGTACTACGTCTCGCTCATACAATATTGCATGTGGAATTGTGGAGAGGCAAACAGAAGAGAGTAGCTATTTGCAATCCTATTAATTATTATCTGAGCTGGTTGTAGTTATTTACACCTTTAAGCTTTTCTTTAATAAACCTTCAATTTAGGAAATATAAAAATAAAGGGGAAAAAGTTGTGGGAATTTTGTACATCGCACCGGGCCACCCTAAAATCAAGAACGTCAGAATTCCAGGAAAAATCTTGCATTATTTTCCCGGCGCTCGATATAGCTTCGTGTTCCTGAAACCTGGACATTGCCCGGGAACTTACAGACCTCGGTTGTCATGGCAACAGTTTGAAGCTCAAAAAGACCTCAAAGAACCTCAAATTTCGTGTTAAATTCGTCCTCAAAAACCAAGGTTAGTATCTATTGTTGTTTTTCCAAGAAGTGCTAGTACCTACATGGGTTGTTTAGTTAAACACGATATTTTATAACGTCGGTGCTTTTAATGTCTGCTTGTTCTATTTTAAGAACCTGTTTTTAATATATTACTTATCTATTTACAACATAAAAACATTGTGTTCATTTAACATATTTGTAAATAAGGATAATAGTAAAAAATATTGATAATAAGTAATTGATAACATATGTTTTTATTGAATTTATAAAAATACTGCATACATTTTTGTGTATTTTTCGCTAAATAATTTTGAAAGGGGCAAGTTTCTGTGTAATTTACATATTGGTAATGTCACGACTAGAACGAGACCAAAATATTAATACATCAGTGTGCGTGACAAATGTGTAATTCTGTGGATTTTTCATCTTAGATGACTTACATCCATGCACTGCATTAACCATAATTAATCACGTCTATTAAACACTAAATTATACTTTAAAACAGGATATTTTACTAAAATTACTACTGACGCTAGGCTGTTACAGTATCTATCTGTCTCTGTTTAACATATGTGTACCTATGCGCTTTCTCTTTTGTATTGCCAATCTAGAAGAGCGCCCGAGCAACTGTACTAAAGCTATGATCCATACTATGGCTGCGAACATGTGTTTGTTAGTTATGGAAAAAATCTAATAATGTGTTCTGTGATGAGCTATATGGATGAGCAAACAGAGTTGTCACAAGCAGTCCGGGTTTCTTAATATCTCTTTGGTTGATAAAAATCTATTAAAAATAATACAGTGTGAACTCCTGTAACGACAAACTCCTTAAAACGTCGAAATTACTTGAGTTTGGTTGGTTTACCTTGTTATCCATACAATGATACACTATGTAGCATCACACCCCCTCTAAATAACGTCAACAATAAGTGTTTATTTAGCAATAAACAGTACTTTTTAAGTCAGAGGTTCTCAAACTTATTTTGTCTATTATTAATTATTTTTCAGCGCCCTCCAATAGTGGCCAGTATAATTAGAGGTTTTCAAAGAGAAGTAGCTACTTTAACTAATTGGACAAAAAAGTCTCATTAGTTACATTAAAATAAAATTTCTAAATAATATAACTACTTGGAAAAATAATGTCCAACTAGTTACATTAATGGAACTACAATGTAACTAGGTGGAACAGACGATTTTTTACTTTACCACATTTTAAAAGTCACAATGAAATTCATTACTTTAATTTATATATAGTGTGCTATATAAGTTTTTCTGGGCCCCTTATCGCCCCTCCTCTAGGCCTCCAGCGCCCACAAGGGGGCGTTATCGCTCACTTTGAGAAACACTGTTCTAAGTTGACAAATTAATAAGAACTGCAGCTGTTCACCTCCACTTTCGGCAGCAAAAAATGTTAGATGCTGTTGTTTTTATCAATATTAATGTTTGTTGTTTGTATTTTTTTTACTTTCTTAGTAAATACATATATTATAATAGTAAAATAATATCAATTTTTCTTCTCTCCATTTAAGGTCAACTCTCAATAAGGCCATAAAATGCACAGTCCCTTAAGTGTCCCTATATAGAGTTTACACCAGTGTTTCTCAAAGTGGGCGATAACGCCCCCTTGTGGGCGCTGGAGACCTAAGGGGGGCGGTAAGGGGCCCAGAAAAACTATATATATATATAAATTAAAGTAATGAATTTTATTGTGATTTTTAAAATGTGGTAAAGTAAAAAAAAATGAGGGGTGCTGAAAAATGTTAGATTTTCAAAGTGGGCGGTAGACAAAACAAGTTTGAGAACCTCTGGTTTACACTGTACTTAAAATGTTGGTTATTTGGCTAATTCTTTTTTTTTTAAGTTCATAATAGTCGGAATTTAAGGTGTTTAGGGAATGAAAAATTGGAAAGAAGATAAGCCTGGGTTTTTGGAAAGACTAAATGTACCAGTTTTTTTTATACCTGTAATCTGGTAAAACTACCTACTCTTTCTGCAAAGGAATATTTTTCTTTCTTTCTTCCTTTCTAATCACCTACTATAAAAGTGGCTGAATAGACTGATCCTTAGATCCCTATATTATCCTATTCATTTATCTGCTCATAAAATCTATTATCAATAGTATACAATAATTTTTGAATAGACACCTTTTACAGGTAAAATTTTATTGTGATCCATAAAATAGTTAAATTATTTTAATAATAGAAACAACAAATATTTTAGACAGGATGTGTTCAGAAACAATACAAATAGTAGCTGTTGTTATTTTATTGTATTAAGATAATAAAATGTTACAGGTTTCTGAACACAATTGTATTCTTAATGTTGTGTTCAGAAATTATACTAAAATTGTAAATGTATGTTCTTTTGTTCTGTAATCTGAACTGTACATTTCAATATTCTTCTTCTTATTTTATTATGGTTCCATCAGTGCTTCCGATGATTTGCCAATGTCAAGTTGTCACTGATCAATGGGTGGCAATGATATTTTTCGTTTCCTTCTATATTTATTCCATCAATGTCGAGTATGACTGGTAACAAGGGTTGTCGCTTAGTGGGGAACTAGCCACAATAATAGATGAATATGTTACTCCATATAGTTTTATTTAATGTTTTTACATCAGTTAAAGAATATATTAAAAGGAAAGGAAGGACAAAAGACAAAAAGGATCCAGAGGAGCCATAATAGTGAAGGAGTAAAAAGGAATGAAGTAAGGAAAAGGAGCACGCTGAAAAATAAAAATAAAATAAATAAGTAAATGATTTCCAGGATATCATAGGATCTAAACACAATACAACTTAAATAGTACTTACAAATATCATGCTCCTTTATAGTATATTTTTATCACTTTGATGCAATTAGTTCACTGTATTAAATTATTGACATTATGAAATAGGTGTGCTACTTGGCAATGCTAAAACGGAATTGACTAAAAATGGAAGAAAATAAACAAATAGTAGACACTGTTCCAAATTCAGATTATTTTGAAAAATTCCTAAATTATAGGTAGTCAGTAAGTTATTTTGTAAGGAGGTTAACAACTATTTTTGCAAGGAGGTTAGCAACTATTCAAACCTCATTAAGAAAATATGGTCTCATTTATTAACTAAATGAGCACTACGTTACAGGGTTCTTCCAGTGGCAGTGTCTGATCAATTTATACAGGAATAATCGGTAAATCATATTAATTTTCTATGGTTGAAGTGCCAGTAGATGTGGTGGGTTCTTCTTCTTCTTCTTCTTTTTTATTATGGCTCCACCAATGTTCATCGGTGATTTGCCAATGTCAAGTATTATAGCCTTTATAGTGTTTATAGCCGATAAATCGGTATTTAAGATAATCCCGCCGACCGTGATATGTCTTATTAATCACTGATTAATCACAACCATCACAGCGCGAACAGGATTAAACTGGATTCCACATCACGCCACGACGAAAACGCGTGCGTATGTCGCCATGACCGGATGTGGAATCGTGGTGGGTTCTTGGCTCTCAATCAGAGTCAAAGGTCTCGGAGCACACAATGTTAAAACCATACACCTTGAGTTATTGTTAGATAGTACTACACACACTTACACAAATACCCATCACCATAGTTACAGAATCAATTTTAGATTATAATAAACTAGCTGACCGCCCCCGGCTTCGCCCGTGAATATTTTTGAACAAATTATACCCTACAGCACTCATAGATAATGGCTTGCCTGCACTACCCCTACCCCTACCCTGTTTCCCACGACTTCGTACGTGTCTATTTCAGAATGTTGGCAAACATACACTTCATACATAGCTTTTGTCATGTTCACCTCTGCCCACCCCGTTCCCGTCGTCATGCCGTGATGGTATATAGCCTATGTCACTCAGGGTGAATGTAGCTTTCCAATGGTGAAAGAGTTTTGAGTTTATTAATTGTAATACACACAATAATACAAATCTTTCCTCTTTATAATATAAAAAATAGATTTAAAATGTAGGGTAGTCAATAAAAAAAACTTTGTCTTATGCCAGTTTTTTAAGTTTTTTTTTTATTTGCAGAGCCAGTTCGGATTCATTCTTCATAAAGTCTTCAAAGGTTTCAGTTGTATTGCAGACAATATCTTCAAATAGGTAAGGACGATGTATTATATTTAAGAGAAAACTGTGCGTCCGCCCTGTCGGCCTGTGATTTTGCTGCGTTTTCACGAGTAAATAGGTTAATTCCATAGAGTACTAAGCCTATGGAGGGGCCATAGACGGGCTCCCCCTTTCGCCAATTTTTCCCCCTTTGACCAGTTATACTGACCAGGTGCGCAGTAATAAGTTACCTTAGATTTCGTTGGTATCGTTTTGTGTCGCGAGACAGAGCTCTAAGAAAATAGTTAATTGTGATGTTTTAAACGGGAAAGGCGATCTAGGGCGTCAAACTTAGTGTTTCCAATCATTAATTATAATTATTATGTTTGTATTTTAACATAATCATCATATAACGTAAAATCCGTTGCGACAATAAAACGACAGAAAAATACAGTGGTACAGGGGCTAGTACTAGGCGTTTACCTCCCCCCCCGCCAAAAGTGGCAGAAAAATTTGTTCGATGATTTATACCCTTCACGTCTCCTTTGGTAAATACTCAAAGGTTAATTCACAAGTAAGGTTTAAGGGTATTTTTACGTGGTTAAAAGAGGGAAACTTAGTCTTCCACTGGCTACCATGGGACCGATAATACGGTGCTGTCTTTGTGCGATTTCCTTTGAAACTTGAATGGAAATCGTTCATATATCATATGTAAAAAAAAACATACGGTCCAAATTGAGAACCTTTTTTTTTTTGAAGTCGGTTAAAAATGTGCAGCCTTTTGTACATTTATTTATTTATTAAAAATCCACAGCACAACAGATTAATAGATTAAAATAATATAATATAATTACATTTGGCCACAAAAGGATCTATTTTATTTAGGTAACTATTCTGATCCAGAAACGAAAGATATAAAATTATAAAAAAAACTTATAAGTAAAGTAAATTCAAAACATATTACAAAGTATTCAAAATTTTCTAAAACAAAAAATATATTATTAGGATGAAAACATTAAAAGAAAATAAGAAACAATTATAAATTATAAATAACAAGAAATTCAAATTCTAGAAATGTGGTTTATCAAACAGACAAAGTGTATTAATGAAGATAAGCAAGCTGCATGTTTATTACTATGTTTATATTAGTGAACACCAATAAATTTCATTTTTGCCACATTTATTATTTTAAAATATTATCAAAATCTATACTAATATTATAAAGAGGAAAGATTTGTATTTTTCTGTGTATGTTTGTAACGAATAAACTCAAAAACCTTTCACCATTAGAATGCTACATTCACCCTGAGTAACATAGGCTATATACCATCACGGCATGACGACGGGAACGGGGTGGGCAGAGGTGAACATGACAAAAGCTATGTATGAAGTTTATGTTTGCCAACATTCTGAAATAGACACGTACGAAGTCGTGGGAAACAGGGTAGGGGTAGGGGTAGTGCAGGCAAGCCATTATCTTTTTTTTTTTTTTTTTTTTTATATCCACGGGCGAAGCCGGGGGCGGACAGCTAGTATTATATAAATAAACTTTTTTGTCCATTAAAGCACCCATAACCATAAAATTCTTATTTACGAATGTACTTCTTATTTTATTGTGGTTTTATTAATGTTAATCGATGATTTGCCAATGTCAAGTATTATAGCCTTTATAGCAAGGAATATACTACTCTCTACCGCTTTATAGTGTATGTATGCCGACTGTGATATGTCCTATTAATCATTGACTAATCACAATCATCGCGGACGGGATGAAACCGGATTCGCCATCGTTATCACGTTGGGGCGCGTGCGTTGTCCGCCATGATCATTTACGAGTGTATCAGCGGTAATTTCACGAAAAACTAGCTGTGAAATTCACGTAATTTCGACCGATCGGATATTTCATGGTAGGGTCGTCACTAAACATAAAAATCCGTTTCTTCGGGCCCGTTGGCGGGAAGAACGTAATTCGTGTTACGAATTTTATAAAATTATATTCATCACCTTTCATACATGCTCGGCGATTGTGTGTACTTTTAATATTTCCATCGATCAATACATTTTTTATCAAAAGTACACTTAGGTCGTCCTCTGCCAGCATTTCCTTTCACTTCAGCCATATAAACGTATTTTCGAAATTATATTTCTTGGTTGGTTTCTAATTTATATTAAACATTTAATTGGTTTCAGACGCCATGTCTCTGTGGGCGAAGGCGCAGATGCTTCCTCCTGAAGGAATGCAAAAGGTATGTTTTTTTTTTATTTAATTAATTTTTGATATGTAACATCGTTAGCTATCTATGTGGTAGAGGTGCGTTTACATAGGTGCGTCGGTAGCCGAGTGGAAGGGGAGGAACAAATAATTTCGGTTGATTTCTGAACTGAAATTCCCGAATTTTACGAATGCTATGAACATACAATTTGGGCATCGAAAACTAGAGGATTTTATCTAGTATTGTGTAGGATGAAAACATGATTGGTGAACATTTTCTCGATAACTTAAATTTTTGAAATCACCTCTTAATTAAACGATTAAATAGATGAAATTACAAATCAGTCATCGCCCCCCTAAACCACTTCAAAACTTCCCATTTTTTCTGGGTTATCGCCCACTTTGAGAAAGACTGGGTTAGACACTCTCGGGCCGGGCATTCCTTGGTATAATAATGAGTTTTGTTACAGATAAGGGAGTTGTACGGCGATCACTTTCCCATAGAGGTGCGTCACTGTTTGGCCAACTGGTTGGAGAGAAAAGTCAAGTGAGTTTGTTGTATTAAACACTTAAAAAAAAGTGTACCGACTTCAAAAATTATGCACTAAAAAGTAATGCCCCTGCCACACACTCGACGAGTGGCAAGACGGTTGGTGCAAAATTAAGTAAAGATCTGTTCAATATTATCTATGTTTGTACTGATGATCGTAGGTTCCTAATGAATTGTCTAGATTTGTGAATTTGGGAACTAAGTTGTTTCTAATTTGGCACCAACCGTCTTCAAATTCTACGACGAAATATTTATTATTTCTTACTTTTCAGTGCAATTTTTTTGAAGTCGGTACACTTTTTTTTAAAGTTAATTTATTTTTTAAGTGATTACAAGTTATCATTACAAATATAAATAATCGAAATCGGCTTGGCATTTCATCGAGTTATACCTAACAAAAATTGACTTAGAAATTAACCAATTTTCACTAAAATGGGACCACACGGGAAGCACCAGCTTTCAAATAAAAAAGAATCATCAAAATCGGTTCACCCAGTCGAAAGTTCTGAGGTAACAAACATAAATAATACAGTCAAATTGAGAACCTCCTCCTTATTTTAAGTCGGTTGAAAATAGGGGGCCTTGGGGGGGGGGGGGAGGGGAGGGCGTCATTCGGTAAAGTAAATTTAGTATACTCGCTCGGGCGCTCTAATAGATTGGCAATGCAAAAGAGAAAGCGCATAGATACGCGTATGTTAAAGCGAGACAGATAGACAAGACCGTTTTTTTGATGTGTAATATCTTTCCTCTTCCTTTCCTGCAATTTGTGGGAGTGGTTTCGTGAAAAGGGACGGAAGTGTGTAACGTGTAACAGGAAGCCGAGGAAGCGCGCGCTATTTGATTTGACCAATGAGCGCGCGTGGTGGTAGCGTTGGCCGTCAGATGGTACCAATCCATTTTCCGAGAGGTTGGTAGGTACTGTCACAGTATCTAATATACTAGTCAAAGACAGATAGGACACTTCAAAGTTTGCAGTTAGTACCGCTTGTTTCCGCGAAGCGCTAGTGTCGATTCAGTCGATAGTGATGTACGTAAAGTATCAAGAGTTTATTAGCTTCTTGATCAGCATCAATCGTGGTCAATAGTGACGTACCACATCAATCAATACATGGATTTTATTATTTTTTCTAATATTTAAAGGTTTGTTGTAAATAAAGAGCATGATTTTTTTAATAACATTATTTATTTTTATTTACAAAATTAAAAATCTGCTTGATCCTTCAATTCATCCAAGTTACTGTTCTTTAGTTGTCTATATTCTCTGGTTTCTATCCATTTATGAAAGTTTTGTTTATCACTGTTGTGTAGGTACTACGACAGGTTCCACAGTTAAATTTCTTTGATAGTCTTCTGCATAAATATCCCGCAGTATATGCAGACTAATGTACTTTCACTTTAACACTTACACAGCTAACACAGCACTCACGAGAAGACATAGCACTAAACGTTTGCTGTTCAAATTATTATTTATTTCGTTATCAACTCAAGCCCGAAAGCGAGAATATACAAACAAAAATAATACAAGAACTTGTGAAAATACTGAAATAACGACCACAGCAAGTAGTAAACAAAGCGCGGCAAATCACAATGTCTAGGCGACAGGCGACTGATGATTGTGACGTCATTAAAATGAAAGATGGCGGCGGTGCGATACTAGCGCTCGGCGCAAACATAGGAACTAAAACTGTCACAGGCCTGGGTACTGTCAGCCAACAGTGTGTGCATGTACCAAGAGATGTCAGATGTTTTTTTTTTTGACTACTGTAAGGCTCGCTTGGTTATTTTAATAACTAACAGCCTGTAACAGCCTAGCGTCAGTAGTAACTTCGCTTATTTTAGTAAAATATCCTGTTTTAAAGTATAATTTAGTGTTTAGTAGACGTGATTAATTATGGTTACGTGTGCAGTGCCTGGATGGAAGTCATCTAAGATGAAAAACCCACAGATTTTTTTGTTACTCCATTTCTATGGAAAGCAAAGGGGCTAGGCCATACAGCCAGTTGTTGTTCTATCTATATCATATATCGCATTTGACATTTGTTTTTTTAAATACTACCCCTCCAGGATGGAGGAGTCGGAGGAGCAGCAGCGCTGCTTCGTCCAGGAGCTGGTGCAGGAGATACAGATGAATGCGGAGCTGCTCTCGCCTGAGATGTTCGTGTCAAAGATGAGGCTGCACGAGGCGGCGACCAATTTCCACGCGCAGTACAGGTGATAAAGGATATTTTTTTCTATTTTTTTTTTCTATTTTTGCCTTACAGCTCCCGAAACCGTGTTACGGTTCCAGGGTACCCAGCGGAAGACCAAGTCTCCCTCGTTTAGCCGACGGTATTTGTGAGGCTATACCTAACGAGTGGCTAGTTCTGTTGAGATATTATATTTAGATGGAAAAGCCTCTAAGTGTGGTTTGTCGGATTATGTACATAAGTTTTTAATTAAAAACCCATTGGTACATGGCCGGGATCCGGGATCGAACCCGTGGTCTGCCTAGTTAATACCAGACGTCTTAACCACTCGGCCACTGACGCACATTTTTTTATGTATAACATCTATTGGCGCGCCTTGGGGGTAAAACAGACTTGTACGCCGTGACGTGACGGAAAACGGTCTGTCGTCATGCTCCCTAGCCGCCGCCGCTTTCAACTCTTGTGTGTGCGTGGCGCGTATAATATGTACTTCTTCTTTTATTATGGCTCCACCAATGTTCATCGGTGATTTGCCAATGTCAAGCCTTTATTGTGTTTATAGCCGATTAATCGGTATTTAAGATAATGCCGCCGACCGTGATATGTCTTATTAGTCGTCGACTAATCACAACAATTTACAACAATTTGAATACCTACATAAATACGCTTATCTATTAGAGATACATATATGCTACCGCGGACTTTTTTGTAGGTCATTTTATTATACACATTTCTTTCCTACATCATTTTGTTATATCTCTGACGGATTAGACAGCATGCGTCATAAAAACTCGCTAGGACACACTTTTTTCCCCGACTTGATTCACTTATACTGTTAATGCTTAGCTCCTAAACATGATAGGTCCAAGTTTAATACTCGTAAACCTTCCCCGTGAATTAACCTATCTAATAGTGAAAACCGCAACAAAATCAGTTCAGTAGTTTTTGCGTGAAGTGGGCACAGATAGACGCGGCGGGAGACTTTGTTTTCTATACTAATATTGTTCCCGACTTTCCCACCGACTGCCAGCAAGGCCTGATAGTGACAGTGATAGTATAGTCTTTCCAATGTTGTTTGTATAGTTATTTTGTCATATGTTAATAGTTGTGTTCGTGTAGACATTTATATTGTATAGTCGTGTCTAGAATAGTATAGTGTGTTATAGTTATATAGTTGTTTGTGTAGTCATATCCGTGTAGCTTATAGGTAATATTGATAGTTGTTAAGTTACAGAAACTGTACATAAGAGTGTAGCTATAGAGTAGTATAGAACCATTTGTATGTAAAACTGTTGTAAATTCATGTACAAATAAATATGGCAACAAACGGGTGGTGCTACGTGTGACAAATCTTCATTGGCTAATAGCTCGCCACGCCCCCTCGCGCGCTCGCTCGTACACTGAGGTCGCAGTCCGCGCACGGACCGATATATAAACCGAGCGCGCGAGAGGCCAAAGCGCAGCCGTCTTCAACACCGCCGAGCCGTCACACGCCGTACCCGCCCGACAGAAGCCTCCGAAAATCCACGCAAGACTTCTCATTTCTCCTGTTCTCCAACCTGGCAATAGAAGAAAACTGTGGGCTGCCATCGAAGGGGCTCACAAATATTATAAAGAGGAAAGATTTGTATGTTTGTGTGTATGTTTGTAATGAATAAACTCAAAACCTACTGTGCCGATTTCAATAATTCTTTCACCATTGGAAAACTACATTCACCCTGAGTGACATAGGCTATATTCTATTTTCAAAAGAAATTAGGGATCCTTACTAAAACTGCAATAATGTAACCCAAGGTGTAAAAAATGACCTAAGAAATTCCTTACATCGCGTGCGCTGCGAAAACTATTGATGATATAGAGGGTAGGGGTATGGGGTAGGGGTAGGTATAGGGTATATTTTATTTTGTTCGTAAATATCCACGGACGAAGCCGGGGGCGGATTGCTAGTATATAATAATGAAGTGTCATAAAACAGTACAAAATTTTGTGTTCATATCACCGCATCCGGAACGATGTCATTAGAGAAGAATGCGGAGTGAAAGATGACTTTGGGACTAAAATGATAAAAAGTAGCTTAGTTGAAAAAATGAAGAATGAAAGATTGACTAAAAGATGACTAAAAGATTTATACGGCTGAAGTGAAAGGAAATGCTGGCAGAGGACGACCTAGAAAAATGTATCGATTGATGGAAATATTAAAAGTACACACTTGCGCCGAGCAGAAAGGTATGATGAATATAAAAGAAGCGAGGTATGTCAGGATCGTAACAAATGTCATTTGATTGTCTCTGCCTGCATCTCATGGGATGAAAGGCGTGATGATAGATAGATAGAACTGATACCAAATCCGAGAGAATTCTCTAGTTAGCATAACGCGGGTAGGTGGAAATAAATTTTCTTTTATTATTTTATTTAGTCTTTCATGGTGGTCCGCAATAACTTGCTTGAAATAAGGTAATCATTTGAAATTGTTATTCATAATTACGTATTCTAGTTTGATTGTTTGAACTACCAGTCGGATTTGAATTTTTTTTTTGCATTTGATAGCCCAATTGTCGAGGAAGGTTATATGCTAAAGGAACGGAGCAATAACCGTTAATGCGGGTGCAACCGCAAGGCACAGTTAGTGGTGAGGTAATATATGTATGTACGGGTCTAATTCGCTATGTGTTTTTGGTAAATGTTTAGATTACAACACCTGAGATTTTCGTGTTATTTTGACTTCATTAAATTGCTGCACTGCTTTATGGCATAACTATTTTGCCTATTTAGAAAACGGGGCACTAAGAAAAAGAAAATTGTATTTTTTTACCGTTTTATATGCGGATCAGTGTCTTAGACGAAGCTCGACAATGCAAAAATATTTTTAATGATCAATGTCAATTTTCTTAAAACTTGTGAACACCGGTGAAAAGTGGTGCCTTACCGAGACTTCAAAATGCTTAAAGTATGTAATAAAACAGTGTAGCAATTTAATAAAGTCGTTTTAATAAAGTGTTTTTTCTCTGGGTTTGGTTGTTTTATGTTTGTAACCTTAGAATGTGGATTCTACGTCATGTCATGGCGGACAGCGCGCGCGGCCCCTCGCGACATGGTGGGGAAAGTTTAAATCTGTGATAGTTGTGATTAGTCGACGATTAATAAGACTTTATCACAGTCGGCGGGAACATCTTAGCTACCGATTAATTGGCTTACTGTTACTGTGACGTCTATAATACTTGATATTGGCGGAATCATTCTGATGGAGCCATTACACAAAAAAAAATAGAAACCTTAGAACCTTTGCTGATAAAATTGGTATGCTGTTTATAAATGCAGTGGAAATGCGGTCTTTACGTAGAATGTGTGATATAAAGCGTATTGACCGCATCCGGAACGATGCCATTAGAGAAGAATGCGGAGTGAAAGATGATGTTGTGACAAAAATGAAGAAAAGTAGTTTACGCTGGTTTGGACACGTTGAAAGAATGAAGGATGAAAGATTGACTAAAAAGGTTTATATGGCTGAAGTGAAAGGTAATGCTGACAGAGGACGACCTAGATGTACTTTTATTGAACATATAAAAAATATTAAGACCGATGGAAATATTAAAAGTACACACAATCGCCGAGCATGTATGAAAGGTATGATGAATATAAAAGAAGCGAAAGAGGTATGTCAGGATCGTAACAAATGGGATTCGATTGTCTCTGCATTACCCCTCTTGGGATGAAAGGCGTGATGATAGATAGATAGATACTTTTTATTGAAAAGTTTTTTTTTTCATTCGCCGACGAAATCCGACCATGTACCAAAAAAAATCTAATGTACATTATCCGACAAACCGTACAAAGAGGCTTTTCCATCTACATACCTCAACAGAGCTGGCCACTCGTTAGGTATTAGCCTCAAAAAACAATCTTATCGGCTAAATGAGAAAGATTTGTCAAAGTTAATCTAAGATTAGTTAATTAACAACTGTCAAAATCCATACATTTTCACGTATTTGACAACTGTCATGTTTACTAATCGTAGATTAACTGTTGATCGATTGATAAGTGACAACTTGACATTGGCAAATCATCGGAAGCACTGATGGAGCCATAATAAAATAAGAAGAAGAAGAACTGTTGATCGACTTTTCAGAAACTGGGGGTTTGTCTTTCACTGGGTACCCTGGGGCCGGCAACGGTTCCCGGGAGCTGTAAGGCAACCCTTAAAGATTTTTATTTTGTAAATGTTACTAAACTTTACTAAAAAGTTGCTTCGTTTGTATCGTGCGTCCGTTCACATATAAATTTTTTTTTTCACAGCCACGCGCCCGAACAGCTCTACAAGTACGTGCAGCGTTGCCTGCATGCGGAGATGGAAATTATTAATAGCATAGTAAGCAACGTGTATCCAGCTCAAATGGCACACACCGAGAGGAAATATGGCGAGGTTGGTTGCATTTTATACCCTAGACACCTGTAACAATGTCCACTTGCAGCCAGTTGTCTATGTTGAACAGAACAGGGGGCTTAGACAATGTACAGATGTATAACCACGTGACCTAACTAAACTGTCATTCACTCTGATGACACCAAGGAGTTTATATACTTAGGCCTTTATTCATAAACGTTTATTAGCAACGTTTTTGTTAAAATGTTTTTTGTTTCTTTCTATTATTAGTAAAGACAGGTTTGTTAGAGAGTGACAAAACATACTTTAACAAAAACGTTGCTAATAAACGTTTATGAATAAAGGCCTTATTGTATACAAACTTCTTGAAGTATATAAACTCCTTGTAGAAAATTAAGCGTATTTTTTTTAAATTTTGTCTTCAATTATCGTCTTTCGTTAACGTAAAGTTAGCGTCTGCCCATACCCAGGCTG
This sequence comes from Nemapogon koenigi, assembly GCA_963924495.1. NCBI lineage: Eukaryota > Metazoa > Arthropoda > Insecta > Lepidoptera > Tineidae > Nemapogon > Nemapogon koenigi. Next base: position 6,714,123 of record OZ004656.1, read on the forward strand.
GCACGACTTAGAACAAAAAAATTGGGCTAGGAAAAATGAGCCAATACTAATGGCGTCGTATCGCCATCTCTTTCACGTCATATACAGACTAACTAAACTGTCATTCACTCTGATGACACCAAGGAGTTTATATACTTAGGCCTTTATTCATAAACGTTTATTAGCAACGTTTTTGTTAAAATGTGTTTTGTTTCTTTCTATTATTAGTAAAGACAGGTTTGTTAGAGAGTGACAAAACATACTTTAACAAAAACGTTGCTAATAAACGTTTATGAATAAAGGCCTTATTGTATACAAACTTCTTGAAGTATATAAACTCCTTGTAGAAAATTAAGCGTATTTTTTTTAAATTTTGTCTTCAATTATCGTCTTTCGTTAACGTAAAGTTAGCGTCTGCCCATACCCAGGCTGGCGCGACTTAGAACAAAAAAATTGGGCTAGGAAAAATGAGCCAATACTAATGGCGTCGTATCGCCATCTCTTTCACGTCATATACAGATGACAGAGATAGCAAATATGTCTATACCAATTCACAGTACGATGTTGTTAGGTTGGCAGTACTTTTCAGCCCTAATTTGATTTAATTTTCTACGAATTTTATTAAAGAACATAGTGATTGCTACTTACTCTATGCCCATACCCTGTAGATAACGTTGAGAAAAATAGCCAAGGTTTTGGTCGATAGATGTTTTGAGGTTATACCCGGTTGTTGTTTTTTTTTCGGATTTTTTTATTAGTTAAGTAGTTAAAATGCATAAATTGAGCTTCTTACGGGCTGCGCATACTTTTCATAAAGTTTCTGCATATAATATTATGATTTAACGTTCCGAGAGAATAGAATAGTGGCAGAGGACAGATGGCAAGGATGTAGCATAGAGTAAGTAGCAATCACTATGTATTTAATAAGATTCGGGACTGCCATACATTAAAATTAAACAAAGTTAGGGCTGAAAGGTACTAGGATTGGTATAGAAATATTTGCTACCTCTGTCATCTGTATATGGCGTGAAAGAGATGGCGATACGACGCCATTACTATTGGCTCATTTTTCCTAGCCCTAATTTTTTGTTCTAAGTTGCGCAAGCCTGTATGTAGAGCGGTAAAGTTAGTGAGTTTGTATGTATGTTGTAATCTAAAACTACTGAACCGATTTCAAAAATTCTTTCACGAGTATAAAGTTACGATAAATATGATGTTGTGACTTAAATGAAGAGAAGTAGTTTACCCTGGTTTAGGCATTTTGAAAGAATGTAGGATGAAAGATGACAAAAGGTTTATATGGCTGAAGTGAAAGGGAATGCTGGCAGAGGACGTACTTTTATTGAACTGTGGCGGCACATCGCGTCGATAGATGTCGCACCGTTACTATCTCATTGAAACCTGTATCGCGCCATTGAAAATATTTAATAGATTGGCATATATGCAACTTTCCAACGATGTGCGTTGGGGAGTATTCCTTTTACTCATAGTCGTTGGATTGTTGTATGTATTGCCATTTCTATAGAACATAAAATGTATTAAACGTACACATAATACGTCGATGTATGAAAGGTATGATGCTGCTGGGCGCCAGTGTAACGCTTTTTTTAGTTTTGGCGGGAAGACTAATTGTTTTTGTTTTTTTAATTTGGCAGCTTATCACCGGCCTGCATCACGTCCGCTCCAACGTGACTGTGGCCAACGAGGAGATCCGCGGTCTCCAAGCTAGCATGGAAGCATTCTCTATTCAATACCACGAATGTTTGAAGCATAAGGGTTAGTAATAGACTAGAGATGTGCCGGATATCCGGGAAATAATGTACCCGTGCGAAGCCGTTTAGTCTCGGTTACAACACTATAATTCACGTCACACCTTTCAGGTCATCTCAACTACCTTCAGCAGTCCGGACAGATGACGCCCGAGAGGCGGGAGCTGGAGTCTCACCTCCGCCTGCAAATTGAGAAGGTGGAAGCCAATCTGAACACTTTGGTGAGTCCGCGTGACATGCCGCAATTAACGCAATGAACTCAGAAAACCGGGCGGCTTATTTTGTCGATATCTCTTTAAGAAGTTATTAGGGAGATACTCTGCAAAAAGAATCGATAAAATAACCAAAGACAAGATAAAATGCCGCAGGACAATGTTCAGTGGGCCGCATGTTTTGACATGGCTGGCCGATCGTCTGGCGGCCGGAACGGGAAATTTGCCGGACCAATGTGTGGCCTACTTAAGGCTCCTTATCCATAATTTTTCTGGGATAAACTATTCCCAATTTCTCTGTAAATAATCCACCTGTGTCACTTTTGTAATTTCTCATTTTTTAATTGGTGAAAAATAATAAAATTATTATTATTTTGAATTTTCAAAAAAACGCAAGATGTTTAATTAAAGGGTAATGGTATAACAGCGATTTAAAAAAATTTAAGAGCTTTGTGATAGATTATGAAAGAGAAAACGGGGGCAAAGTTTAACCACCTATATTTTCTATTAAATAAAACCCAGTGAAAAAATAATAGCTATTTCACTTAGATATATTGAATAAGTAACTATTTGCCAAATTATAGTGACACAGGTGGATTATATACAGAGAAATTGGGAATAGTAATTAATATTCACATACAAATTATGGAGATAGGGCCCTTAACTGAATATCATTCTGTTCGCAGGTGTTGCAGATAAAACAGTCGCACATTGTCCTCGTCGACCGACTGAAGGAGAACATAACGAACCTGAGAGATCTGCAGAGCCAGGTCTTGGACGTCGAGCTGATCAAGTAAGAATTCTGTACTAGCTTTTTTTAAATGCCACATATTGAATTTAGCCCGGCCCTCGCAATAATTATCTATCATCACGCCTGTTATCCCAAGAGGGATAGACAGAGACAGACACTCGAATGACATTTTCTACGATCCTTTCTTTTATATTCATCATACCTTTCATGTATGCTCGTCGATTGTGTGTACGTTTAATATTTTCATTGATCAATATATTTTTTATATCTATTCTATACTAATATTATAAAGAGGAAGATTGGTATTTTTGTGTGTATGTTTGTAATGAATAAACTAAAAACTACTGTGCCGATTTCAAAAATTCTTTCACCATTGGAAAGCTACATTCACCCTGAGTGACATAGGCTATATTCTATTTTCAAAAGAAATTAGGGATCCTTACTAAAACTTCAATAATGTAACCCAAGGTGTAAAAAATGACCTAAGAAATTCCTTACATCGCGTGCGCTGCGAAAACTATTGATGATATAGAGGGTAGGGGTATGGGGTAGGGGTAGGTATAGGGTATATTTTATTTTGTTCGTAAATATCCACGGACGAAGCCGGGGGCGGAATGCTATGTTCAATAAAAGTACACCTAGGTCGTCCTCTGCTAGCATTTCCTTTCACTTCAGCTATATAAACCTTTTTAGTCAATCTTTCATCCTTCATTCTTTCAACGTTTAAATACTTTTTCTCCAAAATGATGCTATTTTCTTTAAGTTTTCCCAAAGACTAAAAAAATTGGGATCGGTATTTTGATAAAAATTTTAATGTATAAAGTAAACTAATGTAACACGGCATATAAAACTTTATTACATGTTTTTTTTACCTACTGAAAAAAAACCTAAATGATTTGTAACCATTAATCAAATAAATTAAATGCATCCATTATACAGAATCTACATCGGAGGTCACATTTTTGTACACTTGAAAATAAAATGGGTCTAGACGAGGAAATTCCCATACTTAGTGACGTCAGAGTAACTTGTCAAATTCCGAGTGAGTACTTTAATAGCTAGAGCTACCCACAGTACCCACTATACCCACCTTACCTACCGGCCCTGGAAGTGGGTAGGAGTGTACCAGCTTCACCGCCACCTGCATTAGCCGGAACGGAAACCAAGATCGTCTGCACAGCAAGATGTGTAATGTGTGGGTCCTATTGGATTCTCCCCAGGCCACCTCCATCCAGGGTTACTAAGCCCCCCCGCCACGACAAGGATCTCGTCTCAATTTACTTGTTTTTCCCCAGATGGAAACGCGAGCAGCAGCTAAGCGGCAACGGTGTGCCGCTCCAGTCCAACCTGAACACGATACAGGAGTGGTGCGAGAACCTGGCCGAGCTGATCTGGACCAGCCGCCAGCAGGTCAACAATGTCGCGAGGATCAACTCTAAGACTCTGTCCGAGCTGAAGGATCCGCATATTATTGAGATGCTCGACGATATGAGCAAATCTGTGAGTAAATTTTTTTATAACCTATTACCTGTGTACCTAGTACCTCAGATCCTGTTAAGAATTATGTGCTATTACTATTATTTTCTACCTAACCTACCCACTTACAATGTCTGCATATTTTGAACTAAGTAAACAGACATATTATGTATACTTAGTGTGTATCCTGTCTACGAAACGGAATAAAAGTGTTTTAGGTGTTTAGAATTTCTAGGCGAACGCCGCGCGTGAATTGTAGGCATACGTGCTATACCTAACTAGTGGCCAGTTCTGTTGAGGTATATTTAGATGGAAAAGCCTGTAAGTGTGGTTTGTCGGATTATGAACTTAAGTTTTTTAGTATAAAAAAACCCATTGGTTCATGGCCAGGATAGATCCGTGGATGGTAGTTTTTTATGCTGTTATATATTTCAAAAGTTTACATTTGATATCTCTCGCTTTGTTATGATGAACAGACTGTAATATGCTATTTTCTGCCCCCCAAAGGTGACAAGTCTCCTGTCCACCCTGGTGACCTCTACGTTCGTGATCGAGAAGCAGCCGCCGCAGGTGATGAAGACAAACACGCGGTTTACGGCCACCGTGCGACTGTTGGTGGGGGGCCAGCTCAATGTGCACATGACCCCGCCCAAGGTCACGGTGAGTGCTGTCAGGCGACTGTTTTATATAACTAGGAAGTGCTAAGGATAACACCACGCCGATCAACATCAAAACCAAAATAAAATCGAAAATAGGTTATGAATGAAAAGTCTTCGCTTCTAAAAATAACAGACGCCTGTTAAAGAAGTGACACATCCAGGTCTATTAAATGCGGCAACAGGCTTGCCACCGATTCCACGTCATGTCATGGCGACCAACGCACGCCCAATACTTGACATTGGCAAATCATCGATTAACATTGATGTAGCCATTATAAAATAAGAAGAGAAGGCTTGCCTGTTCTGTTTAATATCGGCAAAGTAAGTAAAGTGGGACCCTTGTAGTGTTACACACCGCAAGGTATAAAATGAATTGAAAATGTGTGTGTTTGTGTGTGTTTTGACAATTTTTTTTTTCATATTTTCAGGTCGTCATAATATCTGAGCAGCAAGCTCAGTTGCTGATGAAGACGGACACGACGCAGGGTCGCAGCAAGCAGCCGACGGAGTGCGGAGACATACTGAACAACTCTGGGCTCATGGAGTACCAACCTAACAATAAACAACTGAGCGTCAGCTTCCGGTGAGTGTGTGCGGCCCGCGGGTGGCGCTAGTGTCTGCTAGCCTGTAGAAATTTCTGATTGGTTGACGTTTATGGTTATCTACTGGTCCGCTCCTTTGGGTCGGTGGCGTGATGTTATATAGCCTATCTTCTCAGTCGTAGTGCTCTTGACAGAGCAGTCGTGGTCAATCATGGCGGTCCACAGTGTGACGCACCTTGTATTGACTCGCCATGGTTAACTTCTGCACCAGACATTTTGAAACTATTTAGGTCTTCAGGCTCGCTGTAGCCTCTTCCAGCCAGTTGCCTAGCTAGGTTATACCGCCATTGCTTAGTCACCAGAGCCTAGTTTGTTGTCTAGCAGAGGGTACCAAGCGTGCAGGTGAGGATGACATTTAGGGTCTGATAGATCTTATTCCGTTCCCCCCTATTCAGACTATAAGCCTCTTCCCCAATTAAGAGGGTTAACGACTACAGTTTGTGAGGTATTTTCTATGTCCACCTGCATGGACTGCAGATGTTTGTGTGCGTAAATAATGTATTTTCTGTCATTATAGTCGGACTGGAGTAACCAATTTTGGTCCCCAGTATGATAAAGGTTCAATTTCAAAATAAAACACATCGCGCGCTGATTTTAATAGTACTTTTTAAAAATATTACAAAAATACTATAATTGTAATTTTAACGCTTAAGTTCTAAAGAAGATGTTGTTTTATTACAATAAATAATTATCATTTAAAATGAAGTGAGATTTATAGAGAAAATAAAAAATTTATGGGCTTTAATTTTTACTTTTTTTAATTATTAATATTTTTATTGATAACTATTTTCCTGAGGATATTTATAGTCTAATAATATTTTTTTATTGTGAGATCGGCAAGTGAAAAATAATCTATGGGCCATAGTGGGCGCGACTGGCGGACTGTATTATGTTATGCCAGTCGCGCGCATTCATGGACTAACCATCTATGCTTAATAAACAGGCGGTGGCTGGGTCACATATCGTCTTGTCTACAAAAAAAACTTTTCTACATTTCTTGCAGCAATATGCAGCTACGCAAAATTAAGCGCGCCGAGAAAAAGGGCACAGAGAGTGTGATGGACGAGAAGTTGTCGCTGTTGTTCCAGTCGGAGTTCAATGTGGGCGGTGGCGAGTTGGTGTTTCAGGTAGGTTTTTTTTTCACGTGATACCTTATAGCTCCCGAAACCGTGTTACTGTCCCAGGGTACAAGACCAAGTCTCCCTCTTTTAGCCGATGGTATTTGTGAGGCTATACCTAGCGAGTCGCCAGTTCTGTTGAGGTATATTTAGATGGGAAAAGTCTCTTAAGTGTAGATTGTCACATTATTATATATATAAGTTTTTAGAAGTTTTTAATTTAAAAAAAAAACATTGGTATGAAAACCACATCGATGATGATATTGTCCAGTCTCAGAATAAAGAAGAAAACTGAGGCCAAATTATTATAACTCTAAGATTGTTGAATTGAAAACTTATTTTTCAATACACTTGCTCGAAAAGTGAACTTTCAATCTCAGTAAACATGGCTCGTAAGTTGATTATTACGCCCTAGGGCTATTTCTTTACAATTTTTTTTAAATTTCTACAAGTCCATGTAAAGGTTTGCACATGAAAGTTGAAAGTTATGTCGACTAACATATAGAAAAAATAATAAATTTAAAAACTAAGCAATAAAATTATCAACATTATTGTAAATTAAATACCGCAGATTTTAAATGTTAATTCGTTTATTTATCAAAAAAATATCGTGGAAGCTGAACCGGAACGTAACAATTAAAAACAAATTTTTCGCATTCGTATTGCGTACCAAGTTACAATGCTTGTTTTATTTTATCTATTTTTCTCACAAATGTATTGAAAAACGTCGTATGATACACGGGTGTTAAGGTTATTACAAACTCGTGACAAAAGTCAGCTCGTTTGTAATATCCTACTTACCACCCTTGTATCACAATGTACTATTACTGAATTACCAACAAAATTGCGCTTATATAATACATCTGTTTGTGATGTTTTTATTAGAATCGATGATGATATTGTCCAGTCTCTGAATAAAGAAGAAAACTGAGGCTTAAAATTATAACTCTAAAATTGTTGAATTAAAAACTTCTTTAATCGCATCTAGCGATGGCGTTATTTTGGAGTGAAAACTTTATTCATATTTTTAAGTTTCACCTCTGTCTGCAATCCCGCAACATAATCCAGGTATTTGCGGGATCCCGCAGGGTCAACTTAAACCTCTGAAATCAATCGTAAATAATCGTAATAAAGACCTAACAGACCTTGTTTCAAAGCTTTTCCGGTACATTTTAAATGGTTTATTAATATTAATATAAACATGTAAAAAATAAAATTCTTAGACAATGTCGCAGGTGTGACGCAGGTGTTTGCAGGGTTGCAAAAATAATATTTTTTCTTATTGAGTTCAGTTTGATTTTGATTTATCTATAGATTCTATGACAATCAATATTCAATGAAAAATCATTGCATTGTGTCATAATTACAAGTTGTAACTGGCAAAATATAGGTAATCAAACAAGGGGCGCGGGTGGGGAATTCTTTGCCATTCTCCACACCGTTTACCTAGGGCTCGGCGCCTCGCACCTTAGAGAAACACGTATGTACCACGCTTCTCTGTAATCCTGCCAGTCCAGCGGGATCCCGCAAATTTTTCCACCGAGATTAGTCCCGCAACATGTATGCGGGATCCCGGTATTTCGGGATCCCGGTATCCCGGTATTGCATTCCCTGGTCGGCAGTCCCCATGACTGCCTTTGCCTTTTTTGTTAAAAATAAAATTTTACACGCATATAACTACATATTAAGAAGTTAAAACATTTATAAATCATGGCGAGAAGTAACACAATCTGTTTATTAGGTAGGTATCATTTGCTAAATGTGGACATTGTTAATGTAATATTTATTTTGTAATTAACCAGGTGTGGACACTGAGCTTGCCGGTAGTGGTCATAGTGCACGGTAATCAGGAGCCGCACGGCTGGGCAACGGTCACGTGGGATAATGCGTTCTCGCCGCCCGGCAGGATACCTTTCACTGTGCCGGAGAAGGTAAGTTGTGGCACTTGTGGCTGGTCATGCAATAGTTTGTGGCTGCTCATCGGTAGATGGAGCTTCTATCTTAATCTTCTTAATATATAAAACAAAGTTTTCATGGTTTTTGATTTGTTGTATTTGTCTCCGTCCCGAATAGCAGGATAACTATTAAAATATTGGAAAAATGCACGAAAAAAAAATTATAAAGAAAAAACATTTTCTCATACATTTTCTATGGAACGACTTTTTTGATTTCAGAACGGATTGATGACAGAAAAAAAAATTCAACTGTCAAATCGATTTGTTGTAATGCTTCAAGTTTTGATTTAAATCGGGCAGCGGTAGTGGTAGGAGTTGGAGTAGATGTAGTGGTAGGGGTAGGAGTAGGAGTGAATAGCAGGCAAGTCAACGTTAGGACAGGACAATGTCTGCCGGATTGGCATTTCTATATGGGTATATTTAACGGCAAATAAAAAAAAGTCCATTTCCCCCCCCCCCCCCAACCGTGAACGCCGCGCTAGCCATCTCTATAAGGTAATTAATATAAATTAATAAATCCGACATTCTACCGCACACGCCGCCATAGTCTATGTACGGCCGTAACAAATAATCAGATTTCTAGCTATACTAATATTATAAAGAGGAAAGATTTGTATTTTTGTGTGTGTGTATGTTTGTAATGAATAAACTCAAAAACTACTGTGCCAATTTCAAAAATTCTTTCACCATTGGAAAGCTACATTCACCCTGAGTGACATGGGCTATATTCTATTTTCAAAAAAATTAGGGATCCTTACTAAAACTCCAATAATGTAACCCAAGGTGTAAAAAAATGACCTAAGAAATTCCTTACATCGCGTGCGCTGCGAAAACTATTGATGATATTATAGAGGTAGTGGTAGGTTTTATTTTGTTCGTAATTAACCACGGGCGAAGCCGGGGGCGGACAGCTGTCTAAATATATAACTGACTGACATACAACGCGCAGCCTAAACCACCGAAGATATAAATATGAAAATTAGAAAGTATATTGTTTAGGGGGTGTAGAGGTGCACTAACAAACGATTTTTCGAAAAGGGGTGACAAGGGGTTCGTTTGTCACTATATTTGATTTGTTTTTTTTCTAAGGTGACATGGGGCCAGCTTGCCGAGACTCTTAGTATAAAGTTCCTGTCGGCCACCGGCGGTAACTTAACGGAGGACAATTTGCGATTCCTGGCCGAGAAAATATTCAGGTAATATCTAATCTATCTATCATCACGCCTTTCATCCCAAGAGGGGTAGGCAGAGACAATCGAATGCCATTTGTTACGATCCTGACATATCTCTTTTGCTTCTTTTATATTCATCATACAATTAAAAATAAAAAAGTCAAACAATTCCCTCTTTCAGGTAATATTTTATTGTTCTTAGGGTTCCGAACATCTCCGATGAAAAAACGGAAACCACTTATAGCAGTGTTTCTCAAGCAGGGCGATAAGGGCCCAGAGAAACTAATATAGCACACTATAAATATAAATTAAAGTAATGAATTTCATTGTGATTTTTAAAATGTGGTTAAAGTAAAAAAAATTGGGGCGCGCTGAAAAATAACTGATTTTCAAAATGGGCGTAGACAAAATAAGTTTGAGAACCTCTGCCTTATACGATCACTCATGTGTCTGTTAGTCCGTCTGTCACAGCTTGTTTTCTCCGAATTCACTGGATGAAATGGATTTTTTTATTAAAAACTTATGTACGTAATCCGACAAACCACACTTATAGGCTTTTCCATCTAAATATACCTCGACAGAACTGGCCACTCGTTAGGTATAGCCTCACAAATACCATCGGCTAAGTGAGGAAGACTGTCTTCCGCTGGGTACCCTGAAGAAGAAATTTGCGTAGCGTAAATAATGGAATTTCTTGTAGTTTACAGAAAAACCTAAACGACAATCCTGTGATGCAATGACAATTATCTCTGGTTGGAGCATATTATAATTTAAATTTATTTAATTTCACCCAGGAGCAACCTCAGCATGAACACTATGGAGCTGAACGCGCTCACAGTGAGCTGGACTCAGTTCTGCAAGGACGCGCTCCAGGATCGCAGCTTCACGTTCTGGGAGTGGTTCTACATGGTGGTGAAGGTCACCAGGGACTATCTGAGGACGCTGTGGTGTGACAAGTAAGTATATTACCCCCCGGCTTCACATGGGTTTACAACAGACTCGGCTACATAACGAATAGTTACACGTCTAAATCAAAATCAAATGTTTTTATTGAAAATCTTGAAGAATACTTCATTCACTCTTTGAACGTTCAAATATACTTAATAGTAAATTACTGACCCGAGCAGGCTTATTGTTGCACCGAAGGTTAGTTTGGAGCCCGAGCTCTAAAAACACGAGTGCAACAATAAGTCACTTTCAGCGAGGTTCGTAATCTGCTTTTCTTTCAACTACAACAAAAAAAAATAAAAAAATCTTTAATGGACAACATTTCATTTTTTTAATCACCCATTTTTATTACTTTAATTAAAAATATATAAAAAAATAAGTTACACGTATTTTTCTATTTTATTTTTGGTTGAGTTTTTATATATTTAATTTAATTATGAATTTTTATAAATTCTGAGGACTTATAAACTAAAAACCATAGCTAGGACTAAAATTAAGAAATATAAACTGTCACCCAAAGAAAGTGACAGACAGTGTCAGTCAAGCCACAGAGTATACGTTATAGAAAAAAATTTCAAGTATTCGAGGTGAGAGGACGTGTTTTGTGTTTTATTACGACTGTTATAGAAACTGTGAGTTTATATTTCATTTACTTTTTATCAATATGAGCCTCGTGCAGCGTTCGCCACAGAAGCCCGATATGATCTCTTGCGCGGGTAGTTCGAGTTCCCAACCGAACTTGAATAATATGTTTGCTGACGAGCAGCAGGACGAGATGATCCAGACTCGAACCACATTTAGAAAGCGTAAGGAGAGGGATGAATATGGCATATTCAAGTACGAGTTATCCGAATTTAGAAACGAAATTGTGACATTACTCAATGAATTTTGTAATAAGCAGAATGAAAAAGAATCAATATTGTACGAAAATATAAGCGAAATTAAATCACAATTATATGAAGTGAAACTTGCAAATGAAAACTTACTCCAGGAAAATGGAAGGTTGCAAACTGAAATAGACAACGCAAATAAGACAATCGCCTTTCTGCAATCTGAAAATGATAAACGGGACCAGTTTTCTAGACTCAATAACTTAGAAATATCCGGAGTCCCGATGACCAATCGGGAGAATCTACACAATATCTTACACAACATTTGCACCAAGGTAGGAGTCAAATTGGATGAAAGAGATGTTGATTCAGTAATACGCGTACGCCGTTTCAAAGGATATACTGGCATGGAAAATGAGACCCAATCTGAGGCTCGGTCTGGACTCCGAGCACCAGCGATCGTGGTGAGATTTACACGCCGTATTTGCAAGGACGAGATTCTAGCTGCAATTCGCGCGCGCCGGGGCCTAACTACCACTGACATCGACTTACCTGGACCAGCGGGAAATCTGTTCATCAACGATCATTTAACACCGGCAAATAAGATACTGTTGAAACGTGCTAGACAACTTAAGATCGAACTGCAATATTCATACCTATGGATCAGAGATTGCAAAATACTAATGAGGAAAAACGATAAATCCAGAATTATACGTATATCTTCAGACGAGGACCTTAACAGGTTAAAATGACTGTTTGGTTTGGTGGGTTCGTATTTGTTCTATGTATTTTTTAAATACCCTCTTTTTGTAGTTATGCATGTGGTTATGCAAATAAGTCATAAGTTGTTAATTGTAAAATATTACCCGAAATATCAAATATTATTATTTTTATATTATCAATGCACTAAGTGTGTACTTATACTGTTAAACTGCTGTTATATTGATATTGTTTTTGTCATTGTTTTGTTTTTGTATTTGGAGATGTTAACGCCGGTTATAGGTCGTGTCCTATTTAAAAATAAATATGATAATAATATGTGTTCATCATGCTACGAAATCCAAAAATTACTAATGTCATCATATAGCTATGCGGTTTGTGTTTTTTTAGTTTTTGCCATCTATTTTACATATACTCTTCGTACCACAGAACTTCGTACAGATATCTTATTGCTATTATATTTCGTTATATGTAATATATTGTATATTATTATAGTACTAAATACACATTTACATTCTGCCATTCTTTCTCGCTCTCGCCTGGTACAAAAAATATCTTTAAGTATTTGTACGATTTGTACAAATACATTTTTTATTATATTAAATAATAACACCTAAAAAAAATACGTTACATGGATATTATCAAAACGTGCGGGGACTACGAACGAAATCACGTGATTTTTCTTCGCGGGTTGCTCTTGACGATTATGATTTCATATGCATAACTGAGAGTTGGTTGACTGAGGGATTTCATGATAGGGAATATTTTGACGGTAGATATATAGTTTATCGCTGTGACCGCTCAGCAGACAGCGGCGCGCGTCGTGGCGGGGGGGTGGCGGTCGCGGTGCGAGCAAACCTACAGCCGCTGTGCCGCGACTGGCCGTGCCCCTCTCGCGCGCATTGCGACTGTTTATGGTTATCTATACCTAAAGATAAGAATTCCTTCTTGAACATAGCTTGTGTTTATATTCCGCACGGACCTGGTTACCGCGATGCACTTGGGAGTTTCTTTGATACTGCTTCACAGATATTAACTGAACGTCCGGACGACACATTTTTTATAGCCGGTGATTTTAATATCCCTGACGCGAAGTGGCTGCATTCCTTATCTTATAATAATTGCCCAATTTTGACCCTTGATACTGGTGGTGGGGATGCAGTTCTATGTCTCAGCGAATTCATGTCTTTTTCCAACTTAATACAGGTGAATAGTGAGTATAATATTAATAATCGTATTCTTGATTTGATACTTTGTGACGAGAGTTTGGAATGCAGAGTTGAAAGTTGCGACCACCCTCTGGTGCCCGAAGATGTCCATCATAAGTCAATCAGGATCAGGATTACACTTGACTGTGTTATTGATCCACTAAAAGTACCTTCAATATACGTTTATAAATTTCATGCAGCAAACTACGAGGGGATAAATGATGAATTGCTTGAAATAAATTGGTCTTCTTTGTTCATGACGCAGTGTTTGGATGTTTGTGTGGAAAATTTTTACACAATACTGAATAATTTAATTGGTAGGTTTGTTCCCCGACGGGTACTGCGATCCTCTAACTCCATACCATTGTGGCATTCTGAATCCCTGCGAAAACTCTTAAAAGAAAAACGAAAGTACCATAAATTATGGAAGCAATATGGTAATCCCTTAGATTATGAATCTTTTAAAATCCTGAGGAAGAGGGCAAATAAGATGGAACGGGCTTGTTATAATAATTATGTCAATTATACTGAACATAGAATAAAATCTGACCCTAAATATTTTTGGACGTACATTAAATATATCTCTTCTAATAAAACATTACCACAGACTATGCACTACAGGGGTCGTACTATTGATGGAGGGGAGCAAATCTGTAATACTTTCAGTGATCATTTTCATTCTGTTTTTGAACCGGTAGACTCGGAGTTTCAGACTCCTTCCATTATCGAAGAGCTGTCGGATTCAGATATTAATCTAAGCTCAATTGAAATTACACAAAGCATTGTGAGAAAACATTTAAAAAACTTAAATGAGAATAAAGGGGCTGGACCTGATGGAATCCATCCAATGCTAATTAAAAGATGCTTCACTGGTCTGTCCTTACCCGTCACTATAATTTTTAATAAATCCTTGACTGAAGGTCGCGTCCCCAGTATTTGGAAACAAGCCTTAATAACACCAGTTCCTAAAGGATCCATTAGTCAGGATATTGAAAGGTACCGCCCTATTTCTAAGCTGTGTCAATTTAGTAAAATATTAGAAAAAATTATAAGCAACCAGATATTTGCTATAGTACATAAACACATAACTCCCAGTCAACACGGATTCTACAAAGGCCGTAGCGTTGACACTAACTTGCTGTCTTTCACTGAAATTGTTCTTAGGGCTATGGACAATAATTACCAGGTAGATGCCGTGTATACCGATTTTACTAAGGCTTTTGACAAAATTTCTCACAATACATTACTCTTGAAACTGTGGCGGCTCGGTATACATGGTGATCTTTTCCGATGGCTGAAATCATATATTGAAAACCGGAGTCAGGCGGTAGTCTTGGGAAGTTATTCGTCATCTTACAGAAGTGTTAGTTCAGGGGTACCACAGGGGTCGCACTTGGGTCCGTTATTGTTCACTCTTTACCTAAATAATATAACAACTGGAATTTTGCACTCGAACATTTTGTTATATGCAGATGACACAAAAATATTTAAAGTCATACGAAATAGTGGTGATTGTGATATGTTGCAGAGTGACCTAAAATGTTTTGAAAACTTTTGTAAGGAAAATAAATTGTTCCTTAACACAGAAAAATGCCATATAATCAGCTTTACAAGAAAGCTTAAACCCATATACTACAATTACGTATTATGTGAAAATCCATTGACTAGAGTATATCAGGCCCGTGACCTTGGTGTTATTATGGACTCCAAACTTACTTATGTGCCCCATATAGATAAAGTCATTAACATGGCTTATAAACAACTAGGATTTATTTTGCGTATTGGAAGGCCATTCAAATTGCCAACAACTTATGGACTTCTTTTTAATAGTTATGTTCGCAGTCGTTTTGAATTCGCATCTACTGTATGGAACCCTCTATATAAAATTCACAGTGACAGAATAGAGCGACTGCAAAGGAAGTTTGTAAAAACACTAGATTTTAGGATGGGCAGGACGCATGACAGCTACGAAGAGGCCCTATCGCATTATGGAATGTCGTCTTTGAGTAATCGTCGCGAGGTCAATGATACTATATTTTTGTATAAATTGGTGAACAATCTCGTGGATGCCCCCGCACTATTACAAAATATTTGTTTCCATGTACCACGTCGACGCGAGAGAGGATGTGTAAAAAAAAGGGTATTCTCAATACCTCAAAGGAGAACGAATTATGGTAGTAATGGTTTCATATGTCGCGCCTGTAAGTTATATAATGACTCCGATATTGATATATTTAACTGTAAGATTTCTAAACTTAAAGTAATTAGGTGAACATTGTGGTAGCATTGATAAGTAGGTAATATGTGGTTAAGCAATAAGCAATTTCACTTTGATTTTCTATTGTTTTATATTTTATTGTCTTCTCAACTTTTTTATTTAAACAATTATGGAAACTATAGGTCTTTAGATATATTATTTTCTTACTGTAATATTAATTGTGTGTGACTGTTTGTTTCTTAATATAATAAAATAAAAAATAAATAAAAAATAGAAATGCAAAGAGTATAATATACCGTGTTCGAAATAGGTGTTGCCGTAGCCGGAACTCAAATCGCCTACAACATTATTCATAATGTATATAATAATACTAGCTTTTGTCCGCGGTTTCACTCGTAAATATATTCCTGTGATAGCCCATTCGAAACTAGCAAACCTTCCAAAAAAATATTATATAAAAGAAGTATTTTTATAATTATATTTAAAGAATAATTATTAATTTAGCTTTTAATGGAATAAAAATGGGTAAAATAAATAGAGGGCAACACCTGAGTTCAATAACTAACAACTCTGCCAACAGACATTAGTATTTTTAAATTAGAGGGTTAGCACAGATTAGGGCACCTATTAATCCTTATTTTTCAATATTTCAGTATTTTTAAAATAACTCGAAAATTAAAGGATATAAAAAATAAAAAAAAATAAAAATAAGCTTTCTAGCATGTAATCTCCAAACGGTTTTCGAATTTTGGTACCTTACGAAAAATGAAATGTTGTCCATTATAATTATTTTAAAAATATTTTTTCCGGACAAACAAAGCCCGCCAAAACGTCATTCGCGTCGACAATTTTTTTTATTATTGGAAGGCAAAGGCAAAGACAGCCAACAGCCTATGTTTTTTTGAGTGTTAAATTCGCCCTGAAAATAATAGTGAAATAAAAAGTGACACTTCTAGCGAGGTTAGCAACCTGCTTTTTCAAATTTACATCGCCAACGTCATGAAAAATTAATAAAAAAGAAATTATTCAATAAAGCAACATGCCCGCCACATAAATCTTATAATCACGTCTACCTTAAAAAGTACCTTTATAACAAGTGCCTACAGAAAAACCATAAAATATATGACTCTAATTCTCACGCGCCAAGTCCGAGGCTATACGATTGGGATGCACGGCGAATGGTTTATTGGATTTAGGCTAGTCTTTAGCCTCGTCCCTCCATCCCCTTTTCGCACCCGCACTGCTCGCACAGGATACAGTTTTCATCCTCACACCGTCGACACGTTCTCTATACGAACGAAAAAATTCAGTGACTCGTTCCTGTGTCGTACAGCCAAAAAGTGGAATGAACTTCCGGCGTCGGTCTTTCCTCCTTTCTACAACCTTGGTTCCTTTAAGCGAAGCGTGAAAAAGCATCTCTACGGGCCGGCATAGTGGGCGCGACTGGCGGACTGTATTACGATCTGCCAGTCGGCGCACTCATGGACCAGCCACCTATGCTTAACAATCAGGCGGTGGCAAGGTCACATGTCGTCTTCTCTATAAAAAAAAAGTCTAGGCTAGTCGTGCGTGCTATAATGTGTTTTTTTTAATTCCAGCCTGATAATGGGCTTCATCCAGAAGAAGCAGGCTGAGGAGATGCTCTCCAAGTGCCCGCCCGGCACTTTCCTGTTGAGATTCTCTGACTCGGAGCTCGGTGGGATCACGATCGCCTGGGTCGGAGGTAATCATGCCGAATGAAATATAACCGTCATATGTTTGTGTTGGATTCACACGTGACTTCTCGTTGAGCGCAATAGACTGTTCCACTAAAATTTATTTATGTTCAGGAGTATGCATAAATATAACTTTTTAGTCCATGAAAAAATACCAAGAACGAGATATTTACAATCAAAGTTTTAAGTACCCAAAACGCAAGCCACGCGACCTTCATCTACGTCACACCGCGCTAAACACCGCCACAGTGTCGCAGTGTGCAGACGCACCACTCTTGTATAGAGCGCAGTGACGTCACTAGGTTCACGTCGCGTGGGAGCATCGTTTCTTCTCGCGCATCAAAGAAGTAAACTTTAAACTGCCATAACTTCGTCAATTCGTATCGTATAATAATAAAACTTCTGGCATATTTTAAGTTTTGGTTAGTTCTTTTATTCTAATTAATAAAAAAAAATGGATGGAAAGGTCTATTATGCGGTATGTAAAGTAGAAACTTAGGTATGCATCTACGCGCGGTAGACTGTTGGTTTTCCCGCCATTCTTTTATTGACCTACCTATTGCATTAGATTAGATAAGGTAGTGCACATAACTAGGTAATAAAACACTTGTTTGATACTTGTGTTTTATTACCCCCTATTATGCACCAGTTTCATAAAAGACTCTTAACTTCAAAGACAAAGCTATTATTGCGGCCGAGTGGTTAAGACGTCTGGTATTAACTAGGCAGACCACGGGTTCGATCCCGGATTCCGGCCATGTCCCAATGGGTTTTTATAATTAAAAACTTATGTACGTAATCTGACATACCACACTTAGCTAGAGGCCTTTTTCCATCTAAATTGCACCTGAACAGCACCAGTTGGGTACCCTGGGACTGATAACACGGTTCTGGGAGCCATAAGGCAAGGGGCCATCCATAAATTACGTCACAGGTTTAGGGGGAGGGAGGGGGTCAACAAAATGTGACAAGGGGTAGGGGGGGGGGGGGTCATAAGCTTTGTGACGTCACATGTCAAAATCTAAGGTAACTTATTACTGCGCACCTGCCGAGTTAGCATACATTTTGACAGCGACACTTTCGTTTCGGTCGAATGGCCTTGAACAGACCAAAACGTTCATGTCCAACAAGGACCGGCCAGAGATAGCCCGGGGCCGAGAGGTCCGGCCCAACAATGTGCGGGAAAATTCTGTGTACTTGTCTTTGTCCGGCCAAGCAAATTGCTCGGCATTCTTGTGCAGGGCATGCCCGGTCCGAGAATGTCCGGCCCAACAATGTGCGGGCAAATTCTGTGTACTTGTCTTTGCCCGGCATAGCAAATTTGCACGCACATTGTTGGGCCGGACCTCTCGGCCCCGGGCTATCTCTGGCCGGTCCTTGTTGGACATGAACGTTTTGGCCTGTTCAAGGCCATTCGACCGAAACGAAAGTGTCGCTGTCAAAATCTGTGCTAACTCCCCTGGTCAGTTTAACTGGTCAAAGGGGGAAAAATTGGCGAAAGGGGGAGCCTGTCTATGGCCCCTCCATAGGCTTAGTACTCTATGGTACTTACTACTTACCTATAACTAATTTTTTTTTCACTCTCCACATGACAGAGGGAAACGAGGTGTTCAGCCTGCAGCCGTTCACAGCACGCGATCTGATGCTCCGCTCGCTGGCGGACCGCGTGCTCGACCTGCCCCAGTTACAATTCTTGTACAGGAACACGCCCAAGGACGACGTGTTCGCGAAGTATTACACTAAGCACGGTGGGTGGTCACTGCATTGTATAAATAACTACTTATCTATTAGAGATAGATATGTGCTACCGCGGACTTTTTTGTAGGTTATTTTATTATACACATTTCTTTCCTACGTCATTCTGTTATATCTCTGACGGATTAGACGGCAAACGCCATGAAAACTCGCTGGAGCTAACTTTTTCCCTGACTTACTGTTAATGCTCAGCTCCTAAACATGATAGGTTCGTGGTACTTATAAATCTTCCCGGTGAAACAGCCTGTCTAATAGTGAAAATCCCAACAAAATCCGTTCAGACGAAGCGGTGTGGACTTTGTTTTATAGGACACTTATTTTATCTGTCTAATTGTAATATCTGGCTTTATTCAGTCTGAATTAGACTTGTTCATGGTAATCTGAATTCATATCCAGCACGAAAATTGTGACGCAGATTTGTGGATCTGAAAGGTATAGCCTCACAAATACCATCGGCTAAACGAGGGAGACTTGATCTTTCGCTGGGTACCCTGGAACCGTAACACGGTTTCGGGAGCTGTAAAACCCGTGTAAAAAAATTTAACGTCTTCCGCCATCTTGAATTTTGGGAGTGAGACTGTTTTTATCAATTATCTCGCCTGTTTTTTCGATAAAAGCTCTCGTGAAATTCAAGATGGCGGAATAGGTAGAGAGATGGCGACAGAAAGTGGTTGTAAGCACTTGCCTGCAGAAAACTTCTTTTTCGTGTAGTCTGAGCCCCTCTCTACAATTTCTTATTGTCGAGTAGGGGTCCAGCGCTTGTCGGTACGCCGCTGAGGCGCTTTAAAAGAAAAAAAAACCTCTACCAGCTGGCAGAAAATGAGTGAACCTCTCGGTTGTAAGAAAAATATTTTCTGCCATTTTTTTTTCCTTTAAAGCGCCTCAGCGGCGTACCGACAAGCACTGGACCCCTCGACAATAGAGAGGGGCTCAGACTACACGAAAAAGAGGTTTTCTGCCGGCAAGTGCTTACAACCACTTTCTGTCGCCATCTCTCTACCTAGAACGTGAATACATGAATTCAGGACACAGACCATATTACTGGAACATGTTATAAATTGTAATATCGAATGTGGTTCCAGAGAACGAAGTCCTGAAGAACGGCTATGTGAAGCCTGTACTTATAACCACGCTGCCCCCGTACATGCAGGCCTCGCCGGCATACGCGCATTCGCCAGACCCCCAGCGCAACACCCCAAGCAGGTAAACGGATTTTTTATATGCTGTGGCGGATCATCGATAGATGGGCGCCACTGTCTCATTACCTGTATCGCGCCAGTGAAAACATTTAAGTCTCTTATATCCATAATTTTTCTGGGATGAACTATTCCCAATTTCTCTGTAAATAAACCACCTGTGTCACTGTAATTTAACATAGTCTAAGTTAAATAGCTGTTACTTTTTCAATGGGTTTAATTGTATAGGAAATATGGGTGCTAAAACTTTGCCCCCGTTTTCTCTTTCATAATCTATCACAAAGCTCTTAATTTTTTTTAAACGCTGTTATACCATTACCCTTAATTTAACGTCTTGCGATTTTTTGTAGCTTAATGAAAATTCAGAATAAATAAGAGAAAACAGGGGCAAAATAATCCTTTATTCTACCACCCATATTTCCTGTTCAATAAAACCCATTGAAAAAATAACAGCTATTTCACTTAGATATATTGAATAAGTAACTATATGCTAAATTACAGTGACACAGGTGGATTATTTACATAGAAATTGGGCATAGTTTATCCCCATACAAATTATGGATATAGGAGCTTTAATGAAATCCATAGTAGGTACATGACTAATTTATACTACATTTCCGAGCCCGCTTCGCCCGTAGAAGTTTGTATGTCACATTTTCCGTACTAGTCGACCAAAACAATTAGGCACATTTCAAAAATGGCGTCATTGGAAATAACAAGTAAGTAACAATTTACAACGAAAAACTCAAGAAGCGCTAAATTCGTTCAATCACACGACTACGCTTACTAGGGGAAGCGCGGGGGCTGAGGCGGGGAACGGGCGCCATAATCGCATTCCTGTCATGTGCCTAATTGTTTTGGTCGAGTAGTATAGTATGTTATTTTATATGACTATATTATTTATTTATTATAGGCCCTTTAAAAAGTGCTTGCGTGAAGGTAATCATTAAAATATTAAACGTGTCAGCTCTTATTGATCGACCTATACCCATTGGGGGGAGCGTCTTGGTCTTATTTGCCAATGGCACTGTGTTTTTGGATTTTTTTTAATGTAATTTAATGAAAAATCTAATTAAATTTACCATGTTATATGCAATATAATATAGTGTTTGAAAAGGATGTAAATTTGTTTATTTCGGTAGTATGTTTACAAGAAGTGGAAAGATAGACAAGGTAATTGAAAGGAGAGTGAAAGCAGGAAGCAAGGTATTTGGTGGACTAAACAATGTATGCAGAAATACACAACTTACAACTAAAAGTAAAATTAATATACATAATGCTGTTTTAGTTCCATCACTTGCTTATGGAAGCGAGACTTGGGTATGGAATAAG
This sequence comes from Nemapogon koenigi, assembly GCA_963924495.1. Classification (NCBI taxonomy): domain Eukaryota; kingdom Metazoa; phylum Arthropoda; class Insecta; order Lepidoptera; family Tineidae; genus Nemapogon; species Nemapogon koenigi. Next base: position 6,735,738 of record OZ004656.1, read on the forward strand.
AAGCATGAAAGTAAGATTATCTATTAGATGCAGTGGAAATGCGGTCTTTACGTAGAATGTGTGATATAAAACGTATTGACCGCATCCAGAACGATGTCATTAGAGAAGAAGGCGGAGTGAAAGATGATGTTGTGACTAAAATGAAGAAAAGTAGTTTGTAGCCAGAGAAAGGCAATGTTAAAAGTACACACAAAGGTATGATGAATATAAAATAAGCGAAAGAGGTATGTCAGGATCGTAACAAATGGCATTCGATTGTCTGCCTTTAATATTGGGATAAAAGGCGTGACGATAGATACAATTGTTTGCGTTATGGCAAGTTTAATTTGATTAAATTACGCAAAAAAATATTAAAACCTAAAATACGATCTATTGTGAGTTAGCCCGATATAGCACCTTAATTTTTTTTGCATTTCTTTTATTGGTTTTTTTTATTTCTTTTAGGTACATGGTCGAATTTTAGTTTTGACAACCGTACACCGCGAACGTTATTTTTAAGTTTTTTTTTGTAATTAGTCACATCCTTTTTTTTAAGTATATATAATTCTAGGTTGTCTCCAATAATAATTTTTTGTAAATTAATTTTAGCTGCCAACCAACAATGCTTCAACTGTGAATTGGATGGAAAGATTTTTTTTCTAAATAAAATATACAAACTTTTTACTAAGAATGACGGATAAATTGTAAATTAAAAAAGAACTGTCACTTTTTAGCTGTAAGTGCAATATAGGTTAGGTCTTGTCAAAACTATTTTCTAGCTATCGTCCTGGTTTTTTTTTTGGACAACTTGTAATTTAAAAAAGACGAGTGGTGTGGGAACGAATTTCTATTCGCTATATTATTATGTATTAAATTAACAACGTTTGAGAGTAATTAAATGAAAAATTAAATAAATAATCAGTATGCATGGTTGTTACGTTCTATATCTAAAATGTCGTGACGGTCGAATTCTTACACTTTTTTCTTGCTCTCAATCGCCAAGTGTCTGGAGTGTAAAGTGCGATTAAGAATTTCGTTCCAAAAAAAAATTTATGACATTTTAACTCTCGCTTTTGAGACCGAAATCAAATTCAAAATTGTTTTTTTTTGATATTGTTAAGATGTTACACATTATTAATGTAATAGCTTTAATGACAGTATTATGACAGTTGCTCTCTTTTTTTTAATTTTTTATGTCGGGTGTTTTATTATGTCGCGATGAATCTGTTAATTAAAGGTTTTATGCTACACCTTTATGCGATATTTATATCTTGGGGTTTATAGTTTTTCTCATTTAAACGCCAATAGAATTAGTTATTAAAAAAAACCTTCAGTATTCGCATTGTGGACTGATTAATTTTTAAATATATATATTATGTATATATTTTTTTCTGAACAACGCAAAGAAGTTTTTTGTCTGCCAATCGTGAATATAACATAGGTTTTTAGAACTTTTGAGATCTGATTGCATGTATTTTGGAAAACTATGAAAAAAAAATCTTTTAAGGCGGATTGTCTCGAACCTAGCTCCGAATAGATGGCGCCAGTATCGTATTTATTGCTTTTTTTTTAAATATTTTCTTATGCGATATTTAGTGGGACAAAATGAAACGAATTTTACAATAGCGCAGGCAGTTTATAATGGATTGTTTTATATTTTTTGCCCTAAGAGGGTTTAATAGGGGACGAAACTCACAAAATTATGATTAAAACAATATTTTATATTACAGTATCATTGTTAATTGTCTGTGCGCTATGGTAATATTTCTGTTGTATTGATTCATTAAAGGCGTAAAAAAACAGTTTCATCTATTGGGAGGTAGGTTCGATCCCCCTTAAGTAGTGTACTTAGAACAGTTGCGCAGGAATTATGGCGATTGGCAGATTTAAATTTGTTTGAAGAACTTAGTTATCGTGGACCAAATAGTTATTGGGAGCCAGCCGACATGGACCGTGTGTGGGTTTGCTGGGTGTGTGTCAAGTAAAAACTAAGATATGATTTTTTTTTATTTCAAAGATTAAGGTATTTTGAGAAACTAATTTGAATATTTTTGTTTTCTCTGCAGTAGTTTAAACGAATTCAAATTAGTTTCTTAAAATAGTTTAATCTTTGAAATAAAAATATAAAAAACGTATCTTACTTTCCATACTTAATTTAGACTTAATTCTACATGCCTACACAGACACTGTAACTTGGCTCCTATAAAAAATTATTGGTAGTCTTGCATATTATGTTGCTATTCCTAGCTATATTTATGGTAGTATACTGGGCTTGAATATTGTTAAATTAATTCCGAATGACCTATTTTAAACTAAAATAAAATATTGAAAATGAAAAGTAAGAATAACAACAATCAAACTAGAAAACTAATTAATAATAATAATTTAGATGATGTCTCGCCAAGCGCATTAGCAATTTGCGCGCAACTATAGGGGTCGTCCATTGATCACGTGAGATTTTTGAGCCACTTTTTTTCACCCTCCCTCCTGGTGATACGTGGTAAGATTATAAGCTACCCTATCAAATATACACAACAATATAAAAACATTAAATCTAATCTAAACATTAAAAATAACTAAATAAACCAGTCCGCGTGGAATAGTGGCAAGAATACTGGCTGCATTTCCTCGCTGAATCGCTATACTGATTCGTTGAGCGAGGAAGGAGCCAGCCCTCTTGTCACCAGAAGAGACGATCAGTCGAGGGGATATATCTTTAATTTTTTTTTTGGCATTTGAACCCCACGGACCCAGAGTTTCTACTTTAGAGCTGCTAGGCCACCTATTTTGTTTAAAATAATAATAATAATAAAAGCACATTAATTTAAAAAGCACTGTCCCCGGACCACACTATAAATATTCACGTGAACCCGCCCCCCTCCCCGTTGTGATCAATAGTGATATTATCCAAAGCCCCCTTCCCTATTTGGACCTCACGTGATTAATGGACGACCGCATACCTACAACTTTGTATGGGTGAATAATGGGTATGTTTACTTTAAAGTCATGTCCCGAGAACACTTTAAGACTCGATTGGGTATTGTTAAGTAAAAACTAATTATTATATGCTTTTTATATTTTTAACTTCGAAAATTTAAAAATATTCAAAATTGTTTCTTGATATATCTTTGAAATAAAAATATAAAAAAAATTGCGGGGGCTAGTTATAGTGAATGGGTCTCTTAAATGTGACAATTTATGTTTTTTTAAAGTGTGAAGGGAACAACATTTATGACTGATGTTTGAAACATATTTTTTAAAATAATCGAATTTATCGTAAAAATTGGTATGTTAGTGTGAAAAAGAAGTATTAATCTCTACTTATTTTTTTTTCTAAATGGGTCCATGTTTCGCATTTAGTAAATTGTGATATTTTTTTATACTTTTTTATATGCAAATTCTGTTAAATTGATTTTTTTTTAAGTTTCTATTCTTTTTTCTCAAATTTTTTTAGATCTTTTTTTAAAATTAATTATACTCTGTATACAATTTTAGATAGGTAGTTTTAGCTTAAATAAATGTATTTTCTATTTCTTATGATATTTAAAAACAAGTACATTTTGATAGCTTTTAAGTATGTCGAGAGGTAGTTTTTTTTTTACTATATATTTAACATTTAGAATAAAAAAATGTTAGTTAAATTATTACTCGTTATTAAAATTAAATATTGACGGTTAATTAAATGCAATTGATTTAAGTAATTTTATGAAAATGCTTTGATTTGGTGCTAAACATTGGCATTTTTAAATTTGCACAAAAGAGGTCTATTATAACATATACAAACTTATTTAAAAAAATATGTTTAAGTTTTCGAACGTGTTCGGGCGCCAACTGCTACTGTCAATTTGAAAATATTTTTTAAATGTTTTTTTTTTATATATTAGGCAGAATCATACCAACTGTGCAGCTAAGTTTTTAGTTGTAATGTTTTTTGACACGGTCGCCTGTATACAATTTTCCTGCCAATGTGGTATTAAATTGTTATTATTAAGTTTAACTAATTAGTGAGAATGTGTAGGTTAAGATGCCAACTTGCTTTTCTATAAATGTTAAAAAAATTAAGGCCCACTCGAGTCCGCCATGTCAAAAACTATGCTTTGTCATATTTCAATTAATTTCAAGATTTCCATATATTATTGATACAAACTTAAATACAAAATGGCGGACATAAATCCCCCTTGTATATTTTCTCTTTGAAAAGTGAAGCAAGTTGCGAAATGTATGTTGGACATTTTGAAAATGGATGTGACTATGTTAAGATTTGTAATAAATACAAAAAAAGTATTATTATGTTATGGCATTTTTAATGTTGAAATTGTATTGTACGATTAATTATATGTTCGGAGAATAAAGTCTTTTTTTTAATTTCAGAGATAAAAAAAAATCTTTGAGTGAAGCATACTCAAAAGTTTTTTTGTATAGAAAAGTTTTTTTAGTAATGAATGTTTTTTCTCTATTCAAAGATTATTTTTTTATGTCAACCAAAGTATTACTCCTTAGGAAAATGCAACACAGACAGACATGCAGGCGGTTTTTGTATAATAAATTAAAAAAAAAAAATAAGACAGTCGTTTTAAAAATCTTCATAAGTTTTTTTTTAATTAAACTGACATATCACGACCTCTTTCGTGATACGGTCTGTGTCGCCTTTTTAAACCGATTTAAAAAAAAAGGAGGTCAATAAATTTTTGAATCGAGAAAGAATGTTCATTCATTTTAACGCCATTTTCATCGTCACCATGTCATAATGTGTTGCATTTTCTTTTTTTCCCGATTCCCGTTTGGACCCGATGGCTGTATCGACCCAAAACAAATTTAAAAAAAAAGCAGTTACTTGGACGCCATGACGCCCGCTTTAACGGAGAGTTCATTAATGGACAGCGAGTTAATGTACGAAGAGATGTGGCCCTTAGGGCCCGAAATGGATTATTGATTTGACCTGGGAACATCAGCAAAATTTAACTTGCGTAAGTATATAGTTTAACTTTTTTTTCTTCACCAGTTCTCTGTCCCAGGGTACCCAGCACAAGACCAAGTCCTCTTTTAGCCGATGGTATTTGTGAGGCTATACCTAACGAGTGGCCAGTTCTGTTGAGGTGTATTTAATTTTTTTTGATTTTACGATATTTCGATAATGTCACGTTTAAGCACATTTCGTTACATGAGAGAGAAGAAAGATAACGTAGAGAGAAGGAGAAAGAGAGAGAGCTATACATTGTATATCTAAAGCCTCTTGTACTGCTTGTTAGAAAATTTTAACAATAATGACGTTTATTTTTTAAGATCTGTCTTGGTCGCGTAACCAACTAAAAAACGCACGTGTTCGAAAATGTTGCATCTCTTTCACCCTTCGCACCAAGGCTACGTGTAAATAGAGAAAGAAATTTTCCAAACAAAATCGGTACAATAAAACGTACTTCAGCAAATCAAGTATTGTACAAAAAATATTAGAAATAGCAAGTTCTAGTTATTGGATCCTTAAAGTGTGTGAAATTATCTTTACTCTAAATGTTAAAAATATATACATTCTTATATATATATTAGGAGAACTTGAGTCGCAAAGTCGGTTGAAAATTTGCGTGAAATTGATGACTTTCAGGGCTTCATGAAACCTAGGTGTAGCTGATATTGACATTACACTCTTATTAATAAACTCGAAGTAGCGACGTATTAACTAAACTGTATTTCGTCTCCGTCTAACAAATCTGCAATTCATTATGATAGACGGAGACGAAACACAGTTTAATTACTACGTCGCTACTTCGAGTTTATTAATAAGAGTGTTAGAGTATAGATAATTTCACATACTTTAAGGGTACATTTACTAGAACTTTATTTTTAATAAGTTTTGTACAATACTCGATTTTAAGGAGTTTTACTTCTATCGCGTGTTTGGTGCTGCACGCGCAATTTTTTTTGCCAATGTCAAATGAGAACATATTTTGTATACCTCCATCATTATAGCATTGTCCGACAGTTTTAAAGATTTACTTACGAGATGACCCGTGCGAATCGTTAGTTCAACTGATCTCCAACAGATGGCGTGTTTTACAAAATAAATAAATTAGTCTAATTTTAAAAGTCATACAATGGCGACCGACGCATGCATTTTGTCGTGACTTGATGGGGAATCCAGTTTAATCCTGTCCGCGCTGTGATAGTTATGATTAGTCTGTGATTAATAAGACATTGTCATAGTCGGTGGGAACATCTTAGATATCGATTATTGATATTGATTACTATAACGTCTAAAACACTTGACATTGGCGAAATCATCAAAACCCTGATGGAACCATTACACAAAAAAATAGAATAGAATAAACTATGTGAAGTCACACCAGCTCTTTCTTTCTCTTATTTTTTATCGAGTCGACAATTGCTTATTTTTTATCGAGTCCACAACCTGCCTCTGTCAAAATGTCTATGCTGTTTTTACTATGGCCAAGATTCCACATCCGGTCATGGCGACATACGCACGCGTTTTCGTCGTGGCGTGATGTGGAATCCAGTTTAATCCTGTTCGCGCTGTGATGGTTGTGATTAATCAGTGATTAATAAGACATATCACGGTCGGCGGGATTATCTTAGATACCGATTTACCGGCTATATACACTATAAAGGCTATAATACTTGACATTGGCAAATCACCGATGAACATTGGTGGAGCCATAATAAAAAAGAAGAAGAAGTACTATGGCCAACCATAGAGAAGTCGCTGGGAGGTTCTCCAATTTTTTTTATTTTATATTATATTCTTCACGAGTAGCCTGGAGCCTGGAACCGTTGCTGGCCCCAGGGTACCCAGTGGAAGACAATGTCGTCCTCATTTAGCCAATGTTTTGAGGCTATACCTAACGAGTGGCCAGCTCTGTTGAGGTATGTAGATGGAAAAGCCTCTTTGTACGGTTTGTCGGATAATGTACATAATTTTTTTATTATAAAAAAAACGCATTGGTACATGGTCGGATGTAGGAATCGAGGGACTTTTCAGTTGCCAGCCGACGTCTTACCCGCTCGACCACCGACGCCCGCTCTCCAAAATATCATGTTATAAGTTTTTTTTTCTTCACGGTGACGTAATTTATGTACAACCTCTAATGTCATTTATTTTTTTTAATTTCAGATAATGAGGACAACGTTTTCAAAGAAATTATTTACTATTTACACCGTTATATTATATAATATGGCCATATTCATAAACACATTTTAGAAGCGTTTTAGTTAAAATATGTTTTGTCACTCTCTAACAAACCTGTCTTTACTAATAATAGAAAGAAATAAAACACATTTTAACAAAAACGTTTCTAAAATACATTTATGAATAATGGCCTTAGAGGAAGCTGCCCGCAGAAATATACGTTCGGTCGATCACGTTTTTTTTTTACTAGAAATGCACGATTTTCAATAGATAGGTATTAGGCATAATGAACGCATGTACAGTTTTTGAAAGAAAAATGCCATTTTAAGCTCGTGCTACTTGGGAAATATGAGCTTTAAGTAGGACCGTTGGTCAAGGTCATCTTGTACTATGCGATTAAAATAAGAATAGGACTGGACCAGCGTCATTTTGTGACGGCAGGCTGTCCAACCAACTTCACTTCAGTATGGTGTGCAAAAATAAATTTAGGAAAATAAAACTTAAATTTTATGTCCCTACTAAGATGTCTTCTTTAGGTAGATCTAAATAAATACCTAAAAACTAAAAATATTACAATCGACTGTACTTTGGAACAACTGCTTCTACCACCAAAAGGACCCATAAATCGTCTACTGCGCAACTATAATCACGTGGCGCGTCAAGGCCACACTTATATGGCACCTATTATACCGTGTTTCGTGCCATGAAATGCGATAAAGAAGTGTGTGAAAAGAAATAAATACATGAATAAATATTCTTTGTTAAAATGTGTTTTGTTTCTTTCTATTATTAGTAAAGACAGGTTTGTTAGAGAGTGACAAAACATATTTTAACTAAAACGTTGCTAATAAACGTTTATGAATAAAAGGCCTTAGTGTTTATTTTTGCGAAAAAATATTTCTTTTTTTTTGCGGACTGTAGTGAAGTTAGTCAACAGCCGGTCCTATTCTTATTCTAATCGCATAGTATCTGTTAAAAATATGGCAAATCTCAGTTAATCCTGTAAAGGTGAGTTTATTTATACAACATTTCCTTACCACACAATTGATAGTTATTATTTTAAATTGGTTTAAGACATTTTTATTGAGGCATTTTGGAAACTATGGCTATTTAGAACCCTAAATAATAAAAATATTAAAGGATTAACTGAGATTTGACATATTTTTGACAGTTATAAGATGACCTTGACCAATGGCCCTTAATGGCGAACGTCTCGTACCTAGCTCCCAATAGATGGCGTTACTATCGCATTTGATACTTTCTTGGGCCCAAAACAATTTGTAACCAGATGAAAGTAGTGTATTTGTAATGAAAGCATAATTTAAAATAATTACTGATAATTCAGATAAGTTTGGTAATGATTAGTGACTTGTAATTAGATGTAATAGATATATTTTTGTGGCATTTATTGTGTGCCTAAAACAGACCCCGAGGGATAGCTTCCCCTCGTGCCACTTCACCAGCTAAAAAGTAATATTAGAGATATCGAATACGTGTGTAAATCTTTGATACAGTTTCTTCCCTTGAAGCGATTCAATCATTCACATGAATCGATTAATCGCTAGTTTTTTTTTGTATTTGTTTCTACTTTTCTAGATAGTAAAAATAATAAATGACACTATTAACGCCATCTATTGGAGACGAGGCCAATTAATTTTAAAATATAGCATTGCCCTTATAATGGATTTTAAAATAAAACCCATCACGTGCTATTAACATAGCTTAGGTTATTTTTAAGCATAGAAATATAAACGAATTTACCATATTGTTAGAATGTTCTAGAAGCACAAGTCTGTTAGTAGCCGCTTCAAAGGTTCTTATAAGCCGACCGAGATGTTATGCATTTAAAAGCATACATAAATATAAGTAAATAAACCATGTCCGTGTGGAATAGCGGCATAAATTTGTAGTTTTCAATAATTGAACTATAAGCGCCGTTTGATAGACTGGCAGCTGCTGTTTCCCTGAGATGAGACGGGGCTAATGTGTCCACGCTCGTAGCTTCTCATACAAGGGCCCGACCTCTCTCCCAGGGCATTAAAAGTGGAGGGAAGGATAATCGAATGCCATTTGCTACGATTCTGACATACCTTTCATACATGCTCTAACATTGCCTTCGATCAATATTTCTTTTATATGTTCAATAAAAGTACACCCAGGTCGTCCTCTGGCAGCATTTCCTTTCAATTCAGCCATATAAACCTTTTTAGTCATTCTTTCTTTCTACTCCTAAACAAAAAATAATAACAAATCTTCACGGTATTTATTACTTTGCGATGTGGCCAGAGACGCCACTATCTGATTTTTATTTCTTTAATTCCCACATTACTAAAAAAAATTGAGTTTGCTTTTGTAGTTATATTAAAAATAACCCTATTTATGTATTATCTCGCCTTTTATCCCAAGAGGAGTAGGCAGAGATATCTTTGGCTCCTTAGTTCTATATCATCTCCGTCGGCTTATAAAACGGCTTATTTTTATAAGCTTCATGACATTTCTTATACAAAAATGTAAATTTTTACATTTATGGATTTATTAATTGTGCCATAGGTCAAAAAATTAGTTTTTCAACACAGCATTTTTTCAGAAGCGTCTTGGTACAAAAGAGCTTAAGGTCAAATTTTGAATTTTGAGTAGTCTATAAAAAAAGGTTGTATAGTATATATATTTGTATTGAATTATATTTTATGGAATATATATTATGTAGGTATTGAATATATTTTTTATAAAATATTATTAATTAAGCATTTTTATGAACAAACGATTTGTGTGCCATTTACATTTTATTGTATAAATATATGTTGCATGTTATTTGTCAATTAAATTTTAACCTTGCACTAATCTAACAAAATACATTACTTAGTTATTATAGGGGTTTTATATAGCAATTTTTGTTGAACTACGTTTTGTAGTATGGCCGATAGACTTGGTAAAGTCGCGCGGGTGCTCTACTATAGTAGTTGCGCTGTAGCATGGTGCGGGTGACAGCTCATGACGGCTGTCAGTCTGACTTTACTAGTGTGGTGATATTGTACAAACCAATTATTAAAAAGTCGATAAAAATATCGAAGATCATGAATTTAAAATTATGTTTTATTCCAAATAATTGTTCATGTAACTAAGTACACTATTATTGCCGTACAATAATATTTAAAATCCCTACAGTTATAGGTTAATGCAAAATATGACTTCTAAAACATATACAAATAAAAATATATAAATTAACAAGTCACGCAAGCGGTTTTAAATAAAAATTAAATGACGTGATGTACGTTATTTTACCCTATTATAAAATAAATATCGACATATCCATCATCCTATGACATCCCATCACTAGTCGAGACTTACGTTTCGTTACACGCATAAAACTTATAATTTATTTTTTTAAATAATAACATAAATTTCATTGTGGTAGGTTAAGTTTATTTGATTTAATACAGTTAATAATTATATATATTTTATACTGATAAAATTTATTGTGTAGTTGAATTATATTATAATATCTTAGATAGCAGTAACTTTCACACGTGAAACGGAACGGTTAGTCAAACGTCACCCGCACCATGCTTCAGCGAAGCTACTATAGATTGGCAATGCAAAAGAGAAAAAACATAGATACGCGTATGTTAAAGCGAGACAGCGAGACCGTTTTGTTTAATAACTCTAACAGCCTAGCGTCAGTAGTAATTTCGCTTATTTTAGTAAAATATCCTGTTTTAAAGTATAATGCAGTGCATGGTGCATTGGATGTTAAGATGAAAAATCCACAGAATTACACATTTGTCACGCACACTGATGTATTAATATTTTGGTCTCGTTCTAATGGCGACATTACCAATCTAGTAGAGCGCCAGCATACTACATATATGGTATGGCTTGTACCCATTGACCTGAAATAAAGTAATATATTACCACTGGACTGGTTGCTGTCAAATTTGATTGACGCCATTTTGGCGCTGTAGGCAGGCGAGTGTCTGTGGAACTAAAACTGGTGATGGCCGCAAGTTGACATCTGTGATATTTTCACAGACTAAACGCGGTGGTTATATACTCTTTGACACAGACTATATAGAGATTACTACGTGTTGTTTACGTCAACATTAGATCTCGAGACACCTTATTAGCTGTCATTTGTATGAAAAACCCTGTCCAGTGATTATATACAATATTCAGGTCAATGCCTATAGAGATCGTCTTAAGCTAAAATGTCGCGACCCTCCATTTAATTAGTTGATTTGAATATGTGAGAGAAAGTATTAATAGGAGCATTGCATTTGTGTGGGAGCGAAGACAGTGCAGAGCTTACGATCTTTGCGGTCGACTAGTTGCGTGACAAATCCGATAACTCAAAACAGTATAGCGTTGTATCAAATGAAATGTCGACACTAGTTGGACAACAAATCGGTGCTTCCACGTTTGAGTGTAGTCGGTAACTAAATGACAAATAGACCGCCAGATGTGAATTAATTGTGTGCATATTATAATGTTTCTTTAGACGATCTCTACCATAGTATAATAGTAAGTAGGGGAGAGGTGTGTAAATAGTAACAAACAAAGTTAAGCCTTTGTAATATTTTAATTAACCGTCACAGTGTAGTTTTTTTTTCTTTCTTCACGGGTTGCCTTACAGCTCCTGAAAACGTGTTACGGTTCCTGGGTACCCAGCGGATATATATAGGAAGAAGAATAGTAATTTTTTGTCACAGTATATGTTAGTTATCTAGATATAAAGAACTTAAATGTTATTAATATTTCTAATAGTTTCACTTAGCTAAATCAAGTTAATAATGAAAGTTTTCATGAAATATAAATTAAATAAAATGTGTTATATTTATTTCATTAGAAACAATTCAAATTCTTCATTGTAGTTAACTTTATACATTTAACACAAACGCAATAAAAAGAGTCCGAACACCAAAAGCCATTGCCTTACTGACTTGCTTGCAAATTCGGTCGGAAAAGCAATATCAGATAAGAGCTTCGATTGCCACTAAGAGCTATCTAGAAAAAACTGTTAATGCAATTGCCCCCCTGTTATTACTGACACACCTCTCCCCTACTAGAGTGGGGAAGAAGTCTATACAAATAGTATGGAGCGCAGTCTGATCACGTGATCATTTTCGGCTCAACTAATTTGGCGCGTGTTATACCAGTAAGGACAGTCCCTGCCCATTGCTAACAAAACCGTGTTGGTAACAATCCACAGATTAGTAACTATGACAGAGCGAGAGTGAGTGTAGCGTGCACGCTCGCTCTTATCGTTCTATCGTACATTACTAATCTGTGGACGGTTACCAACACACCTTTTTGTTGGCAACAGAGACACGGAATAGAGGGGGGGGGGGACTGGTTTCCGCCCTGTTACTGCCTATAGAGGTGAACTCTACAAAAATATTGTTGTAATTTAGAAAGACGATACAAAAATGTCCGGGCGGGATTGAGGTAAGTGATGTCTAAAAGCGCCGTGGCACGTGATATGGCACGCAAATTGCCACTCGTCTTAATATTCTATGGAAAAGGGTAGATGACAGGGTAAACAAAATATTATTCTATTTAGTCCGTCATTTAGATTATCAAAAAATATTGGACACGTATTTTTTCTTTTGTCAATCAAACAAAAAATTACAGAGATAAAGCGCGTCAAAGTTTGGGAGTGGGGGCTGGTGACGTCACTTCTAGGTAAAAAGTGTACTCAAATGTGACGTCACGCGGAATTAGCGGGCTATATCTTCATCATTTTTTGTTTCATTGACAAAAGAAAAAATACGTGTCCAATATTTCCTGATAATCTAACTGACGGACTAATTATAATTTTTTAGACATCATGCCTAATGAATGACATGTCACTGGTCTGTCTCATGTCTTAATTATGCTACTTGCTCTTGCTACATATGTGACAGAGTTACTGTCACATTTAAAAGTAATTTTTTTTAGAATAGTCTTATTTGGTAAACAAACTTGGGGGTTAGCATACATTTTGACAGCGACACTTTCGTTTCGGTCGAATGGCCTTGAACAGGCCAAAACGTTCATGTCCAACAAGGACCGGCCAGAGATAGCCCGGGGCCGCGAGGTCCGGCCCAACAATGTGCGGGAAAATTCTGTGTCCGGCCAAGCAAATTGCTCGGCATTCTTGTGCAGGGCATGCCCGGTCCGGGCTATCTCTGGCCGGTCCTTGTTGGACATGAACGTTTTGGCCTGTTCAAGGCCATTCGACCGAAACGAAAGTGTCGCTGTCAAAATGTATGCTAACTCGGCTGGTCATGTCTTGCATGTCTTTTTATTGTTAAATTTTTAAATAACCTTTTTAAAAATCTAATTATTAGTTCTTCAAATTTAAAATAGGTTAAAAATGTTAATTAATATATAAAATTGTTAATATAACTTCTTTTAAGAATATTATATGACAACTTTGTTTTCTTTGTTTACCAAATAACACAAGACTAGACAACCGGAAATTAGAATTCATTGCTATACTGTTATTGTTTAAAAAAAATGTTAAAAACTTGTAATATATTCTTGAGCTTTTTTTAACCAATGCAATGAATAGGTTATGACTTGGTGTCGTTTTATAACTAAACAATTAAAAGGTAGATGGCAGCACTCTCGATAATCCATGTTTATAGGATTTCGTGTGTACACCATAAATAGCCCATAGGCACATGTTGTATATTAAAGTATTGTGATTTGAAGTGTTCAAAGATATATCTTACATACGATGCGTGTCCAAATTCCCAGTGGATATAAATATGTATTTACAAAAAAATACTTTAGATGAACCAAATTCTAGCTACGCCGATTAAGGTGGCCACACATTCGTCCAATCCCCGGCGCGCCGCCGTACGGTCCACCGAAATCGATCACAGACTCGTCCAATTTTTGTACGCGCGGCCCAACATCCGTTTTGAAATCGTTGTATTTGTGGTTGATTTCGATGGCCGGAACGATCTGTCACACACACACATCAACATGCCTTTGTTTAATCGAATCTTGTGTGTCTGTGTGGGTGAGTGAGCGAAAATTTTCTGTGAGTTACCGGACCAGTGCGTGGGCTACTTAACCTTAGAAAGAGATTAATTCTTCGTGGTCATGCTCGCGAGGCTCACGGTTTCGCGAGCTGTAAGGTTTCTTGGTTATGTTTTGTTAGTCTATATTCTCTTTGAATAATTTCGAGGATTCTCTATAATTGACAACTTGTTTATCTCCGCTGGGATTTATATTGACATGGACTTTGTATAGATAATTTTAGTAGCTTAAATAGTCCTCCATAAAAATATATGTGTAAAAAAATCCCAGATTGTAGATATATATTATGCTGGCACTAATCTGAATATTATGTATGATTAGCCGTTTATTCACAACTAGCAGTTGCTCGCGACTTCGTACGAGTGTCCCTTAATTTTATTATAGTATTGCCCCATGATTCAGAAGTTAAAAAATGTATGAGTACCTAGTATTCCAGTCCTGAAATAAACATTTTTACCATACACAATTGAACACCCTGTTGCACCCCTCCTTAAGGGTTGTTTAAAAAATTCTTCATTAGGTCAGCTACTATGTCCTAATATTTTAACACAAGTTTAATTTCTCTCGACACCATGCTCTTTGTATGGGCAGTTGCACATCTTTTGCCGATGATTGACAGAATTGTTGGCTTGAGAGATCAGTGTTAGTGCCAGCATTATAGTAAGTTCCATGACGCGAACGAGTGAGATAGCTATAGGTTTAATGTCCTTTTTTTATTGTGTTAGACTAAAAATAATATTCCTGAAATTATAATTTTAATAAGGTAAGAGTAAGTAGGTAAGAGCCAGCCATTAGGTCACCCGAGGCGTGTACCTAAATCTTTCATGATTTTTTCATTTCGGCAGACCATGGACCCACTGCTTCAATGCATTTCCGTTTTACAATGTGCTAATATTTTCCAGGCATTTAGTATTAAATAATTTTGTACAGACATTCAACAAAGACTAGACTGTCTCGGGTTACTAATAAAGAAGTAACAAATCTATTGCCATCTCTGTCTCGCCCTAGTCATGGAACTATAAAATATACTTATTAGGTTTATTGTGGGTATTTGAAAAATAAATTACTAAATTAGATATTAAGTTTTTATTATCAATTTTGCAATATTTGCAGCATTTTAATCATTTATTAATTATTTGTTTTTTTTTGTAACTCAATTTTTTAAGTGTTTTCAGTTGCCACCATTTTTGTTTGAGGTGTAGTTTGTAAGGTTCAACTTAGTGCCTAATAATGTTAATTCAATACAATTTTAATGCACGTGTAGATAAATAATTATGGCTGTTCATTTGTGTTTTATTTATCACTCAAGCCTACCTACACAATAAAAGCAATTCCTTGTCGATTGCCCATCACTACATAATATCCCCCGCCGCGTGTCTGAGACCTGAACGGATCATGTAGGAGCGTAATGCCACACATTGGTCCGGCATTGAACCGAAAATTTCCCGTCCCGTCCGCCGGATGATCTAGACGGACCGTTCGTTACAAGAATTGGACGAGTCTGGTCGGTTTCGGTGGACTGGACGAATGTGAATCAAGTCTGAAATAGTTTGCTCCAGCAGATTTTCATGAAGTATGTTGTCTAAATGACAAAATTATGTAGGAAATAATTGTGTTGAATATAATAATCTACAGAAAAGCGGTACCTATCATATATCTATCTGAAATAATAAATAAAAATAAAATTAAGTGTATTTTTTATACTTATTACTTATCTCTTCACACCACATCTCGGCAATAAGTCATACAACAAACAGTCCACTGACGCCAGGTGTCCATATTGACCAGGCAAGCCCGTTGCAGCATTATCGTTGTATTTAGTCATGAATTATTTAATTTAAATATTATTTTAATGTTGAATATTTTTTTTATGTGTATGTAAATAGTTTTAATTAATTTAATTGTAAATATAGAAGTAGTATTGTATATTTATTTCAGATTCCTGAAAGTATCAATACTAAATTTCGACAGTTATATGTAACTGAATAACGACGTGACACTGGCAGAAATGTACTTATCTTAGTTCAATTGCCAATCAATAAAATAAAAAAAAAAAAAAAAAAATGCGGGACTCAGAGGGCCTCTTGAAAGTATGGTCTCGGTTGACATATTTAATCTCAATTTGCATAAATTTAAGATGTGAGGTGTTGGTGGGGCAGGGCTACTTGATGAGCCTATTTCTTTCTGTATGTGTTTTATTGTTAGTTTGTTTAGATTAGGTATATGTTATTGTTACTCGTTGAATTTTTCTAAAACTAATGGTGGGAATAATTTAAAGGGTAGGGTACTTTCTCACTTTTTTTTTATTATTCTTATCTTGTGTATGTCTTGTTTTACCTACACCTTTTGTAAATTCTCCTTAATAAATAAATAGATGTGTCGCTTCCGTAAATATCCGTTATTTTTAGAAGCGCGAGTCGATTAAATTTGGTCGCGTAACTAAGAACACACGTATTCGAAAATTTTTCATCTCTTTCACCATTCGCACCTAGGCTACGCGTAGAGAAAGAAAATTTCTAAACAAAATGGGTACCTACAATAAAATGTAGGAATGCACGGTCCGAGATTGTCCAACACTAGAAGCCGAGCAAATTTGCTGGGCCGGGCAAAGACAAGTACACAGAATTTGCTTGCATATTGTAGAGTTGGACAATCTCAGACCACGCATTCCGTGGCTGGCACTGTACCGACATACTTACCTAAACGTTTTTGGCCTTTCGGTCGACACGACAGACGTCGCGTCAAATATGTGTTCATTCCGCATTATAAATGCGTGTTTGGAGTCACCTGTGGCCACACATTATCAGGGAATTCGGTATCAGTGTAATCTGTTTCGGTGGCCAATATGCGCACAACCCGATGTCCTTGTTTAACACAATAATTGGCAATGATTGCAATAGCGCTAGATGAAGAAGCAGATCACCTAGAAAACTGTCAGCATGTCGTCCACGTAGATAAAAATCGGATAGCATAGCACTGTCAGAGCGTCCGTGAGTCCGGGACCATAGAGTAAGTAGCAATCACCAGGCTGACGCAACTTCGAACAAAAAATTGGTTCTATGAAAATTGAGCCAATGTTAATGGCGTCGTATCGCCATCTTTTTCACTCCATGGTGCTATCTCTGTCTATCCCTGTCAAAGTTGCAAATGGCGGCAAATTTGTTTTGTCTTATTTTAGTTTTAAAATATTAATAAATAAATATATAATGTGATGCTTAAATCGTGCTTGTAATATATTAATTGTAAATATAATATAGTAAGTTATAGTAAATAAGTATATGTATTGTTTTACAATAGTTGTATTCAATAATTAAGAATGGAAACATAAAAAGTGTACAATATGTGGTACAAGAGGCGGCCGCGTAGACGGTATCAAGCGAATATTTATGACCATATTCCCAATAAATGAGGATCGGTAAGTTATTAGCCATTCATATTAATTTAATTAAGTAATTATTCTTTATAAATTTAATATTAAACGAACAGCATATTGCTGAAAAATAGTGATGTACTTTGCATATTGTACAGTTTATCGATATCGATATTCCGACTCAAACATATGTGTTTCACATTCCACAAAATAAACCCATAATAACCCGCACCAAATAAATTGAGCCATTGCTTTTTGCTGCAGCAAAATTACTTTTATCTTTACTCTTTCCAGGCAATCTGCCTAGCGGCCCTAGCGATAACTAAGAGGAAAGTAAACAACCAGTCTATTCGCATACTGCCGGACAGTAAATCTGTCATACAAGCACTGGTAAGCAATAAGTTTAAATCAGGTCTCATACTTGAGTGTCATACAGCACTAAACAAGGTATGTAACTATAATAACACGGTAACACCTTAACCATACAATGGATCAAAGGTCATAGCAACTCCTGTGGAAATGACGCGGCGGATGAGCTAGCGAGAGCCGGTGCAAGTATGTCTGCAATTGGCCCCGAGCCTCTAGTGCCCCTGCCTAGAGGCTGGTTTGCCTCACGACTCAAGCAGAGAACAAAATGCATGCACAATCTCGAATGGAACAATCTTATGGAATGTAGACAAACCAGGGCAGCTCTACCAACCATAAATACAAGACTCTCACAAAAGATCTTAATACTAAAAAGAACCCAACTTAGATCGGTGACTCAAGCCATCACTGGTCATGGTCCTTTTAACAAACACTTATATAACATTGGTATTACAGATAGTCCGTTATGCAGGGCTTGCATGCTGACTTAATAAACGGCTACTCTTTCCAGATTGACGTGCAATTTGTTGATTTTTAAACAATCGTTCAAATCCAGCTATGTTTGTGTCGTTTTTGCACACCTCTTAATACAATAAAAAAATCTTTTATACTTACTACTAGTTATTACTTACCAAAATACGCCTAATACTCATTATTTTACAGGTACGCAATTCTATAAGTTTTTCTATTATTGCCTAAATTCACTTCAAGAAGCAGTGCTGAAATAATTACCTAAGATGGGTCTTAGATAAGGTCATTATATATTATTAAATTTCAATTTAATAACCTATTTCACTGTAATATTGATAGGTGTATTGTTTTTAAGAGGTCGGTGAATTGTATTTGTATATGTGTTGTTTTTTTAGGTTAAACACAAATAAATTATAGAAAAACATGTGAAGTTTTATTGAACTGAAAGATCAAAGAAGTTGAAATTTAATAATTCCTCCCAGACCCTTGGTCTACTACGTAGTTTATTCAAATCCTATAAAAAAATGGTTGTGAATTACCATACATTTCAACTTCTTCGATTATACTAATCAACAAAACCGAAATTTTAAAAGTAGGTAGATGCTGTTCCAGGTTTTAGCATATTTTTATCGATATCGACAAAAATATTTCTGTAGGAAGGACAGCACTAGCCGTATGTTTTGACTTTTGTAGTTGGTAGCACTGATTTTCTATTTTCCCTCCTTAATGTTGTTAGGTTGGCAGTATCTTTCGGCCCTAATTTCTTCGATTTCATTTTAATGTATGGCAGTCCCGTCTCTTATTAAAGAACATAGTGATTGCTACTTACTCTATGGCAATCACTATGAGTCGGGACTGCCATACATTGAAATAAAACAAAGTTAGGGCTGAAAGGTACTGCCAACCTAACAACATCGTACTGTAGATTGGTATAGAAATATTTGCTATCTCTGTCATCTGTATATGGCGTGAAAGAGATGGTTGCGCCAGCCTGTCCGGGACACCGACCATCCGGATCCTCCTGATACGGAGATATTGTGTGAACAAGTTCATACAAATCGTATATAGCCGATTATTTCTCTGCCTCTGCCGTGTTCCGTCAGGGATGGGAACTCGGAAATGAGTGGACAGCGCTTGTAGTCTTATTTTAAAGATATCCACGGGAATGTCAAAGCTACCTAGTTTGTTAAATAAAACTTGATCCGTATGAGAGTTGTCAGGGAAATCAATGATATTTAACAGTTTTTTGTAGTTTTGGTAGGGAGAAATCTTATGGGTTCGCGACATACTCTCTGCAAAAATGCCGACCATGGATTGCCCGGCCAGAGAATCTCCGAGCAGGCAATTCTCGCCCCAGAATGAGATTTTTTTTCAACTTCAAAAGTTTTCACTTCTGTCGACAGTCCCCATGACTGCCTATGCATTTTTTTTTGCTAATTTATCAATAAATAAAAAAAACTGACAGCTGTCATACAGATCAAACTATATTTTTAATACTGTTGTAGCACTGGGGTTCGCGGATAAACAAATGAAGAATTAAATGACCTAGAATACACAATATATTTAAATATTTATAATAATTTACATTATTCATACCCAACAATAAATACAAGGAATTTTACAAAAAATTAAAACTGCAAAATTTTCGTTTCAAGAAAAATGGGAAGCTATATTTTAATATGAATATTAGAAAAGCTATAAGCTACTATAGGAGTCATGTTCAAACTGCTTAACCCGGTAGGATTACGTCGTGATACTATTAAAACAAAATAAATCATGAATAGTGCTGCAAAATAGTGGCTGTATGGGCTAGTTCCTTTGCCTTACATCAAAATAGACAATATGTAACAAAACAAGAGGTTTCACGAAAGAGTTCCCTTCGTTGTAATATTTGGTGAAAAATATATCATGTAACTGAAACAGCATTCATAAATACCAACCTCCAATTGGCAGAAAGGTACAGTACCATTGCCTTTAAATTTAAAAAAAAAACATCGATAGTAGTACAAGCTGTCAATGACGGAATTTTAACGTGACGAAGGGATCTCTTTCACAAATCGCATTTTACCCCTAACGTCGATAGATGTACAAGCTGTCAATGACGGAATTTTAACGTGACGAAGGGATCTCTTTCACAAATCGCATTTTACCCCTAAACATGTGTATATATATATATGTATGCATGAACACAACCCCCACATACATGTATATGTAGTGGTATACATTTGAGCTACAGAAAAAGACTAAGTCATGTATTAACAAAATACGTCAACCTCTACGATATACAAGAAAGATAAATCAGATAAGGGAATCCGGGCGATAAGTAGTATACAAACACTAAAAAAATTACATTAGAAACTTTTAGGTCAGTGCGGTTCAAATAGCAAAAAAAATTATTTTCTTTACAACTGGATTGAATTTCCAAAAAAATCCTTCTGACATATGATATTTATTTTCTTTTAGCTAGCATATAGGCCCCGGACCCCGTCTGATTTACATAAGTATTAAATAATTGTAACTTTACAAAGACTAAACTACAATTTAATAGATTATAAGTAGTTCGTATAGAATTTTAATTGATTTTTAGAACACCCTGTATTTTAAATCCTAATTATTTCTAATGCGACTACTAAAGTGACATCTGTCACTGATATAGTCGCGTCACGAAAAAAGTGCTGCAGAAAATTTTACTTTTTCAGACCTCTTTTTACATGACTCGACATATACAGACGAGTATAAGTTAGCAAAAAATTTGACACTTCACTCTAACATGCGATTTTTTCTGCATTTACCTTCCATTCCTCAAATAAATGTCAAAAAAAAATTTGGATTCCTGATAAGTTAGGTAAATTAAATATTTGTATATGGCAACACAGGAGGTCAATCTAACCACGTGCCATTTTTCGTAGCGCCACCATTTTCTGTCAACTTATACTCGGTACATAGTCGCTGTAGGTTGAAAACAAGAAATGGCGCATTCAATATATACAATACGCCAACTCTTGTTAACAAACCTATATCACAATTTTACTATCAGGAGCAAGTGTTTATACAGGCAGTAGAAAGATTTAGAATACTTAACCTAAAATTATTTTTTTTTTTTTTTATTTCGGACCCACTTGAGCCTATATCATTGAATAATAGTTTAATTTTGAAAATAAACTAATTTGAGTCACTAAGGTTTATAATAGATTATACTCTGTGACAGGTAACAAAAATGAATTTTCTTATTTTTTACTTTGACAGTCAACCAATCACATAATGACACTCGACACGCACTTAGCCCATTTATTATTCAGTATATAACATTTTTTCAGACATTTGAATATTTTTGTTTTCTAAAGTTGACGGCAAAACTGAGAAAATATATGAAATAGTTTAATTATTTGTTTAAAACAACACAATCTTTAAATTAATAAAACAAATATATAATCTATATAACCCGGTTCAATAAGAACGACAATAAAAAATGGCGGATCTTCTATTTCTCTCGCTCATATCTAATAATGTGTGAGCGAGATGCCCATACGAAAGCTGCCATGTTAAATGTCATTCTTTAATGAACAGGGTTATACAATTTATATTGTAGCTTTTACTTGCTCTTGATAGTAAATTGTTATTTACAATAATTTTGTGTAGGGCGCTTAAGGAGCCTTATCGTCAGCTATGTTGTGTCAAAAATATGGAAAGATCTCGAATAATCTTTAATAAACAAGCTTATTTACAAAATATCTATTAAATGCAGTCAACATGTATATTATATGCAATTATTAATAGCGATTTATAAAAAAGCTCTAATTTAAAGATTATTCGAGATTAGTCATATTTTAACACAAAATGGCGGCCTAAAAACTAAAACAAAACAATATTAAAATTTATGAACGTAATTTAATTCTAAATTTTTAGACATAAACAATTATGCTTTCGTCACTTTTGCATATTCTCTAAAACGAGTTGATAATAGGGGTGTGCGAATAATTCTAACTCACGCTATTCGCACACCCCTAGTTGATAATAAAACCATATGCATGTGTCCCTGGGTTTCTACGGGACCACAAAAAAATTGACTTAAAATAATTTTAATTTCTATTATAATAATTAAAATAAATAAACACGAAGGAATATTCAAAGGCGCAATTGTGACGTGTCAAATATATGGAAGTACACATTCAAAATCTACCCTAATTTAAAAAATAAAAACCTACCAATTTTGGTAAAATAAATCCACCGAAAATGTCTTTTTTTCTACAAATATCTAGAGCACTTTCATATTTTAAACCGAAATTAAATACTGTTTATGCATATAATTAAAACTTAGTGCAATTTTTTCTTTGATATTAAAACTTGTCAATTTAATCAAGATATACTAAAGTTATTCTTCGTCAGTAAAACCTACATAATAGTCGTAAATTTAACAAATATTTAAAAAAGCTAAAATATTTAATATATTTAACGTAAACTACAGAAATCTTAATAAACTATATAGTTATGGATATACACACGATACAACTAACGAGACTTAACTTACAAAATTTTTTATTTTTATTTTTTCTCAAAATGCAAATTTTTTTTATTAGTATTTTATTATATATTATATCACATGTTACACTAAGAATAAGCCATAACGGATTTATTTCAACAAAAAAACTAATGACCTACTTTAAAAAAACAGTGTTGCCCTCTACAAAAATATCCTACCATTTTAGTAGAAATCATAGATTTTGTACAAACAATTATTGCTAAGTTTTTTTTAATTGTGGACACGCGCACTCACGGCACTTCTTAGATCCGGCATTATTTCATGGAGTTCTTTCTGGGAGCGGATTTCTCATTTTTGACGGATTTCTGTGCGGTTCTCTCGACAGTTTTACTCGGCGCGGTAGCTTTTTCAGTGACGGTGGGAGGTGGGGTAGATTTCTTGGCCTTGGTAGCTTTAGCGGCGGCCGCGTAGTTTATAGGTTTGATGCCAGAAGACGGCTCTTCGACAGGGGTTGACTCAACCTGCAATGAAACGAGATTACAAATTGCGGCAAAATATAAATATCTGTGTATTAATATTTTTTTATTGTTCAATAAAAGTACACCTAGGTCGTCCTCTGCCAGTCTGGTGACCTCTTCATGCTAAAACTACTAAACGGATTTTGTTGCGGTTTTCACTATTAGATAGTTTACTTTTTTCACAGGGAAGGTTTACGAGTTCAGAAAAATATTAGCTCCAGCGAGTTTGAATGGCGTATGCTATCTAATCCGTCAGAGATAGAACAAAATGATGTAGTAAAGAATTGTGTAAAATGAAATGATCTACAAAAAAGTCCGCGGTAGCATATATCTACCTCTAATAGATAAGTAGTTATAAGCAATTACCTTGACATCATTTACTACCGCATTAGTTTCCTGGACGCTCTCTTCGCTCTTTATGGGTTTATCTTCCCTGTTGTAAGCGAGTTTAGGTTCACTTTTGACAATTTGCGGCTTGGACTTGGCCGGTTTTGGGTCAACCTTCGTCTTCTTAACGGGCTCGGGGACCTTGGCCGGCTTTTTGGACTCCTTAGTTTCCTTTGGCCTGGAATGGGTAGAATATGTATGTCAGAATCTATAGCAAGCAGGTGCACAATAAGGGTTCTTCGTGGGTTACCTTACAGCTCCCGAAACCGTGTTACCGGTCCCAGGATACCCCAGCTGAAGACCAAGTCTCCTTCTTTAAGCCGATGGTATTTGTGAGGCTATTTTTGCAATATTCAAATATACAAGGGGTATCCTCTCAAATGCTCTTCCTATAACGTATTGTTTTCTATAATTGCAGTTGCCATAATTTTCAAAATCTATAATTTCAAGTCCTATAATTTTTATAATGTCTATTTTCAATTGCACTAATGGCTACGTTTCTCTAATTGCAGTTATTATAATTTTCTAAATATATAAATTCATTTTAATCTACAATATCATTTGCTCTAATGGATTGTTAAAATAATTTTTATTTTTAAAAGTATAACTTCATTCTATTTACAATTACATAAAATAATTTTCTATACTGAAATCAATTTAAATAAGTACTATTATTAAAATTTACAGTAGTTTTTGTTAATCTTAACCTGTTGCAGTAATTTTCAATTCCTATTCCCCAATTTTTAAATAAAAATAGGTTAGCGAGGTTAGAGAAGACCCATACAAGGCGCAAAACATGGCATGGCAATATTAAATTTACTATATAAATTTAAAACAAAGTCTTCCGCGCTTTCTCACGCTAATACTAAACGTATTTTGTTGCGGTTTTAACTATTAGATAGGTTGATTCACCGAGTAATAAACATGGACCTATCATGTTTAGGAGCTGAGCATTAACAGTATTAGTTAATCAGTGCAAAGTCGGGGCGAGCTCGCTAGTCTAGTATATTTAAATCTGTACCTTTTTTCTGGTTTGTCATCATGACAGATAGGTTGCACGTCAGCAGCGCTAACTTCGGGCGTAGTGGGCTCAGCGATTTCCTTCTTCTCAGTATCTATTTCTGCGGATGGTATCACTTCTGGGGACGCTGGCGTCACTTCCGTGGTCTGATTCGCCACCTCGGGCTTCGCTTCTTCGGTTGTTGGTTGTTTTTCTTCTGTAAATTGTAGTATTAAAGTATAAAAAAAGAGGGGGAGGGTGTACCCTATATTATTTCTCAAGGATTTATGTATGATACGGAATTTTGAAGATTATTTTCGCCTCTAATGACAAAAAATAATCAAAGAAATCAAAATTAAATGTTTCTTTTAAAATATAGACTAAATTACGTATTTTGTAAACGACGCCATCTGTTGGAGATCACTTGAACTAATGGTGCGAAGTTGTAAGTTTGGATGTAGGGAACTCTGGAACTACTGCTGGGTTAGCATATATTTTGACAGCGACACTTTCGTTTCGGTCGAATGGCCTTGAACAGGCCAAAACGTTCATGTCCAACAAGGACCGGCCAGAGATAGCCCGGGGCCGAGAGGTCCGGCCCAACAATGTGCGTGCAAATTTGCTATGCCGGGCAAAGACAAGTACACAGAATTTGCCCGCACATTGTTGGGCCGGACATTCTCGGCCCGGGCATGTCCTGCACAAGAATGCCGAGCAATTTGCTTGGCCGGACAAAGACAAGTACACAGAATTTTCCCGCACATTGTTGGGCCGGACCTCTCGGCCCCGGGCTATCTCTGGCCGGTCCTTGTTGGACATGAACGTTTTGGCCTGTTCAAGGCCATTCGACCGAAACGAAAGTGTCGCTGTCAAAATATATGCTAACCCCGCTGATCCGATTTTCAAAATTCTTTCACTAATAGGAAGCTACATTATCCCCGAGTTATCATTACAGGCTACATTTTATTTTAAATATACACGGACGAAGCCGGGGGCGGAAAGCTAGTACAGTATAGTTCCCTCATTCATCACTTTGATGTAGTTTCAATGGTTTTTTTTTGCTTCTTCACATGCTGTCTTACAGCTCCCGAAACCGTGTTACGGCTCCACGGTACCCAGCGGAAGACCAAGTCTCCCTCGTTTAGCCGATGGTATTTGTGAGGCTATACCTAACGAGTGGCCAGTTCTGTTGAGCTATATTTACATGGAAAATGTCTCTAAGTGTGGTTTGTCGGATTATGTACATAAGTTTTTAATTATAAAATCCCATTGGGACATGGCCGGCATCCGGGGTCCAACCCGTGGTCTGCCTAGTTAATACCAGACGTCTTAACCACTGCACCAGCGTTAATAGTTACTGCTCCGCGCTTTTGGGTCGTCAATTTCGTTTTTACGAAATAGATGCGATAAAAGCGAAATACCTTCGCACCTTTTTACATTAGGGTTTTGTGTGCGTGCTTGCAAATGTTCAAAACTATTTCAACTGTGTGCAAGCTCACACACACAAAGATAGAATCCTGTGTATGTAATGCAAGATTTAGTTGCATCAAAATCTTGCTACCCTGGCTTTGCAAAAGCAGCTATTCAATGCCTCAATTATAAATTGCCCTGTCAACAGTGTTGATGGCCGAGAGGTATTTTAGTATCTACAACATTGTCGTCGCAGGAAAAGGCTGAAAGAAGATGTAGAAACTACAACAATGCTAGCCTTTAATTAAATGTTTAACCTATAACCACAATAAATACATAAGCAAAAGCAGCACTACATTAACTGCGAGAATCGCTTAGAGGCCCTGTAGAAGCGTGCGCCTGTGTGCGTGCGTCGTTTCGAACGTTTGTACCAAGCTTCCTTACTCCTATTCCTCAAGATTTGGGCTATCAAGTCCGACTGGTAGTTGCAGAGATTAGCGCGTTCAAACAACATACCAACTCCTCTTTATTATCAGTGTAAGGTGGTATTTACCTGTGGCTTCCTTCTGTGAGGTACTAGAGGGGCCTCTAGCGAAGGTAGGTACAAATTCAGCAGCTAGAGGGTTGAGGGTAGATTTGGAAACTTGCTCTTCGAGGGAAAGACTGCTCACACCGTTGCTTGTTCTGTAATTGATATTTTAAATGAATATAATGCTGACGAATAGTGCATAGAATCCATACTAATATCTATTGTGGACAGGTTTGGGATAAGTTCATATATTGTGTAAATTGGCCTTAAATCTCGAAACCAACCAAAGAAATGTCACGATTTTTTCAAACGACAACACTGGCATAGACAATGGATTCGCTCTCTTTTTCGAAATTCGAACTAGCGATGTTATTTTCCTTACTAGACTAAAATTAGATCAAGGAATCGAAATACATACAAATTTCTGAGAAGGAGTACGCCGTTTGGGGGGAAACGTGTCAAGAAAGTTTTGTAGAGCGCCATCCCGCTCTCTCTCGTTATTTTATCTCGTTCTGGTTTTTCGATTTTATTATATAGATGCGAAACAATATTATAAACTTATTTATTCGCTCTCCATTGTTTTTAGGGATCCGTACCCAAATGGTAAAAACGGAAACCTTATTACTAAGACTCCGCTGTCCGTCCGTCCGTCTGTCTGTCCGTCTGTCACCAGGCTGTATCTCATGAACCGTGATAGTTAGACAGTTGAAATTTTCACAGATGATGTATTTCTGTTGCCGCTATAACAATAAATACTAAATATAAAATAAATATTTAAAAGGGGCTCCCATACAACAAACGTGATATTTTTGCTCGTTTTTGCTCGATATTGATAACGGCAACAGGTAGACGCTTGAAATATTCACAGAATATTTAGTTATATTATTCACTTTAAATATAAATAATTTAATTAAAATAAAATTAATATTTAAGGGGGGCTCCAATACAACAAACGTGTTTTTTTTGTGCCGTTTTTATGCCGACTCGCACTTGGCCGATTTTTTTAGTTTTTTTTAATAAACTACTAGCATATTGCCCGCTACTTCGTACGCGTTGTACTAGCAATACAATTCACCTCCTTGGGATAGGCAGCGTGATGTAAAATAGTTTATAACCTTCTCCGAGAATCGGTCCAGTAGTTTTTGAGTAGAGTTTCCACGTCACGCCTTGGTGAATAGCGCACGCGCCCGCCAAGACGTGATGGTCCGCGCTGTGATATCACAGTCGGCGGGAACATCCTACCTACCGATTATCGGCTTATTGTTACTGTGACGTCATCAAAACCCTGATGGAGCCATTTAAAAAAAAAAAGAAATAGAATTGGGATTCCAAGTCACGCCTTTGTGAATAACGCACGCGCCCGCCAAGACGTGATGAGGAATCCATTTTAATCCCGTCCGCGCTGTGATTAGTCGACGACTAATAAGACATATCACGGTCGGCGGCATTATCTTAAATACCGATTAATCGGCTATAAACACTATAAAGGCTAGAATACTTGACATTGGCAAATCACCGATGAACATTGGTGTAGCCATAATAAAAGAAGAAAAAGAAATAGAATAGTTTTTGAGTCTATAGAATACGAACAAACAATTATATATTAGATTAATATTTATTTAATATTCGACTCACGTTGGTGCGTGTGCATGCCCATTGACTGGCCTGCTGTTCCTTTCCCGCTCTCTCTCGTCTTCCAACATGGCTTCTATACACTGCTCCATCAACGCCTCCTCTTCCAATTGTTGCATTACCTGGAAAATACGGTAACGGTGTCCACATTCAGTCAGATGCTCATATAAAAAAAAGAGCGAATCTTAAACCCACCCACACATTACGTTTGCTGGGCGTCCAAATGTAATTGGACGCACGTCAAACCCACACACAAGCCTTCCTCAGTTATCCGATGTTTCTTTGAGGCTATACCTAACGAGTGGCCAGCTCTGTTGAGGTATGTAGATGGAAAAGCCTCTTTGTACGGTTTGTCGGATAATGTACATAGATTTTTTATTATAAAAACCGATTAGTACATGGTCGGACGGGGGGATCGATCCCGCGACTTCTCAGTTGTGAGCCGACGTGTTACCCACTCGACCACCGACACCTACCAATGTGAACCTTGGCCTGCTTTATAAAGTATGATATTTTGTTTTCAGAAATAATATGAAATAATAAGGTAGTCGATAGCCTAACTGGTAGGACGGTGGATTTGAAACCGGAGGTCCCGGGTTCGAATACTGCCCCCTGCCAAAATGCTAAGCACCAATTTTCTTTAAGAATATGTGCTTAAATCGACTCCTCATGCATCGGAGGGCGTCCGGTCACCAACCCGCCTGCCAAGCGTGATGACTATGGCAATTCCTCTCAATGAGCACCACTAAAAATGGTGCACTATAGAGGGAGACCATGATCCAGCAGTGGATCTTAAAAGGTTGATGATCATGATGAAATATTTGTTTTATTATACTCGCGTCACAGATTACTAATATAGCTAATAGCTGTCAGTGTTGTCGTTTTTTTTATTAAATATTCAACAATCATCCCTAATTTCTTGATAAAATCTACGTTTCTGTACCTGATTTCTAATTTCTTTGGTCAAAAAAATAAATTTAAACGTAAATAAAAAAAAAATTAAAACGCCTTTATCAAAGTTAGTGCAAAGTAAATCTTTGGCCTACTTTAAAAAAAATATAAAAAAAATGCACCATAGAAATTAGGATAACTTTTTGTGAAATATCCATTATAATTTTTTATCTCCTTTCAAACGCGCTTCTCCCTACTTAATGGTACACATTACAGTCTCATTTCACGAAATTAGTCCCACCAAATGCCACATACCGAGAGTTACATATTATTATAAAAAAACAAGTTGTAAAAACGTCGCTGCACTTAATTACGTGGCCTCCGAAGCACAATTAAAACTATTTTCCTCTATCATATTGGATGTCAAAGAGTTCGTATATGACGAGCATACAGCACCTCATATATATAACCTCCTTTTCTAAAACGTCAAACACAAACGAAGCTGTACAGCCAAGATACCTTTGCCTTTACAATACAAATAGATAACACCAAAGAGTCCGCACCTCCTTATCAAACTCCTCTTCGTTCTCCATCCACATGTAATCAGCGAAGTCGTCCGGGGGCGGGGCGGGTATAGGTATCGGTGGGGGGTAAAACGCACCGGCCATAACAAAACCTGAAATTATATAGGCCACTTTTAATTAGATTGTAGGTACATGGCGTGGTTCGAGAATAAGATGGATGACGTAAATCAGCCATGTCAAGAGGCGGCCCAAATCAATTTTTAAAACAGCCAGATAATGAGGCCCGCGAGGTTTTTGAAATATACATATAGTAAGTATTATTAAAGGACAACATTTAATAATACTTCTTTTTGTTAAGATTTTCAGTACTTTGTTTCCATTAAAATTAGGTCTTGCGGCCCACCTAGGTCTTTATGCTTTTGGCCCACCAGGAGTTTGACACGGCTGACGTAAATGGATGCACGTCAAATTCACACACGCTCATTCATGCTCAAACCCGCAGCCTAATTGCGTAACTTGAAAGCGATCCAATCACTACCATTTTTTTTACAGATAAAGGTCGAATTTAGCCCCGCACTTTTCGAAATGTGTATTTTCGTTAATTGTGCTGCGTTTGTGCCGTACTCTGCCGCAAAAATTAGCTCATTATCTCAAAGCGTTTTTGAGAAAAAAATAAAAACAATTCGCGTATCGAAAACAACGGCTCTTTAGAACCCATGAATAATTAAAATATGGCTCAATCCAATTTCAAATAATAACAATCCTTTTGGGGTGAGGAAATGTTGTATAAATAAACTCACGTTTCCAGGATTAACTTAGATTTGCCATATTTTTGACAGATACAAGATGACTGAGAGCCACGGGTATGTATGGAACTTCAATACTATTTCCACTAAACGAGCTAGTGGGTTTTAGTGCAATTAAAAATAACCCTTATAATATTAACAAGGAATTTAGGATTTTACCTGGTTGCGGCATGTGAGGTCTCACAGCGTAGTGTGGCGGCACGTGGTGGACAAACCCCGCGTCCCCGGAACCCACTACTCCGCCGCCAACGCCGCTGTCCAGCATCACACCGTTGCCCTGAAATTATATTAAAAAAATTTGATTGAATTTAAGAAAACAAATGTCATCATGACGTTTTGATTGAAGTTTGTCGTCCGGGCGTTCTTCTTCTTCTTCTTTTGATATATGGCAACAGTGCTGACTTTCGTCGCAATTCTGCCAGTCTCCAGTGTTTAATCTTGTGCAATAGTAAGCCGATAAATTGGTAGCTAAGATGATCCCGCCGACTGTGATATGTCTTATTAATCACTGACTAATCACAACCATCACAGCGCGGCCGGGATTAAACCGGATTCCACATCACGCCATGACGAAAACGCGTCCGGTCGGCGCCATGACCGGATGTGGAATCCCGTTTGAGACGTTGAGGAATACTTTTTAGCACTGACAAAAGCAACTAATCCGCAGTGTCAGATTTAAACTCCCCAAACATCAGGCACGTCAGACCCTTAGATGGTCAATCTTCTGAAGCACAGCCGCGCTGTATAATGTATGGGGGTTTTAGCCTGGTAGTTGGGACCCAGTTGAACCCAGATCCAGGGATCAGTTTAGCTGAAAGCCATTCTTAGTTGAAAATTGTGGTACGGTAATATTTTTTGTACGGAAATAAACAATATATCTGCAACTTTCAGCTTCTAATATTTTTGAAATCACAGTTACCTACAACTTTATTAATTGTACAGATTCCGCGGCGAATCATAATTGCAACTTAGCAAATCTAGCTGTGTCATCATTTTAAAACAATAATATTTCAATAAGTGAATCTGCAGAATTAAAATATTGCGCTCAGCAAATAAAAGACAATGTAAGTAGGTATCTATACAAAATATTTTTGTAGCAATAATTTCTACATTATATTTTTCAACACACTTGCTCGTAACGTGAGTCTTATTACCTAACTTTTAGACCCATAATCCCATATATTAAACACGCGTGCTTTTTACTTTTCATTACAGCACAAGAGTTATAATATAAAACAATGAAGTTAAATTCGTACAAGATTGCAAATTGTAGGTAGGTACGTGTCCAAAAAGCATTCTTAATTTAACAGCATTTTTATTTTTAACCACGACTTTGTTGGCTCTTTGGCGAAGTTACCCGTGCTTTATCTAGCGCGACGCGGGAAAAATAAAACATTTGAAAATTATACTTTCATTAATTGTTTTAATAATTAAATGTTAAAACCACATGAAGTTTGTTTTTTCCTCGCAAGTGTGTTAAATAACGTCGTATGAAACGCGTGTGCATTGGTCATTACATACTTAGCTTTCTTATAGCGCTCGCCTAATGGCTCGGGCCGTAATCCAGCCTCGACTGTAATGACCAACTTAGCACACTCTTATAATAATGTACTATTACGACACTAGCTTTCCGTCCAGACTTCGTCAAAATTCACAAAGGCGTGACGAAGCAACAAACATAAACATTCATATTTTCTGTTTATAAATTGACTAGCTGTGCCATGCTGTTGCACCCCTACTCCGCCCCTTTGGGTCGTAGCGTGATGTTATATAGCCTATAAACCTTCCAGAGATTCAAACAAACAAACAAACAACCTTTATCTTTATTATTTGGACTAGTCTTACCTGCCACTGGCCATTTTCCTCATTGCCATAATATGCACCAACAGAGGGTGTAGTCTCGGGTATTTTCATTGTTGCAGCAATTATTTAAAAACACATCCACAAAAGAGGTCCAATAGGTTTTTGAATTCACTAGGGGTAAATTAAAAAAATACTGGCACGTAAATTAAAAAAAAAAATATAGCTGTAATGCTTTGAGCAAAGGTTACTTAGTTTATACAGTTTTGGTAATATTGACTAAAAAGTTTTGTTTTGATTGTTTTGTTTTTAATTTTAAGGCAATGTTTGGTTTAGGCACTGATTTGTAATATTCGGTTTGTTGTATGTGTGTGAATCTGTCTTCATTTCTGGGTTCCTTCAAATCTGTAAAGAGGAAAAAATATAGATCAGATATGCTGATATGCTAAAACCTAACAATAAAGTAGTTCTAGCTTGCACCTAGGGAATGCAATCCCGCAAAATAATTTCAATCCCGGTATTTGCGGGACTGAACCATCTTAGTCCAGCGGGATCTAGGTATTTGCGGGATCTCGCAGGGTCAACTTAAACCTCTGAAATCAATTGTAATAAAGACCTAATAGACCTCGTTTTCATGGTTTTAATTTTAACCCAAATTAAATAAGCTTTTTGGTACATTTTAAATGGTTTATTAATATATGTAATATAAAAATGAAACCCGTTTTCCGTTGTCACGACATAACATGAAAACGGCTTGACCGATTTGGCTAATTCTATTTTTGTTTTGTTCGTTACAACACAGGGGTGGTTTAGAAGAAAAAAAAATGGAAAAACCTTAAAGTTCAGCTGAAAAATAAAAAATAATAAATAGGTAATTTTGTATGGAAATCGCAGGAGTAGAATTGTAGGAGTAGAGGTAGGGGTAGTGGTAGTGGTAAAGGTAGGGGTAGGGTAGGGGTAGGGGTAGAGGTAGGGGTAGGAGTAGTTGTTTTCCACGGACGAAGGAAAGTAAATAGCAGGCAAGCCAACGTTTGGGCAGGACAACGTCTGCCGAGTCCGCTAGTATGTAATAAATATAAAAAATAAAATTATTAGAAAAGGTCGCAGGTGTGACGCAGGTGTTTGCAGGGTACCGTATACCCGGCCCAAAATAATTATATTTAATTATCTATAGATTCTATGACAATCAATATTCAATAAAAAAATCATTGCATTGCGTCATAATTACAAGTTGTAACTTGCAAAATATAAGTAATCAAAAAAGGGGCGCGGGTGGGGAATTCTTTGCCCCGCGCCTTCACACCGTTCCCCTAGGGCTCGGCGCCCCGACCCTTGGAGAAACACGTATGTACCACGCTTCTCTGTAATTCCGCCAGTCCAGCGGGATCCCGCAAAATTTTCGACCGAGATTAGTCCCGCAACATGTATGCGGGATCCCGGTATTTCGGGATCCCGGTATTGCATTCCCTACTTGCACCATATCCATGGGAAGGGCAATTGCGCAAGGGTTTCGTATTTTAGGGGTAATTTAGTAGCATCGTCATCTCCTAGCATCAATTCAGTACGTAAAATAAGAAGGGAATTTTTAAAATATTTTATTTAAGCTATTTTGAATATTTTTGTTTTTTATAATAAATTTTCAAAGGTTTGCCGACAGGCGGACAAAATGAAGTCTTCATTTTGGTAAAGTAGTACACTTGTTTGTGATAAAAGTAGTGCCACGGCTCATAACGTGCCCCGTGGGTCGATAAGTAACACAGGTGAGTTGAGAAATGGGACAGACGGACAGACAGAGAGACAGACGGACGGACAGCGGAGTCTTAGTAATAGGGTTTCCGTTTTTACCCTTTAGAACCCTAAAAACGACTGCATAGAAAGCAAAAATATTCCAATAAGTTGCTTTATATAGGTTAATCTATATCACTGTTATTAATAAACTCGAAGTAGCGACATAGTAACTAAACTGTGTTTCGTCTCCGTTTATCATAATGAATTGCAGATTTGTTAGACAGAGACGAAATACAGTTTAGTTACTACGTCACTACTTCGAGTTTATTAATAAGAGTAGAAATGTATATAAAATTCTCGGTGTTTGTAACCAAACTCCTCCGCAACGGCTTGAACGATTTGTATTTTTTTTGTGTTTATTCGGTAGGTCTGAGAATAGGGCGTAAACTATTTTTCACCCTCCTACCCCACACCCCCCATTTTTTAATTGCGATTTTAGTATGAACAATATCCAAAGTTAGTGGTGTGTTAGGGGTAGGGTAGGGGTAGTTGTTTTCCACTGACGAAGGAAAGTAAATAGCAGGCAAGCCAACGTTTGGGCAGGACAATGTCTGCCGGGTCCGCTAGTCTTTAAAATAAAAATTTAAATGATGGACTTTATGGAGAAAATATCTACATAGATACATTTAAAACTACTTATCTATTAAAGATAGATATATGCTACCGCGGACTTTTTTGATTCTTTCCTACATAATTTTGTCATATCTTTGACGGATTAGACAGCTCACGCCATGAAAACGCGCTAGCACTAATTTTTTTCCTAGATTTGATTCACTAATATACTTAATGCTCAGCTCCTAAACATGATAGGTCCATGTTTTATAATGAAAACAGCAACAAAATCCGTTTAGTAGTTTTTGCGTGATACCGGTACAGAGGAGGTACAGACCGACAGACGGCTGGGGACTTTGTTTTATACTAGACTAGCGACCCGCCCCGGCTCCGCAAGGTTGCAATGCTGAAACTAAATAAAAAACCGCCGCAACCGCTATGTCCCTGCATTTTAAATCTGTAATATCTTCGAAAATATTCATT
This sequence comes from Nemapogon koenigi, assembly GCA_963924495.1. Taxonomy (NCBI): domain Eukaryota; kingdom Metazoa; phylum Arthropoda; class Insecta; order Lepidoptera; family Tineidae; genus Nemapogon; species Nemapogon koenigi. The sequence goes on from OZ004656.1 coordinate 6,770,888, forward strand.
TAAATTACATGCTGTAAAGGGCCATATTGATCTATATTAAATGCACAATGTATTTAAGGTACTTAATTGGATAAGAATTAATGCTGTATTGCTTAAAATAGCTTCGTAAATAAGCCATTATTTCTCGTAAAAAGTAAAGGATGGTTTTTTGTAGGCCTTTTTAAGGTGTACAATACTGTAGTACATTATTTTGATCTATCTCATAGGGTTAAGCCAGCGTTTGCAATGTAAGCGGAAAAAATGTAATTATTTATGTATCGCATTAGAAACCTCAAAAATAACAGTATTTCTCCACTATTTAATGGATGTTATTATACATATAAACCTTCCTCTTCAATCACTCTATCTATTAAAAAATCCGCATCAAAATCCGTTGCGTAGTTTTAAAGATTTAAGCATACATAGGGAGGGACAGAGAAAGTGACTTTGTTTTATACTATGTAGTGATTTCCAACAATTTACTTCGTCCGTGGATATTTTCTAACAAAATAAAATATATCAGCCACTTAGTCATATCGTAGTTTTCTATGCGTGAAATAATTTTAGAATAGGTTCAGTAGTTTTGAGAGATTACCACGTTACATCCAAACTTACAAAGTTTATAATAGGGATGTTGACCAGTGAAAGAAAATAAATACACAATAATAATAATAAATATAATATAAATAGTCTATAACGTATTATCACTGAAAATCATGTTTATTTATTTGTTTAATAAATATTTATTTTTTTAAATCTAAATGAAAAATATTTAATTCATACTTCCGGTCACGGGTAAGTGACGTCATTTCAAAGTAAACGTCAAATAAATAACCACAGACTAGTAACTATATTATAATATCCGTCTGTCAATCTGTCATTGACTATGTTATTTTTTTGTTATTTTATCTAATCTGTGACCATAATTTTGTTGGTTATCTAGATGTGACGTCATCATAGTTTTCATGATTTTGAAATGAAAATACAAATATAAAAATTTTCTAATGATTCTATAATAAATCTTACAGCTATAATTTAAAAGTATTTTCAAAGAATTGTCAACATCCCTATAATGGTGTAGATATGTAGTAAACACAGGAATGCTACAGCAGCGCTATTCATCAGATGTACTGCCGTGAGAGCATGACCGCCTAGACAAAATCTACAAGCGGTTATAGCATGACGTCGTCAGTTTATCTCTTTATGACATTTATCACATGATCTCTTAAGCCTTAAGGCTTTAACAGCAGTGAAATCCCTAAATTATTCGATATTTAAGTCAAAATATTCAAAGAACTATTAAATCAATCTGTGATATAAATAACATTAGAGATACATAACGATCCAATGGATTATTTTAATTGAAAATGACAGTGAGTTATAGGTACTAGAGAAGACGCTACCCATCACTCCTATGTTCCATTCAATTGCGGCGATCGCGCCGCACTTCACACAGTCGCTTGCTAGCTGTTGAGCAGTTATACGCTAGTGATCGTTTTTAATCGAAAAAATTTGAAAGTCATACAATATGCCGTGGTGTGTGTTGAAATATTGCACTAATAATTCAAGGAATACGGCGAAGTGTAAAGGAATAACTTTCCACCGTTAAGTAACTAGGTATAATCATTTTAAAATTAAATACGAACATAAAATTTATCAGACGCATGTTGTGTCATTCGACATAGACTAAAAACATTCAGAAGTGAAAATAGGTAGAATTGGTTGACGTTCCCGTATATAGCGGAAAATAATACAATATATTTTCTACGCAAATATTATTGTTTATTTACACTTCTACACTAATATTATAAAGAGAAAAGATTTTTCTATTTTTGTCTGTAATGATGAACTCAATACTACTGGACCGATTTTAAATGTTTTTCACCAGTAGAATGTATTATTATCGCTGAGTAACGGAGGCAATATTTTATACTAGCGGCTTGCCCCGACTTCGCCCGGGGTAACAATTGTATCCACTAGTAAGAAACTACTGGACCAATTTAAAAAAGTATTTCTCCAGTAGAATGCTATAATATCACTGAATAAAATAGGCTGTTTTATATGATATATAATTGTTACCCCAGACGAAGTCGAGGCAAACTGCTAGTTTGTAATAAAATAGTTATTGAAATTTGTGGTATTTTGTCTATTGAAGGTTTCCACGCCCTAGCCAAGAAACAAGAGAAAGATGGATAAAATTTGTCCAAAACAACCGCAGTGAAGAGACCTGGTTACCATCCAAACATAGTTATATATTATGTTCATTGCATTTTTATTACATTATTAAATACATAACAAAAGCAGAAAAGAACATTTTATCCAGTAAGAAGTATTTACATCTTTAGTTCATTCTTTTAATCAACCGAGCACTTTGAATCACCGAATACATTTGATACGGGCTATAATTAACAAATATACAACAATTCGCTTGAAACATGAAGCTAAAACTGATCAGAATATTAATTATTACTTATTAATAAGAGTGAAATTGTTTAAGGGCATGTAACTAAATCATAACAGTCACCATTTCACCACGCTCTCTTCTTATGAAAATATTGCTTATACTCAATATGCTGAAGAACTCAAGTTACAACAAAAACAAATAGCGGCTTGCCTCGACTTTGCCGGGGTAACTATTATATACAATAGGAAATATAAAATACTAGCGGACTCGGCAGACGTTGTCCTGCCCAAACGTTGGCTTGCCTGCACTACCCCTACCCCTACCCTACCCCTACCCTACCCTACCCCTACCCCTACCCCTACCCTACCCTACCACTACACCTACCCCTACTCCTACCTCTACTCCTACCCCTACTCCTAGGCAAAATTAAGTTTCGCGAAGCCGACCAAACTGAAAATCAGTACTACTAATGATCTATTAAATTACTTAAATTACATTTTGTGACTATTCAATTTGGTCGCGTTCGCGATATTATCACTTTTGTTGAGTGTCGGAACGCGACATTAGATTCTCCAACACGCACTCGAATTTTAAATTTGTGCGGTGACATTAGGAACACATCTACATTGCATAGACAACAATGAGTGCTTACTGAATAGCAATAAGGTTCAAATTGACTCTGTTATTATGGGAAAAAGAAAAGGGCTGTTTTTAGGAGTTTTTCGGCAATTATTCCAATTTTTTTTTCTTCTAAAACCACCCCTGTGTTGTAACGAACAAAACAAAAAAAGAATTAGCCAAATCGGTCAAGCCGTTTTCATGTGATGTCGTGACATCGGAAAACGGGTTTCATTTTTATATATATATAGATAGCCTATGGTATTCAGTATACATTATATGATAGGTTGAAACTGTATTAGGCTTAGTTATTATATTAGTTAGCTTTTTTAATGAGTCGTTCTTAGTCTGTAAGTTTCCTTAAATACAATAAATAGCGTTCTACAGGTGAAAGAACTTTTAGAATCGGTCCAGTAGTTTTTTACTTGGGGATATAAATGTTACCCCGGGCGAAGTCGGGGCAAGCCGCTATTATAAAATTAAACTTATGTTACTCAATATATATAATATATATATATATATATTTAGAAATTTTTTTTTTAATCAGTCCAGTAGTTTTGATTTTATTCATTACAAACAAAAATACAAATCTTGTACAAATGAGCTTGTTAGGTATGTCCTTTCTGTAAGCGTAGTTAGTCTATATTAAGCATGTTGTTGTAGTAAGTTGAACGAAATGCGTAAGTATTAAAATAAAACATGCTCTCAGAGCAGTTTCAGAGACACCAATATATTTATTATAGACTGTGGCAACATTAATTTAAGTGTCTATAGAAAGTACTCTGTGTGCGAGTAAGATGTCATGGCGGATAGCTCTTGTACAAGTTGTTGTGTTTCTTTAAAATAAATAAGTTTTCATATAAATAACTGTCGTATTCCTTGGATGTGCCTCTTAAAATCTAATTGTAAGCGCCATGAAATTCACGGCGCTTTCGCCCTTTTGGTCGCGAGAAAACTACATCCTAGAAGCGATCTAGCGCTGTGTGTTTATACCGTTTGGTTACTCGACTAGCGACTAACAAGCGCTTCAGCGAAATTAAGTTTTATTTTTTATAGAAATGAAGCATGCCTTTTGTCTATTATAGCTCCTCTAGTACCTATATCTCAATGGAAAATGAATGAATTTTTGACATACCCTTTTTAGACAAAAATGTGTACCTATTGTCGTCATGATTTGCAAAATTTCTCCAAAACGGCACAAGTTATTTAGTTACTTTTTACACACAAAAAAAGATCTTAAAAATGTTGATATTCTTATTTGAGAGTTTTGTTTTTAGTTGGCATTTTACTCGTGAATTTTATTTTTTCACCTAAATTGAAGATTATCCTCACAAGCGTGCCGGCTCCGTCGCCCTATAATCCCGAGCGATTTTTAGAGGTCAAATCGTCATGATGTTAAAGCAGAGGTTCTCAAACTTATTTTGCCTACTGCACACAATCAATTATTTTTCAGCGCACCCCAATTTTTTTTTACTTATCCATCTTAAAAATCACAAAAACATTCATTACTTTAATTTAATTATAGTGTGCTATATTAGTTTGGAGTTTAAAAGAGACTTTTTTTACCCAAAACTTTAACTGTATCTTTTATTAAAATTAACAAACATAATCAATTTTCATTTTATAACTAATCTAACGTGAAGGATGAATCTAATGATTTTTAACAATAATTTTTGACAAACCGATAATATAGCACTAACCTCTACCGTGAGGCGTGCAATATTAAATAGATGAAATTACAAATCAGCCATCGCCTCCCTAAACCACTTCAACGCCCCCCAATTTTTTCTGGGCCCCTTACCGCCCCCTTTTGGCCTACAGCGCCCACAATGGGGCGTTATCGCCCACTTTGAGAAAGACTGTGTAAAAGCCTTAAAAGACAAATGATTATCTAGGGAGAATGTAATGCTACTGCTTGTAAATTTTGTCTAACCCCAGGTAGATTCGGATTTGTTGGGGTTTTCACTATTAGATAGGGCGATTCACCAGGAAGGTTTACGAGTATTAAACATGGACCTATCATGTTTAGGAGCTGAGCATTATAAATGAATTAAGTCGGGGAAAAAGTTAGTCCCAGCAAGTTTTCATGGTGTATGCTGTCTAATGTGTCAGAGTTGTAACCAAAATGATAGATGGTAGAATAAATCTACAAAAAGTCTGCATATAGCAAAGCATATATCTATCTCTAATATAATTATAGTGAGGGGGCATGTTGTCCCTATAGTTAGCATGTCTGTCTGTCTAGAACAGGCCCTAAAATAAAAAAAAAATTTTGTTCACAATCTGCTTTTAATTTCACCTCAATATTTGAAAGTTTTAAAATTAAAAAAAAGGATCTAATAAGTGTAAGGCAACCTGTGAAAAAAGAAAACAAAAATTACGTAGTATAAATCTTTATTAGAAGACAAAGAAAGAAAACGAATTTTAAAATAAATAATTACTAACTAAATAACTGTTGAGTAGCTATTTCCAAATCCCAATTATTAGAAGACAGAGCGACCCTGCCCTTATGTTCTTCAATACCCATTTGAAGCAATCGATCAACTTTAGTGTTGTACTCAGTGACTGCATGAGGTCCATTGGCATACACATTTGTCCAATGTCTGGCTGTACGTTCAAACATTTGTAAGTTGCTCAGAAATTGTTTTGCCACAACACCATCTTGAGGATCGTTAGGTTCTGCAGCCGATAGAAGAGCTTGGAGTGACAGAAGCACAGTGCGTAAAGTCAGAGCTGCAGCCCATTGGTCTCCGAGTATATCCAGACATATAGCACCGGTCACTGATGAGACGTTTGGGTGCCAAATTTTGGTCAGAAAACGCATCTTTGGTGGGTAGAATGGATATGTATTTGGTATTTCAATATCCAAATCAAACTTTCCACCTTCATATGGTGTATCAGTTGGACCAATGATTTGACCTTTTAGCTTGGTCCACACACCATCCCGTAGCTCTATTCTCATAATGCCATTAGCAACCTCCTCACTCTCTGTCACTTCACGAAACTCTTTCTGAATTCTTTTTACAGCCATACTAGCCATCTTCCAATTTTCACTACCTACACTTTTGATTGATAGCACTGGATTGATCGATGTGGTGGGGTGTTCGGATATGTGTTTTGCCTACTGAGTAACACCTAGCTACGCACACAAACCTCTATTGTGCCTTCCACCACCTGGAAAAGGCATATGATAGGTGAGACAGAAATATAACACTGTCAGAGTAGGGAATGAGCAGCCATCTTTGTTTTTGTGATCTGCACATTTTTTTCACCTTCTTGTGCGTTCTTTGTTTACTTTATATTGCACTCAAAATTTAAAACAATTTTTTAGGTTATTTTATGTGTTGCATATCCATGGCTGATCAATCTATACATGGACAGTTATTTATAAACAGGTGCTTTATCAGTGACCACCTCATATTGATGATGGTTCAAGTAAAAATAAGAATCACTTATGATGGAAGTTAATGCAATGTGGAACAAGTGAATTGTCTAGACTGCAAACTAAAAGCCATTAATGGGACTTTGAACTTCATTTAATGTTAATGTCAGAAAGGTCAAAATGGCTATAGCAAACTCCAAATACATCCATGACATGTCATCAGAATATCAAACTCTGTCTACCACATTTTGTATGTATTTAAATGTTTCACAATAAGTTTCCGCATGCACCTATAAATAATATAATGCGTTCGTAGGGAGAAATAGCGCGTGAAGACGTATGTACTGATAAAAGTGAATGTTATTTATTTACGTCTGGGAACAATCGTTGTTACGAAAGAAAACAGTAACAAAGGTCACTCCACTTTCTATTTTGATTGTATGCACTATAATGAACCTATTTCCGCCGCGCGAACTGGCCACTAAAACATTTTAAAAAGTTGAATACGGAATAGAAAGGAGTTTAGTTGGTCCAGCTTAAAAATAGAACTGCATAACGTACAAAGTTGCAGGTAGGACAAATGCATCTTTCCATTCTTTGTTTGAATGTAAAAAGCAAGTAGCCCGAAAGTTTATACGACAAATACATAATATATGGGTGAGGCAATGGGCAAGCGAATAGCGAAATACAAACATTTATAGCACGTGTCCATCACCTTGCTACGTAACAAATAACTGATAGCATATACTTACATGGTCAATCACTGTCTACCGCTAAAATTAGTCTAGGTATCGTTTCCTTATAGTGTAATCTTGATTTTGTACATTAATTAGATGTGGAACTCCAGCTATAACCTCCAATTTAACGATTTTCACACACAAGTCGCACAGCCAGCGTCGTGGCGCAAATGGCGACGACCTTGAAGTTGCCGATTGTTGCGAAGTTGCGACGACGGTCCACGAATTCTACTAACTTCATGCAGCAGAACGCAGCTATGGAGTTTATTATTTTTATATAATTATATGTTGATTTTAAGATGGTTTTTATTGCAGTATTTATAAGACGGTCGCTCTTGTAAATTTAGTTATGCCAAATATTATTTCACATTATTGTCAGAATGACGTCGATCATGTAATTTAACTTTTAAAATCTCTCTTCTAGATTGACATGTCTGCCGAATTCAACAACTTGGTGTCCTTCTGTGAGTAATTAACTATTAACTAAAAGAAACATAATAAAAACTGCTTATGATGTCTAAATTGTAATTTTGTATTTGATTTTGTCGTTAGAAAATGCGATCAAACTTATATTAAAATGAACGCATTGTAGTAATATGCTGTTCCGATTCAAGCATATTTTCATCAAAATATTGTTTTATAAAATTATACTATGATTTAAAATAATATATCGATTGGTATATTTTTAAATAAATGATAGTTTTTTTAATAACCTACATTAAATTATTAATTCATTATTGTTGTAATACTCACAATTATTTAGAAAAAGTTAATATTGTTTGATAAAACCGATTAAAAATACTTCTTGCAACGGAACGTTTTTCTGTGAATGACAGCTATGTGACAGTTGACTGACATTTCTGAAGAAAACTGAAAATGTCTGAAAACTGAAACTTTCTGAAATTTGAAATCTTATTTATTACTACTATGTCGTCAATTACCAGTTTAATAAATACATCTTTATTAAAATGCCGAGGATGTTTAGTGGACTCTGGTGAAATGAAGAACATGTTGGAATGGGGATTGTGCGAGGACTTTTATAAACTTACCGATATTAAGGTATTTGTTTATTTATTTATTTTTATACTAGCATCCAAACCCGAAACAACAAGAAAACTTGTTTAATTAAGTATCAAAGAACGAATTTTCCCAGGGGAATGAGATATTTACCCGGAAAATGAAGAAGAGTGAGCTATGTCACTCTACAACAATTTCTGTGCAAAAAATCACGTCAAACCGTTTCTTTGTTTTGGCGTGAACGAAGAACAAAGAAACGCACTTTCGCATGTATAATAGGTAAATGTTTAAGAGTTTTTCGTGTTTTTTCGACTTTATTAAATTGCTCCACTGTTTTATTGCATACCTACTTTAACTATTTTCAACCAAGTCTCGGTAAGGTATAAGTTTTTGCAGGAGGTCACAGGTTTTTGCAAAATTAAGGTTGGAGTGGAGAAAACAGGGCACTAAGAAAAAAATATTAGAATATTTTTTAACCATTTTATATGGATCAGTGTCTTAGAGGAAGCTCGAAAGTGCAAATATATTTTTCATGATTTTGAAATAAGAATTTTCGATAATGATTTTTTTTACTCCATATAACAGCCATGTTTTATGATGCCTTCTTTCTTTCTAGATCAATCGGTCAGATGGCTTAACGGAGTTGCTGTGTGTAAGTTGTGAGGATGTGCTGATGAAATGTAAAAGTTTTAGAATAAAATGTCTTAGATCTGATCTTATATTGAGGGATAAGAAATTCTATACAGTAAGTATGTCTTCTTCTTCCTCTTCTTCTTCGTCTTCTTCCCCTTTTATTGTGGCTCCACCAATGTTAATCAATGATTTGCCAATGTCAGGTAGCCTTAATAGTATCAATATGCCAATTAATAGGTATCTAAGGTGATCCCCTGACTGTGATATTATATTAATCACAACTATCACAGCGCGGGCTGGATACACCAGATTTCCCATCATGTCACGACAGTCACCACATAGAATCAGTATGTTTTATTTATATGCACTAACTACAGTTTGTAAGTTTGGATGTAGGGGGTAATCTTAGAAACTGCAGTGGGATGAGCATCTTTCGTTTCGACTTGAAAGCCAAAAACGACGAGACCGCACAGGGCCAGCCAAGGAATGCAGGGCTCGAGAATATCCAATACTAGAATGCCGAGCAAATTGCTGGGTCGGGTGAAGACAGTACACAGATTTGCCCGGATATTGTAGTGTTGGATGTTCTCGGGCCGTGCGGACCCGTCCTAAGTATGCTATCCCGCTGAACTGATTCTGAAAATTATTACACTAATACAAAGCTACATTATCCCCGAGTGCAATAGGGTATATTTTATTGTGTTGAAATATATACACGGGCGAAGCCGGGGTCGGGAAGCTAGTACTAATTTTGAAATTTTGGGTTAAATTGCTTGTTTATTTGAGAAATGTTGTACAGGGTGTCCAGTAAGTAATGGATAACCTTGGAAAATATTTGACCTTAATAAAAGTCGCATGGATTTCGAGATTATTTCAATTTTCAAAATTCTAGGATAATCACACCCTTTGACCAGTATTTTGCTTGCCCTGACTACAAATGAACCTTATTTTCCATTCTGTTTTTTACAGTGTACTCTTGAATAATGGTAATATTAACATTTTTTTCCTCAAGTTAAGAGTCCAAGTTCATATTTTATGAAAAAAACATGTACTTAGCAATTAGTGGCCACTCATCCTGAAAAGTTTCCTGAGTTGTCCAAATTCTAAGCCGATATTACATACCGCGTTTGCATTAATAAAAATAAAGATATTGCTAATCTAACGTGAAAGGAGCTAATTTTCAATAAACTGACTTACTTCAAAATTATTTAAATTCTAATTTTAATGTAATAAATCGATACAAAATCTGTACTATATTATTATTTATTATTATTCTGTACTATAGGTAAACCACTGAGAAAGTAGCACTCCCATGGTCCGCGCGGGTGAGAGGGGCGGGCGTGATTCTGCCATACACGATACGAAGTTTCACGCGATATATCTGTTGTCGACGCGATCCATCTCAAAAATTTTAGGGTTCAAGCTATCCTCATACCAAATTTCATCAAAATCAAAACCTACCCGCAAAAGCCCGAGGTAAATCGCGTCGACAACAGACACATTGCGCGAAACCTCGCATCGTGTATAGCAGAATCACGCCCGCCCCTCACCCCTCATGGACATGGGAGTGAAATTTCTTCAGCGGTTCACCTATAGCGCCTCCGCCGGCTTCCGGCAACCAACTAAGTCTGTGCAAAAATATACGTTGATCTGTTGCTCCGTTTTGACGTGAAAGAATGACAGACAAACATGCAAACCCTTTCGAATTTATAGTATTAGTTATTAAAAAAAAATCAATTTACAGAATCGATCAATTGAAAATCAACTGCTAGACAAAGATAACGAAGACAAAAGTGAGGTAGAAGATGTGAAAGTTAAAGAGAATTTCATGAAAGCTATAATTAATGAAACAGAAATAGTTATATTAATGATGCCTATAATAATGGAAACGAGGATAAATATACCTTGTCCCTTCGAATGTAAGAAGGCATACAATAAACCGACGGATTTAATATCGCATTTAAGGAAACACAATGTTAAACCTGACATAAATTTAAAATTACAATACTACTGTCCGTACATCCAATGTCCTTATTTCATAAATTCCAATAGAAATAAATATTTCAAAGAACGAAAGCTACTCAATCAACATTTGCACAAAGTACACTGCAAAAAGTCCTTTACATGTAAGTTGTGCTCAGAGAGTTTTGTTAAAGAAGCGGAGTTAATAAGACATATGAAAATATGCAATGATGAATATAAATGCGTTGCTTGCAATGTTAAATATAAAAAAAAAGAAGCGTATATAGTGCATTTGTTGAGAAAACATCCCGATTTGCACAAGGAATACAAATTAGCCAGCAAAAGTCTTAGGGATAGCAAAAAAGGTGTTATGCAAACTAAGAAATACAAGATGGATGATTCGGGCGCCAGTCCTAAAAGATCGTTCGCGACGCAGACATTGAATGAAGAATCCAAATGTATTAAAAGTGACATTTCCCTGGATCCCAATGACCAGGAGTATGCTAAAGGTATAGATGATATGGAAAGGCACTTCTCCACAATCGAAACGCAGACAGTTTTTGAAGATTTGCTTTCGATTAAGTCGCAAAACAGCGAAGACGATTCCCTGTTCCCTGATACGTGGGCCAATAAGAAAGAGACGAATTCGGATTCGACAATCAAGGAAACTCAAACCTGCCTTTGCTTGTATGATTCAAAGAGCGGTTTTCCCAAATCAATATTTAATAGTGCATCGTCAAGCCCTACAACGCAGTTGACGTCGACAGAGACTCAAACAAACGATGGCCATCGATACAGAAATGTCAAATCGGATGTTTTACTATCCTTTAGCTCGACAGAAACGCAAACTTGTTTCGAAGGTGGCCCTAAAGGTTTTTGATATTGGCCTTACAATGATCTATAGATGTCAGTCGATCATTGGACGTGAAGGAACAATTGTCAGTGAAGTTATGTGCGGTTGAACTAAGTGTTAATTTTTGTTAGTAATAAGTGCTTTTCGTGCTTCGGATGATACATGAAGCTGGTGTAAACATTAGGTACTTTGTAAAAATAACAGAATAATCTTTAAGAAAAACAGTTCTAGGCTCATTAAGTGCGCGACAGCAGGGAAACTTGCTAATTGTGTACATTGTTATTTAAGAAAATGTCAATATAAACCTAGGAATAAAATAGTCATGGATATTTCTAAAATGTAGGTATATTATTGAACAGATTGTACAGCGGGCCTACTCTGCTTAATCAATTATGTATTAAAATAAACCATTTATGTAAAGCACTACTGTAAATGTTTTTATTATTTGGCAACATCAATCAGGTAGGTCATAGTCAAGATCATAATCAATAGGGGTGTAGACAATTTTTTTTAAATACTTTTAAATTAAAATACGTAATAAAATATCTAGTTTTTTTTTATTTGTATTTTCATTAAAAAAAATCATGTTTTCAATTTTATTTTTCAAATTCCCGCGGAAACGTTGATGACGTCACGTTCTAGTAAACCAACAAAATATTGGTCACAGATTAGATAAAATAACAAGGAAATAACTTAGTCACTGACAGATTGACAGACAGTTATTATAATATAGTTACTAGTCTGTGGTTATTTATTTGACATTTAGTATATAGTGACGTCACTTTCCGTTTGCGTGACCGCAAGTATCAATTTATGATTATTCTTTTTGATATAAATAATAGTACATTAAGTAAACAAATAAATAAACATTATTTTCAGTGATTATCTATACTAATATTATAAAGAGGAAACATTTGTAAGTTTGTTTGTAATGAATAGGCTCAGAAACTACTGGGCCGATTTTAAAAATTCTTTCACCATTAGAAAGCTACATTCTTCGTGAGTGACATAGGCTATATACCATCACGGCATGACGACGGGAACGGGGTGGGCAGAGGTGAACATGACAAAAGCTATCTACGAAGTGTATGTTTGCCAACATTCTGAAATAGACACATACGAAGTCGTGGGAAACAGGGTAGGGGTAGTGCAGGCAAGCCATTATCTATGAGTGCTGTAGGGTATATTTTATTTTGTTCGCAAATATCCACGGGCGAAGCCGGGGGCGGAATGCTAGTACGTTATAAACTATATAAAAAATATTATTGTGTATTTATTTTCTTTTACTGTCTACATCCCTATTATGTATTAAAATAAACCATTTATGTAATACTGTAAATGTATTTATTATTTGGCAACATCAATCAGGTAGGTCATAGTCAAGAACATAATCAATTATTTATAATTTCCACTCAATCTCACCAAAGGGGAGGGAGTCTATATTAGAAGAAAAATATGCCCCTAAACAATGATATACTATATAAACTGAGGTAGATGCGTGATTGACGCTCAAGCTATAGCAATGCAAATGAGAGGTAAGTGTCCCACTATAAATTTGGTCGCGCACAGTCACGCACAATCCTACGACTAGTGTACATGTCTCTCTTGAGTAAAATAATCCGCAAAAACATCAAGAAAAATGACATCTTGTGTGTTCCGCTTTTGCAGAAATTATACTGCAACTGTAAAGGATAGAAATGATATCTCACTTCATTGGTAAGTACAGAAATTTTATAATTATGGACATAACAATATTTTATTAATAATAATGCGCTGTTGCCAGTTCGCCGCTTGCCTGAGCGAGACGAACGATGCATTTTGTATGAGAGTGATAGAGAAGACAAAACGAAATGGCCGCGACAGACTCAGCGACTGATTATGGGGATGGTTGGCAATATCGGACCTGTCAATAAATTACATGAACCTATTTAAAAAAATTATATATTTTATTAAATGTACGGAAAATGTATATACATAATTATATTTACATTATTATAAATTTATATATTATATTATTGTTGTATGTATAGTATTATGATCTTATTGTATTTATTTATCTTTTAGTCTCCCTAGAAGCGGATTAATAAGAGAAAAATGGATAGAGATAATCAGAACCCAAAGACGAGAATATGATTGGTTGCCAAGTTTTTACTCTAAGATTTAGACGTATGGTGCAACGATACAACCAGCAGTTTTGCGAAGTGGACATATTTTCACATTCTTTGTATATATTTAGGAAAAATATCTGTAACATTCTAAATAGTAGTTAATTGTAGTAAACTTTTTTTTGTATTATTTGTTATTTCTATATTTTTTGGAATTTGCATAAAAATATCCTGTTTTGAATGTATGTATAAACAATACTTTTGTATAAACAAACGTCACTGACTATATGACAGTTATTTTTTTAATATGTATCTATGTTGTAGTAATCTTTGTTGTATAGTTGTTTGTTGTCCAGAATAAAAAAAATTAAAAAAAATATTTAAAGACTTAATTTTAAATTATACTACATAATACATAAATAAGTAGCATACTAATATCCTATACCAAGCCATAATCTACCTCTATGCTAAATTTCATTTAGAACTGTTCAGCCGTTTGAGCGTGATTGAAAGACAAATGGTCTATTTGTTGTAAAGTCATTGATTATTACATTATATTTATTAGTAAAATAAAAGTTTTTTAATTACATATTGTATATTTTATTATTCCAAAAATATTTCTAAGTAAAATATTGAGTGTTCCATTTAGACAATCTTCCCCTAGTTCCTCCGGAGAAGGTCACGCGTCGATGACGTGTCGCAACTTAAAACATATATTTATCTCTTTTTAACAAATGGATTTCGGTATTCAGCTGTGTTTCTCTATCCCTTTCATCGCTTGAATATATAAACGTAAGTAATTAATAGGTAGCTATAGTATTGTTCAAGCTGTTTATTATCTGCATTTAGTATGGGTATAACGTGTCTACTTATAGTACGTCATTGCCCCTAAACTACTTTTCTTCTTTTTTTTTTTTTTTTTTTTTTTTTTTTTTTTTTTTTTTTTTCTTCACGGGTTGCTTTACAGCTCCCGAAACTTTCCAGTTCCAGGGTACCCAGCGGAAGACCTAGTGTCTCCCTCGTTTAGCCGATGGTATTTGTGAGGCTATATCTAACGAGTGGCTAGTTCTGTTGAGATATATTTAGATGGAAAAGCCTCTAAGTGTGGTTTGTCGGATTATGTACATAAGTTTTTAATTAAAAAACCCATTGTTACATGGCCGGGATCTGGGATCGAACTCGGGGTCTGTCTAGTAAATACCAGACGTCTTACCCACTCGGCCACCGACGCACCTTTTTTTTTATTTCTTTTCTTCTGTAATGTAATAATAATTAAAATATAATAAAATTAAATAAAAGTGTACTTTTATTTTATGAAAATCCTGGGATGGACTCTGCTGCAGGTTTAAGAAACTGGCGAACTGGCGCATAGGTGGCCACACATTTGTCCAATCGCCGGCGCGTCGCCGTACGGTCCGACGAAACCGACCACAGACTCGTCCAATTCTTACAACGAACGGACCGCCTAGATCATACGGCGGCCGGAGTGGGAAATTTTCGGTGCGATGCCGGACCAATTTGTGGGCTATGTCTAGAGACATTAAAATATAAAAATAATTATAATTTGGTTAGAATTGAATGTTTATTAAGTTTGTGGAGTTTTAATACGCATATAAAACTATGAGAAACTAATCCAAACAGATGGCCACTCGTTAAGTATAGCCTTACAAATACAAATACCATCGGCTAAAAGAGGAAGAAAAATGTACGACGACGCTCACAGATTAGATATAAGTTACTCTATGGCACCCGACCATAGAGTACTAAGCCTATGGAGGGGCCATAGACGGGCTCCCCCTTTCGCCAATTTTTTCCCCTTTGACCAGTTAAACTGACCAGGTGCGAAGTAATAAGTTACCTTAGATTTCGTTGGTATCGTTTTGTGTCGCGAGACAGAGCTCTAGGAAAATAGTTAATTGTGATGTTTTAAACGGGAAAGGCGATCTAGGGCGTAAAACTTAGTGTTTCCAATTATTAATTATAATTATTATGTTTGTATTTTAACATAATCATCATATAACGTAAAATCCGTTGCGACAATAAAACGACAGAAAAATACAGTGGTACAGGGGCTAGTACTAGGCGTTTACCCCCCCCTCCCCCCTCCCCCCCCCTCCCCCGCCAAAAGTGGCAGAAAAAATTGTTCGGTGATTCACACCCTTCACGTCTTCTTTGCTAAATACTCAAAGGATCTGAGGTACCTAACTATTTTTTTTTGTTTTTTTTATTTATAGATTTATTTGTGTATTATATATAGCATAGTAGGTAGGTATATTTTATTGTATTTTATTGCATTTTTTCTAGTAATAAGGGGCGTCGGTGGTCGAGTGGGTAAGACGTCGGTACGCCACTGAAAAGTCGTGGGTTCGATTCCTACATCCGACTTGACTAGTATATTAGATATATGTACCAATGGGTGTTTTATAATAAAAAATCTATGTACCTACATTATCAGACAAACCGTACAAAGAGGCTTTTCCATCTATATAGGTACCTCAACAGAGCTGGCCACTCGTAAAAAAGCCCACGCACTGGTCCGGTATCTCACCGAAAATTTTCGGTCCGGCCGTCGTAATCCTCCAAACTTGACTCGCGAATTTGTGATATACCTAATTTGTATATCATATTGTTTTGTGTGCTTTCTTTGTATGTCTTTTGTATCATGATTGTATTTGAATGCTTTGTGTAAATAAATAAATGGAAATAGCCGAACTATGATCGAGATTGAACAGAGGCCACACATTAGCGAAACCATCCGATCTAGATCACATGCAATTCACTCACTCACACAGACACACAAGATTCGATTAAGGGGCAGATAACACCTATATACGATTATTTAAAGAATGTTTTAGCAAAAACAAGACAATTTCCAAGATTGAAAAAAATATATATTATTCTACATGATATAATTGATATAATTGTCATTCTGAAAACGCGATTACACAATTTTCGCTCGATAGAAAATAATCCCAAAATGTGGTCTCTGAAAGTTTTCAAAAAAAGAAAACGGCGGTACTAGTGATTTTAGTACTATGACATTTAATTTGTTTTTGTAATATTCAATTACCCATATAATTGTCATTTGCATATTCAAATAAATTGTATAGTTATTTAAAAAATAATGATTATGTCAAATGGCGCTTACGATTTCTACTCTGAGCGGAAACGCTTTAGCTCTTCTTTATTCACACTCGCCTTGTCGGCAGTGACGGCTGAATCGTGATGCTAGACGGTCGCGGCCACTCGATCGCTCAGAAGTTTTTGTATTATTTGTGTATTTTTTGGCTCAAATTTAATTTATTAATGGTAAACTTTATTCATAAATGACATTACCGTAGCGATTAGGCAATATTTTCATAAGGAAGTTGCTATTTGTATACTTTAGTCTAGGAGTCAGCGTTGCTTTTTGTGAGCGTAATTATATTAAATAATTAACTCCAGTATTGGAAATAAGTTAATAAACAGCAAAGTAGGTAGGTAGGTATTACATAGAAAATGCGTACGGGAAACATATTGCAGAAGTCATTGCAAGGCAAATAAAATTATGATATACTAGCTTTTCCCCCGTAGAAAAATTTAAAATGTGCCAGCCCCAAGGACTTCCGAAATATAAATTAGCTCATGTCATTATCTCTGTGCAAATATCACGTCAATCCGTTGCTCCCATGTTGCTCCGTATTGATTTGAATAAAAAGGACAAACAAACACTCTTTCGCGTTTGTAATATTTTATCCACGCACGCTTGATGGAAAACTTATGATAGACTAGCTTTTCGCCCCGGCTTCGCGCGTGGAAGTATTTGAAAAGTGACAAGCCCGAAGGATTTGTGGGATATGTCATTAAAATCAAGTCAATCCGTAGATTAATTAAAAAAAGGACAAATAAACACTATTTTGCATTTGAAACATTACCTAGTAAGGAAGTTAAAATACCTACCCTTTATCCAAGCTTGATGATAAAATTACGATAAACAATGTTACATACGTATTGGTTTTACATAATAGACCCTCCTACTAGCTATTCGCCCCGGCTTCGCCGTGGAAATATTTAAAGAGTGGCAAGCCCGAAGAATTTTTGGGATATAAAGTAGCCCATGTCATTATTTATATCTCCAACTATCTCTGTGCAAAAAATCAAGTCAATCCGTTGCTCCGTATTGATTTGAAAAAACAAACAAACACTCTTTCGCATTTGTAATATTAGTAAGGAAGTTACAATACCTACCTATTATCCAAGCTTGATGATAAAATTACGATATACTAGCTATTCGCCCCGGCTTCGTCGTGGAAATATTTAAAGAGTAGCAAGCCCGAAGAATTTTTGGGATATAAAGTAGCCTATGTCATTATCTATATCTCCAACTATCTCTGTGCAAAAAATCACGTCAATCCCTTGTTCCACAAAACGTGAAAAAAGTAAAAGAAGTAGAATTATAGAGCCTCTTCTACATGGTTGGACAATTGGTTGGAAATGTGACAAGCGAGCTCTGATATTTTATTAAAATTCAACATTATACTAGATTTCGACTAATTTTAGGACTCTGAATTCGAATTTGATATCGATTTCGCAATTCAATATGACGACATCTGTCAATTTCGTAAAATTCGACATTATACCAGATTTCGACTAATTTTAGGGTTGTGAATTCGAATTTGACATCGATTTCAAAATCGAATATGACGACATCTGTCAATTTCTTTAAATTCGACATTATACTACATTTCGACTAATTTTAGGGTTCTGAATTCGAATTTGATATCGATTTTACAATTAAATGTAACGACATCTGTAAATTTCTTTAAATTCGACATTGTACTAGATCTCGACTAATTTTAGGGTTCTAAATTCGAATTTGATATCGATTTCAAAATTCAATATGACGACATCTGTCAATTTCTTAAAATTCGACATTATACTAGATATCGACTAATTTTAGGGTTCTAAATTCGAATTTGATATCGATTTCAAAATTCGATATGACGACATCTGTCAATTTCTTAAAATTCGACATTATACTAGATTTCGACTAGTTTTAGGGTTCTGAATTAGAATTTGATATCGATTTCAAAATTCAATATCACGACATCTGTCAATTTCTTAAAATTCGACATTATACTAGATTTCGCCTAATTTTAGGGTTCTGAATTCGAATTTGATATCGATTTCAAAATTCAATATGACGACATCTGTCAATTTCTTAAAATTCGACATTATACTAGATTTGGACTAATTTTAGGGTTCTGAATTCGCATTTGACATCGATTTCAAAATTCAATATATCTACATCTGTCATTTTCTTAAAATTCGATATTATACTAGATTTCGACAAATTTTAGAGTTCTAGACAGTAAGTATAGTGTATGTGATTAAACATGTTATTATTATATCAGGAAGAAACAACAGTTGGACGAAAATACTACGTGTGAAACAACTGAAACGTCAGATTTTTCATTGACAGAGTAAGTTTCTTCGTACGATACATAAAATTGAGAATTAATAGATTTACAACACACTTGTTTTTGGAGTTATTATTTTACATCCTGTACTTGTCGTGTAATGTTTATAAAAAATTTGAAATTTTACATATAACTGTAAACTTTATTACAGGTTAAACAATGTGTCACTAGCAGAAACTCAAGAAAATGTTACCCTTCTTTCTAAATCTACCGATGACGTTCCTGACCTTGACGTTATATTATAATAATAATGTAATGTAATTTAATATATTGTAATTTAAGGTAATGTAGATCCTAGATTCACCAGAAAGCTTCAAATAAGAGAACCGATTGGAGATAAAAATATAGTATTGCAACAGCAAGACCTGAATGTAATTGCAAGACCGACAGTTGACAAAGATTTTCCCTCCAATCAACCTACATGTTCACGATATTTAAGTTTTAACAATTTCTAAATTTGTACATATTTTTATTTTGTTCATCATTTATGTTTGGATTAAAGTACTATTTGAATATTATGTTATGGGTTAAAAATGTGAATACTAACATGTCTATGCAATGTCAAATTTCGACTAAACAAGTTCAAGCCGAAGTGGCTAGGTGGGAGGCACCGCGCTGCTAAACGCTGAGGTCGCCGATTCGAATCCCATACGTTGCGAATTTTATTTTGTTTTGATTTATATTTTTACGATTTGAATAAAATGCAGGTAATTTAAAATATTCATTCACTATGGAATTTTGATGTGAGCAGCACATATTTATATGGAAATTATTGTTATTATAAAGAAAGTCACTATTTTGTGCAATATTAATGTGTTATGAATGTTAGAGGATTTAAAGAAATTTACAGATGTCGTTATATTTAATTGTAAAATCGATATCAAATTCGAATTCAGAACCCTAAAATTAGTTGAAATCTAGTATAATGTCGAATTTTACGAAATTGACAGATGTCGTCATATTTAATTTTGAATTCGATATCAAATTCAAATTCGAATTCAGAACCCTAAAATTAGTCGAAATGTGTGTGTCGAATTTTAAGAAGTTGTCAGATGTCGTCATATTGAATTGTGAAATCGATATCAAATTCGAATTTAGAACCCTAAAACTAGTCGAAATCTAGTATCATGTCGAATTTAAAGAAAATGACAGATGTCATATTTAATTGTGAAATCGATATCGTATTCGAATTCAGAACCCTAAAAATAGTCGAAATCTAGTATAATGTCGAATTTAAAGAAATTGACAGATGTCGTCATATTTAATTGTGAAGTCGATATCAAATTCGAATTCAGAACCCTAAAACTAGTCGAGATCTAGTACAATGTCGAATTTAAAGAAATTTACAGATGTCGTTACATTTAATTGTAAAATCGATATCAAATTCGAATTCAGAACCCTAAAATTAGTCGAAATGTAGTATAATGTCGAATTTAAAGAAATTGACAGATGTCGTCATATTCGATTTTGAAATCGATGTCAAATTCGAATTCACAACCCTAAAATTAGTCGAAATCTGGTATAATGTCGAATTTTACGAAATTGACAGATGTCGTCATATTGAATTGCGAAATCGATATCAAATTCGAATTCAGAGTCCTAAAATTAGTCGAAATCTAGTATAATGTTGAATTTTAATAAAATATCAGAGCTCGCTTGTCACATTTCAAACATTTCCACGAGCAAAGCCGGGGCAAAAAGCATCATTTTATCATCAAGCGTGTAAATAGGTAGTTATTCCTACTTCCTTACTAATATTACAAACGTGAAAGAGTGATTGTTTGTTTGTTGATTTGTCCTTTTTAACGTCAATACGGAGCAACATCTTATAAAATATTTTTTGACAGATTACTAAACGACAACTAATCCCATACAGTATGTATGGTATTAGGAGACAAATAATCACATGCAGTCCTGTGTCAGACGACAATTACTGATCACATACAGTCTAGTATTAGACGCCAGACGGCAACTAAAAGCGTGGTCTCTCTAACTATGATAGTCTCTCGCAGGCTAGGTCGGAAAAAGGGCGTGACTTAAAACATCAAATCGTCAAGGACGCTGACGATTATCAGCCCCTTAAACAAAGGCGTGTGGATGTGTGTGTGTGGCAGATCGTTCCGGCCATCGAAATCACCACAAATACAACGATTTGAAAACGGATGGCGGACCGTTCGATTTTAGGTACAGCCTCAAAAAATCATTGGCTAAATGAGGTAGACTATGAAGAAAAATAAAAAAAATATTAGACAGGGACACAATTTAATGTATTACGTACGGGTGCATTTCCTTGTCATTATTGAGCGTACTAAGTCTAGACAACTAGTCATAATGCATGAGTCACATCTAGGACACCTATACTCCATGCAACTTCAATTGCACAAAATGTAAACAAAATATCGGATTCCATGTCACGCCTTGGTGAATAACGCACTCGCCCGCCGAGACGTAATGGGGAATCCAGTTTAATCCTGTCCGTGCTGTGATAGTTGTGATTAGTCGACGAGTCGCGGGATAATCTTAAATACCGATTAATCGGCTATAAACACTATAAAGGCTATAATACTTGACATTGGCAAATCACCGATGAACATTGGTGGAGCCATAATAAAAGAAGAAGTAGAAGTAAATAATTATCAAAAATCGACAAGAATTTATTGCGAAGGACAGGATGAAATGGTGCGTCAGTGGGCTAGTTAAGACGTTTGGTATTGACTAGGCGGATTACGGTTCGATCCCGTAATGTACAAATGGGTTGGCTTCTTCAAAATATACCTCAACAGAACTGGCCACTCGTTATGGCCTAACAAATAGCATCGGCTGAAGAGCTGGTTACCCTGGGGCTAGGCTTGCCAACTCTCAACTCTTATTAATGGTTTTGCGGGAAACTAAAAATTAATATGCGTGACATGGCCAAAAAAAGCGGGACTCCTACAAATGTACAGAAACGAAAGAAAAACAATATTTATTATTAATCACTTTTGTTTAAAATTTTAAATAAAATTAACAAAATTAGGACTTTATTATTACAAACTAATCATAAATAAAAAGTAGTGAGGTGTCGGTGTCGCCGTGTCAATCAAGTGTGTCGCACGGTACTCTTACTTCGTTTGAATGGGACGTCTGTCTCACCTAGCTAGGTTTTGCCAAAAAGCGGGACAATTAGCGTCCCGTAGACATGTTTCGCGAGACGTACTATTTGAGCCCTGAAAACGGGACGTCACGCGGGATGGTTGGCAACCCTACCTGGGACCGACAATACGATTCTGGGAGCTGTAAGGCAACCTGTGTTGCGGTCCCAGGGTACACAGAACAAGACCAAGTCTCCCTCTTTTAACCGATGGTATTTGTGAGGCTATACCTAACGAGTGGCAAGTTCATTTAGATTACATTTTATACTTTTGTTATATCTGTAACGAGGATAAGGCAAGCATTTCCATGAGAGCGCACTAACGTTGAAGTTTAACCTTTTATTTTATTACCAGTTAAAAATCTTGATGTGTAACAGCTTAGCTTTCGCTGTGTGGTAGGAATTTGTAGGGAGTAATTTCGTGAAATGTGACGGATTTGGCTCCCGTGACGCATCCGACAGTTCTATAATAATTATTGTGTATGTTCATTATTAGAATTCAATGGACACTTTACCAACGATAAAAATACTTATCAAATGTGTAGAGAATAATGTTGGATGCCCCTCCCCCACCCGTTTCTCCGTGATAAAAAGTAGTGTCTGTCATGAGTACTTTTAATACTAAAATTAAAAAGTGCTACTGCGATCATGTCCACGATAAAGTAACAATTCAAATTCGAATTTTAAGATTCTTTAGAGATGTGTCATTTAAATATTAGATTTTTTTAGATTCTTTATTGGCTACAACTTGTAAGACTCTCTCTTTCTTGTTTACATTTTTGCCAAAGGTATTTGTATTTTACTATAGGTCCTTGACGTTGGCTTATGATATTGATTTTCCAGTGTGCGCAGCGCTGCTAACTTCAAACCGTTCTCTGTTAGTTAACAGTTCGGGCGTTCCTCTATTTATATTATTGTGTTACTGTATAAAACACCCAAAATTAATATACATTTCAGTGCCAAATATAATTAAAACAAAATATTGGCGGATTTAAAAACAAAATGTCGCGGCCGTAGATTTTTTAATTAAGTATTACGTAAAAAAAAAAAAAAAATTAACAATTTTGTTAAATAAATTAAATATAAGAGAAAGCCAGTGGTTGGGGCCATATTTTTTCTATAAAGCGTTAAATAAATCCTTTAAAACGGCGTCATTTGGGTATTATTTGGGTAACCCAATGTTTCTAGTGGGTGCAATATTAACAAGAAGTATACAGCGACTTGAGTCGACGGAATCTGAAGACCCTTTTAAATTTGAACTGCCGATTTTATTATCGGCCCCGCCGGACAGACAGACATGTCTTTGCCACGAGAATTCAACTTTAATCAGGTGCGTAAATAAAAAAAAAAACAATAAAGTTTCCATATTATATCTATCTTTAGTTTTTAAATCCAAAATATTTTAATAAAAACTAGGTAATACAATAAAAAACCATAAAATGAAGTCATAACTAAATGCATTTCCCCGCTGAATGGCGATGCTGATTCCAGCCAGCCCTCTGTCACCAGAGATGATGATGATGATCAGTCGAGGGGATATATATTTAATAAACTTTTTGTCATTTGAACTCCACGGACCTAGAGTTTCTACACCAAACGGCACAAATTTGTAGTTTTCAATAATTGAACTCTTTGAATTGTACTATATTTGCGCCGTCTGTTAGACTCTGCGATTTCCGCCGCAGCTTTTGGTTACTGTTTCCCTGAGATGAGACGGGGCTAATGTGTCCACGCACGTAGCATCCCATACAAATATTATAAATAAGAAAGTAACTGTCTGTGGATTCCACATCCGGTCATGGCGCCGAACGCACGCGTTTTCGTCATGGCGTGATGTGGAATCCGGTTTAATCCCGGCCGTGCTGTGATGGTTGTGATTAGTCAGTGATTAATAAGACATATCACAGTCGGCGGGATAATCTTAGCTACCGATTTATCGGCTTACTATTGCACAAGACTAAACACTGGAGACTGGCAGAATTGCGACGAAAGTCAGCACTGTTGCCATATATCAAAAGAAGAAGACTGTCTGTCATGAGTCTTAAGTAGGCCACACATTGGTGGCATCGCACCGAAAATTTACCATTCCGGCCGCCAGACGATCTAGGCGGACCATTTGTTACAAGAATTGGACGAGTCTGTGCTCGATTTCCCTGAGACCGTAACACAACCCGTGAAGAAGAAAAAAAACTCTGTCTGCTGTTTTCTGCTGCTGAAAGCGTATTTCACAGATAAACCACTTGATGAAAATTTATTTATTTATTTATTTACAAGGAGAATTTACAAAAGGTGAATTTACAAAAGGTGTAGGTAACGTTATGTACACAAGATAATAATAATAAAAAAGACATACACAAGATAAGAATAATAAAATAAAAAATAAGTGAGGAAGTGCCCTACCCTTTAAATTGATACGGATATAGCTTGACATATGACACTATTTTTTAAATCCACCCCTCTAAGGGATAAAAGGTGAGCGAGTGGAGCCGAGGTAAACAGCTAGTATTTTTTTAAATAATTTCAATGCTATGAATCTACACGACAGGACATAGGCTAATGTTGCGAGATATAGTTACATTTACAAATTATACAAATTTAATAAAAAGTTGGTTCGTAGCATTGTCGCTATGAAAGTGTTCGTAGCGTTGTCCAGGTAAGGTGTTCGTAGCATTTTATACACAGATATTCGTAGCTTGTCTAGAAAATAGTTCGTAGCATTGTCTTTGTAAGGTGTTCGTAGCATTTTCTACAAAGATATTCGTAGCATTATCTAGAAAACAGTTCGTAGCATTGTAGTCGTAAGATGTTCGTAGCATTTTCTATAAAGGTATTCGTAGCATTGTCTATGAAAGTCTTCGTAGCATTGTCTATGAAAGTCTTCGTAGCATTGTCTTCATAAGGTGCGTAGCATTTTCTACAAAATTATTCGTAGCACTGTACTCGTAAGGGGTTCGTAGCATTTTCTACAAAGATATTCGTAGCATTTTTTAGAAAAC
Source organism: Nemapogon koenigi (assembly GCA_963924495.1). Lineage (NCBI taxonomy): Eukaryota > Metazoa > Arthropoda > Insecta > Lepidoptera > Tineidae > Nemapogon > Nemapogon koenigi. The sequence continues at coordinate 6,796,163 of OZ004656.1, forward strand.
AGTTCGTAGCATTGTAGTCGTAAGGTGTTCGTAGCATTTTCTACAAATATATTCGTAGCATTATCTAGAAAACAGTTCGTAACATTGTCCTCGTAAGGCCTTCGTAGCATTTTCTACAAAGATATTCGTAGCATTTTTTAGAAAACAGTTCGTAGCATTGTAGTCGTAAGGTGTTCGTAGCATTTTCTACAAATATATTCGTAGCATTATCTAGAAAACAGTTCGTAACATTGTCCTCGTAAGGCCTTCGTAGCATTTTCTACAAAGTTATTCCTAGCATTGTCTAGAAAACAGTTCGTAGCATTGTCCTCCTTAAGGTGTTCGTAGCATTTTCTACAAAGATATTCGTAGCATTGTCTATGAAAATGTTTGTAGCGTTGTCCTCGTAAGGCGTTCGTAGCATTTTCTACAAAGATATTCGTAGCATTGTCTATGAAAATGTTTGTAGCGTTGTCCTCGTAAGGCGTTCGTAGTATTTTCTACAAAGATATTCGTAGCATTGTCTATGAAAATGTTTGTAGCGTTGTCCTCGTAAGGCGTTCGTAGCATTTTCTACAAAGATATTCGTAGCATTTTTTAGAAAACAGTTCGTAGCATTATGAACGAAAAAAAATTTAGCGACTCATTCCTGTGTCGCACTGTCAAAAAGTGGAACAAACTTTCGGCGTCGGTCTTTCCTCCTTTTTACAACCTAGGGTCCTTCAAGCGAAGCGTGAAAAAGCATCTCTACGGGCCGGCCGGCATAGTGGGCGCGACTGGCGGACTGTATTATGATCTGCCAGTCGCGCGCATTCATGGACCAGCCACCTATTCTTAATAATCAGGAGGCGGCATGGTCACATGTCGTCTTCTCTGTAAAAAAAAAAGAAAAAGAGTTCGTAGCAGTGTCCTCGTAAGATGTTCGTAGCATTGTACTCGTAAGGTGTTCGTAGCATTTTATACAAATATATTCATAACATTGTCTAGAAAATAGTTCGTAGCAGTGTCCTCGTGAGGTGTTCGTAGCATTTTCTACAAATATATTCGTAACATTGTTTATGAAAGTGGTCGTAGCATTATCCAGGTAAGGTGTTCGTAGCATTGTACTCGTAAGGTGTTCGTAGCGTTGTCCTCGTAAAGTGTTCGTAGCATTTTCTACAAATATATTCGTAACATTGTCTATAAAAGTGGTCGTAGCATTGTCCAGGTAAGGTGTTCGTTGCATTTTCTACAAATATATTCGTAGAATTGTCTAGAAAACATTTCGTAGCATTGTCCAGGTAAGGTGTTCCCAGCATTTCATACTAAGGTATTTATAGCATTGTCTAGAAGAGTTCATAGCATTGTCTTCGTACCATTTTCTACAAAGATATTTGTAGCATTGTGAGATATAGTTACCTATATTTACTAATTTAATAAAAAGTTCGTTTTTAGCATTATCTATGAAAGTGTTCGTAGCATTTTCTACAAAGATATTTGTAGCATTGTGAGATATAGTTACCTATATTTACTAATTTAATAAAAAGTTCATTTGTAGCATTGTCTATGAAAGTGTTCGTAGCATTTGTCTAGAAAGTAGTCTAGAAAATATTTTATAGCTGATCTCGTAAGGTGTTCGTAACATTGTTTAGAAAAGAGTTCGTAGCATTATCCTCGTAAGGTGTTCGTAGCATTGCCTATGAAAGTGTTCATAACATAACTAGCATAACCACAACGTATTAGTCTTAGAATATCAGAATTGTTTTATATTGATATATAGAAAGGTTCCGAAGATTTGTCATATTTTTGAAATGTAACATAAGGACACGTTGAAAGAATGAAGGATGAAAGATTGTCTAAAAATGTTTATATGGCTGCAGTGAAAGGAAATGCTGGCAGAGGACAACTTAGATGTACTTTTACATATAAAAAATGTATTGATCGAAGGCAATGTTAAAAGTACACACAATCACCGAGCATGTATAAAAAGTATGATGAATATAAAAGAAGCGAAATAGTTAGCGAAATATGTCAGGATCGTAACAAATGGCATTCGTTTGTCTCTGCTTACCACTCTTGGGATAAAAGGCGGGATTATAGATTAGTATATTTCTTCAAACTAATAGTTACTAGCACCCCGCCGCCTTTGTAGGTCGTAACGTGATGTTATAGCCTTTAACATTCCTCAATAATTGGGCTATCAAATGCAAAAAAAAAATCATATCCGACTGGTAGTTCAAACAATCAAACTAGAATACGTAATTATTAATAACAATTTCAAATGATTACGTTATTGCGGACCACCATGAAAGACTAAATAAAATAAAAAAAGAAAATTTATTTCCACCTACCCGCGTTATGCTAACTAGAAAATTCTCTCGGATTTGGTTATCAGTTCTATCTATCTATCATCACGCCTTTCATCCGAAGAGGGGTAGGCAGAGACAATCCAATGACATTTGTTACGATCCTGACATACCTCGCTTCTTTTATATTCATCATACCTTTCATACATGCTTGGCGCAAGTGTGTCAATATTTCATCCTTCATTTTTTCAACTAAACTACTTTTCATCATTTTAGTCACAACATCATCTTTCACTCCGCATTCTTCTCCAATGACATCGTTCCGGATGCGGTCATACGCTTTAATGGTTATTACATATTAATAATGAACACACGATTTTGTACTGTTTTATGACACTTCATTACTACCTACATATGTATTATTTAATATTAGCATTCCGCCCCCGGCTTCGCCCGTGGATATTTACGAACAAAATAAAATATACCCTATACCTACCCCTATCCCTACCTCTAAAATTACCCGTATCCTACCCTAGTTATCACAGCGCACGCGATGTTAGGAATTTCTTACGTCATTTTTTTACACCTTGGGTTACATTATTAGAGTTTTAATAAGGATCCCTAATTTTTTGAAAATAGAATAAAGCCTATGTCACCCGGGGATAGTGTAGCTTCCCAACGGTGAAAGAATTTTTCAAATCGGTCCAGTAGTTTCGGAGCCTATTCAATGCAAACAAACAAAAAAAACAAACAATCAAATCTTTCCTCTTTATAATATTATAGTATAGATATATCTCGGTGAGTTACCACCCAAGGAATGCCGTGTACTGTTTTTGTCCGACTCAGCAATTTGCTCGGCTTATTGTTGGACATTTCCGGCCAGGCATTCCTTAGCTGGCTTGTGCGAACCTGTAGTTTTTGACCTTCGAGTCAAACCGAATGATGTCATGGTGTGTAATATTAAAATTCCATGGACAAATTCCAAAAATCCTTGCACAAATAACCAGGGCCAGGCTAATGTTCTAGATTTGAAGTTATGCACTGCGTTTTTGTAACTAGGTCATTAAGGTTCTTGCCTTTTGTGTTTGCGTCAATAGATATCCTTGAATCCATTACCATTGTGTTTTGTCTTTTTTTTGTGAAACAAGGACAAGAAAAACCGGCAAAAAAAAACACGTTTGTTGTATGGGAGCCCCTTTAAATATTTATTTTATTCTGTTTTTTAGTATTTGTTGTTATATACATCATCTGTGAAAAATTTCAACTGTCTAACTATCACGGTTCATGAGATACAGCCTGGTGACAGACGGACAGACAGACAGACAGCGGAGTCTTAGTAATAGAGTTTCCGTTTTTACCCTTTTAAAGTTAATGGAAATGCTGGCAGAGGACGACCTAGTACTTTTATTGAACATATAAAAAATGTATTGATCGAAGGTAATGTTAAAAGTTGGTTTCTTCAACTTATTCAATATCAATATGAACTACACACAATCGCCGAGCATGCGTATGAAAGGTATGCTGAATATAAAAAAAGCGAAAAATGTATGTCAGGATCGTAGCAAATGATATTCGATTGTCTCTGTCTACCCGTCTTGGGATAAAAGGCGTGATACCTCTTTCGTTTCCTTTATATTCATACCTTTCATATTGTGTTTGATTGTGTGTACTTTTAATATTTCCATCGATTTTTTTTATATGTTTAATAAAAGTACACCTAGGTCGTCCTATGCCAACATTTTCTTTCGGTTCAGCAATATAAACCTTTTTAGTCAATCTTTCAATCCTTCATTCTTTCATCGTAACCAAACCAGCGTATACTACTTTTTATTCATTTATCATCGCAACATCATCTTTCACCCGTTCTTTTTATCCTTTTTTTACGTAAAGACCGCATTTCCACTACATTTATCTTACTTTCATGCTTCTTATTCCATACCCAAGTCTCGCTTCCATAAGTACTTAAGACGCTGAATAGAGCCAATGACCTTGAGAGATGGCACCGCCCCCACGCGGGTACACATACACACCAAACGACGTGGCTGCCACTAATAATATAGCATCAGGCTGCAGCCGGTACTGTCGGTACACGAGCGCTTACGCACACACGCGTTCAATGCGTACATAAAATCTCGAAAATGAGAATAAAGGAATTTGCTGAAAATTTAATTAAAAATAGAACAGTATTACGATAGTATATTGCTAGATAAAAAATCTGTCAAAAAATCAGAATCATTGCATGCATTTTAGTACTGTTTCTAGACAGTAAAATAATTTTTTAGAGGTACATTCGTGATTTTTTTCTATCGAATCAATATAGTTGTATTATGTTTTGAACACAGTATCTTAATAACGCATAACCTCAAGAATATCATATTTTTTTTTGATTATGGTCACTGCAGTGGATTATGTACTTTTACGCATCCTAAAACTCGCATTTAGCTCTATACATCCTCTTAAGTGATAGAACTAAACCAGCATTATGTATATTAATGTTACTTTTAGAATGTTGTCATAAGTTATTTAGAGTACATAGTAGGGCTCAGATCAAGGGCGTGTTTTATTGATTAGGCATTGCCCGCGGCTCCGTCCGTGTTATAGTAGTAAACAGAAATACCCCTTTATTGGCTGTATGGTGTTTGAATTTCTTAATGCATTAAAAAAACAACATTTAGTAAATAATATTTGCATGTGTTTTTTAATTAAGGGGCTGATAATCGTCAGCGTCCTTGACGATTTGATGTTTTAAGTCACGCCCTTTTTCCGACCTAGCCTGCGAGAGACTATCATAGTTAGAGAGACCACGCTTTTAGTTGCCGTCTGGCGTCTAATACTAGACTGTATGTGATCAGTAATTGTCGTCTGACACAGGACTGCATGTGATTATTTGTCTCCTAATACCATACATACTGTATGGGATTAGTTGTCGTTTAGTAATCTGTCAAAAAATATTTTATAAGATGTTGCTCCGTATTGACGTTAAAAAGGACAAATCAACAAACAAACAATCACTCTTTCACGTTTGTAATATTAGTAAGGAAGTAGGAATAACTACCTATTTACACGCTTGATGATAAAATGATGCTTTTTGCCCCGGCTTTGCTCGTGGAAATGTTTGAAATGTGACAAGCGAGCTCTGATATTTTATTAAAATTCAACATTATACTAGATTTCGACTAATTTTAGGACTCTGAATTCGAATTTGATATCGATTTCGCAATTCAATATGACGACATCTGTCAATTTCGTAAAATTCGACATTATACCAGATTTCGACTAATTTTAGGGTTGTGAATTCGAATTTGACATCGATTTCAAAATCGAATATGACGACATCTGTCAATTTCTTTAAATTCGACATTATACTACATTTCGACTAATTTTAGGGTTCTGAATTCGAATTTGATATCGATTTTACAATTAAATGTAACGACATCTGTAAATTTCTTTAAATTCGACATTGTACTAGATCTCGACTAGTTTTAGGGTTCTGAATTCGAATTTGATATCGACTTCACAATTAAATATGACGACATCTGTCAATTTCTTTAAATTCGACATTATACTAGATTTCGACTATTTTTAGGGTTCTGAATTCGAATATGATATCGATTTCACAATTAAATATGACATCTGTCATTTTCTTTAAATTCGACATGATACTAGATTTCGACTAGTTTTAGGGTTCTAAATTCGAATTTGATATCGATTTCACAATTCAATATGACGACATCTGACAACTTCTTAAAATTCGACACACACATTTCGACTAATTTTAGGGTTCTGAATTCGAATTTGAATTTGATATCGAATTCAAAATTAAATATGACGACATCTGTCAATTTCGTAAAATTCGACATTATACTAGATTTCAACTAATTTTAGGGTTCTGAATTCGAATTTGATATCGATTTTACAATTAAATATAACGACATCTGTAAATTTCTTTAAATTCGACGTTATATTAGATTTCGACTAGTTTTAGGGTTCTGAATTCGAATTTGATATCGATTTCACAATTCAATATGACGACATCTGTCAACTTCTTAAAATTTGACGTTAATTTCAAAAGACATCTGTAATTTTTTTAAATTCGACATTATACTAAATTTCGACGAATTTTAAGGTTTCCTCTAACATTCATAACACATTAATATTGCACAAAATAGTGACTTTCTTTATAATAACAATAATTTCCATATAAATATGTGCTGCTCACATCAAAATTCCATAGTGAATGAATATTTTAAATTACCTGCATTTTATTCAAATCGTAAAAATATAAATCAAAACAAAATAAAATTCGCAACGTATGGGATTCGAATCGGCGACCTCAGCGTTTAGCAACGCGGTGCCTCCTACCTAGCCACTTCGGCTTGAACTTGTTTAGTCGAAATTTGACATTGCATAGACATGTTAGTATTCACATTTTTAACCCATAACATAATATTCAAATAGTACTTTAATCCAAACATAAATGATGAACAAAATAAAAATATGTACAAATTTAGAAATTGTTAAAACTTAAATATCGTGAACATGTAGGTTGATTGGAGGGAAAATCTTTGTCAACTGTCGGTCTTGCAATTACATTCAGGTCTTGCTGTTGCAATACTATATTTTTATCTCCAATCGGTTCTCTTATTTGAAGCTTTCTGGTGAATCTAGGATCTACATTACCTTAAATTACAATACATTAAATTACATTACATTATTATTATAACATAACGTCAAGGTCAGGAACGTCATCGGTAGATTTAGAAAGAAGGGTAACATTTTCTTGAGTTTCTGCTAGTGACACATTGTTTAACCTGTAATAAAGTTTACAGTTATATGTAAAATTTCAAATTTTTTATAAACATTACACGACAAGTACAGGATGTAAAATAATAACTCCACTAATAATCTGACGTTTCAGTTGTTTCACACGTAGTATTTTCGTCCAACTGTTGTTTCTTCCTGATATAATAAAAAAATGTTTAATCACATACACTGTCTAGAACTCTAAAATTTGTCGAAATCTAGTATAATGTCGAATTTTAAGAAAATGACAGATGTAGATATATTGAATTTTGAAATCGATGTCAAATGCGAATTCAGAACCCTAAAATTAGTCAAAATCTAGTATAATGTCGAATTTTAAGAAATTGACAGATGTCGTCATATTGAATTTTGAAATCGATATCAAATTCGAATTCAGAACCCTAAAATTAGGCGAAATCTAGTATAATGTCGAATTTTAAGAAATTGACAGATGTCGTCATATTGAATTTTGAAATCGATCAGATGTCGTGATATTGAATTTTGAAATCGATATCAAATTCTAATTCAGAACCCTAAAACTAGTCGAAATCTAGTATAATGTCGAATTTTAAGAAAATGACAGATGTCATATTTAATTGTGAAATCGATATCATATTCGAATTCAGAACCCTAAAAATAGTCGAAATCTAGTATAATGTCGAATTTTAAGAAATTGACAGATGTCGTCATATTGAATTTTGAAATCGATATCAAATTCGAATTTAGAACCCTAAAATTTGTCGAAATCTAGTATAATGTCGAATTTTAAGAAATTGACAGATGTCGTGATATTGAATTTTGAAATCGATATCAAATTCTAATTCAGAACCCTAAAACTAGTCGAAATCTAGTATAATGTCGAATTTTAAGAAATTGACAGATGTCGTCATATCGAATTTTGAAATCGATATCAAATTCGAATTTAGAACCCTAAAATTAGTCGAAATCTAGTATAATGTCGAATTTTAAGAAATTGACAGATATCGTCATATTGAATTTTGAAATCGATATCAAATTCGAATTCAGAACCCTAAAATTAGTCGAAATCTAGTATAATGTCGAATTTTAAGAAATTGACAGATGTCGTCATATTGAATTTTGAAATCAATATCAAATTCGAACTCAGAACCCTAAAATTAGTCGAAATCTAGTATATGTCGAATTTTAAGAAATTGACATATGTCGTGATATTGAATTTTGAAATCGATATCAAATTCGAATTCAGAACCCTAAAATTAGTCGAAATCTAGTATAATGTCGAATTAAAAATTTTGGCTGACCAGCGGCGTTGCGGCGTTGTCCAACCATGTAGAAGAGGTTCTATAATTCTACTTCTTTTACTTTTTTCACGTTTTGTGGAACAAGGGATTGACGTGATTTTTTGCACAGAGATAGTTGGAGATATAGATAATGACATAGGCTACTTTATATCCCAAAAATTCTTCGGGCTTGTCACTCTTTAAATATTTCCACGACGAAGCCGGGGCGAATAGCTAGTATATCGTAATTTTATCATCAAGCTTGGATAATAGGTAGGTATTGTAACTTCCTTACTAATATTACAAATGCGAAAGAGTGTTTGTTTGTTTTTTCAAATCAATACGGAGCAACGGATTGACTTGATTTTTTGCACAGAGATAGTTGGAGATATAAATAATGACATGGGCTACTTTATATCCCAAAAATTCTTCGGGCTTGCCACTCTTTAAATATTTCCACGGCGAAGCCGGGGCGAATAGCTAGTAGGAGGGTCTATTATGTAAAACCAATACGTATGTAACATTGTTTATCGTAATTTTATCATCAAGCTTGGATAAAGGGTAGGTATTTTAACTTCCTTACTAGGTAATGTTTCAAATGCAAAATAGTGTTTATTTGTCCTTTTTTTAATTAATCTACGGATTGACTTGATTTTAATGACATATCCCACAAATCCTTCGGGCTTGTCACTTTTCAAATACTTCCACGCGCGAAGCCGGGGCGAAAAGCTAGTCTATCATAAGTTTTCCATCAAGCGTGCGTGGATAAAATATTACAAACGCGAACGAGTGTTTGTTTGTCCTTTTTATTCAAATCAATACGGAGCAACATGGGAGCAACGGATTGACGTGATATTTGCACAGAGATAATGACATGAGCTAATTTATATTTCGGAAGTCCTTGGGGCTGGCACATTTTAAATTTTTCTACGGGGGAAAAGCTAGTATATCATAATTTTATTTGCCTTGCAATGACTTCTGCAATATGTTTCCCGTACGCATTTTCTATGTAATACCTACCTACCTACTTTGCTGTTTATTAACTTATTTCCAATACTGGAGTTAATTATTTAATATAATTACGCTCACAAAAAGCAACGCTGACTCCTAGACTAAAGTATACAAATAGCAACTTCCTTATGAAAATATTGCCTAATCGCTACGGTAATGTCATTTATGAATAAAGTTTACCATTAATAAATTAAATTTGAGCCAAAAAATACACAAATAATACAAAAACTTGTGAGCGATCGAGTGGCCGCGACCGTCTAGCATCACGATTCAGCCGTCACTGCCGACAAGGCGAGTGTGAATAAAGAAGAGCTAAAGCGTTTCCGCTCAGAGTAGAAATCGTAAGCGCCATTTGACATAATCATTATTTTTTAAATAACTATACAATTTATTTGAATATGCAAATGACAATTATATGGGTAATTGAATATTACAAAAACAAATTAAATGTCATAGTACTAAAATCACTAGTACCGCCGTTTTCTTTTTTTGAAAACTTTCAGAGACCACATTTTGGGATTATTTTCTATCGAGCGAAAATTGTGTAATCGCGTTTTCAGAATGACAATTATATCAATTATATCCTGTAGAATAATATATATTTTTTTCAATCTTGGAAATTGTCTTGTTTTTGCTAAAACATTCTTTAAATAATCGTATATAGGTGTTATCTGCCCCTTAAGTTGTAGGTGGATTCCACCAGACGCCTGTGTGATATACGCACGCGTCCACCAGGACGTCATGGGGAATCCAGTTTAATCCCGCCCGCGCTGTAATAGTTGTGATTAGTCTGTGATTAATAGGACATATTACGGCCGGCGGGAGCATTCTACCTACCGATCAATCGGCTTATTGTTACTGTGACGTCTATATTACTTGACATTGGCGGAATCATCAAAACCCTGATGGAGCCATTTTGAAAAAAAAATAGAAATAGAAGTTGTAATTTACATTTCTTAATTAACATTTTCTTCTTAATTAACATTTTCTTCTTAATTAACATTTTAAAGTTCAATCCCTCGACTGATCATGTTTTCTGGTGACAAGAGGGCTGGCTCAACGACTCAGCATCGCGATTCAGCGGGGAAATGCAGCCAGTATTCTTGCTACTATTCCACGTGGACCTGGTTTATTTAGTTATTTTAATGTTTAGATTAGATTTAATATTGTTGTGTAGGTATTAATGGTATAGGTCCAGATTATCTAATCCTGAGATTTTCGTGATTTTTCGACTTTATTCAATTACTACACTGCTTTATTGCATACTTTAAGAGGCTACCTTCATATAAAATCATATTTTTCAAATCGTTTTGAGTGAAACCTAAAGCTCTTAGAAATATAGAAAAAATTACATGTTATAATTAATCATATTTCATAATAATCTGTTAATCATAAAACATGTTTTAAGAAACTTTGCTCGATAGAAAAAAATTGCAAAGTAGCCTCTGAAAATAGTCTCCTTTCCAAATTTCTCAGTAGTACATGAAGTACTGTTTATTAAATTAAGTACAAATTTGTATCATCTATTACTAAAGTAAGATGTTAATTTAGATTTTCAATAAAGCTACTCCTTTAATTTAAATAAATTATTTTTGATTTGTCACTTAGGACGTTTGTTCCAAGCACCTTCCGTGCGCCTCTTCTCTTTTGTTTCTATTCAATGCGACAGAGAGAGATTCAGCGGAGAGACCAATCGATCACGTAGCGCTGGGTAGCGCTAGAGTATCGTATGCAGCTAGGCCACGCCCCTCAAACTATGATTTTATTTGAATGTATCGTCTTAACTATTTTCAATTCAATTTTTGCAGGAGGTCACAGGTTTTTGCAAAATTGAGGTTGGAGTTTTCATGATTTTCAATCGATTTTTTTACTCCATATATAACACCCATTTTTTATGATGCCATAGGATGAAAGGCGTCACAAGGAGCAACTTTCGTCCAGGACACCAATTCCGAAAACCCCTCCCGTGACCGCCAGGTCGGTCAAAAGTCTTCAGACACGATCGAAATTTTTTCACTCCACAAAATAGGCGAGGAATAGGAGCGAGCGAAGCGAGCGTGCCGCGGGCGCCGAAGCGCTGGAAACCTTATATTTTATTTTAAAACACGAAAATCTCAATTTCAAATTTTGAGGTTGAGTTTTTCAATGTCAATTTTCTTATAAACTAGTGAACACCGGCGAAAAGTGGTACCTTACCGAGACTTCAAAATGGTTAAAGTATGTAATAAAACAGTGCAGCAATTTAATATAGTCGTCAAAACACGAAAAGCTCAGGATTAGATAATCTGGACCTTTACCAAAATTAATAAAGAAAAAACAATTTAAAGGTATTTTACATTTTCAGAACTAATAAATCATATTGAGCCGTTTTCAAATGGAACTCTTTCGTGAAACGCACGCTTTTATTTTTGTCTTTTTTATTTGAAATAGGTATTTTATAATGTCGTCAATTCAAATTAAAACGATAAAAATCTGCCGTACCATTCTGTGTCAGCACAGTAAAAGACCTACAGTTCGCGATCACGCAATAGATGCATTTGTAAAATTATAATTATCGATTTTTGTGATAAAAATTTTGTACAGAGTTGTTGTGTAGCCATCGTTATTGGTAAAAACGTCCACATATACAATGCGATTAAAATAACTATAGGACTGGGCATGCGCCATTTTGTCATTTAGTTACGTCAAATCGGGCTTTATTAAATTAAATATTTAATTAACCTTGTCATTAGAGAATAACGCGGAGTGAAAGATAATGTTGTGACCAAAATGAGGAAAAATAGTTTACGCTGGTTTGGACACGTTAAAAGTGACTGAAGTGAAAGAAATGCTGGCTGAAGACGACCTTTTTTTACCTGGGGAATTTTTTATTTGAAGTACACAGAATTTTCCCGCACATTGTTGGGCCGGACCTCTCGGCCCCGGGCTATCTCTGGCCGGTCCTTGTTGGGCATGAACGTTTTGGCCTGTTCAAGGCCATTCGACCGAAACGAAAGTGTCGCTGTCAAAATGTATGCTAACCCCACAGGGACTTGATAGTGTCACGATGGTTTTCTTAAGTTAGTGTCCGCCTGACACAAGATTTTCAGCCGAAACCGAATATTCGGCAGAAATTGAAATCGAAACTTATTTAGACATTTCACAATTTCTATTGTAAGTATAATGAAATCTAGTGTATTTTTTTAATTTTTACACATATGTATACAGGAAGTTAACTTTTTTTAATTGAAATACAAAACAACATTATGAAGTAGTTATTTATTTATGTTATATCTATCTATACCATCTTCTTCTGCTTCTTTTGATATATGGCAACAGTGCTGACTTTCGTCGCAATTCTGCCAGTCTCCAGTGTTTAATCTTGTGCAATAGTAAGCCGATAAATCGGTACCTAAGGTTATCCCGCCGACTGTGATATGTCTTATTAATCATTGACTAATCACAACCATCACAGCGCGGCCGGGATTAAACCGGATTCCACATCACGCCATGACGAAAACGCGTGCGGTCGGCGCCATGACCGGATGTGGAATCCCCTAGAAGCTAAGATTTTTTTTTGTTTGAACGCGCTAATCTGTTGAACTAACAGTCGGATATGAAAAAATCTTTTTGCAATTTTTAGCTCAATTCTTAAGGAAAGCTAATTAACATTACGCTATCTGCCCTAAGGGGGTAAAATAGGGTGTAAAGTAAATGTTGTATTCCTAATACAACGCGTACGAAGTCGCGGGCAACTGCTCCTGTTTTAATTGTAATTATGTTTTTTTATATTTTTTAAATAATAGTGTTTACTTCTTACAAAAAAGTAACACTATTGTTTGTTTACTTAGGAATAAATTGAATTCCGCGTCACGCTGCCCTGTAAACGTTCGATAAGCACGGAGACTTTTCTTTTGCAGGAGCTGTCAAAAATCGACATCGATGTTTTGGGAACGTCACCACCTCCAACCACGATGTCAACCATCGACATCCCGACAGATAAAATTGCTGAGGTACATCACTATAACATGCACTATTGTCGGCGAACGTATTTAAAATATGTGTCTGCCTCTTTGCCTAATAAACCTTGTAATATCAAGTACGCACGCCGCCTAAATCCCACCGGGGTAGACAAAGACTAAGGAACTCCACATGCCACGACCCAGACACACCTCTCTTGCTTCCTCCGGATTCATACATACATATACTCACGCCTGAATCCCACCGAGGTAGACAGAGACTAAGGACCTCCACATGCCACGACCCAGACACACCTCTCTTGCTTCCTCTAGATTCATACATACATATAGGTACTCACGCCTGAATCCCACCGGGGTAGACGGAGACTAAGGACCTCCACATGCCACGACCCAGACACACCTCTCTTGCTTCCTTCAGATTCATACATACATATACTCACGCCTGAATCACACCGGGGTAGACAGAGACTAAGGACCTCCACATGCCACGACCCAGACACACCTCTCTTGCTTCCTTCAGATTCATACATACATATACTCACGCCTGAATCACACCGGGGTAGACAGAGACTAAGGACACGACCCAGACACACCTCTCTAATTACACAAATTATTTTTCATCTTTAGAAGTCCTGCTTATCTCCTGAAGTCGGCTCGCTGTTGTCCATCCAATCTGCGCCCCCAGAACAAAGAGAGAGGCCGAATAGTCTATTGCTTGAGTTGCCGTTAGCAACGGTAAGTTTAAAAAACAACTGTCAAATGAGAAACTCAATCGTGTTCCGTAAACGCTTTTGGCTGCCTGTAACTTAGATTGTAATTTTCGAAAAGTCCTAAATTCATACCTTTATTTTCGTGATATTGTTTCACTGTGAATTTTAAGACTAATGACATCTACAATATGTACCATACAAGTAGGTAAATATAATAGTAATATACTTAAAAGCAACAGGGATCCGATATTTGAATTTATAATATATGACATATTCGATATTTTAATTTATAAGAGCTGGCTTATTCGATATTTAAATTTATAAAATGTGACATATTCGATATTTTAATTTATAAAATGTGACATATTCGATATTTTATTTTATAAAATCTGACATATTCGATATTTTAATTTATAAGTTCTGACATATTCGATATTTTAATTTATTAAATAAGAGCTGACACTTTCGATACCTACTTTTATTTATAAGATGTGACACGGTCAATTTTATTTGACACTATTTCTTCTAACTTTTTGAAATCACAGACAGACAATTCATATTATATTTTTTCCACAGCAAGTGGGGGCTTATTTGTCAGCCCTTTCTCCAACAGAACAAGAGGAGGACTCTCTGTTGACACTGTCCAGTGTGACAGCTAGACCGCTACTTGCTGCGTCGCGGACGTTACGGGCGCCAACTAGTAGTGCTACTAGCGAATGGTAAGACATATTGACCTTTGATGTAATTATAGTTTAGAGAGTGGGGCTTATTTGTCAGCCCTGTCTCCAACAGAACAAGAGGAGGACTCTCTGTTGACACTGTCCAGTGTGACAGCTAGACCGCTACTTGCTGCGTCGCGGACGTTACGGGCGCCAACTAGTAGTGCTACTAGCGAATGGTAAGACATATTGACCTTTGATGTAATTATAGTTTAGAGAGTGGGGCTTATTTGTCAGCCCTGTCTCCAATAGAACAAGAGGAGGACTCTCTGTTGACACTGTCCAGTGTGACAGCTAGACCGCTACTTGCTGCGTCGCGGACGTTACGGGCGCCAACTAGTAGTGCTACTAGCGAATGGTAAGACATATTGACTTTTGATGTAATTATAGTTTAGAGAGTGGGGCTTATTTGTCAGCCCTGTCTCCAATAGAACAAGAGGAGGACTCTCTGTTGACACTGTCCAGTGTGACAGCTAGACCGCTACTTGCTGCGTCGCGGACGTTACGGGCGCCAACTAGTAGTGCTACTAGCGAATGGTAAGACATATTGACCTTTGATGTAATTATAGTTTAGATAGTGGGGCTTATTTGTCAGCCCTGTCTCCAACAGAACAAGAGGAGGACTCTCTGTTGACACTGTCCAGTGTGACAGCTAGACCGCTACTTGCTGCGTCGCGGACGTTACGGGCGCCAACTAGTAGTGCTACTAGCGAATGGTAAGACATATTGACCTTTGATGTAATTATAGTTTAGAGAGTGGGGCTTATTTGTCAGCCCTGTCTCCAACAGAACAAGAGGAGGACTCTCTGTTGACACTGTCCAGTGTGACAGCTAGACCGCTACTTGCTGCGTCGCGGACGTTACGGGCGCCAACTAGTAGTGCTACTAGCGAATGGTAAGACATATTGACCTTTGATGTAATTATAGTTTAGAGAGTGGGGCTTATTTGTCAGCCCTGTCTCCAACAGAACAAGAGGAGGACTCTCTGTTGACACTGTCCAGTGTGACAGCTAGACCGCTACTTGCTGCGTCGCGGACGTTACGGGCGCCAACTAGTAGTGCTACAGCGAATGGTAAGACATATTGACCTTTGATGTAATTATAGTTTAGAGAGTGGGGCTTATTTGTCAGCCCTGTCTCCAATAGAACAAGAGGAGGACTCTCTGTTGACACTGTCCAGTGTGACAGCTAGACCGCTACTTGCTGCGTCGCGGACGTTACGGGCGCCAACTAGTAGTGCTACTAGCGAATGGTAAGACATATTGACCTTTGATGTAATTATAGTTTAGAGAGTGGGGCTTATTTGTCAGCCCTGTCTCCAATAGAACAAGAGGAGGACTCTCTGTTGACACTGTCCAGTGTGACAGCTAGACCGCTACTTGCTGCGTCGCGGACGTTACGGGCGCCAACTAGTAGTGCTACTAGCGAATGGTAAGACATATTGACCTTTGATGTAATTATAGTTTAGATAGTGGGGCTTATTTGTCAGCCCTGTCTCCAACAGAACAAGAGGAGGACTCTCTGTTGACACTGTCCAGTGTGACAGCTAGACCGCTACTTGCTGCGTCGCGGACGTTACGGGCGCCAACTAGTAGTGCTACTAGCGAATGGTAAGACATATTGACCTTTGATGTAATTATAGTTTAGAGAGTGGGGCTTATTTGTCAGCCCTGTCTCCAACAGAACAAGAGGAGGACTCTCTGTTGACACTGTCCAGTGTGACAGCTAGACCGCTACTTGCTGCGTCGCGGACGTTACGGGCGCCAACTAGTAGTGCTACTAGCGAATGGTAAGACATATTGACCTTTGATGTAATTATAGTTTAGAGAGTGGGGCTTATTTGTCAGCCCTGTCTCTAACAGAACAAGAGGAGGACTCTCTGTTGACACTGTCCAGTGTGACAGCTAGACCGCTACTTGCTGCGTCGCGGACGTTACGGGCGCCAACTAGTAGTGCTGCTAGCGAATGGTAAGACACTCTTACAAGTTATAAAGCCACTTCTTCGATATTTCTCTCGCTTCATCCACATCCATACATCGTTTCATACATGCACGTCTATTTTTTGTACTTTTTCAACCACATTTTTTTAAATCTCTTGTTACAGTTCTCAACCGCCTGACGGTGGTTACGGCTGGGTGGTTGTGTTTGGAGCGTTTATGGTTCAGTTCTGGGTCGCTGGACTGTTCAAATCTTATGGAGTGTTGTACGTAGAGATTATGGAGTCGTTTCCGGAGTCGAGTGAGTCCGTCGCTTCTTGGATTCCTGCCGCACTGTCTACTTTGTGCTTGGCTTTGGGTAAGATATTGTAGCGGATATTAGTACAGCGGCTTCGTCCGTGTGTAAATGAGTTTGCGCACACGGACCGTCGCGCGCATATCGGCGCAGCTATGTCTCCACGGCAACGAGAGTAACAAGTCCGTACTAGCTGTCCGATCTCTCTCAACTTAAGGTCCCCACTCATTCGTCCAATCTCCGGCGCGTCGCCGTACGGTACACCGAAACCGACCACAGACTCGTCCACGAATGGTCCGCCTAGATCGTCTGGCGGCCGGAATGGGAAATTTTCGGTGCGATGCCGGACCAATGTGTGGCCTATTTTAACCACTGCCATAGGTATATTTATTGCAATTTCAATATTAACTTTTTTTTTAGCGCCCCTCTCGTCTGCTTTATGTGAGAGATACTCATGTCGCGTGGTGGTGTTCGTGGGAGGATTATTCTGTGCTGCCGGTTTGACTCTGAGCTACTTCTGTACTAGTCTCTGGCATCTATTGTTGACGTTTGGTGTGATGACAGGTAAGGTTGAGAGGTTCTGGCAGGGATTCTACGTCATATCATGACGACTAACGCATGCGTCCCGCCGTGACATGATGGAGAATCCAGTTTAATCCCGTCTGCGCTGTTATACTTGTGATTAATAGGGCATATCACGATCATCTTGAATACAGATTAATCGGCATATACACTATAAAGGCTATATACTTGACATTGCCAAATCACTGATTATCATTGGTGGAGCTATAATAAAAGAAGAAAAAGACACTAGTTCACTGATCTCAAACTCAGGACTGGTTGCTATCAAATTATTATTATGCCTACTTGATTAACGCCATTTTGGCGCTGTAGGACGAGTGTCTGTGGAACTAAAATAAGCGCAAATGTTTCACGAATTTCACGATTCTTTTTGTTTATTCAGATTAAACGTAGTGATTATATACTCTTTGACACAGACTATATAGGGATAACTATGTGTTGTTTACGTCAAAATTAGTTCTCGGGACATTCGTTGATATAGGGGGCGCTTCAAATTGGCACACCTATTAGCTGTTTTTAATTCCTCGGTTGTTCGCTTGGGGCGCAAGCTTGGTTGTGATTGTGCGGTTGCAATTTTAACAGCAACTATTGTGCATTTCGTCGCAGTTGCTAGTTCCATGATAAGACTTAAGTAATTTATGGTAATACGAGCTTGGGAGTAATCCAAACTTTTTCAGAAAATAATAGATCTATCTAACAAGGAACTAAAAGTGGCCATTGTTACTGCCGCATAATAATATGCACCGTGGCCAGTGGAAACACCAGTAACAGTGTAAACTATGTTAATACATGTTAATTTACATTGCTATGTTAATATTGTATAATTACAAAGGCCGTAATAGTGTGTCTAAAACTAAATAGCTTTTTTATTACAGGAATTGGGGGAGGCCTTTCCACTACACCGGGAATAGTAATCGTGTCACAATATTTTGATAAACACAGGTGAATCTACAATTTTCTAAATTACATTTTTTACAACATAGCTGAGATCCATAAGTATATTAGCCAATGATATTTTTGAGGGAACGATATTTATATTTATAACAGCTGACACGTTCGATATATGTATTTATAACAGCTGACACGTTCGATAATTGCCATTATAAAAGCTGACACGTTCGATATTTACATTTATAACAGATGACACGTTCAAATTTGCATTTATAACAGCTGACACGTTCGATATTTGCATTTATAACAGCTGACACGTTCGATATTTGCATTTATAACAGCTGACACGTTCGATATTTGAATTTATAACGGCTGACATGTTCGATATTTGCATTTATAAGAGTTGACACGTTCGATATTTGCATTTATAAGAGTTGACACGTTCGATATTTGCATTTATATGAGCTGTCATGTTGTGTTTAAATAGTTGTAATATTTTTTTATATAAAATTTCCTTTTTGCAGGGCACTTGCAAATGGCATATGCGTTAGTGGAACAGCAGCCGGGAGTTTTGTGTTTCCAATGTTAATAGAAACACTAGTTGACTCGTTTGGGCTGCATGGAACTTTATTGTTGCTGGGTAAGTACTAACTATCATGGCCTTTATATGGCGTGGCTAAAGAAGCCAGTAACAATATCTACATTTAGTTAGTTACTACAAAAGTTACGACGCTACTTTTTGTCCTGCTTTGTCACTATGGAACATTATCTCTTTCTAACAATTTGCTCTAGGCTCGTCTTGCTCCCACGGCTATTTCACGTCTATTGCTAATTTAATCAAACATAGTAGTGTTTAAAACGCAGTTGCTTCTTAAATATAGACTAATAAAAGTGTAATTTTTTAACAGGATAGATGGCAACTTTGTCGTTACACGTTTAAGCAACGATCTACTAAAAAAAGGTCGGCTTCCGTATTTCTTATAAAAATAACAGTTAACATATGTTAAAGTGACACTTCTTTCCATTATGCCATTCCTTTTTGCCACCTGTTCTGGACAACTGGCTAAAAACAGACTTGGTGTTTCTGGCCACACACACCGCAATGTATGAAAGCCGTGAAGATATAGGTATTATTGTTATGTTTAGTTAGATAATCAGCTTATCTCTATAATTATAATGAGACTACAATATCTATCTATCTAGGTATCTATCTATTAGCACGCCTTTCACCCCAAGAGGGGTAGGCATAGACAATCGAATGCAATTTTTTACGATCCTGACATCCTCTTTCGCTTCTTTTATATTCATCATACCTTTCATACATGCTCGGCGATTGTGTGTACTTTAATATATTTTATATATTCCATAAAAGTACACCTAGATCGTCCTCTGCCAGCATTTCATTTAACTTCCGCCAATAAACCATATAAAGACATATTGCATATTTTTTCAGGCGGAGGCATGTTACATGTATGTGTATCAGCGACACTGTACAGACCGGTAGTATTGTTAAATGTGAATACAACAACTACAGAAAATATTACTTTGCTTTCGGATTTAAATGAAGGTAAGTCATTAAATATATTGTTATATTATGACATGTTCGATATTTGAATTTATACAAAATTACATGTTCGATATTGAAATTTATCCGAGTTGACATGTTCGATATTTAAATTTATACAAGCTGACATGTTCGATATTGAAATTTATAAGAGTTGACATGTTCGTTATTTGCATTTATACAAGCTGACATGTTCGATATTTGAATTTATATACAAGCTGACATATTCGATATTGAAATTTATAAGACTTGACATGTTCGATATTTGAATTTATACAAGCTGACATTTCGGTGTTGTATTTTATAAGAGTTGACATATTCGATATTTTTATTTATAAGAGCTCAAACGCTCATCGTTTAAAGAGCTGACATGTCAGAAATATTAATGATACCTTTTTAAACGTTAAAGTATAATTGTAATTTTTATAATTTCACTTACGGCTCCCGAAGCCGTGTTACTGGCCCCAGGGTACCCAGTGGAAGACCAAGTCTCATTATTTTAGCCGATGGTATTTGTGAGTCTATACTTAACGAGTGGCCAGTTCTGTTGAGGTATATTTAGATGGAAAAACTTCTAAGTGTGACTTATTTTCCTCTATTTTTAGGTAAAATCGAGAGAAACAACCGTTTAGAGAGATTATTCCAAGCAGAAAGTGAACATAATAAAAATAATATTATTGTTAACGAAGATGCGAAGAGATGTAATCTTATTACAGAAATAATACATCCAAGTTTGTTTGAGGTGAGAAAGTTTACTATGTTTTTTTTTTATAAAAAAAATTGATTGTTAAAACTTGTATGTCTCCATTACTCGAATTCTACGTCATGTCATGGCGACCAACGCATGCGTCCCGCCGTGATATGATGGGCAATGTGTGGCCTACTTAAGATATCGATTAATCGGCATATTGATACTATAACGTCTATAATACTTGACATTGGCGGAATCATCAAAACCCTGATGGAGCCATAAATAATAGAATAGAAATACGCTTAGCAATAAGTGCTTACCTATAATAAAAAATAAACACACCTTTGATGAAAGCAATTAGAACAAAAATATATTTTATTTTATTTCAATGACAGGTTTCAAGGCCTCCACTACAGTTGTCGGACTCTGAAGATTCTGAAGAATTAGATGTTTTAGGTGTGGTTGGTATGTACTCAAATACATCCATTTTTTAAATATATTAAATAAATGCTTCGGAGAGCTCGTAAAGCTCGAACTTCTTCTAAAAATGTGAATCACATCTAGCTAGGTCCATTAAGTGCAGCAACAGGCTTGCCACCTGTTCTGTTCAATATGGACAACTGGCAACAAGTGGACACTGTTACTGGTGTCTCTGGTCACACCGCAAGCTATAAATACCGTGATGGTGTGTGTGTGTAATAAATGAATCATTTTGCTCACCCCATTGAAGCACCCAACATATTACTCTCTACCTACATCCAACCTTACAAAACCTCTTTATAATATACGGCCCTCTAACTGTCTCTGTGCAAAAGATCACGTCGACTCGATGTTTTGTTTTGACATGAACAAATCGCGTTTTAAAGGACAAACAAACAAACAAATACACTAGCCGCATTTATAATGTTACTTTGGATTCATCATCATCAACTTTTAAGATCCACTGCTGGATCATGGTCTCCCCCTTCTAGTGCACCATTTTTTTAGTGGTTGCTCATTGAGAGGAATTGCCATAGTCACCACGCTTGGCAGGCGGATTGGTGACCGCAGTTGCCCGCGATTTCGTACGCGTTGTATTAGGCATAGTGAATTTTTTTTTTAAAAACGATACAACTACCCCATAGTTACGTAGGAAATACGATTTTCTATACACACGTTTACACTCCATTTCACCCCCTTAGGGGTTGATTTTCGAAAAATAATGTCTTCCAATTTTAATATTTGTATATTCAGGTGGTTTAGGATTGTTGTTCGTCAGGTTTTATATATTTAGATAGATGTCGAAAAGTAAATAGGCAGTTTTGCTCCTCATCAGCAACCACAAGACGTTATTTTGTCACAAACCAACACTAAAATATCAAATTTCCAGGTTTACCAAGAGACATCGCCCGTCTTCGTCTGCGTCCAACAAGATCCAGTTCCATTCTTCACTCCGTTGAAGATTTATCTACTGATAGTACATGTGTGTACAAGGCTCGACAGAGGAATTTAAGTCGGTGAGTTTTATGAAGCATGTGGGGTTTGACGGGCGCTAAAACCACTGACTGGCAGTGCTAGCATTACCACACGATAAATCTTATCGATTTATGACATTTGTCACGTGATCCCTAGTACACAAAATCGCTACTGTGCGTTTTTAATTAACTTTCCATCATATTACAGATCTCTCTACATAAAACCGCCACTACCACGATTGATCCAGAACAAATTGATAATGGATCAGGCGGCGAGGAAGTCGCAGGCACAAATAGAACTGAAGGAGGAACCGGTCATTATGGAACAGAAAACTGGATGTGTCAATTGGATATCTAAGTATGAAAAAATTGAATTTATAAGTTCTGTGATGTTAGATATTAAAAATAAGAACTGACACGTTCGATGTTTCAAATTATAGGAGCTGACACTTTCGATATTTGAATTCGTAAGAACTGACACTCTCGATATTTGAATTCATAAGAACTGACACGTTCGATATTTGTTTTATAAAACTGATACGTTCGATATTTCAATTTATAAGAACTGACACGTTCGATATTTCACTTTATAAGAACTGATACTTTCGATATTTGAATTCATAAGAACTGACACAATTTATATTTTTTATGAGTTGACACTTTCGACATTATATTTTAGGATCTTAATTACAGGTTCGATATTTTCTGACCAAACTGATATTTTCATTCTAAACTTTATTTTTCAGGTATTTAGACGTATCACTGCTGAAATCTTGGAGATTTGGATTGCTGTGTGCGTCGGTTGCTCTAATGTCGTGCGGATCACCATATGCGCTGTATTACTTGCCAGCCTACACAGTTTCTGTAGGTCATAGCAAGTCACAAGCTGGTAACTAAACAATATTCTTCTTCTTCTTTGTACGGTGTTACGGTCCCAGGGTACCCAGCGAAAGACCAAGTCTCCCTCTATTAGCCGATGGTATTTGTGAAGCTATACCTAACGAGTGGCCAGTTCTGTTGAGATATATTTAGATGGAAAAGCCTCTAAGTGTGGTTTGTCGGATTATATTAATAAGTTTTTAATTATAAAAACCCATTGGTACATGGCATCTTAACCACTTGGCCACCGACGCACCTGCTTTTTGTTTGATTTCAAAATCTTAAAGGGTTGAGTAGAAAAATGAAATCGTTGAAACTACAAGAGAGTTCCTTTTTTACGCATCAATAAAAACGTAATTCGCCATCGGGGCGCAGTGTGCGGGGCGATGGTATGGGTTTAGAACTTTTTGTATCAAGTGCACCATTTTATAGGTGTATTTTTGGTTAGGGGATTATAAAACAAAGTCTACCCGCCGTGTATATCTGTCTGTGCCCTTTCACGCAAAAACTACTGAACGGATTTTGCTACGGTTTTCAATATTAGATAGCTTGATTCACGAGGAAGGCATGCGAGTATAAAACAAGAACCTATCATGTTTAGGAGCTGAGTATTAATAGTATTTGTAAATTAAGTCGGGTTAAAAGTTAGCTCCAGCGAGTTTTCATGGCGAACGCTCTCTAATCCGTCAGAGATATAACAAAATGATGTAGGGAAGAATTGTGTACAATAAAAATATTCACAAAAAAGTTCGCGGTAGCATATTATCTTTATCTAATATTTGTGTAGGTATTCGAATGATTGTTAAGAGGATCGTGTAGCTCAGCGTACGCAGCGAAATAGGTATTTAGAAAATCATATTCTGTCTCAAGCGCGCTCTTCCCACAGGCATCAGTGCGACAGAGAACACTGCAGCTCGTGAGTGTTCGTAGGTATGTTCTTCGTTGAAAATTGCGTTTTGGGGGAAAACGATTTACACCTACTAAACTATAACGAAACCTTATAATTTTGGTGTCAAACGTTTTAGCAGATTATAATCTACGTACGTACGTTTTGCTTTTTTTGAAATTTTGCTTTGTTTCTCAAATACAGACGGTTTATTACGAGCAAGTTATGAACCAAAAAAACCGAGATTTGAGGGGCTTATAACTTTTGACCTATTACGAATTTTGAAAAAAGGAAAAAATACGTACGTAGTTTTTCATTATGTCAGTAACATATTACAAAATCGTTAAAATTAAATGATATTTAGGGGTAGTAAAACGTTTTCTCCGTTTGTATGGACATGGACGCGGTACACTACACTCTTAACCGAACGTTATCATTTGTTGACAGGTCGATTGGTAGCAATAAGTGCAGTGTTGGATCTTTGCGGAAGACTTGGCTTGGGCTGGTTATGTGACTTGCATCTTTTCTGCAGAAAAAAGGCTTATATTCTCAGGTAAGAGGGGATATAAAGCTAAATAGCAAACAGTAGATTAATTTTTACGTAATAAATAAATTTAAAAAAATTATAAAATTTTCTAGCCCGTGTACACACTGAAATGGCCTTGTCTGGGCCATGATGGTCCACTATGTAGAAGAGGCATTAGTTAGATAAATACAAAGTATAGCTCTCTTTCTCCTCATTACGTTATATATTTCTTCTCTCTCATGTAACGAAATGTGCCTAAGCGTGACGCGTCCTTGAAATTTCACTCTCAATTCTCGTTCAAAAATTATCGCCTCCTTTTTCGTACACACAGAAAAAATAATACAATTTGACTCTATCTTTGGCTATGGTCATCCAAGTATGTCCAGTGGAAAGTAGAATGTCGTCTGCCCAACAAGCTCGTGGTCTACCGCGTCGTCGTGCCCTGGCGGTGCTGTCCACTCAGTCACCACAATTTTTAAATTCTTCTTCTCAGTCGTGGTCAATTATGGCGGTCCACAGCGCGACGCACAACCTTGCGCCATGTCTCTCTCGGCGAGGCCTGCCTTGTCCAATAATTCAAGGAGGTGTTAGTTAATAACTTTATTTGGTCGGTCCAGCGCAAGAGAGAACATCCTCGCGATCTGCCGCCATCAACTCAGCCCTGCACAACCAGTTTCTCTATGAACTGCTCGTCTCGTAACATGTCCAATGATCCTAGATTGAACGACAGTCTCTCCTTGACATGAAGTTCCTGGAGAATGGAATCAATTGTCGGTGCTGGGTCCAAGATATGCTCAGCATTTTTCTCCAACACCACATTTCCAGTGCGTCGATTCTCTGTCGTTCCCTTTCCCTTATATTTTACATAAGAACCTAAGTTAGGTCCAAAATAACATATGTCACCGTGGTAATCCTAAATAATGTGAAAGTGCGTTTGTCTTAGCCACGGATCGAAGTGATTTTTTTTAAACAGCTTGTTACGTTGTAAACTGACTGCGGATTGTCTACCGTGTACTCCAGCGCAAATCAAATTTTCTTTAATATTATATTATTTTATTTCCTTTCAGTATCTTAGTAGCTGGTATATCTGTATTATCGCTACCTAACCTTGAATCATGGTGGGGGTTGGCTGTCGCGTCAGGTAAGATTTTAGAATTAAATCTGCCTACCCTGGTGGGATTTAGGCGTGATATTACGAAGTTACGATCAAATACTTTGTGGGTCGATTTTAGTTCCATCACTTAGGTAGGTACTTATGGAAGTGAGATTTGATTATGGAATAAGAAGCATGAAGATAAATGCAGTGGAAATGCGGTCTCTACGTAGAATGTGTGATATAAAGCGTATTGACCGCATCCGGAACGATGTCATTAGAGAATAATGCGGAGTGAAAGATGATGTTGACACTAAAATGAAGAAAAAAGTAGATGAAAGATTGACTAAAAAGGTTTTAATGGCTGAAGTTTGATCGATGGAAATATTAAAAGTGCAAATCTCCATAGGCAAGGCATAGGCAGTCATGGGAACTGCCGACAGAAGTGAAAATATAAGACTATGAATAACAGTGGTTTTTAATTTATAAGTAGGTATATAATTAAAAATCTTCAAAATGGCGTATCTAACGTTAACTTTGATACAGTATTAAGGAGACGCCTCATAACTTTTGTCATATACAAATTACCTACTTCCATGATTCATGACGCATTAAAACTATATGCCTTAGTTTCGAAATTTAAAGAGCTTTCGAACGATAATATATATTTGACACAGTATGAATTTAAAATACTTAAATATAAAAATCAGTTACACCTAAGTTTTCAACCAATTGTTCTCTTAATATATTTACAAATGTACCATTTTCTCGTATTTATCCTATAGATAATTTCACATACTTTATGAAAGCATTACCTACAGCTTTCTATTTCGAATAGTTTTTGTATAATACTGGAAGAGCATATATGTCCGGTTTTTGTGAAATCGTTCTTTCTCATGTTTCTGGGACGTGAATCTTGGCCTATCTTATCTTGTACTTGGTTATTTTATCGTTTTTTTAGCAGTGTATCTCTCTCTAACAACTTTTTAAAGGGATAGCGACAAAATACGCTACGCGGTTTACTGAGTTCATTGTGCTAACAATCTTAGAGCTATCTTGGTCGCCAAACTAACTAAAAAACACACGTGTTCGCAAATTTTGCATCTCTTTCACCCAATATCCGAGCGAAAGAAATAAATAGAGAAAGAAAATTTCCAAACAAAATCGGTACAATAAAATACACAAAATTCGGTTAAAATTATGCGTGAATTTAATGACTTTCAGGCAGGGCTTCTTGAAACTAGGTGTAGCTGATATTGACATATTTTTTACAATTTCGTATACTTTAAGCATCCATTAACTAGAACTTAAGTAACTGTAAGTTTTGTACAATACTTGATTTTCTGAAGTCCGTTTTTTTATGGGACAAAAGCCTCATAGGCGTCTCCTTAAGAGATATTTGATATCGACAAAAAAAAACCTTCGAGAGATTATAGATATTAATAATTGCAGGATGTTACGGGCTATGTCTTGGCTGCTGGTTTCTGCTGGTTCCAGTATTATTGGCTGATTCATTTGGTACAGCGCGTATAGCTTCTTCATACGGTCTTGTAAGGATGTTTCAAAGCATTGCTGCCATATCCGTGCCTCCTACTGCAGGTAAAACATTATCTTCTTGTATGTGGTATATCTCAAAAAGTACTGGACCGATTTTGATACGGTTTTCATTTACAGATAGACTGATTCACGAGGAAGGTTTACGAGTATTAACCACCGGCCTATCATGTTTAGGAGCTGAGCATTAACAGTATAAGTGAAAGTGGGGGAAAAGTTAGCCTTAGCGACATATAACAAAATGATGTAGGAAAGAATTGTGTAGATTAAAATTGTCTACAAAAAAGTCCGCGGTAGCATATCTCAAAACTTCATAGAAACTATACTTACATTTGTTTGTTTATTTGTCTATATCAAAACTTAGCAACGGTTCGACCTGATTTGTTGCGCAAAGAGTGACTAGGAGTCGATAGCCTAAATCGGTAGAACATTGACTAGAAACCGGGAGGTTCCGGGTTCAATTACCACTCGTTCCAAAAATGCTAAGCACTAATTTTCTTAAGAATATGTGCTTTAATCGACTCCTCGTGCTTCCGAGGACACGTAAAGCCGGCGTCCGTAATTCTTCTAAACACACACATCCTTCACGTGTCCACTTGACCAGTAACCATATTGAACGTGACCTTCAAAGCACGAGGAGTCGATTAAAGCACATATTCTTAAAGAAAATTGGTTTTAC
Organism: Nemapogon koenigi; assembly: GCA_963924495.1. Taxonomy (NCBI): domain Eukaryota; kingdom Metazoa; phylum Arthropoda; class Insecta; order Lepidoptera; family Tineidae; genus Nemapogon; species Nemapogon koenigi. The sequence goes on from OZ004656.1 coordinate 6,823,919, forward strand.
ATACACATTTTCAATAGGTACATACAATAGGAAATACATTTTTTTTTGTAACTAGTGAGAATTCTTCTAAAAATAACAGATATTATTAAGTTGAATATATGTCATCTACTGCGCAGTACAAATACCTATTTATTTTAAGATTTTGTACTGCGCAGTGGGTGACAGATGTTCTAGTTAATTGCCGGTACTTATACGTCTGTTAAACTGACACATCTAGGTCTACTAAGTGCAGCAACAGGCTTGCCACCTGTTCTGTTCAATATGGACAACTGGCAATAAGCGGACACTGTTACCAGAGTCTCTGTTTTGTGTTTTGAGAGTGACACACATTCATCCAATCCACCGAAACCGACCACAGACTCGTCCGATTCTTGTAAAGAACGGGCCGGCTCGAACATACGTGTGTGGCCTACTTAAGGCTACATTTTGTCCCGGAAAAATGGATATCAACTAATTGAATGTATTTCTTCCAGGCATGGTTCGAGATATAACGGGTGGTTACTCATGCTGTTTCTATGGTATGGGGTCTTGTATGGTTCTGGGCACAATACCAGTCATTATATTCTATGTTCTTACGAAGAATGACGATTCATCTGTTGATTGATTGATTGTAAAAAACTATTTAAGGGCGAACGTTTTGGTCTAGCTCCACATAGTGTTTATTGTTTTTTTAGGCCAAATGGGAACATATTGTAATACCTATTTAATAAATAGTACATTGTGATACAAGGGTGCTATGTTGGTCATTACGTACGAGGCGCTATAAGAAAGCTGAGTATGTAATGACCAATGCACACGCGTTTCATACGATGTTTTTCAACACACTTGCGATGAAAAAAACAAACTTTATGTGGTTTTAACATTTAATTGTTTTTTTCGCGTCGCGCTAGATAAAGCACGGGTAACTTCGCCAAACATCCAACAAAGTCGTGGTTAAAAAATAAAAACTGTATTATGCGGTTACAATAAGAATGCTTTGTGGACACATATAATTTATGCGAATTTAACTTTATTGGGTTATATTATAACTCTTGTGCTGTAATGTAAAGTAAAAAGCACGCGTGTTAATATATAGGATTATGGGTCTAAAAGTGAGGTAATAAGACTCACGTTACGAGCAAGTGTGTTGAAATGCATCACGTGATTATACATGCGCAGTAGACAATTTTTAGGCACTTTTTGAGGTATGAAACAAAACCTTCTAATTGGGAGCTGGGTTCGAGACGATCCCCTTAACGTTTCTTTGATTGAGAAGAAATTTTGGAAAAATCTTTGTATCAAAAATACAAATATCGAACGTGTCGTAAGAACAAATTAAGTACTTATGGTTGCCACTCACGACTCAGTGTGGGAGCCAGTGGCACATTTTGAAGTTGCTCGTTTTAGTGTTTATTTCACAGTATTAACAAGATAGGCATAACATTTTTTTATATGTCAATTTATCATTTGACAAAATAAATATTACTAGATGACCCGTGCGAAAATTTCGAACCGTTAGTTCAATTATCTCCAACAGATGGCGTCTTTTACAAAATACATAAAGAACCATTTAATTTTGATTTGTTTGATTATTGTTCGTCATTAGATTATCTTCAAAATGGCGTATCAAAGAAGATAATACAATTGGATAATTAATTTGATAAGTAATGAGAGGTTTTCAATCTGACAGTTTAAAAAAAACAAAAATAGTTTCATTATGTTGTTGATAGATGGCGATGCAGTGCAGTCTTATCTCAAAAACTCTTGAGGGTTTATTTTTGACATATTACTAGACCTAGGCGCCATCTATTGGCGTTAAAAAAACGTATTTTTTTTTAAATAACTTCTTGAAAACCTCTCATTGTAATGGTAACGTCTAGCGGACCCGGCAGACGTCCTGCCCAAACGTTGGCTTGCCTGCACTACCCCTACCACTAACTTAGGATATTGTTCATACAAAATTAATAAAATCGCTATTTAAAAATGGGGAGTGGGGGTAGGAGGGTGAAAAATAGTTTACGACCTATTCTCAGACCTACACAAAGAAAATCATACAAATCGTTCAAGCCGTTTTGGAGGAGTTTGGTTACCGTCACTGAGAATTTTATATATAGGTATAGCTAGATTAAAAACTAAAATAAAATTGGGCTTAAAAAAAATGTACCTAGTGTAGAACCGAGACGTTCGCCCTTAAGTATTATTTAGGCACAGTTGATATTTAGACGATTTTATTGCTAATCCTGTCCCTTTTTTATCCTTCAATCTTTATCCTAAAATCGTGAGTTTAAATTCGTTGCGATGGCGTCAGTTTTTTTCCTTCGCGGGTTGCTTTACAGTTTCGAAACCGTGATCAGTTCCAGCTGGGTTAGCATACATTTTGACAGCGACACTTTCGTTTCGGTCGAATGGCCTTGAACAGGCCAAAACGTTCATGTCCAACAAGGACCGGCCAGAGATAGCCCGGGGCCGAGAGGTCCGGCCCAACAATGTGCGTGCAAATTTGCTATGCCGGGCAAAGACAAGTACACAGAATTTGCCCGAACATTGTTGGGCCGGACATTCTCGGACCGGGCATGTCCTGCACAAGAATGCCGAGCAATTTGCTTGGCCGGACAAAGACAAGTACACAGAATTTTCCCGCACATTGTTGGGCCGGACCTCTCGGCCCCGGGCTATCTCTGGCCGGTCCTTGTTGGACATGAACGTTTTGGCCTGTTCAAGGCCATTCGAGCGAAACGAAAGTGTCGCTGTCAAAATATATGCTAACCCCACTGGGTACCCAGCACAAGACCAAGTCTCCTTCGTTTAGCCGATGGTATTTTTGAGGCTATACCTAACGAGTGGCCAGTTCTGTTGAGGTATATTTAGATGGAAAAGCCTCTAAGTGTGCCATGGTTTGTTTGGTTTTTTTTTAATTAAAAAACCCAATAGTATTTTTTTTAAATAAAGTTGCTACAGTTGTCGTCGTAGCAATGAAATTAAGGGGCGGTGGTCAAGGTCATCTTGTATCTGTCAAAAATATGGTAAATCTAAGTTAATCCTGGAAACGTGAGTTTATTTATACAAAATCTCCTCACCCCAAAAGGATTGTTATTATTTGAAATTGGATTCAGCCATATTTTTATTATTCATGGGTTCTAAAGAGCCGTTGTTTTCGATACGCGAACGCACTGCTCGTATCGAAAACAACGGCTCTTTTGGGGTGAGGAGATTTTGTATAAATAAACTCACGTTTCCAGGATTAACTTAGATTTACCATATTTTTGACAGATACAAGATGACTGAGAGCCAAGGGTCCTTAAATTCAGAATTTTAGGATATAAATTTAAAATCTAAGTCAATCAAGTACCTACCCAGATATCTGGCGTTAAAAAACTTTCAATACATATTTTGAAGTTACAATAATTAATATTAATCGGTTGGTAAACAATTTTACATGTTCTAGAAAAAATATGGATAAGTATTTGAAAAAAAAATTAGCCAATAAAATTAAAAAAGAAATTTATAGTCGAAGTAGGTATTAAAAAAGCGCACGCCTATAGCGCACCGTTCAAAGTAGACTAGACTTAGTATTTTCTCCCTGAAACTGCTGAACATATTATGTTGCGGTTTTACAATTAGATTGATTTACGAGAACTAAACCTGGGCCTATCATGTTTAGGAGCTGAGTATTAACATTATTAGTGAATCAAGTTGGAGAAATAGATGAACCCTAGGGAAGGACATATGCCAATAAGGGATGACAGTTATTATGGACCCCACGGTGACTGTTTAAATGAGATCGGATGGTATCAAAATTTCACGGGCGAAGCTGAAGCGGAAAGACTATATGTCTGAAAAGAAATAAAATAAAATGTCTGCTCATTTTACAATTTGTATTATTTAAGGGTCCTATACTGGGAATTTGTATGGAGATATTACTATTCCCAATTTCTCTGTAAATACTCCACCTGTGTCACTGTAATTTAGCATATAGTTACTTATTCAATATATCTAACTTCTAACTGAAATAGTCGTTATTTTTTCAATTGGTTTTATTTAATAGGAAATATGGGTGGTAGAATAAAGGATTATTCTGCCCCTTCTGTCTCTTTCATAATCTATCACAAAACTCTAAATTTTTTTTAAAGCGCTCTTATGCCATTATTCTTCAATTATATATATCGCTTTTTTTGTAGCTTATTGAAAATTAAAAAAAAAAAATTTTATGATTTTTTAATTTGGCAAAAATAATAAAATAATAATTATTTTAAATTTTCAATAAGCTACCAAAAAATTCGACATATATAATTGAAGGGTAATGGTATAACAGCGCTTTTAAAAAAAATTTGAGTTTTGTGATAGATTATGAAAGAGACAGCAGGGGCAAAGTTATATTTCCTATTCAATAAAACCCATTGAAAAAATAAGAGCTATTTCACTTACCTAGATATATTCAATAAGTAACTATATGCTAAATTATAGTGACACAGGTGGATTATTTACAGAGAAATTGGGAATAGTTTATCCCAGAAAAAATCCCAATATAGGACCCTTAAGAAAAATATATATCTTTAATTAATTAAATAAGTCATTGACCGTAGATTGTTCCATCAAGGGATGACGTGACCTTTCTCTTCGAAGAAAATACAACGATTAAGGTCCGTTGGTCAAGGTCATCTTATAACTGTAAATAAATATGGCAAATCTCAGTCAATCCTGGAAAAGTGAGTTTATTTATAGTACAACATTTCCTTACCACACAGTTGATAGTTATTGTTTTAAATTGGATTGAGCCATATTTTTATTATTTAGGGTTCTAAATAGCCTTATTAATTATTATTTATATAATTATAATTAATATTTTTGACAGTTATAAGATGATCTTGACCAACGGCCCTTAACAGTTTCCAACAAAGCAACACGCGCGCCATTTTAATTTATATTGAACACTTGGCTGTATGGTAGATTACTGATATATACGGGCTGGCTGTATGAGACGAATCTTCATTGCCTGCGAGTTGTCCTACAGTTTGTTAAGATTGCATATTGTCATTACAGCATTGAATAAAATAATATATATAATTAATAAATATACAATTATCTGAAAACTGAACTATCGCGGATTCGATTCCTATATCCGACCATGTACCCATGGGTTTTTTTATAATAAAAAATCTATGTACATTATCCCGTACAAAGAGGCTTTTCCATCTACATACCTCAACCGAGCTGGCCACTCGTTAGGTATAGCCTCAAAAACCATTGGCTAAATGAGGAAGACTTTGGTGAAGAATAAAAAAAACAATTATATAATATTCTTTTATTCAATGCTGTAAGTACTTTTTTGAATGGAATTTAAACGCATATCGGATTTTTTCCCGTATGACAGCAATGACGAACTTTCTGCCCTGTTTTTCATGAAGTAAATAGGTCTTCTTCTTAGTCGTGTTGGTCTTAACAGAGCAGTCGTGGTCATTCATGGCGGTCCACAACGCAACGCACCTTGTATTGACTCGCCATGGTTAACTTTCTTGGAAAGAATAGTGCAGTGGTTTCCTCTTGCCTTCTGTACCAGACATTTTGAGACTATTTAGGTCTTCAGGCTCGCTGCCTCTTCCAGCCAGTTTCCTAGCTAGGTGTATGGTTATACCGCCATTGCTCGGTCGCCAGAGCCTCGTTTGTTGTCTAGCAGAGTGTACCAAGCGTGCATGTGAGGATGACATTTGGGGTCGGTTAGATCTTATTCCGTTCTCCCTCTTATTTAAATAGGTACTTAGTATAAATAAATTATGTTTAAAAATGGTATCTCGTGTGTTCATTCGAATACAGGTAAAAAATCTTATCGATTTTTTTTTCATAATTTTTTTTTATTAATAAGTATTTAAGGGGGAACGTTTCGAACTTAACTCTTAATAGGTGGAGAGAACATACATTATTTACTGTTTTTTTTTCTTTTTTACGTCATATTTCTTAATGAAATCAAAACAATTTATAATTAAAAACTCATGTACATAATCCGAGGTTTTCCCATCTAAATTAACCAACAGAACTGGCCACTCGGTAGGTATAGCCTCACAAATACCATCGGCTAAGAGAGGGAGACATGGTCTTGTGCTGGGTACCCTGGAACCGATAACACAGTTTCGAAAGCTGTAAGGGAACGCGTGAAGAAAAAAAAAGGTCTGCGCTACAGTAAATTGCGTTTTTAGGGTCCAGACCCAAAGGGTAAAAACGGAAACCCTATTACTAAGACCCCGCTGACCGTCCGTCTGTCTGTCTGTCCGTCTGTCACCAGGCAGTATCTCATGAACCGTGATAGTTAGACAGTTGAAATTTTCACAGATGATGTATTTCTGTTGCCGCTATAACAACAAATACTAAAAAACAGAATAAAATAAATATTTAAGGGGGCTCCCATACAACAAACGTGATTTTTACCCCCCGTTTTTATAGATAATGGCTTCGTGCGCGAGTCCGACTCTCACTTGGCCGGTTTTTTAAATAGATATAGTGTAAAAAATAAAAAAACCAATAAATACTATAAACTCTCCATTTATTAAGAGTTAAGTTCGAAACGTTCCCCCTTAACTCGAATATATACAATTAAAATTGTATTTATTTTAATTTTATCTGTATGAATGGGAGGCAAATCTATACTAAGCGAAAGTCTGTCTGTTATGCTTTCAAGGCTAAACCACTGAACCGAGTTTGATGAAATTTGATACAGAGAAAGCTTGAACTCTAAGAAAACAGGCTACATTTTTTTTAATCGTCCCCAAAGGGATTACTATAGGGGTTGAAAGTTAGTATGAGCCCCACTTGGGTACCAGTTACTATCAAAATTAAATTAGTACAATTTATTGGGTCTCAGCACTTTGTGATACAGAAATTTTGCTTAATCTGGGATTTGAAGCCGGGACTGTTGTGTCGGATTGAACCACTATGTTAAATGTTTTCATTTGTGTGCGTCTGTCTTTTTGTATTTAAATATGTAATCTTTAATTTATAATGTAAAAATATGTATTGTGAGGAATAAAGCGTGTGCAATGTTGTCAATATGGATTTTTTATTTTATAAACCAAGCTAAGATTCAAAAATGATTATTTCATGGGTTGCCTTACAGCTCCCGAAACCGTGTTACGATCCCAGGGTACCCAGCACAAGACCAAGTCTCCCTCTTTTAGCCTACTGTATATGTGAGGCTATACCTAACGAGTGGGCAGTTCTGTTGAGGTATATTTAGATGGAAAAGCCTCTCGGATTATGTACATAAGTTTTAAAAAAACCCGGGATAGAACCTATTGTATGTATTTATTAATATTTTATGATTTGAGCATTTTGAGCAATATAAAAAAGCCACTAATATGTCATGAATTATTTCCGAAACCACGCCAGATAGCTTTTTGAAGTAAAAAGCTACATTCAATTGTATTAAAAAAGGGGAAAAAAACACCCAATGTAAACAAAACAAATTTAAAACTTGTATGGTTTAGAAATTATTTAGATTTTTAGGTGGCTTTTTTATATTGCTCGTCATTGCATTTCTATAATTTTCACCGAAGCATCCATGTACTTTCTTTCCCGAAAATTGCCGGGTTGGGTATTCCTTAGCTGGCCGATGAATATATAGCTAATAATTAAAAGAAAACAATAGATATATTAACAAAAATAATTTATTATACATATATATAACAACTAGCGGGCCCTGCAGACGTTGTCCTGCCCAAACGTTGGCTTGGCTGCTATTTACTTTCCTTCGTCCGTGGAAAACAACTACCACTACTACTACCACTACCACTACCCCTACCCCTACCCCTACTCCAACCACTACTATCATATGTCCGTCTCCTGGCTCTAAGCTATCTCCCACCAATTTTCAGCCAAATCGGTACAGCCGTTTTTGAGTTATAAATAACCTAACTAACCTACCTGGCCTACCGACTCTGGAATTAACACATTTCCGTGGTAGAAAGTATAATACAGCGCCATCTATTGACGTTTGCAAATACATTTTAGTACACATGTAAAACTCAAGATGACGCCATATATTCACAATTAAAATTTATAATTTTAGCTACCCCTACTCCAACCCCTACCACTATCCTATGTCCTTCTCCTGGCTCTAAACTACCTCCCTGCCAATTTTCAACTAAATCGGTTCAGCCGTTCTTGAGTTATAAGTGAAGTAACTAACACGACTTTCTTTTATATATATAGATATGACCCATCCCACTTTCCCACACATTTAGAAAAGCTTTAATTTTGTTGTGGTTTTCAATATTAAATAGATTGATTCACCGGGAAGGTTTACGAGTATTAAACATGGACCTATCATGTTTAGGAGCTGAGCATTAACAGTATAAGTGAATCAAAGCGGTAAAAAAGTTAGCCCCAGTTTTCATGGCATATGCTGTGTAATCCCTTAGAGATATAACAAAATGATGTAGGAAATAATTGTGTAGAATAAAATTATCTACAAATATGTCCGCGGTAGCATATATTTATCTCTTATATAAGTGTATTTATGTATATATTCAAACTGTTGCTAGTATTCTATAAATATAAATCTATCAAAAGTAATGCCACTAATATTATAAACGCGAAAGTTTGTATGGATGTATGTTTGTTACTCAATCACGCCAGAACGGCTGAACGGATCTAACTGAAATTTGGCACAGATTATCCCGGAAAAATTTATGGTTCCCGTGGGATAGATTTGTTTTTGTTTTTCACGGGATCGACATGATTTTTTGCATAGTGGTAGTTTAGGGGTCAGAGAATGACATATACTACTTTTTATACCGCGAAAGCGGGCGGGGGAGGGGCAAATTACAGCCACGGGATTATTTCTTTTTGGATCTATTTCCACGCGGGTGAAACCGCGGACAGAGGCTTGTATATATACAATTTTGATATTTTATTTGTCTTTCAACCTATATAACTTTTATAATAAATTAATACAATTAAGTTGTTCTTAAAGAAAAAAGCCTTTCCTACAAATTGTTTTCAAAAATAGTATAATTTTGAGGGAAATTGTCCAATTTGCAAAAAAAAATGTAACCTTGACCGCATCCGCCATGACAAACAAACCGACGTATTAATTAAGTACATGCCATACTCGGACCGAGTTGGGCGCCGGATGTAAATTCACTTAGATATGCGTTATTATTTAGAAAATAGGGTGTTACTTAATATTAAGCCTGAATTTTAATTAAAAAAAATTAATAATTCCAGAAGGATACTTTAAATTATTTTTTATATATAATTATGACATTACCCGCCATCCATACTAATAGCATAAATGCAGAAGTAACTCTGTCTGTCTGTTACACTTTCACGGCTAAACTACTAAACCGATTTTCATGAAATTTGATACGGACATAGGCTACTTTTTTAAAACCGCCCCCCTTTAAGGGGTATAATAGAAGGTGAAAGTTAGTTACTAATATATTAAATCGACTAAATAAAGGTGCCACCTCGCTCGGAGCACGTTGGGCGCCAATTGTAAAGTCACTTGCAGCAACATTTCTCGTGTTTCTTGTCGCCGTGCCCCTGTGTCCGTCTCCCAGCGCCGGCCAGCGGCCTATCTCGCTCGTCCCACACAACGACACCGTCGCACGCGCATATCCGTTTGGGATTTTGAAATATACCCGCCGATCTTGCTATTATACCGCAGGCGACCCTGAAAAGAAAAATAAATGCTTAAAAAACGGAGTTTAGGGCTGTCACATCACTATCTTTTAAGTCATCTACCGACTAAGGGTTTGGCCGACTAACGACTAATCGTTGCCGACTATAAAAGTGCTGTGCTATTCTCCAAATTCAGTATTCCCTCGCCGCTGTCTGTCTGTCACGCAAAAAGTGGTGAACGGATTTAGTTGCGGTTTTCATTATTAGATAGATTGATTCACCGGGAAGGTTTACGAGTATTAAACATGGACCTATCACGTTTAGGAGCTGAGCATTAACAATATTAGTGAATCAAGTCGGGGAAAAAGTTAGCTCGAGTGCGTTTTCATGGCGTATGCTGTCTAATCCGTCAGAGATATAACAAAATTATGTAGGAAAGAATTGTGTATAATAAAATGGTCTACAAAAAAGTCCGCGGTAGCATATCTATATCCATCTCTAAGTATCGCCTTACCTAACCCAATCGTCTGTATTATGAGTTGATATTTTTTGAGGTTTTTGAGTAACAGCTACCGATCTTCCTATTATATCCCAAATCTAAAAAAAAACATATAAAAAAACATTAAAAAAAACTGGCACCCATATGAACTGTAAGTAAATCTACATCTAAATATAGCATCACAAATACCATCGGCTAAAAGAGGGAGACTTGGTCTTATGCTGGGTACCCTGGGACCGTAACACGGTTTCAGCAATTGCAACCCATGAAGAAAAAAAAGAAGAATAAACAAAAGAAGCATCTATATTATTAATTAACTAGCATTCCGCCCCCGGCTTCGCCTGTGGATATTTACGAACAAAATAAAATATACCCTATACCTACCCCTACCCCTACCCTCTACCACTACCTCTATATCATCAATAGTTGTCGCAGCGCACGCGATGTAAGGAATTTCTTAGGTCATTTTTTTACACCTTGGGTTACATTATTGGAGTTTTAGTAAGGATCCCTAATTTTTTTGAAAATAGAATATAGCCTATGTCACTCAGGGTGAATGTAGCTTTCCAATGGTGAAAGAATTTTTGAAATCGGCACAGTAGGTTTTGAGTTTATTCATTACAAACATACACACACACAAAAATACAAATCTTTCCTCTTTATAATATTAGTATAGATGAATACCTTATAGTGTGGACAAAGACACCTGTAACAGTGTCCACTTGTTGTCAGTTGTCCATATTGAACAGAACAGGTGGCAAGTCTGTTGCTACACTTAATGGACCTAGATGTGTCACTGTACATACCCTCCGAAGCACGAGAAGTTGGTTTACCTTTAAGTTTTCACTAATTATCCTGAAAGTCGCTCTGCCATCTTCATTTGCAAGTATATCACCTAAATCGCCAGATTTTTTCTGATCTCGCTTCTCCGCTGATGCTGCATCATAAACAGGTCCTATTGTGTCGCAACCCTATTCAAATATTAATACAATTAAAGTTATTATCACTACATATTATAAACAAAGTCTCTCGTCGCGTTTGTCTGTCTGTCTGTGAGTTGATGAGGAGTTTAGTATCTTGCTGAGTCCAGATGATGCTGCAGCATCAGGTCAAGTTACCATGTTATTGTAATATCATTGAAGTCGCAAGATAGTAAATTTCGAATCGATCAGACCAGTAGAAGTTGCTACGTTGGCAACACTGTGTCGAGAGGCATGCACAGTTCGGCTCTTCTCGGTCATGCTCGGTTATCTTCGGGCGGGGCAATGCTTCGTTTTCGTTTCGTTCGACTTTTTTCTGCTCCTAAGCGTCGCGTCGTAGCGTGCGTATAGTTACTAGGCGGACGTTGTCCTGCCCAAACGTTGGCTTGCCTGCACTACCCCTACCCCTACACCTACCCCTACCACCATCACTAACTTATTTGTATATTGTTCATACAAAAATACTAAAATCGCGATTAAAAAGTGGGGAGTGGGGGTAGTTGGGACACAAAAAAATCATACAAATCGGTCAAGGCGTTTCGGAGGAGTTTGGTTACAAACACTGTGACACGAGACTTTTATATAGAAGAAATATGTAATGAAGACACTTACCCCACTCAAATCTCCCGTCTCATGCACGGCCAGAGCATGTCCGCCTGTTGTAAGACCATCTATAGTTCCGTCAACAACTAAGGGACCCTGCTCCGTTTGCTGGAACCGAACTATACCCATTACTCGATTGTTGGTACACTGATCTGATACCATAGACACAGCGGACTGGCTCTCTGAAAAAAAAAATGAGCTTAGTATGATAGGGGTTACCAGATGGAAAATTGAAAATTCCTGAGATTATTTTTTGGAAAAGGGTAAATTCTTTGAGTATTTTACCAAAGGAGACGTGAAACGTGATGTGGTAAAGTTAAAAAAAATGGGGACGCTGAAAAATAATTTATTTTAAAAGTGGGCAAGTAGACAAAATAAGTTTGAGAACCTCTGCCTTATATAAGAGCACTCATGACGTGTCTGTCTGTCCGTCTGTCACAGCTTATTTTCTCGGAATCTACTGGACGATAAATGTTGAAACTTGGTACATATAATATATAGAGTTTCATGACACAATCACGGACATATAGCGTAAATAATATAATTTCGATTTTAGGACTTAATTTTGGGGGAAAAATTCAAGTGACGTATCAAATGAAAAGTCTCGTTATAAGGAATACTACACCTATGGTATCTATCGAGAAAGTGCTAATCCCAATTCTTCTTCTTTTATTATGGCTACACCAATATTTATCGGTGATTTGCCAATGTCAAGTATTATAGCCTTTATAGTGTTTATAGCCGATTAATCGGTATTTAAGATAATCCCGCCGACCGTGATGTCTTATTAGTCATCGACTAATCATAACCATCACAGCACGGACAGGATTAAACTGGATTCCCCATCACGTCTCGGCGGACGCGTGCGTTGTTCACCAAGGCGTGACATGGAATCCCTAATCCCAACTCGTGTTTATTTTATTGCTCACCTCCAAACCCTTGTAGCACAGTTCTTCGGCCAGTTGTCTTGGAGACTATATCTAAGACGTCTAAGGTTGGCAACACTGTCTCGACCATATAGGCGCCATTTTTGTATTGCACCTGCAATGCGGGTACATTGAAATATTATTTTAAAATACAAAAATAGTTAATTCATTCATTAATTACGGTCTTGGGCTCCCAGGGTACCTATTATATATTCATATCGTCACACCTGTCTCCCAAAAAGGTAGGCCTCTGGTAGGAGCACCACTTCTCTAGATCTTTGCATACTTCTGTTTCTATTCTTTTTAATATTATGGCTTCATCAGTCACATTAACAATAAGCCAATTAATCAGTGGCTAAGATGCTTCCACCGACCGTGATATGCCCTATTAGTCACTGACTAATCACAACTATCACAGCGCGGACGGGATTAAACTGGATTCACGACGAGACGCGTGCCTTGGTCGCCATGACAAAAACGTAGAATCTTGCATACTTCGTTCATACCCATCTGTGCCGTACTGATGTATGGACTTTCAGATGCTGTAGTATAACACATTAATTTCTACTTTATACACACAACATCGTTCCGTGTGACGCCATGAGCAAAGAGAATGTAGCAACAGATGCCTACCGCGCACGACAGAGGGCGCCACTTGCCACAGTCTAGTAATAATCACAGAGCGTAAATATACAGACACCCATGTGGTGATCCATACATTATTTTATATATGCACAATCACATCTATTTTTTGTACTGCATATTTTTAGGCAATAAAATTTTTGAGGCTAAGTAATGGGTATTTTAAGAGGATCGTGTAGCTCAGCGTACGCAGCGAAATAGGTATTTAGAAAATCATATTTTGTCTCAAGCGCGCTCTTCCCACGGGCATCAGTGCGACAGAGAACACTGCAGCTCGTGAGTGTTCGTAGGTATGTTCTTCGTTGAAAATTGCGTTTTGGGGGAAAACGATTTACACCTACTAAACTATAACGAAACCTTATAATTTTGGTGTCAAACGTTTTAGCAGATTATAATCTACGTACGTACGTTTTGCTTCTTTTGAAATTTTGCTTTGTTTCTCAAATACAAACGGTTTATTACGAGCAAGTTATGAACCAAAAAAACCGAGACTTGAGGGGCTTATAACTTTTGACCTATTACGAATTTTGAAAAAAGGAAAAAATACGTACGTAGTTTTTCATTATGTCAGTAACATGTTACAAAATCGTTAAAATTAAATGATATTTAGGGGTAGTAAAACGTTTTCTCCGTTTGTATGGACATGGACGCGGTACACTACACTCTTAAGATTGAACACAACCACAAAGAATAGACTAGGACAATCTTACTTGTTCCATTAAGGTCAGTGCTCTGTTTAATATGGATAATAGGGATCTCATTCTGACTAGGAATGCTAATCTAATATATAAAATTCCCGTGTCACAAGTTAGTTGTCATTGCATACTCCTCCGAAATGGCTTGACCAATTTTTATGAATTTTTTTGTGTATATAATATATTGATATTTAATAATTTTTTTATTGTTTTAATTTGTTCACTGTATTAAATTATTGACATTATGAAATAGGTGTGCTACTTAGCAATGCTAAAACGGAATTGACTAAAAATGGAAGAAAAATGAACAAATTGCAGACACTGTTCCAAATTCAGATTATTTTGAATTATTCTTAAATTATAGTCATTCAGTAATTTATTTTGTAAGGAGGTTGAAAAATATTCAACCCTCATCATAAAAAGTGCTCTCATTTATTAAGACTAATGTTTAGCTAAAAATTTTCATACAAAATGCGTTAACGTTTCTACCCCACTAAACATAATCCTCCTTGCTGTTTTTTTTTATGTTATAGAGACAAGTAAAAACTAGGTCAACTCGTTTTAGTTTTTTCATATTGCTTATAAATAGAGAAATAATTAATCCTCAAAAACCGTTTTTTTTTAACTAAAACTTATCTCGTTATAATTATGAAACTAAACAAAATCAAAACGAGCAGACTTAGGCCTTTATTCATAAACGTTTATTAGCAACGTTTTTGTTAAAATGTGTTTTGTTTCTTTCTATTATTAGTAAAGACAGGTTTGTTAGAGAGTGACAAAACATATTTTAACAAAAACGTTGCTAATAAACGTTTATGAATAAAGGCCTATGTTTAGTAGACTAAAATAAAATAATTTCGTAAAACGTTAACACCTAAACACCTATTTTGCGCGTAATTGCCTGCAACTCTCTCTATCGCACACGTGTAAGTGAACGCGGGTGACGAGGAGACGCACAACGTTACAGGTGTAGGGGTAGGAGTAGGGGTAAGGGTAGTGCGGGTAAGTCAACGTTTGTACAGGACAACCTAGTACTTTTATATATTTAAAGTTTTAAATAACCTTATCATTTAGGTAAAGTAGCCATTATTTCCATATATTCTCTCTATAGGATATTTTTATTTTTATTTACATAGTAAATAAAATTAATATAATTACCAACCTCTTTTATTCCCTCCTTGTCGTTTAGTTCTTTTAATGTTTTCTTCACATTATCATCATCTGTATTGAGACCATAGTCCACTAGGACTTCCAACTGTAATAGAGATCATACCAAATCAACTTACCAAAAATATTAAAATATAAAAATGAATACAAAAGATGCATTGTTGGCGGAGTGGTTAGGTCAATCCATGTACCAATGGGTTTTTTAATTAAAAACTTATGTACATAATCCGACAAACCACACATATGCCCGGGCTACACGAGGCTAGTTTTTCAAGCCAGGATAGCAAGCTAGTGTCAGTAAGCTAGCAAGCTAGTACTACTAGCATCGTGTGGACAAAACTAGCTTCATTTCTAAGCTAGTAAGCTAGTTTACAAGCCAGGACAGTTTTTAATAGAATGGAGTTCTATTTTTGAGGCTAGTAGCACTCCCCACCACTGATTTTACTATCCTGGCTTGTGTACTAGCTTCATGTAGCCCGTAGCCGGGGAAGCTAGTTTTCACTTGGCTAGTAAGTAGGAACCACGCATTTCGTGTTTTTCTAACCGCAACCTGTTTTTGAGATTTTAAGATGCCCAAACTAAGTACGGAGATTAATTTTAAGTTTATACAACTGTACCGTGACCATGAATGTCTGTGGAACGCCACCCATCCAAGTTATAAAGACAAGTCTAGACGTGATTCAGCACTACAAAAAATGTGTGGCGAATTAAAGACATTGGGTATTGATATGACTACCAAGGACGTAAAAAATAAATGTTTCAGTCGAATAGTGTTTTTTTTTTCGCTTGCAGTTCATTTTGGACGTGTGGTTACCTCAGTTACAGCAATAATACTAGCTTAAAATAATGTAGCCTCATGTAAACATTTAGTAGAGAACTAGCTTACTTCATTGTTGATATTATGGTGGGCCAGGCAGGCAATATTTGGGCATCAGCTACTTTTATTTAAACGGATGGTTTTAAGTACATATACAGTCAAAATAGCATCCTAATTGTGGCATTTGTGACATTTAAAATCATGGTGTATGGGGTTTAGGGGCTGCAATCCCCCCGCCCTCGCCTCCTAAATCCTGATTAAATTCCTGGACCCGAAAATTAAAAAAAAAAAACTTTTCTGCCCATACAAAGATTTTCTACTAATTTTTTTTTCTCAATTTGATCTAAACCTAGGATCTCTGAATCCCGCTAGACACTGAAAAATGTATTCCGATAGATACAAAAAGATGCATTATATTACTTGATCTATGACATCAACTTTATTATTAACCAAAAAGGTAGTTAAAATTGTTTAGTTTGAACTTGTGAATGAATCCAAGGTCATTATTTAATAATTTATACAATTTTGAGACTAAAATGTTATGAAAAACTTATTGTTAAGGTCTACAACGTAGGACAAAATCATCCTAAATTATCTTAATAAAAATACCAATGAAAGTTGCAAATCATGACAAGTAAGTATTCAAGTAAAACTTTCTTACCTTTGAAGTAAGCATAATAAGAATATTAATAACAACACATGTGAATTTATTATAGAATATATTATAAATTTATATATTTAAAGCAAATATAGCTAATTTTAATTTACACAAAATACACAGGCAACTAAATAGTAAATAAAAAAATTTTTTGACAACAATTGACAACAATAAACATGTGAGAATGACACTTGTTGTTTTAATTTGTGGATTTGTAGATAGGCAAAGCAAGCAATACATACATCCGCTTTTTCAAGGGTTCCGTAGTACCTTTATTTCCTGTTTAGATTAGAAATCAAAGTCCTTCATCTGAGATCTTTGAGTCTTAAATACTCAAAGTCTGAGATATATAGATAGACTGATTTCATTTTGATATATCCTATTGCGTGACAGGCGGCTTTTTAACTATATAGGTACCTACTGGAAATACATTGTTGTTCTGTATAATTATAGTCTGTGGTCAGAACTAGACTGTGACAACAGTAGCGCCCTCTTCTTCTTTTATTATGCTCCCCCAATGTTAATCGGTGATTTGCCATTGTCAAGTTTTATAGTAATAGTGTATAAATAAAGCCGACTATTTGGTATTTAAGATGATCCCGCCGACCGTGATATGCCCTATTAATCACTGACTAATCACAGCGCGGACAGGATTAAACTGGATTCCTCGTCACGTCACGGCGGAACGCGTGCGTTGGTCGCCATGACATGACGTATAATCTATTCACATCTAGTGCTACATATAGCAGTAGGTACGTCACAGTAAAGAAATGCAATGGTACATAAATAAGACGTAGGTATCTATCACCCACTGCAGCAGTGTGATTTTGGTAATAAATTAGGATAAAATAAAAAACCAATAAATATTTAAGGTTTATTTATAAATAACAATAATGAACAAAGTTATAAAAAAATCTTACATTTCAGTGACACATGAGAGTAAAACAAATTACACAAAATATAGGATAGGAAACTGTGAAAACTGCGGAGACATGAACATAGACGATCTCCTTGTTGAGTCTGTCTTAAAAAATAGACAACCTCCTTTGTGGGTTTAAACAGACGAACTACTTGGTGAGTTTAAAAAGCTAAGGCTGAACTTGTTGCGGGTAGTTTGTATGTTCTTCTTGCACCATTTCAGTAGATGGCGTCATGGAACGGCATTTCTATATAAAAAAAACTTAGATTAAAATTTGCAACTTCAAAGCTTCAAACCTAGCTATTTGGGTGATTTATTTTGTTTTCAAAGGAGTATCTTTAATTTTTTTAAATTTTATTTTATTTATCACAAAACTGTCATAACATACAAATTACAATAAACATAAATGACTAGGCTATGCCTTAACTAATATTATAATGAAGTAAAAAATATACTCGATAGAGTTCTTCCTGGATTGACAAACAAAAGACTTGGCCTCGCCTTATTTACACGAATCTATGAATAAACAAATAATCTCAGATCAACAAATAACCAATGACTAGGCTATGCCTTATTATTATAATACATAAAAAATAATAACAAGAAGACTTGGCTGTATGGGTAAACCCCTTTGCCTTCCATGAAAATGGAGAATGAGAAACAAAAAAAAAATAAACATAAATGAAAATAGATAAGACCTATATGTGACGATAATTACAATATTACAAACAGTACAAATTTTTGACTAACCGTATATCTTATCTATATATATAAAAATGAAACCCGTTTTCCGTTGTCACGACATAACATGAAAACGGCTTGACCGATTTGGCTGATTTTAGTCTTAAAATATTCATAGATATCCAGGGAAGGTTTAAAAGGTGAGACAATTCGAATAATTGCCGAAAAACCCCTAAAAACAGCCCTTTTCTTTTTCCCATAATAACAGAGTCAATTTGAACCATAGTGCTATTCAATAAAGTTCATTTTAAATTAAAAGCACTCATTGTTGTCTATGCAATGTAGATGTGTTCCTAATGTCACCGCACAAAGTTAAAATTCGCGTGCGTGTTGGAGAATCTAATGTCGCGTTCCGACACTCAACAAAAGTGATAATATCGCGAACGCGACCAAATTGAATAGTCACAAAATGTAATTTAAGTAATTTAATAGATCATTAGTAGTACTGATTTTCAATTTGGTCGGCTTCGCGAAACTTAATTTTGCCTAGGAGTAGGGGTAGGAGTAGAGGTAGGAGTAGGGGTAGGAGTAGGGGTAGGTGTAGGGGTAGGGTATGGTAGGGTAGGGTAGGGTAGGGTAGGGTAGGGTAGGGTAGGGTAGGGTAGGGTAGGGTAGGGGGTAGGGGTAGGGTTAGAGGTAGGGGTAGGGGTAGGGTAGGGGTAGGAGTAGGGGTAGGAGTAGGGGTAGGGGTAGGAGTAGGGGTAGGAGTAGGGGTAGGTGTAGGGGTAGGTGTAGGGGTAGGTGTAGGGGTAGGGTAGGGTAGGGTAGGGGTAGGGGTAGGGTAGGGTAGGGTAGGGTAGGGGTGGGGTGGGGTAGGGTAGGGTAGGGGTAGGGGTAGGGTAGGGGTAGGGGTAGGGGTAGGGGTAGGGTAGGGGTAGGGGTAGGAGTAGTGCAGGCAAGCCAACGTTTGGGCAGGACAACGTCTGCCGGGTCCGCTAGTTAATAATATAAAGTAAATATAAAAACAATCGAAACAAATAATCGAAACAAATAAAATCAAACAAAACAAATCAACTAAATTAAACAGATAATTTCAGAAGCAACAACCAACAAAACGACTATAAATCTATCAATTTGAGTTTTTCAATTATTGAATTTTTAAACTTGTTCAATGACAGAAAATCTTCCGAAAAAATAGTCCGAAAGTATCTTCCGAAATAGTCCTATTATTTATGATCACACTCGTTCATTAGTCCTTATCCTGTATAATAGTAGTTTTTCAGAGTCTGACAACGCGTTATCCCGTCTACGTGCGCACAGGCGTCGTAGCTTGTAGGCCAAAAGCAAGCGTCTTCTGAATTTTTAAGACGTCTTGGTTTTACCCTAGTCTAATGTTTCACAGCAATAATGTCAAAGGAGACGTTAATTTACACAGATTGTTTTCTTACCTCACGATAATCGCATTCAGCCACAACAGGTGTGAGCATGTCCACTCTTCTAGCAGGAGATTCGTCTAAGTCGTGGATCAATCTATAGACATCAGAGTTCTTCAAGTGGTCTAATGACACTGGAGGCTTTTCGTATTTCATAAAGTTTATCCTGAAAAAGGTATATCAAAAAGATCAAGTAGGCATCACTACAACAGTGGAAAGGCTATCTAGAAAAAAAACTATAATAAAACCTGTGATCGGTCCAGAATCAAGTAATCGGGAAATGACTCTGATTCCCTAGGAGCGAGGTCGGGCTATTGTATGGGATGCTACGTGCGTGGACACATTAGCCACGTCTCATCTCAGGGAAACAGTAACCAAAGCGGGAGCTGCGGCGGAAATAGCAGAGTCTAACAAACGGCGCAAATATAGTTCAATTATGGTAACTCTAGGTCCGTGGGGTTCAAATACAAAAAAAAATATTAAAGATGTATCCCCTCGACTGATCATCTCTTCTGGTGACAAGAGGGCTGGCTCCTTCCTCGCTCAACGAATCAGCATCGCGATTCTGCGGGGAAATGCAGCCATACAGCCCTCTTGCCACTATTCCACGCGGACCTGGTTTATTTAGATATTTTTAATCTTTAGATATGATTTAAGGTTTTAACCGAATTTCAAGGCGCCTGTACCGATTTAGAATTTTGTTTTTGTTTGAAAGGGTATACTTCACAGGTTGTCCCATGGTCATCAGGTCAGGATCTGATGATGGGATCCTGGAGAAATCGAGAACTCTTCAAATTTTATAGGCACACTTGAAGCGATTTGGTTTTTTTTGTTTTTTGACTTGTGCATTTGCTTTCGGAAAGCACACTTTTCAGTGCATAATTTTTAAAGTCGGCACACATTTATTTAAAAGACAAATTATCTCTTATATTTGAATAATAAATCTTGCCTAAGTGTTGACTTGAAACTGGGAGGTCCCGGGTTCTAATCCCACTAGTGCCAAAAATGCTAAGCACAAATTTAATCAACTCCTCGTCCTTCGGAGGACACGTAAAGCTAGCGCCCGCACTTCTTCTAAAACAGCAGTAAGTAATTTAAATAACTCAGATATTTTCTTTGTAGGCGGTTGAAGTGGGATCAAATTTTTGTAAAACATGCAAAAAACATTCAATTCATGCTCACTTAAACCATGCTATTTTCAACTACCGTCAAATAATTTTAAATATAAATGGTTTTTTTCTCTATGTTCGCCGAGAGTTGATAAAAAAATCACTGTTTCTAAACTTGCGGCCGATTAATACCGATAGATCACCTCACCGAACAGCAACAGCCACAAAACAGCTGCGTGCAAGTGGAATTTTTTGTCCTAATTTTGCCAATTGATTAATACGGCTGCCACCGAACTTGTAAACACACATATTTCAAAGCTCGGTGACGGCTGCCCTTTAGACGTCCGTCTAGCACTAAGTATAAGATGACGTGTATTCTCATAATAAATTTTAATAACAAAGCTAAAAACAGACTTACAACATTTTCTTCAAAAACTTTAACATATTTCTCTTTCACTGCTCGATCAGTAACGAAATGGCAGTTAGAATCTCTGAAATTAGAGTATGAAAATATGTATGAAACTGTGGCATGTGGAGGTCCTTAGTCTCTGTCTACCCCGGTGGGATTCAGGCGTGAGTATATGTATGTATGAATCTGGAGGAAGCAAGAGAGGTGTGTCTGGGTCGTGGCATGTGGAGGTCCTTAGTCTCTGTCTACCCCGGTGGGATTCAAGCGTGAGTATATGTATGTATGAATCTGGAGGAAGCAAGAGAGGTGTGTCTGGGTCGTGGCATGTGGAGGTCCTTAGTCTCTGTCTACCCCAGTGGGATTCAGGCGTGAGTATATGTATGTATGAATCTGGAGGAAGCAAGAGAGGTGTGTCTGGGTCGTGGCATGTGGAGGTCCTTAGTCTCTGTCTACCCCGGTGGGATTCAGGCGTGAGTATATGTATGTATGAATCTGGAGGAAGCAAGAGAGGTGTGTCTGGGTCGTGGCATGTGGAGGTCCTTAGTCTCTGTCTACCCCGGTGGGATTCAGGAGTGAGTATATGTATGTATGAATCTGGAGGAAGCAAGAGAGGTGTGTCTGGGTCGTGGCATGTGGAGGTCCTTAGTCTCTGTCTACCCCGGTGGGATTCAGGAGTGAGTATATGTATGTATGAATCTGGAGGAAGCAAGAGAGGTGTGTCTGGGTCGTGGCAAAAATGAGCCTATCATGTTTAGGAGCTGAGCATTAACAGTTAAGCGAATCAAGTCGGGGAAAAAGTTGGCCCCAGAGAGTTTTCATGGCATATGCTGTCTAATCCGTCAGAGATATAACCAAATGATGTAGGAAAGAATTGTGTAGAATAAAATATTCTACAAAAAAGTCCGCGGTAGCATATATATCTATCTCTAATAGATAAATAGTTATAAGCGTATTTATGTAGGTATTCAAATTGTTGTAGACCTATATTGTAACTTACCTATATATTCTACAGAAGGACTTCCTATTGCCCCATGGCCAAATTTTATTCCAATTCTCTATCTGCAGCAGGCACATGCAAACAAAAAACAAACAAATAAACACACAAACAAACAAATTAAATCAGGAATACACTACATTGATTGACAACATTTTTGATTGTGAAGTGATTGAGAGGTGTCGTCGGTGGTCGAGTGGGTAAGACGTCGGCTCGCAACTGAAAAGTCGCGGGTTCGATTCCTACATCCGACCATATATCTACCAATGGTTTATACATAAAAAATCTATTATATGACAAACCGTACAAAGAGGCTTTTCCATCTACATACCTCAACAGAGCTGGCCACTCGTTAAGTATAGCCTCAAAAATCATTGGCTAAAGGAGGAAGACATTGTCTTCCACTGGGTACCCTGGGGCCGGCAACGGTTCCCGGGAGCTGTAAGGCAAGCGTTGTGATAATGAAGATTTGAGGACCATAATTCCACTAATTTAATTTTGATGCCACAGTCGTCAGTCGTCACTCTCTTGGAGAAAGTGCCAAATAACTATGTGCGTGGAAGACTGAAGGTGGCACCGAGACCAGAAAGGCTCACCGAACCCGTAATGAGAAGGCCCGAAGACCACATGACCCGGAAAGGGTACCGTTGGATATTGAGCCAGGAACGCCGCGGCAGACCCTGACTCTAGTGATTATGGTTCTTTTTACAGAACTTGTACAAGACATGAAGCATTGAAGCTTTAGCAGATATCGATCTCATTTATATATGTTTTTACTAGCGGACCCGACAGACGTTGTCCTGCCCAAACGTTGGCTTGCCTGCACAACCCCTACCACTAACTTTGGATATTGTTCATACAAAAAATGACCTATTCTCAGATCTACCGAATATACACAAAATAATTCATACAAATCGGCCAAGCCGTTTCAGAGGAGTTTGGCTACAAACACCATGACACGAGAATTTTATATATATATATATAGATAGATAATTTTAAAATGCATAGAAATATACGAAAATTAAGCGTCCCCCGTTCTCACGGAAAAAATGGCACGAAACGAGGTCGACTCGCTCTTGGCCAATTATTTAATGTAGACTAAATGATAATGTAGTCAGTGATGTGAAAGTTTGACTGATTGTTACGGATTTAAATGTTATTTGGTGGTAAAAGGCGAAGGGCGCAAAATACTTATTTAAAAAAAGCTTTGTTTTAATTTTTTACCAAACGTGCGAATCCGCGGGAATTTGCATATATTTTTTACAATGGATGGACATGCTAATAAAAGTTTTTAATGAAAAAATTCAAACCTTTCATCGTATGGAAGATATACGCTTTCATATGGTAACCTATAACATGAATGAAAAATATTAATTATTATTTATTTTTTAAATTATTATTTATTGTTTATAAAATTTTACAAATATGGGTGTTGACAGTAAAAGGAAATGAATACACAATAATATTTTTTATAATTACTGAAAATAATGTTCATTTATTTGTTTAATAAATATATTCACAGTTGTGTGAACTGTAAACGGGAAGTGACGTCACATTCATGTAAACAAATGTTTGTCAATCTGTCACTAACTAAGTTATTTTCTTGTTATTTTATCTAATCTGTGACCATCATGTGTTTGCGTGAATGTGACGTCATCATCGCACGACGTTTTTACGGGAATTTAAAAAGATAATGAAAATATAATATTATTTTTTTCTAATTAATTAAATTGTCAACACCCTATTATTTAATTTAGTATGCATGCATTTAAGTTTAATGTTTTAATGAAGAAGCGATATGAATGTATTGTAAAAGATTTAAATTTCGGAACCCATATTATAAAAATATCAATATAATAAGGAGGCCCATTTTTTGGAAATGCGAGTCCGAATTTAAAATCTTTGCCTGTCAATGAAGATAAAGCGATATGGAAATTAAAATGTAAATTACTTATAAAAGTTTGCTAAACCATAAATAAAAACGAGCGAGCCTTAGGTACAGTAGTCGCATATGATGTGTAACATCTGACGTCTCACACTGTTGGCTGACAGTACCAACATCTCGGAAAATGGGTTAGTACCATCTGGCCAACTCTACCACCGCGCGCGCTCATTGGTCAAATCAAATAGCGTGCGCTTCCCCGGCTTCCTGTTACAAACACAGATTGCAGGAAAGCGAGAGAAAAGATGTTACTCATCAAAAAATAAAGAAATATAATGCTATTCTAAATTATAACTAATTTTGTTAGAACATACAGACTAAAATCTATGTGCACATCAAAAGAACACGGTGTGGTTATAGAAAGCTGTAGAGTCGAATTTTGTTCATATTTTATTTAAATCCTTTAAAGCACAGGTAAACAGCATACAGCCAATTTTATTCCTATATTATTTCGTTTTTTTATTTTATAATTATTTAATAGCTAGGATTTTGTCGTTAGAGCTTTTTAATTTAATTTAGGCTCAAAAATACTTCATTTGAAGGTTATCTAAAAAGTCAATCAATTTTATTGTCGTTATTTTTATTTTCAAAATATGAACAAAACATCGAATTAACAGCACAATTTTCATTTAAAATACCCTTTGGCTTTCCCCTGAATTATTTCTGCTTGAGCACTCAGAGTTTCCGCAATAAATTCTTCATTGTAAGCATCACGGGGCTTCCTCCATTTTCTGCCACCAGGCAAGACCATGGGTCTTTCTTGAGGGACTAAGGGTCCAAAAACTGGCTTCGGCTTCCCGACTCTTGGAGTTGGTCTTTGTTTAATTTGTCGGGATTCTTGATCTAACTGATCATAATTTTTGCATTGATTTACTAAATTTTACACTTTTATGCTTTTCCATCTAAATATAGCTCAACAGAACTGGCCACTCGTTAGGTATAGCCCCACAAATACCATCGGCTAAAGAAGGGAGACTTGTATTACGCTGGATACCCTTTTTGGAGCCGGTAACTCGGTTCCGGAATGCATAAGTTGTCATTATTAAATTTTCTTCTCAATATTTAAAATAGGCACCGCTTCGTGTCTTATATTATGAGAATTATTCATTATTGCTCAAAAGAAATAGCATGTACGCTCAATGCCATCGAATATTGTGCTATTTGACAGCTTGAAGACATCTTATTCAAATAAGTCGAGTTAAGAAAGTGCATACCGATGGCTAACATACCTTTCTTTCCTTCTCAGCATTTATCTGTTCCTCTGTCAGCATTTCTTCCTTTCTTATTATTTCCAATTCTTCAGTTGATAATTCTTTTTCTTCTTGAATGGCGACTCCATTAGTTTCTTGTTCAACAACAACTGATTCGGACACTTCTTGCATTGACTGTTCAATGTTCTGTGAGTCAGTTTGCGTTACTAGAAGTAAATAATTATAATAATCAAACATATTTTTCACGCAAAAACTACTAAACGGATTTTGATGCGGTTTTCACTATTAGATAGGTAGATTCACTGGGAAGGTTTACGAGTATTAAACATGGACCTATCATGTTTAGGAGCAGATCATTAACAGTTAAAGTGAACCAAGTCGGGAAAAAGTTAGCCCCGCCGAGTTTTTAAGGCATATGCTGTCTAATCCGTCAGAGATATAACAAAATGATGTAGGAAAGAATTGTGTAGAATATATTTATCTACAAAAAAGTTCGCGGTAGCATATATCTATCTCTAATATATAAGTAGTTATGAGTGTATTTATGTAGGTATTCAAATTGTTGTAAACCCATATTGTAGGTACCCATGCAAAATTAAATGTACACACACACCTTCACGGTTTTTACCTATACCTTGCATAGGTTTATATTACCTATGCTACCGGTAACAGTGTCCACATGACGCCAGTTGTCCATATTAAACAGAACAGGTGGCAAGTCTGTTGCTGCACTTAAGAGGATTGTGTAGCGAAATAGGTATTTAGAAAATCATATTCTGTCTCAAGCGCGCTCTTCCCCCGGGCATCAGTGCGACAGAGAACACTGCAGCTCGTGAGTGTTCGTAGGTATGTTCTTCGTTGAAAATTGCGTTTTGGGGGAAAACGATTTACACCTACTAAACTATAACGAAACCTTATAATTTTGGTGTCAAACGTTTTAGCAGATTATAATCTACGTACGTACGTTTTGCTTTTTTTGAAATTTTGCTTTGTTTCTCAAATACAGACGGTTTATTACGAGCAAGTTATGAACCAAAAAAACCGAGATTTGAGGGGCTTATAACTTTGACCTATTACGAATTTTGAAAAAAGGAAAAAATACGTACGTAGTTTTTCATTATGTCAGTAACATATTACAAAATCGTTAAAATTAAATAATATTTAGGGGTAGTAAAACGTTTTCTCCGTTTGTATGGACATGGACGCGGTACACTACACTCTTAATGGACATAGATGTGTCACTTCTTTAACAGACGTAAATTAAAGGTTTTCTGTTATTATTAGAAGAAATGCGGACACCGGCTTTACTTGCCCCCCGAAACAGGATATATATGGAACATGTGATATTTTATTGTTTTTAAAGACTATGGCCTTTATTCATAAACGTTTATTAGCAACGTTTTTGTTAAAATATGTTTTGTCACTCTCTAACAAACCTGTCTGTCATCATCGTAACTTAAAAAAAAATGTATCTCCATACAAACTTTTTCATCCCTTTGGGATGGAATTTTAAACATTTCCTCCATATTTTAAATATCTAGGTATAGCGGTTTTTTGCTACTAGCCTTTTTTAGATAAACCTCAAATGAAATTTGGCGCCTAAACTAAATTAAATTAAACTAAAGTAGCCCACGCACTGGCCCGAAAATTTTCGATCCGGCCAGCCGTATGATCGAGATTGAACACAGGCCACACATTAGCGAAGTAAATCATACGATCTAGATCACATGCAATTCACTCACTCACACCGACACACAAGATTCGACTAAACAAAGGCGTGTGGATGTGTGTGTGAGACAGATCGTTCCAGCCATCGAAATCAACCACAAATACAAAGATTTAAAAACGGATGGCGGACCGTTCGTTACAAGAATGGGACGACTCTGTGGTCGATTTCGGTGGACGAATGACGAAGAGTTTAGCTTAATAATATAAGAATAATATTTTAGCTTCATTCAAAAGAGCTGAAGTCCACAAAGAAAGTCTTGAAGAATTATTACGTAAAAGATAGTTACTAATAATACACGATAGATGTCGCTAGTCCACTTAAATATGTCTCAACTAAAATAATTACAGTCGATTACAAGTTTAATTTCAGTGTGTAAAAACACGAAATTAACCATCTTATAGCCATTAGTAGGTTTACCTATACTGGTCGTAAGATGCTTAAATTCTATATTTAAATTAATAATAATAATCTACAACAACCCCCTTAGACAATGTATGAACGCTAGTATTATATTCTCTCGGAACGTTAAATCATAATATTATATGCAGAGACTTAGAGATTATAATAGTAGGTATAAAAATCCGAAAAAAGGACATACCTAACCTCAAAAAGTTAGCTGATCGACCAAAAACTTAGCCATTTTTTTCAGCGTTATCTACAGGGTATGGGCAGACGCTAATTTAACGTTCACGAAAGACGCTAATTGAAGACAAAATGACATAATTACGCTTCGTTTTCTACAAGGAGTTTATACTTCAAACAGTTTGTATATAATAAGTATATAAACTCCTTGGTGTCATCAGAATGACAGTTTAGTTAGGTCACGTGGTTGTGTTTCAGTCGATCCCATACATTTAAAATTATCTATTCTACATTCTGTTCTAATTATCTAAGTCCCCAGAACTGGCCATTTGTTAGGTTATTTTTGTATGAAACTAACTTTGGCATATTTTGTTTTCTTGTCATACCTGCTTTGCTAAAAATTCAAAATTAAAAACAATTGTTCCACTTTCATTAATCCAGTTTCAGGATGAATTCATTGTACGGAAGGAAAAAAATCGTTACGACAAAAGTTGCTAACAGCTCTGTAAATTGGTAGATTTTTTCCTCACGGGTTGCCTTACAGCTTCCAAAACCGTGATACGGTCCCAGGGTACCCAGCACAAGACCAAGTCTCCCTCTTTTAACCGATGGCATTTGTGAGGCCATACCTAACGAGTGGCCAGTTCTGAGGTATATTTAGATGGAAATGTCGGATTATGTACCTACATAAGCTTTTAATTATAAAAAAAGTCTTTGGTACATGACCATGGTTGCCATCCGTGAAGATATACACAATCTGTGAAAATTTCAAGTGTCTACCTATTACGGTTCAAAAGATACAATCCTGTGATAGACGGACGGACAGAGGAGCCTTAGTAATTTGGGGGGGGGGGGGGGGGGTAAACACAATTATTCTCAATTAGTCACAATGTGTGTCCAGATTAGACTCGGAAACATTTTGATGGAATTATCAGTGATTATAGATTTATACGTACATACCTCCACGCCTGTTTCACAAAGAGGTAGGCAGAGAAGTATGTAGAAATAAAACGTTTTGCTTCATCTTATTATCTCAAGCGTTACCGAAGATAATAATCAATGAGTGATATTTCCATAGGGGGGTAAGGGGAGAACGGAATAAGATCTATCAGACCCCAAATGTCATCCTCACCTGCACGCTTGGTAACCTCTGCTAGACAACAAGAGCCTGAAGACCTAAATAGTCTCAAAATGTCTGGTGCAGAAGGCAAGGGGAAACCACTGCACTATTCTTCCCAAGAAAGTTAAACATGGCGAGTCAATACAAGGTGCGTCGCGTTGTGGACCGCCGTGATTAACCACGACTGCTCTGTCAAGAGCACTACGACTGAGAAGAAGATATTTGTATGAGCGAAACTAGCGCGGAGAGCTATTCATAAACACTCTTATTAATAAACTCGAAGTAGCGATGTAGTAACTATACTGTATTTCGTCTCCGTCTAATTCATTATGATAGACGGAGACGAAACACAGTTTAGTTACTACGTCGCTACTTCGAGTTTATTAATAAGAGTGTTAGGCCCACTTGCGCGTTCCTGGGTTATCCTATTAAACTCTGGGTTAGTTGCAAATCAAGGGTTAAAGTAATAATTTATTACCGCTAATTATTAGTTTGATTTGCAACTAACCCAGAGTTTAATAGGATAACCCAGGAACGCGCAAGTGGGCCTTAGAGTCTAAAATTTTGAAAAAAATAGGGAAAAAGGGCCTTTTTATAGTTTACAGGAAAACTTAAGCAAAAACCCTGTTTTAAAGTTCTGACCGATAAAGAGCGTGAGCTGTACACGCAACTTGACCAATTTTTTTACTATGTATAATATATTTATTTCAGTATGGCATTTCATGAATAGCCATGAACTAAATAACGAAATTAAACTCAATTTCGCGTTTATTTCACACCTATTCATGAAATTAAAAGTATAAATATTTTTAGCTATATTAAAGTTGTAGTTATTATTTTAGTTGAGACATATTTAAGTAAAGTAGCGACATCTATCGTGCGTTATTAGTAACTTACAAAATAGTCCTTCATGTGGTTGTATGATCTTAAATACTTATTCACTCTTATTAATAAACTCGAAGTAGCGACGTAGTAACTAAACTGTGTTTCGTCTCCGTCTATCATAATGAATTGCAGATTTGTTAGACGGAGACGAAATACAGTTTAGTTACTACATCGCTACTTCGAGTTTATTAATAAGAGTGTAAGTGTTTCGGAGATAAGAAATGGACGGATTGTCGTATATTTTCTTTAATAAAATTTAAACTGTGCATTTTCAAATTATAAAAATAATATATATTTATATTCCTTTTAACGAGCCATTTCATTTGATATATGGGATATTTGATATTTCTTTTACGTCTTACTTTTACCCCCAAAATTGAAATTTGATTATTTACGCTATACGTCCGTGATTGGGTCATGAAACTCTATATATGTACCAAGCTTCAACTTTTTCCGTCCAGTAGATTCAGAGAAAATAAGCCGTGACAGACGGACACACAGACACATGAGTGATCTATAAGAGTTCCCATATTTTCTTCGGAACTCTAAAAATTACACAAATATATCTAATTGAATTTACAACAATTTTTGTCTATTTTTCACAATATTGGTCCAAAGAAAGGAAATGCTGGCAGAGGACGACCTAGATGTACTTTTATTGAACATATAAACAATTTATTGATCAAAGGCAATGTTAAAAGTACACACAATCTCCAAACATGTATGAAAGGTATGATAAATATAAAAGAAGCGAAAGAGGTATGTCAGGATCGTAGCAAGCCTGATAGATATATTTGTCCAGAATATACCTATTACGAAACGATTTGATGAAAATTTCAGTGATATTATATATTAGATAGGTAATTAATTTGATTCACATAACAATATAAAAACCTTAAATCTAATCTAAACATTAAACATAACCAAATAAACCAAGTCCGCGTGGAACAGTGGCAAAAATACTGGCTATATTTCACCGCTGAATCGCGATGCTGATTCGTTGAGCGAGGAAGCAGCCAGTACTCTTGTCACCAGAAGAGATGATCAGTCGAGGGGAAATATCTTAAATAAACTTTTTGGTGAGACAGGGCTAATGTGTCCATCGGGTCTCTTGCCGTCTTCTCGGATTATTCCCGTTGGCTCTAGGAGAGCAGGGATTTCTATTGATGCAAGAGCCCTTTTGATGGTATCATTGAGGGAGCTATGCGAGAAAGCCTGCCTGCACTTTTTAATGCAGAAAAGTCCGTGAATTCTAAATTGATCAACCTCCTTTCCACATGGACATCTATGTTCGCAACATCCTGGTGCTCCTAACCTATTTAGATTTTACACAAACTTTTAGATAGACAAGACACGCCAGTTTAAATGATATCATCCGTCGGGCTCTTGTCAGCAGCAATGTGCCAGCCGTTTTAGAACCAAATGGTTTGGCACGTGATGATGGCAAGAGACCCGATGGCATGACAGTTGCACCATGGAAAATGGGGCGGTCACTAGTATGAGATGCTACATGTGTAGATACTTTTGCAACGTCCCATATACAGCGTTAAAAGCTGGCAATGCGGCCTACAATGCTGAAATGGCCAAACGTCGCAAATATGCATCTCTTCCAAAAGAATACATATTTGAGGCGTTTGGAGTGGAAACAATGGGTGAAAACTGAATCTGCTTTTGTTTCATTTCCGTATCTCAAGCGGTAACGAAGTGAGTGATAGTTGTATAAGTATACATACATACAACCACATGAAGGACTATTTTGTAAGTTACTAATAACGCACGATAGATGTCGCTACTGTACTTAAATATGTCTCAACTAAAATAATAACTACAACAGAACTTTAATATAGCTAAAAATATTTGGCTCTGTGAAGTTGGCACCCCCAAATTCGATTTTTCAGTTTTTTTTCATCAGGTTCGTTTGTCCATCGTTAGTCCACGTTTGTCCACCAAAAATTTTTTTTTGTCCACCTCTCAAAAAAAAAGTTATAAAAAAAAATAAAATTGGGGTGGAAGTTGGCACCCCCAAATGCGAATTTCCATTTTTTTTTCATCACGTTTGTTTATCCATCGTTAGCTAGTCCACGTTTGTCCACCAAAATTTTTTTTTTGTCCACCCTCCAAAAAAAAGTTATTTAAAAAAACTAAAATTGAGGTGGAAGTTGGCACCCCCAAATGCGAATTTTCAACTTTTTTCATCAGGTTCGTTTGTATATCGTTAGTCCACGTTTGTCCACCAAAAATTTTTTTTGTCCACCCTCCAAAAAAAAGTTATTCAAATAAACATATTTCACTTTGACGGGGGATCTCTAGCTTCCTAGGGGTGGATTCTCTTCTCTGAGGGGTTGGATCGTTTGCCCACTTTATAAACTTGATTTTAAAACCTTTAGTGTAGTTTGAACGTACCCGGAAATTCAGTTTCTATCGTTTTTTTCATAAAAAATGTTTATTTGAATAATTTTTTTTTGAAGGGTGGACAAAAAAAAATTTTTGCTGGACAATTGTGGACTAACGATGTACAAACGAACCTGTTGAAAAAAAGTTGAAAATTCGCATTTGGGGGTGCCAACTTCCACCTCAATTTTAGTTTTTTTTTAATAACTTTTTTTTTAAGGGTGGACAAAAAAATTTTTGGTGGACAAACGTGGACTAACGATGGATAAACGAACGGGATGAAAAAAAATTAGAATTTCGCATTTGGGGGTGCCAACTTCCACCCCCAATTTTTATTTTTTGAATAACTTTTTTTTGAGAGGTGGACAAAAAAAATATTTTGGTGGACAAACGTGGACTAACGGTGGACAAACGAACCTGATGAAAAAAAACTGAAAAATCGAATTTGGGGGTGCCAACTACACACAGCCAAAATATTTGTACTTTTAATTTTTTAAACAGATGTGAAATAAACGCGAAATTAAGTTTAATTTCGTTATTTAGTTCACGTCTGTCCAAAATATATTTTATAATTGAAGTAAAACAAAATAAAAGGTTAAATCTCGCCTCTGATGACCCCAGAGCTGGTGCATACTTCGCTCAAAGAATCTGTATAGCCGTAATGCGGCCAGCATCTTGGGCACCATGCCACAAGGCGAACATTTAGAAGGGATATTTTTCATGACATAACTCTTTTTTT
Source organism: Nemapogon koenigi (assembly GCA_963924495.1). NCBI lineage: Eukaryota > Metazoa > Arthropoda > Insecta > Lepidoptera > Tineidae > Nemapogon > Nemapogon koenigi. The sequence continues at coordinate 6,856,641 of OZ004656.1, forward strand.
TTTAAAATTTAATATTAGATTAGTTTTAACAATGACGTACTATAAGAGTTTTAAGGATTTTGTTACTAAAATATGTAAATGTCTATATATTTATAAAATGTGTACCTAACAATAAAAAAAAAATATTGAATTGTTCGTCTGCAATTTTAAAATTAAATAAATGGCCAAGTTGCGAGTTTTCTATTTGTTTCAAAATGTTAGACTCGGAGGTAAGGATTGGGAAACGGTAAATTTTTAGGTTTCCGTACCCAAAGGGTAAAAACGGAAACCCTATTACTAAGGCTCCGCTGTCCGTCCGTCTGTCTGTCCGTCTGTCACCAGGCTGTATCTCATGAACCGTGATAGTTATATTTCTGTTGCCGCTATAACAACAAATACTAAAAAACAGAATAAAATTAATATTTAAGAGGGCTCCCATACAACAAACGTGATTTTCTTTAATATGCATTTTAAAATTATATTAATAATATAACGAGTCCTTTCATTGGATATGTCACCATCACTCTGTGCATCATGTTCTCTTCAATATGGACTGGCTGCAAGTGGACACTGTTACGATGTCTCTGGCTACACCGCAAGGTATAAAGGCCGTGAAGATGTGTTTGTTTGTTTGTTTTTTGTCTCAGTACAACATTTTACCAGTTTTCGTAAAATACCTCCTTAAATGTTGTATTTAAAAAAACAACTTACCTTCGTTAATTTCAATTGTTTCAACGGTTTCATTGGTTGTTACAGTTTGTGAGGATTCCTGAAACAAAGAGCGTGTTAATGATGTGTACCATCTAAAGATTCTCAAAAATTTGAATAATTTGAATATCCTCAAATTCTACGAACTTTTTAGTGAACAATTTAAAAAAACTTTATTTAGTTAAAACTCAAAATAAAGAATAAACTGAGACTAAAAATAGTACACTCAATACATAGGTCGTCCTCTGCCAGCATTCATTTCCTTTCACTTCAGCCATATAAAACTTTTTAGTCAATCTCTCATCCTTCATTCTTTCAACGTGTCCAAACCAGCGTCAACTACTTTTCTTCATTTAGTCACAACATCATCTTTCAATTCCATTCTTCTTTAATGACGTCGTTGCGGATGCGGTCAATAAGCTTTTCTTTCAAAATTTATTTCAAATTGATAATAAAGCTTAAAATCTAAAAAACACACACATTTTGTCAATAACGCACACATGCGACAACCAAACTCGATACTACACTATCCACCTCCTCCTGGCTTCATCATCAGATCAGATCGATGGTACCAAATTATTGAATTGGCAAACTTTTCAACTTCCAAGATTTGTCATACATAGCTATAATAAAATACCTAATTAAATTACCTGCAAATGAATACTAGACAACTGTTTTGTGACTAACTCCAAACTTTGTTGTATAACTACAGGAAGTTGGGCCAAGGTAGCTAGCTGTGCTCTCATCTGTTGAAGTTGTTGGTCCACGGTCGCGTTGGGATCTAGATTAAATTAGATTAGATTAGTTTTAAGGGGTTCATAGCATCAATTTTCTTCTCGTGCTTCGGATGTCACAGCACGTCTTCTAAAAATAAGTGTTCTTGTTATTTTATCTAACTGGCCACTCGTTAGGCATAGCCTCACAAATACCATCGGCTAAAAGAGGGAGACTTGGTCTTTCGCTGGGTACCCTGTGACCGTAACCCGGTTTCAAGAGCTGTAAGGCAACCCGTAAAGAAAAACAAAATTTTTAGCTACATTTGTCCAAATAATACATATATAATCAACTAAAAGCCACTTACCGACCATATTCTGTATGCTTCCCAATATTTCCTGTGCTATTCTGTTCTGCTCCATGTCTTCTACAATTTCTTCTTGAGATTCCTTCTTCTCTTCTTCTTGTACTTCCTCCTTCTCTTCTGTTCTAGAATCTTCTAGAAGTATATCTGGTTCTTCAACTTCTAAAGGTGCTTCTTCCTTTGGGGGAGGTAGTGGTATACCTTCGAAAATAAACTACTATTTAAGTTTTAAAATTTATTTACATACTGGCTGCATTTCCCCACTGGATCGCGATGCTGATTCGTTGAGCGAGGAAGGAGCCAGCCCTCTTCTTGTCACCTGATCAGTCGAGGGGATAAATCTTTAATAAACTTTTTGTCATTTGAACTCCACTGACCTGGAGTTGCTACACCAAACGGCACAAATTTGTAGTTTTCAATAATTGAACTATATTTGCGCCGTTTGTTAGACTCTGCGATTTCCGCCGCAGCTCCCGCTTTGATTGCTGTTTCCCTGACGTACGTAGCATCCCATACAAGGGCCCGACCTCGCTCCCAGGGAATCAGAGTCATTCCATCGGGTCTCTTGCCATCACCGTGCCAAACCATTTGGTTCTAAAACGGCTGGCACATTGCTGCTGACAAGAGCCCGACGGATAATATCATTTAAACTGGCGTGTCTTGGTATGCGGCCAGCACTTGCGACTACATGATAGACCGTGGTGACCTAGTTGATATAAGTAATTTATTTTTGAAAGGATTTCCGGGAAGAATCCGGGAAGGATCCGTTAATCCTTTTTGACGTCAAATAAGGACAAACAAACAAAGCAAACAAACGCATTGAATATATTAGTAGGGATATGATTAGAACTTTGAATTGGAATAGTAACATAATCAACGGATTTAGTTGCGGTTTTCACTATTAGATAGCTTGATCCACGAGGAAGGTTTATGAGTATTAAACATGGACCTATCATGTTTAGGAGCTAAGCAGTATAAGTGAATCAAGTTAGAATATATAAAATACAGCTTTCCGTCCCCGGCTTCGACCGTAGAGATTTTAGAACAAAATAAAATACTTATAGTGAAAGAAACAGAATCGGATCTGATAGTTTCAGAAATTACCCCCTTTACATCCAAACTTACATCGAAGGTTTAAGATCAAATTTTCTTACCCGTATCTTCAAGATCTGGAACTTCACTTTCAGGTAAGGGGTCGACAGCTTCTAGAAACTGAGGTAGTTCTTCTGGAACTAGTATTGGATCTTCTCTCGGTATGGGTGGAGGGGACGGCTCGTTGGCTGCTCTCTGTTCCCAGGGTAGTGGACCGGTTTCGAAATCCTGAAAAATACATACTTTAAAACTTGTGTTCTATGCCTGATTTCCTGAAACCTTTTATTCAGTGTAGGCTTCGATCAATATTTTTTTATATGTTCAATAAAGTACACCAAGGTCGTCTCCTGTCAGCATTTCTTTCACTTCTGCCATATAAATATAATAAAAAAGAAGAATTTAGCATATACCTAGTTACTTATTTAATTTTTTTTTTAATTTATTTATAAAGCTTTTTATTTCCATATAACCTAGTTTTACAATTTAAATGTTAGTAACATACTTAAATAATATCTTAAATCTAGTGTTAGTTGTTATTATATAATGTTCTATTTAGGTATTTATTATATGGACCCCATTTGGGTATAAGCCTCCTCCATCTCTTTCCATTTATTCCTGTTTCTGCCAATGCTTGTCCAGAATTTACCAGCTACTGCGATCACATCATCAGCCCATCGTCCTTTTGGTCTGCCAACATTCCTTTTGCCTGGTGGACCTGTCCACTTTGTCGTCTGCAGCGTCCATATTTTGTCAGTGTATCTTGAGATGTGACCGGCCCACTGCCATTTTAACTTCCGTGCATTTTCGAGAGCATCTATAAACTTTGTTTCCTTTCTAATATCTTCACTTCTCACTTTATGCATTTTTCTCAGTCTTAAGATACTTCTCTCCATTGCACGTTGGTTTGTGATTATCTTGTTATTTATTTTATTGGTATATAGCCATGTTTGACTCGCATATGTTAGACTTGGTAAAATACTGGTATCCATAATTGTCTTCTTTATATTCATGCTATAATCTCCTTTTAGTATTTCTTTTTGTGCCCAGAACTGGTCACTTTTTCAATATATCTAAGTGAAATAGCTTATTTTTTCAATTGGATTTATTAAATAGAGGAATAAAGGATTATTTTGCCCCTATTTTCTCTTCACCAAGCTCTTAATTTTTTTTAAAGCGCTGCTATACCCATTACACTTCAATATATACATCGCGGTTTTTTGTAGCTTATTGAAAATTAAAAATTATTAATATTTTATTGTTTTTTCCCAATAAAAAAATCAAATAGATATATTGAATCAGTAACTATATGCTAAACTACAGTGACACAGGTGGATTATTTACAGAGAAATTGGGAATTGTTTATCCTGATCTATTTGGGATTTATCGACCGAATAGTCGGCGGCTAGTCAGTCATTTTGGGGCCGATTAGTCGTAAAGGTGCCCCACACATCGACATTGACCACAGATTCGTCGAATTCCTATAACAAATGGCCCGCCTAGATCTTATGGCGGGCGGAATGGGACATTTTCGGTGCCTACTTTAGTCGGGTAGTCGGCCATATCCATAGTCGGTAGATTACTAATATATATAGTGATGAAGTGACGGTAAAAATATGTACACTTACTTCAGATTTATAATCCGGTGCTACTTTAGGTTTTGGCTGTTTCACAATTTTCACTTTGTAAGGTTCCTGAAAAGTAATAAGTACATGAATATAAAAAACAGGCAAAGAAATGCGCAGCCAAAAATGCCAGACCCAGGCATACGTGGCAGCCAGTACAGTACAGCCAGCCCGGATATTCACAGGTCGCGAATCCATAAGAACCTTGTCCTGACAAATCGGTCTAGCCGTTCTCAAGTGATGCCCGTCATAGTTTTTCAATAATTTAAAAAGTATTGCGACTAAAATGAAGAAAAAAAGAAAAATCTATCATCACGCCTTTTATTCCAAGAGGGGTAGGCAAAGACAATCGAATGCTATTAGCCACGACACGATCCTGACATACCTCGTTCACTTCTTTTATATTCATCATACCTTTCATACATTCAAATTCAAATTCAATACATTTTTATGTTCAAAAAAAGTACACTTAGGTCGTCTTCTTCCAGCATTTCCTTTCACTTCAGCCATATAAACCTTTTTAGTCAATCTTTCATCCTTCATTCTTTCAACGTGTCCAAACCAGCGTAAACTACTTTTCTTCATTTTAATTTTAACATCATCTTTCACTCCGCATTCTTCTCTAAAGACAACGTTTATTCCGATTTCTTAAATGAATAACAACAAATAATACGAACGTTTTAAACACGTCTTTTCACTTCATAGTTTTATTTGGAACTGATATTTTATAATTATTTTTGTCCATCAAATCTATTTGGCATAATATCACGGATATATTTTGCATTCATCTATGCCAAGGTCTGTCAATATATTGTTGTTTATAAGTCGTTAAAAAACCGGTCAAGTGTGAGTAGCCATACAAAAATAAATTGGCGCGAGACTCACACTTGACCGGTTTTTGTTATTTGATTATACTATTAGACGTTTGTATATTGCCATCATATAGATCAAGCAAAAAACGCCTAAAAAAAAACAAGTTTCTTGTATGGGGACCTCCTTTAATTTTTAATTTAATTTAATTTTTATTATTGTTGTTATAGCGCCATAGTAATACACACTGTGAAAATTTCAAGTGTCTACCTATTACGGTTCAAAAGATACAGTTCTGTGACGGACGGACAGCGGAGCCTTAAGTAGGCCACACATTGGTCCGGCATCGCACCGAAAATTTCCATTCCAGCCGCTATGATGATCTAGGCGGACCTTTCGTTACAAGAATTAAACGAGTCTGTGGTTGGTTTCAGTGGACTGTACAGTGACGCGTCGGGGATTGGACGAATGTGTGGCCACCTTTAGTAATAAGGTTTCCATTTGCACCCTTTGGGTAATTAACCCTAAAAATGGGTGCTTGTCGGCCATCTGCAGGCGTATTTTGTGTAGGTGTTTATGTACATACCTTCATATCTTCCTCACTATCAAGGTACCCATAATAACCAAATCTGATTTTTGGTACAGGCCTCTTAGGTTTTTGTAAAAATGTGGTCCACTTCTTCTGGTTCTTCTGTCTTTCCTCTTTAGTTTTGAAGAATTCCTCGTTCAAAGCTTTCAATACTTCAGAGTCCTTTAGATTTTCCACTATAGGCTTGATTTTCATGAAATCAACGCTGGAATCGTCGGGCTTTGTCATATGTGATGCTAACACCCGTTTTAAACTGCCATTTTCAACCATATTCGTGAAATAAAAAAGTGTTCCAATGTCAGTATATTTTGTAGGATATACCTCATAGCTAAGGACCTCCACATGCCACGACCCAGACACACCTCTCTTGCTTCATTCGGATTCATACATACATTGACTCACGCCTGAATCCCACCGGGGTAGACAGAGACTAAGGACCTCCACATGCCACGACCCAGACACACCTCTCTTACTTCCTCCAGATTCATACATAGGTACATATACTCACGCCTGAATCCCACCGGGGTAGACAGAGACTAAGGACCTCCACATGCCACGACCCAGACACACCTCTCTTGCTTCCTCCAGGTTCATACATACTTATACTCACGCCTGAATCCCATCGGGGTAGACAGAGACTAAGGACCTCCACATGCCACGACCCAGACACACCTCTCTTGCTTCCTCCAGGTTCATACATACTTATACTCACGCCTGAATCCCATCGGGGTAGACAGAGACTAAGGACCTCCACATGCCACCACCCAGACACACCTCTCTTGCTTCCGCCAGATTCATACAATACATACTTATACTCACGCCTGAATCCCACCGGGGTAGACAGAGACTAATATGCCATTTAAACTTTTTTAAACAAACATAAATGATGGATTGTATGACAAAGACACATAATGTAATGTTTTTAGATATGGTATGCATGAGTGAGAACAATAATGGTTGAAATAGCGTTATTATGTGTACCTATATGTATACGAAACGAACCAAAAATGCATTGAGAAGCAACCAACTTTAAAAGTGAGCCTAAAAAGCAGAGTACCGTATGAACCTCGTTCTTCGGAGGACACGTAAAGCCGGTGTCCTACTACTTGGGGAAACTTTTAAATGCTCAAAACGTGATTATGAGAAATTGAGAATGGTAGATAATGGTTTAGCATTTTTGATCAATGTTCTTAACTAACTAATACCTCAAAAATGAAGAAAACTTGTCATAAAACACAGAGACTATCATTGAGGAGAGAAACACCAGTAACAATGTCCACTTTTTGCCTCTTGTGCTTATTAAACTGAACAGATGGTAAGCCTGGTCATAAGAATTTTTAGTACAAGTACGGAATAAATTTTGGCGCTGTATTTTAATGTAATAAGGTGAATTATATGAAATCGATATGGTTTTGGATGGTGCATGTTAGATGGAGCGGGAATGGGGCGAAATTTTACACTGTTAGTTTTAATTGAAGGATAATATAACTTACCCCATAACATGAGCTTCTCGTAACATTTCCGCTTCCCCTGATATCAGTTCGGCAATTTTTTCCTCAGTCATGCCTGGTTTAACGATTTCATCTACAAAACAATAAAAATAATATCCTTATCATCTCTCTCAATGATAGCATCTAATGAACCGCCAGGTGATTCCACGTGACGCCTTTGTGATATACGCACGCGTCCACCAGGACGTCATGGGGAATCCAGTTTAATCCCGCCCGCGCTGTAATAGTTGTGATTAGTCTGTGATTAATAGGACATATTACGGCCGGCGGGAGCATTCTACCTACCGATCAATCGGCTTATTGTTACTGTGACGTCTTTTTTTTTGACATTGGCGGAATCATCAAAACCCTGATGGAGCCATTTTGAAAAAAAAATAGAATAGAATAGAACCGCCAGGTGTAGTGTAGCACGTGATGCAAAAGGCCTGACAGTATGACTCTCGTTCCTTGGTCAAAAGGTATAGGATGCTATCTGTGTCGATACATTGGATAAAGGCACTTCACCAAGAGTGGGAGCGGCAGCAACATCCGCTGAAAATTCAAACTGCGTAAATATGGTTCCTTAGGACAAGAATACATATTTGTGCCGTTTGGAATTGAGACAATGGGCCCATGGGGTTCCGAAGCAAGTAAGCTTTTTAAACATCTTGCCTCTGATCTCATAAAATAATCAGATCGTATCAGCTTGGCGATACAGGGCTAATGTTTTGGGGACCCTGTTGCAGGACAGCGATCTTGAGAGGGTTTGTTATTTGTTGTATTCTCTCACGTTTAAACAGAGAAATTGATCGACATGTTTTTTTGCACAGAGTTAAGAAACTCCTTCGGGATAATTTCTTATGTAACATGTCAAAATTTTCCACGAGCGAACCTGAGCGGAAATCTAGCTGAGTAATAAAGACTTTTGTATTTCTGGATATAGTCCAGAAAATTCATTCTAGAATTAAAAGAGATAACAATTTATTAAAAGGGGGTAAGTTAGGTATACTTACTTATTATCTTATTATCTATTATTACATTATCTTCCATTCCATTGATTATTCCTTGAGTGGTTCCAAAAACTTCATTTTTATCAAATCCATTCATTTTAGCTTCCATATGAAACACATTAGTTACTTCACCGTTAATATTATCGTACTTAGTTTTAACTTGCTCTATTATTTCTTCTTCTTTGTTCAAAATAGTTTTTAATTTTTCATCATTTATTTCTATTTCTTTCTCAAGAGCTACAATGTTTTCTTGTTTGAAGTTATTTTCTGTCGCTTTGGTTTTTTCTACTTCCGATTTAAATAACTCGTTTTGCTTATCAATGGCAAATGCTGGCTCTGAATTGTATGGCGTTGTACACATGCCAACTTGTTCTTTATATTCCTTTATACTTTTAATAGTTTCGTCGATAGCGGATGCCAGAAGTGATGATTTTCGTTCGATGTCTATAATGTCTTCCTAGAATTTAAATTTTAATTAATATCATGGCATTAGTTGTAAAGTAATTCATTGAATTATTAGTTTGAGTATTTATATTGCAGATGATCAAATCAAATCTAGTATCTGGTGTAAGTATGTTACTTGATCAGTCCCACTCCGATCAAAATTATTGTGTGAAAATCCAAAAATTCATCACCACATGCAATAATATCGATATTTACCTTATTTTCGTCTGCGGTGCTTAAGCCATGCTTACTAAAAGCGGGTGTCGAATTATTTGCAAGAGCCGAAGCAATGGGTGTGTCATAGGTAATACTTTCGATAGTAGTTTCTATATGTGGTATTAATTTCTTTTTAACAATGTTTGGATCCTCGTGATCTTCGGGCATGGGATCGGGATTTGGTATTTCGTCTATTGGTGCAATAGTGCCAAGTTGGCTTTCTTTTAGTGGGAGTTCTAATCTGAACATGTATTCGTCAGTTAAAGGTGTTGGGGGGATGTGAGAAGGCGTCGGTGTTTTGATGGTATCACTAAAGTTGATTTCGAATGACGTTTGTGATTTTAATTTTGATTGTCCGTTATTATTTAAGTCTAGTGATAATTTTTTTCTTAGATCTTCGCTTTCGATGTTAGTTTGAATATTTTCAGTAACCTTAGTTTCTTGAGTTGTTGCAGTCATTACTTTCTCAGTTACTTCTTCATTCACGAGACCATTTTGCTGAATTTCAGTGATGTTCTCATGTACATCTGAAGTTTCTTTCATTTGTAAATTTGCAGTAAAACTTGATTCCTGTGTGATATTTTCATGTACTTCTGAAGTTTCTTTCGTTTGTAATTTTGCAGTAAAACTTGATTCCTGTGTGATGTTTTCATGTAATTCTGAAGTTTCTTTTGTTTGTAAATTTGCAGTAAAACTTGATTCCTGTGTGATGTGTTCAAGTACTTCTGAAGTTTCTTTCGTTTGTAAATTTGCAGTAAAACTTGATTCGTGTATAACCTCTTCTGATTTGAATGCAACTGTAGCTGCAATCTCTTTTGATAGAGTACATTCAGTTTCTAACAAAGCTTTGGACTTATTTGACTCTAATGTGGTGTCACATGTAGCATCTTGTATTGTAACTGATTCATATTCAGCTGCTAGTTTTTCTACCTCCTCTAAATTATACTGGTTACGTTCACTAATATTTTCAGGTTCCACAATAACCTTCGCTTCACTTACAAGCGCAGTCTCTTTTAGTATGGTATTCTGAGAAATTTCACTATCAAACGTTTCACTATTGTATGTGTCAGAAAAGTTTTGCAATAAGATTGCGGTTTCATTTTCAACGCTAGATGTTTTTCGACTGCTTTTGGTGATATCTTGTAAATCTGTTATTGTATCGCTAATTGGTTCGCAAGTTATTATTGCTATGTTCGATTTAGCCATAGCATCTTCTAGAGATATTTCTAGATTATCTTCTTTAATTGCCTCTTGTTCTATTGAAGCACTTTCAACGACACCAATTACACTATTTGTTTCTGTTGACTGATAGTTCTGCGAAATATCGATTCCATCATTAATTATGGCCTCTTTATTAGTATAAACATGAGCTTCTACTATAGCTATATAAGTTTGTGCATTTGATTCGTTGGTTGTTTTAGTTGTTTCTTCATATTTTTCCTCTTGAGTATGTTTAGCTTCCTTTAACTGTTTAATTTCCTTTATTTGACTGATTGTGGCATCTACTATAGATTTGGATTTAATTTCTTCAACTTTTATGTCTTGTGAAAGTATTTCTTGTTTGACTTCGGTATTATTGATAAAAGTGTTTTCGTTGCTAACAATTTGTTCATCAATTTTATTATTTTCAGTTTCAACATTTTTTTGTAACTCAATTACGACAGCGTCCATTTTTTCTATCAATTCTTCGGACTTTTTTGACGTCATTTGTGCCATTTTCGATCCCGATAATACTTTTTGTCCTTTAATTTCTTCATCAAAAATAGATTCGATATTATCTGTTACATTCGATTTTTTTTCAATATGTTCCTTTTCTTTCTCTTGAATTGAGGATATTTTTTGATCTTCACTATGTACAATTGATTCATTAGACTTAAGTGTATAATTATGTTCAGAAGTAACAAATTCTGTATTAATATTTTCTGTTTGTTTCACATCTTTAGACAAATCCTCCTTGCTGTTATATTTAGAAAGTGGTCTTTCATACAAGATTATTCTTGACAATGCCACCATTACGTCCGTCAAGTGAATGAAAAACGTTTTAAGTAACATATCTTGATGGTACGACGATTGTGCGCGACCTCTAATATTGGGAATGGTTTGTAATCCTAGAATATATGCTCGTTGCTCGGCAAGCAATTTTGAGGTAGTGGAGGTTTCTGTAGTTTCTTTCAAATTTTGTTCGTTTTGAGATGACATTGTTTTCTTTACGCTCTGTTGAGATGTCGAACTTTCTTTTCTGGATGTTTGAGAAAGTTTTTTTTCATCCATAACTTTCGTTCTTGAATTGTCGTTGATTTGATGTTCTTGAATAGATGATGCTATTTCTTTAGACACCAAATCTGAGCTTGTAACCTCTTGATGCTCAGAAACTTTTATTGTATTAGCAGACATAACTTCTGTTGATGTTGCTGAATTATTTAAAGATAAAAGATCTTCCTTGGTCTCTTTAATTTCATTTACCATATTTGATACATTTTGAGTATTTTCTATATTTTCGTTAATATTAGTTTCTGTTTTTAAAACTGTTTCGTTTATAAATGAACTAGTAGATTCAGAAATGTTTCCGACGTTTTCCTGTTTATTTTCTACTAAACTTGTCATTTTCAAAGATTCAGATTTCGAAGTAGTTTCGTGAAGTTCAACATCAATTTCGGTTTTAATTTCTTCAGTTACACTTATGGCTTTCTCTATACTTTCCTCAACAAGAAAACAAGCTGTTTCTTCAATTTTCGTAATATCTAATTCGCTGTTCATCTTTTCTTCATATTTCATTTCGTTTATAGTCATTTTTTCTTCAACCATACTAGAACTTTCTTCAATACTTTCAATATTTAAATCACTTTTCGTATGTTCTTCACGTGCAAACCCCAATTTCGTTCGTTTCTGATTCGATTTGATTACACCAACATATTGCGGTGATATAGGAAGTTTGAATATTGTGTCTTTGTAGAGATCTTCGTCGGTTATTTTTGGGAATTCATCTTGGTAGTCGGGGTTGAGAATTATAGGATTTTCCAGAGGTGGTACTTGTACTATAGGTTCTGTAGAAAAGGGCCGGTAAGGTTTAGTTTGTGGTTGGAAAGGTGAAGCTGTGTTAGATCTAAGATTGGGTACCTCAGATGGTTGAAACATGTGATCTATATCTTCTGAAGCTTCTATTGGTTGAAAGGCTGTCCCTTCAAGATTGTCAAACGGGCCTCTGTGAAAAGAAACATCATAAAATCATAATTAAAAATTATATTTTACATTTGCATTAGCGATAATTTAATTTTTACAGCGATAGAGATTTGCCGCTAGCATGCTCTCATGGAGCATAACCATTACCAGGTTTAATAAAGCTGTGAATTTTTTAAAAGTCAATTGAATTTACAAGTATATTAAAAATTATTTCAAAATTAATATGATATTGACACGATACTGAATTTGCATTTTAAAAAAGTGTACCGACTTCAAACATTATGCACTGAAAAGTGTTTCCGCACAAGTCACTATAAAAAAAACCCAATTCGCTTCAAGTGTTCCTATAAAATTTGAAGAATTTCTCCAGGACCCTATCATCAGATCCTGACCTGATGACCATGAGACCAAATTTTTAGTTCATCTGTACTTTGTACTTAGACATATAATTAGCGTTCCAAGGCTTGTGGAACAGTCATATAAAAATATAGTACACAATAAAAAAAACGAGCGAGCCTTACAATAGTCGCATATGATGTGTAACATCCGATATCTCACCTTGGTACATGCACACACTGTTGGCTGACAGTACCAACCTCTCGGAAAATGTGTTGGTACCATCTGACGGCCAACATTAGCACCACATGCGCTCATTGGTCAAATAAAATAGCGCGTGCTTCCGCGGATTTCTGTTACACACTTCCGTTCCTTTTCAAGAAATTACTCCCACAGATTGCAGGAAAGCGAGAGGAAAGATGTTACACATCAAAAAGAAAACGTGTATTAGTTGCACACGCGTAAGAAGTGAAACTTGTTTTGTTTATAATAATTAAGAACTCCCTTCATAAATTTTGTCCCATACTAATTACATGCTGCAGCTATATTATGTAAATTATGCGATAACTTTATTTCTTGGGTTCGAAATTTTTTTTTCTAAATATTGATATGTTAAACATGATATAAACGAAAATTTTCAAAATCAATTAAACTTAAGTTGAGCCCTGAAGGCTAAATATAAATTAACTTTAAAAAAAATGTGTACTGACTTCATGCACTGAAAAGTAAGAAATAATAATATTTCGTCGTAGAATTTGAAGACGGTTGGTACCAAATTAGAAACAACCTTTATACTTTTACAATATGTAACTTACTTTCATGCTTCTTATTCCATACCCAAGTCTCGCTTCCATAAGTGATGGAACTAAAACAGCATTATGTATATTAATTTTACTTTTAGTTGTAAGTTGTGTGTTGTTTACATTGTTTAGTCCACCAAATACCTTGCTTCCCGCTTTCACTCTCCTTTCCACTTCTTGCTCTAATTTACATCCTTTCACACAAATGTTACACTCCGTCCTTTCATCATCCTTTTCTAATACTTTTAATTTGGAATTTGAATTTGGATTTGAATTAATTTTCCATGAATTTCTTCTCGCATTCCTCGTTCAAAAGTGCAACCAGGCTTATAAAAACCTTAAATCTAATCTTAGTGGAATAGTGGCAAGAATACTGGCTGCATTTCCCCGCTGAATCGCGATGCTGATTCGTTGAGCGAGGAAGGAGCCAGCCGTCTTGTCACCCAGTCGAGGGGATATGTCTTTAATATTTTTTTTGTCATTTGAACCCCACGGACCTAGAGTTTCTACACCCGTTTGTAGTTTTCAGAGGATCATGTAATCAGAGTCATTCCATCGGGTCTCTTGCCGTCTTCCCGGATTATTCCCGTTGGCTCTAGGAGAGCAGGGACATCTATTGACGCAAGAGCCCTTTTGATGGATGGCTTATTTATATTTAATAAAAAAAATCTTACTTCTTTTTATATGCTGGAAACCGCATTATTCCAAACACAGTTTTAATAACACAAACTAACTCACAACACTTCTCGTATCACTTCTAATAATGATTAAAATATAATTTGATGACTATTATTTTTATTTATAAAATCAATGCCGCGGTATTGATTGACAATTTTAAAAGTTATTTTTGAGCTCGGCCTATATTGGTAGCCAAAAACGCACAAGCGCGTGTCTAAATACAACGATACCCTAATTGAGGAGTATGCGAAAAAATCTGACTATATTGGAGTGTTACGGGTGCATTACGTGTTACGGTTCCAGGGTACCCAGCGGAATACCAAGTCTCCCTCGTTTAGCCGATGGTATTTGTGAGGCTATACCTATCGAGCCTCTAAGTGTGGTTTGTCGAATTGTGTACGATGTCATTAGAGAAGAATGCGGAGTGAAAGATGATATTGTGACTAAAATGAAAAAAGTTGTTAACGCTGGTTTGGTTACGTTGAAAGAATGAAGGATGAAAGATTGACTAAAAAGGTTTATATGGCTAAAGTGAAAGGAAATGCTGGCAGAGGATGACCTAGGTGTACTTTTAATGAAGATGAAGCGCAAGATGTATGTCAGGATCGTAGCAAATGGCATTCGATTGTTTCTGCCCGTGCCTATCCCTCTTGGGATAAAAGGCGTGATGATAGATAGATAGATAGAATTTGTACCTGGATACAGTCAGCATAAGAATATTTCCGCATTCCACTATCACATCATGACATTGTTCATGAGTAAGACCTTTGGTAGTTGTACCATTTATATACAATATCTCATCACCATTTTGGACACCTGCTTTTTCTGCCGCACTACCTGACTGTACCTAAAAGAAAAATATATATATGTATGAATCTGGAGGAAGCAAGAGAGGTGTGTCTGGGTGGTGGCATGTGGAGGTCCTTAGTCTCTGTCTACCCCGGTGGGATTTAGGCGTGAGTATATGTATGTATGAATCTGGAGGAAGCAAGAGAGGTGTGTCTGGGTGGTGGCATGTGGAGGTCCTTAGTCTCTGTCTACCCCGGTGGGATTTAGGCGTGAGTATATGTATGTATGAATCTGGAGGAAGCAAGAGAGGTGTGTCTGGGTGGTGGCATGTGGAGGTCCTTAGTCTCTGTCTACCCCGGTGGGATTTAGGCGTGAGTATATGTATGTATGAATCTGGAGGAAGCAAGAGAGGTGTGTCTGGGTGGTGGCATGTGGAGGTCCTTAGTCTCTGTCTACCCCGGTGGGATTTAGGCGTGAGTATATGTATGTATGAATCTGGAGGAAGCAAGAGAGGTGTGTCTGGGTGGTGGCATGTGGAGGTCCTTAGTCTCTGTCTACCCCGGTGGGATTTAGGCGTGAGTATATGTATGTATGAATCTGGAGGAAGCAAGAGAGGTGTGTCTGGGTGGTGGCATGTGGAGGTCCTTAGTCTCTGTCTACCCCGGTGGGATTTAGGCGTGAGTATATGTATGTATGAATCTGGAGGAAGCAAGAGAGGTGTGTCTGGGTGGTGGCATGTGGAGGTCCTTAGTCTCTGTCTACCCCGGTGGGATTTAGGCGTGAGTATATGTATGTATGAATCTGGAGGAAGCAAGAGAGGTGTGTCTGGGTGGTGGCATGTGGAGGTCCTTAGTCTCTGTCTACCCCGGTGGGATTTAGGCGTGAGTATATGTATGTATGAATCTGGAGGAAGCAAGAGAGGTGTGTCTGGGTGGTGGCATGTGGAGGTCCTTAGTCTCTGTCTACCCCGGTGGGATTTAGGCGTGAGTATATGTATGTATGAATCTGGAGGAAGCAAGAGAGGTGTGTCTGGGTGGTGGCATGTGGAGGTCCTTAGTCTCTGTCTACCCCGGTGGGATTTAGGCGTGAGTATATGTATGTATGAATCTGGAGGAAGCAAGAGAGGTGTGTCTGGGTGGTGGCATGTGGAGGTCCTTAGTCTCTGTCTACCCCGGTGGGATTTAGGCGTGAGTATATGTATGTATGAATCTGGAGGAAGCAAGAGAGGTGTGTCTGGGTGGTGGCATGTGGAGGTCCTTAGTCTCTGTCTACCCCGGTGGGATTTAGGCGTGAGTATATGTATGTATGAATCTGGAGGAAGCAAGAGAGGTGTGTCTGGGTGGTGGCATGTGGAGGTCCTTAGTCTCTGTCTACCCCGGTGGGATTTAGGCGTGAGTATATGTATGTATGAATCTGGAGGAAGCAAGAGAGGTGTGTCTGGGTGGTGGCATGTGGAGGTCCTTAGTCTCTGTCTACCCCGGTGGGATTTAGGCGTGAGTATATGTATGTATGAATCTGGAGGAAGCAAGAGAGGTGTGTCTGGGTGGTGGCATGTGGAGGTCCTTAGTCTCTGTCTACCCCGGTGGGATTTAGGCGTGAGTATATGTATGTATGAATCTGGAGGAAGCAAGAGAGGTGTGTCTGGGTGGTGGCATGTGGAGGTCCTTAGTCTCTGTCTACCCCGGTGGGATTTAGGCGTGAGTATATGTATGTATGAATCTGGAGGAAGCAAGAGAGGTGTGTCTGGGTGGTGGCATGTGGAGGTCCTTAGTCTCTGTCTACCCCGGTGGGATTTAGGCGTGAGTATATGTATGTATGAATCTGGAGGAAGCAAGAGAGGTGTGTCTGGGTCGTGGCATGTGGAGGTCCTTAGTCTCTGTCTACCCCGGTGGGATTTAGGCGTGAGTATATGTATGTATGAATCTGGAGGAAGCAAGAGAGGTGTGTCTGGGTGGTGGCATGTGGAGGTCCTTAGTCTCTGTCTACCCCGGTGGGATTTAGGCGTGAGTATATGTATGTATGAATCTGGAGGAAGCAAGAGAGGTGTGTCTGGGTGGTGGCATGTGGAGGTCCTTAGTCTCTGTCTACCCCGGTGGGATTTAGGCGTGAGTATATGTATGTATGAATCTGGAGGAAGCAAGAGAGGTGTGTCTGGGTGGTGGCATGTGGAGGTCCTTAGTCTCTGTCTACCCCGGTGGGATTTAGGCGTGAGTATATGTATGTATGAATCTGGAGGAAGCAAGAGAGGTGTGTCTGGGTCGTGGCATGTGGAGGTCCTTAGTCTCTGTCTACCCCGGTGGGATTTAGGCGTGAGTATATGTATGTATGAATCTGGAGGAAGCAAGAGAGGTGTGTCTGGGTGGTGGCATGTGGAGGTCCTTAGTCTCTGTCTACCCCGGTGGGATTTAGGCGTGAGTATATGTATGTATGAATCTGGAGGAAGCAAGAGAGGTGTGTCTGGGTGGTGGCATGTGGAGGTCCTTAGTCTCTGTCTACCCCGGTGGGATTTAGGCGTGAGTATATGTATGTATGAATCTGGAGGAAGCAAGAGAGGTGTGTCTGGGTGGTGGCATGTGGAGGTCCTTAGTCTCTGTCTACCCCGGTGGGATTTAGGCGTGAGTATATGTATGTATGAATCTGGAGGAAGCAAGAGAGGTGTGTCTGGGTCGTGGCATGTGGAGGTCCTTAGTCTCTGTCTACCCCGGTGGGATTTAGGCGTGAGTATATGTATGTATGAATCTGGAGGAAGCAAGAGAGGTGTGTCTGGGTCGTGGCATGTGGAGGTCCTTAGTCTCTGTCTACCCCGGTGGGATTTAGGCGTGAGTATATGTATGTATGAATCTGGAGGAAGCAAGAGAGGTGTGTCTGGGTGGTGGCATGTGGAGGTCCTTAGTCTCTGTCTACCCCGGTGGGATTTAGGCGTGAGTATATGTATGTATGAATCTGGAGGAAGCAAGAGAGGTGTGTCTGGGTGGTGGCATGTGGAGGTCCTTAGTCTCTGTCTACCCCGGTGGGATTTAGGCGTGAGTATATGTATGTATGAATCTGGAGGAAGCAAGAGAGGTGTGTCTGGGTCGTGGCATGTGGAGGTCCTTAGTCTCTGTCTACCCCGGTGGGATTTAGGCGTGAGTATATGTATGTATGAATCTGGAGGAAGCAAGAGAGGTGTGTCTGGGTCGTGGCATGTGGAGGTCCTTAGTCTCTGTCTACCCCGGTGGGATTTAGGCGTGAGTATATGTATGTATGAATCTGGAGGAAGCAAGAGAGGTGTGTCTGGGTCGTGGCATGTGGAGGTCCTTAGTCTCTGTCTACCCCGGTGGGATTTAGGCGTGAGTATATGTATGTATGAATCTGGAGGAAGCAAGAGAGGTGTGTCTGGGTCGTGGCATGTGGAGGTCCTTAGTCTCTGTCTACCCCGGTGGGATTCAGGCGTGAGTATATATATGTATGAATTTGGAGGAAGCAAGAGAGGTGTGTCTGGGTGGTGGCATGTGGAGGTCCTTAGTCTCTGTCTACCCCGGTGGGATTTAGGCGTGAGTATATGTATGTATGAATCTGGAGGAAGCAAGAGAGGTGTGTCTGGGTCGTGGCATGTGGAGGTCCTTAGTCTCTGTCTACCCCGGTGGGATTTAGGCGTGAGTATATGTATGTATGAATCTGGAGGAAGCAAGAGAGGTGTGTCTGGGTGGTGGCATGTGGAGGTCCTTAGTCTCTGTCTACCCCGGTGGGATTTAGGCGTGAGTATATGTATGTATGAATCTGGAGGAAGCAAGAGAGGTGTGTCTGGGTCGTGGCATGTGGAGGTCCTTAGTCTCTGTCTACCCCGGTGGGATTTAGGCATGAGTATATATATGTATCAATCTGGAGGAAGCAAGAGAGGTGTGTCTGGGTGGTGGCATGTGGAGGTCCTTAGTCTCTGTCTACCCCGGTGGGATTCAGGCGTGAGTATATGTATGTATGAATCTGGAGGAAGCAAGAGAGATGTGTCTGGGTGGTGGCATGTGGAGGTCCTTAGTCTCTGTCTACCCCGGTGGGATTCAGGCGTGAGTATATATATGTATGAATCTGGAGGAAGCAAGAAAGATGTGTCTGGGTGGTGGCATGTGGAGGTCCTTAGTCTCTGTCTACCCCGGTGGGATTCAGGCGTGAGTATATGTATGTATGAATCTGGAGGAAGGAAGAGAGGTGTGTCTGGGTCGTGGCATGTGGAGGTCCTTAGTCTCTGTCTACCCCGGTGGGATTCAGGCGTGATGTATGTATGAATCTGGAGGAAGCAAGAGAGGTGTGTCTGGGTCGTGGCATGTGGAGGTCCTTAGTCTCTGTCTACCCCGGTGGGATTCAGGCGTGGGTATATGTATGTATGAATCTGGAGGAAGCAAGAGAGGTGTGTCTGGGTGGTGGCATGTGGAGGTCCTTAGTCTCTGTCTACCCCGGTGGGATTCAGGCGTGAGTATATGTATGTATGAATCTGGAGGAAGCAAGAGAGGTGTGTCTGGGTCGTGGCATGTGGAGGTCCTTAGTCTCTGTCTACCCCGGTAGGATTCAGGTGTGATGTAGGTATGTATCAATCTGGAGGAAGCAAGAGAGGTGTGTCTGGGTCGTGGCATGTGGAGGTCCTTAGTCTCTATCTACCCCGGTGGGATTCAGGCGTGAGTATATGTATGTATGAATCTGGAGGAAGCAAGAGAGATGTGTCTGGGTCGTGGCATGTGGAGGTCCTTAGTCTCTGTCTACCCCGGTGGGATTCAGGCGTGAGTATATGTATGTATGAATCTGGAGGAAGCAAGAGAGATGTGTCTGGGTCGTGGCATGTGGAGGTCCTTAGTCTCTGTCTACCCCGGTGGGATTCAGGCGTGAGTATATGTATGTATGAATCTGGAGGAAGCAAGAGAGGTGTGTCTGGGTCGTGGCATGTGGAGGTCCTTAGTCTCTGTCTACCCCGGTGGGATTCAGGCGTGGGTATATGTATGTATGAATCTGGAGGAAGCAAGAGAGGTGTGTCTGGGTGGTGGCATGTGGAGGTCCTTAGTCTCTGTCTACCCCGGTGGGATTCAGGCGTGAGTATATGTATGTATGAATCTGGAGGAAGCAAGAGAGGTGTGTCTGGGTCGTGGCATGTGGAGGTCCTTAGTCTCTGTCTACCCCGGTAGGATTCAGGTGTGATGTAGGTATGTATCAATCTGGAGGAAGCAAGAGAGGTGTGTCTGGGTCGTGGCATGTGGAGGTCCTTAGTCTCTGTCTACCCCGGTAGGATTCAGGTGTGATGTAGGTATGTATCAATCTGGAGGAAGCAAGAGAGGTGTGTCTGGGTCGTGGCATGTGGAGGTCCTTAGTCTCTGTCTACCCCGGTAGGATTCAGGTGTGATGTAGGTATGTATCAATCTGGAGGAAGCAAGAGAGGTGTGTCTGGGTCGTGGCATGTGGAGGTCCTTAGTCTCTGTCTACCCCGGTGGAATTCAGGCGTGAGTATAGGTAATAAGGTCATGGTTTCGTATCTAATTGATTGTTTGCCAATCAGTTATTTATAAATCTGCCAATAGATATGTCAATGTCAATTTAGAATTGATACTACAACTCAACGTCTATCTGTCTATCATCACGCCTTTTATCCTATGAGGGGTAGATATAACATTTAACTCTTTTAATATTTGTGTAATAATTTAGCTAAGGTACGTTTTTCTAGTCTTGTTTTAAATTTTGCAAGTCATTTTTAAATAAGTTGTCAATTTAAGATTTTTTTAAGTATTACTTTGTTGAGTAACCCATACTTTAATAAACAACTGTTATAACAGTGATTGAAAGAACATTTGAAATTGGTTCAGTATTTTTTGAGTTTACTTCTTTCGTAGGCTACTTTTTATCCAAGATATGGTCCAAGCCCGGCTCACACTTAGCCAGTTTTTGGCCTTCTAATCAAAACGAAAGACATCGAGATCCTAAGTATGTTAACCCCACCGTTCTGTTTATCATGACCTAACTAAAAGAAGACACTGTTACCGCAAGGGTTAAAGGTAGGGGTGTGCGAAATTCGACGAATAATTCGAAAAATACGAATAATTCGAAAATGTTCGAATAATTCGCGAGTAATTCGAATTATTCGCGAAGTATCGAAATATCGCTGCATTTTCTATTGTTTTCAATTTAAATTCCATCACAACATGTATCAAAATATTTTACTTACGAATAATATACTTTTTGATTTAAATTTGTGTAATCATATTTCATCGTTTAAATAAAATGTATATTAATTGTTAATTTCATATTTGAATATCGAACATAACAAACCCTAAATTGAAAATATTCAAAAACTCGCGAATAATATAACAATTCGCGAATAATTTAGAAAGAAATTCGATATCCGAAAAAAATCGAATTATACGAATTTTTCGAATTATTCGATTTTTTTTCGAATTGTTAGTTTTTTTTAATTATTCGGGAACTTTCGAATAATTCGAATTTTATTATTAATAATATTCGATTCGGAACGAATAATTCGTAAGTTTGAATTATTCGCACACCCCTAGTTAAAGGTCTACCATCACGACCTTTTTGTTTGTTTTTTTATTTGTTTGTTTGTTTTGTATATAGAACTCACCATAACAACAGTTAGAGGCAGTTTGAATTCACTTCCGCCAATGAGTCTAAAACCCCATGGATTGATTCCATCTCTTATTAATTGTATATTTTTCTGCATCTGCAATTAAATAAGTGCCTTTTAAAAAAAGTGTACCGACTTCAAAAATTATACACTAAAAAGTGTGCTTTCCGAAAACAAATGCATATAAAAAAAACCCAAATCGCTTCAAGTGTGCCCATATAATTTGAAGAGTTCTCGATTTCTCCAAGATCCCATTATCAGATCCTGAGCTGATAACAATGGGACCACCTGGGAAGTATACCCTTTCACACAAAAAAAACATAAATGATTCCTTTTTTTAAAGTCGACACG
Source organism: Nemapogon koenigi (assembly GCA_963924495.1). Lineage (NCBI taxonomy): Eukaryota > Metazoa > Arthropoda > Insecta > Lepidoptera > Tineidae > Nemapogon > Nemapogon koenigi. Next base: position 6,878,411 of record OZ004656.1, read on the forward strand.
GTTACATACAATATGGCTTTACAAAAATTTTAATACTTACAGAAATAAGCTTATAACTACTTATTTATTACAGATAGATATATGCTACCGCGGACTTTTTTGTAGATCATTTTATTCTACACAATTCTTTCCTACATCATTTTGTTATATCTCTAACGGATTAGACAGCATTCGCCATGAAAACTCGCTGGGGCTAAATTTTTCCCCGATTTGATTCACTTAAACTGTTAATGCTCAGCTCCTAAACATGATAGGTCCATGGTTTATACTCGTAAACCTTTCCGATGAATAAACCTATCTAATAGTGAAAATTGCAACAAAATCCGTTTAGTAGGTTTTGCGTGAGAAGGTCACAGACAGACGCGGCGTAGGATTTTGTAATATTGAAATGACGTTACAACTCACTCAGGGAAGTTAGCCCTAGCGAGGTTTCATGGCATATACTGTCTAATCCGTTAGAGATATAACAAAATGATGTAGGAAAGAATTGTGTAGAATAAAATTATCTATAAAAAAAGTCCGCGGTAGCATATAAGCGTATTTCTGTAACAATTCAAAAACTCCCAATTTCTGAAAGTTTAGAGTTAGCAGAAATTGAACGTCTGAGATAGGTAACTTTTTAGATAAATCAAAAATCGCGTTGAAGGAATGAAGGATGAAAAATTTACTAAAAAGGTTTATATGGCTGAAGTGAAAGGAAATGCTGGCGGAGGACAACCTGGGTGTATTTTTATTGACCATATAAAAAATTTAATCATCGACGGCAATATTAAAATTACTTACAATCGCTGATCATGTATCACGCCTTTTATCCCAAGAGGGGTAGGCAGAGACTGTCGAATGCCATTTGCTACGATCCTGACATACCTATTTCGCTTCTTTTATATTCATCATACCTTTCATACATGCTCGGCGATTGTGTGCACTTTAAATATCAATACATTTTTTATATGTTCAATAAAAATACACCTAGGTCGTCCTCTACCAGCATTTCCTTTCACTTCAGCCATATAAACATTTTTAGTCAATCTTTCATCCTTCATTCTCAGCGTAAACTACTTTTCTTAATTTTTGTCACAACATCATCTTTATGACACAAAAAATGTACTTACTTGAATTATCTGTGGCCCTGGGGTACCCAATGAAAACTACCACAGTAGTTTTTTTTTAATATTTGTTGGGTTGTGAGTCGATTAAAGGTTAGGTAATGACTGATTAAAAATTTGGCTCCGTGTTGCATGACCTAAATACTTCTGGTGAGAACTAGGTATACCTAGGTCTCATTGGTTAAGAGCTAGATTTTCTTTGGTTACCTGTGTTACCAACCCTAGGGTAGCTAGCAGAACCCAATTACCCCCCCCCCCCACCCAAAGCTGCTACCATAGGTTGAAATTTAATCAAGATTTTTTTTAAATGTAAATATACCTCAACAGAACTGGCCACTCGTTAGGTATAGCCTCACAAATACCATCGGCTAAAAGAGGGAGACTTGGTCTTGTGCTGGGTACCCTGGAATCGATAACACGGTTTCGGGAGCTGCAAGGCAAGCCGTGAAGAAAGAAAAAAAACTTTTTATATAGTTAAATCTTAGGTTATTAGATGCGTGTGCATTTAACTCTAAACTCCTTTGAAAATCATGAAACGAAGTCTTTGCCGGACCCAGCATTCTAGGGTTGTATATTTTTGGGTCGGGCATTCCTTGGCTGGCCATAGTGCGGACTCGTGAAAAATACTGGATATATTTATATATATTTCTTTTACTTATATTCCTAGACGCTTGGTCCTTATCCCAAGACAGATTTTTTTCTAAATTCATCCCCTAAGGGGGTATTAAAGTTTGTATGGGAAACATTTTTTAATAATTAATATTTAGGTTAATATAGGTCGGTGGTTATATCTATCTTTCATCACGCCTTTTATCGAAAGACATACCTCTTTCGCTTCTTTTATGTTCATCATACCTTTCATACATGCTCGGCGATTGTGTGTACTTTTAATATTGCCTTCATTGAAATTTTATAGGTATATCTATATATATAAAAATGAAACCCGTTTTCCGTTGTCACGACATAACATGAAAACGGCTTGACCGATTTGGCTAATTCTTTTTTGTTTTGTTCGTTACAACACAGGGGTGGTTTAGAAGAAAAAAAAATTGGAAAAACCTTAAAGTTCAGCTGAAAAATAATAAATAGGTAATTTTGTATGGAAATCGCAGGAGTAGAATTGTAGAAGTAGAGGTAGGGGTAGTGGTAGTGGTAAAGGTAGGGGTAGGGGTAGGGGTAGGGGTAGGGGTAGAGGTAGGGGTAGGAGTAGTTGTTTTCCACGGACGAAGGAAAGTAAATAGCAGGCAAGCCAACGTTTGGGCAGGACAACGTCTGCCGAGTCCGCTAGTGTTCAATAAAAGTACACCTAGGTCGTCTTCTGCCAGCATTTCCTTTCACTTCAGCCATATAAACCTTTTTAATCAATCTTTCATATTTTCTTTCAACGTGTCCAAACCAGCGTAAACTACTTTTCTTCATTTTGTCACAACATCATCTTTCATCTTAATGTTTTTAAATATAAGCGAACGAAGTCGCTGGCAACATCTAGTTTTAAACATATCTAGACCATATAGATACATGTTATTTTCAAAATCTATGCTACTACGACTTGTACAGCGAGTGAATTTTCAAAAAAGCTCAAAATGCTTATAAAACCATTTGTTATTTTAGTTATTTTCTGTTTTGGTATAGCGTGCGCGAGAAATGCTGAATTGAAAAATGCTGCACCTCTTACTGAGTCTATGGGACAAGAAGTTATAGAAATTGGATCCCCTGTTAAAGGTATACAGCCCCTCCTCCACCCCGTTTTGGCCTGAGACACCACTTGTCCATATTGAACAGAACAGGTGGCAAGCCTGTTACTGCATTTAATGGTCGTAGATTTTTCACTTATGAAAGGTATGATGAATATAAAAGAAGCGAAAGAGGTATGTCAGGATCGTAACAAATGACATTCGATTGTCTCTGCGTACCCCTCTTGGGATAAAAGGCATAATGATAGATGTATTTCTTGTGCGTTAGCTATTTCTTCTTTCATAGCCAACTTTCTTGTACGTTCTGCATAGCCCAACCGACGACAAATTTCAGCTTTCTAGAATATTATAAAGAGGAAAACTACTGTACCGATTTCAAAAATTCTCTCACCATTGGAAAGCTACATTCACCCTGAGTGACATAGGTAATATTGTATTTTCAAAAAAATTAGGGATCCTTACTAAAACTCCAATAATGTAACCCAAGGTGTAAAAAACTGACCTAAGAAATTCCTTACATCGCGTGCGCTGCGAAAACTATTGATGATAATATAGTGGTAGTGGTAGAGGGTAGGGGTAGGAGTAGAAGTAGGGGTAGGGGTAGGGGTAGGGGTAGCGATAGGGGTAGGGGTAGGGTATATTTTATTTTGTTCGTAAATATCCACGGACGAAGCCGGGGGCGGATTGCTAGTTTTATATACAATTTTGTGTGCAAATCCTAGGCTCCATACCAAATTTAAGCTTTCTATAACTTCGGGAAAATTTACACATGCCTCCATGTGCATGAGTCAGGTATATAAAATCTAGACAAATGGAACTTATAACTTATAGAGTCTTTTAACTCTCTAGAATTATCCAGGCCGAAGCTATGAAGGTTTGAAAATACGGGGAAACGCTTCGAGAAAAAGTATGTAGGTGACCTGCTTTTTAGGGTTCAGTTCCCAAAGGGTAAAAACGGAAACCCTATTACTAAGACTCCGCTGTCCGTCTGTCTGTCTCTCTGTCTATCACCAAGCTGTATCTCATGAGCCGTGATAGTTACACAGTTGAAATTTTCACAGATGATTACTGTTAGAGAGTATTTCTGTTGCCGCTATAACAACAAATACTAAAAAACAGAATAAAATAAATATTTAAGGGGGCTTTTTTTTTGTCGTTTTTATATATAATAGTACGAAACCATTCGTGCGCGAGTCAGACTTCGCACTCGGCCGGTTTTTTGGTTCGTTTTGGCAAGGGCACCACCATGTCCCTGCTTTAAGGTGCCCACTCATTCATCCAAATGCCGGCGCGCCACCGTACGGTCCACCGAAATCAAGCACAGACTCGTCCAATTCTTGTAACAAATGGCCCACTTAGATCTTGTACTTATAGCACTGCCAGCAGATGTAGACGAAGAACCTTCAGCAGAAGTTGATGATGATGTGACTACCATACCTCCAGCTACTAAGAAATCTGAGAGAAAGGTATTTTAACTTTCATTACCTACGAGTTCATATAAAAATCCCATAAAAAATACTTAACAGTTTTTTCTAATTTTCTAATTTTTCTTTATCTAAAACTTCAAACTATTACGAACATTTCAAAATATTAGCCAAATCGAGATGCGCTTACTAAGGAACAGCATTTAAGTTGAAATGAAAAAACGGCTTATTTTCTGTGAATCTACTGGACAGAAGAAGTTACTTGGTACCTATATCAGATTTGATGACCCAATCACGGACGTATAGCGTAAATAATTTCAATTTTAGTGGTTAATTTTGGGTATAAGGAATACAAATATATTTTATTTATAATTTTAAAATGGTTTATACAAAAAATTACCATTGCCGCTCTTATTTCTGAAATTACTGACTCTAAAATTTTGAAAATATAGGGAATGTAGGTAGGGCCTTTCTCAATATTTCCACCAGCTATATAGTTTACAAGAAAACCTAAGCGATTATCCCTCAGAGCGTGAGCTGTAGGTACTCGTAACTTGTACAATTATTAAGACAAGGAACGACTCAGAAATTTCTGATCGTAAGCCACGCCCTAAACTCGTGGTTCGAGCGCAACGATCACGTCATGCAAGACAACGACGGGCGGCGCTTTGTCCGTTCTTGCTGCAGAAGTGAGAAGGGCATAATCTATCGCTTCTCGGAATAAATAACGTAAGCGGCACATTACAAATAAGTAATTTATTAAAAAACTATCACATGCAGGGAAAAATCTTCTTAATCAATACTAGATACTGAAATTACCTACAGATTCGTATAAAATTTAAACGTAAATTCCTTCAGAGTATGGTCGTATGACTAAAAAGGTGTTTTTGAAGAGGTGAAAATTTTTACTAATCATGTTTTCATCCTACATAATACTAGATAAAATCCTCTAGTTATCGATGCCCAAATTGTATGTTCATAGCATTCGTAAAATTCGGGAATTTCAGTTCAGAAATCAACCGAAATTATTCGTTCCCCCTTAACAATTTATTATTATTTTTTGTTTGATACTTCCCAGGTGGTCTCATTGTCATTAGGTCAGGGTCTGATGATGGGATCCTGGAGAAATCGAGAACTCTTCTTTATTTTCGGAAAGCACACTTTTCAGTGCATAATTTGTTAGATGGTGTTGCGTTTCAAATATAGAATTCTATGAAAAAAAGTGAACTAAATAACGAAATTGAACTCAATTTCGTGTTTATTTCACACCTGTTCATAGAATTAAAAGTTATTATTTTAGTTGAGACATATTTAAGTAAAGTAGCGACATCTATCGTGCGTTGTTAGTAACTTACAATTAATAGCTTTTAAAAAAAAAGTATACCGACTTCAAAAATTATGCACTGAAAAGTGAGCTTTCCGAAATATATAAAAAAAATACTAAAAATTTCTCCAGGATCCCATCATCAGATCCTGAGATGTCCATGGGACCTTTTAAACAAAAAATCGGTCCAGGCGTCTTCAAGTAATCGGGGAACATACATAAAAAATTCCGACGAATTGAGAACCTCCTTCTCCTTTTATACTAAATAATAAAACTGAAGTTTGAACGCGCTAATCTCAGGAACTAGCAGTCGGATAGGATTTTTTTTTATTTGATAGCCCAATTCTCGAGGAAGGTCAAGCACGTAGCCAGGATTTTCCCCGTCGGGGGGGTCCAACCACCAACCAAGCCATTATTTTGAAAAATAAAACACAAAGTACATTTTCTGCAAAAGGTATTGACCTATCCTGGCTCGCTTGACTCGACCTCATCAGCTCGGCTGAACTGATAGTAATTTTGTAAAAGTAAAAAAAATAAAAAAAATAAAAATACCTACTTTTTAAATTCTCAATTTCAAAAAGTGTCGGTGACTGATTTCGGGGGGGGGGGGGTCCGGACCCACTGGACCTCCTGACTACGTGCTTGCTAGAATCTTATATTTTACAGTCAATGGAAAGATCAAGAGATTCTAACAAAATAGACGATGAAGATGCAAGAATTGAGAAAGAATTATCAGAAATATACAAAGATAATGCTGGTAACTATTTCTTCATACTCTAAAACATAGTCAGTCTGAGACCTTTTCACGTAAAAACTACTAAACGGATTGTGATGCGGTTTTTACGAGTAGATAGGTTAATTCATGAGGAAGGTACACGAGTATTAAACATGGTCCTATCATGTTTAGGAGCTGAGCATTAACAGTATAAGTGAATCAAATCGGTGAAAAAGTTAGATCATGCGTGTTTTCATGACGTATGCTGTCTAATCCGTCAGAGGTATAACGAAATTATGTAGGAAAGAATTGTGTAGGATAAAATTATCTACAACAAAGTCCGCGGTAGCATATATAAGTTCGGGGGCGGTTATCACAGGTCTATTATAAAACGAATTCCCCCACCGCGTCTGTTTGTTTGTGACATTTTTAAGTAAAAACTTATTTTGATGCGGTTTTCACGAGAGGTTTACGAGCATTAAACATGGACATATCATGTTTAGGAGCCGAGCATTAATATAATTATATCGCCATGGACCCAATCTGTATTTTTGTGAAAGATGATGTTGTGACTAAAATTAAGAAAAGTAGTTTACGCTGGTTTGGGCACGTTGAAAGGATGAAGGATGAAAAGGCTTACATGGCTGTAGTGAAAGGAAATGATGGCAGAGGACGACTTAGGAGGACTTTTATTGAACATATAAAAAATGTATTGATCGATGGACATATTAAAAATACACAATCGCCGAGCATGTATGAAAGGTATGATGAATATAAAAGAAACGAAGGTATGTCAGGATCGCAACAAATGGCATTAGATTACCTCTGCCTACCCCTCTTGGGATAAAAAGCGTCATATAGATCAATGTTTAATCGTTTATTCTTTCAATGTGAAATTTTATTTATATGTTCCGCAGATTATAAAGGCGATATGGACACCGGTACATCGACAAAAACAAGCAAAACTACACAAGAAACTACGAAAACAACCAAACTTGCTTCTAAGGAGAGTTTAAGAGCAAAAGACAAGGACGAGTTAGTACTAGGGCTTGTCTCACTTCGCTTATTTTTACATAATTCACCCCCCCCCCCCCCCCCCACTAAGAGTGCGGGGGCACTGCCCATTAAAAAGGGCCAAAATGGAATAGGGGGCTTATGTGAAATAATTTATTGGACGCGAATTGAGTGTGAAATTTCAAGGACGCGTCACGTTTAGGCACATTTCATTACATGAGAGAGAAGAAAGATATAACGTAGAGAGAAGGAGAAAGAGAACAATACATTGTATATCTAAAGCCTCGGTCAACCATTATGGTACAAAGGGGCTTAAGGGCCATTGGTCAAGGTCATCTTCTAACTGTCAAAAATATGGCAAAACTCAGTTAATCCTGGAAAGGCCTCACCAGAAGATGACCTTGACCAATGGCCCTCAAGCCCCTTGTACCCCGAGGCTTTAGATGTATTGTTCTCTTTCCCCTTCTCTCTACGTTATATCTTTCTTCTCTCTCATGTAACGAAATGTGCCTAAACGTGACGCGTCCTTGAAATTTCACACTCAATTCGCGTCCAATAAATTATTTCCCATCAGGTAATTATGTGAATATAAAATACACAGTTTAGGCTATCCATTTGCAGCACGCGCAACTCTTTTTAAAGTTTATATATTCTGTAACATGGGATGCAACATGCGCTGACACCTTCGCCGCCTGCCACATATTAGCAACTTCCAGCCGCAGCCCTACATGCCGAGAACACAAAAAAGAGTAAATACTCATGCCTCTCAGCGGACCATTTTGAATTTCTGGCGTTTGCGGTGGAGACTCTGGGTGCGTGGTCACCGGGCGCTATAGTTTTTGCTAATAAAATCGGGAAAATACTTCTAACGGAGACCGGCGATCCACGCTCCAAAGCCTTTTTCATACAACGTATAGCGCTAGAAATTCAAACGGGTAACGCGCTATGTGTTTTAGGCACTATGGCAGCGGATTCGGACTCTCTGGAAGAAATTTTTAATTTGTAGTTTTGAGATTTTTTAATTATTAAGTTATATTATTATTGTTAAATTATATTAATAAAAGATTCTGTAACATATTATTATTGTTCCCAGGTTCCATTTCCAGCCACAAGTGTACGACAGACAAGGTATAGAGAAATTTCGTACTTCTATTGACGAAATAAGCTGCGACAAAGTACCGCTTGTAGCTACCAAGATGATTGATTTGGTAAGGATTACTAGCTATTTTTCATCCCCTAGGGGGGGTGGATTTAAAAAGAAAGTAGCCTTCCCTTCCCTAGGGTTCAAGCTTTCTTTGTATCAAATTTCATCAAAATCAGTTCATGGATTTTTAGCTTAGAGCAGGCGACCTCCTTAGACAACTTTTGTGGCTGTACAACAATTTGAATACCTACATAAACAGGCTTATAACTACTTATCTATTAGACATAGATTAATGCTACCGCGGACTTTTTTGTAGATAATTTTATTCTACACAATTCTTTCCTACATCGTTTTGTTATATCACTGACGGATTTGACAGTATACGCCATGAAAACTCGCTGGAGTTAATCTTTTCCCCGACTTGATTCTGTTTAGCTTTTTGGCTAAAACTTTTTTTTTACAGACGACGAAATCACCGGGTAGCGATGGAGGTGACAAGAAACATTGCTTCACCGGATTTATCTATATTATTGCATTAATGTCACTTATTCAACTTTATTAATTTTTTATTATTATATTATATATTTTTTGATAAAAAAAAATTGTTTTATTTCTCCAACCTAAGCAATGTTTATGTACTTATTTTTTAGTAGACCTATTAATTCCATAAAAATCGACCACAGACTCGACCAATTCTTGTACGCGCGGTCCGCCAAACGTTTTCAAATCGTTGTAGTTGTGGTTGATTTCGATGGCGGCAACGATTTGTCACACACACACACACACATCCACACGCCTTTGTTTAATCGAATCTTGTGAGTCTGTGTCATCTAGATCGTATGATTTACATCGCTAATGTGTGGCCTGTGTTCAATCTCGATAATACGGCGGCCGGACCTAAAATTTTCGGTGAGATACCGGATCAGTGCGTGGGCTACTTAATTCCAGTCCGCCAGTCGCGCTATGCCGGGCACATAGCTAGATGCTTTCTCACACTTGGCTTGATGTAAGAAGCAGGAAAGACCGATGTCGGAAGTTCGTTCCACTTTATAATAGTGTGACCCGGGAATTATTTTCAACTATGAATGATGATACCACCCTACACGGAGACAGACTACAGTACCACTAATATTAATCACGTATAAGGAAACATTAGCCGATAGATTGTCAAATAATCATAGATAACATTTTTTTATTTATATTATCGTTAAAGCGACCATTTTCCTATATATACAGGCTGTTACTAATTTTGTTCTTATCTATACTAATGTAAGCGAGACTTGGGTATGGAATAAGAAGCATGAAAGTAAGATAAATGCAGTTGATATGCTGTCTTTACGTAGAATGTGTTATATAAAGCGTATTGACTGAAAGATGATGTTGTAACTAAAATGAGAGAGAGGAGGAGAATTAAGGTTGAAAGATTGACCAAAAAGGTTTATATGGCTGAAGTGAAAGGAAATGCTAGCAGAGGACGACCTAAGTATACTTTTATGAAAGGTTTGATGAATATAAAAGAAGCGAAAGAGGTATGTCAGGATAGTAGCAAATGGTATTCGATTGTCTCTGCCTACCCCTGTAGCGATAAAAGGCGTGATGAGATATTAGACTATACTAATATTATAATGAGGTAAAGTTTGTAAATTTTGATACCCTTACAGTGTTATCGACCCCAGGGTACCCAGCAAGACTAAAGTAGGCCACACATTGGTCCGGCATCGCATTGAAAATTTCCCATTCCGGCCGCCGTACGATCTATTCCTGAAACTGCCTACCAGGGAGGGTGGGGCAGTTAGTCGCCATAAGCACTCAAAACTGCAAATATTAAGTCGCATCCGTATACTTACAAAATATGAATATACCTTCAAACCTGAAACCAGCGACATATGGATGAAAACTATGAAGACCGTGGAAATCCCACCAAGGTATATATTTTATTTTATAAGTACTAGAACTCTTACATAACATAACATAGTCTTTCTGAGATCGTTAAAAGTGGTTTAATATTTTTCAATACACTTGCTCGAAAAGTGACTTTTAATGTCAGTAAACATGGCTCGTAAGTTGATTATTACGCCCTAGGGCTTTGAGTATTTACCAAAGGAGACGTGAAGGGTATAAATCATCGAACAAATTTTTCTGCCACTTTTGGCGGGGGGGGGGGGGAGGTAAACGCCTAGTACTAGCCCCTGTACCACTGTATTTTTCTGTCGTTTTATTGTCGCAACGGAATTTACGTTGTATGATGATTATGTTAAAATACAAACATAATAATTATAATTAATGATTGGAAACACTAAGTTTGACGCCCTAGATCGCCTTTCCCGTTTAAAACATCACAATTAACTATTTTCTTAGAGCTCTGTCTCGCGACACAAAACGATACCAACGAAATCTAAGGTAACTTATTACTACGCACCTGGTCAGTATAACTGGTCAAAGGGGGAAAAATTGGCGAAAGGGGGAGCCCGTCTATGGCCCCTCCATAGGCTTAGTTTACTCTATGCCCTAGGGCGATTTCTTTACATTTTTTTTTTAATTTCTACAAGTCCAATGTAAAGGTTTGCTAGCAAGAAGTTTTTAACATGAAAGTTGAAAGTTATGTCTACTTATGTATAGAAAAAATAATAAATTTAAAACTAAGCAATAAATTATCAACATGATTGTAATTATTGTAAATTATATATTAAATACCGCAGATTTCAAATGTTAAATCGTTTATTTATCAAAAAAATATCATAAAAGTTCACTTTCTTTGCCTCTTAATTTTGCAACAATTAAAAACAAAATTTACCAAGTTACAATACTTGTTGTACCTACCTATTTTTCTCACAAACGTCGGGTGTTAAGGTTATTACAAAAATTACTTACCACCTTGTATCACTGTACTATTAAACACCATGTATATAAAATATTATCAGCCATTTCATTTCTATAGTTAGCTCGTGTTGATATCACACATAGGTACTGCAAATTGCAATATATTGTTCTTATTTTTTTATAAAAAACTAAATATGGAACATCCAGCTTTTTCTGATGCCGGTTCAGAACCTGGCATGGTTATATGGACTATTGATGTAAGTATAGGTATTTTTGAAATTATACTTCTTTTGGAAAAATAATGAGAGTGTTTACGGTGCTACAAAAATTGACAGGTGAAGTTGTTGACAGTGAAATTTTGACAGGATGAAGTTGTTGAGAGTGAAATTTTAAGAGGACGAAGTTGTTGAGATATACATTTTATGATGCAACAAAAATTGACAGGATGAAGTTGCCGAGAGTGAAATTTTCAGAGGACGAAGTTGTTGATAGTTACATTTTATGATGCAACAAAAATTGACAGGATAAAGTTGCCGAGAGTGAAATTTTAAGAGGACGAAGTTGTTGAGAGTTATATTTTATGATGCAACAAAAATTGACAGGATAAAGTTGCCGAGAGTGAAATTTTAAGAGGACGAAGTTGTTGAGAGTTACATTTTATGATGCAACAAAAATTGACAGGATAAAGTTGCCGAGAGTGAAATTTTAAGAGGACGAAGTTGTTGAGAGTTACATTTTATGATGCAACAAAAATTTACAGGATAAAGTTGCCGAGAGTGAAATTTTAAGAGGACGAAGTTGTTGAGAGTTACATTTTATGATGCAACAAAAATTGACAGCAAAAATGGACAGGATGAAGTTGCCGAGAGCTTTCTAAATTATGATAGAACATAGAATCAGCATCGCGATTCGGCGGGGGAATGCAGCCAGTATTCTTGCCACTATTCCACGCAGACCCGGTTTATTTAGTTATTTTTAATCTTTAGATTAGATTTAAGGTTTTTATATTGTTTTTATATTGGTTGGTATATGTTCATTATGTCAATGTATTATTTCCGATAAAAAACATTTTTTTCAGAATTTTGAGCCGGTTCCAGTGGAATCAAATATGTATGGAAATTTTTATAACGGAGATTCATACATCGTGTTAAAGGTATATGAGCAATTTTTATTAAATAATTATTTACTTAACAGTTGTAATTTTAGAAAACTTGTGATTTTAGAAAAGTTGTAACTTTAGGAAAGTTGTAATCTTTAGAAAGTTGTAATTTTGGGAAAGTTGTAATTATAGAAAAGTTGTAATCTTGGGAAAGTTGTAATTTTGGAAGAAATAACACGTAAACAGAATTTACCGAAAGAAAGCTTTTACAACGATCACATCCAAAAAATGGCGCGCGGGAGTTTTTAAATACTTACACGAATCTCAGAACTAACTTTATTAAACGGATTTTTTTTACAGACCACCGGAAAACCAAATACAACCTACTCATACGACGCCCACTTTTGGCTTGGACAAAACTCTAGCCAAGATAAAAGAGGATCTGCTGCTATCTTAACAGTCACGCTGGACGACATGTTGGGGGGAAAAGCTGTACATCACAGAGAAGTGCAAGGCCATGAATCTGGAAAATTCCTTGGGTACTTCAAACCAGGTGAGACCACCCCATTGGGATTTATTAGTACATGATATAATCTGGAGGAAGCAAGAGAAGTGTGTCTGGGTGTGGAGGTCCTTAGTCTCTGTCTACCCCGGTGGGATTCAGGCGTGAGTATATGTATGTATAAATCTGGAGGAAGCAAGAGAGGTGTGTCTGGGTCGTGGCATGTGGAGGTCCTTAATCTCTGTCTACCCCGGTGGGATTCAGCGGTGAGTATATGTATGTATGAATCTGGAGGAAGCAAGAGAGGTGTGTCTGGGTCGTGGCATGTGGAGGTCCTTAGTCTCTGTCTACCCCGGTGGAATTCAGGCGTGAGTATATGTATGTATGAATCTGGAGGAAGCAAGAGAGGTGTGTCTGGGTCGTGGCATGTGGAGGTCCTTAGTCTCTGTCTACCCCGGTGGGATTCAGGCGTGAGTATATGTATGTATAAATCTGGAGGAAGCAAGAGAGGTGTGTCTGGGTCGTGGCATGTGGAGGTCCTTAGTCTCTGTCTACCCCGGTGGGATTCAGGCGTGAGTATGTATGTATGAATCTGGAGGAAGCAAGAGAGGTGTGTCTGGGTCGTGGCATGTGGAGGTCCTTAGTCTCTGTCTACCCCGGTGGGATTCAGGCGTGAGTATATGTATGTATGAATCTGGAGGAAGCAAGAGAGGTGTGTCTGGGTCGTGGCATGTGGAGGTCCTTAGTCTCTGTCTACCCCGGTGGGATTCAGGCGTGAGTATATGTATGTATGAATCTGGAGGAAGCAAGAGAGGTGTGTCTGGGTCGTGGCATGTGGAGGTCCTTAGTCTCTGTCTACCCCGGTGGGATTCAGGCGTGAGTATATGTATGTATGAATCTGAAGGAAGCAAGAGAGGTGTGTCTGGGTCGTGGCATGTGGAGGTCCTTAGTCTCTGTCTACCCCGGTGGGATTCAGGCGTGAGTATATGTATGTATGAATCTGGAGGAAGCAAGAGAGGTGTGTCTGGGTCGTGGCATGTGGAGGTCCTTAGTCTCTGTCTACCCCGGTGGGATTCAGGCGTGAGTATATGTATGTATGAATCTAGAGGAAGCAAGAGAGGTGTGTCTGGGTCGTGGCATGTGGAGGTCCTTAGTCTCTGTCTACCCCGGTGGGATTCAGGCGTGAGTATATGTATGTATGAATCTGGAGGAAGCAAGAGAGGTGTGTCTGGGTCGTGGCATGTGGAGGTCCTTAGTCTCTGTCTACCCCGTGTTGTTATTATTTTCTTCTGTACACAGCTGTAAGATACTTAGACGGAGGGTTAGAGTCCGGCTTTAAAGAAGTAACAACGAATGCTGGTGCAGAAAAGAGATTACTAAGATTATCTGGCTGCGATAACATGAGGATTGACGAGGTAAGCTCACGCCTGAATCCCTCAGTGGTAGATAGAAGCCATGCCCCAGACAAGGGCGGATCCAGCTTTGGCGCCAGGGGGGGGGGGGTCACATAGTCATGGTCAAGTCACAAGAAGGTATAATTTAATTTTGATAATAATAGATACAAGTAAAAAGTAGGTATTTTATTAATAAATGTAAGTATTAATAAAGGTACTTAAAATCTATATTGTGACAAAAAATATATAAAAACATTATGTTTAACAATTTTAATTTGTGGTCCACCTAGGTCCTGGACCCCCCCCCCCCACGATCCGCCCTTGGCCCCAGACACGCCTATCTCCCTTCCCCCAGATCCATCAAGGACCTCCACATTATTCAGTCTTATACCTTTATTGCTGACACAATTATTTGAAAGGAAAAATAAAGTAAAAATTCATAAAGATAACAATTTCCTATCTATGTAATTATAATTTGGGAATACTGTATCTTTTTAATCTTTAGCATTTACAAATGCATTATTGATTAGTTAGATATTAAAATATACGATTGAAGGGACTTTCTGTGATTTCATATCTATCCTACTAACAAAATAATTATTGTCCTAAAATTATAACTTTCCTTAGTGACAACTAAACTAAAATTACAATTTTCCTAAACTACGAAATCGAATTCCATTTGTTACGATCCTGGACATACCTCGTTCGCTTCTTTTATATTCATCATACCTTTCATACATGCTCGGCGATTGCGTTTACTTTTAATATGTCCATTGATCAATACATTCAATAAAAGTACACCTAGGTCGTCCTGTGCCAGCATTTCCTTTCACTTCAGTCATATAAACAATTTTAGTCAATCTTTCATCCCAAAATTATAATTTCCTAAAATGACAACTTTTCCAAAATGAACAACTTTCCTAGATGCCAATTTTCCCACTTGTCGGATTATAAAAAAACCCATTGCTACATGACCGGGATCCGGGATCGAACCCGGTGTCTGCCTAGTTTATACAAGACGTCTTAACCACTCGGCTACCGACGCGTTGTTTTATCACTGTTAATTGTTTCAAATGGTTATTTTAATTGCAGGTCCCTGCTAATTCTTCGTCTTTAAGCAAAGAACATTGCTTCATTCTAGAAGTAGAACATGATATATTTGTATTGATGCCTGTGGGAGCTAAATCTACACACAGAAGGAAAATAATAAGCTACGCTAACACACTGAGAGATGATTATCATAATGGAAGAGCTACCATTGAGATTATTGGTTAGTATTGAGAAGAATGTGGACTGAAAGATGATGGTGCTTTGGGAACTAAACTTAACGCATAGCCCTGGCGAATTATTGTATGAAACATTATGTATTGAAAAATTAAGTAAAATCTCTATATAAATTATTTGTCGCTATCAACGTTAATGTTGAAGATTATTTTTCCCTCTAATGACGAAAAATAAACAAACAAATCAACTTTTAAAATTAGATTAACTGATTTAGTAAATGATGACATCTGTTGGAGATCAGTTGAACTAGTGGGAAGTTTTGGCACGGGTCAACTAGTTATTATTTGTTTGGAAAAAGAATTGTCTCATTGATATTTTTGTTGTCGTCTTTTTGGAATTTTACAAAAAATTAAGATTTGTGAATTCGGTCCAGTGTTTTTCGTGTCTACATCTTCCAAAAAAGCTCATAAGTTTTTTATTACTTGAAAGTGTCTGACACAAGTTGTTAATTGGTTCACAGATGAATTTTCTTCAGAAGAAGATATAGCATTATTCTTTGAAGCACTAGGATCCGGATCTTTAGAAGAAATACAAGCGTTTTCGGCTTCTACTGAAGAAGTGAGTATCTATACTAATATTATATACTAGCTGTGCCTTGTGGTTGCACCCGCGTTAAGGGGAGGAACGAATAATTTTGGTTGATTGCTGAACTGAAATTCTCGAATTTTACGAATGCTGTGAACATACAATTTGGGCATCGAAAACTAGAGGATTTTATCTAGTAGATGAAAACATGATTGGTGAAAATTTTCCCGATAACTTAATTTTTGAAATCACCTCTTCAAAAACACCTTTTTAGTCATACAACCATACTCTGAAGGGATTTACGTTTAAATTTTATACGAATCTGTAGGTAATTTCAGTAGCTAGTATTGATTAAGAAGATTTTTCCCTGCATGTGATAGTTTTTTAATAAATTATTTATTTGTAATGTGCCGCTTACGTCATTTATTCCGAGAAGCGACACATTATGCCCTTCTCACTTCTGCAGCAAGAACGGACAAAGCGCCGTCGTTTTCTTGCATGACGTGATCGTTGCTCTCGAACCACTCATGGGCCTGAACCAGGAGTTTAGGGCGTGGCTTACGATTAAAAAATTATGAGTCGTTCCTCGTCTTAATGATTACTGCTTCCCTCCTTTGGGTCGTAGTGTGATGTTATATAACTTTCCTCAAGCATTGGGCTACCAAATGCAAAAAGCATTCTTCAAATCCGACGATTAGCGCATTCAAACAAGAATGGAGAACAATGGAGCTATTATTATTAGTAGGTATAGAAGATATACAACTCCCGAAATCGTATTACGGTCTCAAGGTACCCAGCGAAAGACCAAGTCTCCCTCACCGAAAATTTTCGGTCCGGCCAGCCGTATAATCGAGATTTAACACAGGCCACACATTAGCGATGTAAATCATACTATCTAGATCACATGCAATTCACTCAATCACACACACACACACACACACACACAAGATTCGATTAAACAAAGTGACAAATATCCGTGTGTGCGTGAGAGATCGTTCCGGCCATCGAAATTAACCACAAATACAACGATTTGAAAACGGATAGCGGACCGTTCGTTACAAGAATTGGACGAGTCTGTGGTCGATTTCGGTGGACCGTATGGCGGCGCGCCGGCGATTGAACGAATGAGTGGGCACCTTTAGCCTCCTGTATTTGTGAGGCTATGCCTAACGAGTGGCCAGTTCTGTTGAGGTGGATCTAAGTGTGGTTTTTACTCAATTTTTAATGTTTTTTTTAATTCACAGTTTGTCGATAGAGGTACTAAAGTCTATCTGTACAAGATATTGCTGGGTGACGATATAGACCTGAATGAAGTTGGAAAACCTATTAAACAAAAACACCTGCTTTCTGATGTAAGTCATCACTATATTGTATATTTGTATCATAAATCAAAGACCTTATCTGTGACCTTCACGCAAAAGCTACTAAACCGATTTTGTTGCGGTTTTTCACTATTAGATAGGTTGCTTCACCAGGAAAGTTTACGAGTATTAAACATGGAGCTATCATGTTTAGGAGCTGAGCATTGATAGTATAAGTTAATCAAGTCAGGGAAAAGGTTAGCCCCAGCTCTTTTTATGGCATATGCTGTCTAAACCGTCCGAGATATGTAGGAAACTGTAGAATAAAATTATCTGCATTTCCCCGTTGAATCACGATGCTGATTCGTTGAGCGAGGAAAGAGCCAGCCCTCTTGTCACCAGAAGATGATGAGTCGAGGGTTTTTTGTCATTTGAGCCTCACGGACCTAGAGTTTTTACACCAAACGGCACAAAGTAGATTTCAATAAAATAGTGATATTATTACCGTGCGGTGTGCACTCGAGTTCTATTATCCTTCATTACGTAACAGTTGTATAAATAACATTTTTTCACTGGCACCGATGAGATTTCACCACGATTTTACTGGATATATTATAATAATTACAGAATGTCTACATACTGGATACACCAACTTCAGAAATTTATATATGGATCGGAAAAGACGTGGATTCAGATGTAAGTAAAAAACATATTTTTTATTGGTATTAAAGTAGGCCACACGTCTGTGGTCGGTTTCGGTGGTGGACCGTACGGTGACCGGCCGGGTATTGGACGATTGTGTGGCCACCTTTAGTAGCATTCGAACTAAACTCTCATAAACGCTAGGATAATTAGTATAAAGTTGAACGGATTACATTAAAAAAAACAGAAATTTCATTTATTTTTAAATTATTGTTTTGATTTAAAAAAGTCAAGTCTTGTTTTATTAATATGTCATTAAAGAAGAATGCGGAGTAAAAGATGATGAAATATTGACTAAAAAGGTTTATATGGCTGAAGTGAAAGGAAATGCTAGCAGACGACGACCTAGGTGTACTTTTATTGAACATATAAAAATGGATGGAAATATTAAAAGTAGGTACACACAATCGCCGAGCATGTATGAAAAGTATGATGAATATAAAAGAAGCGAAAGAGGTATGTGAGGATCGTTACAAATGGCATTCGAGTGTCTCTGCCTACCACTCTTGGGATAAAAGGCGTGATGATACACTTTCCCAAATGTTATTTTCCTAAAATTACCACTTCTCCAAAACGACAGCTCCTTAATCGGTGTACTGCAATAGCTTTTGTGTGATTTTCAGACGAAGAAAAATTACAACGATGTCATACAAAAATATCTGGATTTGAAGGGGTATCCATCTTGGGTAAGATTTTTTTTTTCATTCTTTCCGGCAGCTATACAGCTCCTAAAATCGAGTTACGGTTCCAGGGCACCCAGCGGAAGACCAAGTCTCTCTATGAGGCTATACCTAACGAGTGGCTAGTTCTGTTGAGGTATATTTAGATGGAAAAGCCTCTAAGTGTGGTTTGTCGGATTATGTACATAAGTTTTAAGATAATTAAAAAACCCATTGGTACATGGCCGGGATCCGGGATCGAACCCGTGGTCTGCCTAGTTAATACCAGACGTCTTAACCACTCGGCCACCGACGCACATATGCATCTACTACATGGCACTTTACATATCTCCCCACCCCACCTACTTCCCCCTTCTTGAAACGGCCTACGGAAGGAGGAGGCAGGCAGTCGCCTAAAAAGGACTCAGCGCCGCGCCCGCGTATAATGAACTAAACGCAAATACTAATTCGCATCCGTATACGCACTTAAAATTACGCAAACTCTAGTTATAGTATTAATTTGATTTTCAGACTCAAGTGACCAGAGTTTCGGAGAATTCGGAGTCTTCATCATTTAAGAAATTCTTCCAAAATTGGGATTCACTCAGTGCTAGCAACCACAGAAGTTTTATATCAGAAATTGGTAAGTCATTAATTAATATTATATGTGTTGGTTTAAATGTTTTTTCTTCATTCACGTTAAAAAGGACATTTTGCACAGATGTAGTTGGACGGCCGGAGAGTGACAATACTAAAGGTGCCCACTCATTCGTCGAATCCCCGGCGCGCCGCCATACGGTCCACCGAAATCGACCACAGACTCGTCCAATGTATATTTGTATTTGTGGTTGATTTCGATGGCCGGAACGATCTGTCACGCACAAACGGATGTTTGACACTTTGTTTAATCAATTTTGTGTGTCTGTGTGAGTGAGTGAATTGCATGTGATCTAGATCGTATGATTTTCATCGCTAAGGTGTGGCCTGTGTTCACTCTCGACCATACGGCGGCCGGACCGAAAATTTTCGCTTAGGTACTTTAGGCTACTTTTTATGCCGGAAATTAACTCGCCGGAATTCCTTTCCCATAATGACAACATTTTAAAATATTAATAATAATTCTTATGATGACAACTTCACCAGAATGTTTTTCGCCTTTGATCTCCAGAAAGGGGCCTTTTTTTGGAGTGAGGAATATTTTTGGTATTGGACGTCAATAAATTTATCATTAGAATCATTATCATCAGAATTAAGTTTATAAAAATTTTGACCCGCAAATCCCATAATGACAACTTTTTTAAATATCAATAATAAATTCTCATGATGACAACTTTCTCAGAATGTAAATTTTCCTATAATGACACGGGCGAAGTTAGGGCTGACAGCTCTATCGACATTTTGCCACCTCCTGTAGCCAGATGCCATGCCTCCTTAATCACAGCTTCAAGAGTATCCATCATATATTTTCTATAAAAAAAAACCACACATAGAGGCGTTTCCATCTAAATATACCTCAACAGACCTGGCCACTCATTGGGTAGGTATAGCCTTACAAATACCATCGGCTAAAAGACCCGGTATCTGGTAATTCAAATTCAAATTCAAATTCAAAAGATGATTTACACATCGTTTATCTTTTCAGATTCCGGATACTATTCTGGTGATGCAGAAGAAATTGCTTCAAGCGCTAAGCTGATTGGTAAAAGTGGCACTGCCAGAGGTTTTATGCCTGACAATGGTGATGGAGAACTGACTGTCTACAGGTATGACAGGTGACTCTGGTAGCAAATCCTAACCCCAAAAATTTCTGAGTCTAGCCTTATTCAATTTTTGTAGATCATTTTTTTATATACAATTCTTTTCTACATCATCATTCATACGCCATGAAAACTCGCTGGGGCTAACTTTTCCCCCAACTTGATTCGTTTATACTGTTAATAGTCAGCTCCTAAACATGATAGGTCCATGTTTAATACTCGTAAACCTTCCTGGTGAATCAACCTATGTAATAGTGAAAACCGCAACAAAATCAGTTTAGTAGTTTCTGAAATAAGCGCTGTAAAACAGGCATACTTCTTTATAATTGTAGTGCTTAATTGATTTCAGTGTGGTTTCCGGGGAACTAGAGGATATGACAGAGAAATTCCAAGATGGCTATGCAGTGTTATACCAAAGTGAAGTTTATGTTATAAAATACAAATACGAAGGAGAAAATGGTGATGAATACGTCCTTTATTACTGGGTTGTAAGTATACTCACGCCTGAATATCATCGTGGTAGACACATATTCCTAAACAGTTGTTATATAATAAACTATCTTCTCGCCCCGACTTCGTCCGTGGAGCCCATACAAAAAAAACACAGGGTACCTAAAAGTCCCACTCATTCATTGATTATCAAATACCATGTAGAATTGTGGATACTATTCCTGGCATGACTTCACTGATGTGGTAAAAGTGAAGGAAAAAAATCTTACAGGAACCGTTGCCGGCCCTAGGGTACCCAGCGAAAGACGAAAGTCTTCCTCATTTGAAGGGCCAGCTCTTTTGAAGTATGTGGCTGTATGTAGGTAGATGGAAAAGCCTCTTTGTGCGGTTTGTCGGATAATGTACATAGATTTTTTAATATAAACATTGGTACATGGTCGGATGTGAGGATCAAACCCGCGACTTTTCAGTTGTGAGCCGACGTTTTACCCACTCGACCACCGACGCTCCCAAAAGTGAAGGAATCAATACGAAAATCATTAACCCCGTGAACTTAATATCATAAATACAAAAGCTTATTTGTATGTGTGTCCTATTTTAACACCACAACAGAGCAGCTGACGTGATTTTTTGTACAAGGATTGTGGCGACTGGCTAGGAAGCAACCTATGATAATTTAAGAAACTTTTGTCTAGGAGATTTTTGTATTTGTCAAAGCATTCAATGTTTACTTTTCGTCTTGTTTCATATTATATTAATGTAAATATATATTTTAGTGTTTGATTTAAGTCCAGCACAATTGGTGACCCCGCACGAACACAACAGAAACATGACGGAATCGTCGGATGATAAAATATCAAGAGTGGCCGTGAAATTGCCACCCTTTTGGTCGAAAAATCCGACAATATGGTTCTACCAGGTTGAATCACAATTTGTTACATCATGCATTGTTTCTGAAAATACTAAATATCATTATATCATTGGAGCATTAGATTCCGAAATTGTGGACAAAATATCAGACTTCATAACTCAACCTCTTAGTTGTACACCATACACAGATTTGAAGGCAAAACTTATAAAAATATTTGAAGAATCGGAAGCTAAAAAAACGGACAGGCTCATCAATGATACCTCATTAGGTGACAAGAAACCGTCAATACTTTTAAAAGAAATGAGACACCTAGCCGGGAGTAGAGTCAATGATGCTTTTCTAAAAACAATTTTTATTCAGAGACTTCCACTTCATATTCGGCCCTTTATTATATCATCGGATAAGAGCCTCGAAGAAATTGCTCAGATTGCAGATCAAATTCTGGAAGTATCTCCACTGTTATCGGAAAGCTATGTGACCACCATGAATAGTGAATCTTCTCCTACTTCTTCATCTTTTAATGGCTTAAAAGTAATTGAAAAGAAAATTCAAAATTTGACAACTTCCATTGAGTCAATAAAAACCTTTCAAAATAAATATCAACAAGGTCGTAATGATAATTGGTGTTGGTATCATAACAATTTTCGTAATAGAGCTAGGAAATGTATTCCTCCATGCTCTTTTAAGTTAAATAAATCGGAAAACTAGATAGCCAGTTCATTTTTGCGGCCGATGATATTGGCAAACGCTCAAGCCGCCTATATATATATGACAATTTATCAGGAGCTCAATTTTTGGTGGATTCGGGTGCCGATGTGTCGGTAATACCAGTCTCTCTTATAGAACGTCGACATGCGAAGGCCGAGTTCAAGTTATATGCTGCAAATGGTTCAGAAATTGCTACATTTGGAGAGAGAATTTTACAAATAGATATTAATTTAAACCGTCAGTTTCGGTGGCCTTTTATAGTCGCTGATGTCAGTCAGTCGATAATTGGTGCAGATTTTCTCAAGCAGTTTGGATTACTTGTGGATCTGAAAAATAAATGTCTTTTAGATAGAATTACACATCGTTCAACTAAAGGACATATAGTAAATATTTCAGATGGAACTACAATTTCATTAATTTCTCCTACTCAGAAATACTCAGATATACTAAGGAGATTTCCGAACCTACTGCGTGAGAAACCAAACTTTAATGTAAGTAACAATAATTTATTTCATACAATTGTAACAAAAGGTCCACCAGTCTTCGCAAAAGCTCGACGTCTTAATCCTGAGAAGCTAGAAGTAGCTAAACGAGAATTTAATCATATGATAGAATTAGGAATATGCCGACCCTCGAATAGTAATTGGGCAAGCCCTCTTCATCTTGTACCAAAGAGTGACGGGTCGTGGCGACCTTGTGGAGACTACAGAGCTTTAAATGCAGTAACACAACCAGATCGGTATCCACTGCCACATATCCATGATTTCAATGCTCAATTAGAAGGTAAAACAATTTTCTCAAAAATAAAAGCATTTCATCATATACCTCTGGAACCTGAACATATTCCCAAAACAGCTGTTATAACGCCATTTGGATTATTTGAATTCACTAAAATGCCTTTTGGTTTACGCAATGCTTCTCAAACATTTCAGAGATTTATACACTCAATCTTAAGGGATTTAGATTTCGTATATCCCTATATTGATGATTTACTTCTCGCATCAAAAAATGATACAGAACATGCTGAACATCTTCGATTACTTTTTGAGCGGTTAAATTATTACAATTTAAATATTAATATAAAGAAATGTGTATTAGGAGTTTCAGAGATTAACTTTTTGGGATACAAAGTCACAAAAGATGGAATTACACCGCTTCCAGAACGAGTTGAAGTGATTTTACAATATAAACTTCCTGAAACAGTTGAAGATTTACGAAGATTTCTTGGTCTCGTCAACTTCTACAGACGTTCTCTATCTAAATCTCCTCAAAAACAACAGGTACTATTTGATCTTTGTAAAAACATTAAAAAAAGAGATAAAAGGAAAGTCCAGTGGACAGATGATGCTGTGAATGCGTTTAATCACTTAAAGGGAAGTCTTGCGAATGCAACACTTCTCGCACATCCTTGTCGAGATCTTCCTCTTTCATTAATGGTAGATGCGTCTGATTATGGCATTGGAGGTTCATTGCATCAAATTCGTAACAATCAATTAGAACCTTTGGGATTTTTTTCAAAAAAATTGTCACCTGCACAGAAAATGTATAGTACATATGACAGGGAATTATTGGCAGCATATGCAGCAGTCAAATACTTTCTATTTATGGTTGAAGGAAGAACGTTTTGTATATACACTGATCATAAACCTTTAACATTCGCCTTCAAGCAACCACTTGACAAGGCTAGCCCCCGACAACTAAGACAACTCGATTTTATAGGACAGTTTACAACAGACATTCGGTATCTTAAAGGAGAGCAAAACATTCCAGCAGATACATGCTCAAGACTTGAATCTATAGAACTTCCATCATTTATATCTTGTGAAGACCT
The DNA here is from genome assembly GCA_963924495.1 of Nemapogon koenigi. Lineage (NCBI taxonomy): Eukaryota > Metazoa > Arthropoda > Insecta > Lepidoptera > Tineidae > Nemapogon > Nemapogon koenigi. The sequence continues at coordinate 6,902,735 of OZ004656.1, forward strand.
TTATAGCTCACAGCTTACAGACGATGAGTTGATTGCGCTTCAAAACTCTTCAAATTGTTCTCTAAGATTTGAAAAAATCATTTTACCAGGTGGGAATTCATTGGTATGTGATACTTCAACAAGTATTCCTAGACCATATATACCACTACATTACAGAAAACGAATATTTGATGTACTTCATAATATGGCACATCCAGGAATAAGAGCGTCAGTAAACCTATTACGGAAACGTTTTGTCTGGCCTTCACTTAAAAAAGACGTTACTCTTTGGGCACGAACGTGTATTTCTTGTCAACGGGTAAAAGTCCATAAACATACTAACAGTCCATTCGGGAAATACAAAGAAGTTAGCAAGCGATTTTATCATATTAATCTTGATATAGTTGGACCACTTCCTCCATCTAATAACTTTAGATATTTGGTTACAATGATAGACAGATATTCCCGGTGGCCCGAAGCTGTCCCAGTATGTGATATTACTACCGAAACTGTTTCTAAAGCAATTATATCTACATGGATAGCACGTTTTGGTGTACCGGCGTATATAACAACTGATAGAGGACCTCAATTTGAATCCGATTTGTTTGCCCAATTAACAAAATGTTTGGGGATTGAACATATACATACAACCGCATATCATCCTCAGGCTAATGGGAAAATAGAACGATGGCACAGAAGTCTGAAATCAGCTCTTAAAGCCCATCTAACTGATAACTGGTCTGAAAAACTTCCTCTTGTACTATTAGGTCTACGGTCTAATATTTCAGAATCATCAAACTTTTGCCCAGCAGAACTAACTTATGGTCAACCACTGAGACTTCCAGTTGATTTTTTTTCTGAGGAAGTTAAACAATCGAATCATGTGTCAGATTTTGTTTATAGATTAAGAAATTTTGTGAATCAGATAAAACCAGTAAATATAGAGCACAAGAATACAAGAAAAATTTTCATTCATCCTGATCTAAGCCGAACAAGCCACGTGTTCATCAGACATGATGCTGTTCGTAAACCACTCCAACCAACATATGATGGACCATTTTTAGTGCTAGAAAGGCATGAAAAATATTACATTGTTGATACACTTAGAGGTGCCAAAACTATCTCTATAGACAGATTGAAGCCTGCATTTCTTTTGAACGAAGAAAATGGTGAAATATCTAATGATATCAATAAAGATTCAGAAATGTATTCAAGAAATTCGAATCCTCCTGCGGCTCCTTGCCGAGATAACACCGGTGCTGGTTTTCGCACACGTTCTGGACGCTTGGTTGTACCACCACTTCGCTACTTGGAGCACCTGCACTCTGGGGAGGGAGTATGTGGCGACTGGCTAGGAAGCAGCCTATGATAATTTAAGAAACTTTTGTCTAGGAGATTTTTGTATTTGTCAAAGCATTCAATGTTTACTTTTAGTCTTGTTTCATATTATATTAATGTAAATATATATTTTAGTGTTTGATTTAAGTCCAGCACAGGATAACTAGAGGAATTGATAGGATAGGATTGATGCGTCCAGTACATTTGGGTCAGGGTTAAGACAACCCTGCCGATGGTGGACCTACGAGGTTGATACACCTGCTTGGCTACAATCTGAGACACGTTAAATCACCCAAACCAATAGTAAAAAGTTCCACTTACTTGAGGTTGCTTTGCTTCTCTGCACACCACCAGCGCCGGGTCTCTTTTCTTGTATCCCAGATAACTGCTTGTACTGTGTGGCCGATCTTACGTCTCCTTCACACATCCACACAATACACTTTTCTAATTATAACGTAATTTTAAGATATCTTGCATGCGAAAGCCTACGTTGTAGCAAGGAGTGAGTGAACCGTCATTTCACTCTCGTCGATGCATCGCTCGTTCAGTGAACTTTGACAGCGACCGATTTGAATGATTATACATAATCTCAAATGGCGGGAAGTTTAAACGGAGACCCACCGAAATGAAAACTATACACAGTACACACGGATTCTATAGTTGGAGGGCCGGAAAATTATATAGGCTAACCTTTTTATTCCGGAAATTTTTTATATTCCTCCACCACAGTTTCTCCTCCATCGGCTGCGGTCCTGTGCCTGATGAAGGGCTGTGGTAATAGAGGTTTCCAGGTTTTGGGACACTTGATCGGTCCATCGTTTGGGGTTTCGTCCTCGAGGTCTCTTTCCCTTCCACGGACTTCTACCCTTCCCATCACCACAAACATTTCCAGGTTGGTGCTTGACCGTCTCTTATATTGCAGGGTTCTGATGCTGACAAAGAAGATAAACTAACAGCTGTACAACTTGTAAATCAATTAGATGAAGAGGTATCATTATTATATTATTATTATTTAAAATTGAAATTAGAAGCCATCCTGGGGTCATACGTTAAGGTGGAGCGAGGGGGGTCAACAAAGTGTGACATCGCGTGACAAAATATGTGACGTCACACCATGAGCGGAGGGGATCACATAAATGTGACCATATTCTGTGACAAGGATGGGGGGGGGGGTCCAAAATACATGGTACAGCAAATAGATGTTCTATCCCATTTTTTTAAATCAGTATTACCTTTGCTGTCCGTTGTTATCCATTTGCCACTCCGGTTCAAATGTCAATAATAATTGTCATAATGACAACTTTCCTATAATGACAACTTCCTTTTAAATATCCTCACAAAAACCATATTTGTTTCCAGTTAGAAGAGAACTCTACGATAATGAAGGTACCACAAGGAAAAGAGAGCAAGCATTTCTTAACTATATTCAGAGGTAACTTGAAATTGTTGTAATTTTGTATATTGTATCTGGCTTCGCCCAAAAAAATGGCATGGTTAGGTACCATTAATGTTATTTCTTACGTCCAATTGTCATAAATAACTTTTTAACTTTAATTTAGATTCTACGTCATGTCATGGCGACCGACGCACGTGTTCCGTCGTGACGTGATGGTGAATCCGGTTTAACCCCGCCCGCGCTTAGCGAGTTTTATGATGCGTAAAAGTACATGATCCACTGCAGTGACCATAATCAAAAAAATATATGATGTTCTTGAGGTTATGCGTTATTAAGTTACTGTGTTCAAAACATAATACAACTATATTGATTCGATAGAAAAAAATCACGAATGTACCTCTAAAAAAATATTTTACTGTCTAGAAACAGTACTAAAATGCATGCAATGATTCTGATTTTTTTGACAGATTTTTTATCTAGCAATATACTATCGTAATACTGTTCCTTTTTTTTAATAAAATTTTCAGCAAGTTCCTTTATTCTCATTTTCGAGATTTTATGTACGCGCTGCAGCGTGTGTGCGTAAGCGCTCGTGTACCGACAGTACCGGCTGCAGCCTGATGCTATATTATTAGTGGCAGCCACGTCGTTTGGTGTGTATGTGTACCCGCGTGGGGGCGGTGCCATCTCTCAAGGTCGTTGGCTCTATCCAGCGTCTTAAGACATATCACAGTCGACGGGATCATCTTGGATACCGATTAATCGGCATATATACTTTATAGGCTATAATACTTAATGAATCATCGATTATCATTGGTGGAGCCACAATAAAAGAAGAAGAACTTTAATTTATTATGGAAATATAAGTTTAACACAAATTAAAACTAAAAACTAAGTTTTATAAACTTAACTAAACTATGTCAGTTACCTACAATCTAGATTAGAATATCTGTGAAAGTTAAGTACATACACTTACATACCTACATGTATAGGTACCGGGACGGTTCTTGAGCGGTGGTCGTTAGATGCTCAGAACACTATTTTTGGGTCTGCTTGACGGTATGAGGTATTAATTTTAATTTTACTAGCAGTAAAAAGCAATCGTAAAAACCAAATAAACACCAATATATCAATTATAATAAATATACGAGTTATATTGCACTCGAATTACATATGCGCAAACATTCCCCCGCTTTTTCGTCGAGCGCTCAAGAACCGTCCCGGTACCATAGCTATAATGAAACTTACCTAAATGCCGAAAATTCCCTAATCCGGCAGCCGGCTGAATAGATGACAACCTTTCGCTCAAGAAGTGCTATGGTGCTAGATTATCATATCTGGCCATGCCACAGAGTATTAAATCCGTGATATCATATTTTTTAGGAAATTTAATCACATTGCTTGGTGGAAGGAGCACGGAGTTCGCACCAACCAACTTCAATGATACGTACGTTGACGATAGCATCAGGTTATTTAGAGTGAGTATTTATCATCACGCCTTCTTAGTCCATGAGGGGTATTTCTACTTCTTCAGCTTGTCCATTGCTGAACTAGCTTAGGCTTCTCCTAGCTTTTTTTATACAGCAGACGATATTGTGACCTTGCCACCGCCTGGTTTGAATGGCAGAATAAAATAGAGATGCTTTTTTACGCTTCGGTTGAAGGACCCGTTGTAGGAAGCAGGAAATACCGATGCCGGAAGTTCGTTCCACTTCTTGACAGTGCGACACAGCATGTCGACATACGTTGTAGAGGATTAGAGACTCTAGAGCAGTGCTTCCCAATTAGTGGTACGCGTACCACCAGGGGTACGCGAGCTTGCTTGAGGGAGTGCGCGCGGCAATCTCAGGATTCTCAGGTAATTACCTATCAGTAATAAACATATTTTGAGTCAATCAATCAATTTAATTAAGATTTTAAGTTTATTAAATGATGAAAAACTAATTTAATTAATTAATTATTCGAGTTTATAACCAAAGAGTACTCTACAAGATACAAGGGGTACGCGAGTTTGGCCTCTTTCTCAAAGGGGTACTCAGGAAAATCTAATTGGGAACCACTGCTATAGAGGAATCTGACTTCATTCGAGATTCCGCCATTTCTTTCGATAAAATATAGAATCTAATGTCGAAAGGGCGAGAATAAGCCCTTTCGTCCCAGTGACAGTTGATCACTCACTTATTATTTTTTTTAAATTTAACAGTTTTATTTGCTACCACATGGCTACCACACTGTTTGGTAACAATTTAAACTTGATTCATGTACATTTTAAACTATTCAAAAGTATAAAATAAACTGATTGATCTATGATACTGAATTTACATGAAATTGTTATAAACTAAGACACAGTCTCCAACCATCTCTTCTGTGGCTCCACACTCAGTTGTCCACAATTCAAAATTGATGCCATTTTTTTTACAGATTGAGGGTACAGAATTAGGAGGAGACATGCGGGCAGTCCAATTGAAAGAAGTCGCTGATTCTTTGGAAGATGATGATGTATTTGTGTTGGAGACTAAGGACGTTGTTTATGTTTGGCATGGCAAGGTAACTATACTCACGCCTGAATTCCAGCGGGGTAGACAGAGCTGATATTACTGATTATTAGTCATAATGTGGTCATCATCTGCAGAACCAGATGACATTTACCCGTCAGCAAACGCAGGCGGCTTAGATTTTTTTTGTAATCAAAATTCTGTCGTTTCGGACCTATAATCTAACGTGCGAGCATGACGAGTAGCATGATGTATGACATTTGTCACGTCAGGCCGGATTAACCACGAAGCAGGAGTAGCAAATGCTACAGGCCCCGCGCCACCAGGGGCCCCGCGCCTGGGCGAAAAAAAGAATAACCAGTAACAGTGTCCACCTTTTGCCAGTTGTCCATACTAAACATAAAATTATTTATAGGGCGAAAATATAATTAAAAATTTTCAATACTAATGGTCCGTCTACACGCTCCGTCTTGACTGCACCAGTATTACTGACGGAAAGACAGAACACCGAAGAGTGTCCACTCGGTACAAGTAAGCTCGCGCAAACCTCATTGTTATTTAAGTAAAACCGTGCAAACCTAGAACTGCGCACTCCAATCTTTAGCAAGTGAAGGATAGCTCTAGCCGCGCTTTTGGCTTGTGCGAGCTACCGTTTTCCCGTCCACACGTACGAGCTTACTTGTGCAAACTGGTTTGTAGGTTTGTACAAGTAAGCGCGTAGGAGTGACTGTGCGTGTAGACGGCATCGATGTGGTAGACGGGGCCTAATGCTACGGGCCCCGAACTTGCTTAATCCGGCACTGTGTCACGTGATCCCTAAAGAATTTGTCTTCTTCTTCTTTTATTGTGGTTCCATCAATGTTAATCGATGATTTGCCAATGTCAAGTATTATAAACGTTATGGTATCGATATGCCGATTAATCTGTAACTTAGATGATCTCGCCGACGTGATATGTCTTATTAATCACAGACTAATCACAAGTATCACAGCGCGGGCGGGATTATCCCCATCATGTCATGACGGAATGCGTGCGTCGGTCGCCATAACATGACGTATAATCCGAGAATTTGTCTTTTAAGGGATCACGTGACAAATGTCATAAATAAACAAACTGACGCAACTGCTTGTAGATTTTGACTACCCCTTGTCTAACCAAAACCTTCCTTTCTTGCATTTTCGAAACAAAACGTAAAAGAAAAGAAAAGGGTGCATGTAAATGAGAAAAAGTGGGAAAACCCTGGTACCTACTGTAAATTGAATATGTTTTTAAGGAATCTGATCCAAAGGAACAAGAGGCTGCTCTTCAGTTTGTAAAGTTGGTTATCAAGGAAGAAAGGGAGATAAAAATATTAGACCAGGGTGATGAGAGTGAAGGGTTCTGGGCTGCTTTGGGTAAGTTATAGTAAGCTGCAGAGAATAATACACATTCGACTATTTCAGGGGGTTACACTGAACTAAAAAGTAACAATATTTACCTGTGAGAGAGACGAGATGCGACATTTCCTTTCACTTCAGCCATATAAACCTTTTTAGTCAATCTCTCATCCTTCATTCTTTCAACGTGTCCTAACTAGCGTAAACTACTTTTCTTCATTTCAGTCACAACATCATCTTTCACTCATTCTTTTTTTTTTTTTTATTTTTTTCAAAATGGCTCCATCAGGGTTTTGATGATTCCGCCAATGTCAAGTATTATAGACGTCACAGTAACAATAAGCCGATAATCGGTAGGTAGAATGCTCCCGCCGGCCGTGATATGTCCTATTAATCACTGACTAATCACAACCATCACAGCACGGACGGGATTAAACTGGATTCCCCAACACGTCTTCGCGGCGCGTGCGCTTTCCACCAAGGCGTGTCGTGGAATCCACTCATTCTTCTTTAATGACATCATTCCAAGAAGTAACGCATTTAGATCCATTAAGGGGAAGTCAGTCATCAAAATCCAATTTTTAATCATTTTTTTCAGAAAACCTGATCTATTTACGAAACTGAAAAAATATATATATTGATTTCTTCTTGTTGATATATTGAAATCTTATTATTGTTTTGAAAATATGATTTTTTTTTCTTTTTTTTTTTTTCTTTCTTCACGGGTTCAGCTCCCGAAATCGTGTTACGGTTCCAGGGCACCCAGCGGAAGACCAAGTCTCCCTCGTTTAGCCGATGGTTCTTGTGAGGCTATACCTAACGAGTGGCTAGTTCTGTTGAGATATATATTTAGATGGAAAAGCCTCTAAGTGTGGTTTGTCGGATTATGTACATAAGTTTTTAATTAAAAAAACCCATTGGTACATGGCCGGGATCTTGAATCGAACCCGGGGTCTGTCTAGTTAACACCAGACGTCTTATCCACTCGGCCACCGACGCACACATATTGAAAATATGATTAGAAACATTTTACTCTATAGAAAAAAATCCTAAATACACCTTTGAAAACTTTATTTATCAAATTTTATGGCTTTAATAGATGGTACCATTACAAAAATTACCACGAATATTTTATTGGCCATAATCTATATTTGCATTGTAAAATTGTTTTATGTTGTTTAAGATTTTTTTTAAATTGCGTTTTAAACAAAAATGATCGCTTACTGTTTCTATTACTTTCTATCCTGCTCGCGTGCCCGTGATTCTAGATAAATGCTTTTTTACCACTCATTTTCCCATCGAGCACTTCACCTGGCTGCAATACACTGATGCTGTCTCTGGCCACAATGTATAAAGATAATGTCTATCTTATAATCCAGGTGGCAGTGTTGATGAAAAAGAAGATAATTCAGGATGGAGAAATGCCATCAATCGTCGTATCAACTCTGACAACGCGTTGTTGTCAGTCAATGTCAATATTCAAGGGAAAGTCAGCTTCGAAGATATATCTGATAATTACAGTCAAGAGGTAATGGACTACTCGTGGAAATATTTGAAGTTATACTTCTTTAGGCGCGTTGTGAAAGAACAAAAGAAATCTTCACGGCTTGCCTTACAGCTCCCGGGAACCGTTGCCGTCCCCAGGTTACCCAGCTGAAGACAAAGTCTTCCTCACTTAGCCGAAGTTTTTTTGAGGCTATACCTAACGAGTGGCCAGCTCGCAGCATAGAAAAAATTATGACAGTGAAATTTTACGATGCAACCCAGTTGCCGAGAGTGAAATCTTACGCAAGCCTTTTTTATAATGTTAAATAGACATACCACAGTTTATATATTTACTGTGCCTATACCAATTATAATCAGTCATTTTTTAAATGTATTTATTTAATTGAATTTAGAATTTAGCAACCGTATTTATAATCACGCAATTTTATTTCCATGAATTATTTGCGTGCTAAATAAACTTATGTTTGTATTATGCCAAACATGTATAACTTCTAACGAGCGTACATAAGTACACATACGCGACTTTGACTTTGTAAATATGTACACATTTCACCCCCTTAGGGGTTGATTTTCGAGTAATCCTTTTTTAGTGCACCCTCTACACACTGTAAAGAACAAACCTTCTAATTTTCATATTTATAACTTCAGTGGTTTAGGTTGCGCGTTGATTTTCAGTCAGTCAGCGACACGACGGTTTTATTGGCAGTTCCTGTAAGACGTTTCCCAATAAAAAACTCGTAAATTTTCGTATATTTCAGGACCTTTCTGATGACGGTGTATATCTGTTGGATGTGGGAGAGGAGATGTACCTGTGGTGGGGGAAGGAAGTGCCAGAGCGTGTTCGTGCTGCTAACAATACTATTATTGAAGTATGTCACCTAAAAAGCATCTCTAGTGAATGAGACCCCTCATATTCATAATGACATCTTTCCTATAATTACAAATTACAACTTTCCCATAATGACAACTTTCCTATAATGACATCTTTCTTATAATTACAAATTACAACTTTCCCATAATGACAACTTTCCTATAATGACATCTTTCCTATAATTACAAATTTCCCATAATGACAATTGTGCGATACATGTAGCAATACATACATACATACCATCACGCCTGTTTCCCAAAGGGGTATGCAGAGATGATGAAGCGCCTTGATCTCGATCTTTGCATACTTCTCTTGCTTTTGAATGAACTAATGAAAACAGTTCCTTATTTCCAGCACTTATATTTCTCTAATTTTTTTTCGGCAGGCATATTTGGAGCATGATGGCTTGGACAGAACACCGGATTCCGCCGTAGTCGTCAAAATAAAGCAGGGCAAAGAACCAAAAATGTTCCAAAAGCTCTTCCCTACATGGGACAAGGATATGTGGGCCGTAAGTATCCAATATCTATTATAAATGCGAAAGTTTGTTTGTGCGTCGGTGGTCGAGTGGTTAAGACGTCTGGTATTAACTAGGCAGACACCGGGTTCGATCCCGGATCCCGGCCATGTACCAATGGGTTTTTTATTTAAAAACTTATGCACATAATCCGACAAACCACACTTAGAGGCTTTTCGATCTAAATACACTCATGGACAAATTTAGAGGAACGCAAGTATAAAACAAAAAATCTTAGATATTTGTGACAAATAAGTTTATTAATTAGGATTTTGCTTATAATTCGTTAATTTAAAAATAAAATTTTGACAAAAGAATTTATTAAATGACAAAAATTAACCAAATTAAGAAAAAATAAGAATTTTACAGGAAATAAACTTTTTGTACTTTTGTACATTTTTGTAGTTTTATATGAAAGGCTATAACTTTGACTATACTCAGTACATAGTGTTGCCCTCTCTAGCTCTTCGAACTGCTTTCAGTCTACTTGGCATACCCTTAATCAAATTATGAATAAAATCTTGAGGAATTGCGATCCATTCTTCTTGTAATGCATTTTTAAGATCTCTCAAATTTGCTGGGGCAGGATTTCTTTTCTTAATTTGTCTCCCCAGCTTATCCCATACATGCTCTATAGGATTTAAGTCTGGCGAGCGCGCTGGCCACCCCATAGCATTGATTTCAACGTCTCGAAGGTATTCGATTACTATGGCCGCAGTATGAGGACGTGCATTATCATGCATAAAAACAAATCCATCTCCTATTAAAGGGGCAAATGGTACTACAATTTCTTCCAAAATCTCAGTTATATACCGTGCCGCTGTTAGTGACCCATTCTCAACAACATAGACTTCCGTACGTGCCCCCATACAAATACCTCCCCATACCATAACTGACCCACCACCATATGCCTCTTTTCCAATGATGTTGCACTGAGCGTATCTCTCTCCCGGGCATCTCCACACTTTAATCCTTCCATCATCTGGCTTCAGACAGAATCTAGACTCATCTGTGAATAAAACTTGACTCCATGCTTCGTCATTCCAATTTTCATGATTGCGAGTAAAATTAACTCGAGCTACTCGATGGCATGTGGCAAGAAGGGGACCTCGGGCAGGTAAGTGTGAATTTATTCCGGCAGCTTTCAGTCTTCTTCTCACAGTTTTAGTGCTTACTGCAACCCCTCGAACTTCTTGGAGCCTCGTTCTTACCTCAGAAAAAGTTAAGGTCCGGTTTCTAAGTACACTGGTTACAATGAACCGGTCATTTCTGGCCACAGTCTTCCGTTTCCGTCCCTGTCCTGCGAGTCTCGTATACCGTCCGGTCTGTCGATACCTCTTGACAACTCGGTGTATCACAGATTTTGATACTCGTAATGTTTGGGCTACATGTTTGTAGGTGTACCCCATTTCTATTAAAGTTACAGCTTTAGCAACTTCAGTGGCGTTTAGTTCTGGCATTTTGAGTTTATTTGCAACAACAATTCACACTTAACACGATACAAGACAGACAAGGCAAAAATTTAAACAAACCCTAGATTTTAGCTCAAATTCAAAAGTTTAGAAAATTTTTTCACATTATGAATGAACCCAGTATGACGTAATAATTACATAAAAACAAATGAAATTCGAAAAAAAAACATTCCACGACTTTATTTTTTTTAAATTCATTTACCAATGTTTGTGGCTAGTACGCGCGATAATTACAACAGGAGAAATCAAACTTTTTTTTGCGTTCCTCTAAATTTGTCCATGAGTGTATATCTCAACAGAACTAGCCAATCGTTAAGTTACAGGGTTTCAGCACAACACCAAGTCTCCCTCTTTTAGCCGATGGTATTTGTAAGGCTGTACCTAACGAGTGGCCAGTTAATAAAAAAATCTATAACGAGAGGCCCAGTTGTGTTGCGGTAAATCGAAAGGCCTAACAAAATGCATAATAGCGGTGACCCATCCTCAAATTGACCGAGATGTACTTTACTTAACCTCATTTTTGTTCACAGAATCAAACATCCTACGAAGACCTGAAATCGAAAACAAAGGCTACCAACAGCAAATAAAAAACTATTTTTATTATTTTTATATATTTTTTGTAACAAATTAAAAATATACAAACCATAATTGCTTAACAGTAGTTTCATTTTAGAAAAACAGTAACTTTTACCTATTGCCATTTATCGCTGATTAAATAAATAAAATTGAAACGATTGCGAAAACGAAAAAAAATGTCAAAAAAATATTTATGCAATGTCACCAGACCCCGGTAAGAAAACTTAAAAATGTCTGTAAAATGACTGTTAAGGCGAAGCAGCATTTGTTTAAATCTAGCTTAAACCTAGAATAAAACAAATGGAGCCTCTCATTCCTTGTCTGTTCTAGTTCCACTGGTGATAATTTAATTCCTTGCAAGTCGCCCTAAGCGTTTTAATAACATTATTATTTACAATTATCCTTAATAATAAACATAAAATGGCGGCTTTAATTCTTATTTGTAGTAATATAGGTATATATTTGTAAAGATAATTTTATTAACAATTTATGTATGTAAATAATAAAAAAAAACATTATTCATATTAATTTAGATATATACACAAAAACACAATAAGCAAAACAATACAACAAATCAATAATATCCTACTTATTTGCTACTAATAAATGTCTATACAAATATATGTCAATATTTTGCCAATGTCAATCAAGTAAACTGATATTTCCTTACTCTAATTCCGCAAAAACAATGAAAGCAGAGCGAGTGTCGGTACAAATATCTCTATAACTGCATAACTTTCATCAATGATAAAAAATAACATGACAGTAAATATATTCAATATTTTATGTTCTTGATAGAATACTCAAAATAATTTCGACAAGTCTAAAAAAGAATGGGTCCTCGCATGCTCGCGATGCGTGTTAGGTAGGTAATTTTATGATAAGTTAATTCATTATTTATTATATTCGAGATATTACAAATTTATAATATTAACTAGAATTAAATTGGGACTCTTCCGAAATGAAAACCAGTTTTCTGATTTTGTGAGAAAACCAAGTAGAGAACGGTTAAGGGTCCTGTCGGCCATCTTATATCTGTCAAAAATTTGGCAATCTCAATTAATCCTAGAAAAATGAGTATATTTATACAACATTTTTAACTCAAATTGCTGATAGCTATTATTTTAAATGGGATTAATCCATATTTTTTATTATTTAGGGTTTCAAATAGGCGTACTTTTAAAGACAAACATTGCTATTGCGTTTTAAAAAATATGGCTATTAAGAAGTCTTAATAATGAAAATATGGCTTAATACAATTTAAAATAATAACTATCAACAATTTGAGTTGAAAATGTTGTATAAATAAAGTCATTTTTCTAGGATTAATTGAGATTTGTCAAATTTTTTACAGATATAAGATGGCCGACTGCCACGTACCTTAACGACGTGGTTTAAAAAAATATTGACAACGTGCGCACAATAATATGCATGTTGTCTATACGAGGGACACACCGAAATGATAGTGAATCTCAATTCAATTTGGACTGAATAAAAAAAATGTGTTACGTGAATACTTGAGACCGATAACGTGCGAGTATAAGTTACAAATGCTTCTAACTATTCAGTAGGTCGAGTACGAGTTGAAAATTTTCCACCTACTGCAGATGCCGCTTTTGGACACTTCAAAAGAGTATATCTGCAAATTCAAACATGGCTCGGAAGAGAAATATCACTAGAAGAATGGGGTTGGAAATATGAATGCGGAATACTGATAGCAAACAATGAGGCAGCGACCAGCTCCAGAATCCTTATTGCAGGAATTAAATTACAGTGACAGCTGTACTAATCCTTCACCTACAATCCACATCAATGAAACCGATGACGACAGTAACGAATAATAATGTATATACATATATAGTTAATAATAAGTTTTTTGTTGTAACTCGTTATTTTTTGCGAAATATTAATAAGTTAACAGCAAATATTATTGATTAGGTACCTATACAATTGAAATCTTTGCTCTAAACATTTTTTTTCCCTTGTCCCTCTCATTTTTCAGTAAATTGTTATAAATTGTTGTAATCAAGATCGCACAATTTTTTTTTAACTTTTTTATTTGAGCTTTTAACAATGCAGTCCAACAGTTTTTATGAAGACTCATTGACTGGTCCTGGATTCCGAGATTTTACAATTTTTACTAATCTGGTTCACAACTTGAAAAGCGTGTTTATTCTTGCTACTGCGAGTAAAAATACATGTGATAGCTCATTGGATTCGTAATCATCTCTAGAAAAATGTGCAGAAGTTTTAAACCCGCACATAAACAATTGCAAAACTTATTAACAATTAAAGAATCCCAAAAAAGGGGGTCTATAATACTTTTAATTAAATGTCGAAAAAAAAGGCTCCGCGCGGGCTTGTACTAGTATCATAAGAAGTTAATATACGTCAGTTAATAAACGGAAGTGGACTCCAACGGTTGTGTCAATTAATAACCCCAACAACCGATTTAAAATAATTAAATATAAAATGGACTATTAAAATAAATAAGTGAATAATAAATAATTAAGTAAATAATATATTAAGAGGATGTATAGAGCTAAATGCGAGTTTTATGATGCGTAAAAGTACATGATCCACTACAGTGACCATAATCAAAAAAATATATGATATTTTTGAGGTTATACGTTATTAAGATACTGTTTTCAAAACATAATACAACTATATTGATTCGATAGAAAAAAATCACGAATGTACATCTAAAAAATATTTTACTGTCTAGAAACAGTACTAAAATGCATGCAATGATTCTGATCTTTTGACAGATTTTGTATCTAGCAATATACTATCGTAATACTGTTCTATTTTTTAATAAAATTTTCAGCAAGTTCCTTTATTCTCATTTTCGAGATTTTATGAACGCACTGCACGCGTGTGTGCGTAAGCGCTCGTGTACCGACAGTACCGGCTGCAGCCTGATGCTATATTATTAGTGGCAGCCACGTCGTTTGGTGTGTATGTGTACCCGCGTGGGGGCGGTGCCATCTCTCAAGGTCGTTGGCTCTATCCAGCGTCTTAATAAGTGAATAATTAATATAAATGAACACACAAAATGGGAATTACAGAAATAACCCCGAATGAACAATCAGTAAAAAATGTATTTAAGGGTAGGAACGAATAATTTTGGTTGATTTCTGAACTGAAATTCCCGAATTTTACGAATGCTATGAACATACAATTTGGGCATCGAAAACTAGAGGATTTTATCTAGTATTGTGTAGGATGAAAACACGATTGGTGAAAATTTTCTCGATAACTTAAATTTTTGAAATCACCTCTTCAAAAACACCTTTTTAGTCATACGACCATACTCTGAAGGGATTTACGTTTAAATTTTATACGAATCTGTAGATAATTTCAGTACCTAGTATTGATTACGTTGATTTTTCCCTGCATGTGATCGTTTTTTAATAAATTACTTATTTGTAATGTGCCGCTTACGTTATTTATTCCGGAAGCGATACTTTATGCCCTTTTTTCTGCATATAAAAGAGAAGCCAAAAAGGTACATTATTACATATTTATTTATTGCCATAATTTTACATATGAATTAATATCTTTAACCTATTTTACATTTGCAGAACTAGTAACCATATTTTATAAACAGTAACTTTAAATTTAACAATAAAAAAGCATGCAGTTTGTATATCAAATAATACAAGTCAAAAATATTGGCTTGCACTATGGTACTCTAAAACCTTTTTCTGTTTCCTATTACCTACCATAAAATTGAGAATACCTAACCAACAATAAATCAATTTGTTGAAGAATACATCAGGTTAGGTTATGTGCATCAGAGGACACTCCAGTGGCTCTGGCCAAGCCGCAATGTAGGTCGTTGATATTTAAAGGCTGTGATGATGATTGTGTGAATACTTGCATAGAACCTACCTACATTGATTTTATTTACTTACAGATCAAAAATTCAAAACGCACAGGTTCTGGAGCAAGTGATGTACATGTTCCCAACTTGTGGTATTATGATTTGCTGACTTTTTTGGATGTCAAGGATGATCAATCTAGAAGCGGGGTGGATATCCTCCTTAGTGATGAAGTAAAACTACTACTAAAATACTAGGTAGTGAAATAAAACAATATAAACCAGGTAGGTATTTATTTATCAATCAAATTATATTTTTTTTACTGCTCTGAAACTACATTTAAGTCTACCATTTTGTCTTGAAAGGAAACTTTACCAGTACCATTAAGAGGATCGTGTAGCTCATCGTACGCAGCGAAATAGGTATTTAGAAAATCATATTCTGTCTCAAGCGCGCTCTTCCCCCGGGCATCAGTGCGACAGAGAGCACTGCAGCTCGTGAGTGTTTGTAGGTATGTTCTTCGTTGAAAATTGCGTTTTGGGCGAAAACGATTTACACCTGCTAAACTATAACGAAACCTTATAATTTTGGTGTCAAACGTTTTAGCAGATTATAATCTACGTACGTACTTTTTGCTTTTTTTGAAATTTTGCTTGGTTTTTCAAATACAGACGGTTTATTACCAGCAAGTTATGAACCAAAAAAACCGAGATTTGAGGGGCTTATATCTTTTGACCTATCACGAATTTTGATAAAAGGAAAAAATACGTACGTAGTTTTTCACTATGTCAGTAACATATTACAAAATCGTTAAAATTAAATAATATTTAGTGGTAGTAAAACGTTTTCTCCGTTTGTATGGACATGGACGCGGTACACTATACTCTTAAGAGGATCGTGTAGCTCAGCGTACGCAGCGAAATAGGTATTTAGAAAATCATATTCTGTCTCAAGAGCGCTCTTCCCCCGGGCATCAGTGCGACAGAGAGCACTGCAGCTCGTGAGTGTTCGTAGGTATGTTCTTCGTTGAAAATTGCGTTTTGGGGGAAAACGATTTACACCTACTAAACTATAACGAAACCTTAAACGTTTTAGCAGATTATAATCTACGTACGTACGTTTTGCTTTTTTTGAAATTTTGCTTTGTTTCTCAAATACAGACGGTTTACTACCAGCAAGTTATGAACCAAAAAAACCGAGATTTGAGGGGCTTATAACTTTTGACCTGTTACGAATTTTGAAAAAAGGAAAAAATACGTACGTAGTTTTTCATTATGTCAGTAACATATTACAAAATCGTTAAAATTAAATGATATTTAGGAGTAGTAAAACGTTTTCTCCGTTTGTATGGACATGGACGCGGTACACTACACTCTTAAAATACTCTGTTAAGATATTTCTGACTCGATTTCCATCGCTCGTGTGTCTTTGATTAGTTCTGTGGAGCGGCATGAGGGCACCTGTTTGACGCCTGTCACCAGGTCTGAATGTACAATTTCGCACATTCTCACAGTCAACACTTGAAGAAGTCCAGTATTTTTTAGACTTTTTCCTTAGAAAATTGTGCAATACACAGCTAGCCATAATAACTGCAACCACGTTTTCAACTTTTAAATTAATTGGTTGCCAAAAGCGTTTTCGGAAATTCTCCGGGCCCGAGATAATCTATAATTAAATATTCTTTTCTCTTTAGAAATATTTTTGTCGGGGAATGGTTTCATAATATGTGTATCAAGTCCAAAAGCACTATCGCCTAAAAATACATAAGGAACTATCACATCTGTTCCTGGAAGTAAATAGGATTCAGGCATCAAAAGCTCGTCATTAATTAGCTTTTCAAAAATTTTTGTATATTTTAAAATTCCACCATCCGACATACTTCCATTTGATCCTGTATGAACATAAATAAATTCATAATTTGCATTGACAATGGCAAATAATACAACACTAAATGTGCCCTTGTAGTTATAAAATAATGACCCACTATTAGCTGGTTTTTGTATCAAAATATGTTTGCCAACCATTGCACCTACACAGTTATTAAAATGCCATTGTTCTTCAAATGATTTTGCAGCTGTTCTCCAAACAAAGCACCTCCGGCAATAAGAGGGATCGGGATATTAATAGCAAAAAACATTTGCTTATTGATACAGCACAGGAGCTTTTGCAAGACAGAAAAAAAACCAAGTCTTTTGGTTTATATATAAATGAACAGCTAGAACAAATTACCGATAAGTTTCAGTGTCAAGTTGCTGAGAAAGTTATTTCTGATGTATTATTTCTAGCTAAAACAGGTAACCTTAACTACCATTCTAGAATTGAAACCCCTTCTAGGGCACTGTCTTTCCCTAATCACACATATTCCTCACCTCATGCCAACCAATGCTCTCCATCTCAATATAATCTGACTTCTCCACCACATTACATTTTGCCAACTACCTCACCTCAATACATCCAATCTGAACCAATATTTCAATATCCCTCATCATCATCTCAAACCTACCAATCATCTCATCCATCATCCTCACCTCAAATCTTCCAGCCATCTCACTCATCTTATCCATCATCCTAAACTCAAATTATCCAGCCATCTCATCATCCATCATCCTCACCTCAAATCTTCCAGCCATATCACTCATCTCATCCATCATCCTAAACTCAAATTATCCAGCCATCTCATCATCCTCACCTCAAATCTTCCAGCCATCTCACTCATCTTATCCATCATCCTCACCTCAAATCATCCAGCCACCTCACCCATCTTTTTCAATATCCTCACCTAAAATCATTCAGCCATCTCAGTCTTCTCGTCCATCATCCTCGCCTCAAATCATCCATCTATCTCACTCATCTTAACCATCATCCTCACCTCAAATCATCCAGCCATCTCGCCCATGTTGTCCAATATCCTCACTTCACATCATTCAGCCATCTCACTCTTCTCATCCATCATCCTCACCTCAAATCATCCAGCTATCTCACTCATCTTCCCATCATCCTCACCTCAAATCCAGCAGTCTCAATCCATGCAGCCTAACCTTAGTTCCCATCCCCCAGCTCAGATTGTCCAAATTTCGATTCCGTCTCCTAAGACCACAATAGTCCTGTTCTACAGGAGGGTCCTGCCTCAACATTATTAAGGGAATTTTTAATACTAAAAAAAAATTAGGTGTAAGCCTATTATTTGATTTATTTTATTGTTTTGTATATTGCTTAGGATAGGATATTACTTGGTGCTCTTTTTAAAAAGTAAATACATATATAAACAAATGAAGACTGAATTGTTTATTCTAAAGAAACATTTTAAATACTTACATAAGTACCTATTTAAGGAATATTCCTGGAAGATGTTATATTTGATTTTGAAATTATTTCTAACATAAGTGCCTATAGTTGATTTATTTTGTTAATTGTTTTGTATGTACAAATATTGATTAGGTCAAGATATGTGTTTTTATAAGTACCTACTTGGTGCACTTTTTGAAAAGTAAATACACAAATAAGAACTGAATTGTTGATTCATAAGACATATTTTAATTACTTGGGTACACCTTACCTAATGGATATTCTTGAAACATGTTATAAACTTATTGGCTAATAAAAGGATGAAATTGTTACGCTCAAGGCAAAGTAATGATATAGCAACTGATCAACCACCTGAAATAAGGGTAACGGGACGTAAAAGAAAACAAGTAGAAGTAAAGGAAGCTGTTCGCAAGTTCTTCGAAAAAGATGAATCTAGTCGCATTACGTCTGGGAAAAAGGAGACCATTACAAAAAATAAACTAAAGAAACAAATTCGATTACTTAATGACACAATGCTTAATCTATATGAAAAGTTTAAAGAGGAAACTAAAATTAAAATTTCTTACGCTCTTTTCTGCCGACATCGTCCATTTAGTTCCAAACGCCAATAAGAGAAACACCTGTTTGTGTGTGATACATACAAACATGGAAATGATGGTTACAGCATTAAAAAAGGCATCTATTATAAAGGAACATTCTGCAATGAACTTAGTAAAAAGTATGTGCTGTCAAGGTAATTTAAAGAAGGATTGTTTAGCTAGACAATGTGATTTTTGCAAGGATAAATTAATAACGCTAAATAGATATTCCAATGACATGTTGATTACTTGTGAAAGATGGATCACTAAAAAAGTCCCAATTGTTATAAGAGGTCAGGAAAAGTTATACCAAAAAACTGTGAAAGAATATTTCTCCTCTAAAAGTAAACATTTTGTTACGATATTCCTTGAAGATAAACTGCCTAAATTTATGAAGCATCTTTTAAATATTATAAATCAGCACAGAGCTGTAACAAAAATAAAAAGTGATCTAGCCGAAGATGAAGCACTACTGCATATGGACTTCTCTGAAAACTATAACTGTAAGTACTCTGAAGAAGTTCAGTCGGTACATTTTGGAGCCTCCAAGCCCCAAATTTCATTACATACTTCTGTTTTATATTTAAATGGCACAGACAAGGATTCTGTTCAATCATTTTGCTCTATCTCTAAAAATTTAAGACACGATCCAGTTTTAATTTGCGCACATCTCAAACCCATAATAGACCATATAAAAAATAAAATCCCAAATTTAACAACTATGCATTTTCAAAGCGATGGGCCTTTATCGCAATATAGAAATAGGTCCATGTTTTTTTTAATTGTAAAATATTTAAGCAGAGAACTTTGTGTAGAAAATATAATATGGCACTTTAGTGAAACTGGACATGGGAAGGGGGCTCCTGATGGGATTGGAGGATGCATCAAAAGAACAGCTGATGCATATGTAGCTACTGGCAGAGATATCCCAGATTTTGAAGCATTGGTAAATTGCTTACAAGAAAAATGTAAGGGTATTACTATTTTACCAATCGATGATACTCATGTCGATAACATCTCAAATATACTAAGTACCAGCACTACTAAGCCATTTACTGGTACTTTATCAATTCACCAGCTTACATGGAATAGGACCAGACCTGACTTCATCCATGCCAGAACATTAAGTTGTAACATTTGTAAAACAGATCAGATTTGCTCACACCACGAAATTGGGCTTATTCATTTAACTTATAAAAAACAAACTGATGATCGACCTGATTTGACCAAACCAAATGATTCACAGCAGGTATCTCCAGAACCCATTTATGAAATATATAGGAATCCCTTACCAACAACCTCACGTCCCTCTGTTGAATTTTATCGAACCTGCTATGGATCTGATAGTGCTTCTGATGATGAATTTTTTACAATAGGAAAGCGCAAACCTTTGAAAAAAAATATAATTAATATAAAACGATCACATAATGCTACAAAAGGTGCATCAAAGTATTTTTTTGATTCTTCAGGCGAAGAAAATGATAATATTTTTTAAGCTTTTTCATTTTAGGTTTTTATTCTACAGGATTACGTCATTTCTGTAGATTTTTTTATTTTATTATTTTAAGTAACTTTTAATTTAATTTTACAATTTGCAGTTGACATATTAAGACTGTTGACACCAAAAGCTATTATAACTGATTATTATTTTTTGCATGCTTACTTAAGTAGTAATTTTAAGAAAAAATCTGTCACTCATGACGAAATTCAGATCACATCTGTCGATCTCATAAAACCAAAATTTGTATTTTTATCATAATATTATTAAGATTGATATCTAATGTTATTTTTTAGATGATTATGACATTAAAATTTATTATAATAACACAATAAAAAGTTGATTTTGTGAAAAATAAAACTTATTTTTTATTTTTACCATTCGATAGAATGACCCCGGTAAGTGATTTTAATTTATTATTTTTATTTGTGATAATTAACATTTTTTTATACAACGATATTATGGATTATTCTACTGTAACATTATTTTATAGTTTAAAACGAATGACGAGATTATGTACACACCAAAGTATGGTATGTTGCTTATTTCGTCATACTGACGAAGTTTAATTATTACTATAATTACTATAATTAAATGAATTATACATATCTGTTTAAATAATAAAAAAAAGAAGAAACAAAATATTTCATATAAGAATAATGAGAATAGTTTATGTAATGATATAACTTCGTCATATGAAATATTACAATATTAATATAATTTATACCAATTAATATTAACAATATTTATTTGCTTCATTTCTTCTCAATGATCTACAAATCATTTTATATTACTGTACTGATTTACTGTCTCTTGTAGAAACTAGTATAAAATATTGCTAAACGTATAGAAAATGTTTAGAAATTGATATTGTATTGATGACGAAGTTTAGTGCCAACCAAGTAAGGCTGTTCATAATTTCGTCTCTATGACGATGTTAACTTTTTTGATTTAAAGAATTTTCTCGTAATTTCGTCACAAAAAATATTTATAAATTTAGATACATTTCAAACTTTGATTAGATTTAGTTTAGATTTTGTCATATTTATCTATGTACCTACATCCCCATCCTCATGATCATAGCGTGATGGTATATACCTACACAAAAACATTCTCTACAAATTCCTTTACCTTCTTGTGAAAGTGTCGTCGAAATCCGTTCAGTAGTTTCTGTTTAGCACCTCTGCCCACCCCTGCCAGTCATTATGGCGTAATGGTGTATGCCTATGTCCATCCGGAAATTCCATTCTAACTATTGGAGAAAGATTTATTTTAATCGAATGTTCCGGATCGCCATAAAGTTTGAATGGAGCTATACCCAATATCATTATTTTATAAGTATATCTTTATTTTACAGATCACAATGGCACCAAAAAAATATACGAAGGAACATCTTTTGGCGGCGATAGAGGAAATTGAAAAAGGAAACTCTACTAATGCAGTAGCTAAAAAATTTGGAATTCCGAGAACAACGCTACAAGATAAAAAATTTAGAAGGCATGTGAAAAATATTGGTGCGCCTACTATTCTTTCTATCACAGAAGAACAAACACTTGTTAAATGGGTTCTAGAATTAGCTAATCAAGGATTTCCTATTACTAAGGACCAGTTGTTGCACAGTGTTTCTAAACTAGTCGTAAACATTAATAGGAAAAACAATTTCAAAGATGGTATTCCAGGAAGAAATTGGTATGCTGGATTTTTAAAACGAAATACAGAAATATCTATGAGAGTTAGCCAAAACATAACAACTGGCAGAGCCATAATAAGTGAGAAACTGATTCGCGACTGATTCGGTAGAGTTAGTGAGTATTTAGATAAATTTCCTGACTTCAAAGAAGTTTTATCCTATCCAGATAGAATCTTTAATTGCGACGAGACAGCGTTTTTTTTATGTCCGAAAGACAAAAAGGTACTCGTACGAAAAGGATCATCTCACACATACAATAGAACAGCTAACGATGAAAAGGAATGCATAACTGTATTAGTCGGTGCCTCTGCAAGTGGATGCATGATGCCTCCGCTGACTTTACTGCCATATGTAAGAATACCTAAAAATATATTATTGAAAATGCCAAAGTCCTGGGGTATTGGTAAAACAGATTCAGGATGGATGACGTGCGAGTCATTTTATGAATATATTACGAACTGCTTTTATCCCTATTTGTTAAAACATAATGTTGTTATGCCAGTAATACTGTTCTTAGATGGCACTCGTCGCATATATCTCTACCCCTTTCTAATTACTGCAGAGAAAAAGGAATAATTTTAATAGCTCTTTTACCTAATGCCACGCATATTCTTCAACCTATGGATGTAGCGGTTTTTCATCCTGTCAAACAAGTTTGGAGAAAAGAAGTGAGTAATTGGAGAATACATAACCATGGAGAGAAACTAAAACGAGAAGATTTTACAGGATAGGTAGATGTTTGTTTAAAAGAAGCAGCTAAACCGGAAACGATTAAAAATGGATTCAGAAAATGTGGCTTACATCCATTTAATCCAGACGCAGTGGCTTACGACAAATTATTAAAATCGAGTAATTATAACACTGTAGAATCTATTGACCCAGTTCAAGCTATACCTCAAAATAATGAGCATACAAAAAAATATGGAGACTTTTTATCTATATTGGAAGAAGAAATAGGTAATGAAAAACTTGAGACGTTTAAGAAAAATTAAGGAGATATATGGCTGGGGTTTGCAAGAGATGAAAGTTTTTATCAATTATGGAAATCAATTAAGGTGGTTCGTTTTCCATACAAAAATGTAATTAAGATAAACTAATTAACTAATCAGTAAAAATGTCTAAATATGGGCTTACTTAACTATTTTCGGCTTTTATGTTGCGCCAAATCAATAAAAAATAACTTTTTTATAATAGAAATAATTAATATTAAACATAATTCTTTTTATGCGTATTTTGTCTAAAAATAATTATGTTTAATATTAATTATTTCTATTATAAAAAAGTTATTTTTTATTGATTTGGCGCAACATAAAAGCCGAAAATAGTTAAGTAAGCCCATATTTAGACATTTTTACTGATTAGTTAATTAGTTTATCTTAATTACATTTTTGTATGGAAAACGAACCTTAATATGACGAAATTATGGTCATTTACTTAAGTGTAGTAGCTAAGTAGTATTTATCTTAGGTAGGTTCAATATAAATAGGTAGTAAGTCAGTTAGGTGTAAATATAGAATATAATGCTGATATATAATTTCCAACCTTTGTTTAATTAATCTATAACTTACCCTCTCTCAGTACATAAGTTAGGACCCCAACTAACTAGGAGACGGCCGCCGACCCTGACATGGCCTTCAGCCCAAGGGTCTCATGCCAAACACCCGGCAGAGCAGCTAAGGGCAAAACTACTAAGAACAAAAACTACTGAACCGAATCATGATTTGTCTGGGTCTAGAATAGCCGGGAGCGGAAAGCTAGTTTTTTATTATTGTCTATAGCATATACCTAACCACTGAAAATAATGTTTATTTATTTGTTTAATAAATACCTACCTATATCTTTTTTAATATCAAAATTAAAAATCTATAATTCATACATCCGGTCACGTGACCACAAACGGGAAGTTAATATTATAACCATAATAATAAATATCATCGCGCCCAGACGTTTTCGCGGGAATTTTAATTTTTTTTCTAATTATTTTACTGCGTATAATAACAACAATAATTTAAAAGTATTTTAAAAAATTGTCAACACCCCTATTGTTAAACCAACCTTGATAGTTTTCTTTAAAACTTTATAAATAGCCCAACATGTCTCTGGTATTATTTTCGAAAGGAATTGGTGTGACGTTATTGTGCTGAATCTAAGATCTCTATAGCTTCTTCCAGTTGCTAAATATCTTAATGTCGCTATCAGACGTTCCTCAGCACTTACTGCTTTTCGCATTGAAGTATCTTTTTTTTCAATGAACGGCCGTACCATTTCTAAAAGTTCATTGAAAGTATCATAGTCCATTCTTAAGTAATTATTAAAGTCTTCTGAATCGAGTAAAGATAAAAGGTTTACATGACTTAGTCTTTCTCTTTCTTTCAACCACTGTTTCATCCATTTTCTTTTTTTCTTCTCGTTATCTTCGCTTGCGATAAGTAAAGCTAAAGCTACGCCGACTTTTTGATATTTCGAAATGTTAGGCTCCATCTTATTCTCTATCTAAGTACACGTGATAACAGCTCGCTATTACAAATTGAACTGAAGTTGTGTCAACCAAGCGACTTGCGCGACCCACACAAGAGGGCGTTCCCGCGACCAAGGTCATGTCGGCATCCATACCACAACCGACTGACAACACCACGCGCTTGCGCGACCCACACAAGAAGGCGTTCCCGCGACCAAGACCATGTCGGCTGAAACGACTGACAACACCAAGGTCACGTCGGTTGAGTCGGCTGTCCCACCGTATGGAAGGAATTTAACAGCGCGTACGCACCTCTCCATAGTTTTGTCCGCAGTTCACGTGTGAAAAAAAATGTCGGTTTGGAGCATGGAGTAATATGGAAATAAAGAGTAGCGAATATTCCAACCGAAATATGCGTAATAAAGCATATGACGAACTAATTTCTTTATGTAAACAACTGGGATTTAAAACAGCAAATAGAGAGTTTGAGACCAAAAAAATACAAAATTAAAAAAAATATCGGAAACACTGAACAAAAGTGGGAGCTCGCAAGATGATATCTATAAACCTAGTCTTTGGTACTTCGACCTACTTTTGTTTACTAAAGATCAAGAATTGCCGATCCCAAGTATTTCTAACATGGACGATGATGAAGAAAGAAAACAATTCTTGTAGAGCTGCCGGGTGTTGTTCGAGTCCCGTAGAGCTGCCGGAAGCGCTCCAGTCCGAGGAAACGCGTAACTAGCGCTAAAATTATGAATTTAATTACTTTTTGTTTTTATTCTCTAGTTTAAGTAATATTGGTAGTTGTTGGGAGGACGAAGATTGGGCGCTGCTGGATCAGCGTCCATAGTACTGGGACCATAAGTCTGCGTGGGTAACGGTTCTAACTTGATGTTTTCAGCAGCGAGCAAGGCATTCGCGCTAAAAACTTCTTTCGCTTTGTAAACAACTGAAAAGATCCCAACTAATTCCACTATTCCTACCATCCCAACCATGGAGACGTTTAAATTAAAAGCCGCTATATCTCGCAAACATAAATCTCATAACTAACTCTATAACTGTAAATACAAGAAACATTGCAATCAAATTACTAAACAAATAAATACGGCTTCATCAACTTGTCAACCAACACCTGCATCGATACGGCGTAAACATTGCGCCATCCAGTCAAATACTATAACAATTCAACGAATAAATAATTAAATGCTTACTTCCACAAAATAAATATGAAATTTGAAAACTGCAATATGAAGGATAACCCACGCAACCCTCCATATAAAATCTCTTCCACTCTATACTGGCGTCCCAAAAGTGGGGCCTTCTTTCAGTTTTCATAACTTTTTAGTGACTTATGCTGTGTTTTTCCAAACTTTGCGTGTGTGTTTTTTATATATAACTTTCGTGTTTGTCTAAGTGAACTTTAAAATAATAATAGTGTAACGAGTAGGTACTTAAATCGCACAAATAAATACCTAAACATTCAAGGTCGATAGACGTCTCTAGAAACATCCAGAGAGAATCAAGTACAAACGAAAATGGACCGTATGTGCCTAGCCATAGGTATCAAAATCGGCCGCGGTCGGTGTGTAGGTATTTGGCGACGAGCCGCATCGAGACGCGTCTACAACTTTGTACAAAAATCTCGGCGTTTCTCGAATGTTCGGTGGGCAATATAAACAGAGGATCATTGCCGCAAGGAACACAGTGCGAATCAGAGCGATCAAAGCGAAACAGTGAAGTGGAATTTTGTGCGAATAAGTGTTATTCTATAGTGTTCATTTATTTAACTGTATTTTTGTGGTGTTAAAGTAAAGTTTGTCTATTTAATCGGTATTTTAAATCTCTTCGAACCCCAGCTCGTAACAAATTGGTGTCAGGAGTGTGGGATTCAAAAATGCCGATTACACCACGTGACTCGTCGATATCACGGCGACCCAAAACACGACAAACTACTGCTGGACATTGACAACCGCTACGGAGAGTTGGTGGCACGACTTGACAGCCAATGCAAGGGGCTCCAGAATGAAGTAAGGAAACTGAAGCTGACCGCTCCTGTTTCTGGAGGCGCCATAGTCTCCGGCCCCCGAGTCAAGGTGCCGCCGTACGACGGGACTACGTCCTGGACAGCGTACAAATTGCAGTTCCAAACGGTCGCCTCTGCCAACGGCTGGACAGACGAGCAATCTCTGACCGCCTTGACAGTGGCTTTAAGAGGCCGCGCACTGTCTGTTTTGGAAGCCTCTCCAGACAGCTGCACCACGTACGGGAACCTGATCGAGGCAATGGACTCCAGGTACGGCGACAAACACCTGGAGCACGTCTACCGAGCGCAGCTGAGGGACAGGACGCAACATGCTGGTGAAAACCTGCAGCAATGGGCTCTGGAGATCGAGAAGATCGTAAGGAAGGCGTACCCATCTGCCGGACAAGAGTTCATTGCTGCGAACCTCGTACAAGCATTCATCGACGGCATCCGCAGCATGGAGGTCAGAGCTGCAGTTCGACTAGGCCACCACAGCGCCCTCAAAGATGCACTGGCCCATGCTCTAGAGGTGGAAGCCGTGAGACAGGAGCCTCGTTCTCAGCGCTTGCGACAAGTGGCGGAGGAGGCCACTCCAACAACGACACCTGTAGCAGAGAGGCGTAGCTACTTACCCCGCTGCTTCTACTGCCACAAGCTGGGGCACCTTAAAGCTAGCTGCCCGGCGCTTAAGCGACAAGGCACGGATCAACGAGTGCCGAAACGGGACGTCGGAGCTGGATGTCCGTGCCGTAACTACGGAGCTTCCGGAAAACGAGTAACAGCCAGAGCCGCGGGGCGGGTACTGGCTGCTCATGACACAGCCCCAAAAGTTACCATCCGACAAGTTTTCGACGGGAACAGTCTGGTGATCACCGGCGAGGTCAACGGGACGCCATGTGAGATGACGATCGAACATCGACGAGGACGGACGCATGGCAACGCTGACGCACTGTCACGCAGGCCGTGCCCTGAAGGCTGTAAACACTGCTCGAGGCGTGAAATCAGTGATTCTGTCATCAAAGTGATTACAACTAACAACCTTAATGACGAATGGGCGAACGAGACGACGAGAGACGAGCAACTCAAAGATAACAACTTGTCGCCGATAATGGAATGGAAGACGCATAATGTTCCAAGGCCCGGCTGGAATGTTGTATCCGCCATGAATTCCACCACGAAAAGCTACTGG
This sequence comes from Nemapogon koenigi, assembly GCA_963924495.1. Classification (NCBI taxonomy): domain Eukaryota; kingdom Metazoa; phylum Arthropoda; class Insecta; order Lepidoptera; family Tineidae; genus Nemapogon; species Nemapogon koenigi. The sequence continues at coordinate 6,930,830 of OZ004656.1, forward strand.
GCTCAGTGGGAAAGTCTAGTGCTGCACAACAGGTTGCTGTACCGCAAGTGAGAGTCGCCAAGTGGACAGGAGACATTGATGCAGCTGGTCGTGCCTAGATCAAAGGTACGCACAGTGCTTGAGTCCGTGCACGATGGATCCTCGGGAGGACATCTGGGCATGAATCGAACCCTGGCGAAAATCAGGAAACGATTTTATTGGGTTCATTGCCGGCAAGATGTCGAGGATTGGTGTCGCAAGTGCACAGTATGTGCGGCCGTGAAGGGACCTACGACACGTACGAGAGGACGTATGCAGCTGTACAATGTTGGCGCTCCATGGGAACGAATTGCGGTGGACGTTGCTGGACCGTTCCCGGCCACTGAAGACGGGAACAAGTACTTCATGGTCGTGATGGACTACTTCACGAAGTGGCCGGAGGTCTTCGCAATTCCCAACCAGGAAGCGACAACAGTGGCGACTAAGTTGGTCAACGAAGTATTCTGCAGGTTCGGGCTACCAATAGAGATACATTCTGATCAAGGGCGTAACTTTGAGTCGCAGTTGTTCCAGGAAGTATGCCGTCTCCTGGGAATAAATAAAACGAGGACTACGGCGTATCACCCACAGTCCGACGGAATGGTTGAAAGGTTCAACCGTACTTTGGAGACTCATTTAGCGAAACTGGTTGAGGATCACCAAAGGGACTGGGACCGATATATTTTCCCTTGTTCTTGCTCTCATATCGATCCGCAGAGCATGAAAGCATAAAGGTGACTCCTGCTTATGCCAACTTTGGGAGAGAGCTCCGACTACCAGTTGATCTCCTGACCGGCGGACCTCCGGATGCGCCGCAACCTGTAAGTGACTACGTATCGAACCTGAAAAACAAGATGTGCGACATACATGACCAGATTCGTCAGAGCAGTCTTGTGGCCAGTACAAAGATGAAGACCAGGTACGATAGGAACTTCAATAGTAACGGTTTTGACGAGGGATCGTTGGTGTGGCTGCACAACCCGAAACGCCGAAAAGGGAAATCTCCCAAGCTGCAGAACCGCTGGGAAGGTCCGTATAAGGTCATCACGAGGATCAATGACGTGACCTATCGGATCCAACGATGCCCGCGTGGGCAGTTAAAGGTTGTCCACATTGATCGACTAGCCCCTTACAAAGGCTCGAATATTGCTCGGGACGAGCAAGTCTAAGCGGGGGGCAGTGTAACGAGTAGGTACTTAAATCGCACAAATAAATACCTAAACACATCAAGGTCGATAGACGTCTCTAGAAACATCCAGAGAGAATCAAGTACAAACGAAAATGGACCGTATGTGCCTAGTCATAGGTATCAAAATCGGCCGCGGTCGGTGTGTAGGTATTTGGCGACGAGCCGCATCGAGACGCGTCTACAACTTTGTACAACAATCTCGGCGTTTCTCGAATGTTCGGTGGGCAATATAAACAGAGGATCATTGCCGCAAGGAACACAGTGCGAATCAGAGCGATCAAAGCGAAACAGTGAAGTGGAATTTTGTGCGAATAAGTGTTATTCTATAGTGTTCATTTATTTAACTGTATTTTTGTGGTGTTAAAGTAAAGTTTGTCTATTTAATCGGTATTTTAAATCTCTTCGAACCCCAGCTCGTAACAATAGTTAATACGAGATCGCAAAGTGAAAAGGATACGGGACCGCTTGAGGTAAATACGACGGCGACCGTACGTCCGTACCTTTACCATCAAGTTTAAAAACTATGTCGCAAGAGAGTGTGACTGTTCCGGTAGTGTTTCGCCCGATGGGGTTATTTTCGAAGGCCACCAGAGGTCTGGGGTATCTTCTGTCACACCACCAGCTTCTTCAAACACATCACAACAAATTATTTTATCTACTCAACAACTAAGTGAGTTAATTCAAACTTTAAACCCGTTGCCGTCTACATCCAATTTATCAAAATGTACTGCACGTTTTAATGGAACGGGTGATGTTAATGCTTTTATTGAGGCCGTTAATATTTACAAAGAGTTTACTAATGTCAGTGATGACTTAGCATTGAGAGGTTTACCTATGCTATTAGATGATTTCGCAGCATCCTGGTGGATGGGCGTTAAGTATTCAGTAACTTGATCGCAAGAGGCCACGTATTTACTAAGTGTCCGTTTACCTCCGCATAAATTGTATCACGAACTTTGATTGTTTTGTTTGAAAACTGCAAAATGAAGGATAACCCACGCAACACTCCACATAAAATCTCTTCCACCTTATAAGCTTTGTCTACACTTAGCGATTAAATAATAAATAAAAAAAATGAAAAATTTTAATTCTAAACACCGACGATCAATGTCAAATACTAAATAACTACAGTCCCGACTGCTAAATAGAGCAGAAAAAAATACCCAACAATACACAAAGAATTATTGAGCATAGTATAGAATGTTAAATATTTCAAAATCTATTATTATCTGGACTCATACTTCCGCATGAGTCTTATGGAACCCATCTAGATGAACAAGGAAGACCAACAGATCATAATCTTGAAAAAATGAACTTTCAGAAGGCTGGAAAAGTTCTCGCAGAAGTATGGAATAATATGGTTATTGACGGCCATGATGTCGTAGCAGAGTAATTCGAGCCCGATGACAGTGCTGAAAGCTTAATTCCAGACCTGCCTTCTCCGCAGTGGTATAGCGAGCATTTGCGAGAGAGCCAGTATTTGCTTCAGGTACAGTAGTAAAATCTCACTATTATTATTATTTTGTCATTTATTTTTCAACTATTACGACAATTAAAAAGTTCCGGGAGTTAACAGTTTTTTTTTCTCTTTAAGAATATATTTTTGTAATTTCTCTGACATTAATAGTTTTTGAGTTATTTGGAAAAACATAGACCCCCTTTTTTAATAAGTTTTGCAATTGTTTATGTGCGGGTTTGAAACTTTTGCACATTTTTCTAGAGATGATTACGAATCCAATGAGCTAATCACATGTATGATGTATTTTTACTCGCAGTAGTAAGAATAAACACGCTTTTCAAGTTGTGAACCAGACTACAAAGTGAAAAAAGGAAGCCTACAATGCTCATATTGATGCTCGCAGCATGGGCTCATACGAAGTGCTCGTCTTAACTGTTGATGTCCAATCTATTCTTCTTTGTCTAAAGAATTTGGCATCAGTTCAGTATTATAAGCAAAAACTTCAGGTTCATAATAAGTCTATTTACATTAATAATAACGAAGATGTACATCTGTATGTTTGGCACGAGGGCGATGGAGGTGTTACCGCTAATGAATTTACAAGCTGCTTAATACATTTCATTACATCTCAATTAAACTATAAAAAAATCATAATTATCTCAGATGGGTGTTCTTATCAGAATAAAAATTAAGTTCTGTCATCAGCTTTGCTAAAGTTAACAAAGGAGACTGGTTTGGAGATCGAACAGATCATTTTAGAAAAAGGGCATATAATGATGCAAGTGCATGGACTGCGTATATTTGATATTGTAATTGTTAAGGACGAATGATTATTGTATAGTTCTAGTAGTTCCTAACACTTTTATTGTATTTTTTATTTTAAGAAAACCTAAGGATCACATAATGATAAACCTTACAATAACAAAAAGTGTCACCTTGTTAAATCCTTCATGTGCATTATTATGCACAAACATTATTTTTTAGACGGTTCTAAACGAAGAATGTGCAGTTTTTGGTTAAAAAAAAATCTAGCACCATAAATAATATTTGTGGCAAATTTTGTATTCCTAAAATGTCTCAAACAAATGTCTTTGATATTGCATTAAAAAATTTGCAATGTTTCTGTTTGTTTATTTAATAACACGTTTTTTGTTGTTTCCCAAAATCTTACAAAAATTATTTAGGGACATAGATATTAGGGAACTTTTCAGACGCAGCGACGAAATGCTTCTAACTATTCAGTCAACGTTCACTCACCGTGAACGAGTTAATCAGTCAAGGAAGCCGACCAAATTTAAAAGAATGCTATCTAATATTGATCTTATTGGAAGATGCGGTCTACCAAAACCAGCCGGGTTACATCTTGTGTGGTCATAAACAACAACAAAACTTGTTATTTGTTTGGTGGGTGTATTATTCTTTACCTTCTTTGTTTCGACTTTCTTTCAATAAAAATTAAGACGAGCACGTAGCAATTTGAACTAATGATAACGTTCATGGAACAGTAAGTATAAATACCATGTAATTAAGAGTGCTAAAGTTTTAAATAATGACAAGTACCTTTGTGATTTCCTTTAATAGTTATAGACATGGAGACTGTTCCTGACTTGTCCGCGAGCCGCGCGGTGGCAGCACCGGCGGGAGCGAGCGACGGGCGCGACAGTGACGTCATCAATACGGTTATGAAATTTTATTAATATGTGCATAATGTAGGGATAGGCACGGGGGCTATTTGTGACATATAGGCTATTAAGGTTTCAGCGTAGACATGAAAGTTTCATTAAAACGGTGAGCTCTGTCCACGACACGAGCTTACTGCGCCGTATTGGTCCTGGTAGGGGTCGAGAACGACCGATGAGAACAACTGTAAAGATTTCATCAAAGTACGAGAGTTTCATCAAATCTGTCCACGGCTTAACAGTTCGCTGCGCCGTGATGATCCCGGCAGGAGGTCGATAACGACCCGCGATCGCCGGGATTTAACGTGAGAGGTCGAGAACGACTTATGATCAAATCTGTCCACGGCCCAACAGTGTGTTGCGCCGTGATGATCCCGGCAGGAGGTCGATAACGACCCGCGATCGCCGGGATTTAACCACGGGAGGTCGAGAACGACTTATGATCAAATCTGGCCACGGCCCAACAGTGTGTTGCGCCGTGATGATCCCGGCAGGAGGTCGATAACGACCCGCGATCGCCGGGATTTAACCACGGGAGGTCGAGAACGACTTACGATCAAATCTGGCCACGGCCCAACAGTTCGTTGCGCCGTGATGATCCCGGCAGGAGGTCGATAACGACCCGCGATCGCCGGGATTTAACCGCCGAATAGGTCGAGAACGACCTGGCGAGAGGTCGAGAACGACCGACACGATATCTGTGGAAGCTTCATTATCTCTGTAAAAAACTTCCGAAATCTCTGCGAGTCTATTATATAGCGCGCAGAGATAGGTCTAAGTGTGCCAGAGAGCGCGCACCGACGAATCACGACAACGATCGCTGCGCGGCGACACGGAAGTAACGTACAGAGTTGCCGCCTGTACGTGAAATATGTCGGGCGGGATTGCTCCTAGCCGGGAGGTGTGGATCGGCAGGCCAGTAGAAGAACCACGATGATATTGGTTGGTCTGTCGCGGACGCGCGGCAGACTGGTTGTCGAGGTGGGCTCCAACTTCTCATAGCGATATCGTGCCCGACGGTTTTTCCGGGGTCGCACAATGAGCAACTAATACGAGGAAATTGAACGAGCGTGGTTACTGGCCTGGTCTGTTTCAGACAGATAAGTAATTGTCTTGATCTCTGGATCCATGCTGGCCCGGGAGGTTTGCTCTCCGTCCCGACAATACTGACGACCGAAATCGCCACGAGACTGCCGGAGCTCTTTTTAGCATCCAACCCGCGACCATACAGTTTATGAAGGGTGTCTGTCTGTTTACCCCTTTCTTACACTATCTACGTGATACTACAAGCTCAAGGGTGTCTGTCTGTCAAACCCTTGTGGCGTTACACCGTGATATACTATGAGATGTCTGTCTGTTAAATCATTCAAACACGTCGCCGCGTGATATGAGCTACGGGAGTCTGTCTGTCTACCCCTCTAGATTCATATCACGTATTTGCTACAAAACATTTAATTTGTATGTATAACTTTGGGATCAAAGCGAGATGATAACTGGAAGTTATCCCTTAACTTTGACTTGTGCACGTGCGAGCGAGATGGCAACAACGGATTCACCCTCTCCCTCACACACTAGAGCACGTTGAGTTTGCTGAATTTACTAACTGACTTTATGCGAACAACGGTCATCTTCGGAACCATTTTTCACTATCGAAATGACGTTTGGAGCGGATTATCCTGGAAACTAATTAACCATGCTTAATGATGTTTGTTGACAGAGGTACATGACCAGCCCCGGCTGATATTGGAAGTTTGTCTGGACAAGCTGAGATTCAGACTCGCCGGGTAAGCGGGATTAACTCCCCGACTTCGACCAAATTGGGCCGCTGATTCACGGTTTATCGAATGTCCTGAAAGAACGCTGAAACCTTTGCCTGTATACTAACCTGTAATCTGTTCTGGTCTGGGACCCTTATCGAATGCATATTGTGTCGTTTGCATACGACTATAGATATAAGAGTTATGGGGTATGAAAAGTCGGAACCATAAAACTTTTGCGAATTTGCCTGTTTTAATAAATGTTGAATATCTTGGTTTTTTACTGCTCCTGAAACCTGAAAATTGATATGTGGCCATTCTCGTGGTCCGCCCACAGAATGATGATAGTACTGAGCCCGCACGCTTACTAGAACTACCTGTAACCGTGAGCGGCAACTTTAAACCATTTTCCTGAAAAATCTACTGAAAATTCCTGAAATAGAGTAATCTTAGACTATTGCTGTCAACGAGTTCTGTATAACTAGATTTTTCCTATACTCTAGCTAACTAGATATAGACGGTAGCCAGCCTGAAACATTATGCACACGTTAGGCAGGTTTAGGGTACCTAGGTGACGACCTAAGGTCCTGAAAATTACTATGTATCTAGATCTAACTACTCTTTATTGTATTTCAATTGTATTTATTGTGTATATGTTATAAATTTTGAGATATTCCAAATATTGTGAAAAATTGTAACTTATGTGATTTATGATGTAATTAACTGTATTTATGTAATTGTAAATATTATATGTGTTTCTTGGTGTTATCTTCACATATAATTAACTTACGAAACACCGGTAGAGTCATTAAAAGATATATAAAAATAAATAAATCAAGAGCTTGGCCGGAATCCGCACCCCCTCCCTGCCGCACGGAAATTTTGGGGACGAAACCAATAAAAAGCGAGCGCTACCGCCGATCGACACAGTCCACTCACAGACGCGCCCGGAACCGGTACAAGCTCGAGATCTAAGAACAAACTCTGACGTTTTATTTGAAGCAACCTCCTTCACCACCGTAACCTTTGAGCGAATGACCATTCGACGTTAGAGCAGCCTCCGTGAATATCAGTGTGCGTCGACTCCGTCCAGAGCTATCGAAAGAAGACCCAGTCCCGCACAGAGACCTTAGCAAATTCTCTAACACAGCAATAGGTCGTGCGACGAGTCACATGCGTTGGGAGGAATTGGTGTCTCTGCTGAATAGTGACGGCAGTGGAGACACAAAAACTCACGACAGGTGGGAAAAAAGTTAGTCAATAAATATAATACTAAATATTTTTTAAATCTATGGTAAAATTTTACAAAACCGGCGCATCACTTATGTTACTATAATTTTTTTTTTTGATACATTATTAATTTTGGAAACGAATTAGACTAAAATTTTTTGTCGGAACACAATGATTCTTGAAAAAAAAAATCATAAATAATTAAATAGAAATCGCTATATCAGCCACCATTTTGCCGGAAACGAAACCGAAGGCGAAGTGTTTTTTAAGAAAATACAATTAACCAACATAACAAAAAAATTATTCTTATTTTTTTTAATTAATCGCAATTTATCGATGTTACGAGTCGAGTCGAATTTTACTCGGGTGGTTAAAATTTCACATAGGTTAGCGAGGAGCGTGGTTCGTACTATTACTCTATTACTCTCATGAAGTACTACAGTTACTATTTTGTGATGTTCTAGAATGGCTAGAATTTCTAGAAGTTATATTGTCACAATAGGAACCACGCTCGTCGCTACGCTCCTCGCTAACATATGGGAAATTTTACCACTCGACTAAAATTCGACACGACTCGTAACATCGATAAATGCGATTAATTAAAAATTAATAAGAATAATTGTTTCTAGTTACTTTGTTAAGTTGGTTAATTGTATTTTCTTAAAAAATCACTTTCGGTTTCCGACTAGTTAACATGGCTTCTACGTCGGGTTCACGATGTGTTGAAACTGTAGATATTTGTAAAACTTGTTCACTTGACGCTGAAGATGTATTTAAACTAATTATTAGCTCTAAAAAAGATAATACCGATTTGTATATTTTTTTAAAAAGACATGGTGTGTTAGATTTTAATAATTTGTGTGAAAAATGTGGACAGGAGTGTACAATAGATTTTAAAAGTAGCCAATTTAGATGTCATAAAGTTAATAAAAATGAAAGTAAAAAATTAAAAAAAAAACCAAGGAGATGTAATTATAAGTGTAGTATTTTCAAAAATACTTTCTTTGAAAAGGTTCATCTCCCGGTGCGTAAAATGTTTTCTTTCGTTTATTTCTATTTTTTAAATCCGCGTGGCCGAAGTAAAATTTTGTGTGAACAAATACATATTTCCTCCAAAACTTATGTCGATTGGGGAAATTTTATACGGGAAGTGTGTATCGACTGGACTATCCGTAACTCTCAACAAATTGGTGGCGAAGGCATCATTGTTGAAATTGATGAAGCAAAGTTCGGGCGAAGCAAATACAATAGAGGACGAATTGTAGAGGGGCAATGGGTTTTTGGTGGTGTCGAAAGAGAAAATAAACACCACCAATTCCTTATACCTGTTGCCGCTCGCAACAAAGACACTTTATTGTCCTTGATAATCCGTCACATACGTCCCGGCAGTATTATATATAGTGATTGTTGGAAATCGTACGAATGCCTCGGTCAAGAGGGGTTTACGCATTTGACTGTTAATCACAGCCTAAACTTCATAGACCCTGAGACCGGCGCTCATACTCAAAATAACGAGCGATTATGGCGTGACGTACGTGGAGTTGTCCCAAAATATGGTCGACGAGAACTCCATTTTGTGGGCTATTTAGCCGAAGCTAGGTTCGTTCTGTGCCACAAAACACTTGGTGCGCGGTTGCACAGTTTTTGGGAAGGAGCCGGCTTATTGTATCCACCTAAATAGATACTGTAAGTACTATTTAACTTTTTAATTACAAATTCTGGAAAAAAATATCCTAAATAAATACAAATATAAATAGGTTAGCGAGGAGCGTAGCGACGAGCGTGGTTTGTATCGTGACAATATAAAGCGCAAGCCGAGCGAGCGGAGCGAGCGGTGCCGCGGTAGCGGCCGGCGCAGCGCCATTCTAGAACATCACAAAATAGTAACTGTAATACTTGATGAGAGTAATAAAGTAATAGTACGGCGCAGCGCCACCTCATAAATATTACTCTCATAAAGTATTATAGTTACTATGATGTTTCTAGAATGGCGCTGCGCCGGCCGCTGCCGCGGCACCGCTCGCTCCGCTCGCTCGGCTTGCGCTTTATATTGTCACGATACAAACCACGCTCGTCGCTACGCTCCTCGCTAACCTATGTGTAATTTTAACACCCGAGTAAAATTCGACTCGACTCGTAACATCGATGAATGCGATTAATTAAAAAAAAATAAAAATAATATTGTTAAGTTGGTTAATTGTATTTTCTTAAAAAATCAGTTTCGGTTTCCGCCAAAATGGCGGCTGATATAGCGATTTCTATTTATTTATTTATGATTTTTTATAAAGAGTCTTTGTGTTCCGACAACAAATTTTAGACTAGTTTGTCTTGTAAATACATAATGCGTTTATTAAACCTAAATTTAGTAACATAAGTGATGCGCCGGTTTTGTAAAATTTTACCAAATCTATTAAGGTCTGGAAATGTGATAATTATACTTTGGCGTATGTGAAAAATTCAATTTGTAGGGCTGACCGCCATTTTGATAGCAACATTTGAACGGAACATTTGTGTGTACTTGTACGAAAACATGACTGATGAAAAATTAATAATACTCGTGTCAAAATATGAGTGACTATTTGACATAACCAAGCCAACATATAGCAATCTTATTACAAAGGAATTTAGGTGTCTGCGTATACGAGCATATCCGCTCCCGATGAATGTTGTCGCGTTCATGCTTAAACTGCTGAACCGATTTTTAATGAAACTTGGTTCCAGAGATTTTACACCTGAACTGTTGAACCGATTTTAATAAAAATTAGTCCTATAATCAAGGTCAAGGTTGGGGAAAAAATCAAAAAGAACCGCGCGCCACATAGTTCTCTTTACGAATAGGGAGTTGCTACGGCAACTCCTTATTACAAAGGAATTTAGGTGCGCGTGCGGGTCTGCCTATACGACCATACCACTATCAATGAATGTTGTCGCGTTCATGCTTAAACTGCTGAACCGATTTTTAATGAAACTTGGTTCTAGAGATTTTACACCTGAACTGTTGAACCGATTTTAATAAAAATGCCTCCTATAATCATGGGGTCTCCTACATTATCTCTAAAATGTTTTGATATAATTTTAGAATATATAGGTACTATCGCGGTCAAGGGAGCATACCCACTTAAAAGAAAATATCCTTTAACAGTTAGTTTATTTCTATCTCTTTCTTATAAAAAGAGATTATTGTTGTCAGTACCTACGTATTATGTTAAAAAAAATAGTTGTCAAATTGACTGAAAATAAAGTCATAAACTTGTCACTTGTTTATTGTTAAAAAAATATTACAAATATATTATTATCATGCAAAGAAATATTGATATTACTTTAAGAGCCAGAATTGTTGGCGTTCATGATGAAGGATTCAATATATCGCAAATAGCCGAACGGACGGGAGTAACAAGGAAAACGGTGCTACGCTGGGTTCTTAGATGGGAAATTGAAAATACACTTGCCCACAGAAACCGACCGGGTATGATACCGCTAATTAATAATAATCAATGTATTTTGATGCGTGACGATTACGAGCAATTTGGATTTACCCCAACTCGCCAGTTTGCTCAACAATTCGGCACTTCTGTTCGGACTGTTCGACGTGCGCTTTATGCGGAGGGGCTACGCAACAAAAGTGCAGTTAACGGAGGCTCTCAAAGCCGCAAGGCTGGCTTTCGCCTATGAATACCTTTATTATGACTGGTCATCAGCAATATTTGTGGACAAAAAAATTTTAAATCCAGCCAGACAGGCCGTTTACATTTATGGCGGCGCAATAATACACGCTACGAAGAGCGATATGTTGTACCGAACACAAGTCTGGTCGTATATGTCTTAATATATGGGGATGGATGAGTGCAGATGGCCCGGGTGAACTTGTACCCATACATGGACGTTTCAATGCCGCTAAGTATATCGATGTGTTGTCAGAAAGCATGTTACCCATGGTGCGATCTGTGTATCCGGCAGAAGAACATGCTGAAATTACTTTTGTGCAGGACAATAGTCCGATACATAGAGCGCACCGTGTGCGTGAGTGGTTTAATCACCACGGCGATATACGCATTATACCCTGGCCAGCTAGGTCCCCTGATTTAAACCCCATAGAAAACTTATGAGATTTAATGGTTCAGAGGTGGGATGCACGCAATGAACGACAACAAGCGGCATTGGAACAACATGTTATGCAAGTATGGGATGATATCAGAGGCACTGATTTGTGTGCGAATTTAGTGGGCTCTATGAGAAACGGGTTGCAGGAAGTTATTGCCCAGAATGGAAGTTACATGCGTTATTAATATTATTTTTATTTTATTATATTTAATTAAATTTTATACTTATTAAAAATCTGTTTTATTTTCTGGTATTCCTAGTAAAAGCTATACTGACTGCTACATGAAGTTGGTGTTGTTGTTAATCTAATTATAAACAGATACTCTGTGACCAATTTGATGTGAGTAGACTTTGAGGTTGAAACAAAATCACGTATATATTAACATTTGAAGTAAGAACAAAAAGAATATGAAATGTACACAGGAAATTAGACCTTACGGTGGGACTGCTCCCTTGACCGCGATAGTACATAAGATATAAAATTACATTCTATAATTATTCATTTGCTATAATTTTTTTTAAACCTAAAATGATTTCTGTAATTTTCAAAATCACTATTATCAAAATATATAAAATTAAGTTCTATAATTATTCATTTGCCATAATTTTTTTTTACCCTAAAATCGATTTCTGTAATTTTCAAAATCACTATTATCAAAATATATAAAATTACATTCAATAATTATTTAATTGCTATAATTTTTCTTTTGTCTAAAATCGATATCCGTAATTTTCAAAATCACTATTATCAAAATATATAACATTAAATGATCTAATTTATAATTTGCTATAATTTTCGTTTTATCTAAAATTGTTTTCTATAATTTTCAAGATGTCTAAATTATCAAAAGGTACAACATTTAATTATCTAATGATTAATTTGCTATATTTTTTCCACTTTATTTGCGAAATATTTATTAGTATATAAAAATCTTCCTTTCTTATTATAAATAATATATATATAGGTATCATATCCGTTATCAACAAGTGATGGTTGTTTAGGTATTTATGAGTTTCTGGCGCTTCGCCGTCCACTGCCGCGGAACGCTCGCTTCGCTCGCTCGTCTCGCGTTCTGTTTTAGCACTATTCGAACCACGCTCGTCGCTTCGCTCCTCGCTAACCTATTTTTATTTACAAATTAGGGGAATAGGAATCGAAAATTACTGCAACAGACATTAACAAAATCTACTGTAAATTTTAATAATAGTACTTATTTAAATTGATTACATTATAGAAAATTATTTTTTATGATTATATATTTGTAAATGTAAATAGAATGAAGTTATACGTTTAAAAATATAGTCAGTACACTTATTTTAACAATCCATTAGAGCAAATGATATTATAGATTAATAAATTTATAGAAAATGAATTTATATATTTAGAAAATTATAATAACTGCAATTATAGAAAAGTAACCATTAGTGCAACTGAAATAAGAGATTATAAAAATTATAAGACTTGAGATTATATATTTTCAAAATTATAGTAACAGCAATTATAGAAAACAATACGTTATAGGAATTAATATTATAGATTTAAAAAAATATATCAAACAAATTTATAGATTTTTAAAATTACAGGACCTAAATTTATAGAAAATGAATATTTATAGCAACTAAAATTATAGCTTCTGAAATTATATATTTTATTTTAGAGCATTTGAGAGGATACAATAATCATGGTCAAAGTTGGGGAAAAAATCAAAAAGAACCGCGCGCCACATAGTTCTCTTTACGAATAGGGAGTTGCTTCGGCAACTCCTTATTACAAAAGAATTTTGGTGTGCGTGCGGTGTCTGCCTATACGACCATATCTGTTCGCGACAGAGTGTAGTGAAAGTTTGAATAGTGCTAAAAAACATAGTGAATTGTGTAAAGGCGAAAAACGCCAAAGTGAAATATAGACATTAAACGGTATGCGTAGACTTAGGCCGAGGTGTACGAGTGCACTGCGTTGCACTAGAGCGGGGTAGGCACCCCGAGGCAAGCTCACACCTCGGAGTAGGTTTGCGAGAGCCTCTAGCGCGCGCCCGCCGGCCAATCGCACGTCGTCTGTCTGTGACGGAGCGATCGGACCAGCGGCGCGCGGATTGTACGATTTGCTAGTCTGCCCTTAGCCCAGCGCCTGGAATGCGGTACCCAGGCTGCTGTGGCATAAGGCTTTTAGGTCGAAAGGATAGATCTACAATGTAGGCCGAAATAATATGTCTGTATGGAGGGGTGAGGATATGTTGCGCTAATTGAACTTAACTTAGAGTCATTTAGAGGCAAATAAGCCTAACATAGAAGCAAGCGCATCATAAACTCATCCCAAATGTATCACTATGTAACGCGGCGCTCTTGTCTCCTATCAAAGCCGTCAGTTTAAACTTGTACATAACTAAATTATATTGCTATTGTCCTTTATTATTGTTGTATTTGTATCATATTTGCTTATATCGTATTGTATATTACTCTGTATATCACATATCGCACTGTATTTTGTTGTATTTGTCCCTCAAAAGAAAAGGGCTAACATAACTAGCTGAGTCATAGCTAGTCAAGATGACATCACGGTGATGTCATGAACGGCCAATCCACTGTTAGAGATATCACGACATAGCTCACCGCCATAGGCGGAGAGAAACGGCGCAGGGATTGGCCTATTATCGCGTGATATTTGACTTGGAAATTTGTATTTTGTAAAGTTTGTTATTTGTAACCATAAATTGTGTGTTGTTATTAATATAACTTAATTGTGTACTTTACAATGCCTCTGTACATTAAAAATATGATATATTTGCAAATAAACGATTAAAACATGCGTTGTTTCACTGGGCGGTGGGCTCTGATTGGTCGACGCGCGCGCGTGGGAGGTACTCTTACCGCGGCCCCGGTCCGACAATAGATCGTGCATATAATCGTGCCAATTATCAGCCACATCGTTGCGGCGATGATAATTATTATCGTGGTGAGCCTCAACAACATCGCGGAAATAATAATTCTAATCGTGGTCAAGGTGGTCCACAACGTAGCTCCAATCGTGGAGCAAACCGTGGAGGTGGCAGGTCAAGATCGAATCGACAACGTGACCAACGGCGACAGGATGAGCACCGTCGCAATGATCCTCGACAGGACGCAGCTGTCAAGGAAATAGAGGATAAGATAAACAAAGCTTTGTTCTTCGGTTTCGGAGATAGCTTAAAAGCCCAGGTTAATCAAACTGTTGTAGTACAACCAACATCTTCAGTTATTCCAGTAACTACACGTTTCACCGGTATCTATACCCAGTGGATATTTAAGCGAATTTATGAAATGCATGGACGCCAAGAAGGCCGCATTCCTCTGTGTACCCCATATCAATTCTACCGAGTCTTGCTTTCACAGGTAGAGTATCGCGCTTTGTGCGTTAGATCCGATCAAATCAACATATCAGAAGCATTTAATCCTGACTTCTTCTATCGACCTCGAATGGATCAGGAATTTAGGGATGTTGCAAAGAGCATTGCCTTAACCTTTGCACCCCTCGACCTCGACACCATCGAGCTCCTCGGTCCGCCACCACACCGAGAGTGCAGAACTTTTTCTGTTCTTCTGAGTGTTCAATGAGTGTGTCCGCCACCAAACAGGGCACCGCCTCGACCGCCTGCCACCGCCGCCCTCACCTTCGTCGGCTGGCCCAGCCGCCGACGCCCGCCCAACAGTTCCTGCCGGGAGAAGAAAAGGCAAATAGGGACCCCCCGCAAACACCGCCCGGTACGGCGACGCGTTTCAGCACCCGTTAAAGTGCACAGTGTAGTGACAGTGACAGACAGTGTTTGTGCGCGTTAGTGTCGTGTGCAGCGAGCCCGTAGGGATCGAGCGTGCGCGTAAGTACACAACACACCACTACACAACCCTGTCCCTCCTCTAACCCTCTGAGGGGAGCCACGATGGCAGACCCTCAGAACTTCGAGGGAGTCATCTCCTACGAGATGCTCAATAACCTCATCCGCCAGCTAGCTCTGGTATTCAAGTTCCCCGCCAATCTGGCGGGAGACATAACGAGCAAGTTCCTTGCCGCCCAGGGCGGGTCAGGCCCTTCCCAGCCCGCCGTCGACTTAGCGAACTATGCTTCGCCTTATCCAGCGGCGCCAGCTGAGGCTCCAGCCCTCACCGCTCCCAAGAGGAGCGCCACCTTGGACGTCGTCATTGACGAGTCCTCCTCCTCGCTGTCCGAGTCGGAGATGGACAACGAGGATTTTACAGAGGTCATTTCCAGAAAGACCCACAAGCGGCAGATGAAGCAGCTTGCCGCCACCCCGTCCCCTCCCCCACGCCCCGCGGACGTCTTACCTGGCGCTGCTCGTAGGTCGCCTTCCCCTCCCCCAGCCAAGCGGGCCACTCGACCCGCACAAGCTGCCTCCTCGTCTCCAGTGCCGCCGTCGCCGGCCGTCAAGCCCCCACCGCCCGTTTTTCTTCGCAATAAGGTGAAGTGGGTGCACGTGAGGGCTGAATGCGCTCAGCGCAACATTCATTTTACAGGTGCGAGTGACTCACCACACGCCATCAAAATCCAGCCCGCGACTACGTCGGATTATAGGGCGCTTATCAACTTTTTTAACAACGGCAACATCCAGTACCATACTTACGCTCTTGCCGAGGATCGCCTCTTACGGGCCGTTTTACGCGGCATTCCCGTCGATCTCACGATCGAGGAGATCATTGGAGACCTTAAGTCCCAAGGGTTTCCAGTCTTGAACGTACACAGGATGTACGATCCGCGCAAGAACGCGCTACCCCTTGTCCTCGTGGCTCTCCAACCTTCCCAGGAGGGAAGAGCCATCTTTTCCTCCCTCCGCGCTGTGTGTGGGCTTATCATACGCAGGGTAGAGGCCCCCAATAAACGGGGTATCCCAGCCCAGTGCCATAGATGCCAGTTCTATGGCCATGCAGCTCGCAACTGCAGGGCAGACTTCAGATGCGTGAAGTGCCTCGAGCAGCACTCAACTGCCGAGTGCACACGCAATCGGGACACCGACGGTCCCCCCGCCTGTGTTCTCTGCGGAGAGTACGGGCATCCCGCGAATTATAGGGGTTGCGTCCGCCCTCGTCCGCCCCCCCCCCCCACCGTTGAGTCTTTCAAGCCGGCCCCCATCCCACTTATGTCGGCATGGGGGCGTGGCGCTCGTTGCCCCGCCCCAGCGTTGCCAGCAGCCGCCGTCGCATCGCCACTAACCGCAGCCTCGGCCGCACCCACTTACCCTATGCCTGTAAGGTCGCTAGCGACCCGGCAGGCACCAGAGTCCACAACATCGGACCTGGAGTTCTTAAAGCACGAAGTGCAACTAATTCGTCAAGCCCAGCTCGCTAGGCAAACCAATATTACTACGGTGGCGGAGAAACTCCGCCAAGCGACCTCACTATTAGAAAAAGAGGCCATTCTGGCCAAATATCCAGAGATCGTTAAAGATCTATATTAACTCAACCTCAAAATGGATAAGTTCTCCCCCCGTATTAAACCCCGCGCAATCTCACTGGCGTCCTTCAACGCCAGCGGCCTAATAAACAACGCCACCGAACTTAGGTCATTCACATACAAACAAGACATTGACCTACTACTGGTTCAGGAAACGTTCCTGAAACCTAACGTTAGGAGCCCCGCGATCCCAAACTACAACATACTCCGTAACGACCGACTACCGTAGGTCGTTGCACTGCACCCCGTTAAATGCCCCCGCGACTCTCACTAATATCGAGGCGACCATCTGCCAAGTAGCAATGACAGGACACAGTACGCTGACGATAGCTTCCATATATCTCTCCCCGTCAAAATCTTTACTTCAGGAGGACCTCGAGGCGCTGTTTGCTCTTGGAGAAGCCGTAGTTCTCTTCGGCGACTTTAATAGCAGACACGCGTCTTGGGACCCTAACGGTAGGAATAACCATGGGACTCACTTATACAGACTACAAGACCAGCTAGACTACGCAGTTGTTGCCCCGTCTACCCCCACCCACTTCTCTCGTGTTAGCGTAGAACACAAACCTTCAGTTCTAGACCTCGCCGTTATCAAAGGCGTTTCCCTTAACGTGTTCTCGATCGAAACTCTCCATGAGCTAGATTCAGATCACAGACCTGTTGTAATGTGTCTGGGTGCCCCCGAGGTTCGGAGCGCGCCCCCCAGAACGATCACGGACTGGGGCCGCGTCACCGAGCTTCTGGAGCAAACAGACTCTCCAGCGCTAGCAAGCATCCCCGACCTGCTCACGACCATTGACGATGCAAACCTAGCAATCGACTCACTGACCAAGCACATCCAAAAATCAGTCATAGCTGCCACCAGAAAGGTTCACTCGGACGCCCACAGGTGGAAGCTCCCGGAAGATGTAAGGGAGCTAAAACGTCAGCGTAACGCGGCCACTCGCACCCACGATAGGTACCCCACTCTAGATAACAAAATAAAAATGCGTTCCCTGCAACGTAAATTCAAACTAGCCCTTCAGGACATGCGTGACTCCAGCTGGGATAGCCTTCTGGAGACTATCAAGCCTAGCTCACAGGCGCACTTTCACCCCCGACCCTGTTGAGACTTTCACCCTGTATGACAGGCCTATCCCGTGGGCTCAGACAGTTAAATACCTTGGGGTAACCTTAGACCGTCGCCTCACGTTCAAACCCCACATCACGCGCGTCCTTCGCAACGCCAAACACTACGCTAGCCGCTTATACCCCCTAATAGGACCCAAAAGTAAGCTACATATTAGGCATAAAATCACCCTCTACAAAACTTGCATTAGACCAGCAATGACATACGCAAGCCCCGTGTTCGCACACGCGGACCCAAGGTACCTGCACAAGATGCAGGTCTTGCAAAATCGCGCCTTGAGGCGAGCGACCGGCGCACCGTACTACGTCCGGAACGCAAACCTTCACGTAGACTTAAAAATTGATCCACTCTCCAAGTGGATGAAGAACGCGTCAGAGCGATTCTTCAATAGGGCCCTCAGCCACTCCAACCCGTTAATTAAAAACTCAGCGACCTACGTCATTAAGTCATTTTGGAACAGACGTAGGCCTAAATCTGTCTTGAACGATAGGGACGACCAACTAACCACGGCCATTGACAAGCTCAAGGCCATTCAATCAATAACCTCGGGACCCACCAGGGTCCCACAACAACCCAAACCCAGCCCCACAAAACACCCACCCGCGAGCACAACACACAGCTTAGCCACACCACACACCTCTAGTGTACACACCTCACCCAGACAGCAGTCACAGACACAGACACAACCGGGCATCGCTGCGACCGTGGTCGGCCACACGTGGCGACAAGTCCTCCCACAGGTAAAACCCTTCAGGTTAACAGTTATCCCCAGGGTCAGGCCCGCGCCTGCCCTCAAATCCTAAAGAACTACCACTTCCCATCGGCTTGGAAAGAAGCCGATGTCATAGGCATCCACAAACCAGGAAAACCTACCAACAACCCTACTAGCTACCGACCCATCAGCCTCCTAAAGACGATGGGGAAGGTATTTGAGATAGCAATTCACGAACGTCTCAAAGTATTTGTTCATTCAAACAACATAATAATAAATGAACAATACGGCTTTCAGCCAGCTCACTCTTGCCCTCAGCAAGTCCACCGCCTAGTGGAATACATAGCTCCCTGTTTAGAGAAGCCCAGGACGAAGCCGTCCTGTGCCATCTTTTTTGACGTCGCCAAAGCCTTCGATAAGGATTGGCACGACGGCCTAATTTATAAACTCAAGGCCATAGGCACCCCGGATAGACTTACTTTGCTCATCCAAAGCTACCTCTCAGAACGCACGTTTAGGTATAGGTTCAACGGCACTCGATCCACTAGTCGCCCCATCAGGGCCGGAGTTCCCCAAGGCTCCGTACTGTCACCACTTCTCTACGCCATTTATAGTAACGACATCCCGCGCCCTAAGAGAGCTCAGTTGTCCCTCTTCGCGGACGACACGGCAATCTTTTTCGGCTCTTCCAGCACCAAACTCATTCACCGCGAAATACAACACAGCATCGACAAGCTAGGCGAATGGTTCAGCAGGTGGGGGATTGAGGTGAATGTGAGTAAATCTGCAGCAATGCAATTCACTCACAGGCGCACTTTCACCCCCGACCCTGTTGAGACTTTCACCCTGTATGACAGGCCTATCCCGTGGGCTCAGACAGTTAAATACCTTGGGGTAACCTTAGACCGTCGCCTCACGTTCAAACCCCACATCACGCGCGTCCTTCGCAACGCCAAACACTACGCTAGCCGCTTATACCCCCTAATAGGACCCAAAAGTAAGCTACATATTAGGCATAAAATCACCCTCTACAAAACTTGCATTAGACCAGCAATGACATACGCAAGCCCCGTGTTCGCACACGCGGACCCAAGGTACCTGCACAAGATGCAGGTCTTGCAAAATCGCGCCTTGAGGCGAGCGACCGGCGCACCGTACTACGTCCGGAACGCAAACCTTCACGTAGACTTAAAAATTGATCCACTCTCCAAGTGGATGAAGAACGCGTCAGAGCGATTCTTCAATAGGGCCCTCAGCCACTCCAACCCGTTAATTAAAAACTCAGCGACCTACGTCATTAAGTCATTTTGGAAAAGACGTAGGCCTAAATCTGTCTTGAACGATAGGGACGACCAACTAACCACGGCCATTGACAAGCTCAAGGCCATTCAATCAATAACCTCGGGACCCACCAGGGTCCCACAACAACCCAAACCCAGCCCCACAAAACACCCACCCGCGAGCACAACACACAGCTTAGCCACACCACACACCTCTAGTGTACACACCTCACCCAGACAGCAGTCACAGACACAGACACGTGGCGACAAGTCCTCCCACAGGTAAAACCCTTCAGGTTAACAGTTATCCCCAGGGTCAGGCCCGCGCCTGCCCTCAAATCCGACGACCTAAGCCGAGGGGGTTCCCTTCAGGGACCCCCCTAGGCGTCGTATTTTGTTTCTAACTCGGCTAGCGCTTCACGCAGCCTCCGCGTCAAACGAAGTTGTTAGGCACCTCCATGGAGCAAACAACATAGGTCATACACAAAAAAAAAAAAAAAGGTGCTTAAACACAGTCGGCATCAAGATCTCGTGGCAAGAGGACCTCCAGCGAACACCGAGAAGAGCCCCGCCGTCAAGTGGCCACCGTGTGTTCCATGTGAAATCAAACCAAGAAGCTGTCGAGCCACCTACCCGTACCCTGCGGTCTCTCGTTCCCTACTGCTGCGGAACAGGCCCTATCGCGTACAATATCGCTATCGATGAATGTTGTCGCGTTCATGCTTAAACTGCTAAACCGATTTTTAATGAAACTTGGTTCCAGAGATTTTACACCTGAACTGTTGAACCGATTTTAATAAAAATTAGTCCTATAATCAAGGTCAAGGTTGGGGAAAAATCAAAAAGAACCGCGCGTCACATAGTTCTCTTTACGAATAGGGAGTTGCTACGGCAACTCCTTATTACAAAGGAATTTAGGTGTGCGTGCGGGTCTGCCTATACGACCATACCGCTATCTATGAATGTTGTCGCGTTCATGCTTAAACTGCTGAACCGATTTTTAATAAAACTTGGTTCTAGAGATTTTACACCTGAACTGTTGAACCGATTTTGATAAAAATGCCTCCTACAGTCAAGACTCCTGGGACAATATTTCGCCGGGTAAATGTTTTTGCTGGTACAAAATACATATATTGTAGTAGTAGATCTAGATAACAAAATAAACGTAGGATGTAGGTAGAGTAACATTTTAAAATCGTCGTTTGTGCTGTCAGCGCTAATGGTACATATGTACACATACATACATACATACACACAAACCCCCACTCACTCACTACACAAACGCTGACAGGGTCTGAATTTTTGTTTTTATTTTTATATTTTTTTTTATTTCTTAGTTTTAGATTGTATTTTTAATTGGACATTTTATAATTGTATTTTGTAATTGATTTTTTTATTTCAAATTCAAATTCAAATTTATTTATATTTTTTTTTATTTATTTTGACATTTTTAGACATTTAAAATTTTTTGTTGCACTTTTTTACTTTTAATTTTGATTATTTTCTTTTTATTTTGTTTGTTTGATCTAATAATATAATGTCTCCGTATCTGTAACATAAACATAGTATAAATCCATTTATGGCAATATGTTTTACTCTACTCATTTTTCAAAATGTTTAATATTGTGAAGTGCTGTGGGTTTTTTGTAAGAAATAAATAAATGTAAATGTTTATGTATAAAAGAAAGAGAATGACCGAGCTTTACTTTACTTTACTTAAAGGGTGTAATACTGATATGATTGCAATAGTTTCTGATTCCGGGTGGATAAATGATTCCATATTCGTTGATTACCTGCGACACTTCATTTCTTTTGTAAAATCTACCAATTCTTGTTCTTATCTTCTTCAATAAAGTTAAAAATCACTGTGTCACTTAAACACTGTTCCCTCTAGTTAATATTATTTGATCAATAAGTATTTTTGTTTTCTTTACTTTACACACAGTGACATCCTCTTTTTATAATAGTCGGTTTAGAAAGTGTCCTTTTGGTTTTCTGTTGATCAGTTTAGTTTAGGGCTTCTTTTCTTTAGCATTTTTTAAGAATAAGAATGACAAGGACCGTATATTTTCGGTAAATTTTTAACTTTCGTTTTGTTCTGGGATCACATGTTTAGAAGCGGTAAAGTAGTAAATATATTTATTCTATTTCAGATATACTTCCTTATACAAAAATTGAACGGAATTATAGAAGAAAGACTGATACAACATATACTTTAGACATCTTAAAAAAAACAGTCACTGACGTAAAGAATGGAGACATAAATTCTTACCAGGCATCAAGAAAATATAGTTTACCGCTTTCTTACGCAACAAACTGTCTCTCAAAAAACCTCAAGCAGTTGAGATGTCAAGAAAGGCAGCATGCGATACCGAAATAATTGAAGATTATTTCAACAGACTCGAAGATTACATTACTTCGTATTGGACGTCGTAATTTAACGAACTTGATAAATAAGTAGTTCAATATTTATTTGCAAATATATATTACAGAAGCTTGCCGAATCTGCTCACTGGCAGCGAGGTACCTGATGAAGAGGATCGGAACGTGCCCTCTACCTCGCCGAGCAATACCAACTCCTCGCGCAAGATAAAAACTGTCGTCACAACTTCACGGAATGCTGTAAAGAAAACGCGGAATCAAGACGTATTGCACGAACTGTATTGCCCGCCGTGCTGTGCGTAACGTAACATCTTCTACGTAACGTAAGTGAGCCAGTGTCGAAGGTGGCTCACAATATTTAGAAAATAAAGTTATTTTTGTGAAAACTGAGGAAAAAGTAACTTGGTTAAAAGAAATAACAGTGGAAATGACAGTATTCAAAAATATATGGAATTTGGAAAAAGAAGGCTGTCCTAATTTAACCGAATTGAATTGTAAATACACTAAGGATGTATTTAAATGTTTTATCATTCTAGTGTATGCACCCTAAAAAATGTATTTTGTTATTATATAAATGGTGTCAAGGAAATAAAAGTTTTGATTGAAATTTTATTTTATTTATAACATGCGGTGAAATGTGTGATCCCTAGTTTGGTGGTTGATGTGTCATTTCAATCATCATGTTTCATTATGATTCAACTTTTATCTTAAAAATATTTATTATTATTATACGAAGATATTTGTTGCTATAAATAGACAGCGCTGCTGTAATATTATTTCATAATTTCGATCATGAAGCTTGTTTACTACATTATTAAAATTGATCGCAATAGACTCACTGACGATATTCATTATTACATGAAAGTGTTAGTGGAACTAAACATCATTTTTGCAACATACGAAAATGGTGTTTGTTCGGCTGTTTGTGAAGACAGCAGCTTACTCCATCTTTATAAAGACCTGTTAGAAAGATTTCCGACGCTAGATATGTATGTATACATCGAAGGTTCACCTTCGAATTTCAACCAACTTGCTGAGATGTGTGGAGCCATTGGCGAGGGCCATCTTCTTGTAGATCGTTGCAGTGAGTTTGGTGTGGATTTAATGTACATGGCAAGTTAGATCGAATTGTGGGGATTGGGCGTTCTGGCTCACGTGGAATAGAGTGAGCCAGAACGCCCAATTCCCCACTACTCCCCTCTCTCAGAGAAGAAATCACTTTTCAAAGAGCTACATCAGAACAGGAACTACAATCACGCACACCACCCTTTACACCGACGGTAGTAAGCATAACGAAACAGGCGCTGCATACGTAATCATCCATCCTAACCCGAAACCCCACATAATAAAGAAATTCAAGCTGCACGATCGTTGATCGGTCTTTCAGGCTGAACTGCTAGCAATCAACAAAGCATGCGAATGGATAAAAAAAAGGCCTCCCCAAACTACCATATTATCAGATTCCAAGTCCGCACTCATCGAGCTCTCAAACCCTAATAGCCACAACCGCTTTGCATACAACATAACAGTTAAATTCATATGGATCAAAGCCCACATAGGAATAACAGGTAACGAAATCGCCGATGAAGCAGCCAAAGCGGCGGCAAACCAACATAAACAGACAACACACATAACCTCGCACCAGCTATACTCTAACTAACCCAAACAACTGCAGATACACCAAGACACTACTACCCACATACGAAAACCTAAACAACTTCATCACCCACATAAAACCAAGCTTTGGCATTACACAATTTCTTTCCAATCACGGCTTCCACAAAGAATACTTAAACAGATTCCACATCACCACCAACGATCACTGCCAATGCAACCACTCTTTAACACCTAATTGAACTCTGTCCTAGATTTGAAAAACAAGACTAATACACGAACAAACAGCATCACACCTCAGGATTGACCCTTACAGCACCAATGAATTTGCCACAGCGGATTTGGCATTTTAACAAAGATAGCAGCACTATGTATGATCTAGCCCCGGAACCTGAAGTCACTACCGAGACTATATTACAGGAGGTAACGACACTACCCCCACTGCTGTCGCCGCTGCCAAAGTCACCAGTAGAAAAGGGTCGCCCACCCCTTTTGCGAGAACCGGAGAAGTGACACCCAAAGAAGGTCCTTATTCGACGGATTTCGTCCCGAATTCGTCGATAACATACTCAAAGATGCCCGGGACAGCGTAGAAAACGCCAACGTCCAGTTATCTTTGCGCTCATTGAGTCTTTTTACTCCACTAAACGACATCGAGATTTGTACGCTAGACTGGGAGGAAGCCCCGTGAATCCTGGACAGCAAGCAGATGGAGGAGCTAGAAGCGCCCCAGCGGAATGCAGCGACACATTTCAGATTAATGAGTCGCCAACCCCGCATGCAATACACCGCATCGATACCGGCAGCCACGATCCTATCTCAATGCCGCCATATCGACTATCGCCTCCGAAACTGGAAACCTTAACGCGTGAATCGACTTTCGCGCATGAAAGAGCGCGCATGTAAAGATAGAAAAGGAGAACGAGAATGCAAGCGCGCGTCGCAGCTCGCGCTTCCCCTCATACCTCAGTCACGCATTCAAGCCTGTGCATTTCAACCGTAATTTAGACGCGCGTTTTTGTGAAAACGAATTGTCGTCGTAAAATGACGGACATTAAACTATGGAGCAAGGATCTTATTATGGAGTTGTTGGCAATATATAAGTCTCATGCATGTCTATGGAAAATTAAATCGGAGGAGTATAAAAATAAAAATTTAAAGGAAATAACGGAATCACTCAAGCCAACAGAGATTTCGTTGTAAAAAAATTCAAAGTTTGAAAGGAACTTAAAAAGTGTTGGACAGTCAGCGTAGCGGAAATGGTACAGATGACACCTATAAACCAAACTTGTGGTATTACGATATTTAATTGTTTACCAAAGACCAAGAAACGCCTACAGATCGTTTTACAAATATAGATGAACAAACCGAAGAAATTGAGAACAATTCTACAAATGATGAAAATCTGCAAAACTCTTCCACAAATTTCGAAGAGCAACAAAACAATATATAATATATATGCCGCCATATCGACTATCGCCTCCGAAACTGGAAACCTTAAAAAGGGAAATAGTAACGATGCTGAAAGAAAAAATTAAAGTCCCATGTGCCTCACCTTGGGCCGCACCTGTAATGATGGTGCCTAAAAAGGACGGCGGAATTAGAGTGTGCATAGACTATAGAAAGCTCAACGCTGTCACTGTACCAGACATCTACCCTATACCGAGGATCGACGAACTCCTGCAAGATGTAAAGCCGACTCCGTACATGTCCACACTCGACCTGAAAACTGGCTACTGTCAGATAGGTGTTCGAGAAGAAGACCAAGATAAAACTTGTTATAAATGTTATAATATATAAACCTGAACTTTAAAGGAATCAAGTTGGTTATAGGTAAATGCAGACTTATATAAATAAATTGTTATACTTACATTATTAGAAACATTATATAAGAGGATTTTTTATTTGGTGCTTTTGTGTTGCCTGGGTTTTGTTTTATTTTATATTAACTTACCCGAGTATTTTAAAAGTTTATTTTTCCTAACCTTAAATTTAAATTAATATTTTCACGCTCCATTGTAATTAATGGGAGCTTCAATAATAAAAGATTTAGCAAACCCTATTTGGGACCAGTAAAACCAAATTCAATTCACCAGCGATTCTGGACATCTGCAAAAGGTGTATTGAAGTCAATGAAATTTATAGATAATAAGGGACATGAAGGAACCGTTCAGTACTTAACTGGGTTAAAAACATTGATTTAAGTACAGTACAGTTTGGATGAGACATTTAAATCAAGATTCCCTCGAAATTTTTTTTGGAAAGATCAGATCACACGGCTATGTAAATATACTTCACTTTTAATTAATACTATTAGTGGTACACACTCCTGGCGCGAATTTCGAAGAGGATTCGTGTTACAACTTGAAGTAATTATTATTAAATGATAATAACACAGCCACAACTAATGAAGTATTTGAAGTTGATTATAGTGATGTGGAACCTAACTTATTAGTCGATATAAACGTTAAAAAAGTGATCCTCGCATAATTTCATCATTATGTTAAGACAAATAAAAACAAAAAAATGTATAAAAATTGAAATTATGCGAGGAAACAAGGTCATCATTGACTAACAGAGAAGGGGGTGTGTCATTCAAAACTATTGTAGATGGTGCTCTTAATTTATGTTAATTTAACTTGAAATAATGTATTCTACACTATCAGTGACTCAATTAAAAGACGAATTACGTAATAATAGAGAGGTGAGTAAAAGATTGTAATAAAATAATGTTTTGCCGAATTTAGATTTTTTGATAATCTTACGTAATTTACGTTCAATATTGTATTTGTTTATTGTAGATTGGAGTCGTATGACCGTAATTATAACTTTGGAGCTTTAGAAGAAGACTACCTAGATGATGACAAATATGATCTTCCACCTGCGGATACATTCAAGGACATAAATGCTAGCACAGCTTTGCCACCTCTGTCTATACATAGTATCCAAGAATTTATAGAAATGTAATAAAAATACATGTTTTGGCGACTAGTATAAACAGTAAACACACAGAACATAGTAGCTACTTTCCGGATTTTAAATAGTATAAGTTTGTGTTCGAGTGTCAATTTGTCTGATTCGGAAATTTGTCTTTAAATTTACAGAATCGGCGTACAGAAACTTTATTAACTGTTAATTCCCAGGAGTCACACACTAGGACATACATACTGGATCCTATTTTGTAGTGGTAAACATTTTCCTACATAGTAGCTACTTTCCGGATTTTAAATAGTATAAGTTTGTGTTCGAGTGTCAATTTGTCTGATTCGGAAATTGTATTAATTTGTCTTTAAATTTACAGAATCGGCTTACAGAAACATTATTGACTGTTAATTCCCAGGAGTCACACACTAGGACATACATACTGGATCCTATTTTGTAGTGGTAAACATTTTCCTACATAGTAGCTTACTTTCCGGATTTTAAATAGTATAAGTTTGTGTTCGAGTGTCAATTTATCTGATTCGGAAATTGTATTAATTTGTCTTTAAATTTATAGAATCGGCTTACAGAAACATTATTTACTGTTAATTCCTAGGAGTCACACACTAGAACATACATACTGGATCCTATTTTGTAGTGGTAAACATTTTCCTGGTAATTTAAGACTGTGTTATTAAAGTATTTGCAAGGATAACAAAACTCGTGCTTACCGACCGACTTTGGTACTTACTTTTAAGTTTTGAAGGAAGAACAAACACCGCTGTTGACCTGTATGAGGCAGGTCATTTGTTAACAGTTCGAGTTACTTTTGTAGGTGACTTAACTTATCTACAAGGACAGTGTAAAGCTTCAATGAAGAAACTGACTTATGTGGTAAATGCAAAGGTGAGCAGGGAAGGTGAAATCCAAGAAACTCATTGTGAATGTGCTGCCGGCAGTGGTGTTCAAGCACATACTTGTACTGCTATACGGTGTGGAGGAAATGGTGGGCAAAAAATCCATTATACTTCACAAAGTATCAAACCAAAAATGTATGTCTTTTAAAAGACCTAAGAATATATTTTATGCTTCCCCAATACAAAGCCAGAAAATGCAAAATAAAAGAAAAAAAATCCTAATTTTTTGCCAATAATGAAGAAAGATTTAATGGGGAACTATCAACAGTATGTAAATAATTTGATAGTAAATTATGGTGACACAACCATGCCCATGAAGCAACTAATAAGGCTAGCAAATACTTATGCAGTTGCTTAGGACCATGGCAATTATTGCACATGAGTCCTCGAGAAATGGTCTTAGAAAGTTTACTTTTAAAAAGTGTTAACACTGCCAAAATACAGGACATTGAAAGTAACAGACGAGGCCAAAACAATAATCCTGAATGGCATAAGTGAAAGTCATGTCGAATAACTGCCAGCACTTTTTACTCTATTGTCCATTCAAAACCAGCTACAAAAAAGCATCTTGCTTTAAAATATTAGATCCCTCTTCAAGAGCAACACATAGCCATTGAGAAATACTGTCAGTTGTACGATCTATGTGTTGTTAGATGTGGTTTATTTATATCAGATAAGTTACCATATCTTGGTGCGTCACCAGATGGTATTCTTGGTGACGAGACGAGA
This sequence comes from Nemapogon koenigi, assembly GCA_963924495.1. Classification (NCBI taxonomy): domain Eukaryota; kingdom Metazoa; phylum Arthropoda; class Insecta; order Lepidoptera; family Tineidae; genus Nemapogon; species Nemapogon koenigi. Next base: position 6,959,388 of record OZ004656.1, read on the forward strand.
CCATTATTGAAGTTAAATGCTTATACAGCAAGACATTGTGAAATTAATACGGTCACCTGTCCATTTTTGGAAAATATTTATGATCAGTTGAATCTCAAAAAAAACTCACTGCTATTACACACAAATCCAAGAAAAGGCAGTGACACATTCATGCAACACCGGGAATATGGTACAAATACAACGTGTCTGTGTTACCCCAGTAACAAATTAGAGCTTGTCTCAAACATTCAAGATGTTTCGTCACGTGTACTAAATAAAAGACAAATATTATGAGAACTTGAAAATGTAATAGATACAGTGTCTAAAAACATATTAACTATAATTTTATAAATTGTGATGTCCATAAATATAAAAAAAATTGAATAAGTAGAAAATTTGACTACATATTCGATTTTTTATTTACAATTTTTGTAAAGATATAAATAAAATTCCTTGTGGGAAAAGGTCAAGCAACTCAAAACTTTCTACAAAAATCTGCTTTAGAATATAGAAAAAAATGAAATTTAAATCTGCCCAATAACTTCACTCTTGGGGCGTGGGGAGCATCAAAGTCAACGCGATTACTAGAGATAAACTTCTACATCCTTGTAAAACAGGAATGTCCTTACTTCATTTTATGGTAATTAAATGCTTCCCTTACCAGAATTTGTGACAATTACAACAATAACTACATACATCTCGGTCGACATTGTTTGTAATAATAAGAAACTTTTTGAAACATCTTTAAAGAAATATATTAATAGCTAGATTAGATTAATATAAATTTTGTTTGTACTTATTATTTACTGTTTTTCTTTTTCTTTTTTGTTGTCTTCGGGACTGAAAATTTAAAACTTTGAGAGAATGTAGACATGGTGGGCAGAACTTTACTGAATGTACCTACTTATATAATATCTGTCTGTCTACTTCTTCTTCTTCTTTTTTTTTATATATGGCAACAGTGCTGACTTATCGTCGTCGTCATGACCTAACGTGAGACATCCCTACTATTGTTTCACCAATAAACAAATTCTTGAATTTGATTGAAGATTCTAATTAATTAATTAAGTTTCGTTATTCTTGTTTGAGAAAAAAATTAAAAGTTGTACGTAATAAATAAATCACCTTTATGGATAAATTCGTTAATCTAATGATTATCAAGAAGACGCAGAGTCAACGAAGAAAAAACCTAAGCTTGTTAATCGAAAATATGATGATAACTATGTAAGTTATGGCATAGATTATGATGGCTTCTGAAAATAACCCTAATATGTATTAAAAATTTACATTGCATTAATTGATCTGAGCTTTTTACACAGGGAAGCACTGATTGCAAAGTCTCTGCCTGATGAATTGGCCATGCTAACTTTTTGAATAGGAACGAAGATCTCGAAACCGTTTTGAGATATAAGCTTTCAGTACAATTTCTATTTATCAGATTTTAAATTAAGTCTATACTTTTTAAGATATTCAATAAAAAACAATAACCTTAATTTGACCGATGTATGACGTCATCGTAAGCAGTATGAAAAAAAAAACCTTTGCCTACAAAAAAGGGTGATCGTCAATCTTTGAATGACATCTTTATAAATTTATATTTTACGTGTAATTATTTTCTTTGTTATTAGGACATTACGGGATGAGACACTATTTACTTGCCATTGTAAAAAACTATACACGAGTATATAAACAAGAGTAATTTTTAGGTTAGTCGACCTTGACTGACGTTTGCTTGACGTTAATTTGATTGACTGTCATTTTTTTATGTGTAGTGGCCACGATTATAATCCTGTTCCAAATTCTTGTAACGTCACGTTTACTTTTCGCGGGTAAAATTTGTAAAATATATTAAAAATAGACGCAATGAATAAAAAACAAAAATATCGAAATTAGTTTCTTAAAATGGGCTATATTTTCAAAATAAATTATAAAAAAAGTATATCATAAATATGTAGCATGGCCAATTGTCTGTCCTACATGAAGTTGACAAAATTGACAATTACAATGCAGTGTGTCAGGAAATGGGAGCAGCTTATCAGTCACTTCTGTTTCATACGAAGTACGACGGCTTTTTCGCGGAAAAGTGCTTTCTCAGATTTAGTTCTTGATTGACTAGTCTTTCTCGCGGCTTTGCCTATGTAATTAGGTGACTTTATACGTATTTAGTTCTTGACTGACTAGTCTTTACTTGACTAGATTACTTTCAGAAATGGGTAGAAAAAATTCCAAAATCCAATTATCATTGCATTAAAAAAAGAAAAGTTCAAGGTCAGCTTCATATTGCTAAAAAAATGTCTGTTTGTTAGGCGTGTGGACTGGTGCTGAATTTCCACTAAAGGTGGTAAAAAAATTACAAAGACGACAACTTCTGGAGCGAAAAAATGTTACCTAAACTAAGTATATTTCATGAAACTTGTTTTCTTCCCGAAATAATCGATCCTAGGAAATCTCGCTCAATGCAACTGAGAAATACTTCAAAACAAACACAACTGTCAGTTTATTTTATGTCCAACGATAAATTGTTTAGTTATATAATTTATAATTAGTATCGAAGTTAGTAAAACGTAATTATTTTACTTGTGGTAATTTTTTTCGTATAGTATAAGTTTATTTTTTGTCATATGTATAGTGAATTTTGTTAAAATATAGATTTACGAGCTAAAAAATGAAACCCAGACGTTTTTAGAAGCCCAGGATTCAGATTTTGCTTCTCTGTTTAATAAAGAAGAATGGGTAGGAAAACTTGCATATCTGGCGGACATATTCGCTCATATAGATGAGCTCAACAAAAAAAAATGCAAGGCAGGAATTCTAATATTTTAACGTCATCGGACAAGATTGTAAACTTTCACACTAATTTGGTGTTATGGATCAGTGTGACCTGCAACCTATGGACTGGGTACGAAATCCATTCTCAGATATCATTTCCCTTGGACACTTATCGATAAACGAGCAGGAAGAATTCATGGAGCTAAAAACTGATCGGACATTAGAACTAAAATTTTGGCTGCATATAAAAAATGAGTATACACTGCTTTCAAAGCGTGCTATTGCAATTCTCTTACCATTTGCCACGACCTACTTATGTGAATTGGGGTTTTCAACTCTTACCTACAATAATTAAAAAAAAAGAGAACGCTTGAGGACGATCGGCGAAGAGATGAGAGCAGCCTTATCAACGATTGCTCCAAATTTTGATCGTCTGTGCTCAGTTAAGCAAGCCACATTGATTTTTTTAATAACTAGCGGACTCGGCAGACGTTGTCCTGCCCAAACGTTGGCTTGCCTGCTATTTTCTTTCCTTCGTCCGTGGAAAACAACTACTCCTACCCCTACCTCTACCCCTATCCCTACCCCTACCCCTACCCCTACTCCAACCACTACTATCATATGGCCTTCTCCTGGCTCTAAACTACCCCCTGCCAATTTTCAGCTAAATCGGTTCAGCCGTTCTTGAGTTATAAATAACCTAACTAACCTACCTGCACCGGGAGCACAAACAATTTATATCGATCGATACAGTAGTATATCGCGATTGCTGTGATATAAATAACATCCGTAGCACAAACGATGCTATATCGAGTGTATCGATATAATATATCCATTCCATAGACTAAATTCGATATAAGAAGTTGCTATCCTATTTTGCAAGCACAAATAATTTTATCGACTCTTTTTGACGTTTAATGGGATACAATATCTGTGATTATATCGGGCTATATCTTATTTTCCGGGAGGGTACGATAGCGTATCGACTAACCTAGAAAGTAAAATGGCTCAAGCGTTTGTGAATTTGTGGATGGTTCTGAGGCACCGACAAGCTAAAATGAAGCATCGTAAAGTTATGCGACGAATCCTGCGTGACATGAACAACCCGTTCGAGCTGCACGAGTCGGAGTTCCGCGACTTGTTTCGCATATCTCGCGAAATAGCGCGAGATATTTGCGCTGAACTTGAGGAGGAGCTCAAACCAAAAAAGACCTTTGGTGTGTCGGTCCTAGTTAAGGTAAGTCCCAACTAAAACCACCTTATTCAAAACACACATAGGTTATACTTTACATGCACATTTATGCAATTTTTAACTTAACTATTTCATTAGTGCAGTAGTATTAATTTGAAGGTCAATGAGTGTAGGTAGGTATTACATAAGCAATTACTATTAAATGTACCTACCTAAACCTATCAATAATGATTACAGTGAAAGAAATCCAAACACCAATATCTTTTTATGTACCTACTCATTTATTATCTCCTTTATAGTGTGAATATATATTATTAACTAAACCAATTATTCTCTAACATTAAAATGTAATATGTGCACAAGACTCTCCTTCCACTCTCAGTGCCCGAATGACCATAAACTGCCCGACATCCGTCTACCCCGCTCCCCGCATATATTAAAACATTAAAACCTAACACAAGCAACATCTAGCTAATAAGATCAATCATTTTGCAAAAGACCTTTGGTGTGTTGGTCCTAGTTAAAGTAAGTCCCAACTAAAACACATTCAAAACACACATAGGTTATACTTTACTTGCACATTTATGCAATTTTTAACTATGAGTGTAGGTAGGTATTACATAGGTATAAGCAATTACTATTAAATGTACCTACCTAAACCTATCAATAATTATTACCAAGCAACATCTAGCTAATAAGATGTTTCATTTTCAGGTTCTGACAGCAATACGGGTTCTTGCTGTAGGAAGTTACCAGAGAGGTACAGGCCAAGACTACTTGCTTGCTCTTGGTCAAACAACCGTATCAAAGTTTCTGCGACAATTTCTAGAGGTATTCCTCCAGAAATTTTACAGAAGATGGATTCAGTTTCCTGCCACTCATCGAGGCAGGCAGCTTGTGGCCGAGGGGTATGAAAACAAGTATCAGTTCCCTAATATCCTCGGCTGCATTGATTGTACCCACATGGCAATATCCACACCTTATCTACATCCGGAAAGCTATCTCAATCATCATGGATTTCACTCCATGAATGTGCAGCTTGTAAGTATGATTTGTATACTTAACCTTAAAAAAGTATTTAATAGTCCCAAGACAAACCCTATTCAACTATGTACCTAAATAGCTTACTGCCCCGGCTTTGCTCATGGATATTTTCAAGCAAAACAAAATATTCAATAAGCTATAGCACTCTCGAGATAATGTAGCTTCCTATTAGTGAAATAATTTTCAGAATGGGATCAGCAGTTTCAGAGATTATTTCTCTTTGCATCTAAACTTTACCTCTTTTGTATAGATTAAGTACTTGCTCATAACATTTCCTTTTCATTGTTTGATTTGACTCTCTGAAGTATACTACGGTACTTACAAGTGAAGCACATATTCTTAAAATAAATTGGTCCTTGGTATTTTTGTCAGGAGTGTGATTAAACCCAGGCCATCCAGTTTCAATACCAATTAACCAATCTACACATCATAAGTAAATAGTAAAGGTTGAAATAAAGTCATACATTCTTATGTCATCTATAGATCTGTGATGTGGATGGGAAAATCCTGAACGTGAATGCAAGATACCCTGGACGTGTGCACGATCAGTTTATATTTAAGAACAGTGTCATACGAACTGAAATGTTGAGACTATACAATAATCATATTGGAGACTTTCATCTCATTGGTAAGATGTATTTTCTATTGTTAGGGTAATAATTAAAAACTTCTTATTTTTGTTAATTAAATTGTTTATATAATTTTAAAAATGTAGAAATAGTTTGCAAACTAGAATAACATATACAATTATTATTTAGGTGACTCTGGTTACGCTTTGGAGCCATGGATGATGACACCCATCCTCCATGCGGAGATAGGTTCTAGTGAGGAGAAATACACGAAAAAACTCACCAGAGTCAGAAATGTGATTGAAAGGGTTAACGGTGTATTGAAGGCAACTTGGCGGGCCAACAAGAGAGAGCGGGTCATGAATTACCAGCCACTTGTTGCTAACAAGATGATAAACGCGAGCTGTGTACTCTATAACATGATGAAGCACTACAGGTAAACAGACTTTTTTTATCATTTCTAACAGCCTGTCTTTACTGTGCAATACTTCTAAAAAGCTTTTTTTTTACAGAGTGCCGTTTCCAGATCTGGAACCGGACGAAGATGTTGGCCTCCAAGGAAATAACATACCTGCTCTGGAAGGAGGTCGCCTCTTAAATGTGGCCAGAATGAAAAGACAACGACTTGTTCGAGAATTAGATATCTAAAGTTCAAAATCAATCACCATTAATACTTTTTTTAGGAATTTTAGGATTATTGTCATACGAACTGAAATGTTTATCTATTGTTAGGATAATGATTATTAACTATTTATTTTTATTGTTATTTTATAAAAAACACTCAAAAAAATTGACTATTATTGTTATTCAAAGTATTCTTCCTTGTACACTTTTTCACAGCTGCTTTTGGGTATGTTTTCGAAGTAGCCTCCCTTATAATGTATGTTCTTCTGCATTAGTTCAAACAATTACGAAAACAGTTATTATAGTCTGAAGTTGATGTTGACAAAATGGCCAATGTTGTTTCACAGCTGCTTTTGGGTATGTTTTCGAAGTAGCCTCCCTTATAATGTATGTTCTTCTGCATTAGTTCAAACAATTATCAAAACAGTTATTATAGTCTGAAGTTGATGTTGACAAAATGGCCAATGTTGTTTCACAGCTGCTTTTGGGTATGTTTTCGAAGTAGCCTCCCTTATAATGTATGTTCTTCTGCATTAGTTCAAACAAATATCAAAACAGTTATTATAGTCTGAAGTTGATGTTGACAAAATGGCCAATGTTGTTTCACAGCTGCTTTTGGGTATGTTTTCGAAGTAGCCTCCCTTATAATGTTTGTTCTTCTGCATTAGTTCAAACAATTATCAAAACAGTTATTATAGTCTGAAGTTGATGTTGACAAAATGGCCAATGTTGTTTCACAGCTGCTTTTGGGTATGTTTTCGAAGTAGCCTCCCTTATAATGTTTGTTCTTCTGCATTAGTTCAAACAATTATCAAAACAGTTATTATAGTCTGAAGTTGATGTTGACAAAATGGCCAATGTTGTTTCACAGCTGCTTTTGGGTATGTTTTCGAAGTAGCCTCCCTTATAATGTATGTTCTTCTGCATTAGTTCAAACAATTATCAAAACAGTTATTATAGTCTGAAGTTGATGTTGACAAAATGGCCAATGTTGTTTCACAGCTGCTTTTGGGTATGTTTTCGAAGTAGCCTCCCTTATAATGTATGTTCTTCTGCATTAGTTCAAACAATTATCAAAACAGTTATTATAGTCTGAAGTTGATGTTGACAAAATGGCCAATGTTGTTTCACAGCTGCTTTTGGGTATGTTTTCGAAGTAGCCTCCCTTATAATGTATGTTCTTCTGCATTAGTTCAAACAATTATCAAAACAGTTATTATAGTCTGAAGTTGATGTTGACAAAATGGCCAATGTTGTTTCACAGCTGCTTTTGGGTATGTTTTCGAAGTAGCCTTCCTTATAATGTATGTACTTTTGCATTAGTTCAAACCAATTATCAAAATAGTAATTCCAGCCTCTGTGTGCCCCTCTTATTACTTATCTTTCTGCGCCAACATCTAAAAAGTGTTTACATGATTATTAAAATGTAGCAAAGATTTGTGAACGAAAGCTGATACATTAACAGATACAGATTATTACTTTATAAATCACAGTTAGAAATATTATAAAACAATAAAAGTTAATTAAGTTATATTTTTTTATTCTCAGTGTGCCCCTATAGATACATACATTTATTTTCATTAGTTTCAGCCTATTAATCTCACGTTTGAGTTCATTCCGTTCTTTCTCCATGGCCAATTTTGATTTAAATAATTCCAATTTTTCGGTTGTGTATGCCTTTAAGGTCTTTGATATTTCCTGTAATAATATAGAAATATTAATCACGACATCAATAACATATGATAGTTTACCAATTCCTACACTGAAAGTAACATTTCTCTAATGATTCAATTTAATTACAATTATCAGCTGTTTGGAAGTGGGCTCCTAAGTATGTACCCTCTCACTTAACTTGCTTCTTAAGTTGTACATCTAGACACTGAAGATATGTTTGTTTTGTTTTTGTATTTAAAATCAGATTGCTTTTTGGTACTTAGCATTTTTTGTTCAATCGACTTTAAGATTTCAAATGATCTACCAATTGTGCAACACAAATGTATATGTACTTTAAAAAACAGGGAATTCTAAAGATACCTTCAACGTAGCATTTGTTTCCGCCTGCAAATCAGCATAGCCCTTAGCAACGTCGTCCATGTCACAGACCCTTTTTTTCGAAGGTTGCCTCGGTGTGGTACACGACGTGGATGCTAAGGGTGCTTCCACATTAATAGGCTAGAAAAAAGGTATAGGTATTGGACATAAGTAAAAACTTGAAACTGAATAACAGTGGTTTTTGATATGTAGTTTTAGTTAAATAAAAAATAGTCAATAAGAAGATAGCCTAGGTCTATTAAGTGCAGCAACAGGCTTGCCACTTGTTCTGTTTAATATGAAAATTTAAAAAAATATGGCCACACCACAAGGTATAAAAGCCCTGAAGATGTATTTGTTTTGTTTTTGTATTCATAATCATATCGCTTTTGGTACAAAAAGCTTTTTAATTGGATTGTGAAGTTTAGCGTGATGTTATAACCTTCCTCAAGAATTTGTCTATAAAATGCAAAAGAATTTTCCAAATCAAACTGGTAGTTACTGAGATTACCGATTGGATATATTCTAACAAAATAAAATATAGCCTATGACACTCGGGGATATCTTAGCTTTTTATTAGTGAAATAATTTTTAGAATTGGTTCAGTAGTTTTTAAGTTTATCTATTACAAACAAACAAACAAAAAATCAAATTTTCCTCTTTATAATATACTTAAGTGTATATTTTTCTCAATATTCTTCTGAGAATTTCTTCAAATTCATTTTAATATGATAATTGGTTTAGTAATTTTGAAAAAAAAACTGAAATTGAAAGAATTATATTTTGGGATTAGAAAGTGGTAGTTAGAAAGAAATGTTAACTCACAATTTCTTCGACAACATCCTCCATTAAATCTACAGCCACTGTAAGTGGAATTGATTCAGGCTGAAAAAAAGAAGGAAAAATGGAATTAAATGATGTAGTGTGACTCTCAGAGCAGTATATTCTACTGATCTTAAAAATGTTGGATGTATAGAGCTCATCTCACCTTAGCATCTGAATAAGTTGGGATGAAACTTGGAGGATAAAATCTTTGACACTAGAGAACATTAGCTACTTCTTATATATAGGTAAAGGTTCAATATAGACAACTGTTGTCAAGTGGACACTATTACTGGTGTCTCCGCCACTGGCCACATCGCAAGGTATAAAGGCTGTGAACTTGATTTATTGTTACAACATAATTATCTAATGTAACAATTTAAATTAAAAAGAAGAGTATTTTGTATGTAAAATATATCTATGTTTACCTCTCCCTCCAAGCCACTTTCAGCCTCACCAACACCCTCCGAGCTCTCTGGGCCTATAAGGCTCAGCACCTTAAGCTCCATGTCCGTGAGTTTGGGTACTGGAGCATCCCTATTCCCAGTAGCCACCTGCATAGTCCTAATTTGGGCATTTTTTGCTCGCACCTTTTTTTTTAGGTCGCGCCATGTCTGAAACAGTTTAATATATCAATTTTTTATAAAATAACCAGATTAAGGGATAGCCTAAGGAGTAGAGAAATCCATGAGTGTCCAATTTTCTATAAGAATTTGCTTCAATTAACTTCTCATGCTTCAGAAGGGTTGTAAAGCTGGTGGTCCACACTTACAAAAATAACATATAAGTATGTATTTACATCTGTAATGAAGTGACACATTTACATTAAGTGCAGCAGCAGACTGTTCTGTTCAATATGGACAACTGGCAAAAAGTGGCCACTGTTACTGGTGTCTCTGGCTACATAGCAAGGTTATACCTGTAAAGGTGTGTGTTTATATTGGCTTAACTTATTAGGAGTACTTACAGTTTTGACCTGGGTGCTGGTTTTCAGTGGTCCGAGGGCAGAAACTTGTGCTGCAACTTGGCACCACAAGACTTCATTCCGTTCATTGCCCATAGGACCACTGAACCTTCCTAAGGCTAGGTCGCTATGGGCCTCCATTAGTTCCACTAACACCTCTGTCTGCCTGTTGCTGCTCCTTGAGCGTTTTCTGAAAAATTAATAATTAGCTAGGTATAATGTCTAAACATACCACCTATATGTGTGTGTGGAGTGAACATGAACATGCCTGCATTGGTATGGACACGTTATGAGAAGGCCCGAAGATCACATGACGCGGAAAGTGTTGGACATTGAGTCAGGACCGAGACGCCGCGGAAGAGCCCGACTCTCATGGATTTCATTAGTTAATAATGACTGCAAAGGAAGTGGACCCACTGACAACCCGGAATAGATCGAGCTGACGAAAAGCGATGGGAGAGCCGACTCCAACTAGACATGGGATAAGGCCGGAGAAAAAAGAAGACAAATTAAATGCACATATAGGTACTTACTAATATACAAGCGCAATAATCAATAATATATGTCTTACCTTATTGTCGATTGCATTTTAAACCTTTTTAACTTAAAAATGTAAAAAAAAAATAGGAAACCGTTTGTGTTCGAAATTTGTATCGAAGTGGTATCGAATTTGAAGTTTTGACACATTTGACACATTTGACACTGACAGTGACAGATCGTATATTGACTTTGACAGTCGATAAGCCTGTTTGTGATTGTGATAAATATATCCACGGTCAGATTTGTGCTTCCGATTTCGATAAAAAATTTGGATATACCATTATATCTATCGATCGATATAAAATTCGATATGATTTGTGCTTCCGCCGCTGGCCTACCGACTCTGGAATTAACACATTTCCGTGGTAGAAAGTATAATACAGCGCCATCTATTGACGTTTGCAAATACATTTTAGTACACATGTAAAACTCAAGATGACGCCATATATTCACAATTAAAATTTATAATTTTAACTACCTTTCTCCTGGCTCTAAACTACCTCCCTGCCAATTTTCAGCTAAATCGGTTCAGCCGTTTTCATGTTATGTCGTTTCATTTTTATATATATAGATAAATAAATATTGTTTTTTTGTGTACTATCAGCATTAAAAGTGGAACTACACTTGGAAAGAATTATCCCTCAACACTTTACTGTATTTTCTTATTCACTCTGATTGTATCAGAATAAAAAGAGAGAAATATTGTTTTCAATATTTATCTTATAAGTTAATTATATTTACTTACTAGTAATAGTCAATCTAAACTCAATCGGAATAAGGTTTATTTTGTATCACTGAATTAAAATGTTCGTAGAGGTTGACATAATGTATTATTTTATTCTTTTTTGAAAATTTAAACTTTCGAATAGATGAAAGAAGAAAAATAAAATCAGTGATAACGAAACATGATAATGGAAAAGCTATTATGTCATTATAACAATTTATTGCTAGAAACTGCGAATAGAAACTGCTAAAGATCGCGTTGCCAAAAAAAAACTAAATAGATCCCACGATCAGAGCACAAATTGTAGCACTACACGCAGAAGGCCTCAATATACTACAAATATCGCAGCAATTGGGAGTAACGGTATGTATTAATTTTACATTGTTTTCTTATATATATTTCATATTGTAAGCATAAATAGCTTTTAATATTTACACGTCACAACTAACAACAATATGCTTATAGGTATTTTTCCTTATATGTAAAATATATTTGAAATATAATCAACTGATTAAAAAAATATTTTGCAGAGGGAAACAGTTCGTCGCTGGGTACGTCGCTTTGGGGATGAGGGTCACCTGAACCATAGAGACCGTACAGTCAGGCCACCTGTTCTAAGGGATGACCAGCGTCAGCTTCTGGTGGAGAGCTATGAAGAGAACGGGTTCACGTCGACACGAATACATGCTCGTGAATTCGAGACTTCGACGTCGACCATACGCCGCGCTCTCCACAAGGAAGGATTACACCATCGCCAGTATGCAAAAAAATGCATTTAACAGGGGTGCATAAAGCAGCTAGATTAAATTTCGCCCGTGAATATGTTGACTACGATTGGTCGTCAACAATATTCAGGGACGAAGACATTTAAATCTAGTCAACATGGACGTTTGAATTTGTGGCGGCGAAAATTCCACATATAAGTTTTGTTCAAGACAATAGTGCGATACATAGGGCACACCGTGTGCGTGAGTGGTTCCGTCAATACGCGTCATTTCTTGGCCAGCAAAGTCGCCGGATCTAAATCCGATAGAAAACTCTTTTTTTTTTTTTATGGGGCATAATGGTGCAAAGATGCACGGAACGAACGACGGCGCAAGGCTTTGGAAGCGCACTGTTTGCATGTTTGGGACGACATACGCGGTACAGACTTGTGCGCAAGACTCGTGGGCTCTATGCGACACAGATTGCTAGCTGTAATAGCTGAAAATGGGGGCTATACAAAATATTAAGGGAGATTGCCTCGAACCTAGCTTCCAATAGATGGAGCTAGGGTCTTTTTTTACGCGAAATTTATTGAATCAATCAAAACTATAATTAACAATAGTAAAAACGATTTATAATGGTTATTGTAATATTCAACATAGTTTTATTCATTCATTACTTAGTTACATATTTCTTGTATATTTTTCACTTTTTTATTATAATTATTTAATGTTACTTACTATTTACGAGTATGACAATATTGAATATGTATTACATACAATAAAGTTGATAAAATCATTTTATCGTGTTTTGTATTGATTTATATTTTTTAAAGTTTAATTTAAAACAGAAAACTATGGATGAACCTCCGTGGAATACCTTCAGTGTTCGGATCGGAAAATGAACACAAAAGAAAAACAATCGCATCTGAAAAAGACCTTCCTTCGTTAGACCTTTTTTATGAACCCTATGCTAAACGAGGTTAGGAAAATGAAGCAATTCTATTGCTATATCCAAAGATATTCGACTATATTCAATATTTAAATAATATCTTAGCTTCTCCGTGCAGGTTTGGTAAATGACCAGTCTTATTTTAAGGTGAAATCAAAATGATGGATTAGCAAACGTCATAATAAAAATATTTCAAATGTCAGCAGTATTCTCTCTGTTTTGTGCTTGATGGCAGAAGTCAGATGAAGGTACGTCAAAATTTAAAAAATATGTCTATTGAGATTCGATGTGATTGGTTGCAGTCATCAATTTGAATGTCATTGAGCTTTTATGTGATTGGTGACAGTATAAATAAAACAAAGTGAAAAATGTTATGTTCAAGCGAATATAGGCTTTAAGGTGTCCTTCCAATTCTGCTCATGATAGTACCTACCTCAAAAACTTCTTGATTTGATACACCCTATCTTGAACACATACACTCTTATTAATAAACTCGAAGTAGCGACGTAGTAACTAAACTGTGTTTTGTCTCCGTCTATCATAATGAATTGCAGATTTGTTAGACGGAGACGAAATACAGTTTAGTTACTACGTCGCTACTTCGAGTTTATTAATAAGAGTGAAAAAGTTTAACAACCGATTACGTAAATTAAACATATAACGGGTAAGCTTCACTTCCCCTTACCAAAAGAATTTTAGGTTCGTGGCCCTAAGCCTTGGTTGTCAGCGTCCTCTGACCGTTTATTTATATAGTTTTAAACTTTGATTGAATGGATTGACAGTCAGTAGAGCGTTGACAACGGAATAATGGTTAAAGAAGATAGACGCAATTTTGGAATCCGTAAGGGTCCGAGGATTGTGGTCAATATATTGTGAAGGAGCTGGAGACGTAGTGGGACCCCGTCGTGCGGACCATAGATTTTGGCCGCGGCCCCTTGCACGTGGAGCGTCACCGAGTCGGCCCTCCCTGTGCCTGCCCGTGGTAAAACATCTTCCATCCGTCCGTTAAATGATTTAAAAGGAGTGTTAACTAAGTAACAGAGTATTGTGAATTTGGCTCGTAGTTGCGAGACTTGGCTTCAATTTTTATGTTTTTCATATACCTATAGAAATGGCTACAAACAAACCAACGATCATGAGTAAAAGGAATACTCCCCAACGCACATCGTTGGAAAGTTGCATATATACCATTCTATTAAATATTTTCAATGGCGCGATACAGGTTTCAATGAGATAGTAACGGTGCGACATCTATCGACGCGATGTGCCGCCACATACTTTTAGCTGGCATTAGCAAAACATGACACATATTTGCATAAACTCCTTAGTATAACAAAAAATATATTACTTATAATAATAATGCATAATAGGTCCGTAATCTAAAAATTTTGAATTTTAAATAGTTTTAATTAAGGCATGATACAAACACGATATCTACTAAAAGTTTGAAGTATTCCATCTCAAAAAAAAAATTTTTTTTGGTTAACTTTAAAAAAAAAACAAAATACCTCAAAAAAAACTTTCCTTCATAAGTTCACAATATTTTAGACAACTTTTAAGAATAGAAAGCATCTTTAATATTCTATAAACACTTTAATCAATTACTGCTTGTTTTGTAGCTTCATAATCACGTATATCGTAATATGCCAAACAATATTCAACCTACATCTGTCTGAATCTGAATCATATTTTTTATCAAAGTTGCTCCCTGCCTGAAGCAAACTCGAGACGATCAAAATCATAGAGTCAAAACCTCCGTCAACTTGCATTGATGGAATGATTGAGTCAATCATTTTCTATTTATAAAAATCGTATCAAACATGAAATCTTTGATCGTGTCGGGGGCACTTTATTTTCTTTTCTATAATAATAATAATATAGATTCCATGCCACAGACTATAAATTAATCGTTAAACAGAGGTAATTTTCTTAACTTTTCATTGACTTCATAATAGTTTTCCTGGTATATACAAGTATGCCATGACAAAAATGGCAATCTAGCATCAATTCAAAATTAACTTATTCATTTATAACAGCATTCTTACTTACATTTCTCTCTCATTTTACTCATGAATTCACATGAGAGTGATCATTATGATGAAGTCGATTAGTACATACTGGTTAATAATCAGCAGCAGGATACTAAATATGCCGCAACTGCTCATACAGCTTGTTGACATAGTGCAGACACGAGATGGCAGAGCGCGAAGTAGATGAAGCCTGGGAAATTAAAAAAATAACTGTCAATTGCGATGGGCGCGCGCTTTTGTTGCAAGTTTGCAAGGGACAACAATTTCATCTAAGATTTTGTAAGACGAGAGGCGGGCCACGCATCGTCTTACAAAATCTTAGATTTTCATTGAGATTCCACATCCGGTCATGGCGACGAACGCACGCGTTTTCGTCGTGGCGTGATGTGGAATCCAGTTTAATCCTGATCGTGCTGTGATGGTTGTGATTAATCAGAGATTAAGAAGACATATCACGGTCGGCGGGATTATCTTAAATACCGATTTATCGGGTATAAACACTATAAAGCAGAGGTTCTCAAACTTATTTTGTCTACCACCCACTTTGAAAATCAATTATTTTTCAGCGCCCACCAAATTTTTTTAGTTTACCACATTTTAAAAATCACAATGAAATTCATTACTTTAATTTTAGTGTCCTATATTAGTTTTTCTGGACCCCTTACCGCCCCCCTCTAGGCCTCCAGCGCGCACAAGGGGGCGTTATTGCCCACTTTGAGAAACACTGCTATAAAGGCTATAATATAATATTCGACATTGGCAAATCACCGATAAATATTGGATTTAATTGGATTCTACGTAATGTCACGGTGTAAAACGCACGTGTCCCGCCGTGACATGATGGGGAATCCGGTTTAATCCCGCCCGCGGTGTGATAGTTGTGATTAACAGAACATATCCCATCTTAGCTACCAATGAATCGGCAAGTTAAGCCTATATTACTCTATCTGGCCCTAATTTTCTGAAGTATTTCTGGGATAGAAGGTAGCATATGTCAGGTAAACAAAGTTTTCTGTTCTGTTCTGATCAATATGGACAACTGGTGTCAAGTGGACACTATTACTGGTGTCTCTGGCCACACTGCAAGCTATAAAGATGATGTGAAGATGTGCATGTCTTTTTAAATTAAGTTGTCATTTAAAATTCTTAAAAGACGTTAAATTAACAATATTAAATAATAACCTAACATATTTAACCTATTTTTCAACACACTTATTACCTCAATTTTAGACTCACAATCCCATATATTAAACACGTGCTTTTTCTTTATATTACAGCACAAGAGTTATAACCCAATGAAGTTAAATTCGTACAAGATTGCAAATTGTATGTGTGTCCACAAAGCATTCTTAATTTAACCGCATAATACAGTTAATCACGACTTTGTTGGCTGTTTGGCGAAGTTATCCGTGCCTTATCTGTCACGCGGGAAAAAACAAAACATTTCCATAAATATTTGTTAACATTTTCGCCATGTTGTGGTTAATTATTAAAAATGTCGACTTCAAGTGGCGAAGAATACGTAAATTTGACTCCATGAAGTTTATTTTTTTCCTCGCAAGTGTGTTGAAAAACGTCGTATGAAACGCGTGTGCATTGGTCATTACATACTCAGCTCGCGCTGAAAATACCGCCTCGTACGTAATGACCAACATAGCACCCTTGTATCACAATGTACTATTACATTTGCAGAACTAATGTTTTTTAAACTAAGAAAAACATTACAATAAAAAGACATTCAAAGTTTATTTACCAAATATAACATGACAAATAATACACTTTACACACAAGCATTTTTAATATTACTAGCGGACCCAGCAGACGTTGTCCTGCCCAAACGTTGGCTTGCCTGCACTACCCCTACCCTACCCCTACTCCTACCCCTACTCCTACCCTACCCCTACCCTACCCTACCCCTACCCCTACCTTTACCACTACCACTACCCCTACCTCTACTCCTACAATTCTACTCCTGCGATTCCCACACAAAACTACTTTTTGATTTTTCAGCTGAACTTTAGGGTTTTTCCAACATTTTTTTTCTTTTAAACGACCCCTGTGTTGTAACGAATAAAACAAAAAAAGAATTAGCCAAATCGGTTCAGCCGTTCTCGAGTTTTATATGTATATGTGCTGTAATTGACTTGGAAGGGCACACAAAGCTGGCACTTCTAAAAACAACAGTGACACATCTAAGTCCATTAAGGGGCAGATAACACCTATATACGATTATTTAAAGAATCTTTTAGCAAAAACAAGACAATTTCCAAGATTGAAAAAAATATATATTATTCTACAGGATATAATTGATATAATTGTCATTCTGAAAACGCGATTACACAATTTTCGCTCGATAGAAAATAATCCCAAAATGTGGTCTCTGAAAGTTTTCAAAAAAAGAAAACGGCGGTACTAGTGATTTTAGTACTATGACATTTAATTTGTTTTTGTAATATTTAATTACCCATATAATTGTCATTTGTATATTCAAATAAATTGTATAGTTATTTAAAAAATAATGATTATGTCAAATGGCGCTTACGATTTCTACTCTGAGCGGAAACGCTTTAGCTCTTCTTTATTCACACTCGCCTTGTCGGCAGTGAAGGCTGAATCGTGATGCTAGACGGTCGCGGCCACTCGATCGCTCACAAGTTTTTGTATTATTTGTGTATTTTTTGGCTCAAATTTAATTTATTAATGGTAAACTTTATTAATATATGACATTACCGTAGCGATTAGGCAATATTTTCATAAGGAAGTTGCTATTTGTATACTTTAGTCTAGGAGTCAGCGTTGCTTTTTGTGAGCGTAATTATATTAAATAATTAACTCCAGTATTGGAAATAAGTTAATAAACAGCAAAGTAGGTAGGTAGGTATACATAGAAAATGCGTACGGGAAACATATTGCAGAAGTCATTGCAAGGCAAATAAAATTATGATATACTAGCTTTTCCCCCGTAGAAAAATTTAAAATGTGCCAGCCTCAAGGACTTCCGAAATATAAATTAGCTCATGTCATTATCTCTGTGCAAATATCACGTCAATCCGTTGCTCCCATGTTGCTCCGTATTGATTTGAAAAAAAAAGGACAAACAAACACTCTTCCGCGTTTGTAATATTTTATCCACGCACGCTTGATGGAAAACTTATGATAGACTAGCTTTTCGCCCCGGCTTCGCGCGTGGAAGTATTTGAAAAGTGACAAGCCCGAAGGATTTGTGGGATATGTCATTAAAATCAAGTCAATCCGTAGATTAATTAAAAAAAGGACAAATAAACACTCTTTTGCATTTGAAACATTACCTAATAAGGAAGTTAAAATACCTACCCTTTATCCAAGCTTGATGATAAAATTACGATAAACAATGTTACATACGTATTGGTTTTACATAGACCCTCCTACTAGCTATTCGCCCCGGATCCGCCGTGGAAATATTTAAAGAGTGGCAAGCCCGAAGAATTTTTGGGATATAAAGTAGCCCATGTCATTATCTATATCTCCAACTATCTCTGTGCAAAAAATCGAGTCAAACCGTTGCTCCGTATTAATTTGAGAAAACAAACAAACACTCTTTCGCATTTGTAATATTAGTAAGGAAGTTACAATACCTACCTATTATCCACGCTTGATGATAAAATTACGATATATTAGCTATTCGCCGTGGAAATATTTAAAGAGTGGCAAGCCCGAAGAATTTTTGTGATATAAAGTAGCCTATGTCATTATCTATATCTCCAACTATCTCTGTGCAAAAAATCACGTCAATCCCTTGTTCCACAAAACGTGAAAAAAGTAAAAAAAAGTAGAATTATAGAACCTCTTCTACATGGTTGGACAACGCCGCAACGCCGCTGGTCAGCCAAAATTTTTAATTCGACATTATACTAGATTTCGACTAATTTTAGGGTTCTGAATTCGAATTTGATATCGATTTCAAAATTCAATATCACGACATCTGTCAATTTCTTAAAATTCGACATTATACTAGATTTCGACTAATTTTAGGGTTCTGAATTCGAATTTGATATCGATTTCAAAATTCAATATGACGACATCTGTCAATTTCTTAAAATTCGACATTATACTAGATTTCGACTAATTTTAGGGTTCTGAATTCGAATTTGATATCGATTTCAAAATTCAATATCACGACATCTGTCAATTTCTTAAAATTCGACATTATACTAGATTTCGACTAATTTTAGGGTTCTGAATTCGAATTTGATATCGATTTCAAAATTCAATATGACATCTGTCAATTTCTTAAAATTCGACATTATACTAGATTTCGACTAATTTTAGGGTTCTGAATTCGAATTTGATATCGATTTCAAAATTCAATATGACGACATCTGTCAATTTCTTAAAATTCGACATTATACTAGATTTCGACTAATTTTAGGGTTCTGAATTCGAATTTGATATCGATTTCAAAATTCAATATCACGACATCTGTCAATTTCTTAAAATTCGACATTATACTAGATTTCGACTAATTTTAGGGTTCTGAATTCGAATTTGATATCGATTTCAAAATTCAATATGACGACATCTGTCAATTTCTTAAAATTCGATATTATACTAGATTTCGACTAATTTTAGGGTTCTGAATTCGAATTTGATATCTATTTCAAAATTCAATATGACGTCATCTGTCAATTTCTTAAAATTCGACATTATACTAGATTTCGACAAAAATACTACGTGTGAAACAACTGAAACGTCAGATTTTTCATTGACAGAGTAAGTTTCTTCGTACGATACATAAAATTGAGAATTAATAGATTTACAACACACTTGTTTTTGGAGTTATTCTTTTACATCCTGTACTTGTCGTGTAATGTTTATAAAAAATTTGAAATTTTACATATAACTGTAAACTTTATTACAGGTTAAATAATGTGTCACTAGCAGAAACTAAAGAAAATGTTACCCTTCTTTCTAAATCTACCGATGACGTTCCTGACCTTGAGGTTATATTATAATAATAATGTAATGTAATTTAATGTATTGTAATTTAAGGTAATGTAGATCCGAGATTCACCAGAAAGCTTCAAATAAGAGAACCGATTGGAGATAAAAATATAGTATTGCAACAGCAAGACTGAATGTAATTGCAAGACCGACAGTTGACAAAGATTTTCCCTCCAATCAACCTACATGTTCACGATATTTAAGTTTTAACAATTACTAAATTTGTACATATTTTTATTTTGTTCATCATTTATGTTTAGATTAAAGTACTATTTGAATATTATGTTATGGGTTAAAAATGTGAATACTAACTTGTCTATGCAATGTCAAATTTCGACTAAATAAGTTCAAGCCGAAGTGGCTAGGTGGGAGGCACCGAGCTGCTAAATCCCATACGTTGCGAATTTTATTTTGTTTTGATTTATATTTTTACGATTTGAATAAAATGCAGGTAATTTAAAATATTCATTCACTATGGAATTTTGATGTGAGCAGCACATATTTATATGGAAATTATTGTTATTATAAAGAAAGTCACTATTTTGTGCAATATTAATGTGTTATGAATGTTAAAGAAAACCTTAAAATTCGTCGAAATTTAGTATAATGTCGAATTTAAAAAAATTACAGATGTCTTTTGAAATTAACGTCAAATTTTAAGAAGTTGACAGATGTCGTCATATTGAATTGTGAAATCGATATCAAATTCGAATTCAGAACCCTAAAACTCGTCGAAATCTAGTATAACGTCGAATTCAAAGAAATAGACAGATGTCGTCATATTTAATTGTGAAATCGATATCAAATTCGAATTCAGAACCCTAAAATTAGTTGAAATCTAGTATAATGTCGAATTTTACGAAATTGACAGATATCGTCATATTTAATTTTGAATTCGATATCAAATTCGAATTCAGAACCCTAAAATTATTCGAAATGTAGTATAATGTCGAATTTTAAGAAGTTGTCAGATGTCGTCATATTGAATTGTGAAATCGATATCATATTCGAATTCAGAACCCTAAAAATAGTCGAAATCTAGTATAATGTCGAATTTTAAGAAATTGACAGATGTCGTCATATTTAATTGTGAAATCGATATCAAATTCGAATTCAGAACCCTAAAACTAGTCGAGATCTAGTACAATGTCGAATTTAAAGAAATTTACAGATGTCGTTATATTTAATTGTAAAATCGATATCAAATTCAAATTCGAATTCACAACCCTAAAATTAGTCGAAATCTAGTATAATGTCGAATTTTACGAAATTGACAGATGTCGTCATATTGAATTGCGAAATCGATATCAAATTCGAATTCAGAACCCTAAAATTAGTCGAAATCTAGTATAATGTTGAATTTTAATAAAATATTAGATCTCGCTTGTCACATTTCAAACATTTCCACGAGCAAACCTGGGGCAAAAAGCATCATTTTATCATCAAGCGTGTAAGAGTGATTGTTTGTTTGTTGATTTGTCCTTTTTAACGTCAATACGGAGCAACATCTTATAAAATATTTTTTGACAGATTACTAAACGACAACTAATCCCATACAGTATGTATGGTATTAGGAGACAAATAATCATATGCAGTCCTGTGTGAGACGACAATTACTTCTTGTCTTGTATTAGACGCCAGACGGCAACTAAAAGTGTGGTCTCTCTAACTATGATAGTCTCTCGCAGGCTAGGTCGGAAAAAGGGCGTGACTTAAAACATCAAATCGTCAAGGACGCTGACGATTATCAGCCCCTTAAGTGCAGCAACCTGTCCTGTTCAATATGGACAACTGCCTGCAAGAAGGTATAAAGGCCATGAATTTATAACAGCATCATTACTTACAATATTTCTAGAAAGAACTCCATTAGTCCTAAACCGTAGCCACACACTGATTAATTATCTGCACCAGATTATTATTCTCCAAAGCGGCTGCCACTCTCTCCTTATCAGCCAGTTGTTTGTTTACTTGATGCTCTGAGACGTGGCTGCCTGAACTAACCTCCACGGTTACTTTGAACCTGCTTGGCAGAGCGCGCAGTAACTGTACCCTTATTGATAAGCCTGGGGAATTAAAAATAGCGGTCAGTTGTGTCTGAAGGGCTTGGCTTTCCAATTTAAGAGCCGCTTGAATAATACTGATATAGATAATGAATTTGGGCAAATTATGAATATAGTGAGATCCAGGGAGTTCAGCATGAATGTTTTAAATGGATTTTTAGTTTCTTGAGAAATATTTGTATGAAATTATTATTACTTATTCTGGTTTTGAGGTATGTTTTTCAATATCAATTTTCTTACAAATTATGGGTTTCTGCAACTTGTCATCTTCACTAAAGGGCTTTGGGGTAGGAGCATTAACACAATTTACAATTTCCGTCGAGATTTTTTTTTAAATACTAATTACTTATATCTTAAAAACTACGGTTTGTTAGGAAAGTCCTTCAAGAATAACTCACCAATCAAAGTGGCCATGCTGCAATGTGGTATGGTCGGTGTAAAATGCACACTCACTGTATTTTTGTGGTCATCCACCTTAATATTAGCTTCTTCAACCACGCGCAGTTCTTCTAACGTTAGAGGGTGCTCCGGATCATTGATATTGCGTATTAAATCAAAGACTTCTCTTTCGTCAATACAGTCTTTTACATTTTCGTCAAAGTCGAATGTCGTCTGCTCCCTTTCGGACCGCTTTTCGTACACATTTGGGTTAACATTGTCAGCTACTTTAGTCATTTTGTATTATTTAGTTTTATTAGCAGCGTAAATAATAAAAATATTAATAATAACGCACGTTAGATACGATAGAGTCGAGAGACAAACACTTTTTTTTAAATTATGACACCACCCACAGTCCCCCTTATATTACTATACTCTTTGGTCCACAGAGCAAGTAATATGACCTCAAAATATGACACCGGTGGGGTTAGCATACATTTTGACAGCGACACTTTCGTTTCGGTCGAATGGCCTTGAACAGGCCAAAACGTTCATGTCCAACAAAGACCGGCCAGAGATAGCCCGGGGCCGAGAGGTCCGGCCCAACAATGTGCGGGAAAATTATGTGTACTTGTCTTTGTCCGGCCAAGCAAATTGCTCGGCATTCTTGTGCAGGACATACCAGCCGAGTTAGCATACATTTTGACAGCGACACTTTCGTTTCGGTCGAATGGCCTTGAACAGGCCAAAACGTTCATGTCCAACAAGGACCGGCCAGAGATAGCCCGGACCGGGCATGCCCTGCACAAGAATGCCGAGCAATTTGCTTGGCCGGACAAAGACAAGTACACAGAATTTTCCCGCACATTGTTGGGCCGGACCTCTCGGCCCCGGGCTATCTCTGGCCGGTCCTTGTTGGACATGAACGTTTTGGCCTGTTCAAGGCCATTCGACCGAAACGAAAGTGTCGCTGTCAAAATGTATGCTAACTCGGCTGCAGGCACGCAACGCAACACGATCTTCTATTCAATTTTCAAATCCTTCTTTCACTATAGCTATCACATATTCTTTCAGGCATGCGTTTATTTTGTGCGAAAAAAATTGTTTGACAGTTTTTTTTTTTTGCTTTGTCAAGTCAAGCAATAAAACAAAATTTCGTTTCTCTCATGACGGGATGCCTTACGGCGCGGCTCCCCAAACTGTATTATCGGTCTCAGCAGAGGTCTCAGGGTACCCATTACTGGTACATGGCCAGGGTCGAACGCCACTCGGCCACCGACATAAAATGAAAAACTACTTGGAAAAACTTTATTTTTTTAAATAAAAGTTAATGTAGCCATGTATTGTTACATTACAACTTTGAGTATTTATTTTAAGCATTACAATAAAGAAAATTGTACCAAAAAATAAATAAATTGGGATATACAAAATGTTGTTTTGGTTTGATTGTATGTAGAAAACGGAACGTAACTGTCACTCAAGCAAGTGTCAGTTCCTCCCATCTAGTGATGTACGATACTTTCATTTGTATCGA
This sequence comes from Nemapogon koenigi, assembly GCA_963924495.1. Taxonomy (NCBI): domain Eukaryota; kingdom Metazoa; phylum Arthropoda; class Insecta; order Lepidoptera; family Tineidae; genus Nemapogon; species Nemapogon koenigi. The sequence continues at coordinate 6,983,284 of OZ004656.1, forward strand.
TAAATCCGAATCGAATGGTATTAAATTGGGATCCTAGTGAGGTCAGAAATAATGAGAAACTTGAGGCAGCTAGTTATGTCAATTTGGGATTTTTTTCAGAGGTAGGGATTTATGTTGGAATTTGATAAACAAGATGAAAGACAGGTTACAGGATGTGTTAGATAACAATGGCGGCTACACCAGATATTAAATAAAAATTAAAGCATTACTATAAATTGTTTCTTTTTTGATCTAACACTTACATTCTTTTAATGTAATAAAATTATTTAAAATATTAACTACTTTTATTGCTTACACAATACCTAGATTGATAATACATACTTAAAATAAATTATATAATATAAATTTTATTTTCATAATAAAATCTTGTTAAAGTATATACCTTATTGGCAACGTCGCATTTGTCAATGAGAAACACATCTTTATCAAACGTCAATAATAATTGGTATTGAAAAAGTAAAATTTATATATCTTTCTAAAGTATATAATTGGCAACGTCGCATTTGTCAATGAAAAAAACATCTTTATAAAACGTCAAAAATTTGTATTAAATCTTATATCTCTTTCTAGGTGTATACCAATGAAAGTGGCTGTGTGTACATAACTTTTTAGTTAGTTATTTGGCGTTACTAGAACACGCGTGTTTTAATTTGGGTTGTTTTGTGGAAGCAAAACTACATGTGCTGGCGCTCTACTAGATTGACAATGTCGCGATTAGAACGAGACCAAAAAATGTGTATACATCAGTGTGAATGTAAATGTGTAATTCTGTAGATTTTTCATTTTAGATGACTTACATCCAAGCACTGCACCATGCACTGCATTAACAATAATTAATCACGTCTATTTAACACTAACTTATACTTTAAAACAGGATATTTTACAAAAACCGGCCAATATCTATAAAAACGGCATAAACGTTTGTTTTATGGGAGCCCCTTAAATATTTATTTTATTCTGTTTTTTAATATTTGTTGTTATAGCGGCAACAGAAATACATCATCTGTGAAAAAAACTGTCTAATTATCACGGTTCATGAGATACAGCCTGGTGACAGACAGACGGACGGACAGCAGAGCCTTAGTAATAGGGTTTCCGTTTTTACCCTTTGGGTACGGAAGCAACCCTAAAATCTGTCTCGCTCTAACATAATTATATAACTATAATAAATCGATGTGTGAAAGTATATATTGTTTGTTTTTATACGTAAGATTAAAAGGAATTGATTCCATTTCAGTCACTTCCTAATCGATTCGATATTTTAACAAATGACCAGTTATAATGTAAACAGAAATAACAAATTATTAATGCCTCAAATGCCTTTCAAACACATAGGATCGTCATGTATAGCGAATGTTTAATGCTCGTTTAAACAAGTATCAACTGGAACATTCCATCAAACGGGATTCCATTAACAAGCAAGTTTAGAGCCAAACCGTTTGATCGTAATACATTTAATCTTTATAATGGTCCGAATTGAATATATAACTTACTTACTTACATTATGGCAAATTAGCGACCTTCGCACGGATAAAAAAGTTGTTTATCAAAATTCAATTATCCCGGGAAAAAACAGGACACGTCACAAAATCACGTCAATCTGTTGCTCCTAGGGCTTGAATTCCAATATTCGGTAGTACCGAAATACCGGTATAGATTTCGGTATTTTTCAGTATTGAAATTAAATAGGCATAGGAAGCAACAAAAATCGTTTTAGGTAAAAAAAAATGTTACCTTTTATTTACGAATGAAACAAAATTTAATTTAATAAAATAAAACAAAGGGTCACATTTTTTACCTAGAACGATTTTTTTTTCTTTCTTTACCTATTGTAAAAAAGGTACGGTATTCCAAGCCCTAGTTGCTCCGTATTGGCGAGAAAGAAAGAAAAACGAACAAAACTTTCAAATTTTATAATACTAGCGATGCCTTTGTGTCGTAGCGTGATGTTAAATAGCCTATAGCCTTCCTCAAGAATTGGGCTCCAAATTCTCGAGGAATTCGACTGGTATTTCCAGAGATTAGCGCGTTCAAACAAACAAAATCTTCCGCTTTATTATTAGTATAGATTAGTCAGTACCTATTAAATATTGTATCGATACTGCAAATAATCGGATCAAATCGTACATCACTAATCCCAATCCCACCCTCCCCTCCCTCTCTCCCCATTTTATTTACTTGCTCTGTGATTCGATCAATAAATACAAAGTTTTCATCGTTTTTCAGAAGGAGTGCCCTGAAAAACTTTACGTTTCAGTGTATTCTGTAAATAAAATCTAATTTGTAAGTATAATTAAAAATATTCCATTTAATATTAAGTTTGTAACTTGGTTAGAAAACTCATGAAATGTTTTTTACTTTATTTCACAAATTACTTTACTTTTTTAACCATCTTGAATTTAATTTGAATCCAAAAGAAATTCCCCTTTTGTCTGTATTATAATTATAAATCTGTTATGTTACTTAGAAATAGAATAATCAGCTAAATATTCACACCTATTTTTGCCATTTTTTTCTAAAATAAAATTAACATCATTAAAATATGATCATTATTCTTGTTTAACTTCAAATGCCGTTATCCTGACATATCCCTCTTGCTCTTTCTATATATATTTCATACATTACACTTGAATCCCCTATCCTAAACCAACCAACATCCCTATTGCAAAAACAAAACACACCATCACAATTTCTTATGGCAGGGCCAGAGACTTTAATGCCCGCTTGCACCAATGTTAGGAGTGTCCTAAAGTAACGCGTAACCCATTTAGGTTAGGAAAATGCATTGCACCAACGTTAGGATTGTCCTAAACACGATAAGAGGATCTTATGTTTATGACGCCGATTTCGTTCATCCTAAAGTTAAGACACTCTTTTAAGCGTGTATTTCCCTATAAAATCCTTGATAAAATGAGCAACAGTGACAATCTTCTCGACTTTTGGAAGATCTAGAAGGAGTTTTACCCAGATCAAGGATAATAAGGCCCAGACCCGATTTTTTTACAAATTTGTCATAAATTGTAAAAAAAAACGTAAAAAATAAATAAATATTATGACTTTTTTTTTTAAATATCGCATATTGCTAGCATTATATATCCAACCAAATAGATGAACGTTTGGAATACCCCACCGATCAGTAACTTTACAAAATAGATTGATCAATAGTAAGGAAGCTCCTATCGTAGGACGATCCTGGCATTATTAGGTTGGTGCAACCAAAGTTGATACTTAGGACTCTCTTATATTAGGAGAGTCCTTTATAAGAATATCTTTGTGTGACATTGGTGCAAGCGGGCATAAGTCACACACAATATAGACACCAGTAACATTGTCCACTTTCAGCCAGTTGTGCATAATTATGAAATAGAGCATTTTGCAAGCCTGGTTCTTGCATTTAATTGACGTAGATGTGTTATTTTCTTAACAAATATAAGTAACAGTTATTTTTAGGAAAATTGCAGATATTCTTAAAGGCTTCTCTCACATATTTTCTCCAGAATGGCAATAAAAATGGATTTTTGGTGTTCTAATTCAGAGAAATAGAGAGATGTCTATAAACTTGAATTACAGAGTTACCTAAACTGTTTCTTGATATTGTATTATTTACTTATTTCAGTTACTTATTTACTTTTTCGTTTTTGGGCCAAATATCCTGGGCTAAATTTCTTTTAGTGACACAAAATTAAAAAAATAGCCCTAAAGTATTCAAATTTTCTCATAAATACAATAATATATTTACTTTATTAAAGTTCACACTTGATAAAAAAAATTACTTCAAAAAATATAACATTGTTTAGTTTAAATAAGTACTCTTTAGTCATGACTGTGTAGATGTGTCACTGTGTTTAAAGATTTAAAAAAAATCAGAACACTATTTTGTAACTCCCCTCTTTTTGTCACAAGTGACATTTGCCCTGTGTCCCCCATTTTCAAGTCAAATGCTCTACCAATTACACAATTGATTCCTCTTAAATTTTCTTCCTATTTTTCAGCCTAAACCCAAAATGTCGGGCGACCCATGGGTGGTGCAGCCCCATGAACATGCCAAGTTTGCTGAACACTTCCGGAACTTGAACCCTATTAACGGAATGGTTACAGGGGAACAATCAAAACGATTTATGCTTCAGGTAAATATTGTTTTTTTTTAATAGGTGCCTATCCATAGGCTATGTCAAATTAGGTTAAGCACAAATTAAATACATTCTAAAAAGTAAGGATGGATTGTCATGGCGACTCACGCACGCGTTTCGTCGTGACATGATGGGGAATCCAGTTTAATGCCGCCCGCGTTGTGATTAGTCTTTGATTATGTGATTAATAAGACAATCTTTTTAAGGGTAAAAACAAAAACCCTATTACTAAGACTCCGCTGTCCGTCCGTCTGTCTGTCTGTCTGAGTGCCTTTGCGTATTCAAAACTACAGCTCTTTAGAACCCAAAATAATAAAAATATGGGTCAATCCAATTTCAAATAATAACAATCATTTTGTGGTATGGAAATGTTGTATAAATAAACTCACTGTAGGGTGAAAAAATATGAAATTGAATTAATAAAAGTTATAGGGATTTTTAATTGAGAGAGGTACCCTGTGACCATAACTTATCTGCAACCCGGGGCCGTAGCTTAAGTCTCTCTGCCTCTAAATTTATAGAGAATCGGGCGCCTAGGGCAGGTGATGAGCAGGTGGAAAGTGCTCCGCTACTGGCCAGCCGGACAAACTCATCTGAGAGTCTCTGACCTTTAATCTCAAGCCAGGGTGGAGCTACCTACTAGTGGCTAACAAAACCTTAAGGGGCCTAAATAAGGGACAACAACTTAAACAAAAGTCTAGGACAACAGAATTTATTTTTCTAGTAGGGACTAATTAAGGCAAACTGTTATGGACGACTGAGGAGCGCGGGGCAGGCAGCTAGGTATATGACGTGCGCCCGCGCTCGTTTACATAATACATCTCACCATCTCTAACACAGATCACATCTAACATAGAAAAAATATGCTCAAATTATGCAATTTTAAAAAAAATAATGATATTTTCCAGTCCCAGCTACCACCACCCATACTTGGTCAGATCTGGTCGTTGGCCGACACTAACGCTGATGGGAAGCTGGACCTGAAGGAGTTCTCCATTGCTTGTAAGGTGAGATATGCCCGTAGAGATGCTTTTTCACGCTTCGCTTGAAGGACCCCAGGTTGTAGAAAGGAGGAAAGACTGCGTGAGGATTGTATATCTAAAGCCTTTTGTACAGAGTGGACCATTATGGCCCAGACAATGCCATTTCCATGACATTAAATCATTAAATGGAAATGACTTTAAATCTAGGATTCCACATCCGGTCATGGCGACGACCGCACGCGTTTTCGTCGTGGCGTGATGTGGAATCCGGTTTAATCCTGTTCGTGCTGTGATGGTTGTGATTAATCAGTGATTAATAAGACATATCACGGTCGGCGGCATTATCTTAAATACCGATTTATCGGCTATAAACACTATAAAGGCTATAATACTTGACATTGGCAAATCACCGCTGAACATTGGTGGAGCCATAATAAAAAAGAAGAAGAAGAAGACTTTAAATCTAAATTGACAAAATGGCTCCTCGATCATTGCTTTTATGGAATAAGTGAATACATGTGTCACAAAACTGGATAAAAATTGCGAAAAATTATTGTAATTGTGTAGATTTTAATAACCAATGTTTTAGAGTCAAAAGGGGGCATCCATTAATTACGTGAGCAATTTTTCGTTAAATTTAGACTCCCCCCCTCCCCCTTAGTGAGATTGAGTGAGATTTAGTGGGGACCCCCCCCCCCCCTCCCTCCCCCATACGTGAGATTTGCGCTACAGTTGTTAAAAGTTTAAGTTCTACGACTTACGATTTTTATAAAATCGGTTTTGTGTATATCTTTATTTTCTTTTAAAAACTAAATGTTTCTTTTTTTTACTTTTTTTGCTTACTCTTAAAATAAATGTTTTTAATCATGAGATGTTTGAGCGGGTAAAATAGGACATTTCAAGTGAAGAAAAAAAATATAGCAATGTATATTCCTTTAAAGTTGACGTGAGATTTTCTATTATACCCCCCTCCGTTTAAGTGAGATATGATGAGATTTTACTGGACCCCTCCCCCCCCCCCATTTTGAGCTCACGTAATTAATGGATGTCCCCAAATATGTACTTTTTTTTTTTTTTTTCATCACGGGTCGCCTTACAGCTTCCGAAACTGTGTTACGATAATACCATCGATTAAACGAGGGAGACATGGTCTTCTGCTGGGTACCCTGAAACCGTAAATATGTACCCATATCTAATTAATGTTTGCACACCTGCTTGCAGGTTGAATACATGTCCATATACTCACCATAATTTTAAGACCTATTTTGTATTCTTGCAAATAAAGCATTTGATTTGATTTGATTTGATTTCCAATGTGTACATGGGCTGAAAAATTTTACCAATGACGTTTATTTGTTTAAGAAGTTTCACTCATATCTTCAACTTCTATATCCCATTATATTTTGTAATTACAGATTATAAATTTAAAATTGCATGGTATAGAAATACCAAAGAAGCTGCCACAGTCGCTCATCACCTCGCTTAGTCCCACTGGTAAGTTTTTTTTATATATAAGGTACCACTAGCGATAGGACTCCCCCCCCCCCATTTTTGCATTCCGGCAAAAGTAGAAGAAGAAATTACTTATATTGAGCTACTTATGAAATTAATTTTAACACATTTTCCAAAATTTTATAAATTCAATGGGCCTCCCACCATTCCCCAAAATGGCGTCCGAAATCTTCCCCAAACGGCTACGCTACTGACAGTACTGATTATCCCGCCGACTATGATATATCTTATCACAACCATCACAGTGCGGACGGGATTAAACCGAATTCCCCATCACGCCATGACGGGACGCGTGCATTTGTCGTCATGACAGGACGTGGAATAACAAAGTGTCATCATCGTAACCCTTTGCCCTATAGAGATGGAATTTAAAAAAAACCCTCGTTAGTGCTCTCCCTGGGGTACCTACTTACTCAAGGAATATTTCCTCCAACTTTCAAATCTCTAGGTCTTGTTAGAGTCTAGATTAGTACCTAAATATTTTACTTATTCTATTTGCAGGTATCCAAAAGCCACAATTCCCGATTCCGCCGCCTCAAAAGCCACCAATACCGCCCATGCCGACAGCTATGCCGACACAACCGCTGCTCAGCGGCATTCAGCCGACATCAGTCGCTCAACCGTCGCTGCTTGGCGATTTAATGACATCCCCGCCACCGTTGATCCCTCCCAGTGCTGGGCAACCGTTGACTTCGGCTATACCCGATTTGATACCGGGCATCCAGAGTCCTGTGCACGCCCAGAGCGCCTCAATTGCGCCTATGGCCGGTTCTGTGACCCCTATTATGCCTATTTCTGGGTCTGTACCTCCAATTTTGGACCCAATGTCTATGATTGGGTCGACAATGTCGATGGCCCCAAGCTCCGGTCCCCTAGTTGGTCCCGGCCCGCTTGTGCCGTCTTCCCAGCCGTTGTTGGTCGGTGTAACTGTGGCCCAGCCTATATTAAGTCAGGCACCGTTGCTCATTAGTCCGCCTAAGTCCGGCTTAGAGGCGATTATGTCGACGGCTGTCACTTCGACGCCTATAACTCAGGCGCAGATCAGGAATGAGGAGATGTTGAAACCTGGTGAGTTAAAGTTTTATTTACTCGTTCACGCCAGCTCTTGGAAACCTACCTATAATATTGAAAGATAAGTCTAAGCCAGTTATATGAACAAAAAAGTTGATCTATATTAATAATTTCGTCATGCCAAATTGTTAAGATAAAAAATTTAGAAACATATATCCGCAAAATTCGTATAATCCCGTAATTTCAATAAATACCTACGTCCAAATGTATTAATTAATGCTGTCAGAAGCAATTTTCAACATTTTTCAGTAACTTATTTTTTTGAGTCATGTGGTTTGAGTCAAAGAAAAGAGTGGGCATTGGGTAACGTTTGTTTGAGCCATTCAAGCCAAACTATTCCATCCAATTTTTTTTATTAATTAGAATAAAAGAACTAACCAAAACTTAAAATATGCCACAAGTTGTATTATTATACGATACGAATTGACGAAGTTATGGTAGTTTAAACGATGCTCCCACGCGACGTGAACCTAGTGACGTCACTGCGACACTGTGGCGGTGTTTAGCGCGGTGTGACGTAGATGAAGGTCGCGTGGCTTGCGTTTTGGGTACATACATTTCACTTTAAACTTTGATTGTAAATATCTTAGGAAGTTCTTGGTATTTTTTCAAGTACTAAAAAGTTATATTTATGTAAAAATATCGCTAACGCAATCAGCACGCTCCTGAACATAAATACATTTTAGTGGAATAGTCTGTTGCGTTTTATTTTTTGTAAAATTAAAAAAAAATCGTTTGTTTGAGCCATGAACTCCAAAGTCAGGTCGTTTTATATAATTATAATTATTTTGATAATTGACTTATTATTCTTTAAAATAAGTGGGGACCAATAAATTACAAGCACTACATATTGTAAAAACAAAGACCTCGCCACGTCTGTCTGTCTGTGCACTTTCACGCTAAAACTGCTGAACGGATTTTGTTGCGGTTTTCACTATTAGATAGGCTGATTCATGAGGAAGGTTTACGAGTATTAAACATGGACCTATCATGTTTAGGAGCTGAGCATTAACAGTATTAGTGAATCAAGTCGGGGAAAAAAGTTAGTACCAGCGCATTTTCACTTAAACGCTACTTTACGCGTCGTCTGTTGGCAAAATTTGAAGTGAAAGGTGTACCTTTATTGAATATATAAAAAATGTATTGATCGATGGAAATATTAAAAGTACACACAATCGCCAAGCATGTATGAAAGGTATGATGAATTATAAAAGAAGCGAAAGAGGTATGTCCAGGATCGTAACAAATGGCATTTGATTGTCTCTGCCTACCCCTCTTGGGATAAAACGCGTGATGATTGATAATAGCTTGATATGTTCACAGGAATGCTGAGTCCTACCCAAGATATACCGCTGGGCATGGTCAGTCCGCCGTCTACTTTGGAATGGGGCATACCGCAAGCGCAGAAACTTAAGTAAGGATATTTATGATACAAATTCAGGAAATATAGCCCAATGATAACCGCACAAGGAATTTTTGTGACCAAACTCCTCCGAAACGGCTTGACCGATTTGTTTTGTGTATATTCGGTAGGTTCCCGTGTCGTACTGCCAAAAAGTGGAATGAACTTCCGGCGGCGGTCTTTCCTCCTTTCTACAACCTGGGGTCCTTCAAGCGAAGCGTGAAAAAGCATCTCTATAATGGGCGCGACTGGTGGACTGTATTATGATCTGCCAGTCGCGCGCATTCATAGACCAGCCACCTATCTATACTAATATTATAAAGAGGAAAGATTTGTATTTTTGTATGTTTGTAATGAATAAACTCAAAAACTACGGTGCCGATTTCAAAAATTCTTCCACCATTGGAAAGCTACATTCACCCCGAGTGTCATAGGCTATATTCTATTTTCAAAAAAATTAGGGATCCTTACTAAAACTCCAATAATGTAACCCAAGGTGTAAAAAAAATACCTTAGAAATTCCTTACATCGCGTGCGCTGCGAAAACTATTGATGATAGAACAAAATAATGTACTACGACTTTGCAGAACACATCATTATCTACAATAAGTCTCGCGATAGCATATGTCTAACTATTATAGTTAACAATAAGAAGCCGCCGCTAGAAAAGGCTCTTTATTTGTACCTTGCTATTAATCCTTATAGGGGTAGAGGTAGGTATCTATAGGGTATATTTTTGTTCGTAAATATCCACGGGCGAAGCCGGGGGCGGAATGTCGTCTTCTCTATAAAAAAAAAGGTCTGAGAATAGGTCGTAAACAATTTTTCACCCTCCTACCCCACACCCCCCCATTTTTTAATCGCGATTTTAGCATGAACAATATCCAAAGTTAGTGGTAGTGCGCCGGGTCCGCTAGTAGACTATATAATCTTGTATTTCTATACTAATATTTTAAAGAGGTAAGTTTGTATGTGGAGGGATCTGAAACAACTGATCCGATTCTGAAAATTCTTTCACTAATAGGAAGCTACATTATCTCTGAGTGAGACTATATATATTTTATTCGAATTTGGTCATCAAACTCGAACAAATAATTTTTAATTACAATAAAATGTTTGATGACATCGATCTCTTCTGCTGCTCTAAGCAGGCATTTAAAAATAAAATTGTTGGATCAATAATTGATAAACAAAAAATAAAATAGTATTAAATAGTATATTAAACAAAATAATAAGTGTAATACACAACCCCCACCCCCACTTCTCCAAACACACACACACACCTGTAACGTTGTGCTCATTTAGTTAAGAGGATCGTGTAGCTCAGCGTACGCAGCGAAATAGGTATTTAGAAAATCATATTCTGTCTCAAGCGCGCTCTTCCCACGGGAATCAGTGCGACAGAGAACACTGCAGCTCGTGAGTGTTCGTAGGTATGTTCTTCGTTGAAAATTGCGTTTTGGGGGAAAACGATTTACACCTACTAAACTATAACGAAACCTTATAATTTTGGTGTCAAACGTTTTAGCAGATTATAATCTACGTACGTACGTTTTGCTTCTTTTGAAATTTTGCTTTGTTTCTCAAATACAGACGGTTTATTACGAGCAAGTTATGAACCAAAAAAACCGAGATTTGAGGGGCTTATAACTTTTGACCTATTACGAATTTTGAAAAAAGGAAAAAATACGTACGTAGTTTTTCATTATGTCAGTAACATATTACAAAATCGTTAAAATTAAATGATATTTAGGGGTAGTAAAACGTTTTCTCCGTTTGTATGGACATGGACGCGGTACACTACACTCTTAATAAATGAGACCATTTTTCTCAATGAGGTCTGAATAGTTGTTAACCTCCTTACAAAATAACTTACTGACTACCTATAATTTAGGAATTTTTCAAAATAATCTGAATTTGGAACAGTGTCTACTATTTGTTTATTTTCTTCCATTTTTAGTCAATTCCGTTTTAGCATTGCCAAGTAGCACACCTATTTCATAATGTCAATAATTTAATACAGTGAACTAATTGTAACAAAGTGATAAAAATATACTATAAAGGAGCATGATATTTGTAAGTACTATTTATGTTGTATTGTGTTTAGATCCTATGATATCCTGGAAATCATTTACTTGTTTATTTAATTTTTATTTTCCAGCGTGCTCCTTTTTACTCCTTACTTTATATCCTTCCTTTCCTTTTAATATATTCTTTTCCTGATGTAAAAATACTATTATCTACATAAAAACTTGAAATAAAACAATATGGAGTAATATATTCATTCATTATTATGGCTGTTCCCCACTAAGCGACACACCTACATACACACCCACACATGCATTGAGATATAATTGTTATTTCGTACAATTAACTTAGGAACTTTTAATTGGCTTTAGGATTACACCTATTTATTTAACACCTATTATTTGTATAGGTGTAAGTTTCTTTTTATAAATAAACTAGCTGTTTCCCACGACTTCGTACGTGACTATTTCAGAATGTTGGCAAACATACACTTCATACATATCTTTTGTCATGTTCACCTCTGACCACCCCGTTCCCGTCGTCATGCCGTGATGGTATATAGCCTATGTTACTCAGGGATAATGTAGCATTTCAATGGTGAAAGAATGATCGCAATCCGTCCAGTAGTTTTTGAGTTTATTCGTAACAAACATACAAATCTTTCCTCTTTATAATATTAGTATAGATAAATTATGATCTATTAATTGGTTTCTATGTCAAGTTATTCAATTTTAAATAATTTAGTTGGTTTTCAAATTATAGAAATGCGTGGATGGGGCTTGATAATTGGTTTTACATTTTATAACTCCGTTATTAGAGGCCCCACGACATGGTACTTTTTACCATTAGATAGAAAATATATAATATACCAAATTTCAACATTAGGCATGATGACTAAAACATTCTATTTAGTCCGTCAGTTAGATTATCAGAAAATATTGGACACGTATTTTTTCTTTTGTCAATTAAACAAAAAATGATGAAGATATGGCCCGCTAAAGTTCCGCGTGACGTCACGCCTTAGTACAATTTTTAGCAAGGCGTGACGTCATCAGCCCCCACTCTTAAACTTTGACGCGCTTTATCTCTGTCATTTTTTGTTTGATTGACAAAAGAAAAAATACGTGTCCAATATTTTTTGATAATCTAAATGTCGGACTAAATACAATAATATTTTGTTTATCCTGTCATCTTCCCTTTTGTCGTCCAGTAGATTCGGAGTAAATAAGCTGTGACAGACACACACATGAGTGATCCTTATAAGGGTTTTGTTTTTTCATTGGATCTACGGAACCCTAAATACACAATTTTTGTTGCGGTTTTCACTATTATATAGATGGATTCACCGGGAAGGTTTACGAGTATTAAACACGGACCTATCATGTTTAGGAGCTGAGCATTAACAGTATTATGCCCGCTTGCACCAATTTTAGGAGCGTCCTAAAGTAACGCGTAACCCATTTAGGTTGTCCTAGCGTGGAAAATGCATTGCACCAACGTTAGGATTGTCCTAAACACGATTAGAGGATCTTTATTGACGCCGATTTCGTTCATCCTAAAGTAAAGACACTCTTGATAAAATGAGCAACAGTGACGATCTTCTCGACTTTTTTGAAGATTTAGGAGTTTTACCCAGATCAAGGATAATAAGGCCCCCAGACCCGATTTTTTTTACTAATTTGTACAAGTTGTAAAAAAAATTGTAAAAAATAAAAAAAAATGACGTTTTTTTTTTAAATATCGCTTATTGGTAGCATTATATATATCCAACCAAATAGATAAACGTTTACACAGGTACCATTATATATCTTCCTATTTTAAAATTGTTTTAGTCACTTTTTAACTTTGTACCCTTTGTTTATAGGTAGGTATATAAATTTTTTAGGAATAGCAACGGTTTTTTGACAACAATATTATAAAAAAATATGAAATACATATAATACTACGCGTAGAATCACGCAGGTCAGCCAACCGTAAAAGTAAAAATAGATTGATCAATCTTAGTAAGAGAGCTCCTATCGTAGGACGATCCTGGCATTATTAGGTTGGTGCAACCAAAGTTGATACTTAGGATTCTTATATTAGGAGAGTCCTTACTAGGAATATCTTTGTGTGACGTTGGTGCATCAGGTCGGGGAAAATGTTAGCCCCGGCGAGTTTTCATGGCGTTTGCTGTCTAATCCGTCAGACATATAGCTTCTTCTTTTATTATGGCTCTACCAATGTTCATCGGTGATTTGACATTGTCAAGTATTTACTTTATAATGTTTATAGCCGATTAATCGGTATTTAAGATAATCCCGCCGATATGTGATATGTCTTATTAGTCGTCGACTAATCACAACCATCACAGCGCGGAATGGATTAAACTGGATTCCCTATCACGTCTTCGGCGTGCGCTTTATAGCAAGGCGTGACGTATAATTATAACAAAATGATGTAGGAAAGAATTGTGTGGAATGAAATGATCTACAAAAATGTCCGCGGTAGCGTATATTTATCTCTAATATATAAGTAGTTATAAGCGTATTTATTGAAATGTTACAGGTACACACAACTATTCAACGCCACCGACCGCACGAAGACCGGCGCCGTGTCAGGAGTCCAGGCTCGCTCCATCATGCTGCAGTCGAGGCTCCCGCAGGCAACTCTTGCGCAGATCTGGGCGCTGTCTGATGTCGATAGTGACGGGAAATTGGGTACGTGAAGAAATTACGGGATGAGTACGGTCCACCGAAATCGACCACAGACTCGTCCAATTCTTGTAACGAACGGTCCGCCATCCGTTTTCAAATCGTTGTATTTGTGGTTGATTTCGATGGCCAGAACTATCTGTCACACACACACACACGGATGTTTGACACTTTGTTTAATCGAATCTTGTATGTCTGCGTGAGTGAGTGAATTGCATGTGATCTAGATCGTATGATTTACATCGCTAATGTGTGGCCTGTGTTCAATGTCGATCATACGGCGGCCGGGCCGAAAATTTTCGGTGAGATACCGGACCAGTGCGTAGGATACTTTAGGCGCATCGGGTCGAGAATACTCGGGCCGGGGAATCCATGGTCTTGTGCCGAAATCATGTCGCGAATTCATAAGACTTCCCCCTTAAAAAAATACCTCAATGCGCCTAAAGTATCCTACGCACTGGTCCGGTATCTCACCGAAAATTTTCGGCCCGGCCGCCGTATGATCGACATTGAGCACAGGCCACACATTAGCGTTGAAGAACCCTTAGTTCGCGAGTTTCCTATTAACCCACTTTTGGATCCGACAGGTGTTTTTAACATCCATACTAATATTATAAACGCGAAAGTAATTCTGTCTGTCTGTTACGCTTTCACGGCTAAACTGCTGAACCGATTTTGATGAAATTTGATAAGGAATAAGCTTGGAGTAAAGTATATTTCTGTTCCCAGGTTGCGAGGAATTCGTCCTGGCTATGTATTTGTGTGAGAAAGCCACTCAGGGAGATGTGGTGCCTGCTAAACTGCCCCCGGAGCTCGTACCGCCCACGTTCCGGTAAGCGAATTAATATAGGCTGTTGGACATTTTGGATTGGTTGACATTTGACTGCTCCTCTCCTTTGGATCGTAGCCTTCCTTAGTTTGGACACGTTGAAAGAATGAAGGATGAAAGATTGACTAAAAAGGTTAATATGGCTGAAGTGAAAGGAAATGCTGGCAGGGAACGACCTAGGTGTACTTTTAAAAATTATTGGTATAAAAGAATTGAAAGAGGTATGTCAGGATTGTAGCAAACGGCATTCGATAGTCTCTGCCTACCCCTCTTGGGATAAAAGGCGTGATGATAGACAGATATAGCCTTCCTTAATAAACGGGCTATTGAATGCAAAAAAATGTTGTGTCTCTTAAGTTCCTGCAATTAGCTCATACAAACTTTACATTAATGAAGGAAGAGAAGTGGCGCTCCATACCCTCTGCCTACCACTTTGGGAAACAGGCGTGAAGGTATATATGAATTTTCTTTCTTCATGGGTTGCCTTACAGCTCCCGAAACCTTGTAACGGCCCCAGGGTACCCAGCACAAGATCAAGTCTTCCTCTTTTAGCCGATGGTATTTGTGAGGCTATACCTAACGAGTGGCCAGTTGAGGTATATTTAGATGGAAAAGCCTCTAAGGGTGGTTTGTCGGATTATGTACATAAGTGCGTCGGTGGCCGAGTGGTTAAGACGTCTGGTATTAACTAGGCAGACGGCGGGTTCGATCCCGGATCCCGGCCACAATACAAATGTCGAACGGTTTTTTTTCAGACGTGACTCAATAGGCAGCATGCACAGTTCGTCCTCGTACGAAGAGAGAAGAAAGGAGAACATGGCCCGTGGTCAAGCGGAATTGGAAAGGCGGCGGACTGCGTTAGTTGATGCGCAAATGAAGGAAAAGGTGGGCGGGGTTGGGGTTTCCATTGTGGTGTATTATCTTACATCTCGCTATTTATATATCACTAGCATTCCGCCCCCGGCTTCGCCCGTGGATATTTACGAACAAAATAAAATATACCCTATACCTTCCCCTACCCCTACTTCTACCCCTACACCTACCCTTATCCCTACCCCCACCCCTACCCGTACCCCTACCCCTACTTCTACTCCTACCCCTACCCTCTACCACTACCTCTATATCATCAATAGTTTTTGCAGCGCACGCGATGTAAGAAATTTCTTAGGTAATTTTTTTACACCTTGGGTTACATTATTGGAGTTTTAGTAAGGATCCCTATTTTTTTTGAAAATAGAATACAGCCTATGTCACTCAGGGTGAATGTAGCTTTCCAATGGTGAAAGAATTTTTGAAATCGGCACAGTAGGTTTTGAGTTTATTCATTACAAACATACACACCAACATACAAAAATACAAATCTTTCCTCTTTATAATATTAGTATAGATAAAACAAAGTCGGGTTTGTTCGAATACTTATAACTTGAGAACGGCTGGACCGATTTTCATGTATTTTGATTTGTTGTATTTGTCTCCGTCCCGAATAGCAGAATAACTATTAAAATATTGGTAAAAATACACGAAAAAAAAAATTATAAAGAAAAAACATTTTCTCATACATTTTCTATGGAACGACTTTTATGATTTCAGAATGGATTGATGACAGAAAATTCATTTGTCAAATCGATTTGTTTTAGTGCTTCAAGTTTTGATTTCAATCGAGCAGCGGTAGTGGTAGGGGTTGGAGTAGGGGTAGAAGTAGTGGTAGGGGTTAAAGTAGGGGAAGGGGTAGTGGTAGTTGTTTTCCACGGGCGAGGGAAAGTAAATAGCAGGCAAGCCAACGTTTGGGCAGGACAACGTCTGCCGGGCCAGCTAGTGTGTTAATAAAGTAGGGGGGAGTTTCGTTAACTGGTACGGAAGTGTCTTCACGGGCTCTCGAAACTGTGTTATCGGCCCGAGGGTACAAGATCAAGTCTCCCTCTTTTAGCCGAAGGTATTTGTGAGGCTATATACCTAACTGTGTAATTATTCGCGACACAAAACGATACCAACGAAATCCGTCTATGGCCCCTCCTTAAGGCTTAGTACTCTATGATCGCAACAAATTGGCGCAAACAGCTTGTCTATACAGTTATTATAAAGAGGTAAAGGTCAGTTATTATAAAAGGTTCTAAATTCTTAAAATTATTTCTAAAATATGCACGGGCGAAGCCAGGGGCGGAATGCTAGTTTTTAATTTCAATGTTTTTTTCTATGTTCTTGCTGCCAATTAAGGAGGCAGAGGTAATTATTTGAATTTTCATCACGGTATTTATTGCTTGCGGCGTGACTAGACACTTCCACGTTTACTGTGTTGTCTATATTATGAAGAATAGGTGGCAAGTCTGCTCTTAATGGTGCTAATGGTGTCACTTCTTAAATAGAACAATTTATCTTTCCCTTTCAGAAGAAGTGAAGGTTGCTAAATTTACCCTAAATTTAACTTTTAAATTGTTCAGATTTGAAACGTTGAAAGAATGAAGGATGAAAGATTGCCTAAAAAGGTTTATATGACTGAAGTGAAAGGAAATGCTGGCAGAGAACGACCTAGGCTTACTTTTATTAAACATATAATAAAAATTTTTGATCAATGGCAATATTAAAAGTACACACAATCGCCGAGCATGTATGAAAGGTATGATGAATATAAAAGAAGCGAAAGAGGTATGTCAGGATCGTAGCAAATGTCATTAGATTGTCTATACCTACCCCTATTGGGAAAGGCGTAATGATAGATAGATAAATATTTCAAGTTATTCTAGTACTAACTACATATAACTTTTAAATTTCATTGATTAAAAATGTAACCTAACCTAATTTCAGGCCGAGAGGGAACGGAAGGAGCGAGAGGAAGCTGAAAAGAGAGAAAACATACGGCTAGAGGCGCAGAAGAAAGAGCAAGAAGAGATGCTGAGGAAGCAAAAAGAGGAACAGGTATATAATAATATAACTTTC
Source organism: Nemapogon koenigi (assembly GCA_963924495.1). Taxonomy (NCBI): domain Eukaryota; kingdom Metazoa; phylum Arthropoda; class Insecta; order Lepidoptera; family Tineidae; genus Nemapogon; species Nemapogon koenigi. The sequence continues at coordinate 7,000,866 of OZ004656.1, forward strand.
TAACTTTTTTTCCTTAACGGGTTGCCTTACGGCTCCCGGAAGCATCTTATCGTCCCCCAGGGTACTCAGCGGAAGACAAAGCCTTCCTCTTTTAGCCGATGGTATTTGTGAGACTATACCTGACGAGTGGCCAGTTCTTTCAATCCCAATTTTTTTTATTTGGTTGAATTGTTCGGAAAAAAACCTTTTTTTCCTTAGGCTACAGATCACAAATTAGGGGTTGCAAAATTTAATTTTCCAACTTACCCCTTCAGCCCCATCCAGAATAACTTTCAGATAGGGATTTTGGTTACCGAAAGAGTCATCACAATGAATTGAGCAACTTTGATTGTAATATATTCAGTCTAGATTTCAATGTATGGGCAAAACGGTAAAATTTATAATTTTGTTTTACTGCTGCTGTTACGATACAAGCTAGGACAAAATGGTCAAAGACTAAATTAATTATTAATAAATTACCTTCATATAAGTTCTTACATTCATTTTGATGCGAGTTATAGTTTCCAAACTATGGTGCGTCAAAGTTGACTGAAAATCTGCTGAAACATTACACAGATAACAAGGGGGGCAAGAGAGTCGTGTATTTTAATGTGCTCACATATAATAGGTATGAACTTGGTAACTTTTGATTGATTTTGATTTAGGCGTTTTCGGACTTTTTGAACAACCTGCAAAGGAGATCAACATATTCCCATACATAGTTGGGCTAGTGTCGAGAAATGTCTGCCACCAACCGAGGGCCATAAAGGTCACAAATGGGCGAACCAAAATAAATTAATCATTTATTTTTAGCGGCCGTATTTTACACATATTTTTACTTATAATGTTTTAAACACTAGCAACACTAATATAAAATGTTTACGCTTCGGAACGTATCTACTTAAGTCAGCCGTCGTCAGCCAGTTCAGTCAGTCAGTCAGGCTGTCAGTTCGCTAGCTAGCTTCTGTTTTTGCGTGTTTTGTTATTTCTCTCGTTATTTCTTATGTTATTCAATATAAATAGATAAAATATAATTAATAAAACAACCTACTAAAAAAGGTAAACAAAACAATCAGTCAAACAATGTCAGTCAAGTTGACAGTGGCAGGTAAATAATTATTGCCAGATCCGGTCATGGCGACATACGCACGCGTTTTCGTCGTGGCGTGATGTGGAATCCAGTTTAATCCTGTTCGCGCTGTGATGGTTGTGATTAATCAGTGATTAATAAGACATATCACGGTCGGCGGGATTATCTTAAATACCGATTTATCGGCTATATACACTATAAAGGCTATAATACTTGACATTGGCAAATCACCGATGAACATTGGTGGAGCCATAATAAAAAAGAAGAAGAAGAAGAAGAACAAATAATGTTGAAATAGGTGTTCAAAATCAAAATCTGAAAACTATAAATTCAAGAGCTAAAAATACTGGACCACGATTTTTTAGTTCTAACAACTGTGGGTATTATCAGTTCTGTTCGCGAAGATAAAAATAATTGGCCCAAATGTAGGGTATCTCCTTTGCCTAGCTCTTTCCTCCTTATGGGAGTTATAAGGATTTCGGAAACTAGCCACAATAATAATAAACTAATATATTACTCCATATTGTTTTATTTCAAGTGTAAATTAGATTTAATTATATTTACATCAGGAAAGCTTTAAATTAAACGATGCTAGATTTAGGACAATATTAGGATTAGAAGAAAAAGGAGTAGGTATAGGAAAAGGAGCATGCTGGAAAATTAAATTAAATAAATAAGTAATGATTTCCAGGATATGATATGATCTAAACACAATACAACTTAAATAGTACTTACAAATATCATGCTCCTTTATTTAAAATTATTGACATTCTGAAATAGGTGTGCTACTTAGCAAAGCTAAAACGGAATTGACTGAAAATGGAAGAAAAATGAACAAATTGCAGACACTGTTCCATATTCAGATTAATTTGAATTATTCTTAAATTATAGGTAGTCAGTAATTTATTTTGTAAAGAGGTTGATAAATATTCAACCCTCATCATAAAAAGTGCTCTCATTTATTAACTAAATGAGTTGAGCACATCGTTACAGTACTATGCATTTTAGATGTCAGTGTGTTTGTTTTATAACTAAATTCTATCTAGACTATTTACATAAATTACACAATAAGGTAGTCGATAGCCTAATTGGTAGGACGGTGGACTTGAAACCGGAGGTCCCGGGTTCGAATCCTACCCCCTGCCAAAATACTAAGCACCAATTTTCTTTAAGAACATGTGCTTAAATCGACTCCTCGTGCTCCGGAGGGCACCTAAAGCCGGCCGGCGTCCGATCACCAACCCGCCTGCCAAGCGTGGTGACTATGGCAATTCCTCTCAATGAGCACCACTAAAAATGGTGCACCTAGAAGGAGACCATGATCCAGCAGTGGATCTTAAAAGGTTGATGATGATGATGACACAATAAGGAATACCGACTCGCTTCTGCTATATAACATCACGCTACGAGCCAAAGGAGAGAAGCAGTACCTTCACTTACTAAACTTCAATTTTCGATAATTTTCACATGCGAAGCCGGGGGCGGGATCATAGATGAATCTCACTGGGGTAGATAGAGACACGAACCTGACACGTGTGTTTTTTTTTACTTCCAGGAGAAAAGAGAAGCGGCGCGCAAGGAAATGGAGAGACAATGCCAGCTAGAGTGGGAGATGAAGAGGTTCGTATTGTGCACTGAGCTATAGAAAAATCTTCACAGATCTCATGCATCACATGACCTTCAAAGACAATTGGAAATGAACTTCGGTATGATACCATGTCACCGCCTTGGTGAACAACGCACGCGCCCGCTGAGTGGGGAATCCAGTTTAATCCTGTCCGCGCTGTGATGGTTGGGATTAGTCGACGACTAATAAGACATATCACGGTCGTCGGGATTATCTTAAATACCGATTAATAGGCTATAAACACTATAAAGGCTATAATACTTGACATTGGCAAATCACCGATGAATATTGGTGGAGCTATACCCAGCTAGCAAATAAAAGAACCAGGCAGTTGTATATTAGTGATATGAGCAGTCACATATCCATGATAGAAACGTGTCTATCATTGCAAAGTGGCCCCAATTTTACAGCTGTTCGATGATATATTGTGTGTATTTTAGCACCGGTTATTACTATTTTGTTACATATCCGTGATAATCTTGATCACAATATCAATAAATGATGATATAATAGCTACCGCGACGCTTATATTCAGCTATTTGTTGTTATTTTGGTGATTGCGATTCTCTTTTATTACATAACATAACTTCGAATCGCGTATGTGCTTAACTAAGCGTGCGTTCTTTAAATTAATATTAATTTCAGATGAAACATTAATAAAAATAAAGTAAAAAACTACAAAATATTGAAAAGTAATTATTTTACATTTCGCTGTAGGTATATTTATTATGTGCGGTGAATTTCTCTTGCGCTCACAACTTTATTGGTGAATTCATATCACATTATAGGTATTTATTTCATGCCCCCCTCGAATTTATATTATTTGATTAATTAAAAATAATTTATAATATTGAATTATTTTGAAGTCACCACAATATGTCCAATGAGTGTTTCGGTTACTGATATATCATCACTGAACAGCTATGGGCGCCACGAGGCCCGCCATGACCAAAGTTTAGGGTTCCTCGAGAAATCAGCGAGCATAAACTTTCCCCAAAGAGTTATTTCAGCTATTATACGCCTTTTTAGCGTTATATCGTAGCAAAAAATATGTATATGTAACTGCGTGGTGATATAAGGGTCTTGCAGAAGCATATTTACACCTTCTTAGTGTTATTGTAGATCCATTATCACGTTTATAGTTATACGATAAATTTGATGCTTATTAGTTACGGAGTGTTCTTTTATATCACAGATTAGATCCATGCGTGCCAGATATATCACCAGCGATAATTAAGCAACTTTGAAACTACAATAAATGTAATTTGCTGTACAAATGTACCATTTTAAACCTGTTGTACAACATGTTTGCTCTAAATCGCTGTTATGAGAACTTTTTTTATATTTTTGTTATATGTGCTGTACAAAGCGGTCGAGTAAACGTTTATGTCATCATTTATTATCACGATTTGGCTGTTAAAGCTAAAACAGCTAAATACTGTTATGAACACCAATATGGAGCAACGCTTAGAAAAGCAGTCACCGCGTTGTTTTTAAATGACTTGTATAACACTATTTAGTGTTAATAAATTTTCTTTTATCATTACTTTGCTAGTTGGGTAATAAAGGAAGAAGTAGAAGAACTTTGGTATTGAAAATAAAAACTAACATGTATATTTTGGCAGCTGTCAGTGGTTTTCGAGATATGGTATCCCCGAAAAGACATTTATATAAGTATTTAAATAGACGCAATAAAGTGCAATTCAGCTTGCGCAGTGCTGTTTGCCTAAAATTATATTCACCTACAAGGCGCCTTAGTTCAGTAGTTTGATAGATTACCCCCCTACATCCAAACTGTTTGTCCTGAAAGTGTCATCCGAAACCGTTAACCCATTTACTTTCAGAACCCGCGAACTTGAAGCGATGCGCACCGAAGAGCAGTCCAAAGTGCTCAGCCTTAAGGCCAAATCCCAAATGTTGTCTGGAGAGCTGGGCACCGCCTCCGCCCGAGCATCGAACCTGGCTAAAGAGATCAGGGACACGAGGACTGGCGTGGCGCAAATCAAGGCAACCATTGATGGGATGAGGTGAGATCTAGATATATATTTCTGGTACTAAATTAGTTTTTGAAAATATATTAAATCTAGAGATTTGAAATTTGGAAGTAATTTTCCTATGGGTGCAATAACGAGGGTTTTTTTGGGTTACGTACCCAAAAGGTAAAAACGGAAACCCTATTACTAAGACTCCGCTGTCCGTCCGTCTGTCTGTCCGTCTGTCACCAGACTGTATCTCATGAACCGTGATAGTTAGACAGTTGAAATATTCACAGATGATGTATTTCTGTTGCCGCTATAACCACAAATACTAAAAAACAGAATAAAATAAATATTTAAGGGGGCTCCCATACAACAAACTTTTTTTTGACGGTTTTTATAGATAATGGTACGCGGAACCCTTCGTGCGCGAGTCCGACTCGCACTTGGCCGGTTTTTAAATTCCATCTCTATAGGGGTGAAAAAAGGGTGGTAAAGTTTGTATAGAGAAACATTTTTTTTAATGATGATGACATTTTGTAAGTATACTCATAGAGTAAGTAGCAATCACTATGTTCTTTAATAAGAGTCGGGACTGCCATACATTAAAATGGAATCATACTTAGGGCTGAAAGGTACTGCCAACCTAACAACATCGTACTGTAGATTGCTATAGAAATATTTCTGTCATCTGTATATGGCGTGAAAGTGATGGCGATACGACGCCATTAGTATTGGCTCATTTTTCCTAACCCTAATTTTTTATTCTAAGTTGCGCCAGCCTGAGTATACTCTTCAAAAGAAATAAAATAACACGTGTTTCATTATTTTTGAAAATTCATGTCATAAGGGGCTGAAGTGGGGCTGAAAACGTTGTCCATGTGAAATCCCTATCGGCTATAAATGGTAACCATTAGTGAATTTTGATTATATCGTTTGTACCCAAAACGTAGCTAGAATAATGAAAAATTGGCCAAGTACGACTCTAAGGCCCTATAATCCCTATTTTTTTCAAAATCTTAGACTCGGTAGTTCTTTATCTGTATAATAGGTTTCCGCTCGGGGATATTTTCAAACAATATAAAAAATATGTTATTTGGGGATTTTGTAGAGGGAGAACGGAATAAGATCTATCTATCCAACCCAACAACTATAAAAGATGATGTGACAAAAATGAAGAAAAGTAGTTTTAGTGGTTTGGACACGTTGAAAGAATGAAGGATGAAAGATTGACTAAAAAGGTTTATATGGCTGAAGTGAAAGGAAATGCTGGCAGAGGACGACCTAAATGTACTTTTATTGAACATATAAAAAATATGTTGATCGATGGAAATATTAAAAGTACACACTATCGCCGAGCATGTATGAAAGGTATGATGAATATAAAAGAAGCAAAAGAGATATGTCAGGATCGTAACAAATGTCATTCGATTGTCTCTGCCTACCCCTCTTGGGATGAAAAGCGAGATGATAGATAGATAAATAGACTATCCAACTCCGAATGTCATCCTCACCTGCACGCTTGGCACCCTCTGCTAGACAACAAACGAGCTCTGGTGACCGAGCAATGGCGGTATAACCATGTCTGGAAGAGGCTACAGCGAGCCTGAAGACCTAAATAGTCTGAAAATGTCTGGGCAGAAGGCAAGAGGAAACCACTGCACTATTCTTCCCAAGAAAGTTAACCATGGCGAGTCTATACAAGGTGCGTCGCGCTGTGGATCGCCATGATTGACCACGACAGCTCTGTCAAGAGCACCACGACTGAGAAAAATCGTAGCTGTCTATTAGTGAAAGAATTTTTAGAATCGGTTCAGTAGTTTGAGAGATTGTCCCCTACATCTGAAGTTTATCTCTCCACAGTCGGTCCCTCATTGCTGAGGATCGTGACCCCGCCTCATCAGCTTCTCCTCAATTATTTTCTTCCATCGGCTGCGGTCCTCTGCCTGATGAAAGGCTGGTGTCCAGGTTTTCGGACACTTGATCGGACCATCGTTTGGGGCTTCGTTCTCGAGGTCTTCTTCCCTCCATTCACCATAAGCTTTTCCAAGTTGTTGCTCTTTCTTCGTGCAATGTGTCCGAAATATTGAAGAATTCGTCTCATGCACACAGTGGAGAGTCGTGGTTTAGACTTGATGTTCAGCTCTAATAGTATGGATACATTTGTGCGACGTGCAATCCAAGGTATCCGCAGCATAAGACGCCAGCACCACATCTCAAGGGCATCTATTCTCTGTCTGTCACCAGCTCTAAGGGTCCACGCTTCCGAGCCATATAGGAAGATTGAAAAGACGAGTGTGCGCACTAAATGCACTTTTGTGCGCTTCTAGATGCTTCTGTCTCTCCAAATATTATTCAGCTGGGTCATCGCAGTTTTTGTCATACCAATACGACGTCTGATTTCCGTCCCGCAGCCGCCTCTGTTACTTGATTGAGCCCAAGTATTGGAATTCCTCCACGGCGTCATAGTCTTTCAGTACATCTCTTTATCTAAGCCATTTTAATACCCGCAGGTCCGATCGTGACGCGAGCATGTCTGAGATGTCCCAATTGAAAGCCAAAGTTAAAGAGTTGAACGCTAAACAAATATCTCTGAACAAGGAAAAGGCGGAGTTGGACACTAAGGTAAAGGCATATACAATTAAACATTTAAAAATATGTAAATTTAAATTTGTGTGTTGGTTAAGACGTATAATCCGACAAACCACACTTAGGCCCACTTGCGCGTTCCTGGGTTATCCTATTAAACTCTGGGTTAGTTGCAAATCAAGGGTTAAACTAATAATTTATTACCGCTAGTTTAATAGGATAACCCAGGAACGCGCAAGTGGGCCTAAGAGGCTTTTCCATCTAAATATACCTCAACAGAACTGGAGTTATAGCCTTCTAAATACAAGAGGCCAGAAGAGGGAGACTTGGGTCTTGTGCTGGGTACCCTGGGACCGTAATACGCTTTCGGAAGCTGTAAGGCAACCCGTCAAGAAAGAAAAAAAAAACGGATCGCCGCTAAGACAAAATTGAAGCACCAAGCGTGCATGTGTGCTACCGATTTTATTTATCTCTAATATATCTTTAAATTGTAGAATAAGTGGTAAATTACTAACTTACCTATGAAATGTGATTCCTTGACATTTTTTATGAGTAATGGAGTTGTTTTTTGCATAATTTTACTACACAAGACGGCATTGTTTTTTTATTTTCTTTTTGGCGGCTGATCAGCATAACCGAATGAGAATGTGTGCGTGAGGCTCGTATTTACAATGAAACTGGCATAACTTGGATGCTTCACTTTTGTCTTAGCGGCGATCCCTCCTCTCCGTCCTGACGTCCATGGTCAAAACGTTATAAATTTAAATTTCGAATAGGTCAATCTTTATACATATATGTTATGGACCAAGTGATAAATAGGTCATTGTGAAAAATGACCAATATGAGATGGCAATGTGATAAAGACTATTCAAGTAATGAGAGGTTTTCAATCTGACAGTTTAAAAAAAAACAAAAATAGTTTCATTATGTTGTTGATAGATGGCGATGCAGTGCAGTCTTATGTCAAAAACTCTTGAGGGTCGCTGAGGGTGGAAAAAATTACTTCTAGTCTGTGAGCGTCGTCGTACATTTTTCTTTAATTTTTTTTAAACTTAACAATTTCAATTTAGCTGTCATCGTGCTAAATCCATACAGTACACATTTTATTTTTGACATATTACTAGACCTAGGCGCCATCTATTGGCGTTAAAAAAAACGTCTTTTTTTTTAAATGTCATCTTGAAAACCTCTCATTAAATTGTCCGGGCATTATACATAATGTCTATCACCTATTGGGCAGAGTAATAAAAACATATTTAATTAACATTCTCTAATCTAATTAATATAATTGAAAAACCATACTTAAGGGTCCTATACTGGGAATTTGTATGGAGATATTACTATTCCCAATTTCTCTGTAAATACTCCACCTGTGTCAATGTAATTTAGCATATAGTTACTTATTCAATATATCTAAGTGAAATAGTCGTTATTTTTTCAATTGGTTTTGTTTAATAGGAAATATGGGTGGTAGAATAAAGGATTATTCTGCCCCTTCTGTCTCTTTCATAATCTATCACAAAACTCTAAATTTTTTTTAAAGCGCTCTTATACCATTATTCTTTAATTATATATATCGCTTTTTTTGTAGCTTATTGAAAATTCAAAAAAAAAATATTTTATGATTTTTTAATTTGGCAAAAATAATAAAATAATTATTATTTTAAATTTTCAATAAGCTACCAAAAAATTCGACATATATAATTGAAGGGTAATGGTATAACAGCGCTTTTAAAAAAATTTAGAGTTTTGTGATAGATTATGAAAGAGACAGCAGGGGCAAAGTTAAACTACCCATATTTCCTATTCAATAAAACCCATTGAAAAAATAAGAGTTATTTCACTTAGATATATTCAATAAGTAACTATATGCTAAATTACAGTGACACAGGTGGATTATTTACAGAGAAATTGGGAATAGTTTATCCCAGAAAAATTCCCAATATAGGACCCTTAAAGTAAACTTAAAGACTCATTATCAAGGGTTACTATATTTAGAATGCACTAGTTTTTTGCACTTAAAACTTAATAAAATTCCGCCATTCCGGTCTCTGATTGGTCAACGCGTGTCACGCGATAGTTTCCCTCCCCGCACCCCGTCCAATGTAGCTTTATTATGAAATTGCCCAATGGTCCGGTAGCAATATTCATAATGACCAGACAATATGATAAATAATAAAGTTTAGATAATAATTAATCACTTAGTCTGTCATAATGCCTGGGCATATAATAACATATATACAAATATCGAAATTGGTTTTTTCAGGCCAAGGTGTCGGAGAGTAACGATGACGGACAACTGAATATGATGGAGGTCACTCTCAAGCAACTGAAGGAAAAGGTAGGTGGATTTCAGGGATAATTAGTGTGCAAAAAATATACATCGATCCGTTGTTCTGTATTGACGTGAGGAAAGGACTTATCTATCTTTTATCCCAAGAGGGGTAGGCAGAGACAATCGAATGTCATTTGTTACGATCCTGTTCAATAAAAGTACACCTAGGTCGTCCTCTGCCGGCATTTCCTTTCACTTCAGCCATATAAACCTTTTTAGTCAATCTTTCATTCTTTCAACGTGTTCAATCCAGGACTTATTAAGCATTAATTATATTGGTTTAGATAATGAATGCGGCAAAGGTTTAACCGCTTGACATCTCCTGTCTATTAAATGCTCTCTATGGTAGTCAATGACCATACATTAGAGATTTTACGTCACGTCATGGCGACCGACGCACGCGTTCCACGTCTAATCCCGCCCGCGCTGTGATTAGTCTGTGATTAATAAGACATATCACAGTCGGCGGGATCATCTTAGCTTCCGATTAATTGGCATGTTGATTAACATCTATAATATTTGACATTGGCAAATTATCTATTAACATATAAAAGAAGAAGAATAATACCATACATTGCTTAACCACATTTTTCCTCCGAAGGTGGATGCCGCGAAAGCGATCGTCGAGTCGAAAAGCAAAGATTTGGACAGTAACAATGTTCAGTTGACAGAGCTGAACTCTAAAGTCGCGGAGCTGGGAGAGAAGTGCGACCGGGTGTGGAAGCTCTATGAGGAGAAGAGACAGGAGTATATGGAGAGAAAGAGCACGGCGCCGGCCGAGTCCGCGTGGGGTGGGGATACTGGTAGGTGTAGGAGAAACTATACTTTATTCTATACAATTCTTTCCTACATCATTTCGTTATACCTCTGACGGATTAGACAGCATACGCCATGAAAACACGCTGGAGAAAACTTTTCCCCCGACTTGATTCACTAATAACGTTAATGCTCAGCTCCTAAACATGATAGATTCATGTTTAATACTCGTAAACCTTCCTTGTGAACCTATCTAATTGTGGAAACCGCAACAAAATCCGTTTTTATTAATAGCCTAGCGGACCCGGCAGACGTCCTGCCCAAACGTTGGATTGCCTGATATTTACTTTCCTTCGTCCGTGAAAAACAACTACTCATACCACTACCCCTACTCCTACCACTCGCACTACCCCTACCACCACCTCTATCCCTACTCCAACCCCTACCACTACGGTTACCCCTACCACTACCACTACTTTTAGCGAGACTAAGTAACGTTTCCCATACAAAATGTTTTTCCGATTTTTTTTTCTTCTAAGCCACCCCCTCTGTATTAAAACGACAAAACATTTTTTTTTGTGATTTTCTTACTTTTCCATTGCGCGAGGAAACATGATGACTGATTGTCCGAATGATCTAGAATGATTAAAACCAATCGATTTGACAGTTGAATTTTTGTTTCTGTCATCATTCGTTCTGTTATCAAAAAAGTCGTTCCATAGAAAATGTATGAGAAAATGTGTTTTCTTTATAATTTATTTTTTCGTGCATTTTTCCAATGTTACAATAGTTATTCTGCTATTCGGGACGGAGACAAATACAACAAATCAAAAACCATGAAAATCAGTCCAGCCGTTCTCCGGTTATAAGTGTTCGAACAAACCCGACTTTGTTTTATTAATACTAGCGGGCCCGGCAGACGTTGTCCTGCCCAAACGTTGGCTTGTCTGCTATTTACTACTTCGTCCGTGGAAAACAACTGCCACTGCCACTGCCCCTACCCCTACCACTACCGCTACTATCCTATGTCCGTCTCCTGGCTCTAAGCTACCTCCCCACCAATTTTCAGCCAAATCGGTACAGCCGTTCTTTAGTTATAAATGGTGTAACTAACTGACTTTCTTTTATATATATAGATAGATTGTGATTTCAATGTTTACAGAAGCCAATTGGGAAACTTGTAACGACGATGCTTGGGGAGAGACAGCGGCGGTCGAGGAAGCCTGGACTGAAGCGCCGGCCACGACAGGTGTGTATTTCGTACACTAGCTTATCGCCCCAACATCGCTCGTGGGCAATTTTGAAATATAGGGTATATCCAGATCTGTCATCACGCCTTTTATCCCAAGAGTTGTAGGCAGAGACAATCGAATGCCATTTGCTACGATCCAGACGTACTTCTTTCGCTTCTTTTATATTCATCATACCTTTTATACATGTGTACTTTTAACAGTGTGTTTGTTAAGGGGAGGAACAAATAATTTCGGTTGATTTCTGAACTGAAATTCCCGAATTTTACGAATGCTATGAACATACAATTTGGGCATCGAAAACTAGAGGATTTTATCTAGTATTGTGTAGGATGAAAACATGATTGCTGAAAATTTTCTCGATAACTTAAATTTTTGAAATCACCTCTTCAAAAACACCTTTTTAGTCATACGACCATACTCTGAAGGGATTTACGTTTAAATTTTATACGAATCTGTAGGTTATCTCAGTACCTAGTATTGATTACGAAGATGTTTCCCTGCATGTGATCGTTTTTAATAAATTATTTATTTGTAATGTGCCGCTTACGTCATTTATTCCGAGAAGCGATACATTATGCCCTTCTCACTTCTGCAGCAAGAACGGACAAAACGCCGTCGTTGTCTTGCATGACGAGATCAGTTGCGCCCGAACCGCTTATGCTCCCGAACCACGAGTTTAGGGCGTGGCTTACGATTAGGAATTTCTGAGTCGTTCCTCGTCTTAATATGAACCGGTGAAAGATTTTTTTTCAAATCGGTCCAGTGTTTTTCTAGTTTTCTTCATACGAACAAACCCACACTACTATAGAATATTAGTATCGGTAAATTCAATTCAATAACAAAGTATCAAAAAAAAAAACTAAAGTCGTTAAGAAGTGACACATTTAGGTCCATTAAGATTCCACGACACGCCTTGGTGGAAAGCGCACGCGCCGCGAAGACGTGTTGGGGAATCCAGTTTAATCCTGTCCGTGCTGTGATGGTTGTGATTAGTCAGTGATTAATAGGACATATTACGGCCGGCGGGAGCATTCTACCTACCGATCAATCGGCTTATTGTTACTGTGACGTCTATATTACTTGACATTGGCGGAATCATCAAAACCCTGATGGAGCCATTTTGAAAAAAAATAGAATAGAATAGAATAGGTCCATTAAGTGCAGCAACAGACTTGCCACCTGTTCTGTTTAAATATACCTCAACAGAACTGGCCACGCGTTGAGTATAGCCTCACATATACCATCGGTCAAAAGAAGGAGACTTGGTCTTGTGCTGGGCATTCTGGTACGGGTAAGACGGTTCCAAGAGTCGTAAGTGGACACCGTTTCTGGTGTCTCTGGCCACACCGCAATGCACGAAGGTCGTGATCATGTGTTGGTTGTTTGTTGAGATTATTTTATTTGAATTATGGTCTACACTATCGAGATACGTTAAAACAACGAAGGAGGACGACCTAGGTGTACTTTAATTGAACATATCTATTGATCGGAGGCAATGTTAAAAGTACCCACAATCGCCGAGAATGTATGAAAGTTATGATGAATAGAAAAAAAAGAATCATCAAAATCGGTTCATAAACGACTAAGTTATCCGCGAACACACATAAAAAAAATATAAATAATATAATTTAGTAACCTCCTCCTTTTTTTTTGAAGTCGGTTAAAAAGAAGCGTAAGAGGCATGCCAGGATCGTAGAATATGGCATTCGATTGTTTCTGCCTACCCCTCTTGGGATAAAAGGCGTGTTGACAGATAAATATTTTCATTTGATGACCTCTTAATACAAACTGCTTAACCACTGTTAACCTATTTAGTTTCAGAGAGTCCTAGTATTGTCGCGCCTCGCTGGCGATGCGTGTACGAATTTACAGCGCGATCTGTCGACGAGCTGAGCCTGCAACCGGGCGATTTGGTTAGTATGCATTGTATTAAGGAGCCACCTCATAACTTTTGTCCCTTACAAAAACAGACTACAGCTATGCAAGTATTAAAAGTACAAAACTTATTATAAATAGCAAGTTCTAGTTAATGGATCCTTAAAGTATATGAAATTATCTATACTTAATGTTTAAAAAATATACTTTGCGACTCGAGTTATCTTACATATCGAGTAAAAATAATTTCACATACTTTAACTATTAAATAGAATTTGCTATTTCTAATATATTTGGACAATACTTAAATTGCTGAAATCCTGAAATCGTACTTTCTCATGTTTCTGGTACGTGAATCTTGATCTATCTTATCCTTGGTTATCTTTTCTAAAGAGATATGAACAAAAAAAGGCTCGCGTAAAACTGAATTCGTTGCGCTGTGATGCGTCACCTTAAGAGCATAACGTTTACACCCCATTACACCCTTTAGGGGTTAATTTTCGAAAAATCCTGTAATAGTGCACCTCTTAACTCCCTAAGGAAAATACCTTCCAATTTTTGAAGTGAAGCTTTCTTTAGCGTTGAGCGATTTTTGGTAAGGGGAAATTTTATGGATTCGCGACATGTTTTCGGCACAAGAATCTTCTTGATAAAACTTATACTTATTTATATATTTGCATTTAGGTATCTGACGCTGTGGCCCCAAGAGGCGACGCGGAGCCTGGCTGGCGGTGGGGGACTGCTAGAGGTATGTTTGGTCGATAGATGTCGCCTATATCGCTTTTCTCTTTTTATTAAATCTACCCTGTTCACAACTTCACTTCGATATTTAAATAAAAGCAGACACGTACGATATTCAGATTTATAAAAGCTGACACGTTCGATATTCGGATTTATAAAAACTGACACTTTCGATATTCAGATTTATAAAAGCTGGCACGTTCGATATTTGTATTTATAAAAGCTGACACTTTCGATATTCAGATTTATAAAAGCTGGCACGTTTGATATTTGTATTTATAAAAGGTGACACTTTCGATATTCAGATTTATAAAAGCTGACACGTTCGATATTTGTATTTATAAAAGCTGACACTTTCGATATTCAGATTTATAAAAGCTGGCACGTTTGATATTTGTATTTATAAAAGGTGACACTTTCGATATTCAGATTTATAAAAGCTGGCACGTTTGATATTTGTATTTATAAAAGGTGACACTTTCGATATTCAGATTTATAAAAGCTGACACGTTCGATATTTTATTATACGTTAATAAATTCGCAGGTCACTCGGGCTGGTTCCCAGAGTCGTACGTGGAGGACATCAACGCAAGCGCAGGTTTTTCTGAAGTGGAACCTATGGACACGAAAACTCAATTGGAAGGTACGATATGCTGGTTTTGTCCGGATATTTTCAGAAGTAGTCCAGATCACTCCCTGAAAAGTTTAAGAGTATGTGAGAACCCCGTCAAAATCGGTTCAACCGTTTCGATGATTAGCCCCGACAAACAAACCGACGGACATAAATTATTAAAAGTAATTGGTATTAATTTTGAAATTAAAGACCACACACTTCACCATTATTTATTTGTACAGATAGATATATTTATGATATTTTCTGCTCCACATAACAGATTGCGAGCCTATCGCTGAGTCGGGAGAACACACAGGTCAGAGAACACACCCCCATTATAAAGTGACATTGCCCCGACAACCCTGAGTCCCACCGGGGTAGACAGAGACTAAGGACCTCCACATGCCACGACCCAGACACACCTCTCTTGCTTCCTCTAGATTCATACATACATATACTCACGCCTGAATCCCACCGGGGTAGACAGAGACTAAGGACCTCCACATGCCACGACCCTGACACACCTCTCTTGCTTCCTCCAGATTCATACATACATATACTCACGCCTGAATCCCACCGGGGTAGACAGAGACTAAGGACCTCCACATGCCACGACCCAGACACACCTCTCTTGCTTCCTCCAGATTCATACATACATATACTCACGCCTGAATCCCACCGGGGTAGACAGAGACTAAGGACCTCCACATGCCACGACCCAGACACAGCTCTCTTGCTTCCTCCAGATTCATACATACATATACTCACGCCTGACTCCCACCGGGGTAGACAGAGACTAAGGACCTCCACATGCCACGACCCAGACACACCTCTCTTGCTTCCTCCAGATTCATACATACATATACTCACGCCTGAATCCCACCGGGGTAGACAGAGACTAAGGACCTCCACATGCCACGACCCAGACACACCTCTCTTGCTTCCTCCAGATTCATACATACATATACTCACGCCTGACTCCCACCGGGGTAGACAGAGACTAAGGACCTCCACATGCCACGACCCAGACACACCTCTCTTGCTTCCTCCAGATTCATACATACATATACTCACGCCTGAATCCCACCGGGGTAGACAGAGACTAAGGACCTCCACATGCCACGACCCAGACACACCTCTCTTGCTTCCTCCAGATTCATACATACATATACTCACGCCTGACTCCCACCGGGGTAGACAGAGACTAAGGACCTCCACATGCCACGACCCTGACACACCTCTCTTGCTTCCTCCAGATTCATACATACATATACTCACGCCTGAATCCCACCGGGGTAGACAGAGACTAAGGACCTCCACATGCCACGACCCAGACACACCTCTCTTGCTTCCTCTAGATTCATACATACATATACTCACGCCTGACTCCCACCGGGGTAGACAGAGACTAAGGACCTCCACATGTCACGATCCAGACACACCTCTCTTGCTTACGAGTCAAAACTGGTTTATCCCTCGACATGCGACATCCATCTCTATCATTCAATTTCAAAAGTAGATATAATTATGATATTTTGCCGTAGAGATTTCTCTAATTCGACAAAATATCGGAAGAGCGAGAATCATACCCGGAAACTATTTATTTTTTTATGGAGAAGACGACATGTGACCTTGCCACCGCCTGTTTATGAAGCATAGGTGGTTGGTACATGAATACGCGCGACTGGCAGAACATAGTTCGCCAGTCGCGCCCACAGAGATCCTTTGTTTTACGCTTCGCCTGAAGGACCCCAGGTTGTAGGAAGCAGGAAAGACCGACGCCGGAAGTTCGTTCCACTGAACTTTTTCTTTCGTATGCAGAACGTGTCCACTGTGTGTGATTGAAACCTATATCCTGTGCGAGCAGCCAAAAAAGGGATGTATTATATATAAAAATATATGTTTGTTGTTTTTTTCGCATTGACTCAAAAACTACTGGAGCGATTGTGTTACTGTTTGTGCCAATTGATACTTTGATTCGCGAGGAAGGTGTAGGGGTATATAACATCACGCTGCGTCTTTTGGGAGCAGAGTAACCAATGATAAAATTCCTTCGACGAATTGTGCGAAGCCGAGCGGTACAAGCGGTCACCCATCATTTCGCTTCTTTTATATTCATCATACTTTTCATACATGCTCGGGGATTGTGTGTACTTTTAATATTTCCATTGATCAATACTTTTTTTATATGTTTAATAAAAGTACATCTAGGTCGTCCTCTGCCAGTATTTCCTTTCACTTCAGCCATATAAACCTTTTTAGTCAAACTTTCATCCTTCATTCTTTCAACGTGTAACCAAACCAAACCAGCGTAACCATCAACTGCTTTTATTAATTTTAGTCACAACATCATCTTTCACTCACATATTATATTTAGTTATGTATAGATAGCCTCACAAATACCATCGGCTAAATGGGGAAGAATCATGGTCTTCTGCTGGGTACCCTGAGACCGATAACACGGTTTCGGGAGCTGTAAGGGAACACGTGAAGAAAGAAAAAAAAAAGAAAGTTTATTTTTTTCCGCTAAAACCATTAGTCATGTATATCTATACCAGCGGTTCCCAAACTTTTTTGGCGACGGAACCATTTTGGAAAGCAAAATATTTGACGGAGCCCTAAAATAATAAAAAACTGGTTTATGTGTATTCTTTATTAATTATCAAATAACTAATGGGCGCTCTCTTATTAGGCATTCCACAACTAGGTACTCTTTTAGTTGGAATATTTAGATAGATTTTATTTTCCTTTGCAACCTTATAGTATTTTTCATTATGACCAGTATTTTCGCGGAGTCCCCACAGAGGCTTTGCGGAGCCCTAGGGCTCCGCGGCGCACACTTTGAGTATGGCTGATCTATACTAATAACAAAGCTCAAGAGTTTGTTTGTTTGAACGCGCTACTTTTTGGAACTACAGTCCAAACTCCAGGAAGCCGATCAGACCCTTGATGTTGCCACATGAGGCACCGAGATGAGTAGCCCTGCATTCTGTCAAACCTACACACTCCAGAAGGATGTGGGTGAAGGGTGAAGACCTATTGTCAGACCTACCGAATATACAAAAAAAAATCACACAAATCGGTCAAGCTGTTTCGGAGGAGTTTGGTGACACGAGAATTGTATCTATACTTCTATACCTACTAATATTATAAAGAGGAAACATTTGTAAGTTTGTTTGTAATGAATAGGCTCAGAAACTACTGGGCCGATTTTAAAAGCTACATTCTTCGTGAGTGACATAGGCTACATACCATCACGGCATGACGACGGGAACGGGGTGGGCAGAGGTGAACATGACAAAAGCTATGTACGAAGTGTATGTTTGCCAACATTCTGAAATAGACACGTACGAAGTCGTGAGAAACAGGGTAGGGGTAGGGGTAGTGCAGGAAAGCCATTATCTATGAGTGCTGTAGGGTATATTTTATTTTGTTCGCAAATATCCACGGGCGAAGCCGGGGGCGGAATGCTAGTATAATATATACTTAAATTGATCGATGGAAATATTAAAAGTACACACAATCGCCGAGCATGTATGAATGGTATGATGAATTTAAAATAAGCGAAAGAGGTATGTCATAGGATCGTGGCTAATTGCATTCGATTGTCTCTGCCTACCCCTCTTGGGATAAAAGGCGTGATGATAGATATATTAAAATTAATATAATATAAACATTCGTATACAAAAGGAAATCAAGGCGTACAAAATAATACCTTCGTCCGCCGCGTCTATCTTTGACCTTTTCACGCAAAAACCACTGAACGGATTTTGATGCGGTTTCTACTATTAGGTAAGTTGATTCAGGAGGAAGATTTACGAGTATTAAACATGGATCTATCATGTTTAGGAGCTGAGCATTAACAGTATTAGTGAATCAAGTCGGGAAAAATGTTAGCCCCAGTTTTATGGCGTTTGCAGTCTAATCCGTAATATGTATAAATAATATAATGTGATAATGCCAATCAAAGCGGAAGCTGCGGCGTTAAATTATTGAAAACTACAAATTTGTGCCGTTTGGTGTAGAAACTCTAGGTCCGTGGGGTTCAAATGACAAAAAGTTTATTAAATATATATCCCCTCGACTGATCATCTCTTCTGGTGACAAGAAGGCTGGCTCCTTCCTCGCTCAACGAATCGGCATCGCGATTCAGCTGGGAAATGCAGCCAGTATTCTTGCCACTATTCCATGCGGACCTGGTTTATTTAGTTATTTTTAATGTTAAGATTAGATTTAAGGTTTTTATATTGTTGTGTATATTTGATAAATTAATAAAATGATTATTTATATTATCAAAATGTTAAACATATATACTTTATGTTAATTTTGTTAATTATGTTAATTTTAAACTATGTATGGTAAATTGCAGGTATTGCAGAAGTACCAGAGGCTGAGATTCCGAACGATTTGGGCGGCGTTGTGCCTGTTGTTGGTGAGATGGTGTTTTTTTGTTTGATACGCCATTTTGAAGATTAATTTTCCCTCTAATGACGAAAACTAAACATTTTAAAATTACGCTAATATTTATTTTTGAAAAGACGCCATCTATTGGAGATTAATTGAACTATGACAACAATATTGACACCGCTAACGGTGTGAAGCATTCGCACGGGTCAACTAGTAACGCTATATAAGACTAGCTTTCCGTCCCCGGCTCCACCCGTGGATATTTTCGAACAAAATATTCAAGGATTCGTGAAATAATTATTAGAATCGGTTCAGTACTTTGAGAGACTACTCCCTACATTTAAACTTATAAACTTTACTTTTTTATAATATTAGTATTTATCCCAAGCCTTTTCTCCCAACAAGGGTAGGCAGTGACAAACGAATTTCATTACATACTTTCTATAATTTCATTCTATATTTGAAATTTGAATTTTAAAAAGCAAAAAGCTGACACTTTCGATATTTAAATTTATAGCATCTGACACGTTCGATATTTGAATTTATAGCATCTGACACGTTCGATATTTGAATTTATATACCGTTTTCTTTTCAGAAGGAGGCGATTTCTATATAGCTTCCTATCCATACAACTCTAGCGAGCCTGGAGACTTGAATTTCGAGGCTGGTGAAAATATTGAAGTTGTTAGACGGGATGGCGATTGGTGGACCGGACGTATCGGTATAAGGTATGTTCTTCTTCTTCACGGCGTTTATACCCTGCTGTGTAGCCAGGGAGCACCAGTAACAGTCAGGGCCGCATTAAGCCATGTACGAGGCCCCTAGGCAATCTGGCGGGGCGTTACACGAAACATATAATATTAAGTCGAAGGCCATTTTAATTGTTGATGTGTAACATCTTTCCTATCGCTTGTGCTTTGTCTCTGATGCATTCAGAGGTAGGTCCCGATTGCTAGTCACAACACTTTAGATTAAACACTAAAGGACCTCTACGTGTTGGACCTATATAAACCTGAGTTACATAATAATAATAAAGTAATTTATTACAAGCTTCTGTCTGCGGTTTCACCCGCGTGGAAATAGATCCAAAAAGAAATAATCCCGTGGCTGTAATTTGCCCCTCCCCCGCCCGCTTTCGCGGTATAAAAAGTAGTATATGTCATTCTCTGACCCCTAAACTACCACTATGCAAAAAATCATGTCGATCCCGTGAACGACAAAAACTAACCCACATTAACATTTGGACCTATATAAACCTGAGTTACATAATAATAATAAAGTAATTTATTACAAGCTTCTGTCTGCGGTTTCACCCGCGTGGAAATAGATCCAAAAAGAAATAATCCCGTGGCTGTAATTTGCCCCTCCCCCGCCCGCTTTCGCGGTATAAAAAGTAGTATATGTCATTCTCTGACCCCTAAACTACCACTATGCAAAAAATCATGTCGATCCCGTGAACGACAAAAACTAACCCACATTAACATTTGGACCTATATAAACCTGAGTTACATAATAATAATAAAGTAATTTATTACAAGCTTCTGTCTGCGGTTTCACCCGCGTGGAAATAGATCCAAAAAGAAATAATCCCGTGGCTGTAATTTGCCCCTCCCCCGCCCGCTTTCGCGGTATAAAAAGTAGTATATATGTCATTCTCTGACCCCTAAACTACCACTATGCAAAAAATCATGTCGATCCCGTGAACGACAAAAACTAACCCACATTAACATTTGGACCTATATAAACCTGAGTTACATAATAATAATAAAGTAATTTATTACAAGCTTCTGTCTGCGGTTTCACCCGCGTGGAAATAGATCCAAAAAGAAATAATCCCGTGGCTGTAATTTGCCCCTCCCCCGCCCGCTTTCGCGGTATAAAAAGTAGTATATGTCATTCTCTGACCCCTAAACTACCACTATGCAAAAAATCATGTCGATCCCGTGAACGACAAAAACTAACCCACATTAACATTTGGACCTATATAAACCTGAGTTACATAATAATAATAAAGTAATTTATTACAAGCTTCTGTCTGCGGTTTCACCCGCGTGGAAATAGATCCAAAAAGAAATAATCCCGTGGCTGTAATTTGCCCCTCCCCCGCCCGCTTTCGCGGTATAAAAAGTAGTATATGTCATTCTCTGACCCCTAAACTACCACTATGCAAAAAATCATGTCGATCCCGTGAACGACAAAAACTAACCCACATTAACATTTTCCGGGATAAAAAGTAGCCTATGTGCTATTCCAGACTAAGTCTATCTCTGTGCCAAATTTCATCCAGATCCGTTCAGCCGTGCTTGAATAACAAACATAAATCCATACAAACTTTCGCGTTTATAATATTAGTAGAAAGATAATTATGTTAGTACTCTAAATTTCTCCCAACCCTGTGCCGGGCCACCGGAACAAGTAACCCAGTGCTCCAGTCCAGTCCAACCTATCACTCACTACCTTGAGGAGGCTGTTACCGCTTCCTCGAATCCTGGATAGCGACGAACATGCCAGAAGCACTACAGAAGCGAGGCTGCCGCAACAGTGTTCTGAAGGCATTATTGAATTTAGACCTTGAACTTTTAGGACGGGCATCTTCCCATCCAACTATGTGTCCAAGCCGTCGACGGTCGTCATCGCGCCCGCGGAGATCGTCTCCAGCATTCCGGAGCCCATTCCAGAAGTCCCGGAGGTTCTGGAAGAGGTCGAGGAGGAGAGTGCTGCAGTGCCGGCCATGTCGCCGCCCGCCCAGGTGGTGATGCCAGTGGCTGTTGAAGAATTTGTGGTTAATATTCACCTTAAATCAATAAAAAAACTCCCAACATAATATTCTGTCTGTGCTCAGTATCCAGCATTGACCGCATCCGGAACGATGTCATTAAAGAAGAATGCGGAGTGAAAGATTATGTTGTAACTAAAATGAAGAAAAGTAGTTTATACGCTGGTTTGGACACGTTGAAAGAATGAAGGATGAAAGATTGACTAAAAAGGTTTATATGGCTGAAGTGAAAGGAATTTTTATTGAACATATAAAAAAATTTTTTTTAATTTATTGGCGAGTGTTTATTTGGTCCGAGTTATTTGCTAGCTACGAGGGTGGCAATGAAAATGTCGGGAATCAGGGAAGTGATACAAAATTATTAGTGGAAAAGTTATTTATTGTTTCGGGTTCGTATGCTTATATTCAGGATTCGTCACCATGATACGACGCTGTATACAGCATTTGAAGATCCTTCGTTGAATCTCTCGAGAGTTCTGATGCACCAAGTAACGCGAGCCGCTTTTTGCTCCTCACAGAGCGAATGCGGGATCCATCGGGAAAACAACTTTTTTACACCTAATTGTTCATGCAAGATTATTTGTATTTGACTCATGCCAATGTCTAAAGTTGCCTGAATTTCGCGATATGTCACATGTCGATCTTCCTCAATCAGCTTACGCACGGCATCAACGTTATCTTGGGTGACTGCAGTTTTTGGACGACCTTAAAATTGTGGTTTTAGATGGGGCTTCATAACCTTCGACATCAAGTTCGACAAGACCGCGTTCTTTTTTTTTAAATAAATAAATGGTATTCGATTAATAAAACCAAGGAGTTTCCGATTATAAAGACTTTATTATGCCAGGAACAATGGAAATATTCCATTCCCGATACTTTTAGTGCAGCCTATGTATATCCTAAAATTTTTTAAATGAAAAAAATAATACTTTGCTTTAATCACCTGAGCCTGACTCATTATTTTAAACTGTAAATGCTTCAGCCGAGAAAAACGAGAAATTAATACATTGTGCTGCATACGCCATTCTGTTGCAGGTTTTGCATACGCAAACACTAATGTTGCTTTATCCATATGTCATCAGGAACAAAAATCGTCCACGCCCGTCTCATCAGAAGTGGCGTCTATTATCGAGAACGCATCAACATCGGCCGGACAAACTACACGACCAGCCTCGGCAGCCAGGAGGGACTCTGGTCGCGACTCTGCCACCGGGTCGAGGAAGAAGAGCGAGATAGCACAGGCCCTGGCCAACTATACAGCTACTAGGTACACTACACCCACGGTCCATGGTGTGGCGAGCACACCGAACCCGGGCGAAGTCACTAGTCCCGAATCCCGGAATCAAACTTGTTTTCGCTGTAGTACACGGCCGCCGCAGCGCTGACAATTAAATCACGCCGGGGTCACCAGTTGCAGTTTACCCACCATCAGGTCTTCCAAATCACCAGATTTTCCATTGCATCTTGGCTATGGGGCATAAAATGT
Organism: Nemapogon koenigi; assembly: GCA_963924495.1. Classification (NCBI taxonomy): domain Eukaryota; kingdom Metazoa; phylum Arthropoda; class Insecta; order Lepidoptera; family Tineidae; genus Nemapogon; species Nemapogon koenigi. Next base: position 7,024,369 of record OZ004656.1, read on the forward strand.
GTAGTGTAGTTATTCTGCACAATTCTTTCCTACATCATTTTGTTATATCTCTGACGGATTAGATAGCATACGCTAGGAAAACGCGCTGGGGCTAACTTTTTTCCCGACTCGGTTCACTTATACTGTTAATGCTCAGCTCCTTAACATGATAGGTACAGTACGACTAAAGAAATAATGCGCATAAAGACTTTGCCATACAAAAACCGAATCACAAAACGTACATTCTTATATAATGCACTTGCACTTTAAACCTTATGTGAAAGAAATTAGGGTTCATGGTCATTTAAAACACGTGAAGAGTCTGACAGCTGTCAAGACTCATTCCCCTTTATGCTCTCACATGTTTTAAATGAACTAACTTGAACTCTATATTCATTGCGATAAGGTTTAAAGTACAAAAGCAATATTTAGGCGCATGTGTTTTGCGATTCGGTTTTTGTCGGAAATACGAAGTATGGCGAAGATTTATATGCGCATTATTTCTTTAGTCGCACTGTACATGTTTAATACTTGTAAACCTTCCCACAACAAAATAAGTTCAGCAGTTTCTGCGTGAAAAGTTCACAGACAGACGCGGCGGACTTTGTTTGTGATGTGTTTTTTTTTCTGTTCTCATCCAGCTCCGAGCAGCTCTCATTGCAGAAGGGTCAACTGTTGGTTGTGAGGAAGAAGGCGGATAGCGGATGGTGGGAGGGAGAACTTCAAGCAAAGGGGAGGAACAGACAAGTTGGATGGTTCCCGGCCAGCTATGTCAAGGTCTTCTTCTTTTATTGGCGCTTCATCAATGTTAATCGATGATTTGCCAATGTCAAGTATTATAGACGTTAATCAATATGCCGATTAATTGGTAGCTAAGATGATCCTGCAGTCGATGATGAAGGTAGTCGATAGCCTAATTGGTACTTGCCAAAATGCTAAGCACCAATTTTCTTTAAGAATATGTGCTTAAATCGACACCTCGTGCTTCGGAGGGCACGTAAAGCCGGCGTCTGGTTACCAACCCGCCTGCCAAGCGTGGTGACTATGGCAATTCCTCTCAATGAGCACCATTAAAAATGGTGCACCTAGAGGGAGACCATGATCCAGCAGTGGATCTTAAAAGGTTGATGATGCTGATGATGAAGATTATCCTGCTGACTGTGATATGTTCTATTAGATCACAACTATCACAGCGCGGGCGTCGGTCGCCATGACATGACGCAAAATCTATACTAATCTATAATAATCTAAGGTCATTGAGTTGAGAATTCTAACTAAATAATCTTAATTATATTTTGAATGCGAAACACTGATTGTTTGTTTTGATTCCACGTCATGCCTTGGTGAATAGCGCACGCGCCCGCGGAGACGTGATGGAGAATCCAGTTTAATCCCGTCCGTGCTGTGATAGTTGTGATTAGTCAGTGATTAATAGGACATATCGCGGCCGGCGGGAGCATCCTACCTACCGATTATCGGCTTATTGTTACTGTGACGTCTATAATACTTGATATTGGCGGAATCATCAAAACCCTGGAGCCATTTTGAAAAAAATAAAATAATAGGTGGCCGAGTGGTGGTGGTATTAACTAGGCAGACACCCAGTTCGATTCCGGATCCCGGCCATGTACCAATGGGTTTTTTTATTTAAAAACTTATGTACATAATCCGACAAACCACACTTAGAGGCTTTTCCATCTAAATATACCTCAACAGAACTAGCCACTCGTTAGGTATAGCCTCACAAATACAGGAGGCTAAACGAGGGAGACTTGGTCTTCCGCTGGGTACCCTGGAACCGTAACACGGTTTCGGGAGCTGTAAAGCAACCCGTGAACAAAGAAAAAAAAATAGATTATTTGTGGACCTATGTGTTTTTTAGCACATGTATAGCTGAAGGGCATAAATTCTTATTTAAAAAAAATTACGGAAAACCGGGAGAGGAAATCTAATCTACTTTATATATAATTTTTCTGTGCGTGTGTATGTCACTGAACTCCAACGTCTGGACCGATTTTGATGAAATGTTTTGTGATGTGGGTCCCTGGATCGTTTATATTCACAATTGGATCGTGGCGCTGCAATCGGTTTCTCCTAATATTATATTTTATATTATACAGATCCTACAAGCTTCTGGCAGGACATCGGGTCGCACTACACCAGTGTTGTCCAAAATGGACGCCATGCCGCTCGAAACAGTCATAGATAAGGTAAAATACAATACAGATTTTTTTTAAATTATTTTTCACGGGTTGCCTTAGAGCTCCCGGGAACCGTGGCCGGCCTCAGGGTACCCGTGGAAGACAAAGTCTTCCTCATTTAGCCAATGATTTTTTGAGGCTATGTCTAACGAGTGGCCAGCTGTATCTTTCGGCGTGTAAGTGTGAGCCGGACACGCGCTACTTTGTTCAGACGCCATTCAGTGGCGTCAAACTTGGTCTGACCTTATTTATTGATGTAAAACATCTATACGCGCGTTAGAGTAGGGTAAAACCAAGACGTCTCAAAATTCAGGTGATATAAGGTGTCGGGTGGTGGTTAGCCAGGAGGGCCGGGTAGGTAGGCAAGAGTATCAGGAAAACTCGTAGTAAACTTTTACCATTCGTTTATTGTGGTTTCGAATTAGCATGGTAGTAATAAGGAAGCAGAAGAAACTGAAGTACCAAGGAGCTGAAGAAAGGACGTAGGAAGGAACGTAGGAAGGAGCCAAGGAAGGACCAAGGAGAAGGAGCGCACTGTAATAAAAATGAACTACACATTGCTAAAGGGCGTTGAGCTATGGAAGGAGCACAATACAAAATATGATAAAAATACTTACAATACTTATTTGCGCTCCTTTTATATAAACATAGATGTTTGTTCTTGAGTATTGATTCAATACATTTTATTTAGTTGTTTACTTAGTTGATCAAATAGAAATATAATACATTTTACAATTAGCAGAGCGACTGCCTAAGTCAAATGGTTGTGAAGGAATGAGCAAAATTTTAATTAGGTTCCACACATCGAATATTTGAAAATAAAATACAACGTTCTATTGAATAAAAATGAACAATACCTTGTTCGAAAATTAAAATAAATGCTATTTATGATGGCCAGCTTATAAGCGGCCAGGAAAATAAGGTCGTATCATCACAAAGGTAGATGGGATAACGCGTTGGGTATGAGGCAAGGTTTTGGTCTACGCTGCATGCGTTTGGTCGTGTATTTCTTCGTTTAACAAAATATATACTAATTTTGGTGACCCCTGACGCACTCTTTTTTTTTATTAAAATTCCACACCAAAACAAATTACATAAATTGAATAATATAATATAATAACATTTGGCCACAAAAGGGTCTATTTTATTTAGGTAAGTATCCTGATCCAGAAACAAAGATAACATTTTTAAAACTTATAAATTAAATTCAAAATATATACAAAATCTAAATTCAATACAAAATTCTCTTATTTAAGTACTTATATTTAAAAGAAAATATTAATGTGATAAAAAAAGAAATTTCAATTCTAGAATGGTTCATCAAAGAGTCATACTATTAGTGCATATTAGTGCATACAGCACTTGGCCGGAATTTTTGTAAGCTACTACCGGCTTGCCCCGACTTCGGCCGGGGTAACAATTTATATACAAACTTCACACAATTTTTATTTATCTTTGATGAGGATGAACATTTTTGTATGGAAAAATTGTATCTTCACATAATTGCTTTTCAAATGAAACCGGTTTGTGGCACATCGGTTGGATGGTTTCAAAGTCTATAACGGATATAGGTAGAAACAGTTTTTGTGTTTTATATATAAAGATTAATTATTCTATTCCCAGGTGATAGCATTATATCCGTACACGGCCCAGAACGCTGACGAGTTGAGCTTCGAGAAAGATGACATTATAGCCGTCACGGACAGGAGTCAGGATCCTGCGTGGTGGCAAGGTGGGAAACTTTACTATAAAAAAAAGTATAGCCTATGTCACTCAGGGATATCGTAGCTTTTTATTAGTGAAAGAATTTTCCGAATCTGAGAAATACGTCTTTATAATATTAGTATAAATTCAAATTCAAATATATTTTATTGTCACACAGAATCAAAATAAGGTGTTGTACATAATAAGATTGTGTCTTCCATGTGGTACCTTTTCAGGCGTACAATAGTATTCTTATAATTTATCTGTTTAATACCATTTGAAATTAACACAAATTGGTAAAAAAACAAATAAAGAACCAAAAACTACATCCAAATATTATTACAGAGCTAAACAATTACATAATAGGCACACAAATATACACTTACAAATTAATGTCAATTAAATACAAATTCTAAAATAACAAATAACAGAAAAGTCAAAAATTGTCAAAAATAATAAAATTACAATAATAGGTACATTTAAAAAATTATCTTCAAAAAAATCATTTATGGTATAATAACATTTGTCTACAAGTATCCCCTTTAATTTGGTCAGGCAACTTATTATAAATTTTGGGAGCCATTCCCATTATATTTTTTTGTAATAATGTCCCTTTAGACATTAGTGGTAAGATTTGGCCACGTGGTCTGGGACGAAGTAATTTTGTTTTACATGGGATCTGAATTTTAAATAAATTTATATTACATTTTACAAAAAGAGCCACCTCATATACATATAGACTTGGAAATGTGAGGAGCTTTAAGCTTTTGAATGTATACGCATGTAGGTCTGAAAAAATCCTTGACAAATAAAAACGGAAGTTCTCAATTCGTTTTTTTAAAAGGCAATTATTTCATACATAGGTACTATATGTGCTATTTTTTGTTCGCAGGTGAGCTGGGCGGTATGTCTGGCCTGTTTCCGAGCAACTACGTAACGAAATTAGTTAATTAAGCAAGATATATGTGGTTAGTAGAGAAGCCTGTATTCTTTAATTAGCTTGTTCATTAAAAAGCGATTGTGTCCAATTAATTTAGGTATACAAGGTAGGTAGCGTGAATTGAACTATCAAATGCAAAAAAATATTTTGAAATCGGTCCAGTAGTTTTTGAGTCTATAGAATACGAAGAAACGAATATTGATTTTAAAAAAAAGTCATGTCAAAAATCTTTGTTCAGCCCATGGATTTAGTATTCGCTCGGGCGCTCTACTAGATTGGCAATGCAAAAGAGAAAGCGCATAGATACGCGTATGTTAAAGCGAGACAGATAGACGAGACCGTACAGCCTAGCGTCAGTAGTAATTTCGCTTATTTTTTGTAAAATATCCTGTTTTAAAGTATAATTTAGTGTTTAGTAGACGTGATTAATTATGGTTAGTATGTACCGCTGCATTTTATTGTCGCAACAGCTTATGGAGATTAAATGCTAAAATACACACATAATAATTAGACATCCTAGATCGCTTTTCCCATTTAAAACCACACAATTAACTATTTTCCTAGAGCTCTGTCTAGCGACACTCATGGTCAAATCAGCAGAAAATTGGCGAAAGGGGAGCTCGTCTATAGCTTAGTTTTAGCGTTTTAGTCTTTGAATATTTAAGACTGGAGGCGGGAAGAGCTAAATCACCGAACAATTTTTTCTGCCACTTTTGGCGGGAGGGGAGGTAAACGTCTAGTACTAGCCCCTGTACCACTGTATTTTTCTGTCGTTTTATTGTCGCAACGGATTTTACGTTATATGATGATTATGTTAAAATACAAACATAATAATTATAATTAATGATTGGAAACACTATGTTTCAGCAAGTTTGACGTCCTAGATCGCCTTTTCCATTTAAAACATCACAATTAACTATTTTCCTAGAGCTCTGTCTCGCGACACTAAACGATACCAACAAAACAGTTTGGTCAAAGGGGGAAAAATTGGCGAAAGGGGAAGCCCGTAGTACTCTATGGTTTTAGTACTCTATTCAAAAAAAAGTGTCATATTTTTTTAAAATCTGGCTTAGCAAAGTAGACCTAATGGCAGAAAAACACTGCTTTTTAATGAATTGGCTAATTGAAGACAATTATTTGAAAGTTATTCCAAGTTTGTGTAGTAGTAGATGTATTAGTAAAAAAATGTATTTATGTTAAATCTCAGTAACTTAATATTAATTATTGTACGTAGTTGTAAATGAAAACACACTTGCTTTGGCTCTAAGCGATGGTGCCCAGAGCTCTCAGTACCAAAAGGAATAAAAAGCATGGCGACCCTTGGCCCTCAAGGATATAAATCGTAGACAGAGAAACTAATAGACAAATTGTTAGCTTCCATCTCCTTCACGCAAGAAAAAGAACAACTTATGCATACAACTTGTAAAGAAGGGAGACAGGACGATGTAATTTTTACTAGGGGCCTACGCTAGGTGCTAAACAACTTTGAGTTTTGACAGCTAGTCATACATTTGACAGCTAGTGATCTCATGTGGCCACGCCAACCAGTTGTCTATTGGATTCTCTGTCTACGATATAAACTATCTTAAAGATTTATTTCTTCTTCTTCTGATATATGGCAACAGTGCTGACTTATCGTCGCAATTCTGCCAATGTCCAGTGTTTAATCTTGTGCAATAGTAAGCCGATAAATCGGTAGCTAAGATTATCCCGCCGACTGTGATATGTCTTATTAATCATTCACTAATCGCAACCATCACAGTGCGGACGGGATTAAACCTGATTCCCCATCACGTCACGGCGGACGCCATGATATGACGTGGAATCCCGTGTGTTTGTACTTGGGCTGGATTATGGAGTATCATATTCTACTATTTATCCTGGGAAAATGGAACTTTCGTTGCTAGTTATTATCAACTAGATTAGTGCAAGCGTGATACATAGTACATATATTGTATGAAGGAAGTACCTAATTGCCTTTCTAAGCACATTGTAGTAGTATTGTATTTATTAATAAATATTTATTGGAAGAAATTAATTGTGTTTTATGTTTGTTACCCTAACTCTCTCACTATACAATTTAATGTTATGCATTAGACACGTTTTGGTAAATAAAAAAAAATACAGAATTTTTATTGGCGGGGCCCAAAGTTTTCAGAAAACACAGCCAATAAATAACCGAATACTCGACTCCCTAATATTGTAGTCTGTCACGCGACTACAAAAATTTTAGATGCTCATAAAATATAATTTCGCCAAGCCCCCTAGCATGACGCATGTAGAAACAATCTCACTACCTACCCACAGAGCAAGTAAAATATCTACCTACTGTAGACAAAATCTATTAATTTATGACATTTGTCACGTGATACCTATCATCATGGTGTCTTCTAAGCCGGGGGTTTGGTAGGCGCCGAGGTTTCCCTCTTCGCGCCGGCATCTCCAGTCTCCGGTGTCTTCTTTGAGCGTACCTCCTTGGACATGGGACCCAGTTGGTGCCCTTACTGGGGATTCACTAACTCGCACGGAGGCGGGCGACGTAGTGTACGTGGCCTATTGTACGTAGGGCTATGCCGCGCAGATGCTCGTGGCGGGTGTTGTCGGTGCGGTCGTACATTTGACCACGAACTCTTCTACGGTGGACATTCGCAGTCCCTGCGTATTGAGTGTTGCAGACGAACCACGGCGCGCGTGTTATTGCGCGCAGTGCCTTGTTCTGCTGGATTTCCAACTGGTGTTTCCTGGTGTTGGACAGGAGACCATACCACGCCGGTGAGGCGTATGTCAGGCAGGAGTTTTACCCGGAGTAACAGAAATTTGTCTTTTAAGGGATCACGTGAGAAATGTCATAAATAGACAAACTGAGGAGTAGAAACCGCTTGTAGATTTTCTCTCGGCGGTCATGCTCGCACGGCTGTGAGTAAAAACCAGTCTGGAGCTGATGGACATAGAGACGGAAGTGGGTGACGACATCAGACATTAAGGTGCAATAGGTACAACAAAGTAGAAAGTTTGATGACTCAATCACGGATGTATAGCGTAAATAATCGAATCTTGATTTTGGGGAAAATTAAATATAAAAATTTTTTTTTCAGTAAGCTAGCAAACCACTGGACATTATAGACAAACTAGATATATGGACTCATTGCAAGATATACCTATTGGATATACACTGATAAAGACGACAACTCCTAACAAAACAAAAATAAGAACGTCTCAGACGAAACAAAGGCTTCGAATTGATTACAAACAAGTCAAAGGACTCAAGGAAGGATATAGGTGAGATAAGTAAACAAATAAGAACAAGCATTAGGAAGGACAGAAAAATACATAGAATGCAAACCTAGGAATATACGTTTACCTACCGTTGTCCCCCTCCCCCTATCTTCGAAAGTAGGTACCTACTGTTAGGACCTAAAAAAATATATGCAACTCTTAGCGCGCGAGTCGTACTTGCAACTTGGTCAATTTTATATTGATATTTTCCCCAAAGAGGATCGCTGATTTTTCTTGCCATATATATTGCAGTGGGAAAATTCCCCGTGGACCTATTGCCAATTATGTCGATGGATCCACGGGTCACGACTCGAATAGGTATATATTGTTATAGTTCATTGAAAAAAGTGGTCCTCCCAAAACCGATGCCAGCTCCCAGGGTACCCAGCGGAAGACCAAGCCTCCCTCTTTTAGCCGATGGTATTTGTGAGTGAGAATAAGTAATTTCGCTTCAGATATGCATCTCTAGGGTATTAACTTTTACTCAGAGAACATGTGCGAAGCGAAATGTAAGAAATTGCATAAAATAAAAAAAAAAGCCATTACAAATTTAAAATTTGTATGCTTGGAACGGAACGTAAAACTTTCCATATTGGCATGATTTGTTGTCATTTTCCATTTTCATCTGTCAAATTATTTTCAACCTACATGCGTCAACGCATGCGCTGCCAATTCTCATACATAAAACAAACGTAAAGCGTGCGCTAAACGCACACGTCAACGCATCAGCGTCCCGAAAAATGAAAACAAACATGGCGGGGTTTGTATTCTCGATCGCAAATAAATCGACACGTTTTTACTAAAAACTTATGTAACTGAATTAAAGTAATTAAATACAGCAATGTCGGCAGTCGTGTCGGACTGCTTTTCCATCGGGAGTGTGGTGTCATGCCGTACTTGCTATAGTGAAGATATCAAAGGAGAAGTGCTGGCTTTTGATCCTCAAACCAAGATGTTAATATTAAAAAGTGCTGCTTCCAGCGGTGACCCCAGCAGGAACGACGTTAATATTGTTAATTTAGCTCTAGTTAGCGACGTAAATATACTCCGGGAGGCCGGGCCTCCACCGCCGCCCCCTATGTCATTGAATTTACAACGACTAAACACCAGAGCAAGAAATTCAACAGAAAATAAACGGAGACTGGTAAGTTAAACCGGCAAGTATACATTATTGATAGGAAATGCTGGCAGAAGACGACCTAGGTGTACTTTTATTGATGAATAAAGACAATATTATTCAAAGTACTCAATCACCAAACATGTATGAAATGTACAATAATGCACTGAACGGATATTGTTCCAGTTTTCACAAATAGATACATACATTGATTCACAAGAAATATCTTATAGGAGCTGGAGTATTAGTGAATCAAGTCCCGGAAAAAGTAGTCTCGAGCAATCTTTCATTGCGGGTTTGCTATCTAATCTGAGGTATAACAAAATGATGTAGGTAATAATTGTAGAAAAAATAGCTCCAGCTCCTTCCATTTCTCCCTGTCTTTGGCGCAATTGTACCAATTTGGTCCGGCTGTGGCTGAGATGTCGTCCATCTTGTTCTCGGCCTTCCCACTTTTCTTTTTCCTTGTGGTATCAGCCATTTTGAGACTCTGTTGGTTCATCTTTCGGTCAAATAGCTAGATTTACTGAGTGACAGAGGTTGATTTTTATCCTGGATTATCAGTACTAATCGGTATGTCAAGACAGGGCGCAGTCTGAAGGATTTCCTATATAAAGAGCAACCTTAAATACAAGTTATTAATGAGACATAACTTAATTTGTATTCTCTAATTATCTAACAATTCATTAGTAATTGGTTCCTAGAATAATATCTATACTAATATTATAAAGAGGAAAGATTTGTATTTTTGTGTGTATGTTTGTAATGAATAAACGCAAAAACTACTGTGCCGATTTCAAAAATTCTATCACCATTGGAAAGCTACATTCACCCTGAGTGACATAGGCTGTATTCTATTTTTAAAAAAATTAGGGATTCTTACTAAAACTCCAATAATAACCCAAGGTTTAAAAAAATTACCTAAGAAATTCCTTACATCGCGTGCGCTGCGAAAACTATTGATGATATAGAGGTCGTGGTAGTGGTAGAGGGTAGGGGGTAGGAGTAGAAGTAGGGGTAGGGATAAGGGTAGGGGTCTAATGACGAAAAATAAACAAATTACTAGAGAAATAGGTATTTAGAAAATCATATTCTGTCTCAAGCGCGCTCTTCCCCCGGCCATCAGTGCGACAGAGAGCACTGCAGCTCGTGAGTGTTCGTAGGTATGTTCTTCGTTGAAAATTGCGTTTTGGGGGAAAACGATTTACACCTACTAAACTGTAACGAAACCTTATAATTTTGATGTCAAACGTTTTAGCAGATTATAATCTACGTACGTACGTTTTGCTTTTTTTGAAATTTTGCTTTGTTTCTCAAATACAGACGGTTTATTACGAGCAAGTTATGAACCAAAAAAACCGAGATTTGAGGGGCTTATAACTTTTGACCTATTACGAATTTTGAAAAAAGGAAAAAATACGTACGTAGTTTTTCATTATGTCAGTAACATATTACAAAATCGTTAAAATTAAATGATATTTAGGGGTAGTAAAACGTTTTCTCCGTTTGTATGGACATGGACGCGGTACACTACACTCTTAAGGCTAATTTCATTTACTTTGTAATCTATTTGAGATCAGTTGAACTATGACAACAGCACCACTAACTTTGCATCGATCATGTATTAATGATATTTGTGTTTCAGGTTTCAGCATTATCGGCGTGTCTGGACCCTGAAGGCCAGCGGCTGTTCATGGCCATCGCTCGGGTCATTGAGGACGTGTCCTGGGCCGGACAGAACATCAGAGTCTATAACGAAGTCACCATCACTCCACCTTATAAGGTATGTGTGCCCCGACTTTGCATGATCATCTGTATAGGGATAGCGAGCGAGTAGCGAGAGTTGAGGCAAACACAAGTATTTGGTCTGTTTTTCTAGACTTGTCTTTTTGATGCGAGACCGACTCGTATGCCGTGACGGAAAACGGCGTCATGCCCCCTCCCCGCCGCTCTCTACTCCCTTGCTTGTTATTTCAGAAATGCGTTTCCTACAGTAAAATTTTTTCTTATTCACGGGTTGCCTTACAGCTCCCGAAACCGTGTTATCGGTCCCAGGGTACCCAGCACAAGACCAAGTCTCCCTCATTTAGCCTCCTGTATTTGTGAGGCTATACCTAACGAGTGGCCAGTTCTGTTGAGGTATATTTAGATGGAAAAGGTCTCTAAGTGTGGTTTGTTGGCCATCGACGCAACATTACCATTATAAATAAGCCTACACTTGGTAATATTTAGTTTGAATCGATACATTAAATTTCACATAAAATAAACATGACACTAGCGCCATCTATTGGAAGTTAGGTTCGTTACACCTGGCGCCCGACGTCAACCAACTTTTATGATTTGATGTAATTTTAGTGAAACAAAAACAGTGAAAGTAATAGACCAAACATTTTAATTTTGTTTAATTAATTATAAAAGAAACCAGCCATGTGCTGGGATCGAACTAGGATTTTATACTAGACGCCTTAACCACTTGACCACCACCGCACCTTTACTAGTGTTATTAATGCATCCAAAAATTATTTATTTAACTTTTTTATTATTATTCTTTTATTGTGACTCCACCAATGTTAATTGATGATTATTAAGTATTTATAGCCTTTATACTAGATGATCCAGCTGACTGTGATATGTCTTATTAATCACAATTATCACAGCGTGGGCGGGATTAAACCGGATTCCCCATCATGCCACGACGGAACGCGTGCGTCGATCGCCATGATATGACGTGAATATTTTTAATAGCTGAATTAAAATTAAATCAATCCAGTTTTAATGTGTCAAGAAACAATTCCCGCGCTTTTATAAGCTGGCAGAAAACATTTTGCTTGTCAGTTATTTTTTTAATTTTCCCCCAGGTCGAGAACGTGATCGGCGAGCCGGACTCGAAGCCTTTCAACTACATTCGGAAATTCGTCGATAAACATTGGCGCGATCATCCCTCCTGCTCCTCCATACAGCAATAGAGCGGGACGGCAATAGTTTACACCAAATAATGTATAAGAAGCACTAATGTGCTGCACTTTTATTGGCAATAAATTAAGTTTAGGTTTAATTATTTTTTTATTCATAAAATCGTTATAACATCAGCTACGACCCAAAGTTTTTTTTCTTTCCGGGTTGCCGGAATTGTTACGGATCCAGGGTACCCAGCTGAAGACCAAGTCTTCCTCTTTTAGCCTCCTGTATTTGTGAGGCTATACCCAACAAGTGGCCAGTTATGTTAAGGTATATTTAGATGGAAAAGCCTGTAAAGTAGGCCACACATTGGTCCCGTTATCGCACCGACCCATTCCGGCCGCCGTATGATCTAGTCTAGGCGTACCATTTGTTACAAGAATTGGAGAATTCAAAATTCCATTGGTACTTGACCGGGATCCGGGATCGAACTCGGGGTCTGTCTAGTTAATACCAGACGTCTTAACCACTCGGCCATCGACGCACCTTGAAAGCTTAAGACTATAATGAAATGGAGGCGCTGATGATAGCTAAGAAGTGGTGATTAACCCTTAAGGCAGGCCTGCCTCCCCCCGCACTGCCCACTCAGTGGGAAATATGTATATCCAATGGCGAGAAACAAAACGCTGCCGATTAAAATTCTAAGATTTATGGTCAACGCAAAGTGAGCCTTATCTGAATGCAATTAGACTCATATTGGCTCGTCCACGACCATTCCTTGCCCCAGAGTTTTTCTAAATAAAGTAACAATAATTTAAGTCCATATTTTAATTTTGGTCAAAAACCAGTTACATCTAAATATAAAAGTAAAATTAACTTATATTTTTTTATCCAATCAACTATTTACAATATAATTAAAAAAACATAAGGGGAATCGTCTTGTACTAGCTCCCAATAATGTAGCATTTATTGCTTTTTTTACGCGAAATTTAATGCATCAAATCAAACTAAATATAACCAAGCGCATTACACTAATGCACATCCAGGGTTCCCAGCGGAAGAGACTTGTTTTAGTCTTCTGTAATTGTGAGGCTATACCTAACGAATGGCCAGTTCTGTTGAGGTATATTTAGATGGAAAAGGTCTCTAAGTGTGGTTTGTCGGCCATCGACGCAACATTACCATTATAAATAAGCCTACACTTGGTAAGATTTAGTTTGAATCGATACATTAAATTTCACGTAAAATAAACATGACACTAGCGCCATCTATTGAAAGTTAGGTTCGTTACACCTGGCGCCCGACGTCAACCAACTTTTATGATTTGATGTAATTTTAGTGAAACAAAAACAGTGAAAGTAATAGACCAAACATTTTAATTTCGTTCACTGTAAAGCGAGAAAGCTTTATGAACGAGATAAAATATAATATAATCAAAGTGTGAAAGAGATAAAACATAGTTTTTGTATAATATGTGTTACAGTAAGTCAATCAGGCCATTTTTAAATAAAAAAAATTCTTAGAATTTATCGGATACGATTCACGGGTGTGCAAGTGAAATTTATTAGTAAAAATTATATCGGCAATAACATATTTTTATAGAATCTATACTAACATTATAAATGCAGAAGTATGTATGTTTGACCATTTTTCATATCATAACAGATCAATGAATCTAGCTTAAATGTCACAAACTTAAAACTAAAATGAACACTAAGTCAATAATTACAATCCCTTTCAAAAAATACAGTTTTACAATGACAAAAAACTAGTCTATTTAGGAAACAAACTTTGCATGACTTTTTTTAAATTAAGTTGTCATTTATAATTCTTAAAAGACGTTAACAATTTCACATAATAATTAACATGTTTAACCAATTTTACATTTGCAGAATTAATAATTATATTTTTTTTTCAAAATGCAAATTTTTGTTTACCAAATATGACAAATTACATACTAACTGACGGATGTATTGCCGGCCCCGGGGTACAAAGAAAGGGCGCCATTTTCTACATTCCCTCACATTCATTCATGAGCAAATGAGAGGCAATGGAGTTGCGGGTCCAATGGGCCACACACTTTTGGAGTACAAATGTTTTACAGTGATATTTTGTTTAACTAAAAAATCCAATAAATGACTAACACCCCCCCCCCCCCCCCCTATTCCGTATCTGTTGTTAACGTGCTCGCTCTCGTTTTTTTTTAATAAACTGAAAGCTTGTGAAATCAAAACGTTTCACCTTAACTTAATTTTATTATACGTCCTAATAAAAAAATCTATGTTAAATGTCCACATTTTCAATCGTCTTAAAAAATACTTACTTCTAATGTGAAAGTACAGTGCATATGAGTCGGTATTTTCCTTTAAAAATTCGAAACTGCGCTGAAATTACCAGATTTTTTCGAGGATGGGGAACAGGAATAAGACAATGAAAACAGATTTTGTCTGCGCACACCCCTTCAAACAGTTAAAAAACCACCGCTTTTAACTGGTTTTTTTTACAAATTTCAGCACAGCTTACGTATGTAAAATAAAATCTAAGGTATATTTTTATTTTAGGAAACTAATTTGAATATTTTCGTTTTCTATTCATCATTTTCTAGTCCTTTTATCGTTTGAAAATTTATTATAAAAATACTACTACCTAAACCATAATATTCAAATTAGTTTCTTAAGGAGATGCCTCAAACCTTTTGTCTCATACAAAAACGGACTTCAGCAAATCAAGTATTGTACAAAACTTATTAAAAATAGCAAGTTCTAGTTAATGGACCCTTAAAGTATGTGAAATTATCTATACTCTCTTATTAATAAACTCTAAGTAGCGACGTAGTTAGTAAACTGTATTTCGTCTCCGTCTAACAAATCTGCAATTCATTATGATAGACGGAGACGAAACACAGTTTAGTTACTACGTCGCTACTTCGAGTTTATTAATAAGAGTGTAAATGTAAAACAATATGTCAATATCAGGTACACCTAGGTTTTATGAAGCCCTGAAAGTCATCAATTTCACGCATATTTTCAACCGACTTTGCGACTCAAGTTCTCCTAATATTTTTAACATTTAGATTAAAATTTTTCACACACTTTAAGGATCCAATAACTAGAACTTGCTATTTCTAATATTTTTTGTACAATACTTGATTTGCTGAAGTACGTTTTATTGTACCGATTTTGTTTGGAAGTTTTGTTTCTCCATTTACGCGTAGCTTAGGTGCGAAGGGTGAAAGAGATGCAACATTTTCGAACACGTGCGTTTTTAGTTCGTTACGCGACCAAGAGAGCTCTTAAAATAGCTTAATCTTTGAAATAAAAATATAACCTATACCTTAGTTTTTACTTTAAATACCAAATTCCTACTCATTATCTCCACTAGGTAGGACTGTATGAATATTGAATGCCTTAAAAAACATGCCTAAAACCTATCAACACTAGAACCTCCTCATCGGTGGTCCTCCCCTATTAGCATTGCCCCCACGTCCCATCCCGGGAACCCCACCCATCATTCCGGGGGGCATCATGGGGCCCCCTCTCATCTGCGGAGGGCCGGACATCTGATTCCTGCCCCCGGGCGCCATATGCATTAAAGACGGCCCACCAACCCCTCTTGTTGGTCCTTGTAGCCCGGCTGGCGGTCCACCTGGGTTAGTGCCACGTCCTACTGATCTTGCTGTCCCGGGCCCGGCTAAACCTGGTAGTGGTACTCGAGGCATACCTTCTTCTGGTGGTGGTGGTCCTTCAACAGTTATTGCTACGATGCTATCACCTCGTAATAGTACTAAGCCGAGAGTCCGTTTTTCTTCTCGTTCAGCTGCTTTTGAGCCTTTCGATTTTATTCTGCGGAATTCTTCGCAGTCGCCTAGTATTACGTTCATGTGTTTGTCGAATGCTTTGAATGTGCCAATGAAGTGTCGGGAGTCCTGGAGAGTTACTCGGACTCTGTAGTTCATGATCTGTTGCATCTTATTGTTCTTTCCGAGAGTCTGAAATGGTTATTGCAAAAATATTAGCATTTAATTGAAATACAGAGCTGATACTTGGGGTCCATTTTGAACAACCTCTGTCTGATTTATAAATGCAAAAGTAATTCTGTTCTTTTGTTACACTTTCACAGGTTGAACCACTGAACCGATTATGATGAAAAAACATTTAGAAATGTCATTAATATTGCTTATATTTTTAATTCTATGGCTCCATCAGGGTTTTGATCATTCCGACAATGTCACAGTTGAAAATAGGGCCTCTCTTATAGTTTAAAGAAAAACCTAAACAAGAATCCTTTCTTAAAGTTCTGATTGATAAAATGTTACAGAACCCGAGCCATACTTGCAACTTGGTCAATTATTTAAGAATTGTTGTTTTTTCCTAAAAAAAAAAGCCACTCATTGGTTTCTTTAGTCATATAGAATCCAATGAGGCTTCGTGCTGGCTACTTTGGGGATGGAATAAATTGTTTGTCCCGTTAGATATAAAAACAGTTGGACCGATTTTGATATAGTTTTTATAAATAGATAGACTGATTCACATGGTGTAGATAACATCACGCTTTTTTGGGGAGTGAGCAGTAACCAATAATGTCAATGTTCATTATTAGATTCATTCATTCATTATTTCATGGGAATTTAATATGGCTTATTAAAATTATAGGGGAGAAAATATAATGTTAAATAAATTGAAAGGGAAGTCTTCAAACGGTCTTCTAACCAAAGTTGTACATTTAAAGTTTGTTCGCCTATCAGTTATCAACCACGTTCCCAAAATGCAGATATAATAACGCTATTTAACTTAAATGGGGTGGGCAGTGATTTTAAAATAATGTAGACAGAGTTTTAGGCTATTTTATTAGTCAAAAACATAGAAGCGGCAACATAACCTAACTTTAATCTAAGAAATCTAAAAGTTGCTAAGAAAAAGACAGAAATAATATTTATACAAACCATTTTGAAGGCTTTTTCTTTATCTTTTGGTCAATTAAACATATAACAAATATTATTTAGATACTGAGATTCAGCTATAACAATATTTTAAAACTCGCTTTATTTTCTTTCTTTCTGTCAAAAAAAAATTGTGGATGTCAATGTTGCCAGCTGCAAAAATAAATGTTTTTTTTTAAATACATTTTTAATCGGAAGCAATGAATGCTCTTAATGCCAAATTATAATAAGGCACATGCGTTCGTAACGCGTGGCTGACCTAAGTTTTTGTTGGGCCATTTACCAACTGCTTTTTATTTCGGTTTTGCCCGTCATGAGAGAAAAGGTAATACAAAGTGTAGTTCAATGGAGTTTGAAATCTATGAATTTGAGCCAGAACCCCTCCGTCCACGTAGATCCCCTGAGGAATCATTAGTTTCTTTTGTCCTCGCGAATCCCCTATTCTCAGATTGTCTTCTAGGATCGCCAGAACTCTCTGATCTTTGGCGTAACGTAAGCCTGAAGTGTCTATGCGTGTATTTAATTATATCTATCATCACGCCTTTTGTCCCAAGGGGGGTAGGCAGAGACAATCGAATGCCATTTGTTACGATCCTGACATACCTCTTTCGCTTCTTTTATATTCATCATACCTTTCATACATGCTCGGCGATTGTGTGTACCTACTTTTAATATTGGCTTCGATGAATACATTTTTTATATGTTCAATAAAAGTACACCTAACCTAGCATTTTCTTTAACTTCAGCCATATAAACCATTTTAGTCAATCTTTCAACGTGTCCAAACAAGCGTAAACTACTTTTCTACATTTTAGTCACAACATCATGTTTCACTCTGCATTCTTCTCTAATGACATCGTTCCGGATGCGGTCAATACGCTTTATATCACACATTCTATGTAGACTGCATTTCCACTACCATAAAGCTTTTTTGTTAACATCTATCATCATCACACCTTTCATCCCAAGAGGGGTAGGCAAAGAAAAATGAATGACATTTGCTACGATCCTGACATACCTCTTTCTTTCTCTTCTCTTATATTAATCATACCTTTCATACACGCTCGGCGATTGTGTGTACTTTTATTATTGTCATTTTAAAATATATGATAACTTTTATTAGCATTAGTAGGTAAGAATTAAGAAGTCAAAATTAAATAAAAACATCAAATTCCATACATATATTTTTATTACAATCACAATAAAAACTGCAAGTAATTATTACGCTTACCATACATAGCAGTCTGAACAGACAAACATACAACTTACTTTATAATATATATAAAATATAAATGAAAACATTAACTTCTAACGTACAATCACACAGTGACGATTCTATATAAGAAATACTAATAATATTATATTTAAAACAACCGACCTACTAAACAAAAGATGAAGGGATGGGGTGTCAAACTGACAACATAGAAAAACCGACTCATTTAAGTTTAGTAAGGGACTGGTATTTGGCGCGATAATTTAACACGGTTTAGTTTAAAAATAGGAAAATTGAGGTTAAAAAAATTGCTTTTAACAAAATGTCTTTTTGATTAGTAAGTCGTAATTTAGCCCGGGTAGGGATTCGAACCGGGATTTAAAAAACTCGGCCATTTATATAATGAAGATACACCTTTTGTACCAAAATTTGACTATATAAAAAAACATATACAAAATGTAAAGGCAAAGCAATAAAAACTAAAAAAAAAACAATTTCTCTTACATTTTTTTAAAACCTTTTGACATAAAAAATAAAATTACACAAAGTAAAACTTCACCTTTACATTTCACACATTGGCCGTACAATTAAATCCCATAACTAAAAAATTTGCTACATATTTAAAAAACAAAATTCTAGCGTTTCTCAACAAATCACAAACTTCCTCCACTTACAACATAAATGATTAATTAATTACAAAAAAAACGAAAATTACCTTCCATTAGATAAATATTTTTAAGAATTACTTATATTTATTGTTTTCTACGATATTATTATTAATTTGTCAAAAAAACATAACATAACCTCACTTTTCGTGACAAATAGAAAAATTTCTATTAAATTCACCTAACACAGCATATGTATTTCTTAAGCCTTATAATATTATAGCGTAAGATTGTGAAAAAGTGTAGAAAAATACATACTACTATAGAAAAAAGATCTACGAATGCCTCTTCGCCTGGTACCATTGTTAAAAATGGTCCATTTCACCCGATGGGACCAGAAAATGGTCCAATCGCCCAGCCCTTCCCTATTCCTTATATCTGTTGCTAACAAAACCGTGTTAGTAACCGTCCACAGATTAGTAAATGACAGGCCGTGAGTGAGTGTACCGTGCACGCTCGCTCTATCGTACATTACTTATCTGTGGACAGTTACTAACACGTTATTGTTAGCAACAGAGACACGGAATAGAGGAGTCTGGTATTGGTATATGTATAACGCAGCGAGAGTTGAGCTAAAATAATAATATAAAGAGGTAAAGTTTGTAGGTTTGTATCTAGGTGGTAATATCCTAAACCACTGAATCGATTCTAAAAATTATTTCACGAATAGAAAGCTACGAAATCACCAAGTAATATAGCAAGCACCTAGGGGTGCAATAATGAGGAATTTTTTGCAATTACATCCTTAAAGGGGTGAAAAATGTCAACTGCAAGCATGTAACAGATATGACATTTGCCCAACTCTCACTGCGACACTTATACCATTGCCGACACATAAAAACAGCTCTGCATTTCATAAATTGACGATATGTATATCAGAGCTGTTTTCATCTGCCAGCTACAAACATTCTTAGTACAGAATCGAATAAGTAGGACTAATAGTAGATACGCTCTATATATATAAAATTTAAATTTGTCATCTACAATGTTTGACACATACCAGTGGGCATTTCAATATATGTTAAAAATTTTTTTCGACAATAGCATATTATTATGTATTACAAAAAGTACTAAAACGTGTTCTCTTTAAAAATAATTCAAGAGATGGCGTTGCTGTAGTTATTTAATTTAAATGAAATTTCGCAGTCGGCCATCTTATATGTGTCAAAAATATGACAAATCTCAATTAATCCTAGAAAAATTAGTAGGTATATTTATACAACATTTCCAACTTAAATTGCTGATCGTTATTATTTTAAATTGCTTTAAGCCATATTTTAAAACGCAATAGCCATGTTTGTTTTAAAAACTACGGCTATTTAGAACCCTAAATAATAATAATATGGCTTAATAATAACGATCAGCAATTTGAGTTGAAAATGTTGTATAAATATACAATTTTTTCTAGGATTAATTGATATTTGTCATATTTTTGACAGATATAAGATGGCCGACAGTTAAGGACCCTTATGTACAATTCTATTCAAGCTAAACTGAGCGGTGCTTACTTAAATTACTTAACAAAACAAAATTCGATCGATTTGGGGACGTCAAACTATTTAAGAAGTGAAGTTTCTAAGGCGCGTGGAGCGATTTTTGCTAGGAGGAAATCTTATGGATTCGCGACATGTTTTCGGTACAAGACCATGGATTGCCCGGCCCGAGTATACTCGATCCGAGAATGTCTGGGCAGGATTTCGTGTATTGGCTTTCACGTATATCTGAGTCGGGTATTTTTGGCTGCGCATTTCAGGCCGGCAATTTTTCGGTCCGGACACAGACACGTTGCAAAATGATCACTTCACTAGACATTTGACGTCTCCAAATTGATTGAATCCACACGAAACTACATATATCGCTTTTTACTAAGTATACGGAAGCGCCGTCGTAACTTTACGCAAATATTTTTAACAATTTCTTTGCAATGTTGGCGCAAAATAAATTTTAATTTGTATATAATTGCAATTTAAGTAAAAATATTATTTCTTCATATCATAGAAAATATTAAACTCAAGCAACGCAACAAATGGCGCCCAACTTATCAACATCCATCCAAATATATGAAAAACCTCAAGAGAACCTACTAGTACTTTCTATATAGCATTGTTTTAATAGTTTTAAAACCGCCGGCCCCCTCCCCCCGCCCTTAATATTCAGTCTTCATCGCCGCTTACTGGAGAACAATAAGTCGGGGAGGCAGCATACCCTTTTTGCTGAGCCATACGCTGAAACGGGAGAAAGTGGCGGTTAAGCAAGGTTAAATTGTGGATGGGTGTGCGAGTGAAAGGCATTAAGTAATCTCTATACAAACTGTGTTTAAGAAACTAATTTGTTTTTTTTTTTGATTTTTTGTAATAAATGTTCAAAGATTTGATAAGAGAATGCCGAGCAAATTGCTGGGTCGGACAAAGACAGTAGTAGGATTTGTCCGGACATTCCTTAGACCCGTCGGGACAGTAGTACAATAATAGCGTGTTTGAATGTTTGTTTATAATTCCTTCCCGTTAAAACGGAGCAACGGATCGACGCGATTATGCGCACAGCGACATCTGGAGGGCTATTTACCTACCTAAGCCTATGCTACTTTTAGTAACGACAAAACTCACCCGATGCCGGCGCCGAGCAGCAGCGACACGAGGTTGGTGACAAGAACAGCGGCAAGCGCGCCTCGACTGAACAGACAGCTGCGACGTATGGACAGGCAGGGCTTCTGAATGGGAACAGTCTATTTTGTGATTAGTATAAGTGCTGGGCAAAAAACTTTTAATTATATAGTGTGGTTTGTCGTATTATGTACATAAGTGCGTGCTCAGAGAAAAAAAAATTATGAAATATATTGTCTTAGTCTAAGATTGTTTCGATTTGAATCGAAAACTTCTTTAGTCGCGTTGAGCAATTTTAGGTAGAGGAAAATGTTATGGATTCGCGACCTGTGTTCGGCACAAGACCATGGATTGCCCGACCCGAGTATGCTCGATCCGTAAATGTCCGGGCAGGGATTCGTGTACTGGCTTCCACGTATGCCTGCGCCACTCAGATACATTGTGAAATGATCGCTAGATGGCGTTATTATACGTTATATACAGTTTTCACTTCTGTCGGCAGTCCCGATGACTGAATACCTATTATTTAAAATTAATTTCATGATTTTGGACCCCAAAACCCCGTGTGGACCATTGACCCCCCCCTCCCCCCAAACCTGTGACGTAATTTATGGATGTCCCCTAACAGGCAGGTGTATGTCATGCTTGTACTCTCACCTGCAGAGACAGCGGCTGTTCTATCACCTCCACCGAGGAGGTTCCCGAGGAGGGGCCCCGCGCGGCGGTCGGGTGTCTGAAACGAAAGTCCTTGGGCGGCAGCTGGTCCGGCCGGCTGCTCCACTCCCACACCCAGTCGTTGGAATCGTCCTGTGTAATGGTTAACGGCGGTTAAACGGGCACATAATGTTGTACATCACCACTAGTCAGGATGGTTCCTTGCAAATGACAGATAAGGAAGTGTGCCAATTTTTTTTTATTTTTCACGGGTTGCCATCATTTCCGGGGAACCGTTGCCGGCCCCAGGGTACCCAGTGGAAGACAAAGTCTTCCTGATTTAGCCAATGATTGTTTGAGGCTATATCCTAACGAGTGGCCAGCTCTGTTGAGGTACGTAGATGGAAAAGCCTCGAAAAGCCTGTCAAAAAGTGGAATGAACTTCCGGCGTCGGTCTTTCCTGCTTCCTATATACAACCTGGGGCCCTTCAAGCGAAGCGCGAAAAAGCATATCTACGGACGCGACGGGCGGACTGTATTATGTTCTGCCAGTCGCGCGCATTCATGGACCTACCTTCGCTTAATAATCAGGCGGTGTCAAGGTCACATGTCGTCTTCTCTATAAAAAAACAGTGGACAGTACTAACCCGCCAGCAGTTGATGTAGATCCCCTTCAGCTCATCTTCAGTGGAGGGCTCCAGGTTGGGGCTGTTCGGGGGAGACTTGGGGCTGCAACAGATAAATGTCAGGTTAATCTACAATCGTGTAGTAAAAGAAGTCGATCGTGGCATTGGTCTTGAAACCGGGGGGGACCTTGGGTGCAAGCCTCAATGGACAACATTTAATTTTTTTAATCACCCATTTTTATTACTTTAATTAAAAATATATTAAAAAATAAGTTACACGTATTTTTATATTTTATTTTTGGTTGAGTTTTTATATTTTTGCCATATTGTTGCCGTAGCCGGAATTCAAATCGATTACAACATTATTTATAATGTATATAATAATACTAGCTTTTGTCCGCGGTTTCACTCGTAAATATATTTCCTGTGATAGCCCATTCGAAACTAGCAAAACTTCCAAAAAAATATTATATAAAAGAAGTATTTTTATAATTATATTTAAAGAATAATTATTAATTTAGCTTCCAATGGAATAAAAATGGGTAAAATTAATAGAAGGTAACACCTGAGTTCAATAACTAACAACTCAGCCAACAGTCATTAGTATTTTTAAATTAGAGGGTTAGCACAGATTAGGGCACCTATTAATCCTTATTTTTCAATATTTCAGTATTTTTAAAATAACTCAAAAATTAAAGGATATATAAAATAAAAAAAATGAAAAATCAGCTTTCTAGCATGTAATCTCCAAACGGTTTTCGAATTTTGGTACCTTACGAAAAATTAAATGTTGTCCATTGTGACAAAAAAAATTAAGAGCCCTATTTCCATAATTTGTATGGGAATATTACCATTTGACCAATTAAAAAATCATAAAATAATTTTTATCATTAATTCTCAATAAGCTACCAAAAAACGCAAGACGTTTAATTGAAGGGTAAATGGTATAACAGCGCTTTAAAAAAAATAAAGATCTTTGTGATAGATTATGAAAGAGAAAACGGGGGCAAAGTTTAACCACCCATATTTCCTATTCAATAAAACCCATTGAAAAAATAACAGCTATTTCACTTAGATATATTGAATAAGTAACTATATGCTAAATTACAGTGACATAGGTGGATTATTTACAGAGAAATTGGGAATAGTTTATCCCAGAAAAAATATGGATATAGGAGCCTTAAACACCATTTTGTTTTTGTTGTTGTGTAACTTTATACTGTCATGTATTCCTTAACCACACGGTATATATTTTGTATTGCGGTTACTAAGCTCGTATCTAATAACAAAACACATCACTTCATTATTATAAAATTAACTTTAAAAAAAAAGTGTACCGACTTCAAAAATTTGCACTGAAAACTAAGAAATAATAAATATTTCGTCGTAGAATTTGAAGACGGTTGGTGCCAAATTAGGATACAAAATTAAGTAAACATCTAAGAAGATAAATATCTGTTCAATATTATATATATTTGTACTGATGATCGTAGGTTCCTAATGAATTATCTCGATTAGTGAGTTTGGGAACTAAGTTGTTTCTAATTTGGCACCAACCGTCTTCAAATTCTACGACGAAATATTTATTATTTCTTACTTTTCAGTGCAAATTTTTGAAGTCAAATCGGCTTAGCATTTCATCGAGTTATGACTTAGAAATCAGTTTTATTAAAAAGTACTGAATCAATTTTCACTAAAAAAATAATCAACAAAATCGGTTTACCCAGTCGAAAGCTCTGAGGTAACAAACATAAAAAAAAATACAATCGAATTGAGAACCTCGTCCTTTTTTTAATTCGGTTAAAAACAAAGTCTCCCACCGTGTCTGTCTGTCTGTGACCACCTCACGCAGAAACGACTGAACAGATTTTGATGCGCTTTTCACACTGTTTCGCCGGGAAGATTACGAGTATTAAGACGCTGAATAGAGCCAACGACCTTGAGATGGCACCGCCCCCACGCGGGCACACATACACACCAAACGACGTGGCTGCCACTAATAATATAGCATCAGGCTGCAACCGGTACTGTCGGTACACGAGCGCTTACGCACACACCCGTGCAGTGCGTACATAAAATATCGAAAATGAGAATAAAGGAACTTGCTGAAAATTTGATCAAAAAACAGAACAGTATTACGATAGTATATTGCTAGATAAAAAATCTGTCAAAAAATCAGAATCATTGCATGCAATATAGTACTATTTCTAGACAGTAAAATATTTTTTTAGTGGTACATTCGTGATTTTTTTTTGATTATGGTCACTGCAGTGGATCATGTACTTTTACGCATCATAAAACTCGCATTTAGCTCTATACATCCTCTTAAACATGGACCATATCATGTATAGCTGAGCATTAACAGTGTTCCCGTCCATTGTATAGATAGGCTCAATAGGCCTTTCATCCCATCAGGGGGTAGGCAAAGACAATCGAATATAATAGATAGATTATAATAAGTAAAAGAATATTGTTAGCATCATGTAACTAGCTCGTAAGAAAGAGACAAAAAGTCTATTTAGAACTCTTAAGAGTGTAGTGTACCGCGTCCATGTCCATACAAACGGAGAAAACGTTTTACTACCCCTAAATATCATTTAATTTTAACGATTTTGTAATATGTTACTGACATAATGAAAAACTACGTACGTATTTTTTCCTTTTTTCAAAATTCGTAATAGGTCAAAAGTTATAAGCCCCTCAAATCTCGGTTTTTTTGGTTCATAACTTGCTCGTAATAAACCGTCTGTATTTGAGAAACAAAGCAAAATTTCAAAAAAAGCAAAACGTACGTACGTAGACTATAATCTGCTAAAACGTTTGACACCAAAATTATAAGGTTTCGTTATAGTTTAGTAGGTGTAAATCGTTTTCCCCCAAAACGCAATTTTCAACGAAGAACATACCTACGAACACTCACGAGCTGCAGTGTTCTCTGTCGCACTGATGCCCGTGGGAAGAGCGCGCTTGAGACAGAATATGATTTTCTAAATACCTATTTCGCTGCGTACGCTGAGCTACACGATCCTCTTAATAATGAAAATATGGCTTAATAAAAATACAGCTCCCGGGAACCGTTGAATGTTGTTGACAGACTGAAATAATTTTTATAGTAATACTGTTGGTTGTAAAAGTTGTAATAATTATTGTTGTTTTATATTAAAAAGGGTTTCTAATTATAAGTTTATAAACAATCACTATTGTAAAAGTAACAATGTTAAGAAATATATTTGTTCCCGACTTTCCCACCGACTGCCAGCGAGGCTACGAATAGTGTATAGTTGTTTTGTATAGCTTGTGTATAGTTTGTATGTAAATAGTTAGATTAAGAGAAACACAATAAACGATTTCCCACGACGGTGCTTGCTTGCGGTGATTGGTCAATAGGATC
Organism: Nemapogon koenigi; assembly: GCA_963924495.1. Lineage (NCBI taxonomy): Eukaryota > Metazoa > Arthropoda > Insecta > Lepidoptera > Tineidae > Nemapogon > Nemapogon koenigi. The sequence goes on from OZ004656.1 coordinate 7,050,575, forward strand.
GCCTCCGCGCGCCCGGTTGACATAGGTCTAAGTGCGCGCACGCACCCCTATATAAGCGGGCGCGCGGAAAGGCACAATCGGGGTCAAGATCAAGAACACAGCACGCTAACCAGTCAACAACACCGAAGCAAGTACCCGACAGGAAGATTACCACAAAACGGCATCTTTCATTTCTTCCGAACCGGCATAGAAAAGTGTGGGCTGCGAAGGGGCTCACAATATGTGATATTAGTTAATTCCTCACTTATGTATCTCAAAAATACTCAAAGTGCCTTGTGACCTTCCTCGTCTTCTCATTTACTACATAATACTATGTGCCATATTTTTATGATATAATTTGTAATGATTAGTTTGCCTATTTGGGTAAAGGCTCCCTACTTGGGGGGGTCAAGTCTCCCACCCAGGCGGGAGATATTAGCCGAATGTCACTTTGGTAGAAATCTTTAATTACTCAATCTACATAATGCAAGCATGTTGTTTAAATAAACTCACTTTTCTAAGATTAATTTGAGATTTGCCATTTATTTTTGACAGATACAAGATGGCCGACATCCAAGGACGACATAGATGTAGTATGCTGGCGCTCTACTAGATTGAAATGTCGCGATGAGAACGAGACCAAAAAATAAATACATCAGTGTGCGTGACAAATGTGTCATTCTGTGGATTGTTCATCTTAGATGACTTACATCCAGGCACTGCACCAAACACAGCATTAACCATAATTAATCACGTCTATTAAACACTAAATTATACTTTAAAACAGGATATTTTACAAAAAATAAGCCAAATTACTACTGACGCTAGGCTGTTACAGTATTCAAAAAACTGTCTCGTCTATTTGTCTCGCTTTAAAGGTGCCCACCCATTCGTCCAATCACCGGCGCGCCGCCGTACGGTCCACCGAAATTGACCACAGATTCGTCCAATTCCTATAACAAATGGCCCGCTTAAATCTTATGGCGGCCGGAATGGGAAATTTTCGATTCGATGCCGGACCAATGTGTGGCCTACTCAACATGCGCGTATCTATGCGCTTTCTCTTTTGCATTGCCAATCTAGTAGAGCGCCCGAGCGACTATACTAAATCTATGGTCTTTAGTCTTTACAGATAGACAAATCAAATGTATATATTTGTTTACGTGTGATAATATTTAAATTAATTCTCAAATTGTCCTACTTGGGCTATGACCCAGTCTAATTCATATTGCAATTAGGGCAAGGTCTGTTTACTTACCTCATACTTAATGAGCTCAACATTAACACGTACATAATTACGAATCTACTGAACTAGTATTAAACATGGACCTATCATGTTTAGGAGCTGAGTATAAGTGAATCAAGTCGGGAAAAAAGTTTTCATGGTGTGGCGGCACATCGCGTCGCGTCGATAGATGTCGCACCGTTACTAACTCATTGAAACCTGTATCGCGCCATTGAAAATATTTAATAGATTGGCATATACGCAACTTTCCAACGATGTGCGTTGGGGAGTATTCCTTTTACTCATAGACGTTGGATTGTTGTATGTATTGCCATTTCTATATTGGTGACCCCGTATGAACACGCCTGTATTCCTGACCCCGCAATGCCCCGCATCCTACTTCCACTTCCCACTGACCAGACCGCCGGCCCGACATGACGACAGGTCATACATCACGACAGGTGATTCAGCCGCGATGCAGTCCACCACACAGTCCATCACTGCTGACAAAGCTAAAATGGATGTTGGTTTTTCATACTGTATCGACCTCTGGTCTGGGAAGGGAGTCATGTGGCGGCACATCGCGTCGCGTCGATAGATGTCGCACCGTTACTAACTCATTGAAACCTGTATCGCGCCATTGAAAATATTTAATAGATTGGCATATATGCAACTTTCCAACGATGTGCGTTGGGGAGTATTCCTTTTACTCATAGACGTTGGATTGTTGTATGTATTGCCATTTCTATAATGGCTTATGCCCTTCATGCTCAACCTGCGGCCCTTTTCAGTCTAGTAGAGTATTTTATAGATTACGGTACAAACATTATTTCACTCGCGCACTTTCATTGCTATCTCTTATAGCGCACACACAGAACACTATTTTACTCTTGAGCGCGACGGGACGGCCCGAAATGTCTTCGGCTTGTGGAAAATCCCTGGCACTTAGAAGTAACCTTACCACAGAACTTGCGGCATTGGAATTTGATAAATCTGATTGATTTTAAAAACCAATACAAAGAATTCTGGGTATTAGCATACCGGATACCTTTGAAACGCTCAAAAATTGCACACTAGACTTAGACGACATTTTGTGAGTAGCATTTATCAAAAATTGTGAATAGTTTGCCTCAGTGTCAAAAATTAATATAAACGCTTAGTTTCAAATGTTGTGTTTTATTGTAGTTTAATATACAATATCTTATTCCTATGTTATAGATACATTGTAGGCTAGCTAGATTATGCTGTCCAATCCGTCAGACATATAAGAAAATGATGTAGGAACGAATGTAGGGCCCTTGTATGGGATGCTACGTGCGTGGACACATTTAGCCTAGTCTCATCTCATGGAAACAGCAATCAAAGCGTGAGCTGCGGCGGAAATCGCAGAGTCTAACAAACGGCGCAAATATAGTTCAATTATTGAAAACTACAAATTTGTGCCATTTGGTGTAGAAACGGTCCGTGGGGTTCAAATGCCAAAAAAAATATTGAAGATGTATCCCCTCGACTGATCATCTCTTCTGGTGACAAGAGGGCTGGCTCCTTCCTCGCTCAACGAATCAGCATCGCGATTCAGCGGGGAAATGGAGCCAGTATTCCACGCGGACGTAGTTTATTTAGTTATTTTTAATCTTTAGATTTGATTAAAGATTCTAATTTAATTTAATAAAAAAAGGAACGAATTGTGTAAAATAAAATGATCTACAAAAAAGTCCGCGGTAGCATATATCGATAGCTAATAGATAAGTAAGCGTATTAGTAACAGAAGATATAAAAGTACCCTCACCTGCCCTTGAGGCTGGACGCTCTGGAATGTCTCACAGACGAGTCCCTGCTCTCGCGCTGTGCTTCGCGCAGTAGACGAATGTATTCATTCTCAGCCGCCAAACCGCTACCGCCGGAATTCAACTCCACCCACGACTCTGTAATTGAAAAAACACTTCATTTAATGTCTGCACAACATCTGTCCGTCAGAGATATAATTAAAAATGATGTAGGAAACTGTTCCTGACTTGTCCGCGAGCCGCGCGGTGGCAGCACCGGCGGGAGCGAGCGACGGGCGCGACAGTGACGTCATCAATACGGTTATGAAATTTTATTAATGTTCCTGACTTGTCCGCGAGCCGCGCGGTGGCAGCACCGGCGGGAGCGAGCGACGGGCGCGACAGTGACGTCATCAATACGGTTATGAAATTTTATTAATGTTCCTGACTTGTCCGCGAGCCGCGCGGTGGCAGCACCGGCGGGAGCGAGCGACGGGCGCGACAGTGACGTCATCAATACGGTTATGAAATTTTATTAATGTTCCTGACTTGTCCGCGAGCCGCGCGGTGGCAGCACCGGCGGGAGCGAGCGACGGGCGCGACAGTGACGTCATCAATACGGTTATGAAATTTTATTAATGTTCCTGACTTGTCCGCGAGCCGCGCGGTGGCAGCACCGGCGGGAGCGAGCGACGGGCGCGACAGTGACGTCATCAATACGGTTATGAAATTTTATTAATGTTCCTGACTTGTCCGCGAGCCGCGCGGTGGCAGCACCGGCGGGAGCGAGCGACGGGCGCGACAGTGACGTCATCAATACGGTTATGAAATTTTATTAATGTTCCTGACTTGTCCGCGAGCCGCGCGGTGGCAGCACCGGCGGGAGCGAGCGACGGGCGCGACAGTGACGTCATCAATACGGTTATGAAATTTTATTAATGTTCCTGACTTGTCCGCGAGCCGCGCGGTGGCAGCACCGGCGGGAGCGAGCGACGGGCGCGACAGTGACGTCATCAATACGGTTATGAAATTTTATTAATGTTCCTGACTTGTCCGCGAGCCGCGCGGTGGCAGCACCGGCGGGAGCGAGCGACGGGCGCGACTGTGACGTCATCAATACGGTTATGAAATTTTATTAATGTTCCTGACTTGTCCGCGAGCCGCGCGGTGGCAGCACCGGCGGGAGCGAGCGACGGGCGCGACTGTGACGTCATCAATACGGTTATGAAATTTTATTAATGTTCCTGACTTGTCCGCGAGCCGCGCGGTGGCAGCACCGGCGGGAGCGAGCGACGGGCGCGACTGTGACGTCATCAATACGGTTATGAAATTTTATTAATGTTCCTGACTTGTCCGCGAGCCGCGCGGTGGCAGCACCGGCGGGAGCGAGCGACGGGCGCGACTGTGACGTCATCAATACGGTTATGAAATTTTATTAATGTTCCTGACTTGTCCGCGAGCCGCGCGGTGGCAGCACCGGCGGGAGCGAGCGACGGGCGCGACTGTGACGTCATCAATACGGTTATGAAATTTTATTAATGTTCCTGACTTGTCCGCGAGCCGCGCGGTGGCAGCACCGGCGGGAGCGAGCGACGGGCGCGACTGTGACGTCATCAATACGGTTATGAAATTTTATTAATGTTCCTGACTTGTCCGCGAGCCGCGCGGTGGCAGCACCGGCGGGAGCGAGCGACGGGCGCGACTGTGACGTCATCAATACGGTTATGAAATTTTATTAATGTTCCTGACTTGTCCGCGAGCCGCGCGGTGGCAGCACCGGCGGGAGCGAGCGACGGGCGCGACTGTGACGTCATCAATACGGTTATGAAATTTTATTAATGTTCCTGACTTGTCCGCGAGCCGCGCGGTGGCAGCACCGGCGGGAGCGAGCGACGGGCGCGACTGTGACGTCATCAATACGGTTATGAAATTTTATTAATGTTCCTGACTTGTCCGCGAGCCGCGCGGTGGCAGCACCGGCGGGAGCGAGCGACGGGCGCGACTGTGACGTCATCAATACGGTTATGAAATTTTATTAATGTTCCTGACTTGTCCGCGAGCCGCGCGGTGGCAGCACCGGCGGGAGCGAGCGACGGGCGCGACTGTGACGTCATCAATACGGTTATGAAATTTTATTAATGTTCCTGACTTGTCCGCGAGCCGCGCGGTGGCAGCACCGGCGGGAGCGAGCGACGGGCGCGACTGTGACGTCATCAATACGGTTATGAAATTTTATTAATGTTCCTGACTTGTCCGCGAGCCGCGCGGTGGCAGCACCGGCGGGAGCGAGCGACGGGCGCGACAGTGACGTCATCAATACGGTTATGAAATTTTATTAATGTTCCTGACTTGTCCGCGAGCCGCGCGGTGGCAGCACCGGCGGGAGCGAGCGACGGGCGCGACTGTGACGTCATCAATACGGTTATGAAATTTTATTAATGTTCCTGACTTGTCCGCGAGCCGCGCGGTGGCAGCACCGGCGGGAGCGAGCGACGGGCGCGACAGTGACGTCATCAATACGGTTATGAAATTTTATTAATGTTCCTGACTTGTCCGCGAGCCGCGCGGTGGCAGCACCGGCGGGAGCGAGCGACGGGCGCGACAGTGACGTCATCAATACGGTTATGAAATTTTATTAATGTTCCTGACTTGTCCGCGAGCCGCGCGGTGGCAGCACCGGCGGGAGCGAGCGACGGGCGCGACTGTGACGTCATCAATACGGTTATGAAATTTTATTAATGTTCCTGACTTGTCCGCGAGCCGCGCGGTGGCAGCACCGGCGGGAGCGAGCGACGGGCGCGACAGTGACGTCATCAATACGGTTATGAAATTTTATTAATGTTCCTGACTTGTCCGCGAGCCGCGCGGTGGCAGCACCGGCGGGAGCGAGCGACGGGCGCGACAGTGACGTCATCAATACGGTTATGAAATTTTATTAATGTTCCTGACTTGTCCGCGAGCCGCGCGGTGGCAGCACCGGCGGGAGCGAGCGACGGGCGCGACAGTGACGTCATCAATACGGTTATGAAATTTTATTAATGTTCCTGACTTGTCCGCGAGCCGCGCGGTGGCAGCACCGGCGGGAGCGAGCGACGGGCGCGACAGTGACGTCATCAATACGGTTATGAAATTTTATTAATGTTCCTGACTTGTCCGCGAGCCGCGCGGTGGCAGCACCGGCGGGAGCGAGCGACGGGCGCGACAGTGACGTCATCAATACGGTTATGAAATTTTATTAATGTTCCTGACTTGTCCGCGAGCCGCGCGGTGGCAGCACCGGCGGGAGCGAGCGACGGGCGCGACAGTGACGTCATCAATACGGTTATGAAATTTTATTAATGTTCCTGACTTGTCCGCGAGCCGCGCGGTGGCAGCACCGGCGGGAGCGAGCGACGGGCGCGACAGTGACGTCATCAATACGGTTATGAAATTTTATTAATGTTCCTGACTTGTCCGCGAGCCGCGCGGTGGCAGCACCGGCGGGAGCGAGCGACGGGCGCGACAGTGACGTCATCAATACGGTTATGAAATTTTATTAATGTTCCTGACTTGTCCGCGAGCCGCGCGGTGGCAGCACCGGCGGGAGCGAGCGACGGGCGCGACAGTGACGTCATCAATACGGTTATGAAATTTTATTAATGTTCCTGACTTGTCCGCGAGCCGCGCGGTGGCAGCACCGGCGGGAGCGAGCGACGGGCGCGACAGTGACGTCATCAATACGGTTATGAAATTTTATTAATGTTCCTGACTTGTCCGCGAGCCGCGCGGTGGCAGCACCGGCGGGAGCGAGCGACGGGCGCGACAGTGACGTCATCAATACGGTTATGAAATTTTATTAATGTTCCTGACTTGTCCGCGAGCCGCGCGGTGGCAGCACCGGCGGGAGCGAGCGACGGGCGCGACAGTGACGTCATCAATACGGTTATGAAATTTTATTAATGTTCCTGACTTGTCCGCGAGCCGCGCGGTGGCAGCACCGGCGGGAGCGAGCGACGGGCGCGACAGTGACGTCATCAATACGGTTATGAAATTTTATTAATGTTCCTGACTTGTCCGCGAGCCGCGCGGTGGCAGCACCGGCGGGAGCGAGCGACGGGCGCGACAGTGACGTCATCAATACGGTTATGAAATTTTATTAATGTTCCTGACTTGTCCGCGAGCCGCGCGGTGGCAGCACCGGCGGGAGCGAGCGACGGGCGCGACAGTGACGTCATCAATACGGTTATGAAATTTTATTAATGTTCCTGACTTGTCCGCGAGCCGCGCGGTGGCAGCACCGGCGGGAGCGAGCGACGGGCGCGACTGTGACGTCATCAATACGGTTATGAAATTTTATTAATGTTCCTGACTTGTCCGCGAGCCGCGCGGTGGCAGCACCGGCGGGAGCGAGCGACGGGCGCGACAGTGACGTCATCAATACGGTTATGAAATTTTATTAATGTTCCTGACTTGTCCGCGAGCCGCGCGGTGGCAGCACCGGCGGGAGCGAGCGACGGGCGCGACAGTGACGTCATCAATACGGTTATGAAATTTTATTAATGTTCCTGACTTGTCCGCGAGCCGCGCGGTGGCAGCACCGGCGGGAGCGAGCGACGGGCGCGACAGTGACGTCATCAATACGGTTATGAAATTTTATTAATGTTCCTGACTTGTCCGCGAGCCGCGCGGTGGCAGCACCGGCGGGAGCGAGCGACGGGCGCGACAGTGACGTCATCAATACGGTTATGAAATTTTATTAATGTTCCTGACTTGTCCGCGAGCCGCGCGGTGGCAGCACCGGCGGGAGCGAGCGACGGGCGCGACAGTGACGTCATCAATACGGTTATGAAATTTTATTAATGTTCCTGACTTGTCCGCGAGCCGCGCGGTGGCAGCACCGGCGGGAGCGAGCGACGGGCGCGACAGTGACGTCATCAATACGGTTATGAAATTTTATTAATGTTCCTGACTTGTCCGCGAACCGCGCGGTGGCAGCACCGGCGGGAGCGAGCGACGGGCGCGACAGTGACGTCATCAATACGGTTATGAAATTTTATTAATGTTCCTGACTTGTCCGCGAGCCGCGCGGTGGCAGCACCGGCGGGAGCGAGCGACGGGCGCGACAGTGACGTCATCAATACGGTTATGAAATTTTATTAATGTTCCTGACTTGTCCGCGAGCCGCGCGGTGGCAGCACCGGCGGGAGCGAGCGACGGGCGCGACAGTGACGTCATCAATACGGTTATGAAATTTTATTAATGTTCCTGACTTGTCCGCGAGCCGCGCGGTGGCAGCACCGGCGGGAGCGAGCGACGGGCGCGACAGTGACGTCATCAATACGGTTATGAAATTTTATTAATGTTCCTGACTTGTCCGCGAGCCGCGCGGTGGCAGCACCGGCGGGAGCGAGCGACGGGCGCGACAGTGACGTCATCAATACGGTTATGAAATTTTATTAATGTTCCTGACTTGTCCGCGAGCCGCGCGGTGGCAGCACCGGCGGGAGCGAGCGACGGGCGCGACAGTGACGTCATCAATACGGTTATGAAATTTTATTAATGTTCCTGACTTGTCCGCGAGCCGCGCGGTGGCAGCACCGGCGGGAGCGAGCGACGGGCGCGACAGTGACGTCATCAATACGGTTATGAAATTTTATTAATGTTCCTGACTTGTCCGCGAGCCGCGCGGTGGCAGCACCGGCGGGAGCGAGCGACGGGCGCGACAGTGACGTCATCAATACGGTTATGAAATTTTATTAATGTTCCTGACTTGTCCGCGAGCCGCGCGGTGGCAGCACCGGCGGGAGCGAGCGACGGGCGCGACAGTGACGTCATCAATACGGTTATGAAATTTTATTAATGTTCCTGACTTGTCCGCGAACCGCGCGGTGGCAGCACCGGCGGGAGCGAGCGACGGGCGCGACAGTGACGTCATCAATACGGTTATGAAATTTTATTAATGTTCCTGACTTGTCCGCGAGCCGCGCGGTGGCAGCACCGGCGGGAGCGAGCGACGGGCGCGACAGTGACGTCATCAATACGGTTATGAAATTTTATTAATGTTCCTGACTTGTCCGCGAGCCGCGCGGTGGCAGCACCGGCGGGAGCGAGCGACGGGCGCGACAGTGACGTCATCAATACGGTTATGAAATTTTATTAATGTTCCTGACTTGTCCGCGAGCCGCGCGGTGGCAGCACCGGCGGGAGCGAGCGACGGGCGCGACAGTGACGTCATCAATACGGTTATGAAATTTTATTAATGTTCCTGACTTGTCCGCGAGCCGCGCGGTGGCAGCACCGGCGGGAGCGAGCGACGGGCGCGACAGTGACGTCATCAATACGGTTATGAAATTTTATTAATGTTCCTGACTTGTCCGCGAGCCGCGCGGTGGCAGCACCGGCGGGAGCGAGCGACGGGCGCGACAGTGACGTCATCAATACGGTTATGAAATTTTATTAATGTTCCTGACTTGTCCGCGAGCCGCGCGGTGGCAGCACCGGCGGGAGCGAGCGACGGGCGCGACTGTGACGTCATCAATACGGTTATGAAATTTTATTAATGTTCCTGACTTGTCCGCGAGCCGCGCGGTGGCAGCACCGGCGGGAGCGAGCGACGGGCGCGACAGTGACGTCATCAATACGGTTATGAAATTTTATTAATATGTGCATAATGTAGGGATAGGCACGGGGGCTATTTGTGACATATAGGCTATTAAGGTTTCAGCGTAGACATGAAAGTTTCATTAAAACGGTGAGCTCTGTCCACGACACGAGCTTACTGCGCCGTATTGGTCCTGGTAGAGGTCGAGAACGACCGATGAGAACAACTGTAAAGATTTCATCAAAGTACGAGAGTTTCATCAAATCTGTCCACGGCTTAACAGTTCGCTGCGCCGTGAAGATCCCGGCAGGAGGTCGATAACGACCTGCGATCGCCGGTATTTAACGCGAGAGGTCGAGAACGACTTATGATCAAATCTGTCCACGGCCCAACAGTTCGTTGCGCCGTGATGATCCCGGCAGGAGGTCGATAACGACCCGCGATCGCCGGGATTTAACCACGGGAGGTCGAGAACGACTTACGATCAAATCTGTCCACGGCCCAACAGTTCGTTGCGCCGTGATGATCCCGGCAGGAGGTCGATAACGACCCGCGATCGCCGGGATTTAACCACGGGAGGTCGAGAACGACTTACGATCAAATCTGTCCACGGCCCAACAGTTCGTTGCGCCGTGATGATCCCGGCAGGAGGTCGATAACGACTTGCGATCGCTGGGATTTAACCGCCGAATAGGTCGAGAACGACCTGGCGAGAGGTCGAGAACGACCGACACGATATCTGTGAAAGCTTCATTATCTCTGTAAAAACTTCCGAAATCTTCGAGTCTATTATATAGCGCGCAGAGATAGGTCTAAGTGTGCCAGAGAGCGCGCACCGACGAATCACGACAACGATCGCTGCGCGGCGACACGGAAGTAACGTACAGAGTTGCCGCCTGTACGTGAAATATGTCGGGCGGGATTGCTCCTAGCCGGGAGGTGTGGATCGGCAGGCCAGTAGAAGAACCACGATGATATTGGTTGGTCTGTCGCGGACGCGCGGCAGACTGGTTGTCGAGGTTGGCTCCAACTTCTCATAGCGATATCGTGCCCGACGGTTTTTCGGGGGTCGCACAATGGGCAACTAATACGAGGAAATTGAACGAGCGTGGTTACTGGCCTGGTCTGTTTCAGACAGATAAGTAATTGTCTTGATCTCTGGATCCATGCTGGCCCGGGAGGTTTGCTCTCCGTCCCGACAATACTGACGACCGAAATCGCCACGAGACTGCCGGAGTTTTTTTAACATCCAACCCGCGACCATACAGTTTATGAAGGGTGTCTGTCTGTTTACCCCTTTCTTACACTATATACGTGATACTACAAGCTCAAGGGTGTCTGTCTGTCAAACCCTTGTGGCGTTACACCGTGATATACTATGAGATGTCTGTCTGTTAAATCATTCAAACACGTCGCCGCGTGATATGAGCTACGGGAGTCTGTCTGTCTACCCCTCTAGATTCATATCACGTATTTGCTACAAAACATTTAATTTGTATGTATAACTTTGGGATCAAAGCGAGATGATAACTGGAAGTTATCCCTTAACTTTGACTTGTGCACGTGCGAGCGAGATGGCAACAACGGATTCACCCTCTCCCTCACACACTAGAGCACGATGAGTTTGCTGAATTTACTAACTGACTTTATGCGAACAACGGTCATTTTCGGAACCATTTTTCACTATCGAAATGACGTTTGGGGCGGATTATCCTGGAAACTAATTAACCACGCTTAATGATGTTTGTTGACAGGGATACATGACCAGCCCGGCTGATATTGGAAGTTTGTCTGAACGAGTTGAGATTCAGACTCGCCGGGTAAGCGGGATTAACTCCCCGACTTTGACCAAATTGGGCCGCTGATTCACGGTTTATCGAATGTCCTGAAAGAACGCTGAAACCTTTGCCTGTATACTAACCTGTAATCTGTTCTGGTCTGGGACCCTTATCGAATGCATATTGTGTCGTTTGCATACGACTATAGATATAAGAGTTATGGGGTATGAAAAGTCTGAACCATAAAACTTTTGCGAATTTGCCTGTTTTAATAAATGTTGAATATCTTGGTTTTTCACTGCTCCTGAAACCTGAAAATTGATATGTGGCCATTCTCGTGGTCCGCCCACAGAATGATGATAGTACTGAGCCCGCACGCTTACTAGAACTACCTGTAACCGTGAGCGGCAACTTTAAACCATTTTCCTGAAAAATCTACTGAAAATTCCTGAAATAGAGTAATCTTAGACTATTGCTGTCAACGAGTTCTGTATAACTAGATTTTTCCTATACTCTAGCTAACTAGATATAGACGGTAGCCAGCCTGAAACATTATGCACACGTTAGGCAGGTTTAGGGTACCTAGGTGGCGACCTAAGGTCCTGAAAATTACTATGTATCTAGATCTAACTACTCTTTATTGTATTTCAATTGTATTTATTGTGTATATGTTATAAATTTTGAGATATTCCAAATATTGTGAAAAATTGTAACTTATGTGATTTATGATGTAATTAACTGTAATTATGTAATTGTAAATATTATATGTGTTTCTTGGTGTTATCTTCACATATAATTAACTTACGAAACACCGGTAGAGTCATTAAAAGATATATAAAAATAAATAAATCGAGAGCTTGGCCGGAATCCGCACCCCTCCCTGCCGCACGGAAATTTTGGGATGAAACCAATAAAAAGCGAGCGCTACCGCCGATCGACACGGGAGTTCTGCCAGTACCGCCGCGCCGACCACACGTGCGCGCCGACGAGCCAACCCAGTCAAGCTCCGTCCAGCCCAGCTCGACCTCGACACCACCGAGCTCCTCGGTCCGCCACCACACCGAGAGTGCAGAGCTTTTTCTGTTCTTCTGTGTTCAACGAGTGTGTACGCCCTGTCCGCCACCAAACAGGGCACCGCCTCGACCGCCCGCCATCGCCGCCCTCACCTTCGTCGGCTGGCCCAGCCGCCGACGCCCGCCCAGCAGTTCCTGCCGGGAGAAGAAGAGGCAAATAGGGACCCTCGCAAACACCGCCCGGTACGGCGACGCGTTTCAGCACCCGTGTAAAAGTGCACAGTGTAGTGTAGTGACAGTGACAGACAGTGATTGTGCGCGTTAGTGTCGTGTGCAGCGAGCCCGTAGGGATCGAGCGTGCGCGTAAGTACACAACACACCACTACACAACCCTGTCCCTCCTCTAACCCTCTGAGGGGAGCCACGATGGCAGACCCTCAGAACTTCGAGGGAGTCATCTCCTACGAGATGCTCAATAATCTCATCCGCCAGCTAGCTCTGGTATTCAAGTTCCCCGCCAATCTGGCGGGAGACATAACGAGCAAGTTCCTTGCCGCCCAGGGCGGGTCAGGCCCTTCCCAGCCCGCCGTCGACTTAGCGAACTATGCTTCGCCTTATCCAGCGTCGCCAGCTGAGGCTCCAGCCCTCACCGCTCCCAAGAGGAGCGCCACCTTGGACGTCGTCGTTGACGAGTCCTCCTCCTCGCTGTCCGAGTCTGAGATGGACAACGAGGACTTCACTGAGGTCATTTCTAGGAAGACCCACAAGCGGCAGAGGAAGCAGCTTGCCGCCACCCCGTCCCCTCCCCCACGCCCCGCGGACGTCTTACCTGACGCTGCTCGTAGGTCGCCTTCCCCTCCCCCAGCCAAGCGGGCCACTCGACCCGCACAAGCTGCCTCCTCGTCACCAGTGCCGCCGTCGCCGGCTGTCAAGCCCCCACCGCCCGTTTTTCTTCGCAATAAGGCGAAGTGGGCGCACGTGAGGGCTGAATGCGCTCAGCGCAACATTCATTTCACAGGTGCGTGTGACTCACCACACGCCATCAAAATCCAGCCCGCGACTACGTCGGATTATAGGGCGCTTATCAACTTTTTCAACAACGGCAACATCCAGTACCATACGTACGCTCTTGCCGAGGATCGCCTCTTACGGGCCGTTTTACGCGGCATTCCCGTCGATCTCACGATCGAGGAGATCATTGGAGACCTTAAGTCCCAAGGGTTTCCAGTCCTGAACGTACACAGGATGTACGATCCGCGCAAGAACGCGCTACCCCTTGTCCTCGTGGCTCTCCAACCTTCCCAGGAGGGAAGAGCCATTTTTTCCTCCCTCCGCGCTGTGTGTGGGCTCATCATACGCAGGGTAGAGGCCCCCAATAAACGGGGTATCCCAGCCCAGTGCCATAGATGCCAGTTCTATGGCCATGCAGCTCGCAACTGCAGGGCAGACTTCAGATGCGTGAAGTGCCTCGAGCAGCACTCAACTGCCGAGTGCACACGCAATCGGGACACCGACGGTCCCCCCGCCTGTGTTCTCTGCGGAGAGTACGGGCATCCCGCGAACTATAGGGGTTGCGTCCGCGCTCCGCGGCGCACCAACCGCGCAGGCACCAGGGGAGGTGCCCCCCGCCCTCGTCCGGCCCCCCCCACCGTTGAGTCTTTCAAGCCGGCCCCCATCCCACTTATGTCGGCATGGGGGCGTGGCGCTCGTTGCCCCGCCCCAGCGTTGCCAGCAGCCGCCGTCGCATCGCCACTAATCGCGGCCTCGGCCGCACCCACTTACCCTATGTCTGTAAGGTCGCTAGCGGCCCGGCAGGCACCAGTGTCCACAACATCGGACCTGGAGTTCTTAAAGCACGAAGTGCAACTAATTCGTCAAGCCCAGCTCGCTAGGCAAACCAGTATCACTACGGTGGCGGACAAACTCCGCCAAGCGACCTCACTATTAGAAAAAGAGGCCATTCTGGCCAAATATCCAGAGATCGTTAAAGATCTATACTAACTCAACCTCAAAATGGATAAGTTCTCCCCCCGTATTAAACCCCGCGCAATCTCACTGGCGTCCTTCAACGCCAGCGGTCTAATAAACAACGCCACCGAACTTAGGTCATTCACATACAAACAAGACATTGACCTACTACTGGTTCAGGAAACGTTCCTGAAACCTAACGTTAGGAGCCCCGCGATCCCAAACTACAACATACTCCCGTAACGACCGACTACATGGTAGGCTAGGTGGTACAGCGATTTACTACCGTAAGTCGTTGCACTGCACCCCGGTAAACGCCCCCGCGACTCTCACTAATATCGAGGCGACCATCTGCCAAGTAGCAATGACAGGACACAGTACGCTGACGATAGCTTCCATATATCTCTCCCCGTCAAAATCTTTACTTCAGGAGGACCTCGAGGCGCTGTTTGCTCTTGGAGAAGCCGTAGTTCTCTTCGGCGACTTTAATAGCAGACACGCGTCTTGGGACCGTAACGGTAGGAATAACCATGGGACTCACTTATACAGACTACAAGACCAGCTAGACTACGCAGTTGTTGCCCCGTCTACCCCCACCCACTTCTCTCGTGTTAGCGTAGAACACAAACCTTCAGTTCTAGACCTCGCCGTTATCAAGGGCGTTTCCCTTAACGTGTTCTCGATCGAAACTCTCCACGAGCTAGATTCAGATCACAGACCTGTTGTAATGTGTCTGGGTGCCCCCGAGGTTCGGAGCGCGCCCCCCAGAACGATCACGGACTGGGGCCGCGTCACCGAGCTTCTGGAGCAAACAGACTCTCCAGCGCTAGCAAGCATCCCCGACCTGCTCACGACCATTGACGATGCAAACCTAGCAATCGACTCACTGACCAAGCACATCCAAAATTCAGTCATAGCTGCCACCAGAAAGGTTCACTCTGACGCCCACAGGTGGAAGCTCCCGGAAGATGTAAGGGAGCTAAAACGTCAGCGTAACGCGGCCACTCGCACCCACGATAGGTACCCCACCCTAGATAACAAAATAAAAATGCGTTCCCTTCAACGTAAATTCAAACTAGCCCTTCAGGAAATGCGTGACTCCAGCTGGGATAGCCTTCTGGAGACTATCAAGCCTAGCCACCGTGCGTTCTGGGACCTCTCTCGCAAACTTAAATTAGTTAAAACAGTTCAGTCGCCCCCCTTCGTCCGCTCGGACAATTCGCTTGCCACGGACGACAACGAAAAGTCCGAGTGTCTAGCCGATAGCTTAGAAGCCCAATGCTCTCCTAGCACTAACCCTGTACCGGCTAAACATCTAGCTGAAGTAATCAGGGTCGTCTCCTCTTTCTTAGCAATTCACGAACGTCTCAAAGTATTTGTTCATTCAAACAACATAATAATAAATGAACAATACGGCTTTCAGCCAGCTCACTCTTGCCCTCAGCAAGTCCACCGCCTAGTGGAATACATAGCTCCCTGTTTAGAGAAGCCCAGGACGAAGCCGTCCTGTGCCATCTTTTTTGACGTCGCCAAAGCCTTCGATAAGGTTTGGCACGACGGCCTAATTTATAAACTCAAGGCCATAGGCACCCCGGATAGACTTACTTTGCTCATCCAAAGCTACCTCTCAGAACGCACGTTTAGGTATAGGTTCAACGGCACTCGATCCACTAGTCGCCCCATCAGGGCCGGAGTTCCCCAAGGCTCCGTACTGTCACCACTTCTCTACGCCATCTATAGTAACGACATCCCGCGCCCCAAGAGAGCTCAGTTGTCCCTCTTCGCGGACGACACGGCAATCTTTTTCGGCTCTTCCAGCACCAAACTCATTCACCGCGAAATACAACACAGCATCGACAAGCTAGGCGAATGGTTCAGCAGGTGGGGGATTGAGGTGAATGTGAGTAAATCTGCAGCAATGCAATTCACTCACAGGCGCACTTTCACCCCCGACCCTGTTGAGACTTTCACCCTGTATGACAGACCTATCCCGTGGGCTCAGACAGTTAAATACCTTGGGGTAACCTTAGACCGTCGCCTCACGTTCAAACCCCACATCACGCGCGTCCTTCGCAACGCCAAACACTACGCTAGCCGCTTATACCCCCTAATAGGACCCAAAAGTAAGCTACATATTAGGCATAAAATCACCCTCTACAAAACTTGCATTAGACCAGCAATGACATACGCAAGCCCCGTGTTCGCACACGCGGACCCAAGGTACCTGCACAAGATGCAGGTCTTGCAAAATCGCGCCTTGAGGCGAGCGACCGGCGCACCGTACTACGTCCGGAACGCAAACCTTCATGTAGACTTAAAAATTGATCCACTCTCCAAGTGGATGAAGAACGCGTCAGAGCGATTCTTCAATAGGGCCCTCAGCCACTCCAACCCGTTAATTAAAAACTCAGCGACCTACGTCATTAAGTCATTTTGGAATAGACGTAGGCCTAAATCGGTCTTGAACGATAGGGACGACCAACTAACCACGGCCATTGACAAGCTCAAGGCCATTCAATCAATAACCTCGGGACCCACCAGGGTCCCACAACAACCCAAACCCAGCCCCACAAAACACCCACCCGCGAGCACAACACACAGCTTAGCCACACCACACACCTCACCCAGACAGCAGTCACAGACACAGACACAACCGGGCATCGCTGCGACCGTGGTCGGCCACACGTGGCGACAAGTCCTCCCACAGGTAAAACCCTTCAGGTTAACAGTTATCCCCAGGGTCAGGCCCGCGCCTGCCCTCAAATCCGACGACCTAAGCCGAGGGGGTTCCCTTCAGGGACCCCCCTAGGCGTCGTATTTTGTTTCTAACTCGGCTAGCGCTTCACGCAGCCTCCGCGTCAAACGAAGTTGTTAGGCACCCCCATGGAGCAAACAACATAGGTCATACACAAAAAAAAAAAAAAAAAAAACCGATCGACACAGTCCACTCACAGACGCGCCCGGAACCGGTACAAGCTCGAGATCTAAGAACAAACTCTGACGTTTTATTTGAAGCAACCTCCTTCACCACCGTAACCTTTGAGCGAATGACCATTCGACGTTAGAGCAGCCTCCGTGAATATCAGTGTGCGTCGACTCCGTCCAGAGCTATCGAAAGAAGACCCAGTCCCGCACAGAAACAATTGTATAGAATAAAATTATCTATTATATGACTGAAGTGAAAGGAACACATAAATGTATTGATCAAAGGAAATATTAAAAGTACACACAATCGCCGAGCATGTATGAAAGGTATGATGAATATAAAAGAAGCGAAAGAGGTATGTCAGGATCGTAATAACAAATGGCATTCGATTGTCTCTGCCTACCCCTGCTGGGATAAAAGGCGTGATGATTGATAGATAAATATTCCTTAGAGTGAAATGGGCGTACGAAGTCACGGGCAATTGTTACTTACCTATCTAATATATAAAATTTCTGTGTCACAAGTTAGTTGCCCTATACTCCTCCGAAACGGCTTGACCGATTTTTATGAATGCTTTTGTGTATATTCGGTAGGACCCACAATCGGTCGTAATCTATTTTTCATACCCCTAAGTGATAAGGGTAGGGGTAGGGGTAGAGGTAGGGGTCCGCTAGTTTACATATAAATATCAGTTTTAGGTCTTGAGCCAATCTCGACAACATCTTATATAACAAACACTTTCGGGAATCGAACCTGGTGCCCGCCAACCAAACCGCTAGGCTACTAAATCAAATTCAATGAATTCTCTATAGACAACACTATTATATAGATAGAATCAACAAGTTCGTTTTCCACGATCAGAATCGCCTACGCATCGCAACCATTGTTTCGTAATTGAAAACACAACCACACAGGAAGTGGGCGACAGACAAATAAAGCTGACGTTAAACTAGCACATGGCCGCGACACCGCCCCTACCGCGGACTTTTTTGTAGATCGTTTCATTCCACACAATTCGTTCCTACATCATTTTGTTATATCTCTGACGGATTAGACAGCATACGCCATGAAAACTCGCTGGGGCTAACTTTTCCCCCGACTTCATTAATTTATATTGTTAATTCTCAGCTCCTAAACATGATAAGTCCATGTTTAATACTCGTAAACCTTACCAGTGAATCAAACTATCTAATAAACTGAATAAACACACAGATAGATTTTTAGAATTTAATTTAGAATTTAGAATCTTTATTTTCTTAATATTTTTGGTGAGTTCAGAAACCGTGTTACTGGGACCCCAGGGTACCCAGCACTAGACCAAGTCTCCCTCTTTTAGCCTCCTGCATTTGTGAGGCTATACTTAACGAGTAGTCAGTCACGCAGCCCGATGATTCGCGAGATTAGACGAAGTTTCGTGGGCCAGGTGTAAATTAAACTAAGAGCACATTCCTATAAACAATTCCCGGGTTCAATGCCCACTCCTGTTAAAAATGCTAAGCGTCAATTTTCTTTAAAAACATGTGCTTACTAAAGAAGTGACACATCTAGGTACATTAAGAGCCCTATATCCATAATGTGTATGGGGATAAACTATTCCCAATTTCTCTGTAAATAATCCACCTGTGTCACTGTAATTTAGCATATAGTTACTTATTCAATATATCTAAGTGAAACAGCCGTTATTTATTCAATGGGTTTTATTCATCATCATCATCATCATCAACCTTTTAAGATCCACTGCTGGATCATGGTCTCCCCCCTCTAGTGCACCATTTTTAGTGGTGCTCATTGAGAGGAATTGCCATAGTCACCACGCTTGGCAGGCGGGTTGGTGACCAGACGCCGGCTTTACGTGCTCTCCGGAGCACGAGGAGTCGATTTAAGCACGTATTCTTAAAGAAAATTGGTGCTTAGCATTTTGGCAGGGGGTAGGATTCGAACCCGGGACCTCCGGTTTCAAGTCCACCGTTCTACCAATTAGGCTATCGACTACCTGGGTTTTATTATGACCAATTAAAAAAATCATAAAATAATTATTATTTTGAAACTATATAATAAAATTGAAAAACCAGAACGAGATAAAAAAAACGAGACAGAGCGGGATGGCGCTATACGAAACTTTCTCGACACGTTTCCCCCAAACGGCGTACTCTTCAGAAAGTTGTATGTATTTCGATTCCTTGATCTTGGGAATCGCGAAAAACTTAAAAAATATGATATTGGATGTGTAATCTTTGTATAGTAAGCAAAATAAAATCGCAAGTTCGAATTTCGAGCCAGAAGAGAGCGAATCCATTGTCTATGCCAGTGTTGTCGTTTGAAAATGTCGTGACATTCTTCGGTTGGTTTCGAGAGTTAAGGCCAATGTGTATTATCTTTACTGCTAAAAAAGTAGTTAAATTATATCTAATAAAAAGTGTTGATTACATAAAAGTTTTCTTATTTTGTACCCCTTTTTTTTAATGATCGATAAACAAATAATGTATCAAAACGTCCAAAATTTCACTAGTGTAGGTACATCAATATTGTATTCTCATCTACTCGAGCATTGCCTTCCATAAGTAAATCATTACCATCCAGTCCATTTTCATTTCCAGCCACGCCGTCATTACTTTCCTTATTCATACATTTCAAAAAATACAGGACAAAACGTGTAAAAATTTTCATTCTCTAAAAATTGACAGATCCGGACAAACCGAGAGAACGACCCAACAATATATGCTAAATTACTATACGGTGACATAGGTGGATTGTTTACAGAAAAATTGAGAATACTTTATCCCAAAAAAATATGGATATAGGAGCCTTAAGTGCAGCAACAGAGCTTGCCACCTGTTCTCTCTAGCATAGACAACTGTCAGAAAGCGTCCCTAGCCACACCGCAAGCTAAAAAGGCCGTAAAGATGCGAGTTGTTTGTTTCGTTATCGGGTCGCGTGTTTACCTGCGCGTGCACAATGCAAATTTTTATAAATCAAGATTATAAATTAAAAAAAAACTTAATTGTTAATTTAAACTACTTCACAGTCGCTAACTTTCCGCCCCGGATTCCCCTGTAGAAGGAATTCCGGGATAAAAAAGCTTGACTCGAAGGTCAAATATGATGGGTCCGCGGTCGTATATATGGTAACCCCACTGTTTGGATTTCGAGCACCTGCCGTAGAACTAGCATGACCGTATATTATTTGCCCCTTTATAGTATCAATGTCTTATTAATCACAGACTAATCACAACTATCACAGCGCGGACGGGATTAAACCGGATTCACCATCATGTCACGTGCATCGGTCGCCATGACATAACGTAGAACCCGTTCTACTGTATCGATGTCATTTTGACGTTTGACCGGGAAACCTTTGACATTTAAGTTGGATTCCACATCCGGTCATGGCGACATACGCACGCGTTTTCGTCGTGGCGTGATGTGGAATCCAGTTTAATCCTGTTCGCGCTGTGATGGTTGTGATTAATCAGTGATTAATAAGACATATCACGGTCGGCGGGATTATCTTAAATACCGATTTATCGGCTATAAACACTATAAAGGCTATAATACTTGACATTGGCAAATCACCGATGAACATTGGTGGAGCCATAATAAAAAAGAAGAAGAAGAAGACTTGTGTTTTAGTTTGAAGGTAGCATAAAATTAAAATCCTTCGCTCACTTGTGGTTTGAGAGGAGATCGTTGGTGCTGGTGATGGCTGATGGGCGGAGCACGCATGGGGTGCTCCACGAAGGTCTGCTTCTTTTGTTCCAAATACTGTTGGTTCAGTGGAAGGACCATGTGCTGGAGGTGGAAAAGTCCTGCTTGGATTTTTGCCAAATGCGACTCCGTAACGAACGCCTTTCGGTAAATCGTCCCATAGCGACCGACGAGAGAGAGTATTAGATATATTATTGACTATATAAATAACTAGCAATCCGCCCCCGGCTTCGCCCGTTGATCTTTACGAACAAAATAAAATATACCCTATACCTACCCCTACCTCTACCCCTACCCGTACCCCTACTTCTACTCCTACCCCCTACCCCTACAATCTACCACTACCTCTATTATCATCAATAGTTTTCGCAGCGCACGCGATGTAAGGAATTTCTTAGGTCATTTTTTTACACCTTGGGTTACATTATTGGAGTTTTAGTAAGGATCCCTAATTTTTTTTCGATTAGAATACAGCCTATGTCACTCAGGGTGAATGTAGCTTAAATTTCCAATGGTGAAAGAATTTTAGAAATAGGCAAAGTATTTTATAACGCTGGCTTCACGTGCCCTGCCAAGCCTGAGCGGATATTTAAATTTCATTGCACTTAAGTATTTGGTTTTTTTTAAATTTCAATTTTTTTTCTAACAATACATATTATAAAACCACTGAACGTATTTTGTTGCGGTTTTCACTATTATATAGATGGATTCACCGGGAAGGTTTACGAGTATTAAACATAGACCTATCATGTTTAGGAGCTGAGCATTAACAGTATTAGTGAATCAAGTCGCTTTTCATGGCGTATGCTGTCTGGTCAGAGATATAACAAAATGATGTAGGAAGAAACAATTATCTAAAAAAAAAATCACGGTAGCTTATATGTATCTCTAATAAATACCTAAGTAGTTAAGCGTATGAAGCTGGGGGTAGGTCGCTAGTATGTGTTAATTAATAAACACAATATGAACGTTGAGATGAGACCAAGTAGATACTATTATATCGATAAAAAACTAAGAAAAGTTTCGACTAAGAATTGAACCCGGGCCTTCAAGTCCAACACGCTATCAAACCATAACAACAACAACCAACCTGAATCCTCCACAGACATACACTTCGGTTCGAACATGTTTAAAAACAAATCACAATTTAAAACAAAAACTGTCACTTCACACCAGCTGACAAACAATAATAAGTTGGCAGCCTGACACACACGCTGGCGTCACTGCGGCCGAACGAAGACTGACGATTTGATTTCAAATTTAGAACGTCGCGTCGCCACTTTGTTGCTTGTAAACAAAGAGGCCGGTGCATGCAGTTTGTATACTCGCGCCGCGTCACGTAAACAAAAACCCATTTGAGGTTGAATCACGATACGAATGCGTACTTATTTTTTTCAAAGAGTAAATTATATTTCTGGACTTTGTAGGCAGAGGTACATTGTATCTATTATTAAGGATTATGACTTCGACTCATCTGCTTTTCCTCAACTATCTTCGCCCATCGGCTGCGGTGCTATGTCTGATGAGGGGCTGTGGCAATAGAGGTGTCCAAGATTTCCCTCTTTTTTTATTGCCGGATTTTTCATGCAAATTGTGGAGAGCCCATTGACACGTTTCTCCATACAATACAAGTGATGGAATTGAAGAATCCTCCTTAGGTGTACCTAGGGTATTCAAGGAATATTTCCTCAAATCTCTTGGCCCACCGGTTTAGACCATAGATGATAACGAAAGAAATCAATGCTGTTGAGATGAGATGAAAGGATATCAAACTGACGGGCACGATCCGCACGTAGATCTGTATCTTTTAGATTTTTGCTGCATGGGATGCCAAGGTGCTGGAGCGCCAAGGTCATCAGAACATTCTCCGTAATACAGTCGATAGAAGAGAAGACGCTAACAGAAGCTATATATGTTTCTGTGTAACTAAAAAGGTGCTTACGAATAAGAATCGAACACGACTTCTCCAGGTTTCCCCACATCATCACGCCTCCGTACCAAGGGCTCAAGGGCATTGCAGTCGAGTGAAAGCATAAAACACGTGTATATAAAGGCAAATGCACTGAAAATGGAAGACTGCCAAATGATGTTGGATGCTTCTCGTAAAGACGTGAACACATAGCGTGTTTTTATTCTCTCTTCGCAGCTCCCGAAACAGTGTTTTCAGTCCCAGGGTACCCAGCAGAAGACCAAGTCTCCATCTTTTAGCCGATGTTAATTGTGAAAAAATATCTAACGAGTGTTGAGGTATATTTAGATGGAAAAGCCTCTAAGTGTGGTTTGGCTCTACCACCGCGCGCTCATTGGTCAAATCAAATAGCGCGCACTTCCCCGGCTTCCTGTTACACACTTCCGTCCCTTTTCACGAAATCACTCCCACAGATTGCAGGAAAGCGAGAGGAAAGATGGTACATATAAAAAAAATAGCGTGTTATTATGCGGTTATACACAATTTGCGACAGGTTGGCCTACATTGGTCTACACTTGCCCAAGCACTAGAACGACTCTATGTTGATGGTTGATTGGCAGCCTGTTATTCTTATTCTATTATGGCTCCATCAATGTTAATCGATGATTTGGTAACAATAGCCGATTAATCGGTAGCTAAGACGTTACCGCCGACTGTGATATGTCCTATTAATCACAGACTAATTACAACCATCACAGCGCGGACGGGATTAAACCGGATTCGCCATCATGTCACGAGTACGACGGGGCGGGTGCGTTGTCTGCCATGACATGACGCAGAATCCCAGCATTACATTATTATAAAACAAAGACCTCACCACGTCTGTCTGTCTGTCTGTGACCGACTCACGCGAAAACTGCTGAACGGATTTTGATGCGGTTTTAGATAGATTGATTCACCGGGAAGGTTTACGAGTTATGGCATCGTTGTTCTTGAATACAAGGTGTTCGCATCCTATTTTTGAGGATTTTGAGAATTCCTCGTTACACCATTATGTTGGTGTGGAGTGTGAACGCAGCCTTCGCAAGGGTATTGGACGGCGGGAACTTGCAAACACATTTCAAGGTCATATTAGAAAACTAGATTCTATACAATACAGCGACCCGTACAGAATGGGTTTACAACAATTAGAATAGCTACACAAATACGCTTATAACTACTCATCTATTATAGATAGATATATGCTACCGCGGACTTTTTTGTAAATCGTTTTATTCTACACAATTCCTTCCTACATCATTTTGTTATATCTCTGACGGATCAGACAGCATACGCCATGAAAACATGCAGAAGCTAATTTTTTTCTCCGACTTGTTTTTAATTATAGGTCCATGTTCAATACTCGTAAAGCCTGGCTAAATATGGTAATTGTTACCAAAGACCGTATCACAGTGTGTACACAAAGTTGTTGATAAACCAATATCTCTGGGCTAATAATAGAGAGTCGGTACACGTCCGCTCCCGACCAAGGACAGAGGTCAAATGGTTACTTTGGTTACGTGCGCATGCGTACAATGACCGATTGTTGCTTTTTAAATTTACTTAGCACATATACAACCTTCTTGGTCTAGGCACAAGAGTAATTCTTTACTCTGTGGTCTAGGTACGCAAGGAGGTTAGTTGTCTGCGCGTATGTCCTGAGATGAAAATCCGACAACGATCCCGAAAACTTCGAAAACCCAGTGATTTTAGAACTGAACAGATTTTATTGCGGTTTTCACAATTAGATAAATTGATTCACCGAGAAGGTTTACGAGTATTAAACATGGCCCTATCATGTTTAGGGTTATAAAAAACCCATGGTCGGATGTAGGAATCGAACCCGCGACTTTTCAGGGGCGCCGGTGGTCGAGTGGGTAAGACGTCGGCTCGCAACTGATATTATTTTAGCCTCTTCTGTCTTATTCTGAGCGTTTTCAGAAGACAATCTCGGCTAAATAATAACTCGTTAGAGGCCAATATAATATATATTAGTTAGAGAAACAAAAAATAATATCCACTTTACCGACTCGCACGTTTTCTTCACCACACAAATAAATATCAGACGTGAAACGACGACGTAATTCCCAAACGCAATAACATGTTTGTTTGTTTGCGGGCTAAATATTATTTTGTCACAGCTTATCAATCAGCGGCTCCGTGCCAAGGTCGAAGGATTTGCGAGAGTTAAGGACCGTTCCTCTCAGTCATCTGTCAAAAATATGGCAAATCTCAGTTAGTCCTGGAAAGTTAAGTTTATTTATACAACGAGCATTTTGCTTTTGCGTTTTGAAAACTATGAAAATAATAACTATCAACGGTGTGGAATGGAAATGTTGTATAAATAAACTCAACTTTCCAGAATTAACTGAGATTTGCCATATTTTTCAGTTATAAACGCCCCGGAGCTGTTATTCCAATCATTACTTATGATTACTTGATTGATATGAACTACCGTCAAATATGGCAAGATATAATCTGTTGTTTTAGATATTAGGATTATAATTTGGCGAACTTGGTTTATCAATCCCTACAAAGTCCCCCGTCGCGTCTGTCTGTATGTCTGTCCTTTTCACGCAAAAACTACTGAACCAATTTTGTTACGGGTTTCACTATTAGATAGGTTGATTCACCGGGAAAGTTTACGAGCATTAAGCATGGACCTATCATGTTTCGGAGCTGAGCAATAACAATATTAGTGAATCAAGTCGCGGGAAAAAGTCTGCTCCACCGCGATTTCATGGCTTATGCTGCCTAATCGGTCAGAGATATAACAAAATTATGTAGGAAAGAATTGTATAGAATAAAATGACCTACAAAAAAGTCCGCGGCAGCACATATCTATCTCTAATAGTTATAAGCGTATTTGTGTAGGTATTAAAATTGTTGTCAACCCATATTATACCCGTGCGAAGCCTGGGGCCGGGTCGGTAGTGAAATATAGGCACTCTCAGTGATTTTTAGTTTATAGGCATTTTATTTATGGAAATGGATCTGTCTAAGATGTCCCTTGCCATCTAGTAATTAAAAAAAAAAGAAATATGAAATTAACGTTGCGACTCTACAAAAGACCTTGCGTTGTATATTGGGTGAGGTTAAGAACCTAGACGTCTGGGCTAGGTAGGTACCTACATAAACTTGTCTAAGTAATTTTATTGATTTTAGACTCCCGCCTTTATCCCACCGGGGTAGACAGAGATTGCTTCCTCCAGATTCATACATACATATATCTATCTATCATCACGCCTTTCATCCCAAGAGGGGTAGGCAGAGACAATCAAATGACATTTGTTACGATTCTGGCATACCTCTTTCGCTTCTTTTATATTCATCATACCTTTCATACATGCTCGATATGTTCAATAAAAGTACACCTAGGTTGTCCTCTGCCAGCATTTCCTTTCACTTCTGCCATATAAACCTTTTTAGTCAATCTTTCATCCTTCATTCTTTCAACGTGTCCAAAACCAGCGTAAACTACTTTTCTTCATTTTAGTCACAACATCATCTTTCATTCCGCATTCTTCTCTAATGACATCGTTCCGTACGCATATATGTGGTCAATACGCTTTATATCACACATTCTATGTAAAGACAATAGACATACATATACTCACGCCTGAATGCCACCGGGGTAGACAGAGACTAAGGACCTCCACATGCCACGACACGTTTGCTTCCTTATTTATATTCATACATTATAATACAAGGTAATGAAAGTTCTTTGAACTTGCCAATCAAGATATCAATATAAAATCAAGATAGGGCGTTTGTGAATTTTCCTTTGTTAAAAAAATCACTGCATTTGATTAAAAAGATGCTAGTATGTGAAGAATATAGAGGAAGTAAGTGAGGTGTGATGGAGGCCCTAGGCTCTGTCTACTCCGATGGGATGCAGGCGTGAGCATATGCCATTTTGTCCTCATCTACCATTAACCAATCAATTTGGCAACAGAATTAACATTACACAAGACAATCAACTAAACGACCGTTAATTGTGTTATCTTAAAGGTCGCATACCGCGTTGTTTTCTTTTTAATTTTGTTGTTTTTTAAAGATAGCAGAGAACATGACCCATCTTCATCAAATAGCAGTATTAGCCGCGAGATCAAGGAGGTGTTACACCTACAACCTTTTTGGTAAACCATAGACAAACTATTTCTATAGAGTTCAAAGAGGTGATACTTATCTACGTCGTGCCGACATGAAAAAGTACCCTATTATTATTGTATGGTGACCAGAGCCCATTTATGGATTTTTATGAGTGGACCGCCCCCGCTCCGTCCACTTGGACCCATTGGATGGCTCCATTGATGGATCCTAGTACACTTTTTCCTCCAACCTGAATCCATCATGTCAGAACCAATCACGTCGATGCGTTGCTGCGTCTTGGCGTGACAGAATATATTAGTTATGATTTAGTAATCTACCGACTATGGATTTGACCCGACTATATGGTCGACAGATCCCTTTAACAATTACTAATTCATTGACAATTTGAGATTGTTTAAAACCGGTTTTAATAAAAAAAGTCAGAACCATTTTATTTCCCCGATTCCTATACCATCACAAGTGCCGATTAGCCGGCCTCTTTCTAGACTATTCGGTAGCTCCCTAGTTAGGATTATAATTTTATAAGAAACATTACTATTTGATTTGTTTGATAAATTTTCGCCATTAGAAGGGAAAATAATGTTCAAAATCGCGTATCAAACATTAATTAGAGATATTAAACCGCGTAGTGTATCAACTAATTTGGACTATGCATCTCTGAACCCGTTCATTCCAGTCCGTTCATCCTCCACATGCACACGAACGAAGCCGCCAAAACAAGTAGTCAAGTCTGTAATAGAGTCACAGCGCGTATTCAAATAGGTCACATACCCTATAAAGAGATACATACCTAAAAATAGACCATACTAAACTATAGTTGGGCGCCAACTGTTTCACAATAAATGTAAACAAGAGTTTTATTTTTGTAAAAAAATAAATAAAAGCAACTTTATGGTACTTTATTTACAAACCTCAGATATATGGGGCCGGAGATAGATTTAGATAAAAATTATAAGAAAAGTATGCTTATGGGCATAAGAAGCTTAATTTATGCATTTTAACTACTTAAATAATAATAAATCCGAAAAACAACCGGGCACAACCTAAAAATATCAGCTGATCGACCAAAACCTTCACCATACTTTTCAGCGTTATCTACAGACGCTAACTTTGCGTTAAAGAAAGACGCTAATTGAAGACACCATGACATAACACTATCCATAGTTTTCTACAAGAAGTTTATACTTATCCTTGGTATCGTCAGAGTGATTGACAGTTTAGTTAGGTCACGTGGTTGTATTTCGGTCGATCCAATACATTTAAAGTTATCTATTCTACATTCTGTTCTATTCGCTTACTTGTACGTTATCTAAGCCCCTGTTGGGCTATGGTTTAAGTCGATCAGCTGATATTTTGAGGTAATGCCCGGTTGTTGTTGTTCAGTTTTTTTTATTATTTTAAGTACCTAGTTAAAATTCATAAATTATAATAATTCTGTTAATATTATGATTTAGCGTTCCGAGAGAATCGTACATTATCTAAGAAGGCTGTATATTTACATATAGAGACAACATCAAGAGCACAGACTATAGGTAATGCCAACAACGGAAAGTCAATCATTCAATTTACGATAATCGCGTCCTCTGGACCAATTTATATCTATTTTATTGTTAGTCAACGCCCTCTGGCTGTCTGTACTTGACATATCATCACGCCTTTTATCCCAAGAGGGGTAGGCGGAGACAATTGAATGCCATTTGTTACGATCCTGACATACCTCTTTCGCTTCTTTTATATTCATCATACCTTTCATACATGCTCGGCGATTGTGTGTACTTTTAATATTTTAGTCAATCTTAATTCTTTCAACGTGTCCAAAGCAGCGTAAACTACTTTTCTTCATTTTAGTCACAACATCATCTTTCACGTGTAACTAAATACTTATTCCTCCTCACTAGGGATCTAGGGTCAATTTGAATAGGTCATCATCATCATTTTTAGTGGTGCTCATTGAGAGGAATTGCCATAGTCACCACGCTTGGCAGGCGGGTTGGTGACCTTGGTTTGAGTAGTGCTAAAACAGAGTGCAAGCCGAGCGAGCGAAGCGAGCGTTCCGCGGCAGCGAACGGCGAAGCGCCAGAAACACATAACTAGGTACCTAAACAACCATCACTTGTTGATAACGGATATGATGCCTATATATATTATTTATAATAAGGAATATAATAAGATTTTGTATAATAAATATTTCGCAAATAAATTGGTAAAAAATATAGCAAATTAATCATTAGATAATTAAATGTTTTACCTTTTGATAATTTAGACATCTTGAAAATTATAGAAAACAATTTTAGATAAAACGAAAATTATAGCAAATATTAGATCATTTAATGTTATATATTTTGATAATAGTGATTTTGAAAATTACGGATATCGATTTTAGACAAAAGAAAAATTATAGCAAATAAATAATTATTGAATATAATTTTATATATTTTGATAATGGTGATTTTGAAATTTGATTACAGAAATCGATTTTAGGGTAAAAAAAATTATAGCAAATGAATAATTATAGAATTTAATTTTATATACTTTTTGATAATAGTCATTTTGAAAATTACAGAAATCAATTTTAGATTAATTTTATATTTTGCATACCTATATATTCTAAAATTATATCAAAACATTTTAGAGCTAATTAAGATTTAAGACCCATATAAAAGAAGCGAAAGAGGTGTTTCAGGGTCGTAACAAGTGGCATTCAATTGTCGCTGCCTACCCCTCTTGAGATAAAAGGCGCGATGTTACGACATATTTCTTTCTACCTGATTACATACAAAGAACATCTTACTTCCTCCTTTGGTGACAAATGATCAGTAGGACATGACTGATCATTATGTACCTAGTTATCTTTTATTGATATTATTTTATTGTTCCTTATCGCTTGAGAATGCATTTCACTGCGATTTCCTTTTTCATTGTATGACTCGGCATTTTATAGGTTGATTCACCGGGCAGGTTTACGTGTATTAAACATGGACCTATCATGTTTAGGAGCTGAGCATTAACAGTACAAGTGAATCAAGTCGGGAAAAAGTTAGCCCCAGCGAGTTTTCATGGCGTATGCTGTCTAATCCGTCAGAGATATAACAAAATGATGTAGGAAAGAATTTTGTAGAATGAAACGATCTACAAAAAAGTCCGCGGTAGCATACATCTATCTCTAATAGATGTATTGTATCCGTGCGAAGCCGGGGGCGAAATAGTTATAAATATTTAGTATGCATTAAATGAATACAACCTTGACTGCCTAAAAACAATCGGCTTTTGTCTGTATTGATTTTGTAACTCAAGAATTTTGGATGAATTAAATCCCACTAATATTATAAACGCGAAAGTTTGTATGGATGTGTGGATGTTTGTTAATCACGACAGAACGGCTGAACGAATCTGGATGAAATTTGGCACAGAGATAGATTATAGTCTGGAATAACACATAGGCTACTTTTTATCCCGGATTATTTGTTTTTCACGGGATCGACATGATTTTTTGCATAGCGGTAGTTTAGGAGTTCGAGAATGACATATACTACTTTTTATACCGCGATAGCGGGCGGGGGAGGGGCAAATTACAGCTACGGGATTATTTATTTTTGGATCTATTTCCACGCGGGTGAAACCGCGAACAGAAGTTTGTATGAAAATACAGTGAAATCTCTCTATAACTATCTCTTTAATGTTAATATTAGGTGAATTTCATTGAATTTTCATACTAACAAATTTTTGCCCGGCAATTTGCTCGGCATACTCGGGCCTGTCCTTGGCAGACCATTGCTACGGACCCATCGTTTTTGGCCTTTGAGAGAAAAGTGCCTACTGCAGTAGGTTTGTGAAGTGAATTTCATCTATTGTTTGTTGTTGTCTCTGTGTTTTTCTACTCACTCCTTTTTACACTCCAATATCTATTTCATTATAAACTTGCTTTTCGCCCCAGCTTCGCCCTAACATTTATCTCCTATTATCCCTCCTTAGGTGTGGATCAAAAAAAACTGCCTGTCTTCAAGCTTTCTCCTTATAAAATTTAATTAAAATCGGTTCAGTGGTTTAGCCGTGAAACATTAGTAGGGATTGTTTGGTCTCTTGATTGTCCTATAGAGTGTTTTCACTGTATTGGATCAACAATGTAAGCGCTTAAGAACGGCTGGACCGATTTCACTATTTTTTTTTAATATTCGCTATAGTCTGAATAAGGTTTTTAGGTAAAGAATAATTAAAAAAATTGCCCGGAAAATTCGGGAAAACTTAAAGTGCTTTTTTCTATGGAACTCAAGACTCAAGCGAAGTCGGGGCTGTATGTATGTAATAAATAAGGACATTAACATAGCTAATATAAAAAATACAATACTTTCAATTTTTTTGTTTTCACCATAGTCAAACTAGAGCTAGAGATAAGGTGCTTATTATGTAGTGGCTGATAACAAGTTTTTAGTGAAGGTCATAAATGTGTAACATGATAAAGCACCCAATGGTGGGGAAAATATTTATTATAAAAATATTCATGTATGAAACATCCATATGTGGAAAACTGAAAAATAAATACGTCCTTTTTCACCAAATAAATTTTTTTCAAGTCAATTTTCTAATGACCTAAGTCTGTTGTCTGTGTATGTTTTGAACGCGCTAATCGGGAACTAACAGTGCGATTAAAAAATATTTTTACGTTAGATACCTACTTAGACCGATTATTGAGGAAGTTTAGGCTATATAACATCACGCGACGACCTAAAGGAGCGGAGCCTACAACGTCAATCAATCAGAAATTTCCATGGGCGAATCCGGGCCGGAAAGTAGGTTGTATGCATAGATCTATGGTTGTATGATTATATGAAATTGACTATGCAATCTTTATAATCATCCATTACCATTAGGTACTAGTGCCTAATAGATTAAATATAAATTTCAACATATAGCATCATATCTATTTAGTTTTATGTAAACATCACGTATCCCAAATAAATTTGAGAAGTGCATATTAAATTAAAAACCGGTTAATTGCGCACAATTTATAAAATCAAGGTTGTGGATAATAAATAGAACGGCATCTCATGAATTACGCATTAGAAAGTATTTCGAAATCGGTACGCAATTTATTAAATTAATAACTGTAATTTACGAAGAATTGCTTTGCTGCTAATTAAATATTCTCGGAAACGTGCTAATAGTTCTCAGGACTCCATTGTTGTTTGTTTACAAAAAATAATATCACTTACCACTCAAATCGTCGAGCGTGTTCAGTTTTCTAGCAGTCATTTTCGATGGATTTCCCTGACAAATTCGCACTATATTCAAATAAATCCTAATTGGTTTTTATTAGCTATTTATTATTTAAATTAAAAACGCTTTTGAAAGCAAAACGCGTCAATTTACAAACAAAGAAGCAACGCGTTCAACTTTGTTGACGTCTTTTCTTTTGTATTGTTTACCAAAATATTTTAGTAGGTTTAACCTACAGAATTACGATGTGCCTGAAATATTTAAAAATAAAATGTGTTCATACAATATTACATACAAACTAGCGCCAATTAAAAATAAATAATGTCTATGAGAATTTAGTAGGGTTATAATAAAAGAGTATCGCATGTTTCGCATTGACCAATCATAATAGAGAACGTAATAAACATGGGTGTTCCTAAAATTTCATTGGTTCTTTATATTTGTAAACAGAACTCGGTGTTGCCAGCATTTACAAAGGTCATTGCACGGCATAGCAATATTTAATTAAATTTTAATCTATTAACGCAATAATCTACCTACTTAAAATACGCTAAATATTTATATCTTGGACATAATACAACGGCAAATCACGGCTCACCCATAAAATTATTTTGAATTTTACGTACAATGTGATTTTAAATAAAAAAAATCTTATCTATGAACAGTATTGCCTGCAATGTAACATTACCTATATTGTGGGTAAAATACTGAGCTAAGGGGTTAACACTATCTTTTTATTTTCATAAATAGTTATTGTCGGCATTTTGCAAGTAACCCTTTTCTTTCATTTCCTCGTAAAAGAGGTGATCCATTGGCGAGTTGATCCACAGTGGATAAAGAAAAAAAAATCAAAACAGTCAATGAATCACTCTTTCCCGCGGTATTAAAACTGATTTTGCAATGAGAATTGACACGGAGATGGGCAAAGAGGGAAACTTTATCGCCGTTTTCCCGCCAAGTGAATCACTACCTGTAGTGTAGTACAAGTAACTGCAAGTACTCAATAACGCTTCCATGCTCTTTATATAATTTTAAAGTCATACATTCTTGGCACCGATAATACACCAAGAAAAGAAAATTAAGGCGAACAGAATCAATCTATCTAACATTGCAAACAGTAGGTAACAAAATCGATCCAATAGTTCTTGAGCCTCTTTGCGACACACAGACTAACATTGATTTTAGTACATATAGATACAGATGTATTCTCAATGCCTTCTCGATAGCATTTACTGGATAATTTTTACATCATAACTTAAATGTATAGTAATAAATAAGTAATATATTTAAAAACTATATATACAAATTATAAAAAGAATAGCTCTTCCAGAACCCCTCACTGTGGCATGGTTCCCAAAACACTGGCTGCGTTACCTCGCTGAATTGTTTTTTAAACTGTTCCTTTGAGCGAGGTAAGAACCAGCCTGTAGGTCACCCGAGGCGTGGACTAGTCTTGTACCTAAATTTTTCAAGAATATTTTCATTTCGGTAGACCATGGACCCATTGTTTCCACTGCAAGCGCCGAAAATAAGTAATTTGTTATAATATTTGAATATTTTCGGCGCTTGAGCATTTCAGCATGTTCTGCCACCGCACCCGCTTTTAATTTTGTATACTGTATGTGAGATGCTGCCAGTGTAGCAACACAGGTAGCGTCCCACACCAATTTTTTTCCTAAATGCCACTGGATAATTTTATTATGTATTTACATACCTCTTTGAATAGAAATAAATATTTTTTTGGAAAAGTGGAATATATTATTTATTAGCTGGTAACACTGGCATTATGAAATGCAATGACATGTACCAAATTTCTACTTTGTCTTTGGTCATTGAATGAAACTTGCGAAAGTGCACTTGTTGATATTTATTTATTTCAGATTTTGAATAAAAACTAACTTATATGGACGAATTTATTATAAACATGGAGGAACAAAAATCCCCATTACCTTCTGAAGCATCAGAAACAAGCAGTTCACGGTAATTCATAAAAGTTTTTATTAATAAAAATAAGTCGTATTTGCAACTGACAGCTGATCGGAAGGCGGTAAAAGTTGAATGGCGCGAAAAACATTTCTCTTATTTAACAATTATTACTTAAAATCCTTTTGAAAAGGTTTAATTTTATTATAAATTATTGTTTTATTTTAGGAAACGAAGATTATCAAATATGCAGAACGTCTGGAGTTTCAGTAAACAGACTGATAGAGAGGTATATCACATGCTCTTTTAATTTCTGAATACATTATCTTACATAATAATGAAAGAATTAGTCTAATTACATTAGATTAGACATCTCTTAAGGCAATGTGTTTTCAAAACTCAAAATACTTTCCCTAAAAAATTTCATTGGCATCAGGCAAAAACTACTGAACGGACTTTGTTGCGGTTATCACTATTAGGTTCATTCACCAGGAAGATATACGAGGATTAAACATGGACCTATTATGTTTAGGAGCTGAGCATTAATAGCATAAGGGGACATCTATTAATTACGGGGGTGTCCCACTAAATGTCACTCAATCTTTAATGAAAAATTGCTCACGTAATTAATGGATGCCCCCCTAAGTGAATCAAGTCAGGGAAAAATTTAGCCACTGCTAGTTTTCACGTATGCTATCTATTCTGTTGATATAACAAAATGATGTAGGAAAGAATTGTGTACCTACAATAAAATAAAAAGTTGCAGTATCATACCTATATCTTCTCTAATAAATATGTAACATACTATATTTTTACTATAATTTAATTACACCAATTACATTAAAAAAAAAAGGTGTTATGACTAAAATGAAGAAAAGTAGTTTACTCAGAGGTCGACCTAGATGTACTTTTATTGAACATATAAAAAATGTATTGATCGACGGCAATATTAAAAGTACACACAATCGCCGAGCATGTATGAAAGGTATTATGAACATAAAAGAAGTGAAAGAGGTATGTCAGGATCGTAGCAAATGGTATTTGATTGTCTCTGCCTACCCCTCTTGGGATAAAAGGTGTGATGATAGATAGATAATTAAACTAATATTCTTCATCTTTTATTATGTCTCCACCAATTTTGATCGGTGATTTGCCAATGTCAAGTATTATAGCCTTTATAGTGTTTATAGCTGATTAATCAGTATTTAAGATAATCCCTTATCCTTATTCTAAAGTCTAATATAAGTTCTGTTACAGATATTACAAGAGATGGGTGTGAGTATTTTGGTACAAGATGAAGAAGGATCATCGGACAATGATAGTAATCAGGTATTGCATTTTACAGCTCCCAGGAACCGTTACCGGCATCAGGGTACCCAGTGGAAGACAAAGTCTTCCTCACTTAGCTGATGATTTTTTGAGGCTATACCTATTATTATTATTTGGGGTTAGGGCTATTTCAGTCTTATACAGAGCTGTATCACTGCAGCAAAAATAGGCTTGTGATCTCCCTTTTTTTTCCTTGTCAAATTTCACTGCAGATACCTATTCCCTTTAGGAATTTCAGCAGGCGTTTATACCTAACCTATACCTAACTCTGTTGAAAGAAAGAAAGAAAGAAAGAAAGATATTTATTTGCAGAAAGCCTAGGGACTTTCACCAGATTCCTGGTATGCAAAATACAGTAAGTGGCACATTATTACTTCCATATTACATGACACCAATACATTATTATATTCTAAAGCACAAGTATAAACAACATATTATATTCTAATCTACGAGTAAGGAAATTCTAATATTTATTTGTCAAGTATTCTTTTACAGTGTAGAAACAATGTCCCACCAGCCATTTACGTTATTATTTGTTCAATATTTTTAATGTCCTTTGGCAGTTTATTATAAAGCGCGATTCCCATACAGTTCCTTGACACCTTCGCCGTTTTGAATAATGGGAGAATCAAGTCGTTCTTGTATCTTGAATTAAATAAACAGATGTCACCCTTCTTTTGGAAAAACAGTGGGCTCCGTTTCACAAATATGCACATTTCGAAAATATATAAACTGGAAAGAGTCAACAAATTTAAGTTCTGGAATAGCGGTTTGCATGATACCAATGGTCCAACACCACATATAGCTCGTATACACTTTTTTTGTACAATAAAAACACGATTTATGTTCACGGCATTACCCCACAAAATTAAGCCATATCTTATAGTAGAGCAACATATCCGTGATATGCATGGAGGGCTGTTTTTTTATCAGTTGAGGTATATAGATGGAAAAGCCGATTTGTTATATTTGTATTTTTTATTAAAAAAAACCCATTGATACATGGTCGTATGTGGATTACTGTTTCAGTCAAAATCAACACTAAAACGCAAGCGTGGCATAGAGAATGTGAACCCAAACATAAATAGCGCATCGCCATCTCCGAGGAAGTTTAAATGCAGCCCGAACAAACGGTCCAGTCCAAGCCCTGGGCCTTCCAAAGTTAGGAGCCCTGACAAACCTGGTAAGTTAACTGACTGCTAGAACTACTAAATGGATTTGGACTGACTCGTATGGCGTGACGCAAAACTGCTCTCTACTCTCTTGTGTGTGCGTGGCACGTATACTATGTGTACTGCGTGTGCCTATATTCGACTACAGTATACTCGACGCGTTAATCGGCTGGCCGTTTCGTGACGGTCACCGTTTTTTAATCAAGTATGATATGAATGAACTGATCCGACTGCCGATGGATTGGACGGGCGACGAGTTCTGGTTCTGGTCCTGGTTATCAAGCTCGGTCTCCGCAACTCGACGTCTTAGCGCCTATTTTGCGTGAGGCGGGAATGTAGTTACTCCTGCCATCCCAGCTCATCCGGGAAGCCGATCAGCCCCTTGATGTTGCCACATGAGGCACCGAGATGAGCAGCCCTGTATTCTGTCAAACCTACACACTCCAGAAGGATGTGGGTGACCGTTTCTTCAGTCTCCGTACATGCTCTGCTCTGGTGTTTATTAAAGGGGCCTGGGCGACGATAGGCCATCTGACACGATGGTTCCCAAGGCCCGTCATGTGACAGACAGATGGACGGATAGCGGATGCGTTAAAGAGTTATGTTGTCTCCCTTTGGGTTTGGAACCCTAAAAAGCATACCCTATATTTACTTTACATGCCGAATTCTTAATAAGAACATGTAAAAACGTTTTATTTTTATTACTAACTGAAAATTTCATCCCCTGATAAGGAATTATACTATTTTTATATCATGTAAAAATACAATTTCAGACCGTCCCGAGCTGTCAGAGTTGACAACAGTGGAGCACACCTCTGTAAATGATGAGGAGACTCCTGTACCACAACATCCAGTCACCGGATATATGACTTCGAGCCAGAATAGTGATCCTTGTGTGAGTATGGTCACAGTATGTATATCCAGAAATGCCAGAGTTATTTATACACAATCTGTCACCCCGGGCCCATACCACAGATGACAGAAAGGTATATTCGAAAAGACATTTAAATAAATGGAGACTCTTGATGCAACACAATAAAGAGCAATTTAGCTCGCATAGTGCTGTTTGCCTAAAATTATATACACCTACAAGACGTTTGTCTTTCTATCATTATATATAACACTTTCTGGCCCCGGCTTCGACGGTTCATATATTCGAACAATTATAGCCTATGTCACTCAGGGATATCATAGCTTTATATTAGTGAAATATTTTTTAGAATTGGTTCAGTAATTTTGGAGTTTATTCATTACAGACAAAAATACAAAATATCAAATTTTACCTCTTTATAATATTAATGTAGATTTACTTACCAGTTATGTATATATTGTATGTATAATTGTGTATGTACTAATCATCTCATATATGTACTATTAAGAATTATATGCTATTCTATTACATACAATTATTATCCTTTAAACAAGGACATTTAAAATATACCTAACCTTAAGTAAATAGGCATATACTAATATCTCTATGTATTCTTAGTATGAATCCTGTCTATGAAACTGAATAGAAGTGTTTTAGGTGTTTAGAATTTGTAGGCGAACGCCGCGCGTGAATACACGCACGTGCACTCCGGGCGACGCGCGTGAACCTACTGTATGGCGGCCCGCAGATGTACTTGTAGCTTCGTACCTAAACTATGGTCCCCTAATGATCAAAATCGGTTCAGTGGTTTAGCCGTAAAAGCCTAACAGACAGACATTTGAAATTTAAATACATTCAAACATAGATCTATCGGGACAAAAAATTCTAATTAGATCCATTTTAAATAAACACAGATCTAATGAGAAAAAAAATTCTCCCTAGATCCATCATGGATCTGGCGAAAGGATCTACTGAGAATGACCATAGTAACTTTCACATTTATAATATTAGTATGGATGGTATCCTCTCAAATGCTCTAAAATAAAATATATAATTTCAGAAGCTATAATTTTAGTTGCTATAAATATTCATTTTCTATAAATTTAGGTCCTGTAATTTTAAAAATCTATAAATTTGTTTGATATATTTTTTTAAATCTATAATATTAATTTCTATAACGTATTGTTTTCTATAATTGCAGTTGCCATAATTTTCAAAATCTATAATTTCAAGTCCTATAATTTTTATAATGTCTATTTTCAATTGCACTAATGGCTACTTTTCTATAATTGCTGTTACTATAATTTTGAAAATATATAATCTCAAGTCTTATAATTTTTAAAATCTCTAATTTCAGTTGCACTAATGGTTACTTTTCTATAATTGCAGTTATTATAATTTTCTAAATATATAAATTCAATTTCTATAAATTTATTAATCTATAATATCATTTGCTCTAATGGATTGTTAAAATAAGTGTACTCACTATATTTTTAAACGTATAACTTCATTCTATTTACATTTACAAATATATAATCATAAAAAATAAATTTCTATAATGTAATCAATTTAAATAAGTACTATTATTAAAATTTACAGTAGATTTTGTTAATGTCTGTTGCAGTAATTTTCGATTCCTATTCCCCTAATTTGTAAATAAAAATAGGTTAGCGAGGAGCGAAGCGACGAGCGTGGTTCGAATAGTGCTAAAACAGAGCGCGAGACGAGCGAGCGAAGCGAGCGTTCCGCGGCAGCGGACGGCGAAGCGCCAGAAACTCATAAATACCTAAACAACCATCACTTGTTGATAACGGATATGATACCTATATATATATTATTTATAATAAGAAAGGAAGATTTTTATATATTAATAAATATTTCGCAAATAAACTGGAAAAATATAGCAAATTAATCATTAGATAATTAAATGTTGTACCTTTTGATATTTTAGACATCTTGAAAATTATAGAAAACAATTTTAGATAAAACGAAGATTATAGCAAATTATAAATTAGATCATTTAATGTTATATATTTTGATAATAGTGATTTTGAAAATTACGGATATCGATTTTAGACAAAAGAAAAATTATAGCAAATAAATATTTATTGAATGTAATTTTATATATTTTGATAATAGTGATTTTGAAAATTACAGAAATCTATTTTAGGGTAAAAAAAAATTATAGCAAATGAATAATTATAGAATTTAATTTTATGTATTTTGATAATAGTGATTTTGAAAATTACAGAAATCGATTTTAGACAAAAGAAAAATTATAGCAAATGAATAATTATAGAATGTAATTTTATATCTTATGTACCTATATATTCTAAAATTATATCAAAACATTTTAGAGATAATGTAGGAGACCCGTATTCTATATCTACATATCTCTAATACCTATTTCCATTTGTTTTTTAGGTTACGCCTAGGAGATATTTGGAGGCTGTCAACACGTCGTTTGTGGGTAGGTATCTTTCTCATATCCCGCCAGATGTGAAACATCAAAATTGATACTCGTACTCCTAAATTACCTTGGAAACCAGTTTTTTCCTTCACTGATCGCATTACAGCTCTCGCGAAACCGTCTTACGGTTCCAGGGTACAGCGGAAGACCAAGTCTCCCTCTTTTAGGCGATGGTATTTGTGAGGCTATACCTAACGAGTGGCCAGTTCTGTTGAGGTATATTTAGATGGAAAATGTCTCTAACCCCCAGTTTCTGAAAAATCGATCAACAGTAAATCTACAATCAGTAAACATGACAATTGTCAAATACGTGAAAATCTATGGATTTTGACAGTTGTCAATTAACTAATCTTTGATTAACTTTGACAAGGCTTTCAGAAACTGACCCTAAGTGTGGTTTGTC
Source organism: Nemapogon koenigi (assembly GCA_963924495.1). NCBI lineage: Eukaryota > Metazoa > Arthropoda > Insecta > Lepidoptera > Tineidae > Nemapogon > Nemapogon koenigi. Next base: position 7,090,957 of record OZ004656.1, read on the forward strand.
GGATTATGTACATAAGTTCTTAAATAAAAAGCCCATTGGTACATGGCCGAGATCCGGGGTCGAAACCGTGGTCTGCCTAGTTTATACCAGGCGTCTTAACCACTCGGCCACCAACGCACCTACTACACCCTATACAAGGAAATACAACGCAAAAACTACTAACGGATTTTGTTGCGGTTTTCACGATTAAATAGCTTGATTCAAGAGTAACGTTTACGAGTATTAAACATGGACCTATTATGTTTAGGAGCTGAGCATTGACGGATTGTTTTTTTTTCAGTATCGTCGCCTGAAGAAGACGCCATTATTCAGAAGAAGTTTCACTACAACCCGACGGGGCCTGACGCTTTCTCGGCACTGTCTGATGAGATGATGCTCAGCATATTCCAATGGTTACCCAAGAAGGCGTTGGTCGAGTGTATGGCGGTGTGCAAGAGGTGAGGGTCAAAATACTACCCATTTTCAAGAACAAATGATTAGTAAGGTAGTCGATAGCCTAATTGGTAGGACTGTGGACTTGAAACCGGAGGAGGTCTCGGGTTGGAGTCCTACTCGCGGCTAAAATGCTAAGCACTAATTTTCTTTAAGAATATGTGCTTAAATCGACTCCTCGTGCTTCGGAGGGCACGTAAAGTCGGCATCCGGTCACCAACCCGCCTTCCAAGCGTGGTGACTATGGCAATTCCTCTCAATGATCTTAAAAAGGTTGACGATGATGATGATGAACAAAAGATTTGGGATAAAAAATTGCTTATGTCACTCTCTTTACGATGGTCTGATTTGTGAGACAAGGACAAATAAATAAACACAATTTCTCATTTATTTATTCTCTATCTGTCTACACTAGTAATAAAGCTGAAGCAAAAAGTGTGTTTGACGATTTTGTACATTTTTTCGCTACTGGGATCGACGTTTAAACTTAATATGTTATTTGTATTGTTATTAACTCTACCCGACTATAAGAACTTGACTACAAGTAAGGCAACCCCTAAAGAAAAAATAACTGCAAGAATTTGTTAGAAATAATAACACTGGATAAAGATTTAAATGAAGAACTTTTATTAAACTAAATTGAATTACAATATATTAGGAACAAATTACACAATTAAATGTTAACGAAACTACGAATTTGAATTTACGAATGAATGTCTCGAGGAAATAGAGAGCTACCAAAAGCGTGACGTGAACTGTCAGCGCTACGGCGGCTGTGTACTACAGCGAGAATAAGTTACACCTCTCCCAATAAAGTTGATTGCGGGTGGAATGAAATTATACAGGTTCCGTTTTCCCCATTTGGCTACAGAACCTTAAAAACGTTGCTTCGTTTCCATTGTGCGTCCATTGAATGTATTTTTTTTAAATTTGCAGATGGCACAGAGTGGCCAGCGACGAGAACTTCTGGCAGCGTATGGAGCTTGGTAATAAGCTGTTAACTAAAAACGCATTAGGAAAGATACTGGCTAGAAAACCCGTTATTATTAGGTTGGCCGGTTCTGATGTAAGTAAATATTGCTAAATAATATTTTAAATAGAAAAAGTGCGTCGGTGGCCCAGTGGTTAAGACGTCTGGTGTTAACTAGGCGGATCCCGGGATCAATTGGGGTACCTACCTACATAATCCGACAAACCACGCTAAATATGCCTCAACAGAACTGGCCACTCGTTAGGTATAGCCTCACAAATACCATCGGCTAAAAGAGGGAGACTTGGTCTTCCGCTGGGTACCCTGGGATCGTAACACGGTTTCGGGAGATGCAAGGAAACTCATGAAGAAATAAAATTACAGTTTGACAGTTTTTTTTTGTATTGCCATAATGCGACAATCAAATTTTATACATTTAGCAATAATTTAACCACAGCTTATTTATTAATATCGTTTTGTGTACAATTTCCTCAAGTTAGTTTAGTGAGGGTTTGAAATTACACCTCTCAATTAGAGAAAAATATGGAGTGAAAGATGAAGAATTAATTAAAATGAAGAAAAGTAGTTTACGCTGGTTTGGACACGTTGAAAGAATGACTAAAAGGGTTTATATGGCTGAAGTGAAAGGAAATGCTGGCAGAGGACGACCTAGGTGTACTTTTATGGAACATATAAAATATGTATTGATCGATGGAAATATTATAAACAAGCTTCTGTCCGCGGTTTCACCCGCGTGGAAATAGATCCAAAAAGAAATAATCCCGTGGCTGTCGTGGTATAAAAAGTAGTATATGTCATTCTCTGACCCCTAAACTACCACTATGCAAAAAATCATCTCGATCCCGTAAAAAACCAAAATCAAATATATCCCACGGGAACCATACATTTTTCTGGGATAAAAAGTAGCCTATGTGCTATTCCATCTATCTCTCTGCTAATTCAGATCCGTTAAGCCGTTCTGGCGTGATTGAGTAACAAACATACATCCATACAAACTTTCGCGTTTATAATATTGGCGAGATACACAATCGCCGAGCATGTATGAAAGGTATGATGAATATAAAAAAAGCGAAAGAGGTGTGTCAGGATCATAACAAATGGCAGTCGATTGTCTCTGCCTACTATATGTAGTAAATATTTTTTTCAGATCGGCGAATGGACTAATATACCGTCAACAGTAACGGAAACAAGAATACAGTATTTGGACCTTAGTATGTGCACAATAGATATTAAGACCCTTAACGGTCTCATTGTCAGATGCCCGCTATTACACAAATTGAGTTTGGAATTTGTGGCTCTAGATGACACTACGTGTGAGCTTATAGGTGAGATATCTAATCTAATGTATAAATTCCCGTGTCACAAGTTAGTTGCCATACTCCTCCGAAACGGCTTGACCGATTTTTATGAATTTCTTTTGTGTATATTCGGTAGGGCCTACGATCTATTTTTCATACCCCTAAGTGATAAGGGTAGGGTAGAGGTAGGAGTAGTGCAGGCAAGCCAACGTCTGTCGGGTCCGCTAGTATATAATAAATATAGATTCCACGTCACGTCTTGGTGGATAGCGCGCGCGCTTTCGGAGGCGTGATTGGGAATTCGTTTTAATCCCGTCTGCGCTGTGATGGTTGTGATTAAGACATATCACAGTTGGCGGGATTATCTTAGCTACCGAATTATCAAGATTAAACACTAGAGTTTGGCAGAATTGCGACGATAAGTCAACGCTGTTGCCATATATCAAAACAAGAAGAAGATTAACCATATAACCAATCTCGTTCCTGTGTCGCATTATAAATAACTTTTTTTAAAAGTATACCGACTTCAAACATTTTTCACTGAAAAGCAAGAAATAATTAAATATCGTTTTTAATTTGGCACAAACCGTCTTCAAATTCAACGGCGAAACGATATATTTAATTATTTCTTGCTTTTCAGTCAAGTTTTTAAATTAATTTTTGCCTTTTAAGTGATTTTGCTGTTAATAACAATCATAATAATATAATATCACTAGCTTTTGCCCGCGACTTCGTTCGCGTAGAATTGGAATAATGACGTAATTTATGTAAATAGGTACGGAGAGATTTCCCTTAATTTATCTTTTACCCCCGTAAATTCCCCGTCAGTCAGAAGTTCAAAAAGTATAAATTCGGTACCTATATATGAATATCTTCCCAGTCACGTAAAAATATTTTCCCATGCCCTATCTAACAAATTCCTTAAGGGTTGTTTTATGTTTTGAAAAATATTTGTACCAAGTTTCAAGTTAATACACGCAGATAATACGATTTCCCTATACAAACTTTTACACCCCGTTGCACCCCTCCTTAAGGGTCGTTTTTAAAAATCCAAAAATATGTATCTTATTATTTGTTTTGAAGAATATTTGTACCAAGTTTCAAGTTAATACACGCAGGTAATACGATTTCCCTATACAAACTTTTACACCCCGTTGCACCCCTCCTTAAGGGTCGTTTTTAAAAATCCAAAAATATGTGTCTTATTATTTGTTTTGAAGAATATTTGTACCAAGTTTCAAGTTAATACACGCAGGTCATACGATTTCCCTATACAAACTTTTACACCCCGTTGCACCCCTCCTTAAGGGTCGTTTTTAAAAATCCAAAAATATGTGTCTTATTATTTGTTTTGAAGAATATTTGTACCAAGTTTCAAGTTAATACACGCAGGTAATACGATTTCCCTATACAAACTTTTACACCCCGTTGCACCCCTCCTTAAGGGTCGTTTTTAAAAATCCAAAAATATGTGTCTTATTATTTGTTTTGAAGAATATTTGTACCAAGTTTCAAGTTAATACACGCAGGTAATACGATTTCCCTATACAAACTTTTACACCTCGTTGCACCCCTCCTTAAGGGTCGTTTTTAAAAATCCAAAAATATGTCTTATTATTTGTTTTGAAGAATATTTGTACCAAGTTTCAAGTTAATACACGCAGGTAATACGATTTCCCTATACAAACTTTTACATCCCGTTGCACCCCTCCTTAAGGGTCGTTTAAAAAAATCCAAAAATACGTGTCTTATTATTTGTTTTGAAGAATATTTGTACCAAGTTTCAAGTTAATACACGCAGGTAATACGATTTCCCTATACAAACTTTTACACCCCGTTGCACCCCTCCTTAAGGGTCGTTTTTAAAAATCCAAAAATATGTGACTTATTATTTGTTTTGAAGAATATTTGTACCAAGTTTCAAGTTAATACACGCAGGTAATACGATTTCCCTATACAAACTTTTACACCCCGTCGCACCCCTCCTTAAGGGTCGTTTTTTAAAATCCAAAAATACGTGTTTTATTATTTGTTTTGAAGAATATTTGTACCAAGTTTCAAGTTAATACACGCAGGTAATACGATTTCCTTATACAAACTTCTACACCCCGTTTCACCCCTCCGTAAGGGTCGTGTTTTAAAATCCAAAAATACGTGTTTCATTATTTGTTTTGTAGAATATTTGTACCAAGTTTCAAGGTGATACCTACACGATTTCCCTATACAAACTTCTACACCCCGTTGCACCCCTCCTTAAGGGTCGTCTTTAAAAATCCAAAAACACGTGTTTTATTATTTGTTTTGAAGAATATTTGTACCAAGTTTCAAGTTAATACACGCAGGCAATACGATTTCCTTATACAAACTTCTACACCCCGTTTCACCCCTCCGTAAGGGTCGTGTTTTAAAATCCAAAAATACGTGTTTCATTATTTGTTTTGTAGAATATTTGTACCAAGTTTCAAGGTGATACCTACACGATTTCCCTATACAAACTTCTACACCCCGTTGCACCCCTCCTTAAGGGTCGTCTTTAAAAATCCAAAAATACGTGTTTTATTGTTTGTTTTGAAGAATATTTGTACCAAGTTTCAAGTTGAACAACGCAGGTAATACGATTTCCCTATACAAACTTATACACCCCGTTGCACCTCTACTTAAGGGTTGTTATTAAAATCCAGAAATATGTATTTATTATTTGTATTGAAAAATATTTGTACCAAGTTTCAAGTTGATTCACGCAGGAAATAAGATTTTACATACAAACGTATTTACCCCATTTAACCCCCTTAGGGGTTGAATACCGAAATTTCCTTCCTTATTCCTTGGCTACATAATAAAGGGAACCTCTGTGCAAAATGTCAGCTTCCTAGGTCCAAGGGTTTGGGCTGGGCGTTGATGATCAGTGAATCGGAACTTCTCTTTTTATATAATAGATTACAAATATAAATAATCGAAATCGGCTTGGCATTTCATCGAGTTGTGACAAAAATTGACTTAGAAATTAGTTTTTATTCAAAACTACTTAACCAATTTTTACTAAAATAAAATGGGGTCACACGTGAAGCACCAGCTTTCAAATAAAATAATAATCGTCAAAATCGGTTCACCCAGTCGAAAGTTCTGCGGTAACAAACATTAAAAAAAAATACTGTCGAATTGAGAACCTCCTCCTATTTTGAAGTCGGGTAAAAAGTGGAACACACCTTTTCCTGCTTCCTACAACCAGGCTGGCGCAACTTCGAACAATTAGGGTTAGGAAAAATGAGCTAATACTAATGGCGTCGTATCACCTTCTCTTTCACTCCATATACAGATGACAGAGATAGCAAATATTTATTACCAATCCACAGTCAAGTAATCCTTAATGTTGTTAGGTTGGCAGTACCTTTCAGCCCTAAGTTTGTTTCATTTTAATGTATGGCAGTCCCGACTCTTATTAAACATAGTGATTGCTACTTACTCTATGCCTACAACCTTGCTACTTACTCTATGCAATACAAAAATAACCGACCAAGCCATAGTTGGAGCCAGTACACGAATTCCTGCCTGGATATTTTCGGGTCAAGCATACTCGGGCCGGACAATCCATGGTCTTGTGCCGATGTCAGTACACGAATTCCTGCCCGGACATTTTCGGGTGGAGCATACTCGGGCCGGACAATCCATGGTCTTGTACCGAAGTCATGTCGTGGCGCGAACCCATAAGATTTCCCCCTACCAAAAATCGCTCAACCCGCCTAAAGAAGTTAGATTTGCATATAATTATTTTATTATTCGTCCACCAATAGGATGCACGCGAGCTTCTTGCTATACAAATCACCTTTTTTTTTCAGGTCGCTGCAGCGCATTAGAAACTCTGAATTTGGCCATGAGTCAGGGTATTACAGCTTTGGGCTTATGTGAACTGTTGAAAGGGTGTGTCCGGTAAGTACTGACGAAACTTCTTCATAGCTTTAGTTGACAGCCTAGCCTCACGGGAATATTCATTGATGGAATACTTGGTCACAGATCTGATCAGGTCAGTCCATCTGGTAGGGGACCAAGTGCGTTACCTGAATTGAAAAATCTGACTTTTGAGTTTTCGTGGTCAATCATGGCTTCAGGCTCGCTGTAGCCTCTTCCAGGCAGTTGCCTAGCTAGCTGTGTGGTTATATTGGTTATGGTCGCCAGAGCCTCGTTTGTTGTCTAGCAGAGGGTACTTAGCGCGCAGGTGAGGATGACATTGGGGGTCGGATAGTCCTATTCCGTTCTCCCCCCTTACCCCCCTTCTTTACGTAGAATGTGTGATTAGAGAAGAATGATTAATGAAAGATGATGTGACTAAAATGAAGAATGAAAGATTGACTAAAAAGGTGTATATTTGCAGAAGTGAAAGGAAATGCTAGCAGAGGACGACTTAGTATAAAAAATATTGATTGAAGGCAATGTTAAAACTACACACAATCGCCGAGCATGTATGAAAGGTATGATGAATATAAAAGAAACGAAAGAGGTATGTCATGATCGTAGCAAATTACATTAGATGTCTCTGCATACCCCTCTTGGGATAAAATTTAGTTACACATTAAAATCTTATATAATGTTTTGTTTCCAGATTACAGTCTCTGAACATATCGTGGTGTAAACTGAGCGCTGAAGGATTGTCCGTGCTCCAGTCTCTCGTGCCTGAAAGGTTGCAGCGGCTTAATGTGGCCGGCGCCAGGAATATGTCGGACAGTGGTAAGTTAAAAGTCGGTAAATTTGGGACCGATTTGTCGTTAGAGCCTGTCTAATAAAAGATCGGCAAAGTTTTATGAAGGCCTGAAAGTCAACCTTCCTTCAACCGATTTTGCGAGTCCAGTTCTCTTAATATATTTACTAATGTACCATTTTCTTGTATTTATCCTATTTGCTATTTCTAATAGTTTTTGTGTATTTTCGCAAGACCGATTTTTTGTGAAATCGTTCTTTCTCATGTTTCTGGTACGTGAATTGACATACCTCTTTCGCTTCTTATATATTCATCATACCTTTCATACATACTCGGCGATTGTGTGTACTTTTAATATTGCCATCGATCACTACATTTTTTTATATGTTTAATAAAAGTACACTCTAGGTCAGCATTACCTATCACTTCAGCCATGTAAATTTTTATTTTAGCCAATCTTTTATTCTTCATTCTTTCAACGTGTTCAAAGCGGCGTAAACTATTTTTCTTCTTATTAGTGACAACATCATCTTTAACTCCGCATTCTTCTCTAATGATATCGTTCCGGATGCGGTCAATACGCATATACATATATAATTATCATCATACTAAAACGATTTATTAGACAGAGTAGTTCGCTCTAAACTCGTTGTCGGTAGGGGTTTTAAGGGTGCAAAGGATAGCGTGATGAAAAAATAAACTGTGGCTTATTGAAACGTGCGGCTAATTTTCTTCAAACCTCTTTAGAAAGATGTAAGTGAGATGCATTTCGAGAATATAATGTACTAGCATTCCGCCCCCGGCTTCGCCCGTGGATATTTACGAACAAAATAAAATATACCCCTATCCCTACTCTACCCTACCCCCACCCCTACTTCTACTCCTACCCCCTACCCCTACCCGCTACCACACCACGACCTCTATATCATCAATAGTTTTCGCAGCGCACGCGATGTATGGAATTTCTTAGGTCATTTGTACACCTGTCGTGTATAGGGTAGCCAAGATGGGTCGATGGGTAGGAATAGCAGGAAAACTCGTAGTAAACTTTCACCATTCGTTTATTGGTCGAATTAACAAGGAAGGAACAAGCAGGAGCAGCAAAAGAACAACCAGTAAAAGGATCCGTAAGGAGCCAAGGAGAAGGAGCGCACTGTAATAAAAATGAACTACACATTACTACAGGGCGTTAAGCTATGGAAGGAACACAATACAAAGTATGATAAAAATACTTACAATACTTATTTGCGCTCCTTTTATATTAACATAGATATTAGTTCTTGAATATTGATTCAATACATTTTATTTAGTTGTTTACTTAGTTGATCAAATAGAAATATAATAAATTTTACAATTGGCAGAGTGACTGCCTAAGTCAACAATTTGTGAAGGAATGAGTAACATTTTAATTTAGGTTCCACACATCGTATATTTGAAAATAACATACAATGTTCTATTGAATTAAAATGAACAATATCGTGTTCTAAAATTAAAGCTTGTAAGCGGCCAGGAAAATAAGGTCGTATCATCACACACCTTGGGTTACATTATTGGAGTTTTAGTAAGGATCCCTAATTTTTTTGAAAATAGAATATAGCCTATGTTACTCAGGGTGAATGTAGCTTTCCAATGGTGAAATAATTTTTTAAATCGGCACAGTAGTTTTTGAGTTTATTCATTACAAACATACTTTAACATACACACAAACATACAAATCTTTCCTTTTTATAATATTAGTATAGATATAACAGATATTTACGTTTGTTAAAGAAGTGACACATCTAGGTCCATAGTGCAGCAACAGACTTGCCACCTGTTCTGTTCAATATCGACAACTGACAACAAGTGGACACTGTTACTGCTGTCTTCTAGTTAATTTTTTTAATGAACACAGTGTATTTCCCATTGGTCCACAGTGGTGTCGTCGTTGGTCGAGCGGTGTCCACGTTTGCTAGAGTTGGACCTATCAGATTGTTCCCGCCTCACTAGCGCTTCTGTACACAATGTGATCAAGCTGTCAAGACTGGAGCACGTCGCGCTGAGTAGGTGCTACTTGCTGCCGCCGCATTCTTTGACGTAAGTATGGAGCACCCTATTATATTAGAAGACATGGGTGGTGTTCGGACCTGTGGCTTGAAATGGTGGAATGGTGGCGCTTATCCGCGCGTTTGAATTACGCTCGACGGACAGAATAAAAAGAAAGGTGGTCGAATACGCGGCTCCGTGAGTCGTGCATCAATTTAATTCGTTTTAACTCAATTCGGTAGGTAAAGTAAAAGTTAAGGTATGCTGAATCCAAAACCGTTTCGAGATATTGGTTTAATAATCCGTATTTTTCAATTTATAACTCTTAAAATCGTGAGATTGTCTTTATTTTTTAAAAAACAAATAATTTACTTAACCTACATTTCACAAAAGCAAAATATATTTACCCTATTTCTATTTCTGCTATTTCAGTAGTTTTTATAACTAATCTAGTTTATTATTTAGGAAGAATGTTTAAGCATTTTTTATGGTAGAATATTCTTTGACCTTTGTATATATTTTGTATCACAACAACTATGCAGACTACGGTATAAAAGCCGTAAAGATGTGTTTCTTTGTTGTTGTTTTAATATGTTTTATATAGAAGTGGTAGGTTTTGGTAGATTTTGTAGGATTTAGAGACGGCAACACTATTGTTTGTTAAATGTCAAAGTCTGTTCTTTTTTCTGTACCAACATATCAAAGGTATTGAAGTATTCAGCTGACAAAATGACGTCATCAGTGCTAAAACTTTGATAATTTATTATAAAAAAACTACTGTATAGAAATAAAAAATATTCAAATCAGTTTCTTAAAATAGCTTAATCTTTAAAATAAAAATATAAAAATCGTACCTTAGCTTTTACTTTACATACCGAATTCCAAGGACATTATCTATAACTTAGTCGTGTCAGTGCATGTGTGTGGTGACAATCACAAAAGACCATCAGGAACGTTTCCTGAAAGCGACGGCCTGACGTGTGCCCATTGTTTTTGCCAGATCAAGCCGAAGTCTTCGAAACCTCAATTTCCACGAATAAACTCCCTTCCAATCTATACAAATCCATATAAACGTTTCTACCCCAATACAGTCCACTGCTTCCAAAAGGGACCTAACAAATAACGAACAGGTGGATTCCACGTCATGTCATGGCCGCCGTGACGTGATGGGGAATTCAGTTTAATTCCGTCCGCGCGTGATAGTTGTGATTAGTCACTGATTATATATAGGACATATCACAGGCAGCGGGATCATCTTAGTTACCGATTAATCGGCATATTGATAACTATAACGGATATAAAACTTGACATTGGCGGAATAATCAAAATTAGTCTGCGCCTAGTCGGCAAATAGTTTAGTTTAGTAAGCCAAGCCCCCCCCCCCCCCCCCCCCCCCCCTCTGGGTTCACCCATGCTAGAAGAGATTTAATACAAAGAACAGTGTGAACTGTTTTATACCAAAAAATAAATGTTGTAAGATGACGATATGACGTCACTTTCGTCTCGTGACGGTCGGTGAATAAGATAGCCAGCTTTAGAATATCTTGAGTTTAAGTAGGGATTCCATGTCACGCCTTGGTGAACAACGCACGCGCCCGCCGAGACGTGATGGGGAATCCAGTGTAATCCTGTCCGTGCTGTGATGGTTGTGATTTATCACGGTCGGCGGGATTATATATACTTGACATTGGCAAATCACCGATGAACATTGGTGCAGCCATAATAAAAGAAAAAGATGAAGAGTTTAAATAGCGTAATCTAATCTAATCTAATAATTTTTTTTTTCAGAAAACTAAGTAGTATGCCCTCGTTACAATATTTAGAAGTGTGGGGTATGCTTCAAGACACTTCCTTAGCTGCTTTGAAAGTCGCGTTACCGGCTATTCACATAAACCAATTTATGCACAGGTAAATATGGGATAAGTCTTCCAGAATTTTTCTTACTAGCGTTCCGCCCCCAGCGTTGCCCGTGTATATCTTAGAACAAAATAAAATAAAGTCTATAGCACTCAGGGATAATGTAGCTTCCTATTAGTGAAAGAATTTTCGGAATCGGATCAATAATTTCAGAGATTACCACCTACTGTTGAGCAAATTTGGTAGGGCGAAATGTTATGGGTTTGCGCCACGACATGCTCTGGCTTCCACGTGTGCCTGGGTCGGGCATTTTTGGCTGCGCATTTCGGTCCGGACTGAGTTTTTTTTTTAAGTTAAAGAATAAATTAAAACAACTATTGTTCATAGTTTTTAAATTTTTACTTCTGTCGGCAGTCCCCGTGACTGTTTTGCCTTTTTTTAGGGTTCCGTATTCAAAGGGTAAAAAACGGAAACCCTATTACTAAGACTCCGCTGTCCGTCCGTCTGTCACCAGGCTGTATCTCATGAACCGTGATAGTTAGACAGTTGAAATTTTCACTGATGATGTATTTCTGTTGTCGCTATAACAACAAATACTAAAAAACAGAATAAAATAAATATTTAAGGGGGCTCCCATACAACCAACGTAATTTTTTTTGAGGCCGACTCGCTCTTGGCCGGTTGTTATTTGTTTGTTTTTAATGGTTTTTTTTAATTTTCAGCGCTATAGCTCGTCCCACAGTCGGCACTAGAAGAACATCTATATGGGGCTTGAAGACGCGCGATTAAATGTTTTATATAAACAGCAGGGCTTTGATAATCCGAACACTAAAGACGCACGATAGAAGCGAATCTACATTTTTAGGGTTCCGTAGAGAAGCCGGGGGAAAATCGCAAAGAAAAAATATTTTTTCAAGTGCCTCTTCCGAAACTAGTCTAAAATTTTGAAAAAATATGAAATATCGGGCTTCTATTATAGTTTTCAGAAAAACCTAAACGATTTTATCTTGTATTTTCAGTCAGTCGTACTCGCAAGTTAGCCAAGAGGGGCAGCCAGAGACAATCGAATGCCTATTTGTAACGATCCTGACATACCTCTTTCTCTTCTTTTATATTCATCACACCTTTCATACTTTTATTTTTTTTTTCAAAATGGCTCCATCAGGGTTTTGATGATACCGCCAATGTCAAGTAATATAGACGTCACAGTAACAATAAGCCGATTGATCGGTAGGTAGAATGCTCCCGCCGGCCGTAATATGTCCTATTAATCACTGGATAATCACAACCATCACAGCACGGACGGGATTAAACTGGATTCCCCAACACGTCTTCGCGGCGCGTGTGCTATCCACCAAGGCGTGTCGTGGAATACCATACTTTTATATATTTGTATAGACAAGTGACACGCTTAGTCAATCAGTCAGTAATTATTTATTGGCAACATTTTAAAATTCTTTGTAACGTAGTGGTTATATTCTCTTTGTTCTCTATGCGAGCCGCCATGTTTGACTTTGACAATATTAATGTTTTATTTAATTGAATGAATTTCCAAATACATTATATATATATAAATATTTATTTTCTTCTCCATATAAACTGTAACTATGCCAAATCTCATACTCCTCGGTTTTTTTTTAAATCTTCACGGGTTGTCTTACAGCTCCCGGGAACCGTTGTCGGCCCCAGGGTACCCAGAAAGTCTTCCTCATTTAGCCGAAGATTTGGTGAGGCTATACCTAACGAGTGGCCAGCTCTGTGGAGGTATGTAGATGGAAAAGCCTCTTCGTACAATTTGTTGGAAAATATACATAAATTTTTTATTGTAAAAACCCGATCGGATGTGGGAATCGAATCCGCGACTTCTCAGTTGTCCCTACTTCCAAATTTGTAAATTGCATAATGTTCGTATTATCAATGCTCTATTAATTTATTTATGCGGCGATATGGCGAAGAAGGGACAGAGACTAAGGATATTTGTATGCCGTGACGCTTAACATACCAACGACCTACTAAATTATTTATGCAAATACTGACTTAATACCGTTAATGCTCAGCTCCTAAACATGATAGGTCCATGTTACTCGTGAATCAAGCTATCTAATAGTGAAAACTGGAACAAAATCCGTAGTTTTGAAGAAAATGGGGCACAAGTAAAAAAAGTTTCGTTTTGACTTGCATTTAATAATATTAGTTAAGGCTCCTATATCCATAATTTGTATGGCGATATTACTATTTCCAATTTCTGTAATTTAGCATATATGTAGTTACTTATTCAATATATCTAAGTGAAATAGCTGTTATTTTTTCAATTGGTTTTTATTGAATAGGAAATATGGGTGGTTAAACTTTGCCCTCGTTTTCTCTAGGATTTTTCTATAGGCTATAACCTTTCTCAGTTTTTTCACGTACAGATGTAGTTGTAGTATTTTTATCCCGGGAAATATCTCGATTCTGTTGTTCCTGGGCATGTTTTTCTTAGTAGATCGTTGGTGAATTTAGCATAAGTCAGGCTTATTATGATTAAGGATAATAATTGCTTATGATTGTTGTGATAGGATATAATAAATACTTATTTCTTAAATTGTAATGAATTTTAGACAAATCGGTATAAGGAAAACTGTTACCAATATTAAAAATGTGAAAGAGGTGATCTAGTTGGCGGGGAAATTTAGATAAAGTTTCCACTTTGCCGGACAGGCCGTTGGCTCGAAGGGCAAAAATGACGGGTCAGGCATCAAGGAATGCCCAACACTAGAATGCCGAGCAAATTTCTGGGTCGGGCAAAGTCAGTACACGGATTTGCCCGGACATTATTGGGTTTGACATTTCTCCGACGTATCAACCCCGCCAATAGATCACCGGCTTTAAGGGTCCTTGGCAGCCATTTTACTTCTGTCAAAGATATGGCAAATCTCAATTAATCCTAGAAAAATGAGTATATTTATATAAAATTTTCAACTCAAATTGCTGATTATTATTATTTTAAATGGTATTAAGATATATTTTTAATATTTATGGTTTTAACATTGCTATTTCATTTTAAAAACTGGCTATTTAGATGTCTTAATAATGAAAATATGGCGTAGGTAATCCAATTTTGAGCTGGAAAATGTTGTATATTAAAACTCATTTTTCTAGGATTAATTAAGATTTGCCATAATTTTGACAGATAGGTATAAGATGGCTGACAGTGGCCCTTAATGTATTTATGTCCCCCACTTAATAACTTAAGATTTCCAATTGTATGGATCCTAATTGGAAACAGCTTTGACATTAATTTTTCATAATAATTTTAGCTAAAATGAAATAGATTTCTACCGAGCGAGCTTGGCAGTGTAGAGAGTATCTCACTGCGATGACAAAATCTCAGTTAGAAAGAGAAAGATATAAAGTACTATAGTAATAAAGCGAGACAAAAAGTAGCGTTGCGTAAACCGGTTATTTTTGTCTTGCTTATCTCTATGGAATATTATATCTTTCTCTTGCTCGCTCGGCAAGATGGCGGCAGTATTATTGCATAGTAAAGGTGACAAGCAGTACTATAATATAAAGGGGCATCCATTAATTACGTGAGCTATAAGGGGGGGGGGGGGGGGCGTTCAGTAAAATCTCATCAAGTCTCACTTAAACTGAGGGGGTATGGTTAAGGACCGTTGGTAAGGTCAACTTAATAACTGTTAAAATATGGCAAATCTCAGTTAATCCTGGAAAGGCGAGTTTATTTATACAACATTTCCTCACCACACAGTTGATAGTTATTATTTTAAATTGGATTGAGCCACGGATTGAGCCATATTTTCATTATTAAAAGTTCTAAATAGCCATAATTTCCAAAACGCAAAGGCACTGCTCGTATTGAAAACTACGGCTCTTTAGAACCCTAAATATTAAAAATATGGCTCAATCCAATTTCAAATAATAACTATCATTTTGTGGTGAGGAAATGTATAAATAAACTCACGTTTCCAGGATTAACTGAGATTTGACATATTTTTGACATTTATAAAATTACCTTAACTACTGCCCCTTAAAAACATTAATTTTACTGTAACGGAAATGTCACATGGAGGGGGGACCCACTAAATCTCACCAAAATGGAGGGGGGAGTTTAAATTAGAAGAAAAACAGCTCACGTAATTAATTAGTGGCCCCCTAAATCTTGGTTGTCACTTCCATTCAAGTGGTCTATAAAAAAATTGCGCGTTTTAGCGGATAGCCTAAACTGTGTATTAAGCCCCTTGTACACATTAGCGTCGCAGAGGCCAGGCTTCGCCACCAGTCTGCGCTATAATCTTCATTCTGATTTGTTTGTTATTTAAAGTCAATAAATATTATTTAAGAGTAAAATACTGTTTTTTTAATAACTACATTTTTACCTATACCTAGGCTTATTATCTATTTATCATCACGCTTTTTAGACCCAAGAGAGTTAGGCAGAGAATCGAATCCCATTTGCTACGATTCTGACATACCTCTTTCGCTTCTTTTATATTATGATAGTCTTCTGCCAGCATTCCCTTTCACTTCTGCTATATAAACCTTTTTAGTCAATCTATCATCCTTCATTCTGATGTGGCCAATACAGGCGTATTTATGTAGGATTATTATTTTAGGGAAGAATTAGGAAATGTGGCATGGATGTATCTTGACGTAGTCTTGTCATTCTCCGTCCCTCAAACTATCTCTGTGCAAACAATATCGATCCGTTGCTTTGTATTTACGTAAAAGGACAAATAAAAATTAACTTGGGTTTATAGTTATTTTTACGTAAAATTAAATGAATCAAAAACGAAATTTATAACTATCGATTGTCATATTTTTGACAAAAACAAAATGGCGAAAAGTGGCGAGTACAAGGTTGCCAGACCAAATAAAAATCAAAACTTCCAAACGTACATTTATTAAGTCTAAACATTCTTTTACAATAATGATTCAGTCAAAATATAACCGGAGTGCGGCACAATGAACACGATAGGATCACAGATCTCCTGAAATATATATGTACTAAACAAACTGATTGTCCGACTGTTTGTAACTAAATGTGTATATAGGGTGTTAAAGACGGTCTAACGAAACAGTAGAACTTAAGGGCCGTTGGTCACGGTCATCTTATAACTGTCATAACTATGGCAAATTTCAGTTAATCCTGGAAAGTTAAGTTTATTTATACAACATTTTATTACCACACAGTTTATTTTAAATAGGATTGAGCCATATTTTAATTATTTGGGGTTCTAAATAGCTATTGTTTCCAAAACGAACCTTGCTTTTGCATTTTGGAAACTATGGCTAAGTATTTAGAACTCTTAATAAAAAATATGGCTCAATCCAATTTAAAATAATAACTATCAACTGTGTGGTAAGGAAATGTTGTATAAACTCACCTTTCCAGGATTAACTGAGATTTGCCATATTTTTGACAGTTATAAGATGACCTTGGTCCTTGACCAACAGTCCTTAAGGGGCGGTGGTCAAGGTCATCTTGTATCTGTCAAAAATATGGTAAATCTAAGTTAATCTTGGAAACGTGAGTTTATTTATACAAAATCTCCTTACCCCAAAACTGGCACTGCTCGTATCGAAAACAACGGCTCTTTAGAACCCATGAATTATAAAAATATGGCTGAATCCAATTTCAAATAATAACAATCCTTTTGGGGTAAGGAGATTTTGTATAAATAAACTCACGTTTCCAGGA
Organism: Nemapogon koenigi; assembly: GCA_963924495.1. NCBI lineage: Eukaryota > Metazoa > Arthropoda > Insecta > Lepidoptera > Tineidae > Nemapogon > Nemapogon koenigi. The sequence continues at coordinate 7,107,954 of OZ004656.1, forward strand.
TTAATTTAGATTTACCATATTTTTGACAGATACAAGATGACTGAGAGAGCCAAGGGTCCTTAAGGTGGATCGTATCGCCCCAAAGGAGCCATCCATAGATTACGTCACACGATCCTGGGCCACAGCTTAATTTTTCGTTATGCTGTCATTTACAGCCTGTATATTATTTAACATGAATGACATTTTTTGGTAACATTATGACAGAAATGTAAAAACAAAAAAAAATAGTGAGAGGTAGATATGTATAATTAAAGTCACAAACAGTAGAACACTATGAGATTTAACAATTTTATTCAACAATTTTATTTATTTATTTTAGTAACAGGAAGGTAAGAATCACAGTTTTTGGATGATTTGAATTTAGATAATTTCTTAGCTATTTCTTTTATTTTCTATTTATTATATTACACTAGGATATTATCTACTAATAAGTACATAAGAATTGTGATTATTAGCAGACATAACAACTTCATTTAAGGAAGGCCGGCCATCTTTAGGTCGAAACAGAAACGGTGATATATATTTTTTATTTTTAAAAAGTTTTAGCGACCAAGGAGAGTCAACACACAAAGGTTCTTCAAAAGAGGTTAGACTCGTGAACCATAGAGTGTCAATATGAATTTTGAATGTCAAAAGGATAACTTTTGTAGCATAATATTAGTTATTACTACAAGTTAATAAACATGCTTAAATTAGATTAAATAAGTATTAAATACTTTTAAGCTCTACATTAGAAATACAAAGAATCAATTAAGCTGTTTTAATAACAAATCTGTTATTAAGCCATAGACAAAACAAAGGAGTTTATATTATATGCTTAATTTATAAATGTTTACTATATGATATACAAGTCTTACGAGAACATGCTCATGAAAAATTTCGTTTCTGTTAAATTAAATTTAAAACAATTTCAAATATATTTTTACATTGTAGTTATATTATACAAATTGACTATTTATTAATATAAAAAAATCTAGAATCAAATCTTGATTTTGGCAGCACCATGGCCGGTTTTAATTGGAACTAAGTAACATAATTCTGTCTAAATACACATCGGACTTAGAAAGAGACCGATGGGTATAATTTTCTGTCGCGTACTTTACAAACATATTGACAGTTAAGGGCCATCCTTAAATTAAGTCACACGAATTTATGATTTTTAGAGCCCCCCTGTCACATTTATGTCAATCCTGGTTACACGTCACATATTTTGAAATTTTAAATTTAGAATTCATGAGTTGAAATTTTGATACTTTAGATGTATACAATACATGTGTCATGAGCCCCCCCTGTCTCATATTGTTGACCCCCTTAAGTTGTGACGTAATTTATGGATGGCTCCTTAATCTTCGATACGATCGTTATCGCAGACTAAATAGAGATACTAAGCCACGACTAAAAATAGCTTTTTTTTTTATATTTTTTAATTTTTTTTTATTCCTATATTATTAGGTACTACTTTAACTACTAAGATTACAATTTCGTATGAAATTCAAATGGGTAGTTTTTCATCGTTTATGGCTTCAAAAATCAGTCTTTTGTTATCACTTATGGCAAAAATTTACAACTGGCATACTTTCTGAGATCTGTGAGAGTGATAAATAGAATCTTTGAATAAAATAGAGCTTTTTAAAATATTATAATTTTTTTAATTCCGTTAGAATTCCGGAATAATTAAGCGTCCAAGGCGCACATTTATGAAACACTTTGTATCAAGATCTAATTTGATAACTATTTTCTATTTTCCACTCTCATGACAAAGTTTACAGCTTATTATTGCTTGGTTACATACAATACAGATATTTTATATAATCTTGCAGCTGCAACTAACAGATTAACAACTTACATTGATAATAACATATATGTGTAAAAGGAGGTTCTTTGATTTTAAAACTGGCCGTTAAAATGTTTATACTATTTTAAAATTATGAATTAATCGATTTAAAAAAGAAGGTAGCAATAAAATCATAACTAATTATTTTAAAATAAGAACACAATATTTATTTTATACTAATATTAATTTAAACTGATGGAATTGCTAATTTGTTTCGCTCAAACAGTTACTTTTCGTGTTTAGGCAAGTATGTATATGTCTAAAATTTTTCAAATACAATCTATGAATGTAGATAAGACAACTGGTTGATGTTGATTGACAATTGATTACATATTCCTTATGTCTAAGTACACAAAGTTAATGCATACCTACATACAATGGCGGCCCTGGGGGTAGAGCGAGAGGAGCGACCGCTCTAGACGCCATGTGTGGTAGGGGCGCCTAAATCCGATCATCGACCGAGACCCACATCAAAGAGAACATTGACCCACATGGAGATGTGCAGGCGGGGAACCAGCATATTTGCATTTTATTACCAGAAACTAAGGTGTCGACCAAAGGGAGCCGAAAGACAATCTCGCTCTACCCTGATAAAGGTCTAGGGTCGCCGCTGCCTACATAAAATATTACACATTAATTGAATATTAAATGTTAATTAATATCTAATCTTAATAATAGGAATAAATTACGAAACTAACCCACTACTACGTATCTTATTACCATTAAAACCCTTATTAATTATTTTCAGCAACTTTTGATTAAAATTTAAACATGTATTTGATTATTAAAAAAAATGTTGCCAGGTTTTAAGGAATGGGACCAATTAATTAGAATTAATAATTTGTGTAGTTATTCTGAGAACAACTGCAATATTTGGTTCTGAAATTGTTGCAATTTCATGCATTGGGGGTTAGACGAAAAAAGTTTCACAGTAAGATAGATTAAAAAAATATTTGAACACATTCTCAACAGTCTTACTTATTGCATAGAAAAAGTATACCACTATTACACTAATTCTTTCACTTAATTAGAAAAACATATTTAGTATTAAACAAATAAGTAATAAGTATCCTAATTTTAAGAAAACAAGTATTTTATTGCTAGTGGAGGCAATAGTATAGATGCTTTATGGACATTGATATAAATAAAGCTATAATAATAATCAATAATTAAGACTCATCTGATTTATGCAGATAATCTTTGACAAAATTGAGCTGATATTTTTTTTGCTTAACAAAAAAAGTTTAAACAAAGTGAATAATAAATTAAATTTAATAATCAGTCTTCTAAGAGTTATTGCAGTGTAAAATTAGCTAAGAAATCAAAATAGTTTTTTAAATCATATTTTTTTCTTCCAGATTAAAAAACAGTAAAAACAAAATTATAAAATTAATAAGTACAAATTAATATCAACAACAAAATGAATTAAAATGGACTACATAAATATTTAAAAAAAACACATAATAATTTCTGTCAATAACAACCTTAACATATTTAAAAAAATTGACAGCAGTATTTTAAATAAATAACAGTTCTCAGCAATTTGAAAATGTAAATGAAAACATACCTGTAACATATACTGGGCAAGTTTCACCCCAAGTTTTCTAACAAGTCATTTAGTTGATCCCGCCTCTCCTGATGATCCTCTGTGTCGCAGTGTGCCATGAGAACAGATTCTCCAACAATCATGTTCTCGAAACACAAGGTGCAAGCGAAGATACCATCACCAAAACATACAATTTTATTATCATCTCTATACATCTTCATTGGATTTAATACAGTACTCGGCATAATCTCCTGATCAGAAGCAATACATTTTTTAATATAAGCATTTTTGTAAAGAAAATGTATCTTTTCACAGTGCTTCTGTGTCAAAATGTGTTTTATCAAATCCTGCTCGTTATATAGGTCAGTTAAGCAAGAGTGACAGCTGAAGATTACTCTTGGCTTTAAATCATAGGTCATGTCATTGTCGTCACTTTTTAATTGGATGCTATGAACTGTGACGTAGAATGTAATTCTCTCAATAGCCGGTTTTTGTAAAATTGAATTGTATATGCTTGAATCATTGAAGCTACTGTAACTGATAATATTGTCAAGGGATTCCGAGTATGCTGACAGAGAATTTGAGTCGAGACTGAAGTTGCCGATTGAAGAAGTGATTGATTGATTCAGTTTGTCTTCACAAGTCTTCACTCCGGAATCAGTATGAGACAAGGATGAGCACTCCCTATGGTAGCGACATTTACAAATACATTTTTCATCTGTGTCACCAGAAGTGTCAACTTCCAAATTAGAAGTGTCAGAATGAATATTGGTATCCAAACTGAAAAGTTTCTGCAAAACTTCCTCCAAATCTGGGAAGTCATTCATACATCTCTCTCTTTTCTTCTTATTGATGCGCAAACGTTTCTCTCTCCCTTTTTTGTTTGAGTCTAGAATTTGTGTCATTTTTATATTGGATGTTATTGCTTTCTTGGCTAGCATCAGTTCTGTGTTATGTAGATATTCTTTGACAAAATTTTCAATGCAACGCTTCATAGAAAGAAGTTGTTTGCGCAGTTTAAATTTGGAAATGTCATCTTCGTTTTCTATTACAATATTCCAGGTCCCAGCTGGACTGGGTCCGCGGCTGGTTCCATCAATGTAAGTGATTTCTCCATACTTCTTGGGCAGATTAGTTATATCACTTCCCGGGAGCGCTGTGACTATAGACTTTGTTTGAAAAACTTTGGAAACTTCAATATGGAATTGAAACTCGGTCAACAATTGTTGTAGAAGCCTTTCCAATTTCTCAAATTTAACTTGGAAGGAGAGCAGCAAGGAGATCCTGTCTTCCTCATTTTTGTCCAGGCCCACATCAACAAATGATTCAATACTTGATGAATGTACCAGATGCTGTTCTCCATCACTACTATCACTCAACTCACTCAGCAACTGAACTTTCCGACACATTTTAACATCATCATGTGACGCAAGTGATATATCACTTTCAGAATGTTCTGACAAAGATTGAACATCATAGTTTGTCTCAGTTTCCTTATCATTCATCAAGTCATAAATATCAAAAGATCTACTCAAATCAAACTCTTTCAGACGTTCACTGAACATTTCTGACCGACGATTTTGCAAGTTGATCTGTTGAGGTGTGTTTTCTATTGCACAATTGTAAAGAGATTCCTGGTTTATGACTTCTGTGCTTCCTGATATGGTTGCCATGTCCAATTTGAGTTTCTTTGCCTTCTTCTTGCCACGCTTAGTAGAAGTAATGTCCATTGTGAAAACTTCTGTGTCAGATAGTGTTGCAACCTGCTCTGTGGTTTCCTGAGGTTTCACGTCACTGATTTTCTGATCAACATCTTCAATTTTATCTGAGCAGCTACTCTTTGAAGAGTTGCCCGTGTCATTGAGAGAAATGTGCCGTCGTTTTTTAGAAGCACTGGAGGTTAAATTCTCACTGCCAGGGCTGGATTCATCCCCAGTTTTCTTAAAATATGGTATATTTGTTAGTATTTGTCTAAACGAAAACGCCATATTCGAAAAGATTGCGTCGCAAATGCGTGTGTTTTAATCTGAAATATGGGAAATTTGATATTGTAAAAATACTGAACAAAGGAAATTGCATGTCTAACAATTATATAAAGCTATCTTTACCTTGGATTTTAATAAATAAACGTATCACTGCCATGAACACTTTTTAGTTAATTATTTTTCAATTTACCCTCCACATTTTAATTTAAACAAATCACACAAATTAGAAAAAAATTTAAATCATCCACCTCCTTTGTTGTTTTGTTTCTCTTTCTCTTTCTCTATTTTTATTTATTTTTTCATTTCAAGAGTTGCCACTTGAAAATATAAATGAACTATTATTTTATTTATTTATTGTGTCAAGAACATTATTTTTTCAAGTTATAAATGTATTCTTATATTTTTTCCCGCTTAATTACTGTTTTGAATAATGAATTATTCCTGCCTAAAACTTTAAAATAAGTTGCCAATCATCTTTGCCTATATAATTTTCTTATTATTCATTGTTGATATAGAACTGATACAGTTTAATCTATAATATACTTTTTATATTATTTTAGAAAAATACAATAAAATATAATCTACTATTCTTTATAAAATACAAATAAACGGTAATAACCACGTAATAACCTATATATAAAAAATCTAATCTTTGCCTATATTTAGAAAAAACAAACTAATCTTGGCATATGAATGCTGCCAACAAATTGTCATTTTGACATTTACATTTTTAATTTTCGTTTTGTTTTTCCTTGCCTTTGCTCTGTGTTTTTCTTTTCCAAATAAAAGATTTGCCAATGTTTTATTTAAAACGATCTATTTAAATTAAATAAACCACAATGAAGCCATCTTGGGACGTAGAAACGTTAAGACTAGAACACGAATCCGACGAGCAGTGGGAACTCCGCCGCACCTTCATGCTGGAGCATGCTGACAAGTACCCTGAAGAAGAACTGGTCACTTTAGCACAACTCTTTACAAACATAGAGTTCCTTGGATGTAGGTAAGATAACAATCATTTTATTTTAGCGCTAGCTTTCCGCCCCCGGCTTCGCACGTGCATATTTTCGAACAAAATAAAATATAGCCTATTCTATAGCACTCGTTCATTAAATTTCTATTAGTGCAACAATTTTTAGATTCCTTCAGTAGTTTCAGTGATTGCCCCCTACATACAAACTTTACCACTTATTTCAAAATTTGGTAAAGGTCCAGATTATCTAATCCTGAGGTTTTCGTGTTTTTTCGACTGTATTCAATTACTGCACTGCTTTATTGCATAATTTAACTATTTTCAAGTCTCGGTAAGGTATAAGTTTTTGCAGGAGGTCACAGGTTTTTGCAAAATTAAGGTTTCATGATTTTGAAAAAAGAAAAATTTCAATCGATTTTTTTTACTCCATATAACACCCATTTTTTATGATGCCATAGGATGAAAGGCGTCACAAGGAGCAACTTTCATCCAGGACACCAATCCCGAAAACCCATCCCGTGACCGCCAGGTTGGTGAAAAGTCTTCAGACACGATCGAAATTTTTTTACTCCACAAAATAGGTTAGCGACGAGCGTGGTTCGGATGGTGTAAAAACAAGGCGCAAGGCGAGCGAGCGAAGCGAGCGGTGCCGCGGGAGCGGCCGCCGAAGCGCTGGAAACCTTATATTTTATTTTAAAACACGAAAATCTCAATTTCAGATTTCGAGGTTAAGTTTTTCAATGTCAATTTTCTTATAAACTAGTGAACACCGGCGAAAAGTGGTACCTTACCGAGACTTCAAAATGGTTAAAGTATGTAATAAAACAGTGCAGCAATTTAATAAAGTCGTCAAAACACGAAACTCTCAGGATTAGATAATCTGGACCTTTACCATAATTTTACAAAAAAAAGACATGCAAAGTTTGTTTACCAAATGAGACAAGTCAAAAAAAAAATACTTAAACATAAGACTAATCTAATATTTTTTTAGAATTTTGAAAAAACTGTTACAAATATTGCAAAATGTGACAAGCCTGCCCAAACTTTATAATAACATAACCTATATGTATGTCCAAGCGTACTTGACTTGACTAATTTTCATACAAAATCTGACGCAGTCGCAGCACCACTGTCGTGACACCTGCAAATTTTCGCGTTTTCAAACGTATTTAAGAAAATCAAACAAACAACCTCAAAATCTGAAATTCCACAATCATTTTGCTTTTGTATAAAAAAAAGTTACAACCTTTTTACAGATATCCAGCAGAGACCATGAAACGCATTGCGCAGTTAGCTGCCAACGTGACTGAGAAATACAGGAGCAGCAGAAGGGATAAACTTAAGAGGACCTTCGTTGGAGCCAGTGATGCAGCAGAAATGAAAGCTAAAAGGACATTTAAGAAACCATAGAATTATTTTTAGTTAGGTTTTGAAACGTGATGAGAATTTATCCTGAAGAATTTCCAGGATATAGAGTAGGTAGCCTATTTTACTCACCGAGTCTCTCAACTATCTCTGGGCAAAATGTCTCCTTTATTTGTGGCTCTGTTTTTAGGTGAAAAAGGGATGACACACAGCATTTATATTATTGACTAAGATTAGCTTCCCACCCCAGCTTCACCAGTGGAAATTTTTGTTGGTTTACATTACTTCTCCACTCCTTTGTGTTGTGTTTAGCGTGTTGTTATTATAATCCTATAACCTTCTGTGTGCTATTTAATACAAACTATTTATAACTGGTAGTTCCTAAGATTAGTGCGTTCTAAAGGCCGATTTAGACGTTACGAGTGTTTAGTAGAGTGCGTAGGTGGCACTTGAATGCCAGTGCATTAGTAGGTTTCCAGTGACGTTTATACTTCTTCCAGTAGATTGCCATTTTGTAGGCCAAAACACACATAACTCTCCTTGTCAACTTGTGCAAGTTACTAAAACTGGCCGTTTAGACTACAGCGAGTAGCGAGTCAGGAACGCGCGGGGGGTTGAGCGGGCGCGGGAGGGTGTCACTTGAAACAAAAATAAAAAGCGATTCTATTTGATTCTAGTTGAAAGGCGAGTGGAACGTACAACTAATGTACTATCCTAACGCACTCTACTAACCACTAGAACTGTCTAAATCGGCCTTAATACAATATAAATAATCAAGTGATTTCTTATCATTAATGTTTATTGAATATTTTCTCAAATCTTGTCTTATATTTTTCACAAGACATTGATAAAAAAAAAGTTATCTTAATGGAAGACCATAAACATCAAAATGTGCAATAATAATGCCATGTAATTTTAATTTGTCCAAATAAAAAAATTGTCTAAGTATTAAATTATTGTGTAGTTTTTTTCTAAAGGTACTTGAGAAACTGTCCAAATCATATTATTATGTCCTTATAAGAATCTGCCCATGACTTTTGCCAGCTTAAATTAATCTAAATCATTTGTCCTTATGAAAACTGGCTGCAAGTGGATACTTACTGGTGTCTCTGGTCACACCACAAGATATAAAGGTCATGAAGGTGTATTGTTGTTTTCCTATGTGCAATCAGGAGCAACGTTGGTAGGACCCGAATACAATCCCGAGCATGTTTTTCAATCCCGGGGCTATACCGGGATTAGACTATGTGATTTCTAATTGAGTTCAAATGAAAAAAAAAATTGTTGCACACAACACAAATCACAATATAGTAAGAAAAGAAAAAAGACTAAACAAAAAAACGGCTATTCATTTTGTACTTGTACTTCAGGATCTGGGGATTTGATACTCTCTCTCATGCACTGAACTACCAGATTTTAATAGGTTTAGGAAAAAAAACAGAATGTTCTTTACCTATCTAGTCAATATTATGAAAATGGTCATTGTCAAGACGCAACGGACTACGGAATGCAAATATTCGCTTGCACATTGAAGTTTTCATCTTGTTTCATTTCTAATGCCAACCTATCACATTAAAGCTCAATGACATTCAAATAGATATGAACTAATCAGATCAAATCACGACTGACAAAGTTTAAATTTTTATGTAATTTTAAAATGTTAAGCTAAATTTTTTTCTAGTGCTTGCAATTCTGCTCCTGATAGTACATGCTAGTCTGTAAAAAGCAATGTTGTGTGGTATTTGTTTGTATTGGAAACATGGGCTTTCTTTCTTCATGGGTTGCCTTACAGCTCCCGAAACCATGTTACAGTTCCAGGGTACCCAGCGTAAGACCAAATCTCCCTTGTTTCGCTGATGGTATTTGTGAAGCTATACCTAACGAGTGGTCAGTTCTGTTGAGGTTCATTTACATGGAAAAACTTCTGTGTGGTTTGGTTTGTCTGTACTTATATATATTTTTTTTTTAAAAATGTATTTGTCCAGAATATGCTCCAAAATGGCTTAACCAATTTTCTGCCAATGTAATGTTAATTATTACTTTATAACGTCTTTTAAGAATTTTTAATAACACTAATATATGCAATATGCAAAGTTTGTTTACCAAATAAGACAAGTAAAAAAATACACTTTACGTCCATCGTCCAAACAGGAACCAATTTTGATTTTAACTTTCAGAAATGATAACTTTACTTGGTCTAATCTAACCAATACCATTTTTTGCAGTGGCGAAGCATGGATTTCTGCCGCACCGGGCCTCCCCCTATATGTATTTTCATTCATTATAAATCTAAAAAATGAACTCTTACATTTGTTCCAAAACATGAAGACTGGGCGCCAATATCCACTGTATATGGAATAAATTAATTTAAAAAAAAACAAATTCAGACTGCCCACCATTTCCCAATATGCCACTCGGGCCATACCCACCCCACCCCCGGTCTCCTCCCCCCATTTGTCTAATATTTCAAACTTCTGAAAATGAGGGTACAAATAAAAACGACTGTTATCTGTGTTCTATTTACATTATAATACATATTTAACAACTATAAAATATTATTTACAATGCTACCTACCTAAATTTACTTACAATATTTTTTGCAATTTTTTATTTTTTTTTTATTTTCCAATAATTTTATTAAACTTAAAAAATAATTTATATTTAAACCACTAGGTACTGACATGTTCATATAACTGTAATCAAAGTACAGTCACAGGACATGTTGTAGCTATTACACATAAAAAAGATCGTAAACAAACGTTACATTTCTTACATACTACCTACCTACTTATTTTTGTCACTAACAATTGAGCACCAAATAGCAATTCTATCAAAACTAAATTAGTAGAATTGGTCCGCAGTTGTTCAACTACCTTAATCTTCTTCTTCTTAAGTTGAAAATTCCTCAAACCAGCGATAAGATTATAACAATAAAAAATATTATCTTTCACTATAGGCGGCGAAACCTACCGCTGGTTCAGGGCTACCAACTTTACAAAAATGTAACAATACAAAACAGGTACATATTATCACACTTGTTACAATAGAGATCACATTAGTCAATTGAGTATTAAATTCTAAACGCACGCAAATATTATTTTATTAATTGTGATGGATCATAAATATAGATAAAAATATCTAAAGTAAAAAAAACCCTAATTATGCTATACATCAGGCGCAAATCTTAATGGGCAAGTTTTTCTATAAACAAAATCAATACTAAAGAGTCTAAATGATTTTATGTTTTTGTGTCTGGATGTTTGTCCAGAATAGGCTGCGAAACGGAAAATTGATTTTTTATACCGATGAATGGGATGACCATTACTAAGCCATATGTGGGCGGTCCATCAGTATAAAAAATCAATTTCCCGTTTCGCAGCCTATTCTGGACAAACATCCAGGCACAAAAACATAAAATCATTGATATCAAAAGAAAACGAGCGAAGCCGTGGGCATCATTCAAAAAGTAGCTAATCGCCAGAGCTCAATAAAATTTGCATGTAGTACCTCTACTTGTATTAACTTTTCTATTAAAAAACATATTATTTTACACAATGGAATCTTAAACAGATTATATTAAAGATCTAAGCATATGACACGTTAAAAGGCACAAAATTATGGCATGTTAAAAGAAGCGTTTTGATATTTTTTACTAAATCAAGACAAAATCACAATACACTTATATTTCAGTCAAATTACTCTTATAATTATTCGAGGCTAGTACATTTTTTTTGCGTACCTATTAACAAGACAAGTATTTTAACTTATTATTTTTTAAATCAATGCTTAACGCATAAAACTTGTACTAGCCTGTCTGTACACTAAATATCTCACTTTTTTTGGCAATTATTATTTAACAATTTAAATAACAATTTGTTTTTTTTTTATAGAAGACAATAAAATTATATTCTAAAAAATATAACTTAAAATCCATCTATTATTAATTTTATCTTAATTTAACTCTTAAGGCACTATTATTTAACTTAAAAAATTGTACAGTTTCAGGCATTGTTGTGGAATTTCATTTAAATAACAATTTTGTTTTTTTTAAATAGAAGTTAATAAAATTATATTCAAAAAAATATAACTTAAAATCAATCTATTATTAATTTTATCTTAATTTACAACTTAAGGCACTATTATTATTGTAGGTATATTACGGCCTATATAAAATTAATACATCTGTAATATTCCAAATGTCAAGTATGTAAAATATCACAAAAAACTATTTTAAAAATAAACTAATATCACTTAATATCAAATGCATTATTATATTTAAAAGGTGACCATTTTAAGATTCTAAAAAATATTTTTAAATATTCTCCAGGGTCCAGGGTTATTTTGTATTTTGTAAGTCATCAGTCCAGCAAAAAGTAAAAACTGGGCAGATCTAGTAAACAACAGAGAAAATGAAGACAGTTGGAGGAGGCCTACCCGAGATGGGCCTTAACATGTAACATTTAATAGAAATAAAAGTAGGTAGTTATAAGTAGATTTGTTAACATTAGGTCATAGAACAATAAAGGCATATTACCTATTTTAATTATTGTCCAGGGGTCTACATGATGTTAATTATATTTAATTATTTTTGAGATAAATTTGACAATAATCATGTCATTAAACTAATTATATATAATCTATGCAAATATATTAAAAGGTTTTAGGAAGCTATTTGTAAACAAACAGATTAAGTAATGACTAAAATTAAGTAATGAACTAATGACTAAATCAACCATCTCAGATTTGAGTCCCAGATTAAGCTATTTGTATAAAAAACTGTTATTAAAGATATGTTGTAGAGATTATATGTGTTACTGCTTTTTGTACCTATAGCATACAGGGGCTGATACAATATAAGTTAAAAAGTGATTAGTTTGCCTCAGATTTGCATTGTATGGTTTAATATTATTTTTCTATGGGATTTTTGTATGAACTCAAGACCACAATAGGGGATGAAAGATAACATGGACTCCACGAGCAAAGCCGGGACGAACAGCTAGTACAAAATAATTAGTAGCTCCATAGATTGGAAAGGAAATGGGAGAATGCATTTTTTTATCCCGGAAACACTTTCTTTTTGGAATTTGGAAGACCTTACGATGGACCCTGGAAGTCTAAAATGGCCAGCTTTTCTTACAAATAATAATTCAATATCACATTAATTACTGTCCCCTGAACTATAATTTTTGTAACTTCTAAGAGCCGCTTCGCATGCTTTCTTAAAAATAGTTTGGTGATTTTTTACTAAAACTTTTAACACACAAATATCAATAATTAATCCATCTTTACCAGCACTTTGAAGGTACGATAGAAGAAGGCGTCCAAAAGTCTTGTTGCTGCAACACAGATCGCTGAAGAGAAGCAAACTTTCTCGAATATATTCCTGTATCGGCATTGTTTTTTCACAATCCCGATATAGTTCATATATTGTCTGAAGGTGTTTCACGAATCCGTCAGTGTTCAGCGGGTACTTTGCTACGGAAACCATCACTTTATTTTTATTGTTTTTACCCAAATTTTTAACAAAATTTAATAAAGGCTCTTCGCATATATCATCAAGTAACATAGCAGGGATAGTATGCCTTAAAAATAAGTCACTACTCCACATGAACGCAGCTTTTAATAAATCTAAACTATTCTTTGGTGTTACTCGTTCGCTCATATATGATAATATTTTAGTATATACAACGAGGCTGTATTGAGGAGGTAACTTTTCTTGGAGAAGGGAGTATCTTATCAACTTTAGTGAATTCTCCATTTCAATAAATGAAACTAAAATTGGTAGTAAATAGGCATCTTTGTCGCATTCTTTCACAATTGCGGCAAATCTTTTAGGTAAAGTCGTTGCAATAACTTCATTATATCGCTGAAAATCGACGTAATTCAAGATATTCTCATACGTGCTAACTATAATGTCTTTTTTTGGCACAACTTCGGCTTCTTTAAACGCGTTCCCCCACTCACTTTCTTCCATTTTCACTAGGTTCAAAAACTCACTTTTAACCATTTGGGAAGAGTCCGAAAATTTCCAAATTTCATTTTTAGGTTTTTGAAATGTTTCCGAGAATTTCGAGTTTGACATTTTTACTTTTTCGCGTAACGTTTTATCGCAACTATTCGCGCGTGCGATCTGTCAGAGCGACACTGATAAAGTGAAAGACAGAGAAAGGAATTTCATAACGAGTTCATAACGTAGACTAGAGCGAGATAGGAAGTGGGCGGGGCTTTGGCGGGAGGGGCTAGTTATCATTGTGGAATTTTTAGGGTGACCAGGCAAAAATATCGATAAATTGTCTATGGTTAAACTTCTTTGTTACAATATATTCTCCAATGAATGTCGCAAAACGATTAAACTATCTTCTTTTATTTTATGTCTTAAGGGCCGTTGATCAAGGTCATCTTATATCAATCTGTCAAAAATATGACAAATTTCAGTTAATCCTGGAAAGGTGAGTTTATTTATACAACATTTCCTTACCACACAGTTGATAGTTATTATTTTAAATTGGATTAATATATATTTTATTATTTAGGATTCTAAATAGCCGTAGTTTCCAAAACGAGCCTTGCTTTTGCATTTTGGAAACTATGGCTATTTAGAACTCTTAATAATGAAAATATAGCTCAATCCAATTTAAAATAATAAGTATAACACTATCAACTGTGTGGTAAGGAAATGTTGTAAAAGTAAATAAACTCACCTTTCCAGGATTAACTGAGATTTGCCATATTTTTGACAGATAGAAGATGACCTTGACCAACGGTCCTTAACAAATGTAAGAAACTTATATTTAATATTATAATTTTTTGCACAGATAAAAAATTGTTTCATTATCTGCTATGTCTATATTGTCCATGTTTTATTATAGATAATATTGTTTATTTTAATTTAGTTGCATTATTCATAACAGAGCTGGCCACTCGTTAGGTATAGCCTCAAAAAAGCATTGATTAAATGAGGAAGACTTTGTCTTCCACTGGGTACCCTGGGGTTGGCAACGGTTTCGGGAGCTGTAAGACAACCGGTGAAGAAAAAAAAGAAAAAAAAGATGCATTAACATTTTGTTTTATAAATGTGGATATTTACGAACAAAATAAAAATATACTCTATAACACTCAGGCATAATGTAGCTTCCTATTATTGAATGTTGTACCTATATATTTTTAGAATCGGTTCAGTAGTTTTAGAGATTATCCCTTACTTACAAACGAACAAACTTTACCTCATTATAATATTAGTGTACAGGAATATTAGGCATGTCTGTATAATTAGAATATCTTTGCCTGTTCAATAAAAAAAAAATAGACCATAGACCACCAGCGCGCGCTTTTTAAATTTAAAAAAAAAACTTTTTAATTACACTATCGACCCCGCCCTCGACTTCGCACGGGTACATTACATACCTACATACGTAAATACGCTTATAAATACTTTATATAACAGATAGATTTAATTATGCTACCATGGAGTTTTTTGTAGATAATTTTTTTAACACAATTTGTTCATATGGATATCCTACATAATTTTGTTATTTTCTAATGGATTACATAAGCCATCATACAAAATCTCACATCCTTAAGAAATAATATAATAGAGATATTTCCAATGATACCTATTACGTATACTAATATCGTCATTGGATATTTCCTTTTTAGAGGTTAGTTTCAAATGCTTAAGCTATTTTTTATCCCGGAAAATCTGGAGACTAAGAGATTAGCTTTCCACCCCGGTTTTGCCTGTGAAATATTTTATACACGAATTAACGAATTCGGCCGTGTACGTTTTACAATTAAAAACTTATGTACCTACATAATCCAACAAACCACAAGAGGCTTTTCCGTCTCTAAATATACCTCAACAGAACTGGCCACTCGTTATGTATACCCTCACAATTTAAATATCATCGGCTAATCGAGGGAGACATGGTCTTGTGTACCAGTAAAAAAAATGTTTGCTGTAGGAATTTTTGAGATAAGTATTTCAGTACCTAACAATGAATAAAGGCTAAATTTATAATTAAGTACCTAGTGATTGTAAAAGATTTTATTTGCATTCTTTGTAACATGAGGCATCTTGAGGACAAAAGTGTTTTTTCTTTAGAATGGGTAAACAATAAAAAAAGAAACAGGAGCAAATTAATATTATGACTCATCAGAGAGACAATAGAATTTTATTTGTATAGATTTGCTACCTGAGAGATGTTCTTCTTATAAATAAAAATTAAATGCTGTTCGTTGTAGTGAAAGGAAATGCTTGCAGAGGTCGACCTAGGTGTACTTTTATTGAACATATAAAAAATGTATTGATCAATGGAAATAGGTATTAAAATTACACACAATCGCCGAGCATGTAGGAAAGGTATGATGAATATAACATAAGCGAAAGAGGTATGTCAGGATCGTAACAAAGCGCATTCGATGCCTCTGCCTACCCTTCATGGGATAAAAGTCGTGATGATAGATAGATAGAATGGTAATCGCATCGATTTGGTTAATTAATAGTCTGAATAAACTTGGGGTAAGATAAATTTGAAGATCCGGGAAAATTGAAAGCGGGTAATATAATGTAATAAATATACTATATTTTCAGAAGTGCAGACGTTAGCTTTTCGTGCTCTGCGAAGTAGCGGATCATTAACAAAATAAGTTTCAGAAACGTACATTTATTGTTCTTTCTTCACGGGTTGCCTTACAGCTCCCGAAACCGTGTTACGGTCCCAGGGTACCCAGCGGAAGACCAAGTCTCCCTCTTTAGCCGATGGTATTTTTACGTCAGTGATATAACATGCCTTATTGTGCATCTCTTTCATTAGGTAGATTCTAAAATCTATCTATACTAATATTATAAAGAGGAAAGATTTGTATTTTTGTATGTTTGTAATGAATAAACTCAAAAACTTATGTGCCGATTTCAAAAATTCTTTAACCATTGGAAAGCTACATTCACCCTGAGTGACATAGGCTATAATTTATTTTCAAAAAAATTAGGGATCCTTACTAAAACTTCAATAATGTAACCCAAGGTGTAAAAAAATGACCTAAGACATTCCTTACATCGCGTGCGCTGCGAAAACTATTGATGGTAGAACAAAATAATGTACTACGGCTTTGCAGAACACATCATTATCTACAAAAAGTGTCGTGGTAGCGTATCATATGTCTAACTATTATAGTTAAGTCACAATAAGTGTTCTTTTTTTTTAAATTTAATTAAAAAGCCGCCGCTAGGAAAGGTTCTTTATTTGTACCTTGCTATTAATCCTTAGGGTCCATCCATAAATTACGTCACACGAATTTCATGACTTTGGACTTAGGTAGGTATCAGTGGCGAAGGGTGAATATTTTCAGAAGGGAAGCCGTAATAGCTCACTCAACTAATGGTACAAGATCTAAAATTTTATTCTCTAACCCAAAATGCACCAATGACCAATGACCAATGACAATAGTAATTTATCGTTTAGTGATAGGGATTTAAATTACCTAAACTCTTTTTTTATTTAAGTATTCAAAACTATAATTCTAAAAATAAAATAAACACGCAAGTAAACATGCAACTATCTAAACTCGCTGTTTAGCAGACAATATTCCCACCGGTTACGTTCGTAATAACCCGGAATTCATAGGCTTATTTGGTGGTCTATTTGCGCGTGCTAAACGAGAGGGAACGTGCGCGGATTTCAGTGTTAGGGTTCCGTACTAATCCATGGGCGAGTTAATTGGGAACATACAATTCCTTAGATATATGAATTTATATCATTTGTATAGCACTGTACTGGTGAATAATTATTGATGGAATACAGAAAAGGAAGGAGTACGTACCAATTACGCCTGTCTTCTCGCTTCAGCCAGCTGGCTATATAGTATCTGCCGTGGAGCCTTCTTGCACGTCTTGACACTTTTATATATTTAGTTTATTTATTTGTTTTTTACCGTCGCGGACAACCTCTCGACGCGACACGAAATCAGTAGTACAGGAGTGGGTAGGTGGAAAACGGACTGAAAGGTATATTCACCAATAAGTACCATACATTTTCCCCCCACCGAAATCAATTGATTTCAATATAAACTACATAAACTTAGTGGACTGTATAAACATAAGTATATTGAACCTAACCTTATAGTATAGGAATAATAATAAACATAAATAACATATGAAGGTCTGGAGCATTGAAAAACTAACCTTCATTATCGCTATTTAGTTAAAATTAATATATAGGTATGTGTACCTAGAAACAGCTTCAGAACCCCAATAAGAATAAATAAAAACTAGACTATATTGAAGAAGTAATAAGTACCCTTGAATTAGGCAAGCTGTAACTTCTAACTAAACTAAAACTATTTTAAATTCATTAGTTGTATTCCTAAACTAATCCTAATCGACGTTACGCAATGGCAACGGACTGATTTTGTTTACAGGACGCGTGAGATAAGAGTTCTGAGTTCGCAACTTTACTACACGCACTCGACCATCAGGCCCAGGTATCGCCTGTTCTATCCGACCTAGGTTCCACTGTTGACTAGGTGCGTTATCTGAATGAATTAAAACTACATCGTTTACTGATACATTCGGAGTGTCAGTGAACCACTTCTGTCGTTGCTGAAGAGTGTGCAAATACTCAGTTTTCCAACGACGCCAGAAGTGTTGCGTGGCATGCTGAATAAGTTGCCACCTAGATAACTGATACAAGGGAGTCTCAACGACATCGTACTCAGGCGCCGAAGTCAATTCGCGTCCTACGAGAAAGTGTCCCGGCGTGAGTATTCCGAACTCGTTCGGATCATTAGATAGACTGCAGAGGGGTCGCGAGTTCAGTATCGCCTCAATTCGCGCAAATAGGGTAGTCAATTCCTCAAACGACATGGGTCTCGTGCCCACTACACGCCGTAAATGATATTTCGCGGACTTTATACCTGCCTCGAAAATACCACCGAAATGACTACCTGTCGGAGGGTTATATTTCCACACCACTCCTCTGTTAGTAAATCCATCTACAATTTCTTCTACATGAGCACTATAAAATTTAGTTACCTCACCGAAATGACTACCCGCCGACACGAAATTCTTGCCGTTATCGGAGTAAACGGTGCGAGGTAAACCACGTCTAGCTGTAAAACGATCGAACGTTGCCAAAAAACATGCCGTGGTTAGATCCGATATCACTTCTAATTGCACAGCGCGAGTTGAATAACACACAAAAAGACAAAGGTATGATTTAGATACTTTGGCATTACGTCTCGTGCTTTCCTTTGTATAAAGTGGACCACCTATATCTACGCCTACCGTATAAAATGGATAGACATCTTGCAGTCTACATTTAGGTAACGATCCCATCATGGGTTGAGGCGTTATAGGCTTAGATCTAAAACAAGTTACACACTTAGACAGTCTACTTCTTATTACACACCTGGCTGACAAAATCCAGTATCTCTGAGATAAGATGCCCTGTAGTGTTCGCGGACCCACATGTAAATACTTCTGATGATAAAAGTCTATCAATATATTTGTGAAGTGGCATTTTTTCGGTAATAACAATGGATGTCGCTTTGCATAGGGAAGGTCGGCATGTTCTAGACGACCCCCCACCAAGAGAAGCCCACGCTCATCAATGAAAGGGTTGAGTTTGCGCAACGCAGAGCCACACAGACGACCCTTCTGTAACGCTTGTATATCTTCTAAAAAATAATTACTTTGAATTACTTTGATTAATTCATCATGAGACTTATTCAACTCTAATGTATTTAGTGATCCAAAATTACGGTTAGACTCTTTGCTCTTAGCATTATAACTAAATCTAAAACACCATGCAATTATACGTTGCAATCTGTTTATATTTGAGAACTTATTTATCGTTGACTCAAATTCATTATTAAACTTACATATCGAACTATGAACTAATGATGTGTGCACGGTTATATTTTTTAACTCGGGCACTTCTGTAACATTTTTAAAGTGGTCTATAGTCCTTATTGGCCATAAGTGCTTTTCGCCATATAACCAACTTGGGCCGCAAAGCCATTGTCGAGCCACCTGCAGCAAGGCAGACGGCGACACTCCGCGCGAACAGACGTCCGCGGGGTTATCTACTCCGTTCACATGGTGCCACTGAATTGAATTTCTGCACTCATGTATTTTAGCCACTCGATTGGCTACGAACGTTTTTAGTTTATACTCGGGTGTGTTGAGCCACGCGAGTGTCACTGAGCTATCAGTGAATCCTAACACTTCATTAACATCTATTTCATTAGCTGTTAATACCGAACATACATATTGTAACAATTTCGCAAGTAAATGAGCCGCCATCAGTTCCAATCGCGGTATGGATACTGTACGTAAGGGCGCAACCTTAGACTTTGCTGACAGTAAACTAACCTTAACCTTCCCAGACGGATCTACACTGCGAATGTACACCACAGATGCGAGCCCTAACGAGGAAGCATCACAAAACCCCACCAATTGACATTGTGTATACCCCTTAATAAACAGATGTCTCTCATGACGTAGTTTTGAAAGCAGCGGCATCTCAGATGAAAATTGAATCCACTCTTTAGTCAGCGATTCAGGCCAGGATTCATCCCACTGAAGGTTTTCGCACCACAATTTCTGCATGAAACATTTAGCATAAAATACAGTAGGTGCCGCGAAACCCAGTACAGTCCGCTTAGTGACGACGCTCAGGACCGGCATTGTGTTGAACGAAAACGCGTCATCCGCCGGCAACCAATGCAGTCCGAGGACCTTGATGGATGGGTGGTCACCATCATCGAAGCAGAGCGGTGTCTCCAAATGATCTTCTGGCAGCTCCTGTAGCACCCGAGCGTCGTTGCTCGCCCACTTGCGAAGTTGGAAACCGCCCAGCTCAAGAAGTGCTGTAAGTTGTTGCTGCACCTCGATAGCCTCTGTCGAAGTATCTACTGACCACAGCAGATCATCCATATAGAATCCCTGTCGAAGCGCACGCGCAGCTAGAGGGAACCGATCACCCTCATCATGAGCCAGCTGCCGTAACGTTCGGATGGCTAGATAAGGGCTGCTCACAATTCCGTACGTCACTGTGCATAACTCATACACACGAAGAGGCTCGTCGGGGGAATTCCTCCAAAGTATGTGTTGGTATTTACGTTGAGAATCATCGATTAATATTTGACGATACATTTTCGAAATGTCACTGGTTAAACAAATCTCGCGCAATCTAAATCGTATCAACAATTCAACTAAATCGGCTTGTAGTTTTGGGCCTACATATAACATATTATTTAGAGATACTCCACTGGAAGTTTGACATGAGGCATCGAAAACCACTCGCAGCTTCGTAGTAGTACTATCTGGTTTGTATACGCAATGATGTGGTATAATATAATCGGACTGAGTATCATACAGTCCACCCACCAACTTCATGTGACCCAGCGAGCAATATTCATTCATAAATTTTTCATAATCACGTTTCAAGTTAGGTACTCGTGATAATTTCTTCTCTAAACTATGAAACCGTCTAATTGCAATCTGTTTTGAATCGCCAAGTTCGTCATTGTTAGTTTTAAAAGGATACTTGACAATATACCTACCGGTACCATCGCGTTTGTGATCGCTGAGGTACATCTGTTCTGATATAAGTTCATCAGAACGTTTAGGTATTTCACAATTTAAACTTTCAGTTTCCCAAAACGAATGCATCAACTGATCAATATTACCTACAGTAGAAAATAAACAATTTAAATCTTTGTTACAATTATTCAACTTCACCTGTCCGGTTATTACGTAACCAAATATGCTGCGTAAGGCTGGTGGCGCGTCGGTTCTAGATGGGCGAAATACGGCGCCGTCATAGATATATGGGAACACGTCTCCCGCCAACAACATATCTATTTGACTTGACTTATAAAATTGTGGGTCCGCAAGATATAAATGTCTATACTCATCGCTAATATGCTCGCTCAGTGTGACAGTAGGCATGTCACCCGTTATCTTCGACACTATAACTGCATCTGTTTGCAGCACAGGACCAGTTGAGTTACGAGGTTTGAATGTACATGAAATCATACCATGATCGCGCACCATCACTCCCCCCAACCCTGTACACTTGCGCCGCGGTAAACCTAATCTCTGTGCGCAGTCAACAGTCATAAACCCGTGCTGAGCACCACTGTCTATTACCACCCGCACAGTTTGGTAACCACCTGTACAGTCCACTACATGAATGACGGCTGTACCCAACATGACCGTGGCAGTTGCTGAACAGGTTAACGAGGAAGATTTATTTTCAGTGTGAACATCGAACCCCGGTTGTTTATTAATGTCATTGTTACCATCGACATGCAAAGTATTATGATGCATTTTTTTGCACACCATACACGTCCACTTTGAAGGGCAATCACTAGTGCGATGACCTTCTCGTAAGCAATTATTACACAATTTAAGTCTATTGTATGTTCCCAATTAACTCGCCCATGGATTAGTACGGAACCCTAACATTTTGGTACATACATTCAGTACAAATGAAAGAGACAGTTGCTTAGTATGAAGAAGGTTGTATGGGCGAGCAAGCCGGTATTGTATCGGCTTATTACTTATGTTACTTATGGATATCGGGAGGGGTTTAGAAAATTGACTTATAGAGTAGGTTTGTAATGATATTATTTTATAAAATGTCGTTAGTCTATATAGATTTACAAATTCCGAAAGGGAAGCCGAAAGGAATCGGGTTGTATGGGCTCCTCGCCGCTGGTAGGTATATATGTATGTAGAAGGAGTGTGGACGCCCACCTTTGCGTGTCCTTCGAAGCACGGGAAGTCGATTATGATACTAAATTAAAATTCTAAAGAATCTATCTATCATCACGCCTTTTATACCAAAAGGGGTAGGCAGAGACAATCGATTGATATTTGCTACGATCCTGACATATCTCTTTCGCTTCTTTTATATTTATCATACCTTTCATACATGCTCGGCGATTGTGTGTACTTTTAATATTGCCTTCGATCAATACTATTTTTATATGTTCAATAAAAGTATTACACGGGCCTCCCCCTATTTTTTCATTCATTATAAATCTACGGTAAAAACTAAATTACTTATATTAAACTCTTACATTTGTTCCAAAACAAGAAGACTGGGCGCCAATATCCACTGTATATGGAATAAATTAATTAAAAAAAAAAAGAAATTCAGACTGCCCACCATTTCTCAATATGCCACTCGGGCCATACCCCCCCCCCTCCCCCCATTTGTCTTATATTTCAAACTTCTGAAAATTAGGGTACAAATAAAAACTACTGTTATCTGGGTTCTATTTACATTATAATACATATTTAACAACTATAAAATATTATTTACAATGCTACCTACCTAAATTTACTTAAGTACATATTTTTTTGCAATTTTTTAATTTTTTTAATTTTTTTTTAATTTTCCAATAATTTTACTAAACTTAAAAAATAATTTATATTTAAACCACTAGGTACTGACAAGTTAAAATAACTGTAATCAAAGTACAGTCACAGGACATGTTGTAGCTATTACACATAAAAAAGATCGTTAACAAACTACACATTTCTTACTTACTACCTACCTACTTATTTTTGTCACTAACAAATTGAGGACCAAATAGCAATTCTATCAAAACTAAATTAGTAGAATTGGTCCGCAGTTGTTCAACTACCTTAATAACAGTCTTATGTTAAAAATTTCGCAAACCAGCGATAAGACTTTATAACAATAAAAAATATTATCTTTCACTATAGGCGGCGAAACCTACCGCTGGTTCAGGGCTACCAACTTTACAATAGTGTAACAATACAAAACAGGTACATATTATCACACTTGTTACAATAGAGATCACATTAGTCAATTGAGTATTAAATTCTGAACGCACGCAAATATTATTTTATTAATTGTGATGGAACATAAATATAGATAAAAATATCTAAAGTTATAAAAAACCTAATTATGCTATACATCAGGCGTAAATCTTAATGGGCAAGTTGTTCTATAAACAAAATCAATACTAAACAAGTCTAAATGATTTTGTTTTTGTGTCTGGATGTTTGTCCAGAATAGGCTGCGAAACAGCAAATTGATTTTTTATACCGATGGACCGCACACATATGGCTTAGTAATGGGATGAGTAGTGATATCAAAAGAAAACGAGCGAAGCCGTGGGCATCATTCAAAAAGTAGCTAATCGCCAGAGCTCAATAAAATTTGCATGTAGTACCTCTACTTGTATTAACTTTTCTATTAAAAAACATATTATTTTACACAATGGAATCTTAAACAGATTATATTAAAGATCTAAGCATATGACACGTTAAAAGGCACAAAATTATGGCATGTTAAAAGAAGCGTTTTGATATTTTTTACTAAATCAAGACAAAATCACAATACACTTATATTTCAGTCAAATTACTCTTATAATTATTCGAGGCTAGTACAATTTTTTTGCGTACCTATTAACAAAACAAGTATTTTTATTATATTATAAATTAGCAGAACTATAACTTATTATTTTTTAAATCATGCTTAACGCATAAAACTTGTACTAGTCTGCCTGTACAGTCTAAATATCTCACTTTTTTTGGCAATCATTATTTAACAATTTAAATAACAATTTGTTTTTTTTATAGAAGACAATAAAATTATATTCTAAAAAATATAACTTAAAATCCATCTAAATATTATTAATTTTATCTTAATTTACAACTTAAGGCACTATTATTTAACCTAAAAAATTGTACAGTTTCAGGCATTGTTGTAGAATTTCATTTAAATAACAATTTGTTTTTTTTTAATAGAAGACAATAAAATTATATTCTAAAAAATATAACTTAAAATCAATCTATTATTAATTTTATCTTAATTTACAACTTAAGGCACTATTATTCTTGTAGGTACATTACCTATATAAATATAATACATCTGTAATATTCCAAATGTCAAGTATGTAAAATATCACAAAAAACCTTTTAAAAATAAACTAATAACACTTAATATCAAATGCATTATTATATTTAAAAGGTGACCATTTTGAGATCCATAAAAAATATTTTTAAATATTCTCCAGGGTCCAGGGTTATTTTGCCCAGTTCCCATCTGCTACATTTTGTAAGTCATCAGACCAGCAAAAAGTGAAAACTGGGCAGATCTAATAAACAACAGAGAAAATGAAGACAGTTGGAGGAGGCCCGAGATGGACCAACATGAAAATTTAATAGAAATGAAAAGTAGGTAGTTATAAATAGATTTGTTAAGATAGCTCATGGAACAATAAAGGTATTTTAATTTTTGTCCAGGGGGTCTACAAGATGTTAATTATATTTAATTATTTTTGAGATAAATTAGACAATAATCATGTCATTAACTAATTATATATAATCTATGCAAATATATTAAAAGATTTTAGGAAGCTGTTTGTAAAAATAATATAATTAAGTAATGAACTATCTCAGATTTGAGTCCCAGATTAAGCTATTTGTATAAAAACTGTTATTAAAGATATGCTGTAGAGATTATTATGTATTTCTGCTATTTGTACCTATAGCATAAAGGGGCTGATACAATGTCTGTATAGGTACCTAAGTTAAAAAGTGATTAATTTGCCTCAGATTTGCATTGTATGGTTTAATATAATTTTTCTATGGGATTTTTGTATGAACTCAAGACCACAATAGGGGATAAAAGATAATATGGACTCCACGAGCAAAGCCGGGACGAACAGTTAGTACAAAATAATTAGTAGCTCCAAAGATTACCCGAAGCCTAAACAAATATTAGTTCTACACAGTAACGATTGAAGGGAAACACTTTTTTTTGGAATTTGGAAGACCTTACGATGGACCCTGGAAGTCTACACTAAATTGGAAGACCTATAAATTAAAATGGCCACCTTTTCTTACAAATAATAATTCAATATCACATTAATTACTGTCCCCTGAACTATAATTTTTGTAACTTCTAAGAGCCGCTTCGCATGCTTTCTTAAAAATAGTTTGGTGATTTTTTACTAAAACTTTAAACACACAAAAATCAATAATAAATCCATCTTTACCAGCACTTTGAAGGTACGCTAGAAGAAGGCGTCCAAAAGTCTTGTTGCTGCAACACAGATCGCTGAAGAGAAGCAAACTTTCTCGAATATATTCTTGTATCCGCATTGTTTTTTCACAATCCCGATATAGTTCATATATTGTCTGAAGGTGTTTCATGAATTCGTCAGTGTTCAGCGGGTACTTTGCTACGGAGACCATCACTTTATTTTTATTGTTTTTACCCAAATTTTTTACAAAATTTAATAAAGGCTCTTCGCATATATCATCGAGTAACATAGCAGGGATAGTATGCCTTAAAAATAAGTCACTACTCCACATGAACGCAGCTTTTAATAAATCTAAACTATTCTTCGGTGTTACTCGTTCGCTCATATATGATAATATTTTAGTATATACAACGAGGCTGTATTGAGGAGGTAACTTTTCTTGGAGAAGGGAGTATCTTATCAACTTTAGTGAATTCTCCATTTCAATAAATGAAACTAAAATTGGTAGTAAATAGGCATCTTTGTCACATTCTTTGACAATTTCGGCAAATCTTTTAGGTAAAGTCGTTGCAATAACTTCATTATATCGCTGAAAATCGACATAATTTAAGACATGCTCATAGGTGCTAACTATGATGTCTTTTTTCGGCACAACTCCGGCTTCTTTAAACGCGTTCAACCACTCACTTTCTTCCATTTTCACTAGGCTCAAAAACTCATTTATAACCATTTGGGAAGAGTCCGACAATTTCCAAATTTCATTTTTAGGTTTTTGAAATGTTTCCGAGAATTTCGAGTTTGACATTTTTACTTCTCCCGCGTAAAGTTTTATCGCAACTATTTGCGCGTGCGATCTGTCAGAGCGACACTGATAAAGTGAAAGACAGAGAAAGGAATTTCATAACGTAGACTAGAGCGAGATTGGAAGTGGGCGGGGATTTGGCGGGAGGGGCCTAGTTATCATTGTGGAATTTTAGGGTGACCAGGCAAAAATATCGATAAACTGTCTATGGTTAAACTTCTTTGTTACAATATATTCTCCAATGAATGTCGCAAAACGATTAAACTATCTTCTTTTATTTTATGTCTTAAGGGCCGTTGATCAAGGTCATCTTATATCAATCTGTCAAAAATATAACAAATTTCAGTTAATCCTGGAAAGGTGAGTTTATTTATACAACATTTCCTTACCACACAGTTGATAGTTATTATTTTAAATTGGATTAATATATATTTTATTATTTAGGATTCTAAATAGCCGTAGTTTCCAAAACGAGCCTTGCTTTTGCATTTTGGAAACTATGGCTATTTAGAACTCTTAATAATGAAAATATAGCTCAATCCAATTTAAAATAATAAGTATAACACTATCAACTGTGTGGTAAGGAAATGTTGTAAAAGTAAATAAACTCACCTTTCCAGGATTAACTGAGATTTGCCATATTTTTGACAGATATAAGATGACCTTGACCAACGGTCCTTAACAAATGTAAGAAACTTATATTTAATATTATAATTTTTTGCACAGATAAAATTTGTTTCATTATCTGCTATGTCTATATTGTCCATGTTTTATTATAGATAATATTGTTTATTTTAATTTAGTTGCATTATTCATAACAGAGCTGGCCACTCGTTAGGTATAGCCTCAAAAAAGCATTGATTAAATGAGGAAGACTTTGTCTTCCACTGGGTACCCTGGGGTTGGCAACGGTTTCGGGAGCTGTAAGACAACCCGTGAAGAAAAAAAAGAAAAAAAAGATGCATTAACATTTTGTTTTATAAATGTGGATATTTACGAACAAAATAAAATTATACTCTATAACACTCAGGCATAATGTAGCTTCCTATTATTGAATGTTGTACCTATATATTTTTAGAATCGGTTCAGTAGTTTTAGAGATTATCCCTTACTTACAAACGAACAAACTTTACCTCATTATAATATTAGTGTACAGGAATATTAGGCATGTCTGTATAATTAGAATATCTTTGCCTGTTCAATAAAAAAAAAATAGACCATAGACCACCAGCGCGCGCTTTTTAAATTTAAAAAAAAAACTTTTTAATTACACTATCGACCCCGCCCTCGACTTCGCACGGGTACATCATAGAGTAAGTAGCAATCACTATGTTCTTTAATAAGAGACGGGACTGCCATACATTAAAAATGAAATCTAAGAAATTAGGGCCGAAAGATACTGCCAACCTAACAACATTAAGAAGGGAAAATAGAAAATCAGTGCTACCAACTACAAAAGTCAAAACATACGGCTAGTGCTGTCCTTCCTACAGAAATATTTTTGTCGATATCGATAAAAATATGCTAAAACCTGGAACAGCATCTACCTACTTTTAAAATTTCGGTTTTGTTGATTAGTATAATCCAAGAAGTTGAAATGTATGGTAATTCAATTTTTTATAGGATTTGAATAAACTACGTAGTAGATCAAGTAGGAATTATTAAATTTCAACTTCTTTGATATTTCATTTCAATAAAACTTCACATGTTTTTCTATAATTTATTTGTGTTTAACCTAAAAAAACAACAAATACAAATACAATTCACCGACCTCTTAAAAACAATACACCTATCAATATTACAGTGAAATAGGTTATTAAATTGAAATTTAATAATATATAATGACCTTATCTAAGACCCATCTTAGGTAATTATTTCAGCACTGCTTCCCGAAGTGAATTTAGGCAATGATAGAAAAACTTATAGTGCGTACCTGTAAAATAATGAGTATTAGGCGTATTTTGGTAAGTAATAACTAGTAGTAAGTATAAATGAATTTTTTATTGTATTAAGAGGTGTGCAAAAACGACACAAACATAGCTGGATTTGAACAATTGTTTAAAAATCACCAAATTGCACGTCAATCTGGTTAGAGTAGCCGTTTCTTCAGTCAGCATGCAAGCCCTGCATAACGGACTATCTGTAATACCTATGTTATATAAGTGTTTGTTAAAAGGACCATGACCAGTGATGGCTTGAGTCACCGATCTAAGTTGGGTTCTTTTTAGTTTTAAGATCTTTTGTGAGAGTCTTGTATTTATGGTTGGTAGAGCTGCCCTGGTTTGTCTACATTCCATAAGATTGTTCCATTCGAGATTGTGCATGCATTTTGTTTTCTGCTTGAGTCGTGAGGCAAACCAGCCTCTAGGCAGGGGCACTAGGGGCTCGGGGCCAATTGCAGACATACTTGCACCGGCTCTCGCTAGCTCATCCGCCGCGTCATTTCCACAGGAGTTGCTATGACCTTTGATCCATTGTATGGTTAAGGTGTTACCGTGTTATTATAGTTACATACCTTGTTTAGTGCTGTATGACACTCAAGTATGAGACCTGATTTAAACTTATTGCTTACCAGTGCTTGTATGACAGATTTACTGTCCGGCAGTATGCAAATAGACTGGTTGTTTACTTTCCTCTTAGTTATCGCTAGGGCCGCTAGGCAGATTGCCTGGAAAGAGTAAAGATAAAAGTAAATTTGCTGCAGCAAAAAGCAATGGGTCAATTTATTTGGTGCGGGTTATAATGGGTTTATTTTGTGGAATGTGAAACAAATATGTTTGAGTCGGAATATCGATATCGATAAACTGTACAATATGCAAAGTACATCACTATTTTTCAGCAATATGCTGTTCGTTTAATATGAAATTTATAAAGAATAATTACTTAATTAAATTAATATGAATGGCTAATAACTTACCGATCCTCATTTATTGGGAATATGGTCATAAATATTCGCTTGATACCGTCTACGCGGCCGCCTCTTGTACCACATATTGTACACTTTTTATGTTTCCATTCTTAATTATTGAATACAATTATTGTAAAACAATACATATACTTATTTACTATAACTTACTATATTATATTTACAATTAATATATTACAAGCACGATTTAAGCATCACATTATATATTTATTTATTAATATTTCAAAACTTAAATAAGTCAAAACAAATTTGCCGCCATTTGCAACTTTGACAGGGATAGACAGAGATAGCACCATGGAGTGAAAAAGATGGCGATACGACGCCATTAATATTGGCTCAAATTTCATAGAACCAATTTTTTGTTCGAAGTTGCGCCAGCCTGGGGTACATTACATACCTACATACGTAAATACGCTTATAACTACTTTATATAACAGATAGATTTAATTATGCTACCATGGAGTTTTTTGTAGATAATTTTTTTAACACAATTTGTTCATATCGATATCCTACATAATTTTGTTATTTTCTAATGGATTACATAAGCCATCATACAAAATCTCACATCCTTAAGAAATAATATAATAGAGATATTTCCAATGATACCTATTACCTATACTAATATCGTCATTGGATATTTCCTTTTTAGAGGTTAGTTTCAAATGCTTAAGCTATTTTTTATCCCGGAAAATCTGGAGACTAAGAGATTAGCTTTCCACCCCGATTTTGCCTGTGAAATATTTTATACACGAATTAACGAATTCGGTCGTGTACGTTTTACAATTAAAAACTTATGTTTCTACATAATCCAACAAACCACAAGAGGCTTTTCCGTCTCTAAATATACCTCAACAGAACTGGCCACTCGTTATGTATACCCTCACAATTTAAATATCATCGGCTAATCGAGGGAGACATGTGTACCAGTAAAAAAAATGTTTGCTGTAGGAATTTTTGAGATAAGTATTTCAGTACCTAACAATGAATAAAGGCTAAATTTATAATTAAGTACCTAGTGATTGTAAAAGATTTTATTTGCATTCTTTGTAACATGAGGCATCTTGAGGACAAAAGTGTTTTTTCTTTAGAATGGGTAAACAATAAAAAAAGAAACAGGAGCAAATTAATATTATGACTCATCAGAGAGACAATAGAATTTTATTTGTATAGATTTGCTACCTGAGAGATGTTCTTCTTATAAATAAAAATTAAATGCTGTTCGTTGTAGTGAAAGGAAATGCTTGCAGAGGTCGACCTAGGTGTACTTTTATTGAACATATAAAAAATGTATTGATCAATGGAAATAGATATTAAAATTACACACAATCGCCGAGCATGTAGGAAAGGTATGATGAATATAACATAAGCGAAAGAGGTATGTCAGGATCGTAACAAATCGCATTCGATGCCTCTGCCTACCCTTCATGGGATAAAAGTCGTGATGATAGATAGAATGGTAATCGCATCGATTTGGTTAATTAATAGTCTGAATAAACTTGGGGTAAGATAAATTTGAAGATCCGGGAAAATTGAAAGCGGGTAATATAATGTAATAAATATACTATATTTTCAGAAGTGCAGACGTTAGCTTTTCGTGCTCTGCGAAGTAGCGGATCATTAACAAAATAAGTTTCAGAAACGTACATTTATTGTTCTTTCTTCACGGGTTGCCTTACAGCTCCCGAAACCGTGTTACGGTCCCAGGGTACCCAGCGGAAGACCAAGTCTCCCTCTTTAGCCGATGGTATTTTTACGTCAGTGATATAACATGCCTTATTGTGCATCTCTTTCATTAGGTAGATTCTAAAATCTATCTATACTGTTACGAGCTAGGGTTCGAAGAGATTTAAAATACCGATTAAATAAACAAACTTTACTTCAACACCACAAAAATACAGTTACATAAATGAAAACACTAAAATAACACTTAGTCGCACTAAATTCCACTTCACTGTTTCGCTTTGATCGCTCTGATTCGCACTGTGTTCCTTGCGGCAATGATCCTCTGTTTATATTGCCCACCGAACATTCGAGAAACGCCGAGATTGTTGTACAAAGTTGTAGACGCGGCTCGATGCGACTCGGCGCCAAATACCTACACACAGACCGCGCCCGATTTTGGTACCTATGGCTAGGCACATACGGTCCATTTTCGTTTGTACTTGATTCTCTCTGGATGTTTCTAGAGACGTCTATCGACCTTGATGTGTTTAGGTATTTATTTGTGCGATTTAAGTACCTATTCGTTACACTGCCCCCCGCTTAGACTTGCTCGTCCCGAGCAAAATTCGAGCCTTTGTAAGGAGCCAGTCGATCAATATGGACAACCTTTAACTGTCCACGCGGGCATCGTTGGATCCGATAGGTCACGTCATTGATCCTCGTGATGACCTTATACGGGCCTTCCCAGCGGTTCTGCAGCTTGGGAGATTTGCCTTTTCGGCGTTTCGGGTTGTGCAGCCACACCAACGATCCCTCGTCAAAACCGTTACTATTGAAGTTTCTATCGTACCTGGTCTTCATCTTTGTACTGGCCACAAGACTGCTCTGACGAATCTGGTCATGTATGTCGCACATCTTGTTTTTCAGGTTCGATACGTAGTCACTTACAGGTTGCGGCGCATCCGGAGGTCCGCCGGTCAGGAGATCAACTGGTAGTCGGAGTTCTCTCCCAAAGTTGGCATAAGCAGGAGTCACTTTTATGCTTTCATGCTCTGCGGATCGATATGAGAGCAAGAACAAGGGAATATATCGGTCCCAGTCCCTCTGGTGATCCTCAACCAGTTTCGCCAAATGAGTCTCCAAAGTGCGGTTGAACCTTTCAACCATTCCGTCGGACTGTGGGTGATACGCCGTAGTCCTCGTTTTATTTATTCCCAGGAGACGGCATACTTCCTGGAACAACTGCGACTCAAAGTTACGCCCTTGATCAGAATGTATCTCTATTGGTAGCCCGAACCTGCAGAATACTTCGTTGACCAACTTAGTCGCCACTGTTGTCGCTTCCTGGTTGGGAATTGCGAAGACCTCCGGCCACTTCGTGAAGTAGTCCATCACGACCATGAAGTACTTGTTCCCGTCTTCAGTGGCCGGGAACGGTCCAGCAACGTCCACCGCAATTCGTTCCCATGGAGCGCCAACATTGTACAGCTGCATACGTCCCCTCGTACGTGTCGTAGGTCCCTTCACGGCCGCACATACTGTGCACTTGCGACACCAATCCTCGACATCTTGCCGGCAATGAACCCAATAAAATCGTTTCCTGATTTTCGCCAGGGTTCGATTCATGCCCAGATGTCCTCCCGAGGATCCATCGTGCACGGACTCAAGCACTGCGCGCACCTTTGACCTAGGCACGACCAGCTGCATCAATGTCTCCTGTCCACTTGGCGACTCCCACTTGAGGTACAGCAACCCGTTGTGCAGCACTAGACTTTCCCACTGAGCCCAGTAGCTTTTCGTGGTGGAACTCATGGCTGATAAAACATTCCAGCCGGGCCTTGGAACATTCTGCGTCTTCCATTCCATTATCGGCGCCAAGTTGTTATCCTTGAGTTGCTCGTCTCTCGTCCTCTCGTTCGCCCATTCGTCACTAAGGTTGTTAGTCGTAATGACTTTGATGACAGAATCACCGATTTCACGCCTCGAGCAGTGTTTACAATCTTCAGGGCACGGCCTGCGTGACAGTGCGTCAGCGTTGCCATGCGTCCGTCCTCGTCGATGTTCGATCGTGAAATCGAATTCTTGTAACTGCTCGATCCACCGAGCGACTTGTCCTTCGGGATCCTTGAATTGAAGTAACCATTTCAACGCCGCATGGTCTGTCCGTAGCTTGAACTTCCTTCCGATGAGATACTTGTTGAAGTGTCGTACTGTCTTCACTACGGTCAGAAGTTCGCGTCTGGTTACACAGTAGTTTCTTTCTGGTTTTGACAGAGCCTTGCTGAAATACGCTATCACAACTTCCTTGTCCCCCTTCCGTTGTGACAGCACACCTCCAATGGCGATGTTGCTTGCGTCTGTGTCCACCACAAACTCGCCGACTTGGTCCGGGTAGCCCAATACAGGTGTTTCACACAGCCGTTGTTTCAGTTCCTGGAACGACTTCTCACAGTCCTCAGTCCATTGAAACGAACGCTTGTCCTCCGTCAGCCGATGTAGGGGCTTGGTTACTCCCGCGAAGTCGTATACGAAGCGGCGGTAGTATGAGCACAGACCAAGAAACGCCCGAACATCTGTTTTGTTCCGCGGGGTGGGCCATTCTCGTACAGCTACT
Source organism: Nemapogon koenigi (assembly GCA_963924495.1). NCBI lineage: Eukaryota > Metazoa > Arthropoda > Insecta > Lepidoptera > Tineidae > Nemapogon > Nemapogon koenigi. The sequence continues at coordinate 7,141,691 of OZ004656.1, forward strand.
GTCTTGACAGGGTCGGTTTCTACTCCATCCTTTGTAATTACATGCCCGAGGTAATTCACACGTTTCTTGAAGAAGCTACACTTCTTGGCATGCAATTTCAGGTTCGCGAGCTTCAACTTGGCAAACACTCTTTCTAAATTCCCCAGGTGCTCGTTGAAGTCGCGTCCCATGATGATGACGTCATCCAGGTAGACTAGGCAAGCTTTTCCAACGAGATCCGCAAGCACAACTTCCATCAGCCTTTCGAACGTAGCGGGAGCATTGCATAACCCGAAAGGCATGACGTTGAACTGCCACAGTCCATTTCCGGTCGAGAAAGCAGTCTTTTCCTTGTCCTTGGGATCGATCTCCACTTGCCAGTATCCACTCTTCAAATCCAGTGTTGAGAACCACTGGTTCCCACTCAACTTGTCCAAGGTGTCGTCAATCCGGGGTAGAGGGTAGCTGTCCTTTCTGGTTACGTCGTTCAGTCGACGATAATCCACACAGAAGCGAGTGCTGCCATCCTTCTTCTTAACTAGCACAACCGGAGAACACCATGGGCTCAAAGAAGGTTCGATGACATTAGCCTTCTTCATGTCTTCCAGCATGCACTGTACTTCGGCTTCTCTTCCAACTGGGATTCGTCGAGCACGTTGACGTATAGGTAACTCGTTTCCTGTGTTGATGGTGTGTTTCACCAATGACGTCCTGCCGAGATGCCCATCTCTGTCACTAAAAATGTCAATGTAACGAGTGAGCATCTCCTTCGCTCGTTTGTACTCGGAGATTGACAAGTCCTTCTTCGAAATGTCGACGAGTTCCAAGGGGTTTGCACTGTTATTTTTCATCGCCGACAGCTTCCCCTGGGTGCAGCTCCGCATCCAATTCGCCTCGTCGCACTTCGCCACGACTTGATCCTTATTGAGAGTGACAGAAGCGCCATTGAAGTTGGTCACCCTTACTACAGCTCGTCCACTCTGGCTGTTTACTAAAGTTGGAGTGAGTAACCAGCCTTTATGTTTAGAACGTTCCAGGTGGTCGATGATAGAGCACCTCGTATTGGAGGGGTCCCCATTAGTTGGTAACTCCACATCGACAAGCGTCTCCGAATATGGGTTCAGTTTGACGTCCTTGGCACAGCGCACATAGCCAGCATAACCACCTTTCAAAAATACCTGTTCCTGGCCGCACTGCAGTACACCGTTGCGCAAGTCGATGCCAAACTGGAACCGCTTCATAAAGTCGAGTCCGAGAATGCAGTCGTCTATAATGTCGGCCACGATGACGGTGTGTGGGTACTCCCCGTCACCCACCTTGAGTGTCACCGGCAGCTCGTCGTATGCGGGTATAGGCTGACCGGTTGCCGTGAAGAGTTTCAGACAGGAAGATGAACGTCTGGTTCTGCTCGTAGATCGTCCCAATAACTGAGGTCTCACAACCGTGCGCGTTGCTCCTGTGTCGATCGTCATCTCACATGGCGTCCCGTTGACCTCGCCGGCGATCACCAGACTGTTCCCGTCAAAAACTTGTCGGATGGTAACTTTTGGGGCTGTGTCACGATCAGCCAGTACCCGCCCCGCGGCTCTGGCTGTTACTCGTTTTCCCGGAAGCTCCGTAGTTACGGCACGGACATCAGCTTCGACGTCCCGTTTCGGCACTCGTTGATCCGTGCCTTGTCGTTTAAGCGCCGGGCAGCTTGCTTTAAGGTGCCCCAGCTTGTGGCAGTAGAAGCAGCGGGGTAAGTAGCTACGCCTCTCTGCTACAGGTGTCGTTGTTGGAGTAGCCTCCTCCGCCACTTGTCTCAATCGCTGAGAACGAGGCTCCTGTCTCACGGCTTCCACCTCTAGAGCATGGGCCAGTGCATCTTTCAGGGCGCTGTGGTGGCCCAGTCGAACTGCAGCTCTGACCTCCATGCTGCGGATGCCGTCGATGAATGCTTGAACGAGGTTCGCAGCAATGAACTCTTGTCCGGCAGATGGGTACGCCTTCCTCACGATCTTCTCGATCTCCAGAGCCCATTGTTGCAGATTCTCACCAGCATGTTGCGTCCTGTCCCTCAGCTGCGCTCGGTAGACGTGCTCCAGGTGTTTGTCGCCGTACCTGGAGTCCATTGCCTCGATCAGGTTCCCGTACGTGGTGCAGCTGTCTGGAGAGGCCTCCAGAACCGATAGTGCACGGCCCCTTAAAGCCACTGTCAAGGCGGTCAGAGATTGCTCGTCTGTCCAGCCGTTGGCAGAGGCGACCGTTTGGAACTGCAATTTGTACGCTGTCCAGGACGTAGTCCCGTCGTACGGCGGCACCTTGACTCGGGGGCCGGAGACGACGACGCCTCCAGAAACAGGAGCGGTCAGCTTCAGTTTTCTCACTTCATTCTGAAGCCTCTCGCATTGGCTGTCAAGTCGTGCCTCCAACTCTCCGTAGCGGTCGTTAAGTCTTGTATCCTGTTCTCCGCTCATCCTTGTCTGTATTTCCTTATGGAGATCCTTATAGTGCTGTTTGAGGTCTTCGTACCGGGTGTCGAGGTCTTCGATTCTCTCCTCGTGCATGTCTGTAACCCTCTGTAGCTGCTTCACCTCCATAGTCACCTTTCCCAGTGATTCTGAAAGCAGCTCCTTTAGGCTAACAGACTGCTCCTTGAACAGCCGGCAAGTCTGCTCCTCCCGAAGTCTGGCCTCCTCCTCTTGTCGTCTGGCCTGCTCCTCCAATAGCTGCCGAGTCTGTTCCTCCTGACGTCTGGCCTGCTCTTCCTGACGCCTGGCCTCCTCCTCCTGTCGTCTGGCCTGCTCCTCCAATAGCTGTCGAGTCTGCTCCTCCTGACGCCTGGCCTGCTCCTCCTGACGTCGGGCCTGCTCCTCCATCAGCCGAACCAGCATTCCCATGTCGGTTGCCTGGAGAGCACCCGCAGAAACCGAATCCACTCCAGCAGCAGCTAAAGCAGCAGTCCCAGCAGCACCAGCAGCGGCTCCAGCAGCAGTCCCAGCAGCACCAGCAGCGACTCCAGCAGCAGCAACCTCGTCGACCTCCTCGCCGTGATGTCCAGCAGTAGTTTGTCGTGTTTTGGGTCGCCGTGATGACGACGAGTCACGTGGTGTAATCGGCATTTTTGAATCCCACACTCCTGACACCAATTTGTTACGAGCTAGGGTTCGAAGAGATTTAAAATACCGATTAAATAAACAAACTTTACTTCAACACCACAAAAATACAGTTACATAAATGAAAACACTAAAATAACACTTAGTCGCACTAAATTCCACTTCACTGTTTCGCTTTGATCGCTCTGATTCGCACTGTGTTCCTTGCGGCAATGATCCTCTGTTTATATTGCCCACCGAACATTCGAGAAACGCCGAGATTGTTGTACAAAGTTGTAGACGCGGCTCGATGCGACTCGGCGCCAAATACCTACACACAGACCGCGCCCGATTTTGGTACCTATGGCTAGGCACATACGGTCCATTTTCGTTTGTACTTGATTCTCTCTGGATGTTTCTAGAGACGTCTATCGACCTTGATGTGTTTAGGTATTTATTTGTGCGATTTAAGTACCTATTCGTTACAATACTAATATTATAAAGAGGAAAGATTTGTATTTTTGTATGTTTGTAATGAATAAACTCAAAAACTTATGTGCCGATTTCAAAAATTCTTTAACCATTGGAAAGCTACATTCACCCTGAGTGACATAGGCTATAATCTATTTTCAAAAAAATTAGGGATCCTTACTAAAACTTCAATAATGTAACCCAAGGTGTAAAAAAATGACCTAAGACATTCCTTACATCGCGTGCGCTGCGAAAACTATTGATGGTAGAACAAAATAATGTACTACGGCTTTGCAGAACACATCATTATCTACAAAAAGTGTCGTGGTAGCATATGTCTAACTATTATAGTTAAGTCACAATAAGTGTTCTTTTTTTTTAAATTTAATTAAAAAGCCGCCGCTAGGAAAGGTTCTTTATTTGTACCTTGCTATTAATCCTTAGGGTCCATCCATAAATTACGTCACATGAATTTCATGACTTTGGACTTAGGTAGGTATCAGTGGCGAAGGGTGAATATTTTCAGAAGGGAAGCCGTACAATAGCTCACTCAACTAATGGTACAAGATCTAAAATTTTATTCTCTAACCCAAAATGCACCAATGACCAATGACAATAGTAATTTATCGTTTAGTGATAGGGATTTAAATTACCTAAACTCTTTTTTTATTTAAGTATTCAAAACTATAATTCTAAAAATAAAATAAACACGCAAGTAAACATGCAACTATCTAAACTCGCTGTTTAGCAGACAATATTCCCACCGGTTACGTTCGTAATAACCCGGAATTCATAGGCTTATTTGGTGGTCTATTTGCGCGTGCTAAACGAGAGGGAACGTGCGCGGATTTCAGTGTTAGGGTTCCGTACTAATCCATGGGCGAGTTAATTGGGAACATACAATTCCTTAGATATATGAATTTATATCATTTGTATAGCACTGTACTGGTGAATAATTATTGATGGAATACAGAAAAGGAAGGAGTACGTACCAATTACGCCTGTCTTCTCGCTTCAGCCAGCTGGCTATATAGTATCTGCCGTGGAGCCTTCTTGCACGTCTTGACACTTTTATATATTTAGTTTATTTATTTGTTTTTTACCGTCGCGGACAACCTCTCGACGCGACACGAAATCAGTAGTACAGGAGTGGGTAGGTGGAAAACGGACTGAAAGGTATATTAACCAATAAGTACCATACATTTTCCCCCCACCGAAATCAATTGATTTCAATATAAACTACATAAACTTAGTGGACTGTATAAACATAAGTATATTGAACCTAACCTTATAGTATAGGAATAATAATAAACATAAATAACATATGAAGGTCTGGAGCATTGAAAAACTAACCTTCATTATCGCTATTTAGTTAAAATTAATATATAGGTATGTGTACCTAGAAACAGCTTCAGAACCCCAATAAGAATAAATAAAAACTAGACTATATTGAAGAAGTAATAAGTACCCTTGAATTAGGCAAGCTGTAACTTCTAACTAAACTAAAACTATTTTAAATTCATTAGTTGTATTCCTAAACTAATCCTAATCGACGTTACGCAATGGCAACGGACTGATTTTGTTTACAGGACGCGTGAGATAAGAGTTCTGAGTTCGCAACTTTACTACACGCACTCGACCATCAGGCCCAGGTATCGCCTGTTCTATCCGACCTAGGTTCCACTGTTGACTAGGTGCGTTATCTGAATGAATTAAAACTACATCGTTTACTGATACATTCGGAGTGTCAGTGAACCACTTCTGTCGTTGCTGAAGAGTGTGCAAATACTCAGTTTTCCAACGACGCCAGAAGTGTTGCGTGGCATGCTGAATAAGTTGCCACCTAGATAACTGATACAAGGGAGTCTCAACGACATCGTACTCAGGCGCCGAAGTCAATTCGCGTCCTACGAGAAAGTGTCCCGGCGTGAGTATTCCGAACTCGTTCGGATCATTAGATAGACTGCAGAGGGGTCGCGAGTTCAGTATCGCCTCAATTCGCGCAAATAGGGTAGTCAATTCCTCAAACGACATGGGTCTCGTGCCCACTACACGCCGTAAATGATATTTCGCGGACTTTATACCTGCCTCGAAAATACCACCGAAATGACTACCTGTCGGAGGGTTATATTTCCACACCACTCCTCTGTTAGTAAATCCATCTACAATTTCTTCTACATGAGCACTATAAAATTTAGTTACCTCACCGAAATGACTACCCGCCGACACGAAATTCTTGCCGTTATCGGAGTAAACGGTGCGAGGTAAACCACGTCTAGCTGTAAAACGATCGAACGTTGCCAAAAAACATGCCGTGGTTAGATCCGATATCACTTCTAATTGCACAGCGCGAGTTGAATAACACACAAAAAGACAAAGGTATGATTTAGATACTTTGGCATTACGTCTCGTGCTTTCCTTTGTATAAAGTGGACCACCTATATCTACGCCTACCGTATAAAATGGATAGACATCTTGCAGTCTACATTTAGGTAACGATCCCATCATGGGTTGAGGCGTTATAGGCTTAGATCTAAAACAAGTTACACACTTAGACAGTCTACTTCTTATTACACACCTGGCTGACAAAATCCAGTATCTCTGAGATAAGATGCCCTGTAGTGTTCGCGGACCCACATGTAAATACTTCTGATGATAAAAGTCTATCAATATATTTGTGAAGTGGCATTTTTTCGGTAATAACAATGGATGTCGCTTTGCATAGGGAAGGTCGGCATGTTCTAGACGACCCCCCACCAAGAGAAGCCCACGCTCATCAATGAAAGGGTTGAGTTTGCGCAACGCAGAGCCACACAGACGACCCTTCTGTAACGCTTGTATATCTTCTAAAAAATAATTACTTTGAATTACTTTGATTAATTCATCATGAGACTTATTCAACTCTAATGTATTTAGTGATCCAAAATTACGGTTAGACTCTTTGCTCTTAGCATTATAACTAAATCTAAAACACCATGCAATTATACGTTGCAATCTGTTTATATTTGAGAACTTATTTATCGTTGACTCAAATTCATTATTAAACTTACATATCGAACTATGAACTAATGATGTGTGCACGGTTATATTTTTTAACTCGGGCACTTCTGTAACATTTTTAAAGTGGTCTATAGTCCTTATTGGCCATAAGTGCTTTTCGCCATATAACCAACTTGGGCCGCAAAGCCATTGTCGAGCCACCTGCAGCAAGGCAGACGGCGACACTCCGCGCGAACAGACGTCCGCGGGGTTATCTACTCCGTTCACATGGTGCCACTGAATTGAATTTCTGCACTCATGTATTTTAGCCACTCGATTGGCTACGAACGTTTTTAGTTTATACTCGGGTGTGTTGAGCCACGCGAGTGTCACTGAGCTATCAGTGAATCCTAACACTTCATTAACATCTATTTCATTAGCTGTTAATACCGAACATACATATTGTAACAATTTCGCAAGTAAATGAGCCGCCATCAGTTCCAATCGCGGTATGGATACTGTACGTAAGGGCGCAACCTTAGACTTTGCTGACAGTAAACTAACCTTAACCTTCCCAGACGGATCTACACTGCGAATGTACACCACAGATGCGAGCCCTAACGAGGAAGCATCACAAAACCCCACCAATTGACATTGTGTATACCCCTTAATAAACAGATGTCTCTCATGACGTAGTTTTGAAAGCAGCGGCATCTCAGATGAAAATTGAATCCACTCTTTAGTCAGCGATTCAGGCCAGGATTCATCCCACTGAAGGTTTTCGCACCACAATTTCTGCATGAAACATTTAGCATAAAATACAGTAGGTGCCGCGAAACCCAGTACAGTCCGCTTAGTGACGACGCTCTGGACCGGCATTGTGTTGAACGAAAACGCGTCATCCGCCGGCAACCAATGCAGTCCGAGGACCTTGATGGATGGGTGGTCACCATCATCGAAGCAGAGCGGTGTCTCCAAATGATCTTCTGGCAGCTCCTGTAGCACCCGAGCGTCGTTGCTCGCCCACTTGCGAAGTTGGAAACCGCCCAGCTCAAGAAGTGCTGTAAGTTGTTGCTGCACCTCGATAGCCTCTGTCGAAGTATCTACTGACCACAGCAGATCATCCATATAGAATCCCTGTCGAAGCGCACGCGCAGCTAGAGGGAACCGATCACCCTCATCATGAGCCAGCTGCCGTAACGTTCGGATGGCTAGATAAGGGCTGCTCACAATTCCGTACGTCACTGTGCATAACTCATACACACGAAGAGGCTCGTCGGGGGAATTCCTCCAAAGTATGTGTTGGTATTTACGTTGAGAATCATCGATTAATATTTGACGATACATTTTCGAAATGTCACTGGTTAAACAAATCTCGCGCAATCTAAATCGTATCAACAATTCAACTAAATCGGCTTGTAGTTTTGGGCCTACATATAACATATTATTTAGAGATACTCCACTGGAAGTTTGACATGAGGCATCGAAAACCACTCGCAGCTTCGTAGTAGTACTATCTGGTTTGTATACGCAATGATGTGGTATAATATAATCGGACTGAGTATCATACAGTCCACCCACCAACTTCATGTGACCCAGCGAGCAATATTCATTCATAAATTTTTCATAATCACGTTTCAAGTTAGGTACTCGTGATAATTTCTTCTCTAAACTATGAAACCGTCTAATTGCAATCTGTTTTGAATCGCCAAGTTCGTCATTGTTAGTTTTAAAGGGATACTTGACAATATACCTACCGGTACCATCGCGTTTGTGATCGCTGAGGTACATCTGTTCTGATATAAGTTCATCAGAACGTTTAGGTATTTCACAATTTAAACTTTCAGTTTCCCAAAACGAATGCATCAACTGATCAATATTACCTACAGTAGAAAATAAACAATTTAAATCTTTGTTACAATTATTCAACTTCACCTGGCCGGTTATTACGTAACCAAATATGCTGCGTAAGGCTGGTGGCGCGTCGGTTCTAGATGGGCGAAATACGGCGGCGTCATAGATATATGGGAACACGTCTCCCGCCAACAACATATCTATTTGACTTGACTTATAAAATTGTGGGTCCGCAAGATATAAATGTCTATACTCATCGCTAATATGCTCTCTCAGTGTGACAGTAGGCATGTCACCCGTTATCTTCGACACTATAACTGCATCTGTTTGCAGCACAGGACCAGTTGAGTTACGAGGTTTGAATGTACATGAAATCATACCATGATCGCGCACCATCACTCCCCCCAACCCTGTACACTTGCGCCGCGGTAAACCTAATCTCTGTGCGCAGTCAACAGTCATAAACCCGTGCTGAGCACCACTGTCTATTACCACCCGCACAGTTTGGTAACCACCTGTACAGTCCACTACATGAATGACGGCTGTACCCAACATGACCGTGGCAGTTGCTGAACAGGTTAACGAGGAAGATTTATTTTCAGTGTGAACATCGAACCCCGGTTGTTTATTAATGTCATTGTTACCATCGACATGCAAAGTATTATGATGCATTTTTTTGCACACCATACACGTCCACTTTGAAGGGCAATCACTAGTGCGATGACCTTCTCGTAAGCAATTATTACACAATTTAAGTCTATTGTATGTTCCCAATTAACTCGCCCATGGATTAGTACGGAACCCTAACATTTTGGTACATACATTCAGTACAAATGAAAGAGACAGTTGCTTAGTATGAAGAAGGTTGTATGGGCGAGCAAGCCGGTATTGTATCGGCTTATTACTTATGTTACTTATGGATATCGGGAGGGGTTTAGAAAATTGACTTATAGAGTAGGTTTGTAATGATATTATTTTATAAAATGTCGTTAGTCTATATAGATTTACAAATTCCGAAAGGGAAGCCGAAAGGAATCGGGTTGTATGGGCTCCTCGCCGCTGGTAGGTATATATGTATGTAGAAGGAGTGTGGACGCCCACCTTTGCGTGTCCTTCGAAGCACGGGAAGTCGATTATGATACTAAATTAAAATTCTAAAGAATCTATCTATCATCACGCCTTTTATACCAAAAGGGGTAGGCAGAGACAATCGATTGATATTTGCTACGATCCTGACATATCTCTTTCGCTTCTTTTATATTTATCATACCTTTCATACATGCTCGGCGATTGTGTGTACTTTTAATATTGCCTTCGATCAATACTATTTTTATATGTTCAATAAAAGTATTACACGGGCCTCCCCCTATTTTTTCATTCATTATAAATCTACGGTAAAAACTAAATTACTTATATTAAACTCTTACATTTGTTCCAAAACAAGAAGACTGGGCGCCAATATCCACTGTATATGGAATAAATTAATAAAAAAAAAAACAAATTCAGACTGCCCACCATTTCTCGGGCCATAACCCCCCCCCCCCCCTCCCCCATTTGTCTTATATTTCAAACTTCTGAAAATGAGGGTACAAATAAAAACGACTGTTATCTGTGTTCTATTTACATTATAATACATATTTAACAACTATAAAATATTATTTACAATGCTACCTACCTAAATTTACTTACAATATTTTTTGCAATTTTTTATTTTTTTTTTATTTTCCAATAATTTTATTAAACTTAAAAAATAATTTATATTTAAACCACTAGGTACTGACATGTTCATATAACTGTAATCAAAGTACAGTCACAGGACATGTTGTAGCTATTACACATAAAAAAGATCGTTAACAAACTACACATTTCTTACTTACTACCTACCTACTTATTTTTGTCACTAACAAATTGAGGACCAAATAGCAATTCTATCAAAACTAAATTAGTAGAATTGGTCCGCAGTTGTTCAACTACCTTAATAACAGTCTTATGTTAAAAATTTCGCAAACCAGCGATAAGACTTTATAACAATAAAAAATATTATCTTTCACTATAGGCGGCGAAACCTACCGCTGGTTCAGGGCTACCAACTTTACAATAGTGTAACAATACAAAACAGGTACATATTATCACACTTGTTACAATAGAGATCACATTAGTCAATTGAGTATTAAATTCTAAACGCACGCAAATATTATTTTATTAATTGTGATGGAACATAAATATAGATAAAAATATCTAAAGTTATAAAAAACCTAATTATGCTATACATCAGGCGTAAATCTTAATGGGCAAGTTGTTCTATAAACAAAATCAATACTAAACATGTCTAAATGATTTTGTTTTTGTGTCTGGATGTTTGTCTCGAATAGGCTGCGAAACGGCAAATTGATTTTTTATACCGATGGACCGCACACATATGGCTTAGTAATGGGATGAGCAGTGATATCAAAAGAAAACGAGCGAAGCCGTGGGCATCATTCAAAAAGTAGCTAATCGCCAGAGCTCAATAAAATTTGCATGTAGTACCTCTACTTGTATTAACTTTTCTATTAAAAACATATTATTTTACACAATGGAATCTTAAACAGATTATATTAAAGATCTAAGCATATGACACGTTAAAAGGCACAAAATTATGGCATGTTAAAAGAAGCGTTTTGATATTTTTTACTAAATCAAGACAAAATCACAATACACTTATATTTCAGTCAAATTACTCTTATAATTATTCGAGGCTAGTACATTTTTTTTGCGTACCTATTAACAAGACAAGTATTTTATTATATTATAAATTAGCAGAACTACAACTTATTATTTTTTAAATCAATGCTTAACGCATAAAACTTGTACTAGCCTGTCTGTACACTAAATATCTCACTTTTTTTGGCAATTATTATTTAACAATTTAAATAACAATTTGTTTTTTTTTTATAGAAGACAATAAAATTATATTCTAAAAAATATAACTTAAAATCCATCTATTATTAATTTTATCTTAATTTAACTCTTAAGGCACTATTATTTAACTTAAAAAATTGTACAGTTTCAGGCATTGTTGTGGAATTTCATTTAAATAACAATTTTGTATTTTTTAAATAGAAGTCAATAAAATTATATTCAAAAAAATATAACTTAAAATCAATCTATTATTAATTTTATCTTAATTTACAACTTAAGGCACTATTATTATTGTAGGTATATTACGGCCTATATAAAATTAATACATCTGTAATATTCCAAATGTCAAGTATGTAAAATATCACAAAAAACTATTTTAAAAATAAACTAATATCACTTAATATCAAATGCATTTTATTATATTTAAAAGGTGACCATTTTAAGATTCTAAAAAATATTTTTAAATATTCTCCAGGGTCCAGGGTTATTTTGCCCAGTTCCCATCTGCTACATTTTGTAAGTCATCAGACCAGCAAAAAGTGAAAACTGGGCAGATCTAATAAACAACAGAGAAAATGAAGACAGTTGGAGGAGGCCCGAGATGGACCAACATGAAAATTTAATAGAAATGAAAAGTAGGTAGTTATAAATAGATTTGTTAAGATAGCTCATGGAACAATAAAGGCATATTACCTATTTTAATTTTTGTCCAGGGGGTCTACAAGATGTTAATTATATTTAATTATTTTTGAGATAAATTAGACAATAATCATGTCATTAACTAATTATATATAATCTATGCAAATATATTAAAAGATTTTAGGAAGCTGTTTGTAAAAAAACACATTAAATAATATAATTAAGTAATGAACTATCTCAGATTTGAGTCCCAGATTAAGCTATTTGTATAAAAACTGTTATTAAAGATATGCTGTAGAGATTATTATGTATTTCTGCTATTTGTACCTATAGCATAAAGGGGCTGATACAATGTCTGTATAGGTACCTAAGTTAAAAAGTGATTAATTTGCCTCAGATTTGCATTGTATGGTTTAATATAATTTTTCTATGGGATTTTTGTATGAACTCAAGACCACAATAGGGGATAAAAGATAATATGGACTCCACGAGCAAAGCCGGGACGAACAGTTAGTACAAAATAATTAGTAGCTCCAAAGATTACCCGAAGCCTAAACAAATATTAGTTCTACACAGTAACGATTGAAGGGAAACACTTTTTTTTGGAATTTGGAAGACCTTACGATGGACCCTGGAAGTCTACACTAAATTGGAAGACCTATAGATTAAAATGGCCACCTTTTCTTACAAATAATAATTCAATATCACATTAATTACTGTCCCCTGAACTATAATTTTTGTACCTTCTAAGAGCCGCTTCGCATGCTTTCTTAAAAATAGTTTGGTGATTTTTTACTAAAACTTTAAACACACAAAAATCAATAATAAATCCAACTTTACCAGCACTTTGAAGGTACGCTAGAAGAAGGCGTCCAAAAGTCTTGTTGCTGCAACACAGATCGCTGAAGAGAAGCAAACTTTCTCGAATATATTCTTGTATCCGCATTGTTTTTTCACAATCCCGATATAGTTCATATATTGTCTGAAGGTGTTTCATGAATTCGTCAGTGTTCAGCGGGTACTTTGCTACGGAGACCATCACTTTATTTTTATTGTTTTTACCCAAATTTTTTACAAAATTTAATAAAGGCTCTTCGCATATATCATCGAGTAACATAGCAGGGATAGTATGCCTTAAAAATAAGTCACTACTCCACATGAACGCAGCTTTTAATAAATCTAAACTATTCTTTGGTGTTACTCGTTCGCTCATATATGATAATATTTTAGTATATACAACGAGGCTGTATTGAGGAGGTAACTTTTCTTGGAGAAGGGAGTATCTTATCAACTTTAGTGAATTCTCCATTTCAATAAATGAAACTAAAATTGGTAGTAAATAGGCATCTTTGTCACATTCTTTGACAATTTCGGCAAATCTTTTAGGTAAAGTCGTTGCAATAACTTCATTATATCGCTGAAAATCGACATAATTTAAGACATGCTCATAGGTGCTAACTATGATGTCTTTTTTCGGCACAACTCCGGCTTCTTTAAACGCGTTCAACCACTCACTTTCTTCCATTTTCACTAGGCTCAAAAACTCATTTATAACCATTTGGGAAGAGTCCGACAATTTCCAAATTTCATTTTTAGGTTTTTGAAATGTTTCCGAGAATTTCGAGTTTGACATTTTTACTTCTCCCGCGTAAAGTTTTATCGCAACTATTTGCGCGTGCGATCTGTCAGAGCGACACTGATAAAGTGAAAGACAGAGAAAGGAATTTCATAACGTAGACTAGAGCGAGATTGGAAGTGGGCGGGGATTTGGCGGGAGGGGCCTAGTTATCATTGTGGAATTTTAGGGTGACCAGGCAAAAATATCGATAAACTGTCTATGGTTAAACTTCTTTGTTACAATATATTCTCCAATGAATGTCGCAAAACGATTAAACTATCTTCTTTTATTTTATGTCTTAAGGGCCGTTGATCAAGGTCATCTTATATCAATCTGTCAAAAATATAACAAATTTCAGTTAATCCTGGAAAGGTGAGTTTATTTATACAACATTTCCTTACCACACAGTTGATAGTTATTATTTTAAATTGGATTAATATATATTTTATTATTTAGGATTCTAAATAGCCGTAGTTTCCAAAACGAGCCTTGCTTTTGCATTTTGGAAACTATGGCTATTTAGAACTCTTAATAATGAAAATATAGCTCAATCCAATTTAAAATAATAAGTATAACACTATCAACTGTGTGGTAAGGAAATGTTGTAAAAGTAAATAAACTCACCTTTCCAGGATTAACTGAGATTTGCCATATTTTTGACAGATAGAAGATGACCTTGACCAACGGTCCTTAACAAATGTAAGAAACTTATATTTAATATTTTAATTTTTTGCACAGATAAAAAATTGTTTCATTATCTGCTATGTCTATATTGTCCATGTTTTATTATAGATAATATTGTTTATTTTAATTTAGTTGCATTATTAATAACAGAGCTGGCCACTCGTTAGGTATAGCCTCAAAAAAGCATTGATTAAATGAGGAAGACTTTGTCTTCCACTGGGTACCATGGGGTTGGCAACGGTTTCGGGAGCTGTAAGACAACCCGTGAAGAAAAAAAAGAAAAAAAAGTTGCATTAACATTTTGTTTTATAAATGTGGATATTTACGAACAAAATAAAATTATACTCTATAACACTCAGGGATAATGTAGCTTCCTATTATTGAATGTTGTACCTATATATATCTCTCCCTCTTTAGCCGATGGTATTTTTACGTCAGTGATATAACATGCCTTATTGTGCATCTCTTTCATTAGGTAGATTCTAAAATCTATCTATACTAATATTATAAAGAGGAAAGATTTGTATTTTTGTATGTTTGTAATGAATAAACTCAAAAACTTATGTGCCGATTTCAAAAATTCTTTAACCATTGGAAAGCTACATTCACCCTGAGTGACATAGGCTATAATCTATTTTCAAAAAAATTAGGGATCCTTACTAAAACTTCAATAATGTAACCCAAGGTGTAAAAAAATGACCTAAGACATTCCTTACATCGCGTGCGCTGCGAAAACTATTGATGGTAGAACAAAATAATGTACTACGGCTTTGCAGAACACATCATTATCTACAAAAAGTGTCGTGGTAGCGTATCATATGTCTAACTATTGTAGTTAAGTCACAATAAGTGTTCTTTTTTTTTAAATTTAATTAAAAAGCCGCCGCTAGGAAAGGTTCTTTATTTGTACCTTGCTATTAATCCTTAGGGTCCATCCATAAATTACGTCACACGAATTTCATGACTTTGGACTTAGGTAGGTATATATGTATGTAGAAGGAGTGTGGACGCCCAGCTTTGCGTGTCCTCCGAAGCACGGGAAGTCGATTATGATACTAAATTAAAATTCTAAAGAATCTATCTATCATCACGCCTTTTATACCAAAAGGGGTATATAGGCAGAGACAATCGATTGATATTTGCTACGATCCTGACATATCTCTTTCGCTTCTTTTATATTTATCATACCTTTCATACATGCTCGGCGATTGTGTGTACTTTTAATATTGCCTTCGATCAATACTATTTTTATATGTTCAATAAAAGTATTACACGGGCCTCCCCCTATTTTTTCATTCATTATAAATCTACGGTAAAAACTAAATTACTTATATTAAACTCTTACATTTGTTCCAAAACAAGAAGACTGGGCGCCAATATCCACTCGGGCCATACCCCCCCCCCCCCCTCCCCCATTTGTCTTATATTTCAAACTTCTGAAAATGAGGGTACAAATAAAAACGACTGTTATCTGTGTTCTATTTACATTATAATACATATTTAACAACTATAAAATATTATTTACAATGCTACCTACCTAAATTTACTTAAGTACATATTTTTTTGCAATTTTTTAATTTTTTTTTTTTTTTAATTTTCCAATAATTTTACTAAACTTAAAAAATAATTTATATTTAAACCACTAGGTACTGACAAGTTAAAATAACTGTAATCAAAGTACAGTCACAGGACATGTTGTAGCTATTACACATAAAAAGATCGTTAACAAACTACACATTTCTTACTTACTACCTACCTACTTATTTTTGTCACTAACAAATTGAGGACCAAATAGCAATTCTATCAAAACTAAATTAGTAGAATTGGTCCGCAGTTGTTCAACTACCTTAATAACAGTCTTAAGTTGAAAATTTCCCAAACCAGCGATAAGACTTTTAACAATAAAAAATATTATCTTTCACTATAGGCGGCGAAACCTACCGCTGGTTCAGGGCCACCAACTTTACAAAAATGTAACAATACAAAACAGGTACATATTATCACACTTGTTACAATAGAGAAGTATTAAATTCTAAACGCACGCAAATATTATTTTATTAATTGTGATGGAACATAAATATTAAAGTATAGATAAAAATATCTAAAGTTACAAAAACCTAATTATGCTATACATCAGGCGCAAATCTTATTGGGCAAATTTTTCTATAAACAAAATCAATACTAAACAAGTCTAAATGATTTTATGTTTTTGTGTCTGGATGTTTGTCCAGAATAGTCTGCGAAACGGCAAATTGATTTTTATACCGATGGACCGCCCACATATGGCTTAGTAATGGGATGAGCAGTGATATCAAAAGAAAACGAGCGAAGCCGTAGGCATCATTCAGAAAGTAGCTAATCGAAAGAGCTCAATAAAATTTGCACCTACTACCTCTACTTGTATAACTTTTTCTATTAAAAAAACATATTATTTTACACAATGGAATCTTAAACATATATTAAAGATCTAAGCATATGACAAGTTAGATGGCACAAAATTATGGAATGTTAAAAGAAGCGTTTTGATTTTTTTACTAAATCAAGACAAAATCACAATACACTTATATTTCAGTCAAATTACTCTTATAATTATTCGAGGCTAGTACAATTTTTTTGCGTACCTATTAACAAGACAAGTATTTTATTATATTATAAATTAGCAGAACCTGAACTACAATTTATTATTTTTAAATCGATGCTTAACGCATTAAACTTGTACTAGCCTGTCTGTACAGTCTAAATATCTCACTTTTTTGGCAATTATTATTTAACAATTTAAATAACAATTTGTTTTTTTTTTATACAAGACAATAAAATTATATTCAAAAAAATATAACTTAAAATCAATCTATTATTAATTTTATCTTAATTTACAACTTAAGGCACTATTATTATTGTAAGTATATTACCTATATAAATTTAATACATCTGTAATATTCCAAATGTCAAGTATGTAAAATATCACAAAAACTATTTTAAAAATAAACTAATATAACTTAATATCAAATGCATTATTATATTTAAAAGGTGACCAATTTGAGATTCATAAAAATATATTCTCCAGGGTCCAGGGTTATTTTGTATTTTGTAAGTCATCAGTCCAGCAATGAAAACTGGGCAAATCTAGTAAACAACAGAGAAAATGAAGACAGTTGGAGGAGGCCTATACCTACCCGAGATGGGCCAACATGTAAAATTTAATAGAAATAAAAATAGGTAGTTATAAATAGATTTGTTAAGATAAGCTCATGGAACAATAAAGGCATATTACCTATTTTAATTACTGTCCAGGGGTCTACAAGATGTTAATTATATTCAATTATTTTTGAGATAAATTTGACAATAATCATGTCATTAAACTAATTATATATAATCTATGCAAATATATTAAAAGGTTTTAGGAAGCTATTTGTAAACAAACAGATTAAGTAATGACTAAAATTAAGTAATGAACTAATGACTAAATCAACCATCTCAGATTTGAGTCCCAGATTAAGCTATTTGTATAAAAAACTGTTATTAAAGATATGTTGTAGAGATTGTATGTGTTACTGCTTTTTGTACCTATAGCATAAAGGGGCTGATACAATGTCTGTATAAGTTAAAAAGTGATTAGTTTGCCTCAGATTTGCATTGTATGGTTTAATATTATTTTTCTATGGAATTTTTGTATGAACTCAAGACCACAATAGGGGATGAACGATAACATGGACTCCACGAGCAAAGAGGGGACGAACAGTTAGTACAAAATAATTAGTAGCTCCAAAGATTACCCGCCTCAACAAATATTAGTTCAACACAGTAACAATTGAAGGGAAACACTTTTTTTGGAATTTGGAAGACCTTACTATGGACCCCGGAAGTCTAAACTAAATTGGAAGACCTATAGATTAAAATGGCCACCTTTTCTTACAAATAATAATTCAATATCACATTAATTACTGTCCCCTGAACTATAATTTTTGTACCTTCTAAGAGCCGCTTCGCATGCTTTCTTAAAAATAGTTTGGTGATTTTTTACTAAAACTTTAAACACACAAAAATCAATAATAAATCCAACTTTACCAGCACTTTGAAGGTACGCTAGAAGAAGGCGTCCAAAAGTCTTGTTGCTGCAACACAGATCGCTGAAGAGAAGCAAACTTTCTCGAATATATTCTTGTATCCGCATTGTTTTTTCACAATCCCGATATAGTTCATATATTGTCTGAAGGTGTTTCATGAATTCGTCAGTGTTCAGCGGGTACTTTGCTACGGAGACCATCACTTTATTTTTATTGTTTTTACCCAAATTTTTTACAAAATTTAATAAAGGCTCTTCGCATATATCATCGAGTAACATAGCAGGGATAGTATGCCTTAAAAATAAGTCACTACTCCACATGAACGCAGCTTTTAATAAATCTAAACTATTCTTTGGTGTTACTCGTTCGCTCATATATGATAATATTTTAGTATATACAACGAGGCTGTATTGAGGAGGTAACTTTTCTTGGAGAAGGGAGTATCTTATCAACTTTAGTGAATTCTCCATTTCAATAAATGAAACTAAAATTGGTAGTAAATAGGCATCTTTGTCACATTCTTTCACAATTGCGGCAAATCTTTTAGGTAAAGTCGTTGCAATAACTTCATTATATCGCTGAAAATCGACGTAATTCAAGATATTCTCATACGTGCTAACTATAATGTCTTTTTTTGGCACAACTTCGGCTTCTTTAAACGCGTTCCCCCACTCACTTTCTTCCATTTTCACTAGGTTCAAAAACTCACTTTTAACCATTTGGGAAGAGTCCGAAAATTTCCAAATTTCATTTTTAGGTTTTTGAAATGTTTCCGAGAATTTCGAGTTTGACATTTTTACTTTTTCGCGTAACGTTTTATCGCAACTATTCGCGCGTGCGATCTGTCAGAGCGACACTGATAAAGTGAAAGACAGAGAAAGGAATTTCATAACGTAGACTACAGCGAGATAGGAAGTGGGCGGGGCTTTGGCGGGAGGGGCTAGTTATCATTGTGGAATTTTTAGGGTGACCAGGCAAAAATATCGATAAATTGTCTATGGTTAAACTTCTTTGTTACAATATATTCTCCATTTGCCAATTACACATAATATACAGCCAATTAAGAATGAATGTCGCAAAACGATTAAACTATCTTCTTTTATTTTATGTCTTCAGGACCGTTGATCAAGGTCATCTTATATCAATCTGTCAAAAATATGACAAATTTCAGTTAATCCTGGAAAGGTGAGTTTATGTACATAATCCGACAAACCACACTTAGAGGCTTTTCCATCTAAATATATCTCAACAGAACTAGCCACTCGTTAGATATAGCCTCACAAATACCATCGGCTAAACGAGGGAGACTTGGTCTTCCGCTGGGTACCCTGGAACCGTAACACGGTTTCGGTAGCTGTAAAGCAACCCGTGAAGAAAAAAAAAAAAAAAAAAAAGGTGAGTTTATTTATACAACATTTCCTTACCACACAGTTGATAGTTATTATTTTAAATTTGGATAAATATATATTTTTATTATTTAGGATTCTAAATAGCCATAGTTTCCAAAACGAGCCTTGCTTTTGCATTTTGGAAACTATGGCTATTTAGAACTCTTAATAATGAAATTCATTAATCATTATAATATTAGTGTACAGGAATATTAGGCATGTATGTAGGTATAAGTAACTAGAATCTTTGCCTGTTCAATAAAAAAAAATAGACAATTTTACGTAAGCGCGCGCTTTTTTAAATTAAAAAAAAACAAATTTTTTAACTACACTATCGACCCCGCCCCCGACTTCACACGGGGGGGGTTAGGTAAACGCCTATTACTAGCCCCTGTACCACTGTATTTTTCTGTCGTTTTATTGTCGCAACGGATTTTACGTTATATGATGATTATGTTAAAATACAAGCATAATAATTATAATTAATGATTGGAAACACTATGTTCCCGCAAGTTTGACGCCTTTCCCATTTAAAACATCACAATTAACTATTTTCCTAGAGCTCTGTCTCGCGACACAAAACGATATGGCCCCTCCATAGGCTTAGTACTCAATGTTTCTGATGGATTACATTTGCCATACAAACTGGCTGGGGGGCTAACTTTTCCCCCGATTTTATTCACTTAACTTAAACCTTCCGGTCCCAGTGAATCAACAACCAAATGAAAAATAATAGGTAGTGAACCCGCAACAAAATCCTGCTAGCAGTTTTTTCCTAAAAAGGACACAGACAGACAGACAGGCTGGCTTTGTTTTATAATAATATGCAGAAGTGTTTATTTGTTTGAAAGCGCTAATCTCTGGAACTACCAGTCAAATTTGAAAGAATATTTTTGCGTTTGATAGCCCAATTCTTGAGGAATATCACGCTACGACCCAAAGGAACGGAGCAGCAACAAGGCACAGCTATAGTAAAATCGTAGGTAGGTAGGTATTGTACTTAATTAAATTAGGCTAATTGTTATTTAATTTAGGTAAGTACCTATATTAAAAGTTTGGACTTATGTCAGGGGGGACCAATGTCAGCACCTGGAGTCCTGGTTTTCGCGTCTGGTTCAAGTGATCCAGTGTCTCCAACAAATGGCATCTTTTAAAAAGAAACATTTAATTTTGATTTGTTTCATTATTTTTCGTAATTAGAGGGGAAATAATCTTCAAAATGCCGTATCAAGAGAGATATTTTGATACCGACAAAATATCACATCCTTGAGAAATAATATAATAGAGATATTTCCAATGATATAGGTACTAGGTACATCGTCATTGGATATTTCCTCTTTAGAGGTTAGTTAATTTTTTATCCCGGAAAATTTGGAGACTAGATTAGCTATCCACCCCGGTTTCGCCTGTGAAATTTTTTATACTTCTGGTATTAAAGGCAGACGAATTAACGCATCCGGCCGTGTACATTTTACAATTAAAAACTTATATACATAATCCGACAAACCACAAGAGGCTTTTCGTGTAAATATACCTCAACAGAACTGGCCACTCGTTAGGTATAGCCTCACAAATACCATCGGCTAATCGAGGGAGACATGGTCTTGTGTACCAGTAAAAAAAAATGGTTGCTGTAGGAATTTTTAAGATAAGTATTTCAGTAACAATGAATAAAAGCTAATTTAATAATAAAGAATCTAGTGATTGTAAAAGATTTTATTTGCATCCTTTGTAACTTGAAGACGAAAGCGTTTTTTCTTCAGAATGGGCAAACAATAAAAATAAACAGGAGCACATTAATATTATGAATCATCAGAGAGAAAATAGAATTTTATTTGTATAGATTTGCTACCTGAGAGATGTTCTTTTTATAAATAAAAATTAAATGCTGTTCGTTGAAGTGAAAGGAAACGCTGGCAGAGGTCGACCTAGGTGTACTTTTATTGAACACTAGCTATCCGCCCCCGGCTTCGCCCGTGGATATTTTGGAACAAAATAAAATATACCCTACAGCACTCGTAGATAATGGCTTGCCTGCACTACCCCTACCACTACCCTGTTTCCCACGACTTCGTACGTGTCTATTTCAGAATGTTGGCAAATATACACTTCATACATAGCTTTTGTCATGTTCACCTCTGCCCACCCCGTTCCCGTCGTCATGCCGTGATGGTATATAGCCTATGTTACTCAGGGATAATGTAGCATTCCAATGGTGAAAGAATTATCAAAATCCGTAGATATTTTTAGGGTAAGAAAAATTTGAAAATCCGGGAAAATTTAAAGTGCTACAAATATAATAAAATTAAAACCTTTAAAAATCCTTTAATTAAAAAATTAATAATCCTTTGTGTGTTTGACTTAGGACTAAATCGGTCCAGTATTTTTCGAGCTTGTACATCTTACAAATAATCTGGTTACTGTTGCAGAGATTAACGCATTCAAACAAACGATTTCTTCAGTTTTATTATATTAGGTGTACTATAATATATTTTCAGAAGTGCAGACGCCAGCTTATCGTGCTCTGCGAAGTAAGTTTCAGAAACGTAGGTACCGTGTTATAGTTCCAGGGTACCCAGCACTAGACCAAGTCTTCCTCTTTTAGCCGATAGTATTTGTGAGGCTATACCTTTTACGTAAGTGATAGGTATAACATGTTTTATTGTGCATCTCTTTCATTAGGTACTAAATCTATAGAGGAAAGATTTGTATTTTTGTATGTTTGTGTGTATGTTTGTAATGAATAAGCTCAAAAACTACTGTGCCGATTTCAAAAATTCTTTCACCATTGGAAAGCTACATTCACCCTGAGTAACATAGCCTATATTCTATTTTCAAAAAAATTAGGGATCCTTACTAAAACTCCAATAATGTAACCCAAGGTGTAAAAAAATGACCTAAGACATTCCTTACATCGCGTGCGCTGCGAAAACTATTGATGATAGAACAAAATAATGTACTACGACTTTGCAGAACACATCATTATCTTCAAAAAGTGTCGCGATAGCATATGTCTAACTATTATAGTTAAGTCAGAATAAATGTTCTTTTATTTAAAAAAAATAATTAAAAAGCCGCCGCTAGAAAAGGCTCTTTATTTGTACCTTGCTATTAATCCTTATAGGGGTAGGGGTAGGTATAGGGTATATTTTATATTGTTCGTAAATATCCACGGGCGAAGCCGGGGGCGGAATGCTAGTATAAAATAATTTCTATTTTATATAAACGTCAGGTCAAAGCAAACGTTGTCAAAAGTGGTAAGTTACTTTGGAAGTGACCGTACATTACTTAATTAATTCTCATTAATTAATTATTTAATTAATCTATTTCTGTTGACAAACGAATCTTCAGGATCTTTATATCTTGCGGTGTGACAGGAGACACAGTAACAGTGTCCACATGTTGCCAGTTGTCCATATTGAACAGAACAGATGGCAATGACCTAGATATGTCAATTATTTAATAAACTTAGGTAGGTATATATGTATGTAGAAGGAGTGTGGACGCCCAGTTTTGCGTGTCCTCCGAAGCACGGGAAGTCGATTATGATACTAAATTAAAATTCTAAAGAATCATCACTCTTTTTATACCAAAAGGGGTAGGCAGAGACTGTCGATTGATATTTGCTACGATCCTTCTTTTTCTTTTTCGTTTTTTTTTATTCATCATACCTTTCAATCATGCTCGTCGATTGTATACATTTTTTATATGTTCAATAAAAGTATTACCTAGGTAGTCCTCTGCCGTTCCTTTCACTTCAGCCGGCGAACGTCCATGTAATAAACCTATTTAGTCAATCTTTCATGTCTTTGTAGTTTTTTCTTCCTGCATAATTACTTCCAGATAGTGTATTCAACAAAACAAAAATTCTAAAACCAGGTGCAAAATCATTATGAATCATTAGAGAGACTATACCTACAATTTCAGTTGAATAGAGATGCTACCAAAAAATAAATGCTGTTCTTTGTTAAGCGCATCACTGGATCGATTTGGTTAATTTTGTTTGGGAGCGTCGGTGGTCAAGTGGGTTCTGGTTATCGGGCTCGGTCTCCGCAACTCGACGTCTTAGCTCCTTGAGGCAGGAATTTAGTTACTCTTGCCATCCCAGCTCCTCCAGGAAGCCGATCAGCCCCTTCAGTGGCGGCGCTAGACCAAATGTAGACGTCGGCGACATCAGCATTGCGAGGCCTCTTTCATTTCCCAGTCAGAACAAAAAACATTAAATAGATCTATTTCCTCTCTTAAAATAGGTAAAAGATTGCGAATCGTCCTTTTTGATAGCAGAAAATTCCTGAACTTTTCTTCTTACGACTCCCAAGTCAAAATCGTCAATGATTATTTTACCACGTCTTCTCTTACGGTACGATAATTATTACGTTGTTGTCTGTGAAAGAAAGCAGGAGAGTGGGAATTTTGTAAATTTTTTAACTTTATTGCGAAGCCCCCAAAGGCGCTGACGCCTAGCGCCGCCACTGAGCCCCTTGATGTAGCTACATCCCTGCTGAAGGGTCCTCGGGGCACCGAGATGAGCAGCCCTGCATTCTGTCAAACCTACCAAAAGGATGTGGGTGACCGTTTCCAGTCTCTGCATAGTGGACTATCTGTAATGCCGATATTAAAAAGGTGTTTATTAAAGGCCTCATTGTCCTGTAATGACTTGTGTCATTAGTCATTCATTCCTTTGTATTTTGTTTGGCCTCCCCCAGTGTTAGACTGACACTTAGTTTTCCGCCAATATTCGTAGAATTGAGAGTAATGTGGTTCCTTTTTAACCGAACTTCAAAAAAAGGAGAAGGTTTACTGTTCGTCGGAATCTTTTGTTTTTTTTTATGTATGTTCCCCGATTACTTGAAGACGCCTGGACCGATTTAGATTTATTTTGTTTGAATATACTTTCCAGGTCGTCACATGGTCATCAGGTCAGGATCTGATGATGGGATCCTGGAGAAATCGAGAACTCTTCTATTTTTAGCGATTTGGGTATCTTTTTATAGTGACTTGTGCATTTGCTTCCGGAAAGCATATTTTGGTTTTGAAGGCGGTTTTTTTTCTTCATCAGAAGGTTAATTAGGTTTAGGGATGGGAGCGCTAGTTTTGATTGTCTGCAACCATTGTCTGCAACTCTGCAATCTGACCCATTCTGTTTCATGTTTATGAGTGGTTATTATTTTTGTGTCAAGTAGGGTAACTATAGGTACTTAGGTAGCCCACGCACTGGTCCTGGATCTCACCAACAATTTACGATTCGGCCGCCGTATGATCGAGATTGAACACAGGCCACACATTAGCGATGTAAATCATACGATCTAGATCACATGCAATTCACTCACTCACACAGACACACAAGATTAGATTAAACACAGGCGTGTGAATGTGTGTGTGACAGATCGTTCCGGCCATCGAAATCAACCACAAATACAACGATTTGAAAACGGATGGCGGACCGTTCGTTACAAGAATTGGACGAGTCTGTGGTCGATTTCGGTGGACCGTACGGCGACCCGCCAGCAATTGGACGAAAGTGTGGGCACCTAATGTATATATAAATTGCATAGTTACATAGGTATATTTATTTATTACATAATTGTTATCACTTTCGAGTGAATTTTTAAAGTGTTGTTTTTCTTATATATTTCATAATAATATGATATGATATATCTCTATATGTCAAGATATAGTAAATATGCAACACACTTGAGTGCATACCTTCTGTCTTCGTGGAAGCGTAGTATGGCCGACAAATTCAATTTTTTTTTAATTCAATGCTTTTGAAGCCCCAGGGGCAGTGCCCAGGGCGGAAAACTTCGATCCCGGCTACTAATGAGTTTTTTATTACATAACCAGACAAACCACATTTTAGAGCAGCCATGTCAAACATGCGGCCCACTGAGCATTTTCCTGGGCCAAATCAATTTTTAAAACAGCCAGATAATGAGGCCCGCGAGGTTTTTGAAAACGCGCGCGCAGCAAACAAGTTTCCTTTTTATTGAAAATTTAATAAATAAACATATAGTAAGTATTATTAAGGTAGTCGATAGCCTAATTGGTAGGACGGTGGACTTGAAACCGGAGGTCCCGGTTTCGAATCCTACCCCCTGCCAAAATGCTAAGCACCAATTTTCTTTAAGAATATGTGCTCCGGAGGGCACGTAAAGACGGCGTCCGGTCACCAACCCGCCTGCCAAGCGTGGTGACTATGGCAATTCCTCTCAATGAGCACCACTAAAAATGGTGCACTAGAGGGAGACCATGATCCAGCAGTGGATCTTAAAAAGGTTGTTGATGATTTTCAGTACTTTGTTTACATTAAAATTAGGTTTTGCGGCCCACCTAGTTTACGGTCTTCATGCTTTTGGCCCACCAGTGACTTTGAGTTTGACATGGCTGTTTTAGAGGCTTATCCATCTAAATACAGGCCGCTCGTTAGGTATAGCCTCACTATATAAAAAGCTCATTAATACATGGACGGGATCCGGCATTGAACCCGTTGTCTGTCTAGTTAATTCCTGCCCACCGACGTACGATGGTATTTGTGTGGGCCTACTCGGCTAAAAGAGGGAGACTTGGTCTTGTGCTGGGTACTCTGGGACCGGGAGCTGTAAGGCAACACTTGAAGAAAGAAAATGTTTATACCAATTGATTAACCGATCTTCAAAACATGAGGAGGAGGTTATCAATTCGTCGGAATCTTTGTGGTTTGTCGGATTAAGTATGTACAAAAGTTTAACTCATTGGTAAATGGCCGGGATCCATGACTATCATTGAAATCTTCACGGATTGCCTTATGGCTCCCGGGAACCGTTGCTGGCCCCAGGGTACCCAGCGGAAAACTATCATTGATCATTGACTAATGCTCAATACTCGTAAGCCTTACCTACTCTTGAATCCAATCTTTCGCCGTGGACCAGGCAGACAGACCTGAGACTTTGTTTTATTTGTTGTAATTTGCCCCTCCCCCACCCGCTTTCGCGGTATAAAAAGTAGTATATGTCTTTCTCTGACCTATGCAAAAAATCATGTCGAGTAGCCTATTCCAGACTGGAGTTGATAGCCTTATGGTAAGGCGTTAGACTTGTAACCGGGGGAAGCCAGGTTCAATTCACTGCAGACCCAGGCCACCATACCACTGGCTGTACTACTTGGAGGTATACGATGGGTATTTATTTGCAATACAATACCACCGAAAAGTCGCGGGTTCAAGTCCTACATCCGACCATGTACCAATGGTTTTTTATAATAAAACATTATCTGACAAACCGTACAAAGAGGCTTTTCCATCTATATGCCTCAACAGAGCTGGCCACTCGTTAGGTATAGCCTCAAAAAAAAAAAAAAACTATGGCTAAATGAGGAAGACTTTGACCCGCGAAGAATAAAAAAAAACAATACCACCGATTAATATAATAATTAAAAGAAAACTCATTATTTACAGACATCAAGGTGTTTTAAAGATTATTTTCCCCTCTAATGACTAAAAATAATCAAACAAATCAAAATTAAATATTTCCTTCAAAATTAGACTAAATTTTGTGAAAGACGCCATCTGTTGGATAAAACTTGAACTAACGGTGCAAAGTTTTCGCACAGGTCATCAGTATTTTATAATTTTACTGTATGTGTTTATGTCACTGAATTTCACCTAAACGGCTGGACCGATTTTGATGTTTTTTTTGTGTGTGAAAATGGGCTTTAATCGATTCGATCATTTGCCATATGTCAAGTATTATAGCCTTTATAGTGTATAATGCCGATTAATCGGTATCTAAGATGATCCCGCCAACTGTGATATGTCCTATTAATCACAGACTAATCACAACTATCACAGCGCGGACGGGATTAAACTGGATTCCCCATCAATCACGACGGGACGCGTGTGTTGGTCGCCGTGACGTGATGAATCCCACATCCATTAACTGCAGCAACAGGCTTGCCACCTGTTCTGTTCTGACACTTTGTCGTGTCGTGTCCATTGCACACCGCAAGATATATTGAACATGACTACCTGTTCTGGGATAAAAGGCGTGATGATAGATAAATAGATTGACATATTTGTCATGTTTTTTTATCAGTGCGTAACATTTACTGTCAACGACAGTTTAAAGTAGTTCATCTGACCAACGGCGAAGCGAATAGTCGTGTTATAGGAAAATATATATCAGTATTTGATAATAAAATTTTAAATCAAATAATAAAAAGGCGTTTTAGTTTAGGTTTTTTGAAGATTTTTTCCAAATAAATGACAAGGATACATTGACGTTTTGACGGTGAGTTTTTTTTTAATTTATTGACGTTTCAATTTGTTAGTGGACAGTTTAATGTTATTATTTAATTAAAGGTTGTTATGATTATGAACTCCTTGCTCGTTTATTGTTGTTTTTTTCTGAGTTTCTACTAAGGAATTTAAGTCGTTTAGTCGATGGTATTTGTGAGGATATCTAAGAAGTGGCCAGTTCTGTTGAGGTTTATACCGGATCCCGGCCATGTACCAATAGGTTTTTATTTAAAAACTTATGTACATAATCCGACAAACCACACTTAGAGGCTTTTCCATCTAAATATACCTCAACAGAACTGCCCACTCGTTAGGTATAGCCTCACAAATACAGGAGGCTAAAAGAGGGAGACATGCATGGTCTTCCGCTGAATACCCTGGGAGTCCTGGGAGGCTGGGACCGTAACACGGTTTGAAGAAAAAAAAAACTAATTAGATCTACTTAGGTAGGTATATATACCTACGTTTTACTTAGCCGGGGCACAAAATATAATATAACCAATTTTTTATCAAAATTTTCAGAAAATCTGATCTATTTACGAAACTGAAAAAAATAAATATTGATTTTAAGGATATGACAAATCTTTTTATTGTTTTGAAAATATGATTAGAAACATTTTACTCAATAGAAAAAAATCTTAAATACACCTTTGAAAAATTTATTTATCAAATTTTATGGCTATAATATAGATGGTATCATTACAACAATTAACATGAATATTTTTTTGGTAATTAACTATCTTTTCATTGTAAAATTATTTCTATATTGTATAAGATTTTTTTTTAAATTGCGCTTTAAACCGATTGTCGCTTACGTTGAATTCAATATGACTCATATACTGTTTGTATCCTGCTCGCGTAATTAGGCTATATTCAAAATATTTCTAAACGTACCTAATGACTTGATTAGGTATCTACAATAGTCTAATGACCACAGCAGATTACACACACACACACACACACACACACACACACACACACACACACACACACACACATCTTCACGACCAAGGTACCTTGCGGTGTGACCAGAGTCACCAGTCCACTTGACGACAGAAAACAGACTGATTGTCCATATTAAACAGAACAGAACACGTGGCAAGACCTAGATGTGTAGACAGTGTTTGGGAATTGAACCCGGGAACGCTATCAACTCCTTATTAAAAAAAAACTAGATGGACACATAGGAAAACTTTGCATCGTTAGTTCAACTGATATCCAACAGATGGCGTCCTTTACAAGTCTAATTTTAAAAGAAACATTTATTTTTGATTTGTTTGATTATGTTTCGTCATTAGAGGGGAAAATAATGTTCAAAATGGCGTATAAAACATGATACCGACCGAAAAAAAAACACCTTTGAGAAATAATGAGACTAGATGACCCGCGCGAATAACTTCGCACCGTTAGTTCAAGTGATAGCGTATTTTGCAAAATACATAAATTAGTTTAATTTTAAAAGAAAATGAAAATTAATTTTGATTTGTTTGATTATTTTTCGTCATTAGAGGGGAAAATAATCTTCAAAATGGCGTATTGCACTCTGGAACTACCAGTCGGATTTGAAAAAAATATTTTTTCATTTGATAGCTCAATAACATCACGCTATGACCCAAAGTAGCAGAGCAGTATAAAACTTTTTAGTAGCAAAATCCAATGGCATTTTGAGTAGGTATATATATATTCACGCCTGAATCCCACCGAGATAGACAGAAGGTAAAAATGCTGCATCCGCTTTAACGCAGACTAAATAAACCACCGTTACAACTTGGCATACATTTTTTATTATTTCTAGGTATCCTAGACTTCAAGTTCTATAAAAATCTAGGTCTAAACTTAAGGTCAGGTTATAGCTTACTTTGGTAGGGGGAAATCTTATGGATTCGCGACCGTGTTCTCGACATGTTTTCGGCACAAGAAGTATGCTCTACCCGAGTTGGTCAGGGCAGGAATTCATACTGGTTTCCACGTATGGGTCGGGTATTTTTGTCTGCGCATTTCTAGCCTGCAATGCTTCGGTCCGGACACATCATACGTCCCCATGATTTTTAAATTATAGAATGGAGTTTTTTTTTTCTTTCTTTCTTCACGGGTTTTGTCTTACAGCTCCCGAAACCGTGTTATGGTTCCGGGTACACAGCACAAGACCAAGTCTCCCTAGTTTAGCCTCCTGTATTTGTGAGGCTATACCTAACGAGTGGCCAGTTCTGTTGAGGTTTATTTAGATGGAAAAGCCTCTAAGTGTGGTTTGTCCGATAACTGTCAAAAATATGCTCGTTTTGGAAACTACGGCTCTTTAGAACCCTAATTAATAAAAATATGTCTTAATCCAATTTAAAATAATAACTAACAACTGTGTGGAATGGAAATGTTGTATAAATAAACTCACGTTTCCAGGATGAACTCAGATTTGCCATATTTTTGACAGATACAAGATGACTGAGAATCACGCGGGGTTAGCATATATTTTGACAGCGACACTTTCGTTTCGGTCGAATGGCCTTGAACAGGCCAAAACGTTCATGTCCAACAAGGACCGGCCAGAGATAGCCCGGGGCCGAGAGGTCCGGCCCAACAATGTGCGGGAAAATTCTGTGTACTTGTCTTTGTCCGGCCAAGCAAATTGCTCGGCATTCTTGTGCAGGACATGCCCGGTCCGAGAATGTCCGGCCCAACAATGTGCGGGCAAATTCTGTGTACTTGTCTTTGCCCGGCATAGCAAATTTGCACGCACATTGTTGGGCCGGACCTCTCGGCCCCGGGCTATCTCTGGCCGGTCCTTGTTGGACATGAACGTTTTGGCCTGTTCAAGGCCATTCGACCGAAACGAAAGTGTCGCTGTCAAAATATATGCTAACCCAGCCGGATCCTTATTTTTGGGGATAAATTAAAAAGTTAAAAAAAATTTTTTCATGCTAAAGTTGTCTTATCAAATTTTTTTTTTTTTTTATTATTTATTCTCTTAGAAAATTAACCTAATTACAATTCAAAGTTCCGCCAAACTGCTACACAATGAAAGGGCTCGTTTTTTATAATTTTAAAATGCATAGTTTAAATTATTTTAAAGAAAATATACGAAAATTCACCGTCCACTTCTTTTTCTTGCAAAATAAATAGGGAATATATGGCCTCTCTTATACGTTATAGGAAAACCCTTAGCGCGCGAGTCGTACTCCCAAATTGACCATCTATTTATTATAATTCTATTTAATAGTCGTTAAATACTTTTAATCTCCATTCTCCACAATGGCGGAACCAAATTGGAAGTGGTTTTTAGGGGTATTCAAAGGGTAAAAACGGAAACACTATTACTAAGGCTCCGCTGTCTGTCCGTCCGTCTGTCACCAGGCTGTTCTCATAAACCGTGATAGTTAGACAATTGAAAATTTCACAGATTTTCCGCTATAACAACAAATACTAAAAAACAGAATAAAATAAATATTTAAGGCGGCTCCCATACAACAAACGTGATGTTTTTTGCTCGTTTTTGTTCGATATTGATAACGGCAACAGGTAGACGCTTGAAATATTCACAGAATATTTAGTTAGATATATTGACTTAAAAAAGAAATAATTAAAATAAAATTAATATTTAAGCGGGGATCCAATACAACAAACGTGTTTTTTTTGCCGTTTTTATAAGAAAATTATAAAAAACGACATCATTCGTCGGGCTCTTGTCAGAATCAACGTGCCGGCTATTAATGAATAAAAAAAATGTAATTTAATTTTCCAGATGTATCGTTTAGTAGGCGTAGCTGTGTTACTAGTGTCACAAGTGGCCTGTGTACCTCTAGAAGACCTGATCACTCCGAGACGAAATGAAGCTTGTGGATATGATGTAAGTTAATTAATTATCATCAAAATTACTGAACCGATTTAGTTGCGGTTTTCACTATTAGACAGGTTAATTCACGAGGAAGGTTTACGAGTTTTAAACATGGAGCTATCATGTTTAGGAGCTGAGCAATAACAGTATTAGTGAATCAAGTCGGGTTAAAAATTAGCACCGGCGGGTTTTCATGGCGTTTGCTGTCTAATCCATCAGAGATATAACAAAATGATGTAGGAAGTAATTATGTGGAATTAAATGGTCTTCAAAAAAGTCCGCGGTAGCATATATCTATCTCCAATACTACGTCTAATGTGGTATTTATATACTTAGCTAAATATAATAATCAGTTTAAACAGAGTCAATAACTATTTTACGTTATCAATATGACCTTTGACATTATTTATGTATAAGGAAAACAATATAAAATTAACAACAATTGGAATACCTACATAACTACTTATATATTAGAGATAGATATATGCTACCGCGGACTTTTTTGTAGATAATTTTATTCTACACAATTCTTTCCTACATCATTTTGTTATATCTCTGACGGATTAGACAGCAAACGCCATGAAAACTCATTGGAGCTAACGTTTACCCCGACTTGAATTACTAATACTGTTAATGCTCAGCTCCTAAACATGATAGATCCATGTTTAATACTCGTAAACCTTCCTCGTGAATTAATCTATCTAATAATGAAAACCACAACAAAATCGGTTTTGCAACAAAAAAATTTTGCTTGAACAGCCGCTGAAATAAGTTTGGAGAAGAATGGAAAAAAAACCTTTACGGGTTGCCTTACAGCTCCCGGGAACCGTTGCTGGCCCCAGGGTACCCAGCCGAAGATTTTTGAGGCTATACCTAACGAGTGGCCAGCTCTGTTGAGGTATGTAGATGGACTCTTTGTACGGTTTGTCGGATAATGTACATAGATTTTTTATTATAAAAACCCATTGGTACATGGCCGGGATCCGAGACGTCTTAACCACTCGGCCACCGACGCACCTAGGTAGATAATAGGCGAAATTACCTCTTTTTTTCAGAGTTGTCTATCTGTTGATAGTAGTGTATTGAATGTACACTTAGTACCTCATACACACGACGATGTGGGATGGCTCAAGACGGTGGACCAGTATTACTACGGGAGTAAGTTGTTAGTTCTGTTTACCCCGCATTTAGTACTATATCGTGATGATCTATATCTCAAGTGATAGGCAGATAATGTAGCTTTGTGTGAAGTGTTGAAAATTGGAAATCGGTTCAGTAGTTTTCCATTAATTAGATGTCAAAGTTTTAAATTGTCAAAATAAGAATAACTTATGACTGGTGCTAATCAAATGTTTGCTTACTAAGTTCACCCCACATTTAGTAAAATACCATAATGATATATATCTCAAACGATAGGACAATAATACAATAATGTAGCTTTGTATAAAGAGTTGAACTTTGAAAATCGGTCCAGTAGTTTTCGATTAATCAGAGGTTAAACTTTTAAATAGTCAAAATATAATTTCGACTACCTACATATTTGTTTACTGTGATTACCCCGCATTTATTAGCATAGTGTAGTGATGTATATATCTCAAATAATTGAAAAATAATTTGGCGTTATGCAAGAGGAAAGTTTAAAAAAATCGGTTCAGCGGTTTTCTACTTACCTGATATTAATTTATTATGAAATGGTATGAAAATTGAAATTCGATTTGGAAAATATTTGATATTTTCTTCGCTTGATTGTAAATCAATGTTGTTTTTTATATTATTTCATGGAAATACAAGTTATCGTTGTTCTTGGTCTTCTATGGGGGAAAAACTGAGGATATTTCACATCATTATCACAGCGCAACGAACTCAGTTTTACGCGCGACTTATTTTGTCGATATCCCTTTAAAAAGATGTGAGCGAGATGGACTACTATTAAAATCGATAAGATAAGATAGACCAAGATTCACGTACCAGAAACATGTACTTTCGATATCTCAACAAAATAATACACGAAATGGACTTCGGCTGTATGAGTATTACACAACTACTATTAGAAAAAGAAAGTTGTAGTTAATGTCTTCTTAAAGTATGTGAAATTACCTATGAAATAAACTAAACATACTTAATAAATAAATAAATAAAAAGAATTAGAATCGCAAAGTCGGTTAAAAATACTCGAAAAATTTAGGACTTTCAGGGTTTCGTAAATCTTATGTGTGACTGATTTTGAAAATTTTATTTCCTTCTTATCATGTTAAATATATCTATGTTTAGAAATAAATTTTAATTTTGAATCTTAAACATATAGTTATCGCGTAATTTTCATATAGCTGCAGCATGTAATTAGTATGGGACAAACGTTATGAGGCGGGTACTTAAAATACTTTTTTAATATAATTTTCGTTTGACTACTAAGTACTTATATCATTATGTTTGCAGGTAGAAATAACATACAGAAGGCCGGTGTCCAATATATTATTGATTCTGTTGTACGACAACTTCTTGAAGATCCCAAAAGACGGTTAGTATTCACGCCAAATAACTTGATCCGAATCTTAAAACTTCGATCAATATGAAAGCGGTCCATTCATTAACCTCAGGAAGTCCCACCAAGGTCCCGCAACAACCCAAACCTAGCCCCACAAAACAGCCACTCTCAACTTTATAAAACAAAACAGACACAATTTAAACACAGTTTTTAGGATGGCTCTAAAAATACTCTTTACACTGTAGATTCCGTATCTACCATAATATGAATTTTTGAGTTTCTTTAAAAAAAATCATAATTATATGATCAATTTGGATTCAGCAAATAGGTGTGTTGACAGTGAAAGAAAATAAATACACATTAATATTTTTTATATATTCTATAACGTATAATCATTGAAAATAATGTTTATTTATTTGTTTAATAAATATTTATTTTTTGGTATCTAAATGAAAAATCTTTATTTCATACTTCCGGTCACGTGACCGCAAAATGGAAGTGACGTCACTTCCATCTAAATTTCAAATAATACGAACTATATTATATTAACTGTCTGTCAATTTGTCACTGACTAAGTTATTTTCTTGTTATTTTATATAATCTGTGACCATCATTTTGTTGGTTTGCAAAATGTGATGTCATCATCGTTTTCGCGGGGATTTGACAAGTTAAATTAAAAATATGATTTTTTAAACGATACAAACTTTAAATGTTCTAATTATTTTATTAGGAATAATAAATCTTACAGCTACATATTTCCACTGACTTATAAGTAAAAAAAAAAAAGTCAACACCCCTATTAAAAGATTAAAGCTGTTCGTTATTAAGCGCATCACTTAAAAATCGGCTAGACCGATTTGGCAATTTTTTTTAAATGTTCGGAATATACTCTGAATATTTTTGGAAAGAAAAATTGGAAAAATCGGAATTTATGGGATTTTTGGATGAACTCCAGACCATAGAGGATAAAAGTTAATAAGTATAATAACACGGGCAAAGCCGGAACGCAAAACTAATACTTAATCATTTAAAATTTAAACAATCAACGAATAGTTATGTGGTAAACACAATTTTATGTCACTTTTTCATTTAATGGGTTTTTTAACCTTGTCATTTGATAACAATAACCTATACACATTTGCCAAATTGTTTGCTACAATAAATTAACTCAGTCCTAACTTCTATTCTATTCTATTTTTTTTTCAATATGGCTCCATTAGGATAATTCCGCCAATGTCAAGTATTATAGGCGTCACAGTAACAATATGTTCCAGCCGACTGTGATATTCCCTATTAATCACTGACTAATCACAACTATCACAGCACGGACGGGATTAAACTGGATTCCCTAGCACGTCACGGCGTACATATGACATGACGTGAAATCCAATCCTAACTTCAAATGAGATTTCAAAAAGTGCAAGTAGTTGTTTTGAGTCATTTTTGTACAGTATTGAATGGTGGTTAGACCGGAGCCGGGGTTTTTTAAGGATAAGGGATTCGGAGTCTGTTCCGTTATCAACGGACGGTTACCAACGGACGTTATTGTTAGCAACAGATATTCGAAATAGAGATGGCTGAGGTATTTCCTCATTGTATCGGCATCACTGTTGAACCAATATCAATGAGAATTTGATGCTGCTAACAATTCACAACAGCAACTTAGTTGCCTCGCACTATACGTAAAGCTGGTGCCCGCAGTTTTAAGAAGTGACAGCTTTATTTCTATTCGGAGAGTGTCTAACGAAAACGTGTTGGTAACCGTCCATTCAATCAATTTCACACCAATGTATCGATACTCCAGGAACTTGACATCAGGCAGCGTTTATCAGCCATAGTCCAGACTAGGATACTCCAATTCTTTGGACACGTGTCGCGGCGGGACAACGACTCCATAGAGCGCCTTGTCGTGCAGGGTAGGGTCGAGGGTCGAGGGCACAAGAACACGCGGCAGATCACCCATGCGATGGACCGACCAGATTAAATCTGCGGTGGGTGGCCCATTGCATGAGTGTACACGTGTCACAGCCGACAGAGAGAGGTGGCGCCGCATCGTGAGACGAATCACGGCAACCCGGAATCTTGCTGCAACATGAAGACCACGATCGCTCTGTCAAGAGTAAACCGACAAGGAAGAAGAACGTCCACAGATTAGTAATGTACGATAGACATATTTACTAATCTGTGGACGGTTACCAACACGTTTTTGTTAGCAACAGATATACGGAATAGCGGGCTGTTCTCATTAATGTCTTGGACACAGATTCTTTTGTCTTGGTTTATTTATTAACCGACTTCAAAAAAGGAGGAGGAGGTTCTCAATTCGTCGGAATCTTGTATTTTTTTTATGTATGTTCCCCGATTACTTGAAGACGCCTGGGCCGTGGGCTGATTTGGATTTTTTTTTTGTTTGAAAGGGTATACTTCCCAGATGGTCCCATTGTCATCAGGTCAGGATCTGATGATGGGATCTTGGAGAAATCGAGAACTCTTCAAATTTTATAGGCACACTTGAAGCGATTTAGGTATTTTTTTATAGTTTCAGTGCATCATTTTGAAGTCGGTACTTTTTTTTAAAAGACAATTATTTTGATTGTAATTTCCAGCTTCGTGTACGTGGAAACAGCTTTCTTCTGGAAATGGTGGACGCGACAGAGCGAGTCAATGAAGAAACGGGTTCATGAGTTAGTGAGACAAGGACGGCTAGAGTTTATAGGAGGAGCTTGGAGTATGAATGATGAAGCTGCAGCACATTACCAGAGTACCATAGATCAGTTTACGTTTGGACTAAGGTGAGATACGACAGATATAAGGGCTATCAAATGCAAAACTAATTTTTAAAATCCGACCGGTGGTTCCAGCTTTAGCTTTATTATTAGTAAGTATAGATATAAGAGGGAGACTTAAGACCCTGGATAGAGCCAAAGACCTTGAGAGATAGCATCAGGCTACAGCCGGTACTGTCGGTACACGAGCGCTTACGCACACACGCGTGCAGTGCGTACATAAAATCTCGAAAATGAGAATAAAGGATACTTGCTGAAAATTTGATTTAAAAAATAGAACAGTATTACGATAATTGCTAGATAAAAAATTTGTCAAAAAATCAGAATCATTGCGTACTGTTTCTAGACAGTAAAATATTTTTTAGAGGTACATTCGTGATTTTTTTCTATCAAATCAATATTATGTTTTGAACACAGTATATTAATAACGCATAACCTCAAGAATATCATATATTGTTTTGATTATGGTCACTGCAGTGGATCATGTACTTTTACGCATCATAAAACTAGCATTTAGCTCTATACATCCTCT
Source organism: Nemapogon koenigi (assembly GCA_963924495.1). Lineage (NCBI taxonomy): Eukaryota > Metazoa > Arthropoda > Insecta > Lepidoptera > Tineidae > Nemapogon > Nemapogon koenigi. Next base: position 7,179,249 of record OZ004656.1, read on the forward strand.
TAAGGCCGTATCTGTCAAAAATATCCCAAATCTCAGTTAATCCATACAATTAAAAGTTGAGTTTATATAAACAACATTTCCTTACCACACAATTGATAGTTATTATTTTAAATTAGATTGAGCCATATTTTCATTATTTAGGGTTCTAAATTGCCATAGTTTCCAAAACGAGCCTTGCTTTTGCATTTTGGAAACTATAGGTAATGAAAATATGACTCAATCCAATGTGTGGTAAGGAAAATGTTGTATAAATAAATAAATGGAGGTAGATAAATGCTTCGGAGGGCAGGTGAGAAGTGATACATCTAGGACTATAAAGTGCAGCAACAGGCTTGCCACCTGTTCTGTTTAATATGACAACGTACAAAAAGTTGATACTGTTAATGTGTCTCTGGTGTACAGTGTACAAGGTTAAATGGCCGTGAATATGTGTGTTAAGAAACAATAAATTCTCCAGCATAACCCTTACCAAATTACCAGTACATTCTTCCGCCAGTTCTCTTTTTATGTGACGCGATCTCATGTGCTGATTATGTCTTCCAGGAAACTAAACGACACTTTTGGAGAATGTGGTCGTCCGAAAATCGGCTGGCAAATTGACCCGTTTGGACATTCTCGTGAATTTGCATCAATGTTGGCTGGTATGACGTATGATGGCTTGTTCTTCGGAAGAATTGACTGGCAGGACAAGGGGAACAGGCTCAGGAATAAAGCTATGGAAATGATATGGCGAGGAGATGATGATTTAGGTAAGGGGAATAAGTATAACGGTTCGATTCCGGCCATGTACCAATGGGGGTTTTAATAATTAAAAACTTATGTACATAATCTGACACTTTTCCATCTAAATATACCTCAACAGAACCACTCGTTAGGTATATACCCTCACAAATACCATCATCTAAAAGAGGAAGACTTGGTCTTGTATTGGGTATCCTCCTCCTGTGTCGTACTGTCAAAAAATGGAATGAACTTCCGGCGTCGGTCTTTCCTCCTTTCTACAACCTGGGGTCCTTCAAGCGAAGCGTGAAAAAGCATCTCTACGGGCGCTAGTGGGCGCGACTGACGGACTGTATTATGTTCTGCCAGTCCCGCGCATTCATGAACCAGCCATGCTTAATCATCAGGCGGTGGCAAGGTCACATGTCGTCTTTTCTATAAAGAAAAAGTATTCTGAGATCGATTACACGGTTTAGGGAGCCATCAAAGGCAACCCGTGAGGAAAAAAAGAGTAAGTTGTATTTGGTAAAATTTGGTACCCGCAGCCCAGAAATGGCACAGGATATTGTATCATCTCTTTGATTATAGGATCTCTGTGCAAAAGTTAATCTAAAATGCACTCGCCGTAGCCCTTGTACATGGCAGTGCCTGAATCGAATCCTAGTTAGTCGAATTATGGATATTATGCTTTTGTTTAGGTATGTGGTTTAACAATAATTATTTTTTAGGTGAAAGCTCGGACATTTTTGCCGGCGTACTATATAATCATTATTCGCCACCAAGTGGTTTCTGTTTTGATGTTCTGTGCAGTGACGAACCCATCATAGATGATCCTGATTCACCCATGTACAACGTTGAACAAAGGGTAAACCATCATTTATAATATTATTAATCTATCTTATCTATCATCACCGCTCCAACCATTGTAAGTTACAATTGGCTCTACCATTCTTGATACAAATTTCATCTAAAAGCTTTTAGTAGTGTCTGAATAACAAACTGAATGCATAATCTATCTGTATATTCTATCTATCATCACGCCTTTCATCCCAAGAGGGGTAGGCAGAGACAATCGAATGCCATTTGTTACGATCCTGACAGTCATATCTCTTTCGCTTCTTTTATATTCATCATACCTTTCATACATGCTCATCGATCAATATATTTTTTATATGTTCAATATTTCAATGTCCAGCATTTCCTTTCATTTCAGCTATATAAACCTTTTTAGTCAATCTAACATCCTTCATTATTTCAACGTGTCCAAACCAGCGTAAACTACTTTTCTTCATTTTAGTCATTTTAGTAGGAAAGTAAATATACATCTCAGAAAAGTCTCATGTTTTTACAATATTCGTGGGCGAAACGATGTCATAAAACTAGATACACTAGCATTATAGACATTTCAACATGGCGGCAATTAGTTACATTGTTCGCCGCACGCACAGAAGTTTGTCAGGCTGTAATCGTAGCAAATTGCATTCGATTCATCAATTGTCTCTGCTTATCGCTCTTGGGATAAAAGGCGTGATGATAGATAGATAAACGAAGCGTGAAAAAATCTTCTATGTATAAAACTAGTTCGTAAGTACTTATGAAGTTTTTAAAATGGTTTAGTTTTACTTTAGCTTTTCAAGAAAATGTCGTATGTGTAAAATAACAATTTTAAGTATTTATTTTTTAATTATAGCGAGTATTCGGTTGGGTTAGTAACACTAAATATTAAAAGGCCGCCTTATCTCAAAAATATTCGTGAAAATCTGCGATTTTTTTAAAAATAATCTATAAATAAAATTGTTATAGTAAAAATAAGGTCAAAAACAATGATATAATTACAACTAAGCTACTTAATTATTTTAATTTTATATTTTACTATTTATTACAAGATTGGATTGGATTTGGTTTTCACAAAGAATTAGGATTTAAAAATGTTAATAATCAAATCAGTTTAATATGTAGTTTACAATTTTTTACAGTAATAGGTATAGTACATCCTAAATAAATGCGAAAGTTTGTTTGTCCTTCTCTCACGTCACAACAGAGCAACGGAGCGACAGAGATAGCTGGAGAGCTGAGAGTGACATAGACTAACTTTTTATCCCGTAAATCCTTTGAGATAAATCTTTCTATGTCGCTAGTATTATTACAATATGTCAACAATGTAGCCTGAAATATCTGCTGGTCTGAACGATATCTTAATAAAATATATTTTCTTTGTTTCTTGGTAAGTTTTCCAGATCCATTTACTTCGAAGTTGCTTTTATGCTTTGTTTATCAATGGTTTAAGAAGTGACAGCTTCCCAATAAGTGCAGCGACGCCAGCGACCGAGTTGTCCTGATTAACTAAGAGCACCTGTCGTATGGGTATTGACCTATTTATGATATTTTTAATTAGATCAGCGACTTCATAGACCGGATGCTCGGATGGTCACAGACCTATCATCACAACAATATTTTGATTACAATGGGCGACGATTTTCACTACCAAGACGCTAGGATGTGGTTCATGAACATCGACAAACTTATTGAGTAAGTTAGAGTCGTAGACGTTTTTTTTACAATTTTGCTTGCTTATTTCATAATTTGTTCCATCTTTGTGAATATATATTTCGATTCGTTATAGCCATTTTGTGATTTTGTTCATTGATTTTGTTGCAAGATGTTTTTAAGATTCTGCAGTATAGCAAGATTGTGTTTTTTATCATTGGAATGATGTTGGTACGTTCATATTGGAAAATCACCTAAAATCCGAGTTATGCATCATCTGACATACTCTTGATCGGTTGTTTAATGTTTTCAACATGTGAATATAATAGTAATAATATCATGATCTGGGTATAATATAATCACACGCATTTTTAATTGAACCTGTTATTTATTTTATTTATTTATTTATTATAAATAGCCCAACAACACCTACGTCCACACATATGCATTGTATATTTTTATGACTTAGTAGACGCAGTGTCAATTATAGGGCTATTAACATTTTTATAACAACAACACAACATTGATAAGAAAAAAAAAAAAAAAAGTAATTGAATAATATAAAAACACAAAAAATACAATAATAATACCTAATTTACACAATTTCTAAACTAATAACTAAGAACACTCGAAAAAATCAATTTTTCCACTCGTGGATTGGAAAGTGGCCCGAGAACCAAACACATCTAAGTCGTGTCGCTTGTGCATCTTGTTATACTGTCCGACCATACGGTTAAGAGGAGAGACCAGACCGAGGACCGTTTTGGATCTAGCTAGCAGGAAGGGATCAAATGCGCTAGCTCTGGGATTTCGTATAGGAGCACATAGATTCAACTGTCCCAACAAGTTTGGACAGTCGACCTTGGAGTTGACCAGTTTGTAGAAGAATTCGGCATCCAGTCTGCATCTACGATTCCGCAGAGAACTCATGCCGAAGTACCGCAGACGTTCCCTGTATCCGGGAAGCCTCTTCGCAAGATTGCAGCTGTACGCCAAATGCCAGCAAAACCTTTTTTGGATGCTCTCGAGTTTTTTAATATGGATGTCATAGTGAGGATTCCAAACTATGCTGGCATACTCCAAACCACTCCGAACCAGCGCATTATAGAGGAGTATCTTGGTTCCCGAGTCCCCAAACTCTCTGCAGTTCCTCAGCACAAAGCCCAACGTTTGGAATCCTTTTCGCGTTATCTTGTCTATGTGTGTATTGAGCCGCAACATACAGTCCATATGCACTCCCAAATCACGAATACCGTCAACCTCCGTCAAAGCACTACCCCCCACAGAGTATACACCAGGCACTCCCGTTTTATTTCTACTGAAATGAATAACATGACACTTACTAAAATTGAGATCCATTTGGTTGAAGTCACACCACTTCACCAAACTGTCCAAGTCATCCTGTAGTAACATCATTATCATACTTGATTTGTTGTCATTGTCATCACAGCTGTTTTGTTGTTCATTTGTTGCCAGAAGTCATTTCGTAATTATTGAAACATTTGTTTTTTGTTGATCAATTTCACTAAATAAACAAATAAAAGAGGGAGACTTGGAATGGAGACTTGGTCTTCAGCTGGTGTCAGATCCGTGGCGAGTAGGCACCGCGGATGTGCAATAGATTAAAATAAAAGATGAAGTTAATTTACAAAAGGTATAATCATTAGAATACAAGGTAGAATAATAAAAGAAATTACTAATTAGGTAGGTAGGTAGTCAGGGGTGAGTTCGAGTCCGGCCTAGAATTTAGCTACAGTACGCCTGCAATAAAATACCGCACTGTCCTCAATCGGCTGTGAGCGGTGGTAGCACGTCTGTTCCTCGCGGTTGTTCGGCCGGGGGTCTTTTGCTGCACACGCAGAGGATCCAGTGGGTAGCAGTGGCAGGCGGAAGGTGTAGAAGTAGGCTGAGACGCGTATTACTAGCCGTAGGCTGGAACCTAGGGAATGCAATCCCGCAATATAATTTCAATCCCGGTATTTGCGGGACTGAACCATCTTAATCCCGCGGGATCCAGGTATTTGCGGGATCCCGCAGGGTCGACTTAAACCTCTGAAATCAATCGTAAATAATCGTAATAAAGACCTAATAGACCTCGTTTTCACGGTTTTAATTTTAACCCAAATTAAATAAGCTTTTTGTTACATTTTAAATGGTTTATTAATATAATAAATATAAAAAATAAAATTCTTAGAAAAGGTCGCAGGTGTGACGCAGGTGTTTGCAGGGTATACCCGGCCCGATGGTTTCAAAAATAATATTATTTCTTATAAAGTTCAGTTTGATTTTGATTTATCTATAGATTCTATGACAATCAATATTCAATGAATAAATCATTGCATTGCGTCATAATTACAAGTTGTAACTGTCAAAATATAAGTAATCAAACGCTTTCACACCGTTCCCCTAGGGCTCGGCGCCCCGCACCTTAGAGAAACACGTAGGTATGTACCACGCTTCTCTGTAATCCAGCCAGTCCAGCGGGATCCCGCAAATTTTTCGACCGAGATTAGTCCCGCAACACATATTATTTAGGGGTTCCTCACTTAGTTTTAGTATTTATATATAATATAATATATTATAATTTAGAGATAATATGAACTATGGTAGCACTTGTGTATAGTTGTCGATTTCGTTGCCGCAGTGTCCGTTAGGAGGTAGAAATGAAAATATTTCATTTTTAGGTCAAGTGATATTTTTGAACCGTTAGGGGTTCCGTAGAATATATTATTTATTTAATAATTAGTTTTATTTTAACGCACAACGTTACACTGGGTAGCTTCGGACGGATAACACGGTTTTGGGAGCTATTTTCACCTACATCAATTGATGAACCCGTGAAGAGAAAAAATGTGAATTAATCATATATTTATTGTTTGTAGACAAATATATTTATTCAAATGCGGATATAAATAATCTAACGTAAAATATTGATTATTTAAAACGTAATAGTAAAGTTATAATTACATGAGATAAAAAATTAAATGTATCGTTTCTTTGTCATTCTTAAAGAAAAAAAACAAAATAAATAAAATAATATCATAACAAATCTTTTAATTCTTTAAAATATCTCAATTAAAAAAAAAACTTAAGGCCTTTTACACAACGGTCGTTACTAACCCAATCGGAAAACCGCTCCAATGTAAACGAACCGTCTATATTTACACGAACAGGTATCGCAGTTTTTGAAATACTGCATGGAGCAACAGAAATATTTTAGAACGAATAATATAGTTTTGACTATGGGAGGTGACTTTACGTACCAAGATGCTGCCATGTGGTACACCAATTTAGATAGACTTATTGAGTAAGTATTAAAATAATTTTCAACTTTATATATTAGTAGTTTTCAAATTAAATATACAGACATGCAGACAGAAAGTATTTTAAGTTATGTGTTTGCTAAGAAAAATATATATTTAAAATTTGAAAAGTGGCGATAGTCACTTTTATATTTTATCCCTTACTTTTAGTAGACATTCGATTCAAAATGTATCAGAGTATAATAGTTAGAGAGATGGAGTAGAAAGTGGTTGTAAGCACTTGCCGGCAGAAAACTTGTTTTTCGTGTAGTCTGACCCCCGCCTCTACAAATTATTATTGTCGGTACGCCGCTGAGGCGCTTTAAAAATAAATAAAAAAATCCTCTCCTACCAGCTGGCAGAAAATGACAGCATTTGTGGAGACCTCTCGGTCGTAGGAAAAATATTTGCTGCCAATTAACTCCCTGCAGCGACGTGGAATATTATTTCAAAAAAACAAAAGAAGAATTAAATAAAAACTGCAGGGAGTAAATTGGCAGAAAATATTTGTCCTACAACCGAGAGGTCCCCACAAATGCTTTTCACTCATTTTCTGCCAGCTGGTCTGCCAGGTTCTTTTCGCCTCAGCGGCGTACCGACATGCGCTGGACCCCTACTCGACAATAATAAATGGTAGAGGGGGGCTATTATCTTCATATATCACTATTAGCGTTGCCAGGTGTCCCGGGACCGATTTTTCAAATGTCCCGCCGGGACAGGTACATGTCCCGCTTTAATATTTTATCAGTTAGACAAAAATAAAACAAAAAAACTATTACTTTTAACCGAATTTATGTTTTTATCTAACATTTTTTGCACGTATCGTAATTGTAGTTTAAATACTCCCGCGGTGTTTGAAAGCACTCTGAATTTGCAATGAGTGAACGAAAAACGAATTAAAATATGACAAATAAAAAAAATAAAAAAAACTAATAAAACAATTCTTCAAATATACTTTCTTTTAATTTTATTCGCTTTTTTGTGTCCCGCGTCAAAATGCTTTGTCCCGATTTTTCTATTCAATTTAAGTACAAGTCCCGAATTTCTGAAAAAAATACATAGCAACCCTAATCACTATTATGTTTCTTGGTCACCAGCTATGGCTCTAATTTTGCATACCACACACTTTTTGTTGTTAATATTGTTGCATTGTGATACGTTTATTTGAATTGCAAACGAACTACCTACGCACCAAAATTTTGGTCTGCCTAATTACTTAAAAAAATGTAGGTAAGTATTTACAGAAACTGGTAAAAACGATAATTCTGTAGATTTTGTTATGAATACCTAAAGATACCTACACTAAATCTTTACCTTGATATTTAACTGATATTTCCTTACTCTCATCACGCGAAATCATTGAAACCGAAACCGAAAAACTCACTCTAGTTTCGGTACAAATATCTCTGAAACTATATAACTTTAATGAATTATAAAATTAACATGATAGGTAGGTATAGTAAATATATTCAATATTTTATGTTCTTGATAAAATACTCAAAATAATAATTTCTTGGAATCTTTTTTAATAAATGTTGTACCATTTTCGTAAATTTCTCTAATTAAATTAAATCTTAATGTACATAAAATAAGGTTTAAATTACTTTGATAATTTTGTCAGTTGTGTCTATGAGCTATGTACTTTTAGTAGTTGTCTAGTATGGAAGAGCGTCATTTCGTGAACGCGAAATTTCAAATGACCGTCATTTTAATATATTTTTACAGATATGCAAATTTGAAGGCAGCTAAAGAAGGTCTAAAGATAAAACTGTTCTACTCAACACCATCTTGTTATTTGAAAGCTATTAAGGATGAAGAGTGAGTATGAAATTGGATGAATCTTTTTTTTTTCTTTACGTATTGCCTTATAGCTGCCTAAACCATGTTACGGTCCCAGAGTACCCAACACAAGACCAAGTCTCCCGATTTTAGTCGATGGCATTTGTGAGACTATACCTTAACGACGGATTTTGTACATTATAAAAAACCCAAACGCTAAGCGGTTGAGTATTACTCCATCTTTTCTTTCATATTCGTATATATAGTATATAGTGAACTACGAAGTTTATTTCTAAAGCCATAACACGTTCCCGTGGCGAATTAATATGTTTATTCTCAATATTTCAGCCCGACTTTACCCACAAAGCAAGATGACTTCTTCCCATACGCTACAGACCAAACCGCTTACTGGACGGGCTATTATACCTCGAGACCTACAACTAAGTATTTTGAGAGACTCAGCAACGGATATTTGCAGGTAAAGTACCTAATATTTTTGTAACAACGAAGATATATTGAAAAAAAGGTGGCCGTCACGGGACGCCTGGCAGATGTGATACACGGTAAGTACACACTCAGAACGGAGAAGCAAAGCAATGAAGTATATAGTATACGCGCTATACACACACAAGGGAGTAGAGAGTTGCGTCGGAGAGAGGGAGTGGAGAGCGGCGGAGAGAGGGCGTATCACGCACTTTTCCGACACGGCATACGAGTCGGTCTTACCCCCAAGGCGCGCCAATATAATGTGTTTCACATAGAAAATCTGTTTTATATAATTTTTGAAAAACTATTAAAAAATCGGTGAACATACAAACTTCTTATTTTTTGAAGTCGGTTAATAATTAACATTACCAAAGAGCTTCAGAAGTGTAAATTCTATTTGGTCCTTCGAGACGGATTTTTTTATGTAGACACAAACAGCTGAGTGACGATGAATAGACTGGTTTTAGTTGGATATGGTTCCCTAAAACCACATATAAAAAAGCCTTTCATTTTTCTTCACAACTCCCGAAACCGTGTTTTCGGTCCCAGGGTACCCAGCATAAGACCAAGTCTCCCTGTTTTAGCCAATGGTATTTGTGAGGCTATCCCATAGATGCAGTCTGCTGGCGCTTTACTAGATTGGTAATGTCGCGATTAGAACGAGACCAAAATATTAATACATCAGTGTGCATGACAAAGTAATTCTGTGGATTAGATGACTTACATCCAAGCACTGCATTAACCATAATTAATCACGTCTATTAAACACCAAATTATACTTTAAAACAGGATATTTTACAAAAATAAGCGAAATTACTACTGACACTAGGGTTTTAGAGTATTCAAAAAACGGTCTCGTCTATCTGTCTCGCTTTAACATACGCGTATCTATGCGCTTTCTCTTTTGTATTGCCAATCTGGTAGAGCGCCCTAAATCTATGGGCTACCTTATTGTACTTTATTTTAGGAAATGACAGTAACATGTTTTCAATTCTATTTTAATATCAACTGTCCCTTATCAAAATTGGTTCATATTTTCCAGGGAGTGAAGCAAATGCAAGTCTTGGCAAATCTGGAAGACCATAATGAATTTGTACTACACGAACTCAGTGCTGCTATGGGTAAGGATTTAATATTTTTTTGGTATGACATAATTATGACCCCTTCACAATTTGAATACCCACATTAATACGCTTATAACTAACTTACCTATATTTATTCTACACAACTATTTCCGATATCATTTTGTTGTATCTCTGACGGATTAGACAGCATACACCATGAAAACTCGCTGGGGCTAACTTTTCCCCCGACTTAATTCACTAATACTGTTAATGCTCAACTCCTAGGTAGGTCCATGTTTAAAACTCGTAAACCTTCCTCCTGAATCAACCAAACAATCCACCAATAATATTGCGAGGTTAGGAAGATGAAGCCATTCCTGCTGGCAGACATCAGCTTAGCGAGGCCTCTTTCATTTCCCAGTAAGAACAAAAACAATAAATAGATCTATTTCATCTCTTACAATAGGCAAAAGTTTGCGAATCGTCATTTTTTATAGCAGAAAATTCCTGAACTTTTCTTCTTATGACTCCCAAGTCAAAATTGTCAATGACTATACCACTAAGGAGTCTTCTCTTATAATATTACGTAGTTGTCTGTGAAAGAAAGCATGAGAGTCTAGCGCCGCCACTGCCTGCTGGATCCACTGCTGGAGCCTTTGCTAGCTCACTGGTTCCACCCAGTTTCCTCAGTGATGACACCGTGGTTTCGATGTGGATATATTATGTTCGAACAAAATAACATATAGCCTTTATTACTCAGAGATATCGTACTTTCTATTTTAGAATCGGTTCGGTAGTTTGAGCTTACGAACTTACAAATTTTATTTCTTTATAATATTAGTATAGACTAGAGGTTCACAAATGTTTTACGCCATTGACCCTCTTGCAAATTTTTTTTTCTGTAGACCCTAGAAATAGACGTGGCCCCCAGCAAGTAGAAATCAACCCTTGGGGTCCATTATAGACCACTTTAGGAAACGATTATTAGAATTAGCACTTATAGCAATGATAGGATATGAGTTACATCCTATCATTGCTTGTATGAGTGAAGAATTAGGAGGAGGCCAAAGAGATCGTATGTCAGGATCGAGCATGGGAATTTTAGGGTGTAATGATAGAATCTATCTGATGTAATACAAAAATTAAGAAAGAAGTAGGTATGAAGGCAAACAACTATTCCGGTTGCATGATTATGGTGTAAATGGTGATGATGTACTATAATGGAAAAGCATTGACACTTCCCATCAGGTGTTGACGACGTCATGAAGAATGCTTGAGGCCCAAAAGAACCGAACCTCTCTTATATGCATACGAACGAAAAAGTTCAGTGACTCGTTCCTGCGTCGCACTGTCAAAAAGTGGAAAGATCTACTGGCGTCGGTCTTTCCTGCTTCCTACAACATGGGGTCCTTCTAGCGAAGCGTGAAAAAGCATCTCAAGCAGTTTGCTGTGTGATATCAGATAGGATTAGGAAGACTAAGTTTCAAATAATAACTCATTGACCCCTCCCGTCAGGCGTGATGCAGCATCATGACGCCATCACCGGGACAGAGAAGCAGCACGTGACTCACGACTACGAGCGCATCTTGACGGAAGCCGTGGACGACGGTCTCACTGTCGCGCGGCAGGCTTTCAAGTTAGTATTGAAACATTGTCACCTCCCGTCAGGCGTGATACAGTATCATGACACCATCACCAGCACAGAGAAGCAGCAGCTCAATAAAGCCAGTCTCGTTTCTCTAATTGTCTACTGGCAATTGATCTCATATCTTCAAACCTCAGGATTGGCATTTCAAATTTACAATCCGTTGGCAAAAAGATCCAATCCTAATACTACCTTTCTGGCTTCTGTGCTTAAGGACCCGTGGCTCTCAGTCATCTTGTATCTGTCAAAAATATGGCAAATCTAAGTTAATCATGGAAACGTGAGTTTATTTATACAACATTTCCTCACCCCAAAAGGATTGTTATTATTTGAAATTGCGTATCGAAAACTACGGCTCTTTAGATCCCTCAATAATAAAAATATGGCTCAATCCAATTTCAAATAATAACAAACCTTTTGGGGTGAGGAAATGTTTCCAGGATTAACTTAGTTTTGCCATATTGACCTTGACCACCACCACTTAATGGAAAATATATTTTCAGCAAAATCTCATCAGGCGATGCTTTGAAACAACCCGTGCTAGAGTACAACAGATGTCAACTGAACCAGTCTCAATGTGCTACATCAGAACAGAGTGAATCTTTCGTGGTGAGTATGTCTGAATCCCACCGGGGTCAGTTGAGTCTAGGTGCCCACTCATTCGTCCAATCCCCCGCGCGCCGCCATACGGTCCACCGAAATCGACCACAGACTCGTCCAATTCTTGTACGCGCGGTCCACCATCTGTTTTCAAATCGTTGTATTTGTGGTTGATTTCGATGGCCGGAACGATCTGTCACACACACACATCCACACGCCTTTGTTTAATCGAATCTTGTGTGTCTGTGTGAGTGAGTGAATTGCATGTGATCTAGATCGTATGATTTACATCGCGTAGGCTACTTAAGGACCTCCATATGTCAAGACCCCGACACACCTCTTTTGCTTCTTCCAGATTCATACAAACATATACTCACGCATAAATCCCACCGGGGTAAACAGATACTAAGGACCTCCACATGCCACGACCCAGACACACCGCTCTTGCTTCCTCCAGATTCATACATCCATATACTCACGCCTGAATCCCACCGGGGTAGGCAGAGACTAAGGACCTCCACATCACATCCCAAAACCCAGACACACCTTTTTTTGCTTCCTCCAGACTAATACATAGATATACTCACGCATGAATCCAACGGGGATTGACAGAGACTAAGGACCTCCACATGCCACGACCCAGACACCCCTCTCTTGCTTTCTCCAGATTTTTATGCTTTTTCAATTTCTCCACGTTCAAACCATTTGACACTGTATCTATTTTTGTTTCTAATATTATTATTCCTTACTAGTTTTTTTGACCCCGGCTTCGCCTGTGGATATTTTTAAACAAATTATCATATAGCCTATGGCACTCAAGGATAATGTAGCTTCCTATTAGTGAAATATTTTTTAGAATCGGTTTATTGAGATATTAACCCCCACATCCAAACAGACAAACTTACCTCTTTATGATATTAATCTCATAGCAACTATTTGGCATTAAACATTTTTCTTTACAGTTAACAATTTACAATCCATTGGCTTGGGAAGTGACAGCTCCGATTACTGTACCAATAGTTGACGAGCATTATGCAGCTTATGGACCTGATGGTAAATGTTGAATATACTTAGTTAAACACATTCGAGACAATCATTCTAAAACATAATATTCTTTAGATTAAATCGAGTTCTTAGACATGTAAAACCAGGCATCTGCACTTCTTATAGTTATAGATGATTCTAAGACAGGCTTGCCAACTGTTCTGGCTACGCCACAAGGTATACAAGTCGTTAAATAGTGTGTTCTGTTCGTTCACATTTTCTTATAAAATTGCACGAAATAATTATTATGAAATTTCTAAATTGCAGGAAAAGAAATTTTAGTCCAAATTTCACCAATATCCACTATCACAAGAGACATACCAACGAGAAATTCGAGAGCAACCCACGAGATTACATTTATAGCTGAAGATTTACCATCACTCGGCTACAGGGAGTATTACATCAGGCGTGAACAGAAAATCAAAAGAGATATTAAAATGGTGAACGATAATGATTTCTACGCGAACGTGAATGACTATTGGAAGCATGTTAAAGAGCAAGCATATTATGATATAAAGAACTTAGAAAACTATGTGATCAAGAAACGAAGCGAAGATTTCAAAGTGCCAGATGAACCTGTAAAGCGAACAGAAAGAGTATTTGTTAATTCAGAAAATAAAGATCAATTGCAAGCTAGGTTGAGTGTTATGGATAACAAAGATGGTGGTAATAAACAAAATATTGAAGACTTGGAAAAACTTATCCGAGAATTCAAGAATTCATTCGGATTTGATGACAAATCTGTAAACTCTGAACCAGTTGATGTAAAAATGAAAATACCTGCCTTGAATGATGATGAAATTAGGATGCTATCTGATGACCCTTTTGTAGTGGAAGTATACAGGAGTGATAACGAAATTGGAAATGAAGTAAGTTGTATATTTATTGAAAACTCAACTCCAATTTTTAAATTTAATTTCTAATATGAAATACCTACATTAAACATAAAATCATCTAGTTTTGTAGCTACACATAAAACATAGCGTAGCATCGATTATTGTCAAATTGCCTATACAAAATACTGTTTAAGACTTCATATTACCTTTTTTTCTTTCATCACGGATTGCCTTACAGCTCCCGAAAACGTGTTACGGTTCCAGGGTACCCAGCGGCCAATTCTGTTGTAGTATATTTAAACTGAAAAGCCTCTAAGTGTGGTTTGTCGGATTATGTACATAAGTTTTAATTAAAAAACCTATTGGTATATGGCCGGGATCTGGGATCCAACCCATGGTCTGCCTAGTTAATACCAGACGTCTTAACCACTTGAACACTGATTCTTGAACATGAATTCTGAATTCCTGTCAGAATTGTTTGTTCAGAAGAATAAAATAAAATATTGCTTGATACATAACGGGCATAGCCAGATACAAATAACAATTAAAAACAAATTAGACCAAATTTTTTGGAATTTTCAGCATTACACACTAAGTTTGGATGAAAACGGTGAAATAGCCCAAGTAACATTGAAAGACGGACATAAAATGGATATTAATATTAAACTTGAATGGTACAGAGGTTGTGTTGGTGATAACAGATCGCCAGAGAATCGAAGTTCAGGTAAAAATATTTTCAAGTGAAAAACTGTTTTACAATGTGTAGATTTTCAGCACATTACAGCAAAACTTGTTTTCCAATATTAAATAGAAGTGGTACGGCTAATTTCACCCATATGTATCGCGCTGGCTCGCCGAAAGCAGGAAACTGGCTTCCTTTATGTCCCTACTTTTATTATTAGTATAGAGGGGAAAATGCTCGAGCAATGCTTCTAGTCTGCCACATGACACGATCTATCTCTCTTGTCTAACATTACTTCGTATATAGGGCGACCAATTTCGTCAGAAAACATTTTAAGGGGCACGTTCGACTAATCTTTCCTTAATTTGATCCCAAGTTACCCTGTTTTAAAGTAATAGTAAATATTAATTTTTTTTCAGGCGCATACATCTTCAGACCTAATGGCACAATCCACAATGACGTACCCAAACTGAGCAATGCTAGAGTGATCAGAGGTCCAGTATTTGATTTCTGGGAGCTAGACTATATTTACGGAGCGACGGCTGTAGTCATTTACAAACATCCAAAAATCGATTACATTCAAGTTGTATGGACAGCAGAAATAGACGTATCTGACGAAATAGGCAAAGAAGTTGTCATTAAATATAAAACTGAGGTTAACAACAACGGTGTGTTCTACACTGACGCGAGTGGCAGACAAATGCTGAAACGAAAACTAAATGAACGGCCACAATGGAATGTGACTTTGCAAGAACCGGTGCCTGGAAATTATTATCCAGTTGTTAATAAAATACACATAGATGATGATAAGTTAAGATTATCTGTTATTACTGACAGATCACAAGGTGGTAGCTCTTTGGATAACGGAGAAGTTGAACTAATGGTGCATAGGAGATTGCTAAGAGACGATGCTTTTGGTGTGGATGAAGCATTAAACGAAACAGCTTTCGGTAAAGCATTAGTAGCTAAAGGTAGTCATTATCTATACCTACTGCCAATCAGTAAAGAGAATTCTATTAAGGAGAAGACGAGAACACTAGAACACCATCTTCAACCTCAAGTATACGTATCTAATGCAAGAAATCTGAATTTCGACGATTGGTTAAAATTGAAGAACGAATGGAGTGGCGTGAAGAATTCTTTACCACAAGGGGTACATCTATTGACTTTGGAACCGTGGAAGGATGATACATTACTCTTAAGGTTGGAGAATTATTTGGAAAGGAACGATAAAAACGAAATTATTACTGTCGATGTATCAGAATTTACTTCTACTTTAGAATTTGTTGAAATTAGAGAGACTAATCTAGCAGGAAACCAGTGGTTGGATGATGCTATTAAATGGGATTGGAAGAAAGAGGAAGAATTTTCTGACAGTTTCAATGAACAATATGGTAAATATACACTGATTGCTAGAGCTAAGGATGTCCTTAAAGGTTCTAGGAATGTGACAGATTTTAAGGTGGAGTTAGCGCCTAAAGAAATAAGAACTTTTGTAATTAAGTACAGATATAATGGATTTTGATGTTTATAATTACTGATTTTGGTTAATAAATATGTTATTGCAAAATTTTGTTTTTAACTCACTACTCAAGATTATAAGTATTAGTAGCTGAAGAGTAAATAGGTAAAGATTATGGGTAAAAAAAATGTTCGCATTTGATAGCCCAATTCTTGAGGAAGGTTATAGGCTATATAACATCACACTACGACCCAAAGGGGCGGAGCAGTGACTATTAACGCGGGTGCAACTGCAAGGCACAGCTAGTATACTAATATATAAAACTGGAGAGTGTAGGTTTGAACGCGATAATCGCAGGAACTAAAGGTGGCCACTCACTCGTCCAATCACCGGCGCGCCGCCATAGGGTCCACCGAAATCGAGCACAGACTCGTCCAATTCTTGTAACGTTTTCAAATCGTTGTATAGGTACCGGGACGGTTCTTGAGCGCTCGACGAAAAAGTGGGGGAATGTTTGCGCATATGTAATTCGGGTGCAATATAACTTTTATATTTATTACTTATAATTGATTTATTGGTGTTTGTTTTTACAATTGCTTTTTACTGCTGGTAAATTTTAAATTAATACCTCATACCGTCAAGCAGATCCAAAAATTGTGTTCTGCGCATCTAACGACCACCGCTCAAGAACCATCCAGCTGGGTTAGCATATATTTTGACAGCGACACTTTCGTTTCGGTCGAATGGCCTTGAACAGGCCAAAACGTTCATGTCCAACAAGGATCGGCCAGAGATAGCCCGGGGCCGAGAGGTCCGGCCCAACAATGTGCGTGCAGAGAGTAGTACACAGAAGAGAAGTACACAGAATTTGCCCGCACATTGTTGGGCCGGACATTCTCGGACCGGGCATGTCCTGCACAAGAATGCCGAGCAATTTGCTTGGCCGGACTAAGACAAGTACACAGAATTTTCCCGCACATTGTTGGGCCGGACCTCTCGGCCCCGGGCTATCTCTGGCCGGTCCTTGTTGGACATGAACGTTTTGGCCTGTTCAAGGCCATTCGACCAAAACGAAAGTGTCGCTGTCAAAATATATGCTAACCCCGCCGGTGCCTATACCTGTGGTTGATTTCGATGGCCGGAACGATATGTCACACACACACATCCACACGCCTTTGTTTGATCGAATATTGAGTGTCTGTGGGTGAGTGAATTGCATGTGATCTAGATAGTATGATTTACATCGCTAATGTGTGGCCTGTGTTCAATCTCGATCATACGTGATCATACGGCTGGCTAAACAGATACACGCGACACAATAATGGAGTCGCGATAAAAATATTCGCTTCAAATTCTATGAACACATGGGATGATACCAAAGTTAAACCGGTATCAACTAACAATTGTTGGTAATTGATACAAGTTTAATATAATCTTTTTAATCAACCAATGTTGTTCATAGAATTTGAAGGCGAAATATATTTACTTCAATTTAACTTGTATTCAACTGTTATTATTTTTTTGGTTGAGACATATTTGAGTATAGTAGCGACATCTATCGTGTGTTATTAGTAACTAGCTTATTAGGATGTAGCTGTACTATTTCCGGTGTAGGATAACAATTTAATCTTACATTATAGTGGACAATCAGTCTTTCTTTTTAATTTAATTTAGCCATTGAAACAGTTAATTTCTATCAATGTTTATTTTACTTAATTATAATAATGATGGTGCAGCAGCAACAATACAGCTGAAAACCTTAAACGGCATACGCATCTAGTGCACAAGATTACTTATTTGCACCATAGGGTTTGAAACCATGGGACCGCGGGGCCTCGGAGCAAATAAATTATATACTAAACTATCATCTCGTCTAATCGACATTTTAGGGCGTAGGAAACGCTGCTAGTAGAGAATACAATCCTGAGCATGTTTTTCAATTTCGGGATTACGGGATTTTTTATGCGTAATCCCGGGATCCCGGGGCTATCCCGGGATCATAGAGTAACTTATACCCGGGATTAGACAATGTGGTTTCTAATTGAGCTCAAATAAAAATAAATACATAATTTCTTATAAAATGTTTTTAATATTGTTGCACACAACACAAATCACTATATAGTAAGAAAAGAAAAAAGACAAAACAAAAAACCTATTTAGAATTTCGAAAATACAGTCGCAGAAATATCAAAGCATCCAATGTTTGAATTCCAAGCCTGCTTCGTAATATAGCCTTAGCCAATATAAGCAGCAGCTGAAAACGCTCGCTCAGGTTCTTGGTTGGAGGAATAGACAATTGAAACGTATATGCTGTTTCGTGATATCCAAGAACTCCTCCATTTTCAAACAGGCTCATTTCACGTTTAATACTATTTGCCAAGCTTGATTCATTTTGTACTTCTACTTCAGGATCAGCTAGGTTAGCATAGTTTTGACGTGACTTCTTTCGTTTCGGCCGAATGGCCTTGAAAAGGCCAAAACGTTATGTCCAACAAGGACCGGCCAGAGAAAGCCCGGGCCGAGAGGTCCGGCCCAACAATGTGCGTGCAAATTTGCTATGCCGGGCAAAAGACAAGTACACAGAATTTGCCCGCACATTATTGGTACGGACATTCTCGGACCGGGCATGTCCTGCACAAGAATGCAGAGCAATTTGCTTGGCTGGACAAAGACAAGTACACAGAATTTGTCCGCACACTGTTGGGCCGGACCTCTCGGCCCGGGCAATCTTTGGCCGGTCCTTGTTGGACATAATGGGGACAAAACGATGGTATCATGGTACCATCGATGGTACCGTCAAACGTAAATATTATATTAATGGCTTGGATGGTAGACCTTTTATCCAACACGATACGTTTCAATTCTCTATTCCTCCAACCAAGAACCTGAGCGAGCGTTTTCAGCTGCTGCTTATATTGGCAATACACTACGAAGCAGGCTTAGGCATAGTGTTTCCAATCATTATTTATGATTATTATGTTTGTATTTTAACATAATCAACATATAACGTAAAATCCGTTGCGACAATAAAACGACAGAAAAATACAGTGGTACAGGGGCTAGTACTAGACGTGTCGGGTGTGGGGTAGCCAGGCCGGGTCGGTTGGTAGGTATAGCAGGAAAACTCGTAGTAAACTTTCACCATTCGTTTATTGGTCGAATTAACAAGGAAGAACAAGCAGCAAAAGAACTACCAGTAAAAGCATCCGTAAGGAGCCAAGGAGCCTTCAAAGGAGAAAGGAGCCGTAAAAGGAGAAGGAGCAAGGAACCATCAAAGGAGAAAGAGCAAGGAGAAGGAGCGCACTGTAACAAAAATGAACTACACATTACTACAGGGCGTTAAGCTATTGAAGTAACACAATACAAAGTATGATAAAGATACTTACAATACTTATTTGCGCTCCTTTTATATTAACATAGATATTAGTTCTTGAATATTGATTCAATACATTTTATATAGTTATTTACTTAGTTGATAAAATAGAAATATAATAAATTTTACAATTGGCAGAGTACTGCCTAAGTCAACAGTTTGTGAAGGAATGAGTAAAATTTTAATTTAGGTTCCACACATCGAATATTTGAAAATAACATACAATGTTCTATTGAATTAAAATGAACAATATCGTGTTCTAAAATCAAAATAAATGCTATTTATGATGGCCAGCTTGTAAGCGGCCAGGAAAATAAGGTCGTAGCATCACAATACCGGGGTTCCCCCGAAAAAATCCTGTCCTTAATGAAGGATTTTATTCAAAGAATTAATAAAATAAAGTTTGATGATGAGACTTATATAAAAATACTAATGAATGAAATGAAAATAGAAATTTACAAGTTTTATTATAAATAAAACTAATTATTTTACAAGAGAAACGATTTCCACAATCACACAATTCACAAACATTCATCTTCATTTAATCTGTTTAATCTGTTATTAGTAAGTACAGTAAACTCATTTATAATATAGAGTAATTCCCATTTAATAAGGAATGACTCAAAAACGTTCTCGAATTTAGTAAGGGCTTAGTTATACAGTTACCATCCGCTGTTTTAAGTTTATTTATATATAATACAATAGTCGAAGGCTTGTTTAAAGAGTCGCAATCCGCTCATACGAACACCCATGGGAAATACATCCACAGATATAATAAGTAGTAATAATAGACGAAGGCTTTTTTAACGAGTCGCAATCCGCTCTAAAAGACACCCATGAATACCCTGATATTCATAGATATAATAATAATAAACGAATGTTTATTTAAAGAGCCGTAATTTGCTCTAATAAACACCCATGGAAATACATCCACAGATATTAGGTATAATATTTATAATAGACGTAGGCTTTTTTAAAGAGTCGCAATCCGCTCTAAATAATTACAAGTATTTACAATAAATGAAATGATGAGAATGAAATAAGGAAAATAGTAATTATTAATCATGGTTATATATTTAACCTGTAATTTGTAAATAAGTAAAAGTTTTAGTTACTTAGATGTTTACAACCAAATTGTGAAATTGAAATAAATTTAACCTCCCTTGTAACCATAAGGTTATAAATACAATTTAATAAATTGTAAATAAAATAAAGAAAAATGTAAAATAATACAGATATAAAAAATTCCTTGGTTTAAGTAAGTGTAACTCCTCCATATTGAAAGAGAAAAAAAATTTTATGAAATAAAATCAACGCATGCTTTAAGGTATGCGCTAACTCAAACTATCCACGAGCAAAGCCAGTGAAAAGCTAATAATATAAGTATATGAAATAAAATAATATTTGAATTTAAATCAACATGACTACCCCTAGTTGTAATAAGAGCGTAATCATATGTCTATGAAATAGACTTCATAGTAAATAACAATTGAAAATTGAAAGAAAATCGAACGTCGTCGATTCAAAATTTAAAAATTTGTCAATGACAAAGAAATTATATAGGATACATTTGAAAATCGAATATTCCAATGTTATATTGCCGAGCAAAACAAATTGTGTAAAACAAAGAAAAATCAAGTGAGTTCAAATTCTGATATCGAGGTGCTTTTATATGTATCATAATTTATTTGAAATTTATTATTATATATTAAATTTATTCTCGGAAATATTTTAATTGCCTTACTTATGTAAACTGTAATGTAATATTAGAAATCATTAAAATAAGAATGGACAAATTGTTTTGCATATCTTAAAAATGTATAAAAAAAATCGCAAATTTAATGAAACTTTGGAATTAAATAATATTTATTTATGTATTATTTTATGGAATCACGATAGACTTTTAGGATAAAAATAGATATTATAGCAATTATAAGAAAAATTAATATATATTATTTTTCTTGAAAAAGTTACGACTATAAAAAGAACCTTTTTCTATTAAGAAATATTGAATTGACGGGATAATATAACGGAAATTAAATTAATTATTAATAAATTTAAGTTATGGGAAGTAATCTATAGATTTCAGATATATATATAATGAAAATCTCACATACAACCATACATTCAATGTGACTATATAATCTGAATTTACGAAATTAATAAGTGAATTTAATGTAAAATGATTCAAGAATACTGCCTTTGTATAAAAATTAAAAAATATCCTCTTCAATAATGGAATCTGACCAAGATCATCAGACTTGTCAACCTCGAAGGTTTGCCGACATAACCTTGATTCAGAACCATCATCTCCAAGAAATATTCTATTGAATTTAAATAGAATTACGTTATATATTGAGATTATATAGACATTACAAATCCTGAAATAAAAGTTTGTATTAAAATAAATATTATGTTCTCTTACTTCGTTATTCTTTCTTCTTTATTCCTTCTTCCTGCAGCATTTTAATCACGTTGGGCGCCATTGTCGGGTGTGGGGTAGCCAGGCCGGGTAGGTATAGCAGGAAAACTCGTAGTAAACTTTCACCATTCGTTTATTGGTCGAATTAACAAGGAAGGAACAAGCAGCAAAAGAACAACCAGTAAAAGGATCCGTAAGGAGCCAAGGAGCCTTCAAAGGAGAAAGGAGCCGTAAAAGGAGAAAGGAGCCGTAAAAGGAGAAGGAGCAAGGAACCATCAAAGGAGAAAGAGCAAGGAGAAGGAGCGCACTGTAACAAAAATGAACTACACATTACTACAGGGCGTTAAGCTATTGAAGTAACACAATACAAAGTATGATAAAGATACTTACAATACTTATTTGCGCTCCTTTTATATTAACATAGATATTAGTTCTTGAATATTGATTCAATACATTTTATATAGTTATTTACTTAGTTGATAAAATAGAAATATAATAAATTTTACAATTGGCAGAGTACTGCCTAAGTCAACAGTTTGTGAAGGAATGAGTAAAATTTTAATTTAGGTTCCACACATCGAATATTTGAAAATAACATACAATGTTCTATTGAATTAAAATGAACAATATCGTGTTCTAAAATCAAAATAAATGCTATTTATGATGGCCAGCTTGTAAGCGGCCAGGAAAATAAGGTCGTAGCATCACAGACGTTTACCTCCCCCCGCCAAAAGTGGCAGAAAAAAATGTTTGGTGATTTACACGCTACACGTCTCTTTTGGTATATACTCAAAGAGTCAATATTATGAAATTATGGTCATTGTCAAGATGCAACGGACTACGGAATGCAAATGTAAAATTTCGCTATCATCTCAAGAATCGTCCAAATCTAGTTGCTAGCCTTCTTGGCACTTTACCGCAGGACAGTGATTTCGACTTCAGTCAAATCAGATACGCGACACATAATGGAGTCGCAATAAAAATATTGTAAATATTGTATCGGGTGTAGGGATCGAATCCGCGAATTTTCAGTTGCGAGCCGACGTCTTACCCACTCGACCTAATAATACTTAATTTTATTTATTCCAAAATAGTTAATAATAACACACGATAGATGTCGCTACTATACTTAAATATGTCTCAACTAAAATAATAACAGTTGAATACAAGTTAAATTGACGTAAATATATGTCGCCTTCAAATTCTATGAACACATGGGATGATACCAAAGTTAAACCGGTATCAACTAACAATTGTTGGTAATTGATACAAGTTTAATATAATCTTTTTAATCAACCAATGTTGTTCATAGAATTTGAAGGCGACATATATTTACGTCAATTTAACTTGTATTCAACTGTTATTATTTTAGTTGAGACATATTTAAGTATAGTAGCGACATCTATCGTGTGTTATTATTAACTATTTTGGAATAAATAAAATTAAGTATTATTAGGTCGAGTGGGTAAGACGTCGGCTCGCAACTGAAAATTCGCGGATTCGATCCCTACACCCGACCATGTAACAATGGGTTTTTATAATAAAAAAATCTATGTACATACATTATCTGACAAACAGTACAAAGAAGCTTTTCCATCTACATACCTCAACAGAGCTGCTAGTTAGATAAAGCCACAAAAAATCATTGGCTAAATGAGGAAGACTTTATCTTCCACTGTGTATACCCTGGGGCTGGCAACGGTTCCCGGGAGCTGTAAGGCAAACCCGTGAAGAATTAAAAAGTATTATTAGGATATAGCTCTGTACTATTACAATTTATATATGTTAAATTTTTATTTTTATTTTATTTATTTTTTATTTATTTAAATAAGGTTCACAATTACAGAATAACTGCAAATATCACAATATTACTTAACAGGATAGAACACTTTTTATACAGATATTCCAATTGGCAGTGAACACGACATGGCTGTACATTTACACATTATTGACTACAAGTTATCATACATGAGAAAAAGTATATAGGTAATTGTAATATAAAGAAAGGAATTATAACATTAAAAGCAAAAACCAGATCAAAATAAAAACCTGAAATCAATATCAAATCAAAATTAAAATAAAAAATATCAAAATTAAAACTAGAATCAAAATTAAAAATTCAAATCAAAATTAAATTCAAAATTGAAATTAAAACCAGAATCAAAATTAAAATTAAACATAACAATAAACACACCCAAAACAAATCCACCATTCTGAAATAAACATAGGTAAGTACATAATTAATACCACCTAGTACCTACTGAAACATCTATTCAAGTCAACTTTGAATTTATTGATAGAGTTGTGGAATATATCCACATCGTAGTCTCCGTGGCATACTATATCGTCGTAGAGGATATAATCCATTAGATTGTCTCTGCCTACCCTTCTGGATAAAAGGCGTTATGATAGATATTTAATATATTTAAATTCTAAAAGACAATAGGCAGATTGGTACAAAGCTTCATTAACAATAACGTATTAGGTTATATCGTTGGAAAAGTATTTTTAAGAGTATAGTGTACCGCGTCCATGTCCATACAAACGGAGAAAACATTTTACTACCCCTAAATATCATTTAATTTTAACGATTTTGTAATATGTTACTGACATAATGAAAAACTACGTACGTATTTTTTCCTTTTTTCAAAATTCGTAATAGGTCAAAAGTTATAAGCCCCTCAAATCTCGGTTTTTTTGGTTCATAACTTGCTCGTAATAAACCGTCTGTATTTGAGAAAAAAAACAAAATTTCAAAAAAAGCAAAACGTACGTACGTAGATTATAATCTGCTAAAACGTTTGCCACCAAAATTATAAGGTTTCGTTATAGTTTAGTAGGTGTAAATTGTTTTCGCCCAAAACGCAATTTTCAACGAAAAACATACCTACGAACACTCACGAGCTGCAGTGCTCTCTGTCGCACTGATGCCCGGGGGAAGAGCGCGCTTGAGACAGAATATGATTTTCTAAATACCTATTTCGCTGCGTCCGCTGAGCTACACGATCCTCTTAATTGGAATAACAATTTTTATGACAGCTTTGTTGTAATAATTTTCCGTTCGGAGTTAACTAGGTTAAGGTAGGGGGCATCCATTAATTACGTGAGCAATTTTTCTTCAAATTTAGACTCCCCCCTCCCCCTTGGTGAGATTGAGTGAGATTTAGTGGGACCCCCCCCTCCCCCCATACGTGAGATTTCTGCTACAGTTGTTAAAAAACTACATTTATTTTTATAATATCGGTATTGTCTATACCTTTTCTTTCTTTTAAAAATTCTAAATGTTTAATTTTTTTACTTTTTTTCTAACTCTTAAAATAAATGTTTTTAACCATGAGATGTTTGAGCGGGCAAAATGGGACATTTCAAGTGAAGAAAAAAAAAAACTACTTACAACAATGTTGACGTGAGATTTTCAATTATACCCCCCTCAGTTTAAGTGAGATATGATGAGATTTTACTGGACCCCTCCCCCCCCATTTTGAGCTCACGTAATTAATGGATGTCCCCAAGGTAAAAATGAATAATTATATTTTAATTATCACTGTGTTTGGGGGGAAAATAACCGGTGTCACACCTCTCGACACCCACACAGCCGCTTACACCAATGTACTTCAACATATCTATTAAATATATAAAAGAAAGTCGTGTTAGTTACTTCACTTATAACTCAAGAACGGCTGAACCGATTTAGCTGAAAATTGGCAGGGAGGTAGTTTAGAGCCAGGAGAAGGACATAGGATAGTGGTAGGGGTTGGAGTAGGGGTAGCTAAAATTATAAATTTTAATTGTGAATATATGGCGTCATCTTGAGTTTTACATGTGTACTAAAATGTATTTGCAAACGTCAATAGATGGCGCTGTATTATACTTTCTACCACGGAAATGTGTTAATTCCAGAGTCGGTAGGCCAGGTAGGTTAGTTAGGTTATTTATAACTTAAAAACGGCTGTACCGATTTGGCTGAAAATTGGTGGGAGGTAGCTTAGAGCCAGGAGACGGACATATGATAGTAGTGGTTGGAGTAGGGGTAGGGGTAGTGGTAGTGGTAGTGGTAGTTGTTTTCCACGGACGAAGGAAAGTAAATAGCAGCCAAGCCAACGTTTGGGCAGGACAACGTCTGCAGGGCCCGCTAGTAGTTACATATATATTACATCAACTTACTATTTAGCAAGCTCAGTAGAGAACTTACTAACGTCGTCTTCGTCTAACGCTCTAACCTGACACTTGGTTATTAAGTTCTCTGCTGGGCTTGCTACATTTTCAATTATCTATAATAACAATAAATTAATAATCCTTCCAGTGGATTTATGGTTCAAATGTACCTATATCTTTTATATTCTATAGTTTTGTCTAAATTCGTTTAGCCGTGCGCTTGCTTAAAAACTCACTTCAATTAATTTTTTTGTATAGATTTCGAAAGCAAACATTTTTTCTGAATTATCTGAATTTTTGTAAATTCTCGCCAGTAGATATGTCAATATTTAAACGTCACAGTAGGTAGTGCTGTAACGTTGTGCTCATTTAGTAAATAAATGAGACCACTTTTTCTTAAAGAGGTTTTAATAGTTGCTAACCTCCTTGCAAAAATAGTTGTTAACCTCCTTACAAAAATAGTTGTTAACCTCCTTACAAAAATAGTTGTTAACCTCCTTACAAAAATAGTTGTTAACCTCCTTACAAAAATAGTTGTTAACCTCCTTACAAAAATAGTTGTTAACCTCCTTACAAAATAAGTTACTGACAACCTATAATTTAGGAATTTTTCAAAATAATCTGAATTTGGAACAGTTTCTGCTATTTGTTTATTTTCTACCATTTTTAGTCAATTCCGTTCTAGCTTTGATAAAGGGCACACCTATTTTATAAAATCAATAATGTAATACAGTGAACAAAATTTAACCAGCTGTTAAAATATATTATAAAAGAGCATGATATTTGTAAGTACCTACTATTTATGTTGTATTATGTTTAGATTCTATCATATCCTGTAAATCATTTACTTATTCATTTTATTTTTATTTTTCAGCGTGCTCTTTTTACTCCATCTTTTTACTCCCTCATTGTATTCCCTTTTATTCCTCTGTAACCTTTTCATTACTTAATTCCTTGTTACTGATTACTTTATATCTTTACTTCATTTGAAAACTTGAAAATAAAACAATATGGAGTAAAACATTTATTTATTTATTGTCGCCTAAGCGACAGTGCTTAAAACACGTATTTGGGCTTATATGGCCTTAAGATACAACAATATAAACCCACGATAGATGTCGCCACTATACTTCAACTTATAGTTACTTAAATATGACATCAACTTACTATTTACATGTCAGTTCTGTATTGTAAGTACCTATGCAAGCCAAATAATGAACATATTAGTATCGTCTTCATCTTTACTTCGAGGTTAGACGAAGACGACTTTGATAAGTTCTTTGTTTGGCTTAACCTTTAACCTGACACTTGGGTATTAAGAATGTAGTGTACCGCGTCCATGTCCATACAAACGAAGAAAACGTTTTACTACCCCTAAATATTATTTAATTTTAACGATTTTGTAATATGTTACTGACATAATGAAAAACTACGTACGTATTTTTTCCTTTTTTCAAAATTCGTAATAGGTCAAAAGTTATAAGCCCCTCAAATCTCGGTTTTTTTGGTTCGTAACTTGCTCGTAATAAACCGTCTGTATTTGAGAAACAAAGCAAAATTTCAAAAAAAGCAAAACGTACGTACGTAGATTATAATCTGCTAAAACGTTTGACACCAAAATTATAAGGTTTCGTTATAGTTTAGTAGGTGTAAATCGTTTTCCCCCAAAACGCAATTTTCAACGAAGAACATACCTACGAACACTCACGAGCTGCAGTGTTCTCTGTCGCACTGATGCCCGGGGGAAGAGCGCGCTTGAGACAGAATATGATTTTCTAAATACCTATTTCGCTGCGTACGCTGAGCTACACGATCCTCTTAAGTTCTCTGCTAGGCTTGCTACACTTACATCATCATCATCATCATCTATACAAATAACTTAAAATTTATGGTTTATGGTTCTAATGTAACTAACATCTGTAATTCTATTCTATTTTTTTTTCAAAATGGCTCCATCAGGGTTTTGATGATTCCGCCAATGTCAAGTATTATAGACGTCACAGTAACAATAAGCCGATAATCGGTAGGTAGAATGCTCCCGCCGGCCGTGACATTGTTGCACCCCTGTCTTCCTTGCTAAAATTAGAGTGCGGGATCACTCCCTGTGTGAGTGTGGTCTAGACGAGGGAACTTTGGACCATATATTTTTTGAATGCAACAAACTGACCATATCATTATATGACGTTCTACCCCGCTCCATCCCCCGCCCTGTCAACATAAAATTCCTCCTATCCCTGGTCCCCTCTTCCTTTGTTTATAAAATAGGTAAACACATTCTTGTAAATAAAATTAAACTCTAATGTAACATATGTCTTCACTAACACCTCCCCCTTCCAAATTCTGTTAGTATTGTACTGTACAAGATGTGTATGTCTCTGTGTTGTCCTGTGATGTCCTAAAGTCTAAGAATTCCAAACCCCGTATTAATAGGTTCCTTGTTATATAATACTGAACATATTTGCTCTCCTTAGGAAGTGTCTTTCTCAACTGTGACATTGGCGGAATCATCAAAGCCCTGATGGAGCCATAACACGAAAAAATAGAATAGAATAGAATATGTCACAACTAAGCACGGTCGGGATTAAACTGGATTCCCCAACACGTCTTCGCGGCGCGTGTGCTATCCACCAAGGCGTGTCGTGTAAATCTCCGATCTTATCCGTTTGTCACAGCTTATTTTCTCCGAATCTACTGAACGAAAAATGTTGAAACTTGGTTGGAAATTAACCGTTTCCCCTACCCCTTATCTCCAAAATTACTAAGTCTAAAATTGCTGAAAAACTCCTGCCGTCAGCGCGCTTGAAGTAAAGTAGGTAGGTAGTATATAAAAACACGTAGGTATTTGGTCGTGAAAAGGGATGGAAGTGTGTTTAAGAGGATCGTGTAGCTCAGCGTACGCAGCGAAATAGGTATTTAGAAAATCATATTCTGTCTCAAGCGCGCTCTTCCCCCGGGCATCAGTGCGACAGAGAGCACTGCAGCTCGTGAGTGTTCGTAGGTATGTTCTTCGTTGAAAATTGCGTTTTGGGGGAAAACGATTTACACCTACTAAACTATAACGAAACCTTATAATTTTGGTGTCATATGTTTTAGCAGATTATAATCTACGTACGTACGTTTTGCTTTTTTTGAAATTTTGCTTTGTTTCTCAAATACAGACGGTTTATTACCAGCAAGTTATGAACCAAAAAAAAACGAGATTTGAGGGGCTTATAACTTTTGACCTATTACGAATTTTGTAAAAAGGAAAAAATACGTACGTAGTTTTTCATTATGTCAGTAACATATTACAAAATCGTTAAAATTAAATGATATTTAGGGGTAGTAAAACGTTTTCTCCGTTTGTATGGACATGGACGCGGTACACTACACTCTGAATACCTACATACTTCGAATGCAATTTTTTTATCAATTAATAAAAGTTTTTGTAAATTCTCAAAAGGCTCTTTAAGATACATTAATATAACGATAGATGTCGCCACTATATTTCAATATAACTATCGTTACATGAGAAGTCGCTGGTTCGATTCCCACATCGGACCACGTACCAATTGGTTTTTATAATAAAAAATCTATGTACATTATCCGACAAATCGTACAAAGAGGCAACAGAGCTGGCCACTCGTTAGGTATAGCCTCAAATCTTTTATCCCAAGAGGGGTAGGCAGAGACAATTGAATGCCATTTGCTACGATCCTGACATACCTTTCTCTTCTTTTATATTCATCATACCTTTCATACATGCTCGGCGATTGCGTGTAGTTTTAGCAATTTCTATAAAAAAAAATCAATATTATTAAAGTTTATGCTATAGGTTTATAAACAAAAGACTTTTAATTAAAAGCAAAATTACTCATCTTTCATGTTATATTTGAAATTTTGTATTAAACAATATACTGTTTCATTCAGTATATAAATCGGACGATTTATGTCTGTCTGTATTTTTTAATATTCACAAGAGAGGTAGGCAGAGACAATCGAATGTCATTTGCTACGATCCTGACATACCTCTTTCGCTTCTTTAATATTCATCATGTCTTTCATACATGCTCGGCGATTGTGTGTACATTTAATATTGCCTTCGATCAATACATTTTTTATATGTTCAATAAAAGTACACGTAGGTCGTCCTCTGCTAGCATTTCCTTTCACTTCAGCCATATAAACCTTTTTAGTCAATCTTTCACCCTTCATTATTTCAACGTGTCCAAACCAGCGTAAACTACTTTTCTTCATTTTAGTCACAACATCATCTTTCATGTCTATTCTTCTCTAATTACATCGTTCCGGATGCGGCCAATACGCTTTATATCACACATTCCACGAAAAACCGCATTTCCACTGCATTTATGTTACTTTCATGCTTCTTATTCCATACCCAAGTCTCGCTTCCATAAGTAAGTGATGGAACTACAACAGCGTCTCGCTTCAAACAGCATTATATTAATTTTACCGTTTTTTTTTATCCATTTAAATCGAGGGAAAGGAATTATTTTCGGGGGAGGGGGCGCTTAATTATAAAACCAATTTTTTTTAAGTTTAATTCGAATGGAGTATTCAAATAATGTATCTAGGGGGGTTTGGGGAATTGTGGGACCATCTCTCTCAAAACCGCGATTTTTTTTGAAATTTTAAGTTAACTATGTATGTTTTTTTTAAGTTTTATTAACTATTTACAATTAATTAAAGAAATAGTTTTAAATTCAACATTCATTTTAAAAATAAGTTTTAGTAAAAATAAGAAAATATAACCTCACAAGCGAAACCATAGAAAGGCATTAGTATGTAGTATAAAATATTGTTACCTCATATTTTCATTTGACAGCTTAGTCTTGTTTAGGTCGGCTCTGTTCGCAAAAATATGAACCGATTTTTGAAAATATTAATATATTTAAGTTTAGTTTATATTTCTTGTGATGAATTATTAACTGATAAGTTAAATGGAGAATATTGTGGTTATGAAGTAAGTTATTTTAGTTTTATTTACTTCGATAAAGTTTATTAAACATATATCCCCACGACTGATCATCTCTTCTGGTGACAAGAGGGGTGGCTCCTTCCTCGCTCAATGAATCAGCATCGCGATTCAGCGGGGAAATGCAACCAGTATTCTTGCCACTATTCCACGCGAACCTGGTTTATTTAGTTATTTTTAAAGTTTGAATTAGATTTGATTTTGAAATAGGTAATAAGTAAGGTAATAGGTAATATCTTGTGTAAATAATGAAAAAAAATTCGACAGACCTCACTTAGAGCTCTCATCTAAATATACCTCAACAGAACTGGCCATACGTTAGGTACAACCTCACAAATACCATGGGCTAAACGAGGGAGACTTGGTCTTCGTACCCTGGGTATAACACGTGAAGAAATTTTTTTTTATTAGAAATAGCTTCAAAAAAATCCGTAAGAAATCATAGATACCAGCAGTTGCCCCATTTTACCCCCTAGGGGTTGATTTTCGAAAAATCTTTGGTTTAGGCTGTGCGTTGATTGTCAGTCAAACAAGACGGTTTTATATGTATACTAGCGGACCTGACAGACGTTGTCCTGCCCAAACGTTGGCTTGCCTGCACTACCCCTACCACTAACTTTGGATATTGTTCATACAAAACTGCTAAAATCGCGATAATAAAATAGGGGGTGGGGGTAGGAGGGTGAAAAATAGTTTACGAGATGTTCTCACACCTACCGAATATACACAAAAAAATCATACAAATTGGTCAAGTCGTTTCGGAGGAGTTTGGTTACAAAGACTCTGACACGAGAATTTTATATATATACCACTATCACTACCACTACCACATTTGACAGCAAAATCGCCATTAACAAAACGATCCGCCATTTATTGAATTCAGATGTTACAAAAAGTGTGATAAATGAAAAACCGCTCGACCGATTTTGTGCAAACTTCACATAAACCATCTACTAAATAGTCCGAACAAAACCTAAACATTTGGTTTGGATAGGTGAGCCCGTTCTTGAGTTATAAAATTACAACGAAAAGTGGCATTGATTTTTATATATATAGATAGAGATATGCTAATAATAATAAAGCTTAAGAATAATTAATTTTCAATTTTCAATAAGCTACCAAAAAACGCAAGACGTTAAATTGAAGGGTAATGGTATAACAACGCTTTAAAAAAATTAAGAGCTTTATGATAGATTATGAAAGAGAAAACAGGGGCAAAGTTTAACCACCCATATTTCCTAATCAATAAAACCCATTGAAAAAATAACAGCTATTTCACTTAGATATATTGAATAAGTAACTATATGCTAAATTACAGTAACACAGGTGGATTAGTTACAGAGAAATTGGGAATAGTTTATCCCGGAAAAAATCTAAAATAGTCCATACTTCTAACGGAGACCGGCGATTCACCAAAGCCTTTTTCATACAAGGCATAGCGCTAGAAATTCAAAAAGGTAACGCGCTATGTGTTCTAGGCACTATGGCAGCGGATTCGGACTCTCTGGAAGAAATTTTTAATTTGTAGTTTTGAGATTTTTTAATTATTAAGTTATATTATTATTGTTAAATTATATTATGTACGACCCAAAGGAGCGGAACAGTAATTAGTATTTAGATTTAGAGATTATGGCCTTTTATGTCAAAAAAACGCCGGACGGATCTCTAGGCACTTTAGTGACAGCCCAAATACCATCGGTTCTTGTTATCTGGATCTGATGGCAAAATACCAGATGGTATGACCTTACTACCATACAAAAGTGGCAAATGCAAAATGCCACATCACTCAAAGCAGGCGCAGCAGCAGAACTGGCCCCGCACAAAAATAAATAAATATATTAATTTAGATAATATTTACTTATTTGTTCCTTTCGCCGTCGAGACGATGGGCCCTCGGGGCTAAAACTTTCAGCCGCAGCCTCAGCAAGCCTCTCCGTCTGGCCACTGGAGACCCTCTGAGCAAGGAGTACTTTGTACAGAGGATCAGCGTGGCTATACAACGAGGGAAAAGACTAGACAATAAAAATTTGTAACCTCTTAATAATAAAATTTATTATAAAAAAAATATGATAGGTTTATTAATTTAATCCTTTTTCAGAGTTGTCACAGAGTCAAAGAAGGAGTACTGAATGTCCACATAGTACCATCGACACATTTAGAAGTTGGAAGAGATAGATCTTTTGATTCTTTTTTCACTGGAGGTTTGTAAACTAAGTATATCTCTTTGCATCTCTATCACCCAATATCCGAGCGAAAGAAATAAATAGAGAAAGAAAATTTCCAAATAAAATCGGCACAAAACGGACTTCAGCAATTCAAGTATTGTACAAAAATTATTAGAAACTAGCGGACTCGGCAGACGTTGTCCTGCCCAAACGTTGGCTTGCCTGCTATTTACTTTCCTTCGTCCGTGGAAAACAACTACTCCTACCCCTACCTCTACCCCTACCCCTACCCTACCCCTACCACTACCCCTACCACTACCACTACCCCTACCCCTACCTCTACCTCTACCCCTACCCCTACCCCTACTCCAACCACTACTATCATATGTCCGTCTCCTGGCTCTAAGCTACCTCCCACCAATTTTCAGCCAAATCGGTACAGCCGTTTTTGAGTTATAAATAACCTAACTAACCTACTTGGCCTACCGACTCTGGAATTAACACATTTCCGTGGTAGAAAGTAAAATACAGCGCCATCTATTGACGTTTGCAAATACATTTTAGTACACATATAAAACTCAAGATGACGCCATATATTCACAATTTAAATTTATAATTTTAACTACCCCTACTCCAACCCCTACCACTACCCTATGTCCTTCTCCTGGCTCTAAACTACCTCCCTGCCAATTTTCAGCTAAATCGGTTCAGCCGTTTTCATGTTATGTCGTGACAACGGAAAACGGGTTTCATTTTTATATATATACTAGCGGACTCGGCAGACGTTGTCCTGCCCAAACGTTGGCTTGCCTGCACTGCCCTACCCCTACCCTACCCTTACCCCTACCCCTACCCCTACCCTACCCTACCCTACCCTACCCTACCCTACCCTACCCTACCCCTACACCTACTCCTACCCCTACCCCTACCCCTACTCCTACCCCTACTCCTACCTCTACTCCTACCCCTACTCCTACCCCTACTCCTAGGCAAAATTAAGTTTCGCGAAGCCGACCAAACTGAAAATCAGTACTACTAATGATCTATTAAATTACTTAAATTACATTTTGTGACTATTCAATTTGGTCGCGTTCGCGATATTATCACTTTTGTTGAGTGTCGGAACGCGACATTAGATTCTCCAACACGCACGCGAATTTTAACTTTGTGCGGTGACATTAGGAACACATCTACATTGCATAGACAACAATGAGTGCTTTTAATTTAAAATAAACTTTATTGAATAGCAATAAGGTTCAAATTGACTCTGTTATTATGGGAAAAAGAAAAGGGCTGTTTTTAGGGGTTTTTCGGCAATTATTCGAATTGTCTGACCTTTTAAACCTTCCCTGGATATCTAGGAATATTTTAAGACTAAAATCAGCCAAATCGGTCAAGCCGTTTTCATGTTATGTCGTGACAACGGAAAACGGGTTTCATTTTTATATATATAGAAGATAGATAACAAGTTCTAATATTATGTGAAATTATTTTTACTCGATACTCTGTACAATATTTAATACAACATATTATGACAGCGTTTCTTTAAATCTTTAATTTAATTTTATTTTTATTTATTTCAAGTGTACGGTTCAAAAGGCGGACGGACGGACAGCGGAGCTTTAGTAATAGGGTTTCCGTTGGCACCCTAAAAAGTAGCCTATGGCCTTCATAGGGTTCAAGCTTTTTTCGTATCAAAATTCTGTTTATTTTTAGTACACGAGAAAGATGGATCTTCAGACACAATGAATTTCAGGCACAGAGAGATTCATGCCCAAAGAGCTATAGACAGTATTATTGCAGAACTCTGGACAAACCCAGCTAGAAAGTATGTATAAGTTCTTCTTCTTAGTCGTGGTGATTGTCACATTGCAGTTTTTGTGATATTTGGATTATTAAAATAAAGTAAATTCAGTTATTGATGATTATAATTATATTTTATATTATATAAAAAAAAAAATTTGGGATTTGTTTTTTTCTTCTTTTGTGTATATGTTGAAGATAGGTCTTGAGGTTATTTTGGTTTAAATTTTGGTAGTTTTTTTGATTTTGGTTATTATGTGGATTAATTTGGTAGTATTTTAATTCAGAGTCATTAAGCTGAGGGCAGCGGTAGTTTCTCATTGATTCGAAACTTATCTTGGATGGGGGGTATTGTCACATTGCAGTTTTTGTGATATTTGGATTATTAAAATAAAGTAAATTCAGTTATTGATGATTATAATTATATTAGAAAAAACTGCAATGTGACATGCACTTGACAGAGCAGTCGTGGTCAATCATGGCGGTCCACGGCGCGAGGCACCGTGTATTGCCTCGCCATGGTTAACTTTCTTTGGAAGAATAGGGCAGTGGTTTCCCCTTGCCTTCTGCAAATGTCTGGACATTTTGAGACTATTTAGGTCTTGGCTCGCTGTAGCCTCTTCCAGCCAGTTTCCTAGCTAGGTGTATGGTTATACCGCCATTGCTCGGTCGCCAGAGCCTCGTTTGTTGTCTAGCAGAGGAAGTGTGCAGGTGAGGATGACATTTGGGGTCGGATAGATCTTATTCCGTGCTCCCTCTTACCCCCTTATATAAATTAAACCACTGTAAAACCACTGAACAAATTTCGTTCACTAAACAATGTACGCAGAAATACACATGTATACCTACCAATTTTACCATCTAAATATACCTCAACAGAACTGGACACTCGTTAGGTATAGCTTCACAAATACCATCGGCTAAAAGAGGGAAACTTGGTCTTGTGCTGGGTACCCTGGAACCGTAAGGCAACCCTTGAAGAAAGATAAAAAAAAAAGGAGCTCAAGTTATTGATATCTTAGTCAAAAACTACCTCCGTATTCATTTTTCAAAATTCGAAATTTCGGGTTGTTTCACACTTTGAGCTATTATAAATCAATAACTCTAAATGAAACACCGAAACACGTGTTTCATTCAATTTGAATACGTACATAAATACGCTTATAACTTACCTATATATTGGAGATAGATATAGGTATGCTACCGCGGACTTTTTTGTAGATAATTTTACAATTAATTCCTACAATGTTTGTCTTTTTTTATTATATCCCTGATAGATTAGACAGCATACGTAAGTAGTTGTATTTCATCAAAAAATTTATTCCAGGTTTGCTTTAGCGGACTTGGCTTATTTTTTCCAATGGTGGAAATTAAGAAGTGGCGTTATCAAGAGAATGGTTCACGCGTTAGTAAGGCAAGGAAGACTTGTGTTTGTGGGTGGAGGATGGACTGTCAATGATGAAGCTGTTACCAATTATCAAAGTATTATTGATTCTTATACCTACGCGCTAAGGTATGTATGAAATGTATTCTATTCTATTCTATATATGATTCCGCCAATGTCAAGTATTATAGATGTCACAGCAACAATATGTCGATTAATCGATGGCTAAGATGTTCCCACCGACCACAGCGCGGACGGGATTAAACTGGATTCCCCTTTATGTCACGACGAGACGCGTGCGTTGGTCGCCATGACTGACGTAGAATAAAAATTGGATTCTTATAAAAAATCTATAAAAGGTTTGGGAGCAGTTTGCGGCTCACAGCGCCTATGCGGCTAGCCATGAGTTTTCATACGATATTCGTTGCATTCAATCTGGTGAAGTTGTTAGAGCACATTCGTAAAGTAGGACACACATTGGTCCGGCATCGCACCGAAAATTTTACATTCCGGCCGCCATAAGATCTAGGCGGACCATTTGTTTTAGGAATTGGACGAATCTGTGGTCAATTTCGGTGGACCGTACGGCGGCGCGCCGGTGATTGGACCAATGGATAGGATATGGCGCGGGCGCTGACGTGGCACGGCGTTTACCATTCCCATTCAAATTTCGTATAAAACGCATTGGAATAAAGTCGCAATTTAAACACACAGAATTTACCGCGACTGCCAGATCCTGGGTCTTGCGCCTTACTGCAGCAGGACGACAGCTTGAGTACAACACGAATCGTCTAACTTGAAAAGTTTGCTGCAGTCTCTGTTCTTTCTCCAAACGATTAGAATTTTTGAGTTCATGAATAAATTCCTCTGTTTTGATATCATCCATAGTTAGGTATTATATCATCTATATTAGGTATGCAATAACAAATAACGTAACAAAGACAACGATGTGTTCACAGCACTAGCAAATAGCGAATGAAGCACGTCGTCCTATTAACGGACGTGCGCCGGACTGTTCTCGCACGATCCAGTGAGCAGTACGAAACAGTCCTATGAAAAACGGATAGGATCACTCACATATTATGTCTGTCTGTCTGTCATAGCTTATTTTCTCCGAATCTACTGGACGAAAAAAATGTTGAAACTTGGTACATATATGGAGTTTCATGACACAATCACGGATGTATAGGGAAAATAATCGAATTTAGATTTTAGGGGAAAAATTAAAACTACATGTTTTTTCAAGTGCATTGTGAGCCCCTTCGCAGCCCACACTTTTCTATGCCGGTTCGGAAGAAATGAAAGATGCCGTTTTGTGGTAATCTTCCTGTCGGGTACTTGCTTCGGTGTTGATGACTGGTTAGCGTGCTGTGTTCTTGATCTTGACCCCGATTGTGCCCGTTTTTTTTTTTTTTGTTGTAGAAGGGGAAATCTTCAAAAGACACTCACGTACGAACGTGGGTAGTGTCAGATTCTTACTGACTAAAACCCCTCCCTGCATGTAACCTTTCGGCCATTCATGCGTCACCGGGCGCGTTTGGCTTCCACCTTACGGCTTCAGCCGAGAACCAAGGCGCCTAAGGGGACCACTGGCGGTCACCTCGGCTTAGGGCCTGTGGTGAGCGAGCGAGGAACGGGCTCGGGTCCATCCCTCTGTGTGGTGAGAGAGGAGTCAAAAGGACTCTCCCGAAGGATAGAGTGTGCACGAGTGTCCGCGACGCGGATGTGTTGAGTAGAGTAGTGATAGAGTGTTGTTTGATGGTGGAAGAAGTGGCTAGGGGGGTTTGAGCCTAGTCTTTTTCAAGGCTAGGGCTGCTTTTAGGTGGGAGGTGAGGATATCGTCCTTGTCTGACAGGACGTTTTTAGGTCTACGATATCGCCAGAAGGGTTTTATCGTATATCCAATTGTGCCCTTCCGCGCGACCGCTTATATAGGGGTGCGTGCGCGCATTTAGACCTATGTCAACCGGGCGCGCGGAGGCGATACTATTGACCAATCACCGCAAGCAAGCACCGTCGTGGCAACTCGTTTATTGTTTCTCTCTTTAACTATTTACAAATAACATACAAACTATACTAGATACAATTATAACATGACTATACAACTTTGTATTTATTTTTTTAAAGAATTAATTAAGTATATAGTTTTAATCTAATAATCAAAAATATTTGGTCCGCGTGGAATGGTGGCAAGAACGCTGGCTGCATTTCCTCGCTGTATAGCTATGCTAATTCTCTGAGCGAAGAAAGAGCCAGCCCTCTTGTCACCCGTAGCTCCGACAATTTTTGGTATATACAACTATATATATAAATGTATAAGTATATATATATACAACTATACAAACAACAAGGAACTATAA
Organism: Nemapogon koenigi; assembly: GCA_963924495.1. NCBI lineage: Eukaryota > Metazoa > Arthropoda > Insecta > Lepidoptera > Tineidae > Nemapogon > Nemapogon koenigi. The sequence continues at coordinate 7,217,993 of OZ004656.1, forward strand.
ACTATTTGTAGCCTCCTGGCAGTCGGTGGGAAAGTTGGGAACATGCATCATGTGCATATCAAATGAAAGGGCAAAGTTTTAAGGAATACATTTTTTAATAATTTTAAAATGCATAGTTTAAATTATATTAAAGAAAATATACGAAAATTTACCGTTCCCATTGCATTCTCTATGAAACTACTAAGTCTAAAAATAGGGAATATAGAGCCTTTCTTATAGTTTATCAGGAAACCTGAACGAAAATTCTGTCACCGAAAAAATGGTATATTGCACTTGCAAAGCCGAAACTGCCAAACGTCGCAAATACGCATCTCCTCCTAAAGAATACATATTTGTGGCATTTGGGGTGGAAACTGGAAACACTGGGCCCGTAGGGACCTCTTCAAAGTAATCGCCAAAAGATTGGTAGAGGTGTCCCACGACCAAAGAGCTGGCTCATATTGGCTGAAAGAATCGCCAGCCAACATGGCAACGCAGCCATCGCTTAGTGTGTCTGTGAGCTTTTCACGCAAAAACTACTAAACGGATTTTGTTGCGGTTTTCACTGTTAGATAGATTATTGATTCACCGGGAAGGTTTACGAGTATTAAACATGGACCAATCATGTTTAGGAGCTGAACATTAACAATATAAGTAAATCAAGTCGGGGGAAAAATTAGACCCAGAGAGTTTTCATGGCGTATGCTGTTTAATCCGTCAGAGATATAATAAAATGTTGTAGGAAAGAATTGTGTAGAATAAAATGATCTACAAAAAAGTCCGCGGTGGGTCTATCTCTAATATATTCCAAATTTATCCTAAGCATAATGTTTTTTTTTTCCAGAAAACTAAATGATACATTCGGCGAATGCGGTCGGCCATTAGTGGCGTGGCAACCAGATGTTTTCGGCCACTCGAGAGAAATGGCCAACTTATTTGCCAACATGGGTTATGATGGATTATTTATTAATCCAATAAGTTTTGATGATGAAATTAATAGAATGATATCAAAGAAATTAGAAATGGTTTGGAGGGGCAGTGATGATATAGGTAATTGGTTAACAGCTTCCGAAACCATGTTACGAGTGGCCAGTTCTGTTGAGGTATATTTAGATGGAAAAGCCTAAAGTAGGCCACACATTAGTCCGGCATCGCACCGAAAATTTCCCATTCCGGCCGCCGTAAGATCTAGGCGGGCCATTTGATACAAGAATTGGACGAGTCTGTGGCGGCGATTGGACGAATGAGTGGGACCTTAAGTGTGATTTCTCGCACAACTTCCGATCTATACCATTTATGAAATGAAAGTTCTTTAGGCAGGGTAGATATTATACATTTTTATTACGCGTAAAGTGTTATTTCTAAAAAATACATATGACGCTTCATATTTTAGCCGATGGTATTTGTGAGGCTATACCTACCTACCCAAGGTTGAGGCCTCTAAGTGTGGTTTGTCGTTATAAAAAACCCATTGGTATATGTCGGAATCCGGGATCTAACCTTGTCTGCCTAGTTAATACCAGACGTCTTGACCACAGTATATTAATTATTAATAAGTTTTATTCTAGGCGAGAACTCAGATATATATACTCACAAGTTATTTGATGGATTCTGGAGTCCCCCAGGGTTCTGCTTCGATAGTATATGTGAAAGTGATGATAATTTGGTTGATTCTGATGACAACATGAGTAATGTTGGGGAGAAGGTGGGTACTTCAAGTTTAAGGTTCCTTGGCAGTCGGCCATTTTACTTCTGTCAAAAATATGGCAAATCTCAATCAATCCTAGAAAAAGTAGTTTATTTATACAACATCTTCAACTCAAATTGCTGATAGTTATTATTTTAAATGGGATTAAGCCATATTTTTATTATTTAGGATTTTTAGTAGCCGTAGTTTATAAAAAAAATTATGAAGAACTCACTACAGGAAATGATATATTTCTCTTCTAACTGAGATTTAGTCTAAGTGGATAGATTCTCTCGACGGCACGGCAGAACATAATATAACATAAACAAACATATTTTTTGTTAAAAATAAAATTGCATATTGGGCGCCATTTGTAACAATTATTTTTCAGGTTAAAGATTTCGTAAAACTGTCTACAATTCGTCAAGCGCCTCATTATCGTACTAATAATATAATGATGGTCATGGGGACAAGAAACAGCTATTATGATGCCAGAACATGGTTCAGAAATATAGATAGACTTATTACGTGAGTAAAAAGAAGTTTGAATACCTACATAAATACGCTTATAACTACTTATCTATTAGAAATAGTTACATGCTACCGCGAACTTTTTTATAGATAATTTCATTGTACACAATTCTTTCCTACATCATTTTGTTATATCTCTGACGAATTAGACAGCATACGCCATGAAAAAGCGCTGGAACTAACTTTTTCCCAGACTTGGTTCACTAATACTGTTAATGCTCAGCTCCTAAACATGATAGGTTCATATTTATTACTCGAAAACCTTTCTAGTTAATCCATATATCTAATCGTGAAACTGCAACAAAATCAGTAGTTTTGTGTAATCCATATTTTAACCGTGCAAAGCCGAATGCGAGTCGCTTTAGATCGCTTCATATAAATTTGAATCCGTTTTTCTGCACTCTATTTGCATGTCTTTTTTAAATAACTTAATAAATAAATAAATAAATAACTTAACTTAATTTAAGTTACTTTATTTTGCAGTACTATAATCATATTTTTAATGTGTAACATCTTTCCTTTCGCTTTCCTGCAATTTGTGGGAGTGATTTCGTGAAAAGGGACGGAAGTGTGTAACAGGAAGCCGGTTAAGCGCGCGCTATTTGATTTGACCAGTGAGCGCGTGGTAGAGTTGGCCGTCAGATGGTACCAACCCATTTTCCGAGAGGTTGGTACTGTAAGCCAACAGTGTGTGCGTGTGTGTGACAAGAAAGAGAAAGGGAAATAGAGAAGGGGAACGCATCAGTTGTGCGCTTAACCGTTGTGTATTAAGGCAGGGTGCAAACACGAAAGTGGCATTTTTGAACGCTTACTTTGAAGTGTCAGGAATTAATCTCAATCTCAAAAAAATATAGTGGATAGCAAATAATACTACATAAAACTTTAACCGCATAGATTTTTCATAAGTGTTTTGGTCTATTGAAAAAAAATTATGCAAAATACCTCTATAAAAAAACTTTTGAGCGTAAATTCACAATATTTTGCGCGACAACTATATAACTTTTTTTTAGGAATCAAATAGCTTGACTAATCTATTAAAACTTTAACCGAATACTTTCACTGTTTAATTGTTTTTCTTTAACAAATTTTAAGAAAAAACTACAAAATAAGTGAAATTTCAAGTGTAGCTGCATGACCACGTAAACTATGCCAAGCTATATTCAACCTTATATCGTCCTACATAAGCATCCGCCCACCGGAGTGCAATGACGTAATCAATACGGGCTCAGAACCTACATACGTAACCAGACGCAGTAAAACTATAATAGACCTTACCTTGGCCACCCACGGAGCAACAAACCTCATTTCGGGTTGGCATGTCTCAAACGAGGCATCCTGCTCCGACCATAGGTGGATCCAATTTAATGTAAAGGTACTATATAAAACTACAACACCAAACAGAAACCCACGTAAAACAGACAGGAAAAGGTATGCCGAACTGCTAGAGCGTAAACTCCTCCTAAACAGTCCGTCTGACGTAGCGGTAAGCACTGAACTAATTGAAAAACAGGTTATCCTGTTAACGAAAACATTAACTGACTGCTACCACTCAGCTTGTCCCCTGACCTACCCTAAGGACTCCAGCGGTGACCGCCAATATAACTGGTGGGAACCGGAACTGGATCGACTCAGGAAAAAGGTTAGGAAGCTCTTTAACAGGGCTATGAACACATACGACGAGCTCGACTGGGATAACTATAAGGTAACAAAACAATTATATAAAAAACGTATTAGATTCTGGAGGACATGTTCATGGAGGAAATTTTGTGAAAATGTTGAATCCAACGAACAAGCGAACAGGGTAAGGAAAATACTATGTAGTCAAACAAACCACGACATAGGCTCCTTACGCAAACCTGACAATTCTTTTACTAACACACCAGAAGAAGCACAAAGGTTACTGATAGAAACACACTTTCCTGGCTGCCAACTGGTAAGAGAAACACTCTGGGAGGAAGTTTTAGCTACAACATCCACAGCAAGCTGGTCAACAGCTAACAGAGTGATAAACTATGAAAAAACAAAGTGGGCTATCAACAGCTTCAAACCTTTCAAGGCTGCCGGCGTGGACGGAGTCTTCCCGGCGCTTATGCAATGGGGTGGGGATCCGATTGTGTGTAACCTAACACGCATCCTGACAGCATGCCTAGCACTGAGATATATCCCTAAACTGTGGAGGGAAGTAAAAGTAATCTTTATCCCCAAACCGGGTAAAAGTGACTACACAAATGCTAAATCATTCAGACCCATCAGTCTCACATCTTTTATCCTAAAGACCTTGGAGAGGTTAATCGACAGAGACATTAGAGACAACACTCTTCTAAGGGTACCTATGCATCCGAACCAACACGCCTACTCCTCAGGCAAATCCACTGAGTCTGCGCTACATAGAGTAGTTGGCAAAATTGAGGAGGCGATAAATGACAAAGGACTATGTCTAGGTACCTTTATCGACATCGAAGGGGCCTTTGACAAAACAAGTTTCTCTAGTATCAAAACCGCGCTGACTAGGCACAATGTCGATGCGGCAATCACAGATTGGATCGTCAACATGCTAAGCAAAAGGGTAATTAGATCCAATACAGGCCAAGAAGGAGGAGCCATAGTAGCCAAAGGATGTCCGCAAGGAGGTGTACTGTCGCCACTCCTGTGGAACCTCGTGGTTAACGACCTCATTGCGTCACTAAATGGTAAACACTTCTACACAATAGGATATGCTGATGATCTCACTATCCTAATATCAGGTAAATTTGCCGGCACCATTTGTGAAGTCATGCAATCTGCCCTACACACAGTAGAAAAATGGTGCCACAAGTATGAGCTATCGGTGAACGTCACAAAGACGGAGATGGTGATGTTCACTAACAAACGGAATCTGGGTAAGTATAGACTACCAACGTTATTCAATACGGAACTGGAACTTTCCAGCGATGTAAAATACCTAGGTGTTATCCTGGACAGTAAACTGAACTGGAACAAGCATCTAGACAATAAAATAAATAAGGCAAGTATAACATTCTGGCAATGCCGCAGAATGATGGGGAAAAAGTGGGGACTTACCCCCAAAATATGCATGTGGCTATACACTGCTGTGATAAGACCAATACTATGCTATGGAGCAGTTGTATGGTGGTCACGGACACGACTGACCACTGTCAGATCCAAACTACAACAATTTCAGAGAATGCCCTGCATGGCCATAACAGGCTGTATGAGGACTACACCTACCTCAGCTCTCGAAATTATGCTTAACATCCCACCACTGCACCTGTTTATGCAGCAGGAGGCAGCGGCTTCAGCATACAGACTAAAGTCACTTGGACTATGGAAACACACTGGTACCACACACACTTCACTTTTAGAAACTATAATGACTGACCTGCCAGTGGCAGAATCCAAAAATGACAGAATACCGGTAAAGTATATATTTGATAAGAAATTTAAGATACAGCTGTCTGAGGAAGTGGAAGACGGACTCAACATGACCGACTTGAGAATTTTCACAGATGGCTCAAAAACTAGGTCTGGCACTGGATCCGGGATTTTCTCAGAGGACCTACACATAAGTACTTCCACACCGCTGGGCACGAGCAATACAGTGTTCCAGGCAGAATGTATGGCAATCTGCCTAGCGGCCCATGCGATAATCAAGAGGAAGGTAAACAACCAGTCTATTCGCATACTGTCGGACAGTAAATCTGTCCTACAAGCCCTGGTAAGTAATAAATTTAAATCAGGTCTCATACTTGAGTGTCATACAGCACTAAACAAGGTATGTAACCGTAATAACACCTTAACCATACAATGGATCAAAGGTCATAGCAACTCCCGCGGTAATGACGCGGCGGATGAGCTAGCGAGAGCCGGTGCAAGCATGTCTGTAATTGGCCCCGAGCCCCTAGTGCCCCTGCCTAGCGGCTGGTTCGCATCACAACTCAAACAGAGAACAAAATGCATGCACAATCTCGAATGGCATAATCTTATGGAATGTAGACAAACCAGGGCAGCTCTACCAACCATAAACACAAGACTCTCAAAAAAGATCTTGAAACTAAAAAGAACCCAACTAAGATCGGTGACTCAAGCCATCACTGGTCATGGTCCTTTTAACAAACACTTATATAACATTGGCATTACAGATAGTCCGTTATGCAGGGCTTGCATGTTGACTGAAGAAACGGCTGCTCACATACTCCTAGAGTGCGAGGGAGTGGCCGTATATAGAATGAAACACCTCGGTTCCTTTGGAACGCTACTGGAGGCCTGCAACAACATCGGAGGTCTGCTGGGCTTTTTGGAGGAGCTGGGATGGGAAGAGTGATGTAGTTCCCACCACACGCAAAATAGGCGCCTTTAGACGTCGAGTTGCGGAAAACGAGCCGATCACCAAGTACCAAGTACCAAGTAGTACCGGAGTGCAAATAGTATTTTTTGTTGAGGTTGATCCCTGCCTTAAGAGTGTAGTGTACCGCGTCCATGTCCATACAAACGGTGAAAACGTTTTACTACCCCTAAATATCATTTAATTTTAACGATTTTGTAATATGTTACTGACATAATGAAAAACTACGTACGTATTTTTTCCTTTTTACAAAATTCGTAATAGGTCAAAAGTTATAAGCCCCTCAAATCTCGTTTTTTTTGGTTCATAACTTGCTGGTAATAAACCGTCTGTATTTGAGAAACAAAGCAAAATTTCAAAAAAAGCAAAACGTACGTACGTAGATTATAATCTGCTAAAACATATGACACCAAAATTATAAGGTTTCGTTATAGTTTAGTAGGTGTAAATCGTTTTCGCCCAAAACGCAATTTTCAACGAAAAACATACCTACGAACACTCACGAGCTGCAGTGCTCTCTGTCGCACTGATGCCCGGGGGAAGAGCGCGCTTGAGACAGAATATGATTTTCTAAATACCTATTTCGCTGCGTACGCTGAGCTACACGATCCTCATGTTACACGTCATATGCGACTACTGTCTCGTTTTATTAATGGTTACTTGAAATTATTAGAATAAAAAGACAGCAAAGTTTGTTCAGATACATATAAGTGTTGTACAGGGAATACGAACTTAATTTAATAAGTATTTAATATTTTTCAGGCATGTAAAGAATACCGCCATAAATTACGGTACTGATATAAACGTGTTCTATTCTACTCCATTTTGTTATTTACGAGCGGTATATAACTCTGAGTAAGTATAAATACATATACTCACGCCTGAATCCCACCGGGGTAGACAGAGATTAAGGACCTCCACATGCCACGACCCAGACACACCCCTCTTGCTTCTTCCAGATTCATACATACATATACTCACGCCTGAATCCCACCGGGGTAGACAGAGACTAAGGACCTCCACATGCCACGACCCAGACACACCTCTCTTGCTTCCTCCAGATTCATACATACATATACTCACGCCTGAATCCCTCCGGGGTAGACAGAGACTAAGGACCTCCACATGCCACGACCCAGACACACCTCTCTTGCTTCCTCCAGATTCATACATACATATACTCACGCCTGAATCCCACCGGGGTAGACAGAGACTAAGGACCTCCACATGCCACGACCCAGACACACCTCTCTTGCTTCCTCCAGATTCATACATACATATACTCACGCCTGAATCCCACCAGAGTAGACAGAGACTAAGGACCTCCACATGCCACGACCCAGACACACCCCTCTTGCTTCTTCCAGATTCATACATACATATACTCACGCCTGAATCCCACCGGGGTAGACAGAGACTAAGGACCTCCACATGCCACGACCCAGACACACCTCTCTTGCTTCCTCCAGATTCATACATACATATACTCACGCCTGAATCCCTCCGGGGTAGACAGAGACTAAGGACCTCCACATGCCACGACCCAGACACACCTCTCTTGCTTCCTCCAGATTCATACATACATATACTCACGCCTGAATCCCACCGGGGTAGACAGAGACTAAGGACCTCCACATGCCACGACCCAGACACACCCCTCTTGCTTCTTCCAGATTCATACATACATATACTCACGCCTGAATCCCACCGGGGTAGACAGAGACTAAGGACCTCCACATGCCACGACCCAGACACACCTCTCTTGCTTCCTCCAGATTCATACATACATATACTCACGCCTGAATCCCACCGGGGTAGACAGAGACTAAGGACCTCCACATGCCACGACCCAGACACACCTCTCTTGCTTCCTCCAGATTCATACATACATATACTCACGCCTGAATCCCTCCGGGGTAGACAGAGACTAAGGACCTCCACATGCCACGACCCAGACACACCTCTCTTGCTTCCTCCAGATTCATACATACATATACTCACGCCTGAATCCCACCGGGGTAGACAGAGACTAAGGACCTCCACATGCCACGACCCAGACACACCCCTCTTGCTTCTTCCAGATTCATACATACATATACTCACGCCTGAATCCCACCGGGGTAGACAGAGACTAAGGACCTCCACATGCCACGACCCAGACACACCTCTCTTGCTTCCTCCAGATTCATACATACATATACTCACGCCTGAATCTCACCGGGGTAGACGTATATTAATTATACTACCATTTCTACCAAAATATATTAATGTCTACTATTTTCAGGCCAATGTTACCAACAAAACAAGATGATTTTTTGCCTTTAGCATTGGAAGAACAAAATTATTTTACTGGAATTTATTCGGCAAGACCTACTCTTAAATATACGGAGCGTATTGGGAATATATATCTTCAGGTTGGTTCACATCTTCACAGTGTCCACTTGTTGTCAGTTGGTCATATTGAACAGAACAGGTGGCAAGTCTGCCTAATAGACCTAGAATAAGTATCCGTTGTTTTAAAAGAAGTGCGAGGAATCGATTGAAGCACATATCCTTAAGGCTTTAACGGCGGTAAATTCCCTAAATTATTCGATGTTTAAGTCGACGCATCACAGCGCAACGAACTCAGTTTTACGCTCTGCTTATTTTGTCCATATCTCTTTAGAAAGATGTGAGCGAGATGAACTACTATTAAGAGGATCGTGTAGCTCAGCGTACGCAGCGAAATAGGTATTTAGAAAATCATATTCTGTCTCAAGCGCGCTTTTCCCCCGGGCATCAGTGCGACAGAGAGCACTGCAGCTCGTGAGTGTTCGTAGGTATGTTTTTCGTTGAAAATTGCGTTTTGGGCGAAAACGATTTACACCTACTAAACTATAACGAAACCTTATAATTTTGGTGTCATATGTTTTAGCAGATTATAATCTACGTACGTACGTTTTGCTTTTTTTGAAATTTTGCTTTGTTTCTCAAATACAGACGGTTTATTACCAGCAAGTTATGAACCAAAAAAAAACGAGATTTGAGGGGCTTATAACTTTTGACCTATTACGAATTTTGTAAAAAGGAAAAAATACGTACGTAGTTTTTCATTATGTCAGTAACATATTACAAAATCGTTAAAATTAAATGATATTTAGGGGTAGTAAAACGTTTTCTCCGTTTGTATGGACATGGACGCGGTACACTACACTCTTAAAATCGAATAGGTTACCAAGGATAAGATAGACCAATATTCACGTACCAAAAATATGAAAATCTGTATTTCGAAAAACACGAAAAGGACTCCGGCTTTTCTATGTTTTTACAAACACTATTAGAATTATCAGTCTACTTAGTGTATTCTTAAATTATATGAAATTATCTATATTTTAATGTCGAGAAAATTGTAAATTAATAAATATATTAAGAGGACTCAAGACGCAAACTTGGCTGAAATACGCTTGAAATTGAGGATTTTCAAGGGTTTATAAAACTTAGGTGTAACTGATTCTGGTTATTTTCTTTCCATGAGAAACTTTAAAATATATTTATCTTTGAAAAGCAATTTTAATTTAGAGCCTAGCATATACAGTTCTCGCGTAAAACTAGAAAAACTAAACATCTGATTTGTATGCGACAAAAATCATGGGGCGTCTCCTTAAGTCAAAATATCCAAAGAACTATTAAATTAATCTGTGATAAAAAAAATCGTATAGTTACATAACGATCCAATAGACTACCTATTTTAATTGAAAATATATTAATTTTGAACAAAAAAATCCCCAATGTTTACCTAATTGTCGTCATGATTTGCAAAATTTCTCCAAAACGACACAAGCTCTTTAGTTAGTTTTTACACACAAAAAAAGGTTTTAAAAAATGTTGATATTCTTAATTGAGAATTTTGTTTTTAGTCCGCATTTTACTCGTGAATTTTATTTTTTCACATAAATTGAAGATTATCCGCGCGAGCCTGCCGGCTCCGTCGCCCTATCCCGAGCGTTTTCTATACAAAATATAGAGGTTAAATCGTCAAAGTAATTGACAGATGTTAGAGCCTTAAAGAAAATTATTGCTTAGCATTTTTGACGAGTGAGAATTGAACATCTTTCTAGCCAACGTTCCACAAATTAGGCTAAAACAATTTGGAATCTCATGGGTAAATTACTGATCCGATTTTGAAAATTCTTTCACTAATAGGAAGCTACGATATCTCAGAGTAAAATAGGCTGTAAATTTTGTTCGAAAATCTAGTATTTTTTTTTCAGATAGCCAAGCAGTTAAAAGTGACAGCTGATTTGAGAATAAGCAATAATGTTTTAGAAGACATTAAATGGATAATGGGTAAGTACTTAGATATTTTTTTTTAAATATCCTACATCTTATTAAAAAAACCGGCCAAGTGCGATTCGGACTCGCACATGAAGGATTCCGTATACCCAATACAGAGAAATTGGGAACAGTTTATCCTCATACAAATTAAAGCCATAGGACCCTTAAGAAGAACAGATTAAATGCAGACAGACTTCTCATTCTGTTACTATATTTCACTCGCTAAATGTGGACTTTGCTATGTTTCAGCTATAATGCAAGACCACAACGCTTTAACCGGAGCTCATAGACAAAGTGTTTCTAACTATTATGCCAAGAAACTTCACTTGGCAATGCAAAAGGCTGTGGAAATAATGAGACTGGCTTTCAAGTAAGATATATACCATGACTTTTTTTAATCCCCACACAAAAACTACTGAACCGATTTTGATGCGGTTTACACGATTAGATAGGTTGATTCAAGAGGAAGATTTATGAGTATTAAACATGGACTTATCATGTTTAGGAGCTGAGAATTACCAGTATTAGTGAGTAAAAAAGTCAGGGGAAAAGTTGGCTCCAGCGAGTTTCCATGGCGTATTTTGTCTAATTTATCAGAGATATAACAAAATGATTAAGGAAAGAATTGTGCAGAATAAGATGATCAGCATAGATGAGTAGTTATAAGCGTATTTATGTAGGTATTCAAATTGACTATGAAATTCGTAATTTGGTAGGTTTTTTTTTGTGTTGAACGAGAAGTTGAGCAAAAACTACCGCTTATGGCCTTAAACCATCCCCTTTCTCATTTGTCGATTTGGGTTTATTTCAGAGGATTTTGACACCTGCCTTCGAAAACATTAGAAATATTTGTAATTTTCGTTATTTTTTTTATTCCACAGCAAAATCCGCGGGACACCAAAATCAACTATGTATAATACATGCCCCTTTAACATGTCTGAATGTGAAAATTCTATGGGCCTACGAGAATATGTAAGTATAAGAAAATAAATCTGCTAGGTCGTCCTCTGCCAGCATCACCTTTCACTTCAGCCATATAAACCTTTTTAGTCAATCTTTCATCCTTCATTCTTTCAACGTGTCCAAACCAGCGTAAACTACTTTTCTTGTTTTAGTCACAACATCATCTTTCACTCCGAATTCTTGTCTATATTTAATATATTAGATATTATTACTTATACTTTAACTATGTGTTTTTATTTTTCAGATAGTAGTCTATAATCCGCTAGCATGGCATGTGACTATACCAATTCGAATACCTACAATATTTGTAAATTATACTGTATTGGACTCTGTTGGTAAATATGCCTTTTATTTCTTCGCCCGTGGATTTTTAAAATGTCAACTATTTTTTTTAAAGTTGTTGAAGGTTGCCCCCCTCCCCGCCCCGGAATCGTAAAAACCTCCCGAAATAAATTCCTGGATACGGTCTTAAACCTAAGTCACTCTCCAATCATCACGTTTCACATTTACCACGTCCGAAGTCGCACGTCTTTAATAAACTTTTTGGCATTTGAACCTAGAGTTTTTACACTAAACATTTTTTTTTATTTTTCAGGAAATGTCGTACAAACAAACACATTACCTGTACCAAATGCAGTGGAGAATATACCAGAGAGAAATACTTTAGCTGATCTAGAATTAGTATTTATGGCAAGAAATTTACCACCGCTCGGCTTCAGAACTTATTATATTGAAATAATGCAAGAAAATAAGCGAGTGGCAAAATCTGCAAGACTCTTTAAAAGTAAACTTGGAAAACACAAAAAACATAAATTATTTGTAGGTAAAGCTATAAACGGTAATAGACGCAACAAAGTTGATAACACAAATGTATATTCTAAAGATACATTAAAGGAAAAGCGTGAAGAGTTTGTAGAGTATATTGATGATGTGGTAAATGAACCTAAAATAATTTTCGCAAATCTGTCCGAGAGAGGCGAAGAAATAAATAGTGATGTAGTCACACCAAAAACAACTACAGCTGTAGAATATACAACCGAATTTACAACAGATGTCACACAGACTCAAGTTACAGGAGAAACAACAGTTACAGAAGCATCAACAGTTATAGAAGATACAACAGTTACAGGAGAAACAACAGTTACAGAAGTATCAACAGTTACAGAAGAATCAACAGTTACAGAAAAATCAACAGTTACAAAAGAATCAACAGTTACAGAAGATATTATAACAACATTTGCAACTGAAGCTGAGACTATAACTACAACTGAAACTATTAATAACCAACCAATAATCGTCGATGTAGATTTAAACTATATACTGAATAATACTGATCAAGACATGGGCATTGAATTTGATAAAAATGAAAGTCTATCTGCGCTAGCGTATGTATCAGAACAACAGTTCATAAAAAATAAGGTAATCTTTTCACATATTTCTCTCTGCCCTTCATAATCAATTAATCATCTTCATTCAATGTTTTGTCGATGGAGTTATTATTCCCAAAGCCTTTTTCTTTTCATCCTGAAACGACACAAAGTTCGACTTTGTGTCGTTGCATGCATGCATCTGTTGCATGTATTACCTATCGTTTTTTCTTCCCTTTATTCTTCCTTTCCTTATGATTTTGATGAAATCGTCGTGCCGAATCCAAGCATTTCCCCTCTTTTGTTTCCAATTATCGTCACCAAACTTGTTTTTTTATCATCATATTCAAAACTTCTTCGTTTGTTTTCTTCTCCGCCAAAGAAATACGCTCCATTATCTTTCAGCACGACACATCCTAGCTTGAAAACAGGAAATATCTGTACTACGTACCTATATATCGTAAATCACTTATCAAATGCCATCGTAGATCTTGACACCTCTTTTTCCCTCTTTTTATAATACCCTGCATTAAAATACCCTGTTGTGTTATTAGCCGATAAAATTTATTTTGAGATTTAAAAGCAGCTATATCCATCACACTTCTCTGTAATGGATACTAACGTGGGTTTGGTTTTTTCAGTTCATCCGTTTGAATTTGGATCGTACAGCAAAAAAGATAGAAAGTGTTGAGCTAACGAATGGGATAAATATATCATTTGACATACAATTTTTTTATTACGAGGCATACGCACACAAAATGCATAATGGCAAGAAATCTCACCAACGTTCTTCCGGAGCTTATATTTTTAAACCAAGAACACAAACACCTATGATTATTGCAGAAGATGTGAGAATAAAAGTGTTGAAAAGTAATTTGGTAGAAGAATTACATGTATCGACATCAGATGTAACATATTTTGTCGTAAGATTATATAACGAAACACCTTATATAGAAGTAGATTGGATAGTAGGACCGATACCAATCGACGATGGCGTTGGAAAAGATATAATAATAAAATACAAAACAGATCTAAATAATAAGGGCACATTTTTCACAGACTCTAATGGAAGGCAAACTATAAAAAGACGCGTTAATGAACGAGGTAGTTATATCTATGAAAAAGTCCTACCAATTACAGGCAACTATTATCCAGTTACATCAAAAATTTACATTGAAGATTTACAAAAAAATGTCAGATTAGCTGTTTTAAACGATCGTCCCCAAGGAGGTAGTTCTATAAATGAAGGTGAAATAGAACTAATGTTACATAGAAGACCAGTTACAGATGATTCAAACATGAATATATATCTTAATGAAACAATCGGTAAAAGTGGTATTGCTGTAAGAGGGAAACATTACATTTACATATCAATAGCTGATAAACTGCATTCTAGAATATTCGAAAAGAAATTAGCCAAGGAAATACATTTATACCCACAGATTTTAGTATCAGAAAAAAACGTGGCTATGGATTTGATGGGCTTTTTAAATGTAAAAAATCAATTTTCTGGACTAAATCATAAATTACCGCTAGGAATTCACATTTTGACTTTAGAACCATGGAGTAATAACACATTATTGCTTAGATTGGAAAATTATTTAGAAAAAACTGATATAGGTAAAATGAGAACAAAGAAAGTGTTTATACATAAGCTCTTTAAACATTTTAAAATAAAGGAAATTAAAGAAACATTACTTGGGGCTAATACATGGCGAGAAGAATTCAGTCCTTTGCAATGGAGGAAGGAAAGTGAGTTTGTTAAAAGTTTTAATGATTATTATGGTTCAGAAAAATATCCTCAATTTGTTGATGGTGAAGGTTTAAACTTTGATAAAATGAAAGATTGGAAAGAAGGCATAAGTTTAAAACCTATGGAAATTAGAACATTTATTGTGGTGTATAGATTTATTTAAAGTTTAATATAATATTGTTATTAAATTAACTGGTATTTAATTTATATTAGTAAATGTAATTTAACACTCCCGTAGCAAGACAGTAAGAAAGGCTGCTATTGGGTACTTTTTAGAGGATCTCTTCTCGTTAATTATAAGGATTAATAAAAATAAATAAGTATACAAATATATCTAATAATATAATAAATAATTCCCTTTCCATTTTTTATTTTAACGATCATGTACTTCATACTTTGAAGTCCTTTTTATTTGCGGTTTGCACCAATGAACAAACAATTCTATGCTCTAAACATTACACTTTTAATTTTTTTATACAACCTATTATTAGATAAGTTAATAAACAATTTATAAACTACATAGATATTCCAGAAAGAGGGGCGGTACCTACACTATCGCTTCTCTACTCACACTTAGCGTATTTGACATAAGCGGCTGAAGCCCCATGCTATTCATATTCTCAAGGCTGTTTGGTACAGAGAGCCCCTTAAAGGACAACACTTAGTCGACAAAGACAATGGTCAAAATTTAGTTTCTAAAAAGTTACTTGAGTGTCGGCGGATACTATGCGAATACCTACACTATTCCAAAATGTCCGTCAGTTCATTAGCTACTGTGAGAAATCTCACATAATAAGTACAAATCAAGTGTTGTTCTTTTTCCTGTTATAGTCATGTCCAGTCAGTGGGAATATGTAAATAACAATAACTGTTAATAATACCTGATTGACCGATATTTCTTGAATAATTGATTTAGTCAAGGAAATTCATATGGCAAAGCTGTACAGACAGAAAATCATAACAATTAAAATTGAAAGAAAGAAAAAACGTAATTTGTAAAATTACCAAATCCACTACAGCCACGATAAGGGCCGTTGGTCAAGGTCATCTTATAATACTGTTAAAAATATGGCAAATTTTAGTTAATCCTGGAAACTTAAGTTTATTTGTTTTATTTATTTATATTACATTTCCATCCCACACCGTTGATAGTTATTATTTTAAGTTGAATTAAGAGGATCGTGTAGCTCAGCGTACGCAGCGAAATAGGTATTTAGAAAATCATATTCTGTCTCAAGCGCGCTCTTCCCCCGGCCATCAGTGCGACAGAGAGCACTGCAGCTCGTGAGTGTTCGTAGGTATGTTTTTCGTTGAAAATTGCGTTTTGGGCGAAAACGATTTACACCTACTAAACTATAACGAAACCTTATAATTTTGGTGTCATATGTTTTAGCAGATTATAATCTACGTACGTACGTTTTGCTTTTTTTGAAATTTTGCTTTGTTTCTCAAATACAGACGGTTTATTACCAGCAAGTTATGAACCAAAAAAAAACGAGATTTGAGGGGCTTATAACTTTTGACCTATTACGAATTTTGTAAAAAGGAAAAAATACGTACGTAGTTTTTCATTATGTCAGTAACATATTACAAAATCGTTAAAATTAAATGATATTTAGGGGTAGTAAAACGTTTTCTCCGTTTGTATGGACATGGACGCGGTACACTACACTCTTAAGCCTTATTTTTATTATTTAGGGTTCTAAATAGCCGTAGTTTTTAAAACGAGCATTGATTTTGCGTTTCGAAAACTATGGCTATTTAGAAATCTGCAATATCTATGTCTTAATCCGATTTAAACTGAGATTAGTCATATTTTTGACAGATACAAGTTACTGAGAGCAACGGTCCTTAAATTAAATAGAATATAATAAAATGCTGTTGTCATCAGTAAATGTTACTGAATCTGTATTCTATGCCCTCGTATTTATACAAAAATTGCTCGTTTAGATCAAAGTTTTAGATCTAGATCAGCTTTTCCTTATGCTTCAACTCGTATCTCATACTGGCAGGAGCACTTGCCCCAGAAGGTAGGGTTCTTCAAACCCAAAAACTACACACAAAAGTAGATACAAGTCAGAAGCGTAGCCGCTTTTTTAAATACTAAAACCCCTTCTAGACGGTGGGACAACCGACTCAACCGACGTGACCTAACCAATTTTGGTGATTTTAGGGGTTTTTGACTTTAGCAAAACAAAAAAAAAATTATATATATTTATAATAAAGGTATACCTTTATTTTTTTGGAGTTAAACCGTGTTAAATTATCCTACGACATCTACCGGTCTTTAACTAAACTTTGTTTCATGATGTACTGTTTTACTAAGCTAACTCCCAATCTTCGATTAAAAAAAAACTATTATTTGATATATTATGTATAATTGAGTCAATCAAATTTATTTCTTATAATGATACTTTACAATAAACGTTCTAAATTCTTTTGGTCCTAAGCCAACGTTAAAATCAGTTATAGCTTTTGATAGTCTACGCGTATTTCTAACTTTTTCATTTGGTGTAGATTTGCCATACTGCTCATTAAAATTACTAGAAAACTCATTATCTGTCTCCCAACCCCATTGCTTATAATCTTCAATCCATTGATTAGCAGCTAAATTGGTTTCATCAATTTCTGTCAATTCCAATCCATTAAGAAGTCTCGCCACATCAACTGTAATAACATTTTCTTTATCACTTCTTTCCAAATAATTTTCCAAACGCAGAAGTAAGGAGTCACTACTCCATGGCTCTAACGTCAATAGATGTATACCCTCAGGCAAGGCTGAAGCTAAACCACTCCATTCATTATTTAACTTCAACCAATCATCAATATTCAAGTTTGTAGCATCCGAAACATAAACTTGAGGTTTTAAATGATGTTCTATTGCGCGCTTTTTTTCTCGAATAGAATATTCTTTTGTAATCGGCAATAAGTATACGTAATGATTGCCTCTTGCCACTAATCCACGACCATTAGCTATTTCATTTAAAGCTTCTCCCACACCTTTCGCATCATCGCTCAATAGTCTTCTATGAATCATAAGTTCAACATTTCCATTATTTAACGAACTACCACCTTGCGATCTATCAGTGATAACTGATAATCTCATTTTATTATCATTGATATATATTTTATTGACAACTGGATAATAATTGCCAGCGATTGGTTCTGCTAGTGTAACTTTCCACTGCGGACGTTCATTAAGTTTTCTTTTAACCATTTGTCTACCACTAGCATCAGTGAAGAATTCTCCATTATTATTTATATCAGTATTATATCTGATAACTACTTCTTTTCCTATATTGTCTTTAACATCTATTCCAACAGTCCAAGTAACTTCAATATCATCAATGTCTTTGTGTTTATAAAGAGTGAATGTTAGTGAACCTATTTCGTAGTTGTATTCGATTTGATCGAAGATAACGCCTTCAGTTACTTTACCGATTTTCTTTTTCAGTGCGTTGGATATTGTACCATTGGGTCGGAAAATGTATGCACCTAAAATAAACAATATTTATATTCAAGGTAGAACGTTGGAATTGAAACAAGTCAGGTTCAATTCCCAATCGTCGACTTCGGAATGCCTAACGAAACAGAACGGAGTCCTATATCCATAATTTGTATGGGGAGAAACTATTCCCAATTTCTCTGTAAATTTAGCCCTGTGTCATTGTAATTTAGCATATAGTTTAAGAACTTTAAGAGATTTTGTGATAGATTATGAAAAAGAAAACGGGGGCAAAGTTTAACCAGCCATATTTCCTATTCAATAAAACCCAATTGAAAAAATAACAGCCACTACACTTAGATATATTGAATAAGTAACTATATGCTAAATTACAGTGACACAGGTGGATTATTTACAGAGAAATTGGGAATAGTTTATCCCGGAAAAATTATGAATATAGGAGACTTCCCACCTGTTCTGTTCAATATGTACATCTGACTTCAAGTGAACACTGTTACTGGTTTCTCTGGCCACGTGAAGATGTGTGTGCGATGTGTAACATCTTAGCTCTAGTTATATGGCATACATTTCTAGGGAGTAAAAAAGCTTTCTCACCTGAGCTTCTATCCGCCGGTGTTTTATTGTCACCAACATAACCTTTATACATATAAAAGTCACAGAAAATTCCAAATTTACTTCCATCTGGCAAGGAAATTTCTGATATGCCATTGTCTGTATCCAGTTTTAAATTATAATGCTGTAAAAATAATTTAACATCTAAATATACCTCAACAGAACTGGCCATTCGTTAGGTACAGCCTCACAAACATGAGAATCTGGGGATTTCTGGAGCTGCAAGGCAAAGGTAGTCGATAGCCTAATTGGTAGGATTGTGGACTTGAAACCGGAGGTCCCGGGTCCGATTCCTACTCGCTGCCAAACTGCTAAGCAACAGTTTTCTTTAAGAATATGTGCTTAAATCGACTCCTCGTGCTTAGGAGGGCACGTAAAGCCGTCCGGTCACCAACCCGCCTGCCAAGCGTGGTGACTATGGCAATTCCTCTCAATGAGCACCACTAACTGTGCATATTTGTGAAACGGAGCCCACTGTTTTTCCAAAAGAAGGGTGACATCTGTTTATTTAATTCAAGATACAAGAACGACTTGATTCTCCCATTATTCAAAACGGCGAAGGTGTCAAGGAACTGTATGGGAATGGCTGTCACGCTTTATAATAAACTGCCAAAGGACATTAAAAATATTGAACAAATAATAACGTTCAAGCGAGTTTTGCGTGAATGGCTGGTGGGACATTGTTTCTACACTGTAAAAGAATACTTGACAAATAAATATTAGAATTTTCTTACTCGTAGATTAGAATATAATATGTTGTTTATGCTTGTGCTTTGGAATATAATAATGTATTGGTGTCATGTAATATGGAAGTAATAATGTGCCACTTACTGTATTTTGCATACCAGGAATCTGGTGAAAGTGCCTAGGCTTTCTGCAAATAAATATCTTTCTTTCTTTCTTTCTTCTTTCTAACAATACAGTACACGCGCGGCCTACTATAGTAGACCAGAGCAACATTTTTGTTGATAACTTTTTTGTTTCGCGCGTTAGAGTGGTGCGATTCCAGGAAAGCCTTTTTCATTAAATTTGTCAAGAAGTCAGTACACACGCACATTTAAACAATTTTAGTTACACTTTACTACACCCCAAACATTTTGCTAAGTTATTTTAATTTGCTCTTTTAGTTTTTTTTTTGCAGTTTTATTCCTAATTTCACAATGAACGTTGCACAAATCGAAAGGTGGAACTAGATGGTGAGGTTGAGAGTGAAGAAGATGAATTACAACCTGAGCCAGTTTCTTGTGGAATTGACGCAGCTGGATTGAGTGGCTCAGAAGAACTCTCAGAAATGTGGAATAAAGACGTACCTCCGGCAAAGCGAAATCGCGTCCATAATTTTCGGATGAGACCACCAGGCCCAAAAGAAGAAGCTAGGAATGCAAAGGATCCGCAATCAATGCTTTGGTAATCAACCAAATGAACGTTAACCCTGCAGCAATTGCAGTCGGCATGCATAGAAACACTTCCCCGACAACTCAAATTTAGAATAGAAGCGCTTCTGGGTAAAATCGAAGTAGTACAGCACGATGTCACACCAAAGATGGGCCGGGTTGGTCGAACCGCACTTTGTTCATGATCATTGAGCCTGAAATCGATCGACATAGAAGTAGTGTAAGACAATGCAATAAATGGATTTGCCCTGATCACCAAGCTGTGGTGTTCTCTCAATGTTACGAAACATACAATTTTTGTCATTAATGTTAGTTTATTATATAAAAAAAAAATAACGATCAGTCTCATAGTTGCCATTTTGTTAAATTTTCTTTTGAGTTTATTAAATTGTTCCTAATTTACGGTTTCTACTAGGTTATGTAATATAATTAAGTTTATAAGTAAAGTAAAATAAATAACTAACTCATTCCATTTATTGTTTTATTCATATAACATTCGAAATTTAATTTATATCAATTTTAAGAACACGCGTGTTTGTGTAAAAAAAGGGCGCGTGTACTGCAGTGCTAATATGGCTCGCTAGAGGGACACCAATGATCCAGCAGTGGATCTTAAGAGGCTACCTTCATATTAAATCATATTTTTCAAATCGTTTTGAGTGAAACCTAAAGCTCTTAGAAATACAAAAAAATTACATGTTATAATTAATCAAATTTCATATTAATCTGTTAATCATATAACATGTTTTAAGAAACTTTGCTCGATAGAAAAAAATTGCAAAGTAGCCTCTGAAAATAGTCCCCTTTCCAAATTTCTCAGTAGTACATGAAGTATTGTTTATTAAATTAAGTACAAATTTGTATCATCTATTACTAAAGTAAGATGTTAATTTTTAATGTTGATAAAAAAAAAAAAAAACGTCAAAGTGACAAGTCTCAAAAATATTATTAAATAATATTTAATAAAATATATAATCTTTATATACATGCAACAAAATTAAAAAGTATACGTAGGTACCCTACGAGCTTTGATTGAGCCCACGAGCCCTACAACATGTGCGTAGTACACGCCGTGCCGAACAAGAGCAACAATTTCACACTGCCTCTGGCCCGGCTGCCGCCACAGCAAGGAATATAAGTACTATCTACCGAGAGTACCGTCACTATAAGTACTATCTACCGAGAGTACCTAAGATACCCTGTACTTGTACAACGTACACCACGCCATGACCAACAATGTCCAAATGGTACATTGAAAATGGACAATATGAAATCTAAGTGCAATGAATCTGTCAGTGTTTAACATCTGAAGGAAATGTGATAGTGTAAATATTATTAGTGTTTTTTTTAAATTGAATTATCCACAAACAATTATTTTAATTCTTACTTATATTAATTTTATATTTATTTAATTTTTAGTTATTTAAAGTACCTACCTACCTATAGCTCAGTCATTACGTTTACAATACATGAATATCGATGCCTCTACTAGCCTAAGGTCCCAACCTCAATTAATAAAATGTCATATATGTAATAACAACAAATTTTTTAAAGGTCAAAAAGGACTTAAAATCCATGTTTCTAGATTCCATAAAAATCTATCCCTTTCACAACCTTCAACTTCAACTCATTCGAATAACTCCATCTCATTTGAAATTGATCTAAGTAAACTACATCAAACTATTCCAGTAGTCAAAAGAATTCCTAGAGGGGCAAGAATATCGTTAGCAAAGTCGCTATCCATTACAATTCAAAAATGTTTACAAAATAAAATAGAGGACTGGCATAATCTTTTCACCTTTGCATACACTCATTTCCATGCAGATAAAAATTCAAATAAATCTTTAACATATCAACTTAAACAAAACTCCAAACTCATTGACCATAACATAATCATCCCTCCTACTATCCCAAACAGTACAAATAATTTCAATTTAAAACAAAAAGTAGAGTCAAAGGTAATGGATGGTGACTTAAGAAATGCCGCACGTATACTTTTCTCTGACGATACTCTTGCCCCCATTAATGATGAGACACTAAAAGGCCTCCGAGAAAAACATCCTTGCATCAATCCTTTCACCCTGCTTTTCCAGTCAAATCCTCCACAAAATGATATTCAGACAGTCAAAATCGAAAAAAAAGACACTTTAGATGCTATAATGTCGTTTCCGAGTGGCTCGGCCGGCGGTATCGACGGTATCACGCCACAACACCTCAAAGATCTCGTGAGCATGACCGCTGGTGACGCAGGTCAGGCCCTCCTAAACGACATCACAAATTTATGTAATTTTTTATTATCGGGAAACATTAATAAAGAAATTTTACCTATAATGTATGGTGCGAGACTATGTGCCTTTAAGAAAAAGGATGGAGGAATACGTCCCATTGCCATAGGCAATACACTCCGACGGCTTACAGCAAAACTTGCTTGTAGACACATAGCTTCAGACCTACAGAATAAATTACAACCAATTCAAATAGGATTTGGCAGCAAAGCAGGGTGCGAGGCTGCAGTGCACTCGGCTCGTACTTTTATAAAATCTGAGGATCCCGATGTGCTACTGAAAGTTGATGTAAGGAATGCTTTCAATTCATTAGATAGAGTAGCCCTGTTGAAAGAAGTAAATAAAAACACCCCAAAAATTTATCCCTATGTTTGGCAATCTTATAATACACCTTCTAAATTATTATATGGAAATAATGTTATAAGTTCAGAAGTCGGCGTTCAACAGGGTGATCCTTTAGGGCCAGCTCTTTTTAGTATAGGAATTCACCCCATTATATCATCTCTAAATTCTAAATTAAATGTTTGGTACTTAGATGACGGAACCCTAGGAGGTGAAGCCAATGAAGTCCTCAAAGATCTGATATTACTAAAAGAAAAATTTTATAAATTAGGCCTAAAATTGAACTTTTCTAAATGCGAAATTTTCCTTTCTGATAAATTATCAAATTTAGAAAAACAAACCACTTTAAAAAAATTTAACGATCTTGCACCCGGTATTAAACTTGTTAACAAAGAATCACTTTACCTTCTTGGAGCTCCGTTATTAGAAAAAAGTATCGAACCTCTTTTGGAAGCAAAATTTCAAAAATTTTCGGATCATTCAAATAGATTGGCATTACTAAATTCTCACATTGCATATACGATACTAAAATACTGTCTTTTCGTCCCCAAATTTACATATATTTTACGCACAAGCCCAATCTGGAAATTCCCAAACCTATTAGATCGATTCGATACAACTTTAAAAGATACTCTACAGACAATTCTAAATTTACACTTTAACAATAACTCTTGGAACCAAGCAACTTTACCAATTAAGTTAGGCGGTATCGGAGTTCGCAAAATCTCCAGTGTTGCTCTACCTGCTTTCCTGTCCTCTGTAAATAGTGCCTATTCTACATCCGTAAAAATTTTAAAATCTTCATCTATAAAATTGGCCTATGCATCAGAGGCAGTTGAAGCATGGAAATCAATTTGCCCTAACGAAGACATCCCAAAGGAATCAAATGTACAAAAACTTTGGGATGCCCCGTTAGTGCAAAAAATCCATCAAGAGTTGGCCCAAAAGTTCACAAATAATATTGATAAAGCTCGCCTATTAGCTGTCTCTGAAAAGGAATCTGGCTACTGGCTTCATACAATACCAGCAACCAACCTTGGGACCTTACTAGACAATAATACGTTTAGAATCGCAACTGGCATTCGTCTCGGGGCATCGATATGCATGCCACATAAATGTCCGTGTGGTAGCGACGTCAATGCTCTCGGCCTCCATGGACTCTGCTGCCAAAAAAGTGGAGGTCGTTTTTCGCGCCACGGCTCTTTAAATGAAGTTATTAAACGGGCTCTTGCCACCATCAATGTACCAGCTATGCTGGAACCCTGTGGTCTTGTACGTGATGATGGCAAGAGACCGGATGGCATGACGCTGGTGCCTTGGGAGAGGGGTAGGGCCCTAGTATGGGACGCAACTTGTGTTGATACCTTGGCGCCCTCACATCTCTCGAGTACAGCGATAAGAGCCGGGGCAGCTGCAGAAACAGCAGAGACTTGCAAACGGCGCAAGTATATACAAATTGAAAAAGATAATATATTTGTGCCGTTTGCAGTAGAGACTCTAGGTTCATGGGGGCCGAGTGCCAAAAAATTTTATAAAGATATAACACCAAAAATTGTCGTCGCTACGGGTGACAAGAGGGCTGGCTGTTTCTTCGCCCAGAGAATTAGCATAGCTATACAGCGAGGAAATGCAGCCAGCGTTCTTGCCACCATGCCACGCGGACCAAATATTTTTGATTATTAATATTATTTTAGGTTTATATTGTTATGTGTAAAAAATTTTAATGTAATAAAAACATGGTAAATATTAAAAAATTTAGATTTTCAATAAAGCTACTCCTTTAATTTAAATAAATTATTTTTGATTTGTCACTTAGGACGTTTGTTCCAAGCACCTTCCGTGCGCCTCTTCTCTTTTGTTTCTATTCAATGCGACAGAGAGAGATTCAGCGGAGAGACCAATCGATCACGTAGCGCTAGGGTAGCGCTAGAGTATCGTATGAAGCTAGGCCACGCCCCTCAAACTACTATTTTATTTGAATGTATCGTCTTAAAAGGTTGATGATGATAATGATGATGATGAAGGCAACCCGTGAAGAAAATAAAAATAATAGTGCTATCAGCTATCAGTTATTTTTAGAAGTGCGGGCGCCTGATTTACTTGCCCTCCAAAGCACGAGGAGTCGACACATTAAAACTATCCTGCCTGTACTGTTCAACATGGACTCTCAGTTCTGTCTGATCTCTTACCTGATTAAATATATTATCAGGTGATACATTTTTATCTTCGGATTTTCGTATATTTTTTAACTTTTTAATATAATACTGCCTAAATCCCAAGGCAGGTAGGTCTTGTGCTAGAAACACGAGCTCATGCGTTGCTTCAGATATTCTTGTGGGTATATCTAATACTTCAGGTGATAATTTTGCTATTTGAATTTGCTCGTATTTGCCTGAAAAAAAATAGATAAAGACATAAAAAAAACCGATGAATTAAGAGCCTCCTCCTTTTTTTTAAGTCGATTAAAAAGGTTTATATAGCAGAAAGTATAAATATGTATGAAAGGTATGATGAATATAAAAGAAGCGAAAGAGGTGTGACAGGATCGTAGCAAATGGCATTCGATTGTCTCTGACTCTTGGGATAAAAAGCGTGATGATAGATAGATAGATTTACTTTAAAATACCTAGCATCTATTTCAGTATTTTAATGAGAGAACTGTCTAATTGTAGACATTGTGTCAAGCTTTTTTTTCACGGGTTGCCTTACAGCTCCCGAAACCGTGTTACGGTCCCAGGGTACCCAGCACAAGACCAAGTCTCCCTCTTTTAGCCTCCTGTATTTGTGAGGCTATACCTAACGAGTGGGCAGTTCTGTTGAGGTATATTTAGATGGAAAAGCCTCTAAGTGTGGTTTGAGGTTTTAAATCATACCTTCTGGATTGGTCACTGAATATTCTCCATCGATAATTGGCACGCGAATCGGTGCAGTGACTTTCCATCCCAAGGGATTATAAATAGTTAACTGCAATGGAAAATATAGTATCATCATCTGTCTATGCAATGTTAATGCAAAACGACTGAACGGATTTTGATGATGTTTTCACTATTAGATAGGTTGATTCACTGGGAAGGTTTACGAGTATTAAACATGGACCTATCATGTTTAGGAGCTGAGCATTAACAGTATAAGTGAATCTAGTCGGGAAAAAAGTTAGGTCTAGCGAGTGTTCATATCGTATAATGACTAATCCGTCAGAGATATAACAAAATGATGTAGGAAAGAATTGTATAGAATAAAATGATCTACAAAAAAGTCCGCGGTAGCATATATGTATCTCTAACATTCGTGATAAAATTGATAAAAATATTTTTTTTAAGATAGACTTTAGCAGATCCCAAATCTAGGTCCATTAAGTGCAGCAACAGGCTTGCCACCTGTTCTGTTCAATATAGACAACTGACAACAAGTGGACACTGTTACTAGTGTCTCTGGTCACACCACAAGGTTCAAAGGCCGTGATCATATCTGTAAAAATAATAACATACCACAAAATTGTTCTTATTTTCTGATACATGGCATTGTGATTGGTTGAATTCACAACGGTCAAAACTTAATGGAGATATCAATGGCGGTCTTTTATAAATTATTTTGCTGAAAAAAAAACAAATATATGAAAAATCTAAAGGCTTATATGGCTGAAGTGAAAGTTAATGATGGCAGAGGACGACCTAGGTGTACTTTTATTGAACATAAAAAATGTATTGATCGATAGAAATATTAAAAGTACACACAATCGCCGAGCATGTAGGAAAGGTATGATGAATAAAAGAAGCGAAAGAGGTATGTCAGGATCGTAACAAACGGCATTCGATTGTCTCTGCCTATATACCCCTCTTGGGATGAAAGACGTGATGATAGATCTGTCCATTTATCATCACGCCTTTTATTCCAGATAGGCAGAGACAATCGAATGCCATTTGCTAATATTTTCTGTTACAGCTCCCGAAACCGTGTTACGGTCCCAGTGTACCCAGCGGAAGACCAAGTCTCCCTCTTTTAGCCGATGGTATTTGTGAGGCTATACATAACGAGTGGCCAGTTCTGTTGAGGTATATTTAGATGGAAAAGCCTCTAAGTGTGGTTTGTCGGATTATGTACCTACATGAGATTTAATTGTAAAAAAAACCCATTGCTACATGGCCAGGATCTGGAATGTAACCCGTTGTCTGCCTAGTTAATACCAAACATCTTAACCACTCAGCCACCGACTCACACTTTTTTATAAATAGAACGACATATGACTCGCCATTCTCTTGATGGCATCACGCCTGACGGGAGGTGACAATGTTACAATACTAACTTGAAAGCCTGCCGTGCGACAGTGAGAGCGTCATCCACGGCTTCCGTCAAGATGCGCTCGTAGTCATGAGTAACGTGCTGCTTCTCTGTGCCGGTGATGGCGTCATGATGCTGCATCACGCCTGACCGGAGGTGATAATGTGTTATTATTTGAAACTTAATTTTATAATTTGCACGCAATTTTATCTCACATTGTATTTTTCTCTTTCAAACTGAGATTTTGCTAAATATACCTCAACAGAACTAAATACCAATATTATCACCCTCACCAATATCATCGGCTAAACAAGGGAGAGTTAGTCTTCAGCTGGGTACCCTGGAACCGATAACACGGGGTTTGGGAGCCTTAAGCAACATGTGAAAAAAAATTACTCCACATATTTGGTGTTTCAAATCTCGGTTGCATATTATGTACCTCAAAACTACAAATTAAAAATTTCTTCCAGAGAGTCCGAATCCGCTGCCATAGTGCCTAGAACACATAGCGCGTTACCCTTTTGAATTTCTAGCGCTATGCGTTGTATGAAAAAGGCTTTGGAGCGTGGATCGCCGGTCTCCGTTAGAAGTATTTTCCCGATTTTATTTGGTTTTTCGTTGGTAAGTGCATCACTTGAGAACGGCTGGACCGATTTGTATTATTTTTTATGGGATTTTTGTATGAACTCAAAACTATAATAATGTGATAAAATAACAATTACATATATGTATAAAAAGTTCAATTTTAGACACTGAGGATGATAAATACTAATGCGAGAGGAGATTTCAATCATAATTATATATTTATTTTTATACTGGAACACCATTATTAATGATGTGATATATTTTTAGAAAGTAAGCAGAAAATACCACACACGATAGGTTTCAGAACAAAAATTTTTTTTGCTATACAAAAAAAAACTCTCCTTTGTTGTTTTTTTTTCGTGCTACGGGTCAAATTCAATCAAACAAATTCAAGATCAATCGTTCCGATTTTTATGCTTTTAACACCATTTGCAAAATTTCGGGGTGTACCGCTAGCACTAATGAAAGTTAGAATTGTAAGTATTAAACAAACATAAATTATATACATTACATACCCATAGCATCTTTTAATTGATGAAGTGCCATTTCGTTGTCTTGATCTAGGTTTCCAAGTACTTGTAGTTGTTTGAATGCCTGAAAAGTAAATCGCTTATTTTCTTACTTCTTAATTGGCAGTCGGCCCACATCTGGTCATGGCGACGAGCGCACGCGTTTTCGTCGTGGCGTCATGTGGAATACAGTTTAATCCTGTTCGTGCTGTGTTGGTTGTGATTAATCAGTGATTAATAAGACATATTACGATCGGCGGGATTATCTTAAATACCGATTAATCGGCTATAATACTTGACATTAGCAAATCACCGATAAACATTGATGGAGCCATAATAAAAAAAGAAGAAGAATGAAAATATGGCTTAAGGCTCCTATATCCATAATTTTAGCTACGATATCCCTGATTAATATAGGATATATTTTATTTTGTTTGAAATTATCCACGGGCGAAGCCGGGGGCGGAAATTACTTGACCGATTTGAAAAATTCTTTCACTGTTCTCTTCTTCTTCATAACAGCTCCCGGGAACCGTTGCCGGCCCCAAGGTCTTCCTCACTTAGCCGAAAAAAATTTAAGGCTATACCTAACGAGTGGCCAGCTCTGTTGAGGTATGTAGATGGAAAAGCCTCTTTGTACGGTTTGTCGGATAATGTAGGTATATATATTTTTATTATAAAAGACCCATTGGTACATGGTCGAATTTGGGGATCGAAGCCGCGACTTCTCTATTGTGAGCCGACGTTTTACCCACTCGACCACCGACGCCCCTGAAACTATATTATTCTACGAGAAATATTTACCTGTAAATAACCGTTGGCAAGTCTTTCAAAAAACTTAGTAGTAGGTCTTGAAGTAAAATAGCCGGTCCAGTAGGCATGCTCGTCTGAAGCGTACGGGAAAAAGTCATCTTGTTTTATTGGTAATGTTAGGCTGGAAATATTAAAAAAATACATGTCACCAACAAAATAAACATATTTTCACGACCATTCTAGGGTAACCAGAGACATCAGTGTCCAGTTTTAGCCATACAGGACCTACTTGTTATTCTTAGAAGAAGTACAAACTTTACGTGACCTTCGAAGCAAGACAGTCGATTTAAGCACATATTCCTAACTAAAGGGTAAAAACGGAAACCCTATTTCTAAAGATATTTAAAGTTATGATCGAGATTGAACACAGGCCACACATTAGCAATGTATATCATATACGATCTAGATCATATGCAATTCACTCACTCACACAGACACACAAGATTCAATTAGACAAAGGCGTGTGGATGTGTGTGTGTGACAGATCGTTCCGGCCATCGAAATCAACCACAAATACCTACAACGATTTGTAAACGGATGGTGGGTCGCGCGTACAAGAATTGGACGAGTCTGTGGTCGGTTTCGGTGGACAGTACGGCGACCGGCCGGGGATTGGACGAATGTGTGGCCACTGTCCGTCCGTCTGTCTGTCTGTCTGTCTGTCCGTCTGTCACGAGGCTGTATCTCATGAACCGTGATAGTTAGACAGTTGAAATTTTCACAGATGATGTATTTCTGTTGCCGCTATAACAACAAATACTAAACAACAGAATAAAATAAATATTTAAGAGGGCTCCCATACAACAAACGTGTTTTTTTTTGCCGTTTTTATAGATTTTTTATAGAATCCGACTCGCACTTGACCGGTT
Source organism: Nemapogon koenigi (assembly GCA_963924495.1). Lineage (NCBI taxonomy): Eukaryota > Metazoa > Arthropoda > Insecta > Lepidoptera > Tineidae > Nemapogon > Nemapogon koenigi. The sequence continues at coordinate 7,248,082 of OZ004656.1, forward strand.
TTTCTTTGCATTTGATAGCCCAATTCTTTGTTGCCTACATGTAAATATGTAAATCCGTTTATTGGTAGAAAGTTAGACTTTAGAATTTATAAGTATTCTTATGCTTGGAAGGGCACGTACCTACTATAATTTCAATTAGAGAAGAATGCGTAGTGAAAGATGAAGTTGTGACTAAAATAAAGAAAAGTAGTTTACGCTGGTTTGGACACGAGAATGAAGGATGAAATATTGACTAAAAACGTTTATATGGCTGAAGTGAACATATAAAAAAAAATTAGATTGAAAGCAATATTAAAAGTACACACAATCACCGAGCATGTATGAAAGATATGATGAATATAAAAGAAGCGAAAGAGGTATGTCAGGATCGTAGCAAATGGCATTCGATTGTCTCTGCCTGCATCTCTTGGGATAAAAGGCGTGATGATAGATAGATAAAAGAAGTTTCATGTGTATTTATGTGAAAAGCTCAGTTATCTCAATTTTACTCACAACACCATCTTTCAAACAGCATTCGTTTACTTACTTGGCATCTTTAACTGCTTTTAAATAACACGATGGTGTAGAATAGAATAACTTTACTTTTAGCCCTTCTTTCTGTGCTTTTTTATTGGCGTAACTGAAAAATTATAAAATTTAATAAATCAAAACCAGATGACCCGTGCGAAACCTTCGCACCGTTAGTTCAGCTGATCTCCAACAGATGGCGTATTTAAAAATGCATAATATGTTCTAATTTTAAAAGAAATATTTAATTTTGATTTCTTTGATTATTTTTCGTCATTAGAGGGCAAAATATTCTTCAAAGTCAAGTATCACGGTAGTGGCGTACCGACAAGAAACACCCTTAAGAAATAATATATACCTAGAGATAATTAAAAAGTGCGTCGGTGGCCGAGTGGTTGAGACGTCTGGTATTAACTAGGCAGACACCGGGTTCGATCCCGGATCCCGGCCATACCATCGGCTAAACGAGGGAGACTTGGTCTTTAGCTGGGTACCCTGGGGCCGGCAACGGTTCCCGGGAGCTGTAAGGAAAAGAAAAATACTCACAAAATTAATTTATCCATATTTTTAAAGCACATGCCAGCATCTTGGTAATGGAAATCTTCACCCATTGTAACTAGAACATGATTATGTTTGTAGGCCGTTGACATTATGTTCATTATTAATAAAAACTCATCCACCTGTAACAGAAATATATAGTAGGAAATTGTGATATTACCTCAGACAATTAAAATAAGATAGACAGAACCAAACCACAGAGGCTTCTCCATATAAATATACCTCAACAGAACTGGCCACTCGTTAGGTATCCTTTGGATAAATATAAAAGGATAAGATGGAGTAATATAACCGCTCAGCGTGCTACGTAGCATACGCTCTGCCCGTATGCGCCGCTATTTTGTTCCTCTGTATCGCGCGTGTTTATATGGCAAAGCGCTGAGATGCTCCATATCTTTCTTTTATATTGATCAAAGGTATAGCCTCACAAATACCATCGGCTGTAAAAGAAAAAGATCAAGACGGTAGATAGAAGTGAATGCAGACTATAATTAGAGGAATGGCTTTTGCTGGTTCCACGTCAATCGACCATCTTGATCTGTCTATCTTTTTTTGTTGGTATGAGTTACAGAGCTCCCGGGAACCGTGGCCGGCCTCAGGGTACCCAGTGGAAGACAAAGTCTTCCTCATTTAGCCGATGGTATTTGTGAGGCTATACCTAACGAGTGGCCAGTTCTGTTGAGGTATATTTAGATGGAAAAGGTCTCTGTGGTTTGTCGGATTGTGTAGGTACATAAGTTTTAATATAATTAAAAAACCTATTGGTACATGGCCGGGATCGTACCCGGTGTCTGCCTAGTTAATACCAGACGTCTCAACCACTCGGCCACCGACGCACTTTTTAATTATCTCTAGGTATATATTATTTCTTAAGGGTGTTTCTTGTCGGTACGCCACTACCGTAATACTTGACTTTGAAGAATATTTTGCCCTCTAATGACGAAAAATAATCAAAGAAATTAAAATTAAATATTTCTTTTAAAATTAGAACAATGAACCTATGCATTTTTAAATACGCCATCTGTTTGAGATCAGCTGAACTAACGGTGCGAAGGTTTCGCACTTGTCATCTGGTTGTGATTCATTAAATTTTATAATTTTTCAGTTACGCCAATGAAAAAGCAGAGAAAGAAGGGCTAAAAGTAAAGTTATTCTATTCTACACCATCGTGTTATTTACAAGCAGTTAAAGATGCCAAGTTTTTTTGAGGCTATACCTAACGAGTGGCCAGCTCTGTTGAGGTATATAGATGGAAAATCCTCTTATTATAAAAACCCATTGGTACATGGTCGGATGTAGGAATCGAACCTGCGACTTGTCACTTGCGAGCCGACGTCTTACCCACTCGACCACTTACTTTATTTTCGACATTATTTAGCGGTGAACTTTTATCATCAATTATAGGTTCATCTTCACATAATATATCAAAACAGAATCCTCTCGGAGCTGCATAGTCGTTGTATAGGACACCAGTGAAAAGGTCTGAAGGATTTCCTGAAAATAAAAAAATTATAATACAAATTTTTAGGCCATTTGAGTGATTTTTGATAGGGGAAATCTTATTTTTACGCGTCACCGACATGCTCTCGGGCGGACAGCTATCGCAGCGTGGGTGGGATTTAACCGGTTTCCATCATGTGACGACGAAACGCGTGCGTCAGTCGCCATGACATGACGTAGAATCCATGACGTCCTCATTTGCGTCAGTTATGACATTTAATTGACACGTCATCCCTAGAGAAAATGTCTTTTGAGGTATCTCGTGATATTATGTCAAACCCCTGTAGATTTTGTATTCAACTGCATAAATACGCTTATAACCACTTATCTATTAGAGATAGATATATGCTACCGCGGACTTTTATGTAGATCATTTTATTCTACACAATTCGTTACTACATCATTTTGTTATATCTCTGACGGATTAAACAGCATACGCCTTGTAAGCTCTCTGGAGCCACTTTTTTCCCCGATTTCCACTTATTATGTTAAAGCTCAGCTCCTAAACATGATAGGACCATGTTTAATACTTGTAAAGCTTCCTGGTGAATCAACCTATCTAATAGTGAAAACTGCAACAAAATCCGTTCAGTAGTTTTGGCGTGAGGCGGTCACAGACAAACAGACAAGACGCAACGGGGGACTTAATATACAGTAGGTAACATAAATTGGCAGTAGAATAAATAAACCTTTTAAAAAAAAGTGCACCGACTTCAAAAATTTGCACTGAAAAGTAAGAAATAATAAATATTTCGTCGTAGAATTTGAAGACGGTTGGTGCCAAATTAGGATACAAAACTAAGTAAATATCTAAGAAGATAAAGATCTGTTAAATATTATCTATGTTTGTATGTACCTACTAATGATCGTAGGTTCCTAATGAATTGTCTATATTAGTGAATTTGGGAACTAAGTTGTTTCTAATTTGGCACCAACCGTCTTCAAATTCTACGACGAAATATTTATTATTTCTTACTTTTCAGTGCAAATTTTTGAAGTCGGTGCACTTTTTTTTAAAAGGTTTATTTTACCCTTTTAAGTGATTTTGCTGCCTTGAGAGACAAATAATAACGCAACTAAAAAAATATTGATGGAAAATTAAAAAAAAATACCCCTGTGGATGTGATTTGAACCATGTAATGCACATTTAACCGCTAGACCATCGTCACGAAAATTGACAACTTCGTGTCAATAGCAACCGTTGCTAAGGCTTTTTCTTATACATAATTTTCAGCCGTAAACAGAAATTAATTACTGAATTCCTGAAAAACTACTGAACCGATTTTCGTCATATGTCTGTGAGATAATGTCGAGAAATTATTATATCTTGAAAAAAATAAGTGGTCAAAATCGGTACATATTTTATCGAGATATCAAGAAAAATGTACTTATAAAGTCAGTTTTTTCAAAATTTCTGAAAAACTAATGAACCAATTTTTATGAGATAAAAATGGGACCAATCCGGAAGAATTATCTGACGATTAAAAAAGAAACCATCAAAATCGGTTCACAATTGGCGGAGTTATCGACGTACATACATACATAAAAAAAAAAAAAAAAAAAAAAAAAAAAATACGGTCCGAATTGAGAACCTTCTCCTTCTTTTTTTGGAAGTCGGTTAAAAATAGTCGATACCTAACAAAACCACACACACATACATCTTCACGGTCTTAAAACCTTGCGGTGTGACCAGAGACAGCAGTAACAGTGTCCACTTGTTGCCAGTTGTTCATATTGAACAGAACGGGTGGCAAGTCTGTTTCACTTCTATACGAGAAAGTTTGTATGGATGTATGTATGTTTGATACTCAATCACGACAGAACGGCTGAACGGATCTGGATGAAATTTGGCACAGAGATAGATTATAGTCTGGAATAGCACATAGGCTATTTTTTATCCCGGAAAAATGTATGGTTCCCGTGCGATAGATTTTTTTTTCACGGGAACGACATGTTTCTTTGCATAGTGATAGTTTAGGGGTCAGTGAATGACATATACTAGTTTTTATACCGCGAAAGCGGGCGGGGTAGGGGCAAATTACAGCCACGGGATTATTTCTTTTTGGATCTATTTCCACGCGGGTGAAACGCGTACAAAAGTCCACTCACTCTCGGCCTGTCATAGTTACTAATTTGTGGACAAGTGGCTACAAGTGGACACTGTTACTTGTGTGTCTGTATACACTGCTAGATATAAAGGTCATGAAGATGTGTTTAGAATCTAACACCCTAATTTCATTAGCCTAGGTATATGAAAGTAGATGAAAAATTAAGGTACCCGTATTTTTTGCTTTTCTAAAATTTTAACTTTTACACTGTTAAATAAATTTTTAAATACTGGATTTTTTTTTAAAAGCCGATAACGGCATAATGTATCAGTGTCTATGCGTATTCTGTTTAAAAAAAAAAGAAATGATATGAGCTGCGTGCGTTCGTTCGTTTCATTCGTTCATGGTTCGTTTGTTTCATTCATTATTGTTTATTTTTGAGTTTATTGATTTAAAATTAAATTTTTATTTACTTTCATCAACGAAGATGGGTAGAGAAGCACGTAAATTAGGTCCTCTTGTATCCTGTTTTGTTCCTACATCTACAACTAATACTTTTTATTGCCAGGTACCTTTTGAGGCAGAGAGTATAGTAGCTTTGAGCCATAATCCTTACACTGTGTAGTTTTTCGTGTTAAGCAAAAGAAGATCTCCAAATGGATTTTTAATTTTGGTACCTAACGAAAAATGAAATGTTGTGAATTGGCTATCTGCTAATGAAAAAAAGTGGCTGAACATACCCACATCATCATCTCCCCTCCATATCATCTCCATAGTTTGTGCATCCATCCGTGCTCGTTTATCTTGGTAATCAACTCGACCCAAGAACAATCCATCATAGCCCATTTGAGCCAACATGGATGAAAATTCCTTTGAATGTCCAAAAGGATCTATTTGCCATCCAACTTTTGGACGACCACATTCCCCGAATGTGTCGTTTAGGATTCTGTAATAAAATCATTTATTACTATATATTACTAGCGGACCCGGCAGACATTGTCCTGCCCAAACGTTGGCTTGCCTGCACTACTCCTACCCCTACCCCTACCACTACCACTACCTTTGGAAATCTAATACTAATATTATAAAGAGGAAAGATTTGTACTTTTGTGTGTATGTTTGTAATGAATAAACTCAAAAACTACTGTGCCGATTTCAAAAATTCTTTCATCGTTGGGAAGCTACACTATCCCCGGGTGACATAGGCTGTATTCTATTTTCAAAAAAATTAGGGATCCTTACTAAAACTCCAATAATGTAACCCAAGGTGTAAAAAAATGACTTAAGAAATTCCTTACATCGCGTGCGCGCGAAAACTATTGATGATATAGAGGTAGTGGTAGTGGTAGAGGGTAGGGGTAGAGGGTAGGGGTAGAGGTAGGGGTAGGGGTAGTTTACGACCTATTCTCAGACCTACCGGATATACACAAAATAATTCATACAAATCGGTCAAGCCGTTTCGGAGGAGTTTGGTTACAAACACTGTGACACAAGAACGGGTTGCCTTACAGCTCCCGAAACCGTATTCACAGTTCCAGGGTACCCAACACAAGACCAAGTCTCCCTAGTTTAGCCTCCTGTATTTTTGAGACTATACCTAACAAGTGGCTAGTTCTGTTGAGGTATATTTAGATGGAAACGCCTCTAAGTGTGGTTTGTCGAATTATGTACATAAGTTTTTAATTAAAAAACACATTAGCACATGGCCGGGATTCGGAACCCAACCCGGTGTCTGCCTAGTTAATACCAGACGTCTTAACCACTCGGCCACATGATCCGATGATATCACCTTAGTCCAAACGTAAATTGGTCTATGGTGCTCTGGTAATGTGCTGCAGCTTCATCATTCATACTCCAAGCTCCTCCAATAAACTCTAGCCGTCCTTGTCTCACTAATTCATGAACCCGTTTCTTCATCGTCTCACTCTGTCGCACCCACCATTTCCATAAGAACGCTGTTTCCACATATATGAACCTGAAAAAATACAGTATTATAAAACACTACCATCACGCAAAACTTCTGAACCAATTTTGTTGCGGTTTTCACTATTCGATAGATTGCTTCTCGATGAAGGTTTACGAGTATTAAACATGGACCTATCATGTTTAGGAGAAGAGCATTAACAGTATAAGTGAATCAAGTCGGGAAAAAAGTTAGCTCCGGCGAGTTTTCATGACGTATGCTGTCTAATCCGTCAGAGATACAACAAAATGATTTAGGTAAGAATTGTGTAGAATAAAATGGTCTACAAAAAAGTCCGCGGTAGCATATATCAATGTCTTATAGATAAGTTGTTATAAGCGTATTTGTGTAGGTATTCAATCGAATACCATATGCTACGATCCTGACATACCTCTTTCGCTTCTTTTATATTCATCATACCTTTCATACATGCTCGGCGATTGTGTGTACTTTTAATATTGCCGTCGATCAATATTATTTTTATATGTTCAATAAAGGTACACCTAGGTCGTCCTCTGCCAGCATTTTCTTTCACTTTTGTCATATAAACCTTTTTAATCAATATTTTCATTAAAATCCATTGAGCAATTTCTGAGCAATTCTGGACAAATATTCTTTCACATCTTTATTTTCAGGCTTTTTATTTCAGAAATCGTTCAATAACATAAATACATACCGCCTTGTAGGATCCTCCCACAGCTCACTAATTACTGAATCTATAATATATTGAACACCAGCCTTCTGTATATCATTACGACCTGTAAAGGAAGTGGGGTAAGTAATCAGACCAACAAAACATGATAGACAGATCACGACGGTCGATAAGAGCCACCAGCCACCAAAAGTTTAATCTCTCATAAATCAAAAACTGCTGAACCCATTTTCAAAATTCAAATCATCACACATAGCTACATGATCTGCCTATCACTTGAGGTATATATCATTACGCTATAGTACTAAATGCGGGGTGAACAGAACAAACAACTTACTCCCGTAGTAATACTGGTCCACCGTCTTGAGCCATCCCACATCGTCGTGTGTATGAGGTACTAAGTGTACATTCAATACACTATTATCTACAGATGGGCAACTCTGAACATTAAAAAAAAATAGGTAAATAATTGTGTGTATCTACTTAAGTACCTACCCGCGTTTTTTTTTGGCATAATACAAAAAATATTAATGGAAGTAAAATTGCGTGACGGTTGCTAAAATCTGACTTCTATTCTATTTTTTCGTGTTATGGCTCCATCAGGGCTTTGATGATTCCGCCAATGTCACAGTTGAGAAAGACACTTCCTAAGGAAAGCAAATATGTTCAGTATTATATAACAAGGAACCTATTAATACGGGGTTTGGAATTCTTAGACTTTAGGACATCACAGGACAACACAGAGACATACACATTTTGTACAGTACAATACTAACAGAATTTGGAAGGGGGAGGTGTTAGTGAAGACATATTATATTACATTAGAGTTTAATTTTATTTACAAGAATGTGTTTACCTATTTTATAAACAAAGGAAGAGGGGACCAGGGATAGAAGGAATTTTATGTTGACAGGGAGGGGGATGGAGCGGGGAAGAATGTCATATAATGATATGGTCAGTTTGTTGCATTCAAAAAATATATGGTCCAAAGTTCCCTCGTCTAGACCACACTCACACAGGGAGTGATCCCGCACCCTAATTTTAGCAAGGAAGACAGGGGTGCAACAATGTCCTAGTCGCATACGGATCAGTGTTGATGTAGTTGCTTTATTAAGGCCAGAGTATTTGAAGAACCAAGGTTTAGTAGGTATAAAAGGTTGAATGGATCTGTAGTGGTAACCTTTACTTTGGTTTGGAGCCAACCAGGTATTTGACCAGTTATCTCTAAGGTCAGAGGTAGCTAAGGTAAGAAGGTCTCTAGGGTAACAATGGGAGTAGGTCAGACTTCCAGAAGTGACCGAGTCCCTAGCATATGAATCCGCCCATTCATTCCCTAATATGCCACTGTGGCCAGGGATCCAAGCAAGAGCCACATCGATGGATGCGGAGTGGCATCTAAATAGAGTCTCTCTTATCTGCAGTGTTATGCTAGAATTACTTTTACAGTGAAATGGCAGTTTTTTAATATCCTGGAGACAGCTACGGGAGTACGAGAGAATTATCGATTTGTCTAAGTGATGGGCCTCAACAAACTTAGTAGCCTCAAGGATTGCAATGGCCTCACCGGTATATGAAGAGGTTTGTGTTCGCGACGAAGTGATCAGTGACCGTGAAAGTGAAATAGAATTCGAAAATGAATCAGTGAATTAATGTCTCATAGTGCCAGTGCTTAAAATAGTGAAACATAGACTATCAATATAGAGTTTAGACATAGGCCTAAGTGAGCGAGTGCACTGCGTTGCGCGAGGGCGGGGGTAGACCCCCAAGGCAAGCTCGCACCGCGAGCTATGTCAACCCGTAGGCTCGAAAGGCACCCGCTGACCAATACCCGTTGTCTGTCTAAGACGGAGAGATTGTTGCAGCGACTGGCATAGATTCGTATTTCCTCTGAAAAGGTATAGCTTCAGACGAAAATTGATTCGGAATATTGTACTGTATAACTTGTTTACAGATTGGAACGGCAACTAACTTGCCATTTGTACCTAATGTTATTATTCGGAATTACACATGTGTAAACTTGCCTCGCTTACCACGAGGCGGTCGAAGGGTTCGTTCGACCATGCTATCGTTAGGGACTATGTCCCTAAAATAATGTATATTGATGTGAAATAGTATTTAACACTACGTGACTATTCTTGAGGGCCTGATCAACTCCCAAGGATAAACTTATGACTACTTGACTATCGACGTGTTCGCCTCCTTCGGGAACGCACCACCCGGAGGAGCTCTCCAAACTCATAATCGGAGTTTGATGGTTACCATGTCCTTGTGGCGTGAAGGTTCCACCAGGGAACGACTGACTTGACTTGTTCGCCTCCTTCGGGAACGCCCCGCCCGAAGGAGCTTTACAAACTCATATTCGGAGTTTGCCAAACTCATATTCGGAGTTTGAAGAAGACCATGACCTTTGGCATGAGGGTTCCAAATGGGGAACCTCCAAACTCATATTCGGAGTTTGATGGAAATCATGTCCTCGAGACATGTAGGTGCAAAGGGAGCAGTCAAACTCATAATCGGAGTTTGCCAAACTCATATTCGGAGTTTGATAGAAGCCACGTCCTCTTGGCAGGAGAGTTCCACAAGGGAGCCTCCCAAACTCATATTCGGAGTTTAGAGGACACACTCATATTTGTTGATGTGAGTCTTTCGTCGTGAAATAGTTTGAGATCACTCGAACCGAGCCTTACAACCTCGGTTTCACCTAATAGAAGGGTAAAAGCGTCAAAGGGATATAGTAATGATTGATGCATATATATAACTCATATTCGGAGTTTGATAGAAGCCACGTCCTCTTGGCAGGAGAGTTCCACAAGGGAGCCTCCCAAACTCATATTCGGAGTTTAGAGGACACGCTCATATTTGTTGATGTGAGTCTTTCGTCGTGAAATAGTTTGAGATCACTCGAACCGAGCCTTACAACCTCGGGTTCACCTAATAGAAGGGTAAAAGCGTCAAAGAGATATAGTAATGATTGATGCATATATATTACTCATGTTCGGATTTAATATATAGTTTGGCGAGGATTGATGCATATATATTGCTCATGTTCGGATTTAATATATAGTTTGGCGAGGATTGATGCATATATATTACTCATGTTCGGATTAATATGTAAAGCCTAATGATGTTACATACATATGTTTACATTATTTATATTTGGATTATCGTGTACAGCTCAACGAGACTTATGTGTTTATAACCCTGTATTTAATATAATATTTATAAGACTTGTTTGTATTTAAATCTGTGGAGTTTCTTGCCATTTCTTCTCCACAGATATAATTTCCGAAATGGTGGTAAACTCATGTATGTTTGTTTAAAATAATAATAAACGATTCTATACCCGTTGTGTTTCGCTGAGCGAACTGTGCTCTGATTGGTTGACGTTGACCGCGTGGGAGGTTCTTGTTGTCGCGGCGACGTTCCGTGCGCTGCCCGCTATATAATGGCGAGCAAACGGAGCGATCGTCAGTCTGCGTCAAGATCTCGCGAAAAGAGGACCTCCCAGCAACCAAGAAGAGCTCAGCCGTCCAGTGGCCGCCCGGGCTAGATTGAAGTTACATCGTGCAGTTTCAATAGTCTCCCAGTTTCCCAGTCTACCTACCTACCCTATCTTGATAGTCAGTTCCCTGGGTCTCGCGCTCTCTACTGCTGCAGAGCAGACCGCCGGAACATTAATTGGTCGACTTCGAGCCGGATCACTCAAGACTACGGAAGCTGAAGAAACATACAGTCCACAAGGCCAGATCACTCAAGACTACGGAAGCTGAAGAAACATACAGTCCAAAAGAATGCCCATCACACGGTCGCAGACAGGGGAGCGCCAGCAGTGCCCGCTTCGTCACGAAGAGCCGCCACTGTCCCCAACGGACGAAGCAAGCCCACCGACGAGCACCGAGCGGCCCGCACCGCCGCAGCCCGCAACGTCCGTACCCGCGCTCGCGCAGCGCGGTCGAGGCCGTCCGAAAGCTCCGGGCCACCGCACCCCGTCGAAGCACCCGAGGCGGCCCGTGTCGACTGAGCCGTCGCTCGCGCAGCGCTCCCCGTGTAAGGCTCCAGAGGTGCGCGCTCTGTCGAAGCCCGCGACGCGTCCGATGTCGCCGGAACCCCGTCGGTCGAAAGCTCCGGAGCCCCGAGCTCCGTTGAAGCTCGCCGCCACCGCCGTCGCCGCACGACAGGCTTCGCAGAAAGGCCGGCGCGCGAAAACGGGGCCGATACCCCCGTCGACGGCCGCCCAGGAGCACCGCACTCCGTCGACGCGCGCTCCCTCGGATCGCGCAGTGTCCCGTGCCGCAACAGCAAGACCGGACCGTGAACGCAGCATCTACCAAGCCAGAGAAGACCTAGCCCGCTTGAAGATGGAAGCGGCAGAAGCCAGGCTAGCTCGGCTAGAGGCCGAAGATGAAGAGCAAACACTGATGGACCCGTCAGAGAGCGACCCCGATCCAGAGACCAATCCGAACCCAAGGATCGAAGAATGGCTTGACGCACAACCACAAGCCGCAGGCAACCCGGAAGCAAGACCGGTACGACCCGAGACAACTGGACAGATAGCCGCTCCACTACCACCGAAGAGGCCAAAAATAACCGAACGAACGCCGTCAGTATTGACTCGAGAAGAAAGGCAGAGAATCGTGGAGATAGCCTCTGCCGTAGCCGAAGTTACCCGGGCGACCGCGCCTCAAGCTGCTACGCCACACCCAGCTACCAACCGGTACCTACTAGGAGAGCTACCACACTTCAACGGGTCGCACGAAGACTGGCTGGCGTTCAGAGCAGCCTACAACGAGACGGCGGGTCACTTCTCAGCTGTAGAAAACACAGCACGACTCCGTCATGCACTGAAGGGCAAAGCCAAAGAAGCAGCACAGAATCTACTTATAGCGAATACAGCACCAGCCGACGTCATAACAGCACTAGAAAACAGATTCGGGCGCCCAGATTCGATCGCAATAGCAGAGATGGAACGAGTGAAGCGACTACCACGGGTACCGGATTCGCCGCAAGAAGTGTGTAAATTTTCCAACAAATTGGTGAACAGTGTAGCAGTTCTACGCGCCTTGAATAGACCGCACTACCTACACAATCCAGAAGTGGTACGACACCTAACGGAGAAACTGCCAGCTGTACTCAGATATCGCTGGTATCAACATTATGAAACTAAGCCGAGCCATGAACCGGACCTAGTGACCTTCGCTAACTTTATGAGTACCGAAGCCGGACGCTGTCGTCACTTCGCTCCACCAGAGGTCGTGACCACGCAGAGAGGGCCAGACGCCGGACCAAGCCGCGCACGGCCACAGCGAGCATATACGATGAAGGAGGAACGCAACAAGAAACCACAACTTCCCTGCCCCATCTGCCAAAGAAATAACCACGAGCCGAGCCAGTGTAACGAGATGAAAAAGGCTCCGGTCAACACACGGTGGGACATTGCCAAGAAACATCGCCTATGCTACCGGTGCCTCAGACCCATGACCGTATCGCACCAATGCCGGTACAAACGGTGCGGCGAAGAGAACTGCTCTCGGAGTCATCACTCCCTGCTCCACCATCGGAAGGAAAGAAGGAACCCCGAGGTTGTAGCTACCACATCGAGCCGATCCCGCTTCGCCTACTTGAAGATCGTACCAGTACGCGTCACCGGCCCCAAAGGGCACGTCGACACACACGCCTTGTTAGACGACGGCTCAACGGTGACACTACTGGACGCCACTGTCGCGAAGAAAATCGGCGCCCGAGGACAAGTAGAGCCGCTAAGAATGGAGGCAATAGCGGGAAAGAAGATCGACGCGGCTGAGTCCCAACGAGTTACCATCGATGTAAAAGGACAGAGCGAGACACACACCATTAGCGCGCGCACCCTCGCTAACATCGAACTATCGACGCAAGCGGTCGATAAACGAAGCATCGACCGGTACCCGCATTTAAGAGAGATAGAAAGACACCTCACCTACGAAACCGCTCGGCCAGCCCTCCTCATCGGCCAAGACAATTGGCAGCTGCTGGTAACAAAAGACATGAGGCGAGGGACGAGAGAAGAACCGGTAGCTTCCCTCACCCCATTGGGATGGACCCTACACGGAGCCTGCAGCCGCTCCACACATCTCCGAGTGCATACGATACACTTCACCAAGGAGAAGAGGGCAGAAAAAGAGCTCGGGAAATGTTAACCCTCGAACAACTCGACGTCCCACCGACAACTACGACTTAGCACAACGAACCCCGATAACAGAAAAAAAGGAGAGCGAGGGCGCATTATCCGACGACTACGACAGGGCGGCAAGAAGCCTCAAGGGCATAGAAGAAATATCCATTAGAATCGGAATAAAGAAGAAGACAGAGACTCCCTACGCCTCCTGTGGCGAGGCGACCGGCGGGAGGGACCGCCGAGAGAAATGAGAATGAAATCAGTGATATTCGGTGCGGCGAGTTCGCCATGCGCCGCACTGTTCGTGAAGGAGTTCAACGCCGAGAAATATCGTGCAGACTTTCCAGAGGCCGCTGAAGCCATCGTGATCCACCACTACATGGACGACTACCTACAGAGCTTCCCCACCATAGAGAAGGCGGTAAAGATAGCCAAAGAAGTAAGAACTATACATGAGAGAGCTAACTTTAGACTCCACAAATGGGCCTCCAACTGCGTCGACGCCGTGACGGCCCTACAAGGGACACCCCCTCCGCCAGCCGATACGCTTGTGGAGCTCAACGACGGTACCTCCGAGGAAAAGGTACTCGGTCTCGCCTGGAAACCCAGCACGGATACCTTGAGCTTTAACTTAGATATGGCTCGTGTCGCACCGGAAGTAGTCGACGGAAGCCGCACTCCGACCAAGCGCGAAGCTTTAAGCACGATGATGTCATTGTTTGACCCCCTCGGCCTCGCTTCGCCAGTGACGATACAGGCGAAGAAAATACTGCAAGAAACTTGGCGCAGGGGCGTCGAATGGGACCGGCCGTTACCAGAGCCTTTAAAGACCGACTGGAGCACCTGGCTAAAGAACCTGACCCTGCTGAGAAGACTGAACATACCCCGATGCCATGGCGGGTGGACGCACGCCCGGCGGAGAACTACACACCTTCGTCGACGCCAGTGAGACGGCCTACGCGGCCGCGGTGTATTGGCGCACCATCGACGACAGCGGACGCGTCCACGTTAGCCTCGCCGCAGCCAAGGCAAGGGTCGCCCCGCTGAAGATTACTTCCATCCCACGACTAGAACTCCAAGCGGCCCTACTCGGGAGTAGACTATCAAGGACCGCCGAGACAGAGTATCAAGCAGACATAGATCAGCGATATTATTGGACGGACTCATTGACAGTTCTGTCATGGTTACACGCCGGACCACGGACCCTAAAAACCTTCGTCGCCCACAGGGTTGCAGAAATCGAGGAGCACACCCTTGTAAAAGAATGGAGATGGTTACCCTCGAAACATAACGTCGCCGACGACTCCACACGACAAGTTCCAGCAGATTTCGAGTCTACTCACCGATGGTTCACCGGGCCAGAGTTTCTACTTAAGGACCAAGAAGAGTGGCCCGCCACCAAGAACGTGACAGTAACCGAAGCAACGGGGGAAGAGTAGTACGGTCATCACAGGAAACCACATTCGGAACAGAAGTCGAGGCGCTGAAAAGAGGAAAGGAGCTGCCGCATGACAGCCGACTCCATCAACTCGCGGTGCACCTGGACGACACAACTACTTTACGACTAAGGTCGAGGATTGCCGAAGTAGAGAACGTTGGCATAGAGCAGAAGTCGCCCGCAGTACTCGAGGGAAATCATCACTTGACAAGATTGTACATAAGAATGGTCCACGAGAAACTACACCACGGGGGGACGGAGATAATAGTCAACGAAGTCAGAGAGCATTTTTGGATCATCAAACTCCGACCCACAGTTAAGAGCATAGTAACGAGCTGCTTGCGCTGTCGTATACGCAAAGGAAAACCCGCGGTCCCAGCCACCGGCGACCACCCACGCAATCGTCTCGCCCACCACAAGCGCCCTTTCACCTACACGGGCCTAGACTATTTCGGTCCCTTGTCAGTAACAGTGGGGAGACGACGAGAGAAAAGATATGTAGCCCTCTTCACGTGCCTAACCACGCGAGCCGTGCACTTAGAAAACGCAGACAGCCTCAGCTCCGATTCCGCCATCATGGCATTGCGGAGGATGATCGCCCGACGTGGCTGCCCCGAAGAAATATACAGCGACAACGGGACGAACTTTCGGGGAGCCGACAGAGAACTACGGGAGGCTCTAATCGACGAAGCGGCTACACGCGCCATCAAATGGCGCTTCATCCCCCCAGGCGCCCCATTTATGGGAGGCGTTTGAGAACGACTTGTGCGCGCGGTAAAAACCGCCCGGTACAGCATATTGACGGAGCAGCACCCGCACACCGAGACACTCGCCACCTTGCTGTGTGAAGTGGAATACACCGTAAACAGCAGGCCCCTCACACATGTGTCCACAGAAGCAGACGACCCGAGCGCCCTGACACCTAACCACTTCCTGTTGGGCGGCTCGGGACTAGTGAGGCAACCAGGCATCTTCACCGACGACGACCTACATCTACGCGCGAGGTGGAGACGAGGCCAGAGGCTCGCCGATCTTTCCTGGCAGAGACTATCCTCAGGCATTTATTTTGTATCCTATCTAGAGAGGCCAGTGACATTCTACTACAAGGCTCCAGTATTATACAAGCATAATCCAAGTGACTTCTAACTATGCATTGTACAGGAGTTTCTGGCAGAAGGGATGAGCTCCCCAATGAACACCTGACAGGGCACGCATAACATTCATACTTCTTTCACTTAAATTTTAAAAATGCCTTCATCCTGTCAAAATTTCACTCTCGGCAACTCCATCCTGTCAAAATTTCACTCTCGGCAACTTCATTATGTCAAAATTTAACTCTTGGCAACTTCATCCTGTCAAAGTTTAACATTTAACTGAAGCGAATGGTGTGCCAGGCTCGTGGCCAGTACATATCCTTTTTGACTGACTTAGTCGTTGACTGACCTCCAACGGTGAGACTGATTTTACCAACGTTTCGGAAATGAATTACTAAGAAGAAACGTCAAGAAACTTAGTAATTCCTATCGGACCTATCCATTTCAGTAGGTAGCCCTAGGTAATTCACAACATTTAATTTTTCGTTAAGTACCAAAATTAAAAATCCGTTTGGAGATCTTCCTTTGCTTAACACGATACCTACACATATTTATTTATTTATTTTATTCAGTGGTTTAAGAGATATTTTGAAAAAACTACACTGTGTAACGAGTACGGGTCAAAGCTACTATACTCTCTGCCTACAAAGGTAACTGGTAATAAAAAGTATTAGTTGTAGTTGTAAAAACAAAACAGGATACAAGGGGACTACTGATGGAGCCATAACACGAAAAAATAGAATAGAATTGATACAAGGGAATTTAATTTACGTGCTTCTCTACCCATCTTTGTTGATGAAAGTGAATAAAATTTAATTTTAAATTAATAAACTAAAAATAAACAATAATGAATGAAACAAAAGAACCATGAACGAACTATTGAACGAATGAAACGAACGAAAGCACGCAGCTCATGTCATTTCTTTTTTTTTAATACAGAATACGCATAGACACCTGATACTTTTAGCCGTCATCGGCTTTTTCTAAAAATGCAATATTTAAAAATTAATTTAAGAGTGTTAAAGTTAAAATTTTAGAAAAGCAAAAAATACGGGTACCTTAATTTTTCACCTACTTTCATATAGGCTAATAAAATTAGGGTGTTAAAATTTTGAAATGTTGTGGATTCGATCCCTTCCTATTTCTAGTAGGGGATCGACTGTGTGAGAGGGGATCGATTCGGAGTCTGATTGCACCGCAGTGCTTGTACTAATGAGTGTGCACGAGTTTGAAGGGGTTTGACTTGACTGTGTACTGGGAGTGCCAGAGGCAGTAGGGAGGTCGTTGGTGTCGATGGTTAAGTTATCGTCGGGGTCGTTGAGGATGCTGCGCGGTCTGCTGCCACTACGAGAGGGTTTGGGTGTGCAAGGGAGGTGGTAAAGAAGCTCCGAGAAGCGTTCTTCATCCACTTGGTAATGGAGGGAATTTGCAGATCGTGGTGAAGGTTAGCATTGCGAACGAACCACGGACTGGTCGTGACTGCTCGCAACGCCTTGTTCTGCCTGATCTGCAACTTTTTGATGAAGTTAGGATTGGCGTGTGCAAGGATCCTTGGTCTCTGCCTACCCTAAGGGAAATAAGGCATGAACATTATGTATGTTGTACTTACAGCATATCCACAAACTTCGCCAAGTTTTTGTATGGCAGGATCATCTAAAGGCAAGCCAGTTGCAAACACTAACAAGTTTATTACTACGACCTTTAACATAGTGCATCTGAAAAATGGTAACAGAGTCTTCATTTTCAAATTATAAAATATAACCCCCTCGCCGCGCAAAAACTACTAAACGGATTTTGTTGCGGTTTTCACTATTAGATAGATTGATTCACGAGCATGGTTTACTAGTATTAAACATGGACCTATCATGTTTAGGAGCTGAGCAATAACATAGTGAATCAAGTCAGGGAAAAAGTTTTCGCTAGCGCGCTTTCGTGGGATATAATATCTAAACCGTAGAACAAAAACTTGTAAAAAAGAATTGTGTAGAATGAAATAAGCTACAAAAATGTAGAAGTCAATTAGAAATTTGGAATATATCTCTATGGTTTAAATAAGATAATACTAATATTATAATCTCAATCTACTAAACCGAAACTGAAAATTCTTTTACTAATATGAAGCTACATTATATCTGAGTGCTTATAAGCTATATCTTATTTTGTTTCAAGGCTCCTATATCCATAATTTTTCTTATTGAAAATTCAAAATAATAATTATTTTATTATAAAAAAAATTTAAAAGCTTTGTGATAGATTGTGAAAGAGAAAATAGGGGCAAAGTTAAATTACCCATATTTCCTATTCAAGAAAACTAAATGAATAAATAACAACTATTTCACTTAGATATATTGAATAAGTAACTATATGCTAAATTACAGTGACACAGGTGGATTATTTACAGAGAAATTGGAAATAGTTTATCCCGGAAAAATTATAGATATAGGACTCTTAATAAAATAATAAAAAACACCTACCTGGTCAACATCTTTTCATACTGCCAGTTTTTTTTCAAAGATATATTAAATATATTTAAATATGTATTATATGAACATAATAACAAACTACTCTAATTCGTATCACAAACTGTCAATAAATATACTTTTATTGTCTATTGTGATTGAAATGGTGGCAGGGCCGAAGCCGCAGAATCTAAACACTAGCAAACGCACACAGGAAATTTAGTCAAAAAGTTTCAAAAATGTTACTTGCGAATACCTACACTACATGATGAGCTTGAAAGAAGATTTTTTTCTTCACGAGTTGCCTTACAGCTCCCGAAACCGTGATACGGTTCCAGGGTACCCAGCGGAAGACCAAGTCTCCCTCGTTTAGCCGATGGCATTTGTGAGGCTATACTTAACGAGTGGCTAGTTCCGTTGAGGTATATTTAGAGTGTGGTTTGTCGGATTATGTAGGTACATAAGTTTTTAATTAAAAACTCATTGGTACCTACATGGCTGGGATCCGGAATCGAACCCGGAGTTTGCCTAGTTAATACCAGACCGGCCACCGACGACCTTTTTTATAACGAGCCCTTTCATTTGATATGTCACATGATGCACTTGAAAAAAGATTTTTTTACGTTTAAATTCCTACAAAATTAATCTCCAAAATCGAAATTCTATCATTTAAGCTATATGTTCATGATTGGGTCATGAAACTCTATATATGTACCAAGTTTCAATATTTTTCGTCCAGTAGATGCGGAGAAAATAAGCTGTGACAGACACAAGAGTGATCCTATAAGATGTCAGTTATAATTATCGGGTTCGCATCAACAGGCACCCAAGGGATGTCCGGTCCGACAAATAATGTCCGCGTTAATCCATGTAATATCTTTGACCGACCCAGCAATTTGCTCGGGTCATTCTAGTGTTGAACTTTCCGTTTTCTGGCCTTAGTACCTTTACTAAGTACAGACCCACTACTAAAAGTGCACTTAGCTACGGCCCTGCTGACATATCTGCACACTTAACAACAATAACAGATATCACTTATCTCGACGTTCTCTTCAATATTAAATTGGGTTGGCAACTATACCTACTTGACTTACTACTCGCAACTTCTCACGTTTGCGTGATTTATTTAAAAAAAAACATTTTCCCGGAATAACTAATTGCCTTTAAAAAAAAGCAACATTTCCGAAAGCAATTTATAAATAAGAACCCAAATCGCTTCAAGTGTGTCTATAAAGTTTGAAGTGTTCTCGATTTCTCCAGGATCCCATCATCAGATCTTGACCTGATGACCATGGGACCACCTGGGAAGTATACCTACCCTTTCAAACACAAAAAAAATCCATATCGATCCAGTCGTCTTTAAGTAATCGGGGAACATACATAAAAAATCATAGATTCCAACGAATTGAGAACCTCGTTCTTATTTTGAAGTTCTGTTAAAAAGTAGCATATGTCACTCTTCAGCCCTGCAGCTATCTCTGTGCACAAAATCACGTCGATCCGTTGTCCCGTTCTAATATGAAAAGACAAAAAAACAAAAACTTTCGTATTTATAACTAGCTATTTCGTACGCGTTGTATTAGGAATACAATTCACCCCCTTGGATAGGTAGCGTGATGGTAAATAATCTTCCTCAAGAATTGAGCTATCAAATGCAAAAATATTTTTTCAAATCGGTCCAGTAGTTTTTGAATCCATAGAACACGAACAAAAAAATATTATTTTTTATAGATATTAGAACTTAAGCACCCGCGACCCGCGTTAATAGTTCTGCTCCTCTCCAATCCCTCAGAGATATAACAAAATGATGTAGGAAAGATTTGTGTAGAATATAATTATCTACAAAAAGTCCGCGGTAGCATATATCTATCTTTAATAGATAAGTAGTTATAAGTGTATAAGGTATTCTATATTTGCACACCCCCTGCATCCAACCTGGATCCGCCACTGCCTGGTGTTGACCTTCTTTCTACCTTTTGATTTCCTGTGGGTAAAAACCTGATCCCGGATCCCATGACATGGGTTTTTAATTAAGAAACTTATGTACATAATCCGGCAAACCACAAGAGGCTTTTCCATTTAAATATACCTCAACAGAACTGGCCACTCGTTAGGTATAGCCTCACAAATGCAGGAGGCTAAACGAGGGAGACTTGGTCTTCCGCTGGGTAACGGCTGGAACCGAAGAAAAAAAATAAAAACCCTCTACCTATGGACATTGGAATAAGAGTTGCGACACTGAAATGGAGATGGTTGGGACATGTAGCTCGAAGACACGATGGTAGATGGACATCAAGGGTTACTGATTGAGCCACATGCTGAGATGGCAGCATTTCAGCAGTGGACGGATACAGGCTGAAGAAGAACTTACAGCTGCACTGCCTTGATCCGTTGACCTGCTGACCTGCGACACCACTGCTATTGGACGAACTAAACCTGAGGGTCTGCTATGATATCGGATAAACCTTACAAGAAGTCGATATGTTGTACTTTTTACTGATCTGCTCCTTTGGGTTGTATAGCCTTGCTCAATAATTAGGCTTTCCAATGCAAAATTATTTTTCAAATCCCAAGCTTTATTACTGCCCCCATAAGACACAGCAAAATTTCTAACCGCCAAATTCAGTGACTGGTTTGAGTGGAATGTTGGAAAAATGGGCATGACTAAAAATGTTTATATGGCTGAAGTGAAATGCTGGCAGATGTGTACTTTTATTGAACACAAGCATTCCGCCCTCGGCTTCGCCCGTGGATATTTACGAACAAAATAAAATATACCCCTACCCCTACCACTAACTCTATTATCATCAATAGTTTTCGCAGCGCACACGATGTAAGGTATTAATAAGTTTTAACTGTAAGGGTATTGTGAGGTCAGCGGATTGTGTGCGGAAATTGTGTCTTGCGGCCGACGTTATTGCATTACAAGAGACCTGGCTTCTACCGCACGACATAAATAGATTAAGCGAGATAGATATAAATTTTGGTTTCACTGGAACCTCGGCAGTAGACACTACAGCTGGTGTGCTTCGAGGCCGGCCATACGGGGGCGTGGCGTTATTATGGAGGAAGAGTACGTTCCCATCGGTCCAGGTGATAGATTGTAATAGTAAGCGACTCGTTGCAATCAAAGCTGTGTTGCAGGACCGCGCTGTATTAGTAGTGTCGGTGTACATGCCTACCGACTCAACAGATCATTTAATCGAGTTTACGGACTGCCTTGGTGAGATTCAAGCCATAATAGAAAGTAATAACATAGAGACAGTATTCGCATTAGGTGATTTTAATGCACACCCAAGGGAACTGTTTAGTGAAGAACTGTTGAGTTTTTGTGCTGAGCAGTCTTTGTCATGTGTCGATACGGAATGGCTACCGGTTGACTCATACACATTCGTGAGTGAGTCTCACGGGAGCAGGCGCTGGCTCGATCATTGCATCGTGACCGACGCTGCTAGGAGTACTGCGACTAGTGCTGCAGTGCTTTATGACACATATTGGTCGGATCATATGCCAATTCAAATAGTATGCAACTTGAACATGATTAGATGTAAGTTAGTAAATTTAGATATAAATAGCACGAACAAAGTGATTTGGGGGGAAAGAGATAGTACTCAAATCAATAAATATAGTGAAATATGTGACAGCAAACTAAGAAACTTTGAATTTCCTATAGAGTTACAAAGCTGTGGTGATATGATGTGTTCTGATACTAGTCATAGGGTAATTTTAAACAATTTGTATGAAAACATTGTTAATATTCTTTGTGAAGCTTCTGAATGTAGTCATACTAATAAAAGACATAATAGGGGGGTCAAACAAATAGTAGGCTGGAATAAACATGTAAGGGACGCTCACAGGACGGCTCGGCTTGAGTTTCAGACATGGACGTTGTATGGTAAGCCAACTTCAGGTTATTATTACAATAGAATGTGCGAGGCTCGACGTATCTTCAAGTCGAGACTAAAGTGGTGCCAGAATAATCAACAGCAGATTAGAATGGATAAAATTGTGAGACACCACTCCTCCAGGGACTTTGGTAAGTTCTGGAAGGCAGCGAACAGACTGAATCCTAGGCCGAGTCGTCCGGCGAGCGTGGGGGGGTTGCATGAGCCGAGGGACATTGCCAACTTATTTAAGGACAATTTTAAGATAACACCGACACTTCAATCATGTCCCCGTGGTGCTGAGAGCTGTCATGCGGAGTGCACGATAAGTTTCTCAGCTGAGGAAGTAAG
Organism: Nemapogon koenigi; assembly: GCA_963924495.1. Taxonomy (NCBI): domain Eukaryota; kingdom Metazoa; phylum Arthropoda; class Insecta; order Lepidoptera; family Tineidae; genus Nemapogon; species Nemapogon koenigi. The sequence continues at coordinate 7,270,687 of OZ004656.1, forward strand.
CTCGGTTATAAGGGGCATGGTCAGAGGTAAGTCGCCAGGGCATGACAGCCTCAGCATCGAGCACTTGCAGCATGCAGGGATTCACTTTCCTGGGGTTTTGGCCGTGCTCTTTGCTCAGTGTGTAAGGCATCAATATCTGCCAGAGAGTCTAATAAGAACCATTGTTGCACCTATATTAAAAAACAAGACTGGGGATAGTTCGGACATAGCAAACTATCGGCCTATATCATGGCTAAAATACTGGACGGTCTGCTTGATCGACACCTGAGTAAACATATAAATCTACATGACGCTCAGTTTGGCTTCCGACCTGGTCTATCTACGGAAAGTGCAATTCTGTCACTCAAGCATACTGTCCATTATTATACGGGCAGGAACACGCCCATATATGCGTGTTTCCTCGACTTGTCTAAGGCTTTCGACTTAGTGTCATATAATGTGTTGTGGAAAAAACTAGAATGTGAAACAACAGTGCCTCATGAACTTGTGTCCATTTTTAAGTATTGGTATAAAAACCAAACAAATAATGTCAGATGGGCAGGAGTGTTGTCAGACTTGTATGGGTTGGAGTGTGGGGTGAGACAGGGAGGATTGACATCTCCCAGACTTTTCAACCTATACATGAATGAGCTGATAGGGGAGCTCAACGGCACAGGTGTCGGATGTCACATAGACGGTGTGAGCATAAATAACATTAGCTACGCCGACGACATGGTGCTGTTGAGCCCCTCTATTAGCGCACTAAGGAAGTTAGTCGCCATATGTGAATCCTATGCGGCGGCTCATGGGCTCAGATATAATGTAAAAAAGAGTGAGTTGTTAGTGTTTAAAGCTGGCACCAAATGCTATAACACTGTGCCACCAGTGTTGCTAGAAGGCACTCCTCTCAACAGAGTCTCGAAATTTAAGTATCTGGGCCATTGGGTAACCGAGGATTTGGCGGATAACATGGATCTGGAGAGGGAGCGTAGGGCGCTGTCCGTCCGGTGTAATATGCTAGCTCGCAGATTCGCACGTTGCACAAATCAAGTTAAGACCACACTTTTTAAATCTTTTTGTCAATCTTTCTATACATGTGCACTGTGGGTCAAGTATACGGGGCGGGCGTATAGCGCCCTGCGAGTGCAATACAACAACTCGCTCCTTCTGTAGCGCGTCCGCCATGTTCGCTTGCGCGGGTATTGATGATTTCTACGCCGTCATGCGCAAGAGGTGCGCGTCACTACTTGCGCGAGTCCGCGGTAGCCGCAACACCATCCTGAACACGATAGCCGACAGATGGGATTGTCCCATCTTAGGGCATTGGGTTCGGTTGCACACAAACAACTGTTCTCCCTCCAGTGTGTGATCAATGTAGTAATGTTGTGTTACTTTTATTTTTCATTAGGTACTAACAATAGATTAAGATAAAAATACTAACAAATTATGGATCATAGTTGTCCGAAATAAAAGATTTTATTTATTATTATTATTATTATTTCTTAGGTCGTTTTTTTACACCTTGGGTTACATTATTGGAGTTTTAGTAAGGATCCCTAATTTTTTTGATAATAGAATACAGCCTATGTCACTCAGGGTGAATGTAGCTTTCCAATGGTGAAAGAATTCGAAAATCGGCACAGTAGTTTTTGAGTTTATTCATTACAAACATACACACATACAAAATAATTTAGTAAGTATAAATATAAAAAATATATTGATCGATGGAAATATTAAAAGTACGTACAAACAATCGTCGAGCATGTATGATGAATATAAAAGAAGCGAAAGAGGTATGTCAGGATCGTAACAATTGACATTAGATTGTCTCTGCCTACCCCTCTTGGGATGAAAGGCGTGATGATAGATAGATGATTAACTTTTTTTCTAAAGTCAATGGTTGCGGATATATCGAGAAGGTATTTTTATGAAAGCTGAAATTTTATGGCAAAATGCCTTTTATAGAGTTTGCCCGTGAGGTTCTTTGACCCGATGGTATTTGTGAGGCTATATACCTCTAACAAATGGCCAGATATTTAAATGGAAAAGCCTCGTACTTGGTACATAATCTGTGGAGTAAGCATCTTTAAGACCGCGAGATCTTCGGTTCGACTGGAAGGCCAAAAACGACGGGTTCACACCAATGACCACCCCAGGAAAGGGCGGCCCGCTAATGTCCGAGCAAATCCGTATACTGTATTTGCCAGATCCAGCAATTTATTAATCCCACAGGACGGGATCAAACCATGGTCTGCGTAGATATAAGTTCACCAATGAAGAAGATGAAAACTTCGCACCGTCAGTTCAACTGATCTCCAACAGATGGCGTCTTTTACAAAATAAATAAATTAGTCTAAGGACATATTTATTATCGACAAAAAAACACAATGTATTATTATGTAAGTCATATAATAAATTCTTAGCCTAAGTAAATACAAAAAAAATATATAATAACATTTCATAAAAAATTGTGCGGACGACCATTTTTTTATAAAAAAAAACCCACAAAGTGAACATACCAACATCTTAAATTAATTCACCAGTACCCATTATTAAAAATAAATTATTTAAAAAAATCTACTGACGGACAAAAAAAAACCGACCATTTTTTTTAATACAAAAATAAGGACCGAGATGTCGCTAAAAAACTGAAAATATTTGTATCTACAATTTGAAAGAAAAGTCCAATAAAGGATATGTACAATTTTTTTTATCAAATATTGTTTTTTTTTTTAAATATTTTACACATAAGGCGACGGTATACGATTGAATTAAATTATCCAGCGTTATATGACGTCATATCTTTCTTGTGACGGTCGATTTTTACATGTCGACTCTTAAAATTTGAACCGAAACTTGCAGCGTCTTCGACCCCACACCATCACGACCTTTAAACCTTGTACATATTGAACAGAACAGATTGCAATCCTATCCTAAGAAATGCGAGACCTGAATTGATGCAAAAAGACAAATACGAAGGTAAGATTTCAAAAATATGGCAAATCTCAATCCATATAATTCTATATAATAAAATCGAAAAACCAGAACGAGATAAAAAAACGAGAGAGAGCGGGATGGCGCTCTACAAAACTTTCTTGACACGTTTCTTCTTAAACGGCGTACTCCTTCTTAGGAATTTGTTTGTAATTAGATTCCTTGATCTCAGCAATAGCGAAAAACTTAAGAAAATATTATATTGGGTGTGTAATTTTTGTATAGTAAGCAAAATAAAAACGCAAGTTCGAATTTCGAGCCAAAAGAGAGCAAATCCATTGTCTATGCCAGTGTTGTCGTTTGAAAAAATCGTGACATTTCTTTGGTTACACAATATATGAACTTATCCCCAACCTGTGCACAATAGATTCTACGCGGGCGGAGCCGCGGGCGGTCGCTATCCTAGAAAAATGAGTTTATTTATACAACATTTTCAACTCAAATTGTTGATAGTTATTATTTTAAATTGGATTAAGCCATATTTTCACCATAGTTTTTAAAACGAATAGCAATGTTTGTTTTAAAAATATTTAAAACCATAAATAACAAAAAAGATGGATTATTCCCATTTAAAATAATAACTATCAACAATTTGAATTGAAAATGTTGTATAAATATACTCATTTTTCTGGGAATTAATTAAGATTTGCCATATTTTTGACGTAGTAGTAATAGTAACGTAGTAATTTACTAATAAAACAATATTGTATATTTATATATTACCATTAAAAATCGCTGCGCTTATGCTGGGGTTATAGTACAAAATAACGTTTCTTGTGGTGATAAGTAACTACTTGTATTTGACGGTCAATGTAAAGTTTAATATTATAATTATTGTAATAATTAAAAAATGGAGGAAGATGCAACAGCTGTTTATTATTTTATTATATTGTAATTTATTATTTAATTATAGTATTCTCTTCTAAGATTTTTTCACGATCTTTTAAAATCCAATTCTCTACTCCAATCTGCTAATGTTTCCATTTTTTCATACCAAGTAGGTATACAAAAAAACTCAAATGAACGTCTGATTGACTCGAGTGGAGCATTACAATAAGGTGTGCAAGTGTGACCACAACGTGTCAATTAACGCTGTAACCCTTTGAAAGCAACGCGTTGCAAAAATTAATATACCGTGTCGAATAACAGGCTGGGATTCTGAGGCACGTCATGAGGACAACGCACGGATCTGGTTTAATCCTGTCCGCGCTGTGATAGTTGTAATTAATCAGAGATTAATAGGACATATCACAGTCGGCGGGAACATCTTAGTTACCGATTAATCGGCTATTGTTGCTGTGACGTCTATAAAACTTGACATTGGCAAATCATCGATTAACATTGATGGAGCCATTTGAAAATAATAAGAAGAAGAAATGCATTAACTGTGGCTACACCTGTACAAAGCGTCAATTATTGTAGTAAGCCAATTTTTTTTTTAATATCGCGTATTAAAGCAATTCGACATCGGAGCAGCTAGGCCAAAAACCGTTGGCTCTGTAATTTTACCCTTACATTTAATAAATATTTGTTCTATTGTCTATCCCTATGAAAGAAATGCGTGATATTAGTCCCAGCTCTTCTGTCCATCAGGTTTTCTTAGATCTTGTATTTTAAAGCATTTTTCGCACCATATAGTTTAATATGCCGCCGTTATTAAAATATGTCAAATCTACTTCGGTATCAAATCGTAGAATCACTTGGAATGTAGTGCCATTGTTTACCTGTCAAAAAAAAAGAAATAATTATTTAGTCTCTGTCTACCCCGGTATGATTCAGGCGTGAGTATATGTATGTATGAATCTGGAGGAAGCAAGAGAGGTGTGTCTGGGTCGTGGCATGTGGAGGTCCTTAGTCTCTGTCTACCCCGGTGGGATTCAGGCGTGAGTATATGTATGTATGAATCTGGAGGAAGCAAGAGAGGTGTGTCTGGGTCGTGGCATGTGGAGGTCCTTAGTCTCTGTCTACCCCGGTGGGATTCAGGCGTGAGTATATATGTATGTATGAATCTGGAGGAAGCAAGAGAGGTGTGTCTGGGTCGTGGCATGTGGAGGTCCTTAGTCTCTGTCTACCCCGGTGGGATTCAGGCGTGAGTATATATGTATGTATGAATCTGGAGGAAGCAAGAGAGGTGTGTCTGGGTCGTGGCATGTGGAGGTCCTTAGTCTCTGTCTACCCCGGTGGGATTCAGGCGTGAGTATATATGTATGTATGAATCTGGAGGAAGCAAGAGAGGTGTGTCTGGGTCGTGGCATGTGGAGGTCCTTAGTCTCTGTCTACCCCGGTGGGATTCAGGCGTGAGTATATATGTATGTATGAATCTGGAGGAAGCAAGTGAGATGTGTCTGGGTCGTGGCATGTGGAGGTCCTTAGTCTCTGTCTACCCCGGTGGGATTCAGGCGTGAGTATATGTATGTATGAATCTGGAGGAAGCAAGAGAGGTGTGTCTGGGTCGTGGCATGTGGAGGTCCTTAGTCTCTGTCTACCCCGGTGGGATTCAGGCGTGAGTATATGTATGTATGAATCTGGAGGAAGCAAGTGAGACGTGTCTGGGTCGTGGCATGTGGAGGTCCTTAGTCTCTGTCTACCCCGGTGGGATTCAGGCGTGAGTATATATGTATGTATGAATCTGGAGGAAGCAAGAGAGGTGTGTCTGGGTCGTGGCATGTGGAGGTCCTTAGTCTCTGTCTACCCCGGTGGGATTCAGGCGTGAGTATATGTATGTATGAATCTGGAGGAAGCAAGTGAGATGTGTCTGGGTCGTGGCATGTGGAGGTCCTTAGTCTCTGTCTACCCCGGTGGGATTCAGGCGTGAGTATATATGTATGTATGAATCTGGAGGAAGCAAGTGAGATGTGTCTGGGTCGTGGCATGTGGAGGTCCTTAGTCTCTGTCTACCCCGGTGGGATTCAGGCGTGAGTATATATGTATGTATGAATCTGGAGGAAGCAAGAGAGATGTGTCTGGGTCGTGGCATGTGGAGGTCCTTAGTCTCTGTCTACCCCGGTGGGATTCAGGCGTGAGTATATATGTATGTATGAATCTGGAGGAAGCAAGAGAGGTGTGTCTGGGTCGTGGCATGTGGAGGTCCTTAGTCTGTCTACCCCGGTGGGATATTTACCTTAACATCGATGAGTTGTCCTGGTTTTAAGTCGTTGGTAAGCTCTATGGTGTATGTTTCGTTGCCTCTTATGCCATAAGTATCAGCACTCTGTCCTTGTAGAAACTGTAAAGGCACAATTCCCATACCAACTAAGTTAGATCTATGGATCCTTTCAAAGGACTCAGCGATGACAGCTTTAATTCCCTGTAAAGAAAAAAAATACTGTAAAATTTGTGCTTATGGTTTCCCCTCATTATTTTTGTACCATACAAATTAGATGTTTCGTTTTTCCATTTTTACGCGATATCTGTATGTGCTAGGGTTGAAATTAAAATTGCTTTTCAAAGATAAATATATTCTAAAGTTTTGCAGGGAAAGAAAATAACCAAAATTACTTACACCTAAGTTTTATGAAGCCTTGAATAAAGTGATTTCATAATAATTAAAATTTTTTCTGTTTAATAAATTGTTTGTATATGTTTCTTGTATTTAATTACGTCAAAAAAAACCGGCCAAGTGCGAGTATAAAAACGGCAAAAAACACGTTTGTTGTATGGGAGCCCCCCTTAAACATTTATTTTATTTTAATTATTTATTTTTAAAGTGAATAATATAAATCAATATTCCGTGAATATTTAAGCGTCTACCTGTTGCCGTTATCAATATCGAGCAAAAACGAGCAAAAAAAACACGTTTGTTGTATGGGAGCCCTCCTTAAACATTTATTTTATTTTAATTATTTATTTTTAAAGTGAATAATATAAATCAATATTCCGTGAATATTTCAAGCGTCTACCTGTTGCTGTTATCAATATCGAGCAAAAACGAGCAAAAAAAATCACGTTTGTTGTATGGGAGCCCCTTTAAATATTAATTTATTCTGTTTTTAGTATTTAATGTCAACTGTCCTAACTATCACGGTTCATGAGATACAGCCTGGTGACAGACGGACAGACAGACAGACAGACAGACGGACGGACAGCGGGGTCTTAGTAATAGGGTTTCCGTTTTTACCCTTTGGGTTTGGAACCCTAAAAACAAGTACTGTTCGGGCGCCACATTATAAACCTAAGTCCCCCGCCGCGTCTGTCTATGCCCGTCTGACGCAAAACCTACGGATTTTGGTTGCTAGTCGCTCGCATTCATGGACTAAAAACAGACGGTGGCAAGGTCACACGTCATCTTCCTTGAGAAACGACGATCCTTCAGAAACAACCGCATCCAATCCATTTAGTTACTTACCAATAAATAAGGTCCTTTAGCGGCCCAATCTCGACTGGAGCCAGAGCCGTAATCTTTCCCCACGATAGCAATAAGCGGGACATTTTCAGTGGCGTATCTGAAAAAAAAAAGGCAAGAATACAATTATTAAAGACTAGCGGGCCCGGCAGACGTTGTCCTGCCCAAACGTTGGCTTGCCTGCTATTTACTTTCCTACGTCCGTGGAAAACAACTACTCCTACCACTACCACTACCCCTACCTCTACTCCTACAATTCTACTCCTGCGATTTCCATACAAAATTACCTATTTATTATTTTTTATTTTTCAGCTGAACTTTAAGGTTTTTCCAATTTTTTTTCTTCTAAACCACCCCTGTGTTGTAACGAACAAAACAAAAAAAGAATTAGCCAAATCGGTCAAGCCGTTTTCATGTTATGTCGTGACAAAGGAAAACGGGTTTCATTTTTATATATATAGATAAGCTTCTGTCCGCGTGGAAACAGATCCAAAATAAATAATCTCGGGGCTGTAATTTGCCCCTCCCCGCCCGTTTTCGCGGTATAAAAATTAGTATATGTCATTTTCTGACCCCTAAACTAACCACTATGCAAAAAATCATGTCGATCTCGTGAAAAACAAAAACAAATCTATCCCACGGAAACTATACATTTTCCGGGATAAAAAGTAGCCTATGTGCTATTCCAGACTATAATCTATCTCTGTGCCAAATTTCATCCAGATCCGTTCAGCCGTTCTGGCGTGATTGAGTAACAGACATCCACTGACATAAAATTGATTTGACATAGCACATTATGTAACAACGTCAACATTTAGCGTATAAGAGTTAAGAGCTCTCCAACTAAAAAACGCAAGTGTTCGAATATTATGCATCTCTTTCACCCAATAGAGAAAGAAAACTTCCAAACAAAATCGTTATCTAATATTACCTTTCAGCACCATCAAATATATCCATAACATCCCCACTCGGGAAGTGTGTAGTCTTAGGTCCGGCTGTAGGTGACAACTTGTTGACCAAACGTATATTTGCGAATGTACCGCGCGACATCACAGCGTCGTTACCGCGCCTTGACCCGTACGAGTTGAACTCTTTTGGTGTCAGACTGTGAAAAAGAAAAAAAAATTGTTCAATGGCAATGTTAAAAGTAGACACAATCGCCGAGCATGTATGAAAGGTATGGTGAATATAAAAGAAGCGAAAGAGGTATGTCAGGATCGTAGCAAATTGCATGGACCTATCATATTTAGGAGCTGCTCACAGTAATTGAATCAAATTAGGGGAAAAGTGCTTACTTTCTTTTTACAATCGCGCTTTATGGCGTATGCTGTCTAATCCGAAACATATATCCTTACTAATACTATTTGCACAGAAATAGTTTGAAGATCTGAAAATGACAAGTTTTGTCACATTTTTGTCTAGAATAGACTCCGAAACTGCTTCCATTAACTTCCGATGAAAGTTTCAGGGATCATAGCGAGTTCTTTGACTAAGAATCTGCGAGGTTTGACTCGAAGGTCCCGGCCCGTGAATGTCCAACTCTTGAATGTACGAGCAAATTGCTGGGTTGGACAAAGACAGTACACGGATTCGCCCGGACATTCTTGGGTTGGGCATTGCATTTGCGTTTGTGGCCTTAAATTGTGTAAGCCGTAATTGGCGGAGTCGCCAGGTTCAATTCCTACTCATGTCAAAAATGCTAAGTATTTTCTTTAAGAATCGTGCTTCCGATACTTGCTTGCCTTACAGCTCCCGAAACCGTGTTACGTTTCCAGGGTACCCAGCGGAAGACCTGTACATTACGTGCAGTCTGACAGTAAGCTGTAAGTGGGCCCTTTCGGTTGGAGTGGAGGAAACGGGGCACTAAGAAAAAAATACTTAGAATTATGACCAGCGACAGACGAAGCTCAAAAATGCAAAAATATTTTTCATGAATTTGAAAATTTTTAAAAAAGGACTTTGGTACCGGGAAAGTTATCCAGGACAAAAGTTGCTCCTTGTTTGTGTTTTTTCATAGTGCCCCGCTTGGTCCACTTTATTGAAATTTTTCTTTCTAGCGGCGCGGGGAGTAGTCTAAGAAGAAAGTTTCTGGGACAAAAGTTGCTCCTTGTGATGCCTTTCATCCTATGGCATCATAAAAAATAGGTGTTATATGGAGTAAAAAAAAAACCAACGATTTAAGTCCTTTTTCAAATTTTTCAAAATCATGAAATATATTTTTGCATTTCAAGCTTCGTCGTCGCTGGTCCATATAAAAACGGTTAAAAAATATTCTAAGTACTTTTTTCTTAGTGCCCCGTTTCCTCCACTCTGACCGCCCCCTTTGCCACCTGTTCTGTTTAGGGCAACTAGCGTCAAGTGATGTCTCTGGTCACACCGCAAAATATAAAATCCGTTAAGGTATGTATGTATAGAAACTTACCCCCGCGAAGAGAGATATCTAGCAGCAGGTGAATTTCTTGCTATAGACCCCGCGGGAGATATGTGGTCGGTTGTAACCGAGTCGCCAAGTAGGAGCAAACACCGGGCAGATTCTATGCTACGGATGGCTGGCAACTCCTGGAATTAAAACGTGTGTTGGTTTAGAAACTTGAGGTTTGTGGGGTTCAAATGACAAAATTGGTATAAAAGATATATCCCCACGACTGACCCATCTCCTCTGGTAACAGGGCTGGCTCAACGAATCAGCGTAGCGATAGCAGGGAAACGCAGCCAGTATTCTTGCCACAATTCTACGCGGACCAGGTATACTTAGTTATATTTAAGGAGAAGACTCATACATACGTATTCTTTAATAGACAACATTTCATTTTTTTAATCACCCATTTTTATTACTTTATTTAAAAATATATTAAAAAATAAGTTACACGTATTTTTATATTTTATTTTTGGTTGAGTTTTTATATTTTTAATTTAATTATGAATTTTTATAAATTCTGAGGACTTTTAAACTAAAAACCTTAGCTAGGACTAAAATTAAGAAATATAAACTGTCACCCAAAGAAAGTGACAGATAGTGTCAGTCAAGCCACAGAGTATACGTTATAGAACTGCAAAGAGTATAATATACCGTGTTCCAAATAGGTGTTGCCATAGCCGGAACTCAAATCGCCTACAACATTATTCATAATGTATATAATAATACTAGCTTTTGTCCGCGGTTTCACTCGAAAATATATTTCCTGTGATAGCCCATTCGAAACTAGCAAAACTTCCAAAAAAATATGATATAAAAGAAGTATTTTTATAATTATATTTAAAGAATAATTATTAATTTAGCTTCAAATGGAATGAAAATGGGTAAAATTAATTGAAGGCAACACCCGAGTTCAATAACTAACAACTCTGCCAACCATGCTGCCAACAGACATTAGTATTTTTAAATTAGAGGGTTAGCACAGATTATGGCACTTATTAATCCTTATTTTTCATTATTTCAGTATTTTTAAAATAACTCGAAAATTAAAGCATATAAAAAATAAAAAAAAATGAAAAATAAGCTTTCTAGCATGTAATCTCCAAACGGTTTTCAAATTTTGGTACCTTACGAAAAATGAAATGTTGTCCATTACGCGATAACTATATGTCTTAGTTTTAAAATGTAAATAGCTTACGAAAGATAAATATATTTAACACAGTATAATTTTTGTTTAAATATGAAAATCATGGCGGCCTAGAAGTAATCAATTTCACGCGTATTTTCAACCGATTTTGCGACTCGATTTCTCTTAATATATATACAAATTTCTCGTATTTATCCTATAGATAATTTCACATACTTTATAAAAACTACAACTTGCTATTTCTAATAGTTTTTGTATAATACTAGAAGAGCATAGTCCGTTTTGTGAAATCGTGCTTTCTCATGTTTCTGGTACGTGAATTTTGGCCTATCGTATCTTATCATTGGTTATTTTATCGATTATTTTTTCAGTGATTTTCAAAGAGATATCCATAAATTACGTCATACGAATTTCATGACTTTTTTCCTTCGGGTTGCCTTACAGCTCCCGAAACCGTGTTACGGTCCTAGGGTACCCAGCTGAAGACCCCTCTTTTAGCCTGCTGTATTTGTGAGGCTATACCTAACGAGTGGTCAGTTCTGTTGCGGTATATTTAGATGGAAAAGTAACAAAAATAAATACCTTTGTCATTCCATCAAAAAATGGTGGTTTCTTAATATAGGTAGAATTAGGGTCCCAATTGTATAGCTTCCCTTCGGCTACATTCAGAGCTTGCCAAGTCGCTGATCCTTGCTCAATTTTAGCATAAACCTGAAGAAAAAATAATAATTAAATGTTATATACTTGCAGTGATGCCAGAGACACTAGTAACAGTGTCCACATGCATCCAGTTGTCCATATTGAACAGAACAGGTGGCAAGTGTTGCTGCACTTAATAATGCTAATTAATCACTACATATTATATAATAAAGTCCCCCGCAGCGTCTGTCTGTCTGTGAATTCACCGGGAAGGATTACGATTATTAAACATGGACCTATTATGTTTAGGGGCTGAGCATTAACAGTATAAGTGAATCAAGTAAAAATGTTAGCCCCAGCGAGTTTTCATGGCGTATGCTGTCTACTCCGTCAGAGATATAACAAAATGATGCAGGAAAGAATTGTGTAGAATAAAATGATCTACAAAAAAGTCCGCGGTAGCATATATCTAGCTCTAATATATAAGTAGATATAGGCGTATTTATGTAGGTATGTATGCAGAAATACACAACTTACAACTAAAAGTAAAATTAATATACATAATGCTGTTTTAGTTCCATCACTTACTTATGGAAGCGAGACTTAGGTATGGAATAAGAAGCATGAAAGTAAGATAAATGCAGTGGAAATGCTGTCTTACGTAGAATATAGAACGATGTCATTAGAGAAGAATGCTGAGTGAAAAATGATGTTGTGACTAAACTGAAAAACAGTAGTTTACGCTGGTTTGGACACATTGAAAGAATGAAGGATGAAATATTGACTAAAAAGGTTTATATGACTGAAGTGAAAGGAAATGCTGGCAGAGGACGACCTAGATGTACTCTTATTGAACATATAATAAATGTATTGATCGATGGGATTGATTGAAAGGTATGATGAATACAAAAGCGAAAGAGGTATGTCAGAATCGTAGCAAATGGCATTCGATTGTCTCTGCCTATTCCTCTTGGGATGAAAGGCGTGATGATTATAGTTTAAAAAAATTACCTCCTTAAACATTCCAGGAATAACATGTTTTTGTTCAATGGCATGGATCTCCTTTCGTGTAGGCCAAATTTCACGAAGAAAAACTGGAGTCTTATCGTCTCTATAACCTGGAAGGAAAGATAGGTTATTATCTGTCTGTGACATTCACGCAAAAACTACTGAACGGATTTTGTTGCAGTTTCCATTATTAGATAGGTTCATTCACGAGGAAGGTTTACGAGTATCAAACATGGACCTATCATGTTAAGGAGCTGTGCAATAACAGTTTTAGTGAATCAAGTTAGAGGAAAAGTTAATGACAGCGCGTTTTCATGGCGAAGGGGATAATCTCTGAAACTAGTGAACCGATTCCAAAAAATATTTCACGAATAGAAAAGCGATATTTTTGTTTCGTTCGAAAATTCTCACAGGCGAAAAGCTAGTCAGAGATATAACAAAATGACGTAGGTAAGAATTGTATTTTTAAAAACAACTAGGGGTGCAACGGGGTGTAGAAGTTTGTATAGGGAAATCGTATTACCTGCGTGTATCAACTTGAAACTTGGTAGGTACAAATATTCTTCAAAACAAATAATAAATCACGTATTGGATTTGAACTTCTGACTGACGGGGAATTTACGGGGGTAAACGATAAAATTAAGGGAAATCTCAGTGTATTTACATAAATTACGTCATTATTCCTAATTCTACGCGGACGAAGTCCCGGGCAAAAGCTAATCTACCTATATTTAATAGATAGAATACTAGGAAACCGACATTGTAATCTATACATATGAACTTACTAATCTGTGTCAAGTCTCAAATAATTTCGCAAGACCGATTTTGTTGTGAAATCTTATTATATTACAGTGCATATCACTCGCATCTTTCTAATTTTCACGAGTTGCCTTACAGCTCCCGAAACGGTGTTACGGTTCCAGGGTACCCAGCTGAAGACCAAGTCTCCCTCGTTTAGCCGATGGTATTTGTGAGGCTATACCTAACGAGTGGCCAGTTCTGTTGAGATATATTTAGATGGAAAAGCCTCAAGTTTTTAATTTAAAAAACCCATTGGCACATGGGCATCGAATCCGGGGTCTGCCTATAGTAGTTGCGCTGTAGCATGGTGCGGCTTTGAGTATTTAAGACTGGAGACGGGAAGAGCTAAATAACCGAACAATTTTTTCTGCCATTTTTGGCGGGAGGGGAGGTAAACGTCTAGTACTAGCCCCTGTACCACTGTATTTTTCTGTCGTTTTATTGTCGCAACGGATTTTACGTTATATGATGATTATGTTAAAATACAAACATAATAATTATAATTAATGATTGGAAACACTATGTTTCAGCAAGTTTGACGGCCTAGATCGCCTTTCCCATTTAAAACATCACAATTAACTATTTTCCTAAAGCTCTGTCTTGCGACACAAAACGATACCAACAAAATCTAAGGTTACTTATTACTGCGCACCTGGTCAGTTTAACTGGTCAAAGGGGGAAAAATTGGCGAAAGGGGGAGCCCGTCTATGGCTCCTCCATAGGCTTAGTACTCTATGTGGTGCGGGTGACAGCTCATGACGGCTGTCAGTCTGACTTTACTAGTGTGGTGATATTGTACAAACCAATTATTAAAAAGTCGATAAAAATATCGATGATCATGAATTTAAAATTATGTTTTATTCCAAATAATTGTTCATGTAACTAAGTACACTATTATTGCCGTACAATAATATTTAAAATCCCTACAGTTATAGGTTAATGCAAAATATGACTTCTAAAACATATACAAATAAAAATATATAAATTAACAAGTCACGCAAGCGGTTTTAAATAAAAATTAAATGACGTGATGTACGTTATTTTACCCTATTATAAAATAAATATCGACATATCCATCATCCTATGACATCCCATCACTAATCGAGACTGTTACGTTTCGTTACACGCATAAAACTTATAATTTATTTTTTAAAATAATAACATAAATTTCATTGTGGTAGGTTAAGTTTATTTGATTTAATACAGTTAATAATTATATATATTTTATACTGGAATTATATTATAATATCTTAGATAGCAGTAACTTTCACACGTGAAACGGAACGGGTAGTCAAACGTCACCCGCACCATGCTTCAGCGAAACTACTATAGTTAATATCAGACGTCTTAACTTAGTTTACTTCTCTCACCTAATGGTTCTTTCTCAAAATCAATATTGACAGTGCCAGCTAATGCATAAGCTATCACAAGCAATGGACTCGCCAAGTAGTTTGCTCTCGTGTTTGGATGAATGCGACCTTCAAAGTTGCGGTTGCCGGAGAGTACGCCGCAACAGACCAAACCGTTCTGCAAAAAATAGTTATAAAGATGGCCGTCGCGAAGTATATAGTATACACGCCACGCACACACAAGGGAGTAGAGAGCGGCCTTACAGCTTCAGAAACTGTGTTATCAGTTCCAGGGTATCCAGCACAAGACCAAGTCTCCCTCTTTTAGCCGATGCTATTTGTGAGGCTATACCTAACGAGTGGCCAGTTCTGTTGAGGTATATTTAGATGGAAAAGGTTTGTCGGATTATATACATATAAAACCCATCAAAATATAAACTTACCTATTTATTTATTCATCATTTCATTTATGTATTTAAATTAATAAAAAACTTAGAGAATGTGACTAATCGGAAAAACCGACACTCCCAAATTTGAAATTTCATCCCAAGAGGGGTCATCATCAATCTTTTTAAGATCCACTGATGGATCATTGGTCTCCCTCTAGCGCATTTTAGTGGTGCTCATTGAGAGGAATTGCCATAGTCACCACGCTTGGCAGGCGGGTTGGTGACCGGACGCCGGCTTTACATGCCCTCCGAAGCACGAGGAGTCGATTTAAGCACATATTTTTAAAGAAAATTGGTGCTTAGCATTTTGGCAGCGAGTAGGATTCGAACCCGGGACCTCCGGTTTGTTACGATCCTGACATACCTCTTTCGCTTTTTTTATATTCTTTCATACATGCCCGGCGATTGTGTGTACTTTTAATATTTCCACACCTAGGTCGTCTTTTGCCAGCATTTCCTTTGACTTCAGCCATATAAACCTTTATGGTCAATCTTTCATCTTTCATTCTTTCAAAGTGTCCAACAAGAACTAGAGACCCCCGGCTTCCAACGTTTCAGGAGCCTTAACGCAACCCGTGAAAAAAAATGTTTAACAATACCTTTTCAATAATATTAGCAATGTTGTCATCAATTGGTCCAGAATTTCCAATACATGTCATGCAGCCATACCCCACAATATGAAACCCTAACTTGTCCAAATAGGGTACTACGCCAGATTCCTAGAAGAAAAAGATTTTCAAAATAAAGAAATGGCATCTGCCTACAGAAGTGAAGTATACAAGCTTCTGTCCGCGGTTTCACCCGCGTGTAAATAGATCCAAAAAGAAATAATCCCGTGGCTGTAATTTGCCCCTCCCCCGCCCGCTTTCGCGGTATAAAAAGAGGTATATAATAATAATAATAAATGTTAATGTATTGAGACAACAATATATATATGTACCTATATATCATTATGTATATGTCATTTTCTGACCCATAAACTAGCACTATGCATATCATCATCTCGTCGATCCCGTGAAAAACGAAAACAAATCTATCTCATGGGAACCATAAATTTTTCCGGGATTAAAAGTAGCCTATGTGCTATTCCAGACTATAATCTATCTCTGTGGAAAATTTCATCCAGATCCGTTCAGCCGTTCTGGCGTGATTGAGTGACAAACATACATCCATACAAACTTTCGCGTTTATAATATTAATGGGATAACGTATAATACATTTTTAACTTCAAAAAAAATCTCGAGCAATTGGACGCCGGGCAATCCATGGCCGGTCTTTGTGCGGAGAGCTCACCTTTAAATAATATGTGACAACACCAGAGCCAGGCGACAGTGAAGTTTTAATATATGGCTTGACGCTCAAACCAGCTTCTACGGCTTTCTTAGCTAGAAGACCTGTAAAAATAACAAGTGATAATATAAAACAAAGTCCACGGCCGCGTCTGTCTGTCTGTCACGCAAAAACTACTGAACCGATTTTGTTGCGGTTTCCACTATTAGACAGGTTGATTTACCGGAAAGGTTTACGAGTATTAAACATGGACCTATCATGTTTAGGAGCTGAGCATTAACAGTATAAGTGAATCAAGTCGAAGAAAAAGTTAGCCCCAGTGAGTTTTCATGGCGTACGCTGTCTAATCCGTCAGAGATATAACAGAATGATGTAGGAAAGAATTGTGCAGAATAAAATTATCTACAAAAAAGTCCGCGGTAGTATAAATCTATCTTTATGTTTTATGTACCTTGCTGGGTACCCTCAAACTTTAACAAAATCATAGGTTAGACAGCCCAACCCCCTCCCCTAAATACGGCCATGTGTATGGGGTAATCTCTGTAATCTAAAGCTATATTTTATTATCTCTGACTATCCCTCTTGGGATAAAAGGCGTCATGATAGATAGATAGAAAAACATAAAAATATAAAAAAGCACCTTGCAAAGTGCCTAAAAAAATCTAAATATTTTCTAAACCATACAAGTTAGCTTCATGAAGTAAAAAGAATCCTGAAAACGGTTTATTTAAAGGTGTCCACCCATTGGTCCAATCACCGGCGCGCCTCTGTACGGTCCATCGAAATTGACCACAGATTCGTCCAAATCCTATAACAAATGGCCCGCCTAGATCTTATGGCGGCCGGAATGGGAAATTTTCAGACCAATGTGTGGCCTATTTTACACCGTTATTAAATTTACATGAATGTTGATTTTTACTTCCAAAGCTATCTGTCGTGGTTTCAGAAATATTTCATAAGTTGTGGCTTTTTTATATTGCTTGTCAGTGTATATGTTGTGGGCAGATCTTAGAATTCGACCATTTCATGACATGGCCAACTAATATCTGATTAATCATTAAATAATTAACGTTTGTCAATTTGACAGGTCACGCTTGGCCATATCACAATGAAGAGTATTTACAATAGTAGTTTATGAAACGGGTTCATAATAGGGGTAATTAAAACACAAGTGGATTTTTTAATAGCATCAGGTATGTGCCCGTTAATACACTACTTTATCTAATCCCATGCAATAGTACAAAACTAATTGAACAAAGATATTTTTCTTAATCGACAATATGGCGGTAAACCGCGGTTACCTACCTACTGAGCATGCGCGTTAACTGGCAAGTGACTCGCACATGGGCGTGTCGATATTTATAGAGTTTAATGTGGCTGTATAACACATATCCTCTGCCCTTTCTGCATTTAAAAAAAAAAAAACAAAACATTACGATATCGTTTTTGTATGAAAACTTCGGTACCTACTGTAATACATTACAGTATACGAAGTTTGACATATTACAGACACGTGTATGTAAAACATATCATTATGAAGTATAATTCGATTAATCATCTCTTCTGGTGACAAGAGGGCTGGCTCCTTCCTCGCTCAACGAATCAGCATCGCGATTCAGCGGGGAAATGCAGCCAGTATTCTTGCCACTATTCCACGCGGACCTGGTTTATTTAGTTATTTAATCTTTAGATTTGATTTAAGGTTTTTATATTAAAAAACAATCTATTTTGTAATAGAGACTTTACGATATAAGAGTAGATAAAGGATTTTTTTATAAGAATGTAAAATAAATTAGCAACTTTTCATGTTAATTTTTGCTTTAAATTTTGTATGAATTCAACGATATGGCATATTTTAGTTAGCCATATAATGAAATGACCAATTTGACGATCGGCCTACGACATATATACTAATTACTAACCTGCTCCCAGCATTACACTTGGGTTTGAAGTGTTCGTACAGCTTGTTATAGCTGCAATGATGACTGAGCCATGGGTTATCTGATAAGTCTTTCCATCGCTAAAAGAGAACTCTCCAACCCCTAATAACTGAGCGAGATTTAACCCAAATCCCTTAAAGCCGATCTGAAAAAAAAAAAACAAATTCATGAGTAAAAAAAGCAAGAATCTGGGTGAGATTCAGGCGTGAGTATATGTATGTATGAATCTGGAAGAAGCAAGAGAGGTGTGTCTGGGTCGTGGCATGTGGAGGTCCTTAGTCTCTGTCAACCCCGGTGGGATTCAGGCGTGAGTATATGTATGTATGAATCTGGAGGAAGCAAGAGAGGTGTGTCTGGGTCGTGGCATGTGGAGGTCCTTAGTCTCTGTCTACCCCGGTGGGATTCAGGCGTGAGTATATGTATGTATGAATCTGGAAGAAGCAAGAGAGGTGTGTCTGGGTCGTGGCATGTGGAGGTCCTTAGTCTCTGTCTACCCCGGTGGGATTCAGGCGTGAGTATATGTATGTATGAATCTGGAGGAAGCAAGAGAGGTGTGTCTGGGTCGTGGCATGTGGATGTCCTTAGTCTCTGTCTACCCCGGTGGGATTCAGGCGTGAGTATATGTATGTATGAATCTGGAGGAAGCAAGAGAGGTGTGTCTGGGTCGTGGCATGTGGAGGTCCTTAGTCTCTGTCTACCCCGGTGGGATTTAGGCGTGAGTATATGTATGTATGAATCTGGAGGAAGCAAGAGAGGTGTGTCTGGGTAGTGGCATGTGGAGGTAGGTCCTTAGTCTCTGTCTACCCCGGTGGGATTCAGGCGTGAGTATATGTATTTATGAATCTGGAAGAAGCAAGAGAGGTGTGTCTGGGTCGTGGCATGTGGATGTTCTTAGTCTCTGTCTACCCCGGTGGGATTCAGGCATGAGTATATGTATGTATGAATCTGGAGGAAGCAAGAGAGGTGTGTCTGGGTCGTGGCATGTGGAGGTCCTTAGTCTCTGTCTACCCCGGTGGGATTCAGGCGTGAGTATATGTATGTATGAATCTGGAAGAAGCAAGAGAGGTGTGTCTGGGTCGTGGCATGTGGATGTCCTTAGTCTCTGTCTACCCCGGTGGGATTCAGGCGTGAGTATATGTATGTATGAATCTGGAGGAAGCAAGAGAGGTGTGTCTGGGTCGTGGCATGTGGAGGTCCTTAGTCTCTGTCTACCCCGGTGGGATTCAGGCGTGAGTATATGTATGTATGAATCTGGAGGAAGCAAGAGAGGTGTGTCTGGGTCGTGGCATGTGGAGGTCCTTAGTCTCTGTCTACCCCGGTGGGATTCAGGCGTGAGTATATGTATGTATGAATCTGGAAGAAGCAAGAGAGGTGTGTCTGGGTCGTGGCATGTGGAGGTCCTTAGTCTCTGTCTACCCCGGTGGGATTCAGGCGTGAGTATATGTATGTATGAATCTGGAAGAAGCAAGAGAGGTGTGTCTGGGTCGTGGCATGTGGAGGTCCTTAGTCTCTGTCTACCCCGGTGGGATTCAGGCGTGAGTATATGTATGTATGAATCTGGAAGAAGCAAGAGAGGTGTGTCTGGGTCGTGGCATGTGGATGTCCTTAGTCTCTGTCTACCCCGGTGGGATTCAGGCGTGAGTATATGTATGTATGAATCTGGAGGAAGCAAGAGAGGTGTGTCTGGGTCGTGGCATGTGGAGGTCCTTAGTCTCTGTCTACCCCGGTGGGATTCAGGCGTGAGTATATGTATGTATGAATCTGGAAGAAGCAAGAGAGGTGTGTCTGGGTCGTGGCATGTGGAGGTCCTTAGTCTCTGTCTACCCTGGTGGGATTCAGGCGTGAGTATATGTATGTATGAATCTGGAGGAAGCAAGAGATGTGTGTCTGGGTCGTGGCATGTGGAGGTAGGTCCTTAGTCTCTGTCTACCCCGGTGGGATTCAGGCGTGAGTATATGTATGTATGAATCTGGAAGAAGCAAGAGAGGTGTGTCTGGGTCGTGGCATGTGGATGTCCTTAGTCTCTGTCTACCTCGGTGGGATTCAGGCGTGAGTATATGTATGTATGAATCTGGAGGAAGCAAGAGAGGTGTGTCTGGATCGTGGCATGTGGAGGTCCTTAGTTTCTGTCTACCCCGGTGGGATTCAGGCGTGAGTATATGTATGTATAAATCTGGAGGAAGCAAGAGAGGTGTGTCTGGGTCGTGGCATGTGGAGGTCCTTAGTCTCTGTCTACCCCGGTGGGATTCAGGCGTGAGTATATGTATGTACGAATCAGAAATTTCTCAGTATAATGAAATATGATCTTGCATAAATTTGCACGTGTTTCAAAATGAAATGTTTTTTCTAGAAATTGTCACGTATTATTTAATTGTAATGTAAGACATGCGGAATGCACTTTTTAATATAAAATTAAACTAAAACTTTAATAAAAGGTCGCCATTGTTTATTCTCACTTGAATTTTATTAACTCGCAGTTAACGAGAGGTCTCATAACTTTTGTCCCACACAAACAAACATGCTTTACGATTTCTTAAATTACGCTAATTAAAGTGTATGTATTAGTTTCGAAATTTAAATAGCTTTCGAAAGATAAATATATTTGACACAGCTAAGTTTTATGAAGACCTGAAAGTAATCAATTTCACGCGTATTTTCAACCGATTTTGCGACTCGAGTTCTCTTAATATATTTACTAATGTACTATTTTCTCTCAAACATATTTACAGTACATAATCTTACAAACCACACTTAGCCTCACAAATACCATCGGCTAAAAGAGGGAGACTTGGTCTTGTGTTTGGTACCCTGAGACCGATAACACGGTTTCGGGAGCCATAAGGCAACCGGTGAAAAAGAAAACTTTTGATAGCGATGTCTAATGACCAATTTCTGAAATACTAGTCAAAGTTAATTATATAACGTTTCGTCGTGCCATGATGGGGAATCCGGTTTAATCCCGCCGGCGCTGTGATAGTTATGATTAGTCTGTGATTAAGAAGACATCACAGTCGGCGGGATCATCTTAGCTACCGATTAATCGGCATGTTGATACTTAATCGGACATAATACTTGACATTGGTAAATCATCGATTAACAAAATAAAAGAAGAGAAGTAAGTTTCAACTGTCAAAACCATAAATTTTCACGTATTTGACAACTTCTACGTTTACTAATCTAGAGAGTTTAGAAATAGCTTTAACTTTATTTTTTAAAGATTTTGCTTATATATAAAACCAGGCAGGGTCCTATAAAAAGAAAAAACAATTTATATGATTGCTATGTCTTCACTGCTTACTCCTACAGAAGACAGGTGTGAAAGTATGTATTGATCGAGTTTATAATTGCGAGTATAACTTCGAGTTGCGATAGTGGTAATTCTGCTTACATTGCTTATACTTATAGAAGTGCAAAAAATATTTTATTTTTACATCACTTGTGAAATAAACCTGAAGGCGTTTGCAGTTAGCAGAATTATTTGTGAGTATTTTCTTAAATTCATAACACACACACACCTTTCTCTAACTTACGTGGTCTCCGAAGCTCGAGAAGTGATTAGGTGCTTGGAATTTTTGGCGAGAATTGAACCTGGATCCTCCGATCAACGCTCTAACTACACTATTCTATGCAAAGTTTGCTTATAATCGAGAACTACTTATCCGATTTACGTGGTTTTGAAGTTTGTAAGTTTGGATGTAGAAGGCAATCTCTCAAACTACTAAACCAATTCTGAAAATTATTTCACAAATAGAAAGCTACGATATCCCTGAATATACGCTTCATTTCATTATATTCAAAAGAATACACGGGCGAAACCGGAGGCGTAAAGCCAGTGCGACATAAATCTGTAGGAAATAATTTTGTGAAATGTACCTTTTGAACCGTAATAGGTAGACACTTGAAAATTAAATACAGAGTATGTATTACTATGGCTGCTATAACAACAAATAATAAAAATTAAATAAAGTTAAAAATTAAAGGGGGTCCCCATACAAGAAACCTGTTTTTCGCTCGATCTTAATAATGGCAATACATGTAAACGTCTATAAGTATTTTCCACTGCCAACGATTCCAGCAACCATACCGCTGAGTAGGTGCATCGTGGAAAAATCCACCATACATTTAGTACACACACACCTTCACGGCTTTTTGTATCTTGTGGTGTGACCAGAGACACGTAACAGTGTCCACTTGTTGCCAGTTGTCCATATTGAACAGAACAGGTGGCAAGACTGTTGCTGCACTTAATCTGTTATTTTAAAAGCAAACTTATTAACGCAACGAAATGCGGTAAACCTCTTTTAGCCTCCTTACGAGTGGCCAGTTCTGTTGTTGTATATTACTTTTAATATGCTTATAACTACTTTTCTATTAGAGACTAGGTTTCCACTCCCGGCTTCACATCGATCAAAATAAAATATAGCCTCGGCTATAGCGCAACGAAAAGTTGTGAGAGATACACTGAAAAAAGAATCGATAAAATAACCAAGGATAAGATAAGATTCACGTGCCAGAAACATGAGAAAGAACGATTTCCCAAAAAATCGGTCTTGCGAAAATACTCAAAACGGCCATATGCTCTTCCAGTATTATACAAATACTTTCAGAAATAGCAAGTTGTAGCTTTTCAAAAAGTATGTGAAATTATCTATAGGATAAATACGAGAAAATGGTACATTAGTAAATATATTAAAAAATGCGGTCTTGTAGAATTGTCACGTAGAATGTGTGATATACGCATCCGGAACGATGTCATTAGAGAAGAATGCAGAGTAAAAGATGATGTTGTGACAAAAATGAAGAAAAGTAGTTTACGCTGGTTTGGACACGTTGAAAGAATGATGGATGAAAGATTGACTAAAAAGGTTTATATGGCCGAAGTGAAAGGAAATGCTAGCAGAGGACGACCTAGATGTACTTTTATTGAACATATAAAAAATATGTTGATCGAAGGAAATATTAAAAGTACACACAATCGCCGAGCATGTATGAAAGGTAAGATGAATATAAAAGAAGCAAAAGAGGTATGTCAGGATCGTAACAAATGGCATTCGATTGTGTCTGCCTACCCCTCTTGGGATGAAAGGCGTGATGATACATAGATAGATAGATATATTAAGAGACCTCGAGTCGCAAAATCGGTTTAAAATACACGTGAAATTTATGTCTTTTAGGGTTTAATAAAACTTTGGTGTAAATTATTTTCATATTTTTTTTAAAATTCATACCTTGTCAAATATATTTATCTTTCAAAACCTATTTTTTGAAACTAAGACATATAGTTATCGCGTAATTTAAGAAGTTGGTGCTTAGCATTTTCTTTTGGAAGATGAAACTTCCCGGTTTCAAGACAACGTTCTACCAATTAGTCTATCCTTTTTAAAAAGTTTTTTTTGTACGAAGCGAGTTTTTTTTATATGTTCCCCGATTACTTGAAAACGCCTGCTCTGAATTTTTTTTTTTTGTTTGAAAGGGTATACTTCACAGGTAGTCCCATGATGGGTCAGGATCTGATGATGGGATCCTGGAGAAATCGAGAACTTTATAGTGACTTGTGCATTTGCTTTCGGAAAGCACTTTTCAGTGCATAATTTTTGAAGTCGGTACACATTTTTTTAAAAAGCAAATTATTATTTTAATTCATAGACATGTTCTCCGGTCTATTTGTTTGTTTTTCATTGTTTGGATCGATGCAATTTTTGCACAGACACAGTTGGAGGACCGGAGAGTCCATTTATCCCGGAAAATAACTCATTTTTTCCCGGAAAAATCGAGAGAAACCGAGGCGGATCTCTAGTTAATCAATAACATTAATTTCTCATTATCTTAATAATGCGGTAAAAGTCGATGGTAATATAGATACTATAATAGTTTTTTCAATTAAGTAATGATTTTGGAAAAAAAATTTCTGACCGCGACTTCGTACGACCGGGTCTTGAATTTTAGGGTACCCAGCACAAGACCAAGTCTCCCTCTTTTAGCCGATGGTATGTGTGAGGCTATACCTAACAAGTGGCCAGTTCTGTTGTCGTATATTACTTTTGATACGCTTTTAACTACTTGTCTAATAGAGATTAGATGTCTAATAAATTTAAGAATCGGTTCAGTATTTTGATAGATTACCCTAATTAGATCATTCTAACTTACTTTACCTCTTTATAATATTAGTATAGATATAGATAGAGATATGCTACCGCGGACTTTTTTGTAGATAATTTTATTCTACACAATTCTTTCCTACATCATTTTGTTATATCTCTGAAGGATTTGACAGCATATGCCATGAAAACTCGCTGGGGCTAACTGGACAGTTTTTAAACTTCATCCAAATCGGACCAGTGGTTTTCAAGGACACTAGTGCATTTTTTAACTAAACTACAATGTCTTAAAAAAATAACTATAACAGAACGTTTATTTTTCTATATATCAAAATTGTTTGTTTTTAAATAGACTGAAAACTACTGAACCGATTTGGTAACTGTTTACGCGATCTGATAGGTTAATTCAGGAGGTATGTTTAGATATATAAAACATAACGGTACGTCTTTTGGGGGCGGAGCAGTAACCAATCATGTCAATGTTCCTAATTAGAAAAAATTCCACGAGCGAAGACTGGCGTAAAGCATTATAAATTAGGTATTTTGCGGTTGAATTTAAAGTTTTTTTTTACATATTAGATATCCATTAAAATGCAATTTTTAGATAAATATTAATTGACTAACAAAAACTATATATAAAGAAAAATCTCAATATCTAGTATATCTTTGAGGTAAGCCATGTATGGAAAGAAGATAGAGTGATGTGGAGGTCCTTAGTCTCTGTCTACCCCGGTGGGATTCAGGCGTGAGTATATGTATGTATGAATCTGGAGGAAGCAAGAGAGGTGTGTCTGGGTCGTGGCATGTGGAGGTCCTTAGTCTCTGTCTACCCCGGTGGGATTCAGGCGTGAGTATATGTATGTATGAATCTGGAGGAAGCAAGAGAGGTGTGTCTGGGTCGTGGCATGTGGAGGTCCTTAGTCTCTGTCTACCCCGGTGGGATTCAGGCGTGAGTATATGTATGTATGAATCTGGAGGAAGCAAGAGAGGTGTGTCTGGGTCGTGGCATGTGGAGGTCCTTAGTCTCTGTCTACCCCGGTGGGATTCAGGCGTGAGTATATGTATGTATGAATCTGGAGGAAGCAAGAGAGGTGTGTCTGGGTAGTGGCATGTGGAGGTCCTTAGTCTCTGTCTACCCCGGTGAGATTCAGGCGTGAGTATATGTATGTATGCATCTGGAGGAAGCAAGAGAGGTGTGTCTAAGATATGTGGTCTATCCTTAATGCCATTTTTTTTATTTGTGATTTTTTTACTATGTATTTGAAGATCACCTGCATCTACAACAAAGAAGACTTGCCCATATTATAACTATTTGGTGTAAGAGTTTTTATGTATTATATTTGTTAACATAAAGCTTTTTCATCAAATAATTAAAATGGGACATACCGTCGGCGAAAACTGGTGTTTAAAACATTACAATGTCTATTAATCCGAATAATAAATCATTAAAAAAGTCAAAAGTTATTTAATTTCTCCAAAATTCCCGTAAAAAGACGAGATCTCCTTTCACATATAGTTTGAGGGTCAGAGAGTAACATAGGCATTTTTTACAGGTAATCCTATGGGATAAATTCTTATGTCAAATTAAAAAAAATCCAGAGGCGAAATCTAGGTTATAGAATCAGTAGAACATGCATTGCTAGGATATTTAATTCTGCACAATTTTTTCATAGGTATTTTTTTTAATTAATGGACTAGTTCTGCCTTGCGGTTGCACCCGCGTTAGTCAAGAATAGACATGATGACTGAAAAATTCTAATTAGTCCGTCAGTTAGATTATCAGAAAATATTGGACACGTATTTTTTCTTTTGTCAATTAAACAAAAAATGATGAAGATATAGCCCGCTAAAGTTCCGCGTGACGTCACGCCTTAGTACAATTTTTAGCAAGGCGTGACGTCACCAGCCCCCACTCCCAAACTTTGACGCGCTTTATCTCTGTAATTTTTTGTTTGATTGACAAAAGAAAAAATACGTGTCCAATATTTTTAGATAACCTAACTTACGGACTAATTGGATTTTTTTAGTCATCATGTCGTTTAGCCGATGGTATTTGTGAGGCTATACCTAACGAGTGGCTAGTTCTGTTGATCCTATAGATAATTTCACATACGGTACTTTATAAAAACATTAACTACAACTTGCTATTCTAATAGTTTTTTTATAATACTGGAAAAGCATTACCAATATGTGCAAGACGGATTTTTTGAAAAATCGTTCTTTCTCATGTTTCTCGTACGTGAATCTTGGCCTATCTTATGTTATCCTTGGTTATTTTATCGATACTTTTTGCAGTGTATCTCTCTAACAACTTTGCTCTTAAGAGAAAGTTATTGGAGGATAAATAGTTTATAGATAAGGACTTTTTATCCCGGACAAGGGAATAATACTATTTCCACGCAAGTAAAACTCCAGGAAAAATCTAGTACAGAATTATAAGTAGGCTATTAGCAAATGATTTTACATATTAAGTAATTAAAAATACATTAATTAATACTAATTATAGTTTATTTATTTATATTTATTGACTCCCAGACATTGTCATCAGTATTCTTGTGTTGCTATTGGTGAGTGGTTGAATTCTTTTCTTTTTTGTTAATTTTTTTTCTACTTTGTTATAACTATATGATATACAGATTTACAAGGATAGGTGCGTCGGTGGCCGAGTGGTTAAGACGGCTGGTATTAAGTAAGCAGACCACGGGTTTGATACCGGATCCCGGCCGTGAATCAATAGGTTTGTTAATTAAAAACTTATGTACATAATCCGACAAAACACATTTAGAGACTTAATCTAAATATATACCTCAACAGAACTGACCAGTCGTTAGGTATAGCTTCACAAATACCATCGGGAGACGAAAGTGTTTAGTGAAACTCGAGGACAACAAAATTATCATCATAATACTTAATATCTTAGATTAGATAAATAATTATTTCTATCTCTACCGTGCGAGCATGACCGCCTAGTGAAAATCTACAGGGGTTAGACAAAATCTACAAACGGCAGCATAACGTCCTCAGTTGCGTCAGTTTGTCTATAATATTTTTGTGTGACCTACGATCCTTACTCGTTGGCGTGACTTGCTGCAGCACCCGCGTTAACAGTTATAGGTACCGGGGCGGTTCTTGAGCGCTCGACGATAAAGTGGGGGAATTTTTGCGCATATGTAATTCGAGTGCAATATAACTTGTATATTTATTATAATTGATTTATTGGTGTTTGTTTTTACGATTGCTTTTTACTGCTGGTAAAATTAAAATTAATACTTCATACCGTCAAGCAGACCCCAAAAATTGTGTTCTGCGCATCTAACGACCACCGCTCAAGAACCGTCCCGGTACCTATACGGCTCTGTTCCTTCGGGTCGTAGAGTGATGTTACATAGCCCATAACCATCCTCAAGAATTGGGCTATCAAAAGCAAAAATATTTTTTCAAATCCGTGAATCTCAATTAAGTTAGGTACTCCTGCGTTTTTGTTAAAAATCCTTTAATTTGACAATTAAATGAAAGTTTTCGTTGAAAATGCGTGTGAATTAAAAAAGTAGGCCCACTCCACTGATCGTAGATATAGTATTTTTACACATAAAGGTTATCCATAGTTTAGGTAATCATAGAAATATATGAGTCTGTCAGTTTTGTGCAATAATATTGTGTAATTTAGTTTCAGAAGTGAACATAAGCTCACCAGCTCCCATTACAAGTCTTTCGCTCAGTAAATATGTATTTATTGTCATATTACTGGGCAGAAGACATGAATTGGTGGCTGAATATCATCAATAATGGAATCATCATCTGTATATCATCAGATTGGTTAAGACGTGTGGGCTACGTCTTCCGCTGGGTACCCTGGGGCCGGTTAATATTCATATGAATTTTTATTTTTAAACCAATATCAGTTAACGGTTCCTGTCACTTTCTCAGTATATATGTTATTATAGTTATATCACTGGGTTAATGATGGGATATTGTTGACGTGATAGTGTCATAATTGTCAATTTTATTTTGAATATGATTTTTATTTATTATTCTAATTTCACATCATAAAACTATATCAGTTAACGGTTCCTGTCACTTTCTCAGTATATATGTTGTTATAGTTATATCACTGGGTTAATGATGGGAAATTGTTGACGTGATAGTGTCATCACTTGTCAATTTTATTTTGAATATGATTTTTTATTGATTATTCTAATTTCACATCATAAAACTATATCAGTTAACGGTTCCTGTCACTTTCTCAGTATATATGTTGTTATAGTTATATCACTGGGTTAATGATGGAAAATTGTTGACGTGATAGTGTCATCACTTGTCAATTTTATTTTGAATATTATGATTTTTTATTGATTATTCTAATTTCACATCATAAAACTATATCAGTTAACGGTTCCTGTCACTTTCTCAGTATATATGTTGTTATAGTTATATCACTGGGTTAATGATGGAAAATTGTTGACGTGATAGTGTCATCACTCGTCAATTTAATTTTGAATATGATTTTTTATTTATTATTCTAATTTCACATCATAAAACTATATCAGTTAACGGTTCCTGTCACTTTCTCAGTATATATGTTGTTATAGTTATATCACTGGGTTAATGATGGGATATTGTTGACGTGATAGTGTCATCACTTGTCAATTTTATTTTGAATATGATTTTTTATTTATTATTCTAATTTCAAATCATAAAACTATATCAGTTAACGGTTCCTGTCACTTTCTCAGTATATATGTTGTTATAGTTATATCACTGGGTTAATGATGGGATATTGTTGACGTGATAGTGTCATCACTTGTCAATTTTATTTTGATTATGATTTTTTATTTCTTATTCTAATTTCACATCATAAAACTATATCAGTTAACGGTTCCTGTCACTTTCTCAGTATATATGTTGTTATAGTTATATCACTGGGTTAATGATGGGATATTGTTGACGTTATAGTGTCATCACTTGTCAATTTTATTTTGAATATGATTTTTTATTTATTATTCTAATTTCACATCATAAAACTATATCAGTTAACGGTTCCTGTCACTTTCTCAGTATATATGTTGTTATAGTTATATCACTGGGTTAATGATGGGATATTGTTGACGTGATAGTGTCATCACTTGTCAATTTTATTTTGATTATGATTTTTTATTTATTATTCTAATTTCACATCATAAAACTATATCAGTTAACGGTTCCTGTCACTTTCTCAGTATATATGTTGTTATAGTTATATCACTGGGTTAATGATGGGATATTGTTGACGTGATAGTATCATCACTTGTCAATTTTATTTTGAATATGATTTTTTATTTATTATTCTAATTTCACATCATAAAACTATATCAGTTAACGGTTCCTGTCACTTTCTCAGTATATATGTTGTTATAGTTATATCACTGGGTTAATGATGGGATATTGTTGATGTGATAATGTCATCACGTGTCAATTTTATTTTATTTTTTTTATGATATGATTGTGTTATTTTCAGAAAAAAAAATGCATTTACAAGTGGTAAGTATTCTTTGAATTATTAAACTATTTAATTTACAGTTAATAATTGTATTCAGTAAATTATACGGATTTTTTGTATATTGTCTACTCAAGATACATGACTAAAGGTATGTTCCATTATATCTTATCTTTGGTCTTGTGTTTTGGATAGGCAGTATTACTCTACAACAATGGAAGAAAATGTTTGGAAAATGTCATAATTATCTATTTTCATGTCATGGCAACCGACGCACCCGTTCCGTCGTGACATGATGGGGAATCCGTTTAACGCCTACAATACTTGATATTGGCAAATCATCGATTAACATTGGTGGAGCAGAAGAAGAACGCCAGTTAACGATTGCTTGCTTGCTCAGTAGATAATAGGACGTTAATTCTGTCACTGAGCAATTAACGGGAATTGTTAACTTGATAATGTCACAAAATTTTACTGTTACTGTTGTTTAAAGTGTCATAATCGGTTTTTTTTTTTCAAAATAATGTCAGTCAACGGTTCCTGCCTCTTGTTCAGTAGATATGTTATTTTATTTTATCACTGGGCAATTGGTGGAAATTGTGGGCTTGATAATGTCATCATAATTTTACAGAAAAATTACAGTCAGTTGATAATGTCAGCATAATTTTGACATCTTTAAACAATGTCATAATAAATGTACTTATATCTTTTTTTTTTTCAGAATAATGTCAGTCAACGGTTACTGTCACTTGTTCAGTAGATATTTTAAATTTTATCACTGGGCAAATGGTGGAAATTGTGGGCTTGATAATGTCATCATAATTTTACAGAAAAATTACAGTCAGTTGATAATGTCAGCATAATTTTGAGATCATTAAACAATGTCATAATAAATCTACTTATATATTATTATTTTTTCAGAATAATGTCAATCAACGGTTCCTGCCACTTGTTCAGTAGATATATTATTTCATTTTATCACTGGGCAATTGGTGGAAATTGTGGGCTTGATAATGTCATCA
The DNA here is from genome assembly GCA_963924495.1 of Nemapogon koenigi. Classification (NCBI taxonomy): domain Eukaryota; kingdom Metazoa; phylum Arthropoda; class Insecta; order Lepidoptera; family Tineidae; genus Nemapogon; species Nemapogon koenigi. The sequence continues at coordinate 7,301,634 of OZ004656.1, forward strand.
TAATTTTATAGAAAAATTACAGTCAGTTGATAATGTCAGCACAATTTTGACATCTTTAAACAATGTCATAATAAATGTACTTATATCTTCTTTTTTTTTTCAGAATAATGTCAGTCAACGGTTACTGTCACTTGTTCAGTAGATATTTTAAATTTTATCACTGGGCAAATGGTGGAAATTGTGGGCTTGATAATGTCATCATAATTTTATAGAAAAATTACAGTCAGTTGATAATGTAAGCACAATTTTGACATCTTTAAACAATGTCATAATAAATGTACTTATATCTTTTTTTTTTCAGAATAATGTCAGTCAACGGTTACTGTCACTTGTTCAGTAGATATTTTAAATTTTATCACTGGGTAATTGGTGGAAATTGTGGGCTTGATAATGTCATCATAATTTTATAGAAAAATTACAGTCAGTTGATAATGTAAGCACAATTTTGACATCTTTAAACAATGTCATAATAAATGTACTTATATCTTTTTTTTTCAGAATAATGTCAGTCAACGGTTACTGTCACTTGTTCAGTAGATATTTTAAATTTTATCACTGGGCAATTGGTGGAAATTGTGGGCTTCATAATGTCATCATAAATTAATAATTTTTAAAGAATACAGATATTGACTTAGTTGTTGTTTTCTTTGAATTTTATTGTATCTTTGATTGTGAAATCTATTTAATTTTAGTTCTAGTTATTTTCTATTTATATTATGGTATGTTTTTATATACAATATTATGTGTGGCATATAGTTTTTACTCTAGTGTTCTTTTTAATGCGGACTTTTTGTATATTGTCTACTCAAGATACATTACTAAAGGTATGTTACAACATATTCTAGCTTTGGTCTTGTGTTTTGGATAGGCAGTAATGCTGTATAACGACAATTGAAGAAAATGTTTTGTAAAATGTTGTAATGTTTATTTTCAGAATAACGTCAATTAACGATTTCTGTCACTTGCTCAGTAGATATATAACATTGATTCTGTCACTGGGTAATTAATGGGAATTTTTGACTTGATAATGTCACAAAATGAAATTTTTACTGCAGTTTAACCATGTCATAATCATGTAATTGTTTGTTTTTCAGAATAATGTCAGTTAACGGTTCCTGCCACTTGTTCAGAAGATATTTTTTATTTTATCACTGGGCAATTGGTGGAAATTGTGGGCTTGACAATATCAACAATTTTGTCATCAATAATCAATGCCATTTGTATAATTTTTTTTTCAGAATTATTACAGTCAACGGTTCCTGCCACTTGTACAGAAGATATTTTTTAATTTTATCACTGGGCAATTGGTGGAAATTGTGGGCTCGGTACTGTCAACAATTTTGTCATCTATAAACAATGCCATTTGTATAATATTTTTTTTTCAGAATAATTACAGTCAACGGTTCTTGCCACTTGTTCAGAAGATATTTTTTTAATATTATCACTGGGCAATTGGTGAAAATTGTGGGCTCGGTACTGTCAACAATTTTGTCATCAATAAACAATGCCATTTGTATAAATTTTTTTTTCGAATAATTACAGTCAACGGTTCCTGCCACTTCTTAAGAAGATATTTTTTAATTTTATCACTGGGCAATTGGTGGAAATTGTGGGCTCGGTACTGTCAACAATTTTGTCATCTATAAACAGTGCCATTTGTATAAATTTTTTTTTTCAGAATAATTACAGTCAACGGTTCCTGCCACTTGTTCAGAAGATATTTTTTTAATATTATCACTGGGCAATTGGTGGAAATTGTGGGCTTGGTACTGTCAACAATTTTGTCATCAATAAACAATGCCATTTGTATTATTTTATTTTTCGAATAATTACAGTCAACGGTTCCTGCCACTTGTTAAGAAGATATTTTTTAATTTTATCACTGGGCAATTGGTGGAAATTGTGGGCTTGGTACTGTCAACAATTTTGTCATCTATAAACAATGCCATTTGTATAATATTTTTTTTTTTCAGAATAATTACAGTCAACGGTTCTTGCCACTTGTTCAGAAGATATTTTTTTAATATTATCACTGGGCAATTGGTGGAAATTGTGGGCTCGGTACTGTCATCAATAAACAATGCCATTTGTATTATTTTATTTTTCGAATAATTACAGTCAACGGTTCCTGCCACTTGTTAAGAAGATATTTTTTAATTTTATCACTGGGCAATTGGTGGAAATTGTGGGCTTGGTACTGTCAACAATTTTGTCATCAATAAACAATGCCATTTGTATAATTTTTTTTTTCGAATAATTACAGTCAACGGTTCCTGCCACTTGTTAAGAAGATATTTTTTAATTTTATCACTGGGCAATTGGTGGAAATTGTGGGCTTGGTACTGTCAACAATTTTGTCATCAATAAACAATGCCATTTGTATTATTTTATTTTTCGAATAATTACAGTCAACGGTTCCTGCCACTTGTTAAGAAGATATTTTTTAATTTTATCACTGGGCAATGGACAACATTTCATTTTTCGTAAGGTACCAAAATTCGAAAACCGTTTGGAGATTACATGCTAGAAAGCTTATTTTTCATTTTTTTTTATTTTTATATCCTTTAATTTTCGAGTTATTTTAAAAATACTGAAATATTGAAAAATGAGGATTAATAGGTGCCCTAATCTGTGCTAACCCTCTAATTTAAAAATACTAATGTCTGTTGGCAGAGTTGTTAGTTATTGAACTCAGGTGTTGCCTTCTATTAATTTTACCCATTTTTATTCCATTTGAAGCTAAATTAATAATTATTCTTTAAATAATATTATTAAATTACTTCTTTTATATAATATTTTTTGGAAGTTTTGCTAGTTTCGAATGGGCTATCACAGGAAATATATTTACGAGTGAAACCGCGGACAAAAGCTAGTATTATTATATACATTATGAATAATGTTGTGGGCGATTTGAGTTCCGGCTACGGCAACACCTATTTGGAACACGGTATATTATACTCTTTGCATTTCTATAACGTTTACTCTGTGGCTTGACTGACACTATCAGTCACTTTCTTTGGGTGACAGTTTATATTTCTTAATTTTAGTCCTAGCTAAGGTTTTTAGTTTATAGTTCCTCAGAATTTATAAAAATTCATAATTAAATTAAAAATATAAAAACTCAACCAAAAATAAAATACAAAAATACGTGTAACTTATTTTTTAATATATTTTTAATTAAAGTAATAAAAATGGGTGATTAAAAAAATGAAATGTTGTCCATTGGTGGAAATTGTGGGCTTGGTACTGTCAACAATTTTGTCATCAATAAACAATGCCATTTGTATTATTTTATTTTTCGAATAATTACAGTCAACGGTTCCTGCCACTTGTTAAGAAGATATTTTTTAATTTTATCACTGGGCAATTGGTGGAAATTGTGGGCTTGGTACTGTCAACAATTTTGTCATCAATAAACAATGCCATTTGTATTATTTTATTTTTCGAATAATTACAGTCAACGGTTCCTGCCACTTGTTAAGAAGATATTTTTTAATTTTATCACTGGGCAATTGGTGGAAATTGTGGGCTTGGTACTGTCAACAATTTTGTCATCAATAAACAATGCCATTTGTATAATTTTTTTTTTCGAATAATTACAGTCAACGGTTCCTGCCACTTGTTAAGAAGATATTTTTTAATTTTATCACTGGGCAATTGGTGGAAATTGTGGGCTTGGTACTGTCAACAATTTTGTCATCAATAAACAATGCCATTTGTATTATTTTATTTTTCGAATAATTACAGTCAACGGTTCCTGCCACTTGTTAAGAAGATATTTTTTAATTTTATCACTGGGCAATTGGTGGAAATTGTGGGCTTGGTACTGTCAACAATTTTGTCATCAATAAACAATGCCATTTGTATAATTTTTTTTTCGAATAATTACAGTCAACGGTTCCTGCCACTTGTTAAGAAGATATTTTTTAATTTTATCACTGGGCAATTGGTGGAAATTGTGGGCTTGGTACTGTCAACAATTTTGTCATCAATAAACAATGCCATTTGTATTATTTTATTTTTCGAATAATTACAGTCAACGGTTCCTGCCACTTGTTAAGAAGATATTTTTTAATTTTATCACTGGGCAATTGGTGGAAATTGTGGGCTTGGTACTGTCAACAATTTTGTCATCAATAAACAATGCCATTTGTATAATTTTTTTTTTCGAATAATTACAGTCAACGGTTCCTGCCACTTGTTAAGAAGATATTTTTTAATTTTATCACTGGGCAATTGGTGGAAATTGTGGGCTTGGTATTGTCAACAATTTTGTCATCAATAAACAATGCCATTTGTATAAATTTTTTTTTCGAATAATTACAGTCAACGGTTCCTGCCACTTGTTAAGAAGATATTTTTTAATTTTATCACTGGGCAATTGGTGGAAATTGTGGGCTTGGTATTGTCAACAATTTTGTCATCAATAAACAATGCCATTTGTATAAAATTTTTTTTCGAATAATTACAGTCAACGGTTCCTGCCACTTGTTAAGATGATATTTTTTAATTTTATCACTGGGCAATTGGTGGAAATTGTGGGCTTGGTACTGTCAACAATTTTGTCATCAATAAACAATGCCATTAAGGGTCCTATACTGGGAATTTGTATGGAGATATTACTATTCCCAATTTCTCTGTAAATACTCCACCTGTGTCACTGTAATTTAGCATATAGTTACTTATTCAATATATCTAAGTGAAATAGTCGTTATTTTTTCAATTGGTTTTATTTAATAGGAAATATGGGTGGTAGAATAAAGGATTATTCTGCCCCTTCTGTCTCTTTCATAATCTATCACAAAACTCTAAATTTTTTTTTAAGCGCTCTTATACCATTAGTCTTCAATTATATATATCGCTTTTTTTTGTAGCTTATTGAAAATTCATAAAAAAAAAAAATTTTATGATTTTTTAATTTGATAAAAATAATAAAATAATTATTATTTTAAATTTTCAATAAGCTACCAAAAAATTCGACATATATAATTGAAGGGTAATGGTATAACAGCGCTTTTAAAAAAATTTAGAGTTTTGTGATAAATTATGAAAGAGACAGCAGGGGCAAAGTTAAACTACCCATATTTCCTATTCAATAAAACCCATTGAAAAAATAAGAGCTATTTCACTTAGATATATTCAATAAGTAACTATATGCTAAATTACAGTGACACAGGTGGATTATTTACAGAGAAATTGGGAATAGTTTATCCCAGAAAAATTCCCAATATAGGACCCTTAATATAATTTTTTTTTTCGAATAATTACAGTCAACGGTTCCTGCCACTTGTTAAGAAGATATTTTTTAATTTTATCACTGGGCAATTGGCCATGCTACATATTTATAATATACTTTTTTTATAATTTGTTTTGAAAATATAGCCCATTTTAAGAAACTAATTTCGATATTTTTGTTTTTTATCCATTGCGTCTATTTTTAATATATTTTACAAATTTTACCCGCGAAAAGTAAACGTGACGTCACAAGAATTTAGAACAGGATTATAATCTTGGCCACTACACATAAAAAGTGACAGTCAATCAAATTAACGTCAAGCAAACGTCAGTCAAGGTCGACTAACCTAAAAATTACTCTTGTTTATATACTCGTGTTTATATTTATTTAAATTGAATAGTTTTTTACAATGGCAAGTAAATAGTGTTTCATCCCGTCATGTCCTAATAACAAAGAAAATAATTACACGTAAAATATAATTTATAAAGATGTCATTCAAAGATTGACGATTGCCCTTTTTTGTAGGCAAAGGTATCATTTTTTCATACTGCTTAAGATGACGTCATACATCGGTCAAATTAAGGTTATTGTTTGTTATTGAATATCTTAAAAAGTATAGACTTAATTTAAAATCTGATAAATAGAAATTGTACTGAAAGCTTATATCTCGAAACGGTTTCGAGATCTTCGTTTCTGTTCAAAAAGTTAGCATGGCCAATTGGTGGAAATTGTGGGATTGGTACTGTCAACAATTTTGTCATCAATAAACAATGCCATTTGTATTATTTTATTTTTCGAATAATTACAGTCAACGGTTCCTGCCACTTGTTAAGAAGATATTTTTTAATTTTATCACTGGGCAATTGGTGGAAATTGTGGGCTTGGTACTGTCAACAATTTTGTCATCAATAAACAATGCCATTTGTATAAATTTTTTTTCGAATAATTACAGTCAACGGTTCCTGCCACTTGTTAAGAAGATATTTTTTAATTTTATCACTGGGCAATTGGTGGAAATTGTGGGCTTGGTACTGTCAACAATTTTGTCATCAATAAACAATGCCATTTGTATAATTTTTTTTTTCGAATAATTACAGTCAACGGTTCCTGCCACTTGTTAAGAAGATATTGTTTTAATTTTATCACTGGGCAATTGGTCGAAATTGTGAGTCCGGTACGTCAACAATTTTGTCATCAATAAACAATGCCATTTGTATAAATTTTTTTTCGAATAATTACAGTCAACGGTTCCTGCCACTTGTTAAGAAGATATTTTTTAATTTTATCACTGGGCAATTGGTCGAAATTGTGAGTTCGGTACTATCAACAATTTTGTCATCAATAAACAATGCCATTTGTATAATTTTTTTTTTCGAATAATTATAGTCAACGGTTCCTGCCACTTGTTAAGAAGATATTTTTTAATTTTATCACTGGGCAATTGGTGGAAATTGTGGGCTTGGTACTGTCAACAATTTTGTCATCAATAAACAATGCCATTTGTATAATTTTTTTTTTCGAATAATTACAGTCAACGGTTCCTGCCACTTGTTAAGAAGATATTGTTTTAATTTTATCACTGGGCAATTGGTCGAAATTGTGAGTCCGGTACTTCAACAATTTGTATAATTTATTTTTTCAGAATAATTACAGTCAGTCACTTGTTCAGCAGATAATTTTTAATTTTATCACTAGCCAACATATTTGTTATCTATAGACAATGTCATTTGTATAATTTATTTTCAACGCCTGATATAAAATAAACACACAAGATAGAGACTTGCTATAGTATTATTTTGGTAGGCGTTATATATTGCATCCTAACTTATCTCAAAAGGCGGGATAACTTGAACTTAAAAAACTTACAAGCCCGACTAGGCGATTGTGAAGCCATGAAAATGTCTGCTATAATTTTTTTCTTGTAACAAAACATTGATGTGGCGCGATAAGTCAAATTCCCCCTGTAGGCTTTCAAATTTTTCAATACCAAAACCAACAACCAACCAACCAACCCCACAGAAAATATCAGTTATTATTTTTACCTTATCACAAGTAATTTTTTTTAACATATCCAAAAATGTTTTACAATCATTAAGAAGCGTTGCCATTGGTCAATGCACTTTGAACTTTTTTTCTCTATTCCTCCTACTAACCAAAAAACCCGATAACGTATAATTATGGTGTCAGTCCCAGATTCTGGTCACGGGCTCTCGTACTATAATAACTAGGCTTAGTAGTCTATAATAATAACAAAACAGTTCCCGTGACTTTTTCAAAATATATGTTTCTAGTATACAATCCCTGGGCTACCAATTGATGGCGAATTGGCGATTGAAGATTAGACATGATACAAAACATAATGATCTTCTTCTTATGATATATGGCAACAGTGCTGACTTTCGTCGCAATTCTGCCAATGTCCAGTGTTTAATCTTGTGCAATAGTAAGCCGATAAATCGGTACCTAAGGTTATCCCGCCGACTGTGATATGTCTTATTAATCATTGACTAATCACAACCATCACAGCGCGGCTGAGATTAAACCGGATTCCACATCACGCCATGACGAAAACGCGTGCGTTCGGGCCATGACCGGATGTGGAATCCAAAAATAATGTTAGTTAACGGTTACTGTAGTTTGAATTATTGAATAACTTGTCGGAAAATATCTTCACGAATTGTTTTACAGCTCCCGGGAACCGTTGCCGGCCCCAGGGTAACCAACGGAAGGCAAAAGGCCTTGGTGAGATTGAGTGATATTTAGTGGGTATTCAAATTGTTATAAACCCATGTTGTACCAGTGAGAAGACGGAGGCGGGATCACTAGTAGGCTATTATTTTTTTTGATAAAAAAAAGGTGCGTCGATGGCCGAGTGGTTAAGACGTCTGGTATTAACTAGGCAGACCACGGGTCCTATCTCGTAATGGGTTTTTTAATTAAAAATTTATGTATATAATCCCACAAACTACACTTAGAGGATTTTCCATCTAAATATACCTCAACAGAACTGGCCACTCGTTAGGTTTAGGCCTCACAAATACAGGAGGCTAAAAGAGGGAGACTTGGTCTTCAGCTGGGTACCACGGTTTCGGGAGCTGCACGGCAACCGAGAAGAAGAAGTTATCGCAATAACACTAACCTTATTAATAAGACAAGCTTCAAAGTCTGTCTTCATGTGAGAGACTGACACTCGGTCTTGAGGTCGCTTGGGACCGCTCATAGATGTCACCACCGTCGACAAGTCTAGGTTAACTATCTGAAAAAAAAATAGCAGATTGTACCAAGGGAAGAAAGTGGCCCATTACCAACTAGCGTACAAGGTTAGGCCCGAGCTTTAAACCACACATTTATATTATATCTATCTATCATCACGCCTTTTATCCCAAGAGGGGTAAGCCGAGACAATCGAATGTCATTAGTTACGATCCTGGCATACCTCTTTCGTTTCTTTTATATACACGAAGTAAGAGCCAGCCCGTTGGTCATGTGAACTTTCTATTAGTCTTTTACTATAGAATTTTAGTTTAATAGTTTAAGCTTTTCTACGTATCAAATTTCATCAAAATTGGTTGAGTGGTTTAGCCGTGAAAGCTTAACAGACAGACAGAGTTAATTTCGTATTTGTAATATTAGAATTTATGAGTGACAATGACATAGGTTGGCAGTCGGCCATGTTACTTCTAAATATGGCAAATCTCAATTAAGGGTCCTATACTGGGAATTTGTATGGAGATATTACTATTCCCAATTTCTCTGTAAATACTCCACCTGTGTCACTGTAATTTAGCATATAGTTACTTATTCAATATATCTAAGTGAAATAGTCGCTATTTTTTCAATTGGTTTTATTTAATAGGAAATATGGGTGGTAGAATAAAGGATTATTCTGTCTCTTTCATAATCTATCACAAAAACTCCAATTTTTTTTAAAGCGCTCTTATACCATTATTCTTCAATTATATATATCGCTTTTTTTTTGTAGCTTATTGAAAATTCAAAAAAAAAATTTTATGATTTTTTAATTTGGCAAAAATAATAAAATAATTATTATTTTAAATTTTCAATAAGCTACCAAAAAATTCGACATATATAATTGAAGGGTAATGGTATAACAGCGTTTAAAAAAAATAGAGTTTTGTGATAGATTATGAGAGAGACAGCAGGGGCAAAGTTAAACTACCCATATTTCCTATTCAATAAAACCCATTGAAAAAATAAGAGTTATTTCACTTAGATATATTCAATAAGTAACTATATGCTAAACTACAGTGACACAGGTGGATTATTTACAGAGAAATTGGGAATAGTTTATCCCAGAAAATATCCCAATATAGGACCCTTAATCCTAGAAAAATGAGTATACTGCCAACCTATGTCACTGTCACTCATAAATGGACAACATTTCATTTTTCGTAAGGTACCAAAATTCGAAAACCGTTTGGAGATTACATGCAAGAAAGCTTATTTTTCATTTTTTTTTATTTTTATATCTTTTAATTTTCGAGTTATTTTAAAAATACTGAAATATTGAAAAATGAGGATTAATAGGTGCCCTAATCTGTGCTAACCCTCTAATTTAAAAATACTAATGTCTGTTGGCAGAGTTGTTAGTTATTGAACTCAGGTGTTGCCTTCTATTAATTTTACCCATTTTTATTCCATTTGAAGCTAAATTAATAATTATTCTTTAAATAATATTATAAAAATACTTCTTTTATATAATATTTTTTGGAAGTTTTGCTAGTTTCGAATGGGCTATCACAGGAAATATATTTACGAGTGAAACCGCGGACAAAAGCTAGTATTATTATATACATTATGAATAATGTTGTAGGCGATTTGAGTTCCGGCTACGGCAACACCTATTTGGAACACGGTATATTATACTCTTTGCATTTCTATAACGTTTACTCTGTGGCTTGACTGACACTATCAGTCACTTTCTTTGGGTGACAGTTTATATTTCTTAATTTTTGTCCTAGCTAAGGTTTTTAGTTTATAAGTCCTCAGAATTTATAAAAATTCATAATTAAATTAAAAATATAAAAACTCAACCAAAAATAAAATACAAAAATACGTGTAACTTATTTTTTAATATATTTTTAATTAAAGTAATAAAAATGGGTGATTAAAAAAATGAAATGTTGTCCATTCTAATATTACAAATGCCAAATTAACTCTGTCTGTCTGTTAGGCTTTCACGGCTAAACAACTGAACCGATTTTGATGAAATTTTATATGGAGAAAGCTTGAACCCTAGGGAAGGACATATGCTACTTTTTTTAAATCCACGCCCCTAAGGCGGATTAATAGGAGATGCAAGTTAGTATGGGCTCAACTCAAGTAAATTAATAAATATTTTTCTTTATGAAATATTATCTCCAAGACTAATGGTCTATATTTTTCATGTATAACATCTTGCCTCTCGCTTTCCTGAAATCTGCGAGTGATTTCGTGAAAAGGGACGGAAGTGTAACAGGAAACCGGTTAAGCGAGCGCTATTTGATTTGACCAATGAGCACGCGCGGTTGTAGAGTTGGCCGTCAAGATGGTACCAACCCATTTTCCGAGAGGTTGGTACTGTCAGCCAACAGCTGTGCGCTTAACCTACAGTGTTGTTTATAAAGTGTTAATGCTTATTACCAAGGTGAGATGTCAGATGTTACACATCATATGCGACTACTGTAAGTCTCGCTTTTTTTTCATGAGCAGCAGGTACTTACTTCAGAGAAGATCGGATCTTGAGCTTCATTAGAGTAGTCCCGGAACTGTTGCGTTGCTCTCAAGTAGGACTCTATGAGATGAATCTTCTCCTCGGACCGATCTGAAAAAAAACCAAATTTTAATTAATATCACAGTTGCTGTTTTCACGAGGAAGGTATACGAGTATTAAACATGGACCTATCATGTTTAGGAGCTGATCATTAACAGTATTAGTTATTCAAGTCGGGGGAAAAGTTAGCTCCTGCGCGCGCAAACAAACAAATATATATCTTGCGGTGTGACCACAGACACCAGTGTAACAGTGTCCACTTGTTGTCAGTTGTCCATATTGAACAGAACAGGTGGCAAGTTTGTTGCTGCACTTAATGGACCTAGATGTGTCACTTCTTTGACAAACGTAAATACACGGGAAATAAGCAGTTACAAATTCAGAACATATATTCGCTACAATTGGTCTATCAACTATACTTGACAACATACTTTATGTATAATGCCCATATCATCTAATCTAATCTTATGTTACATATGGACTTACTCTTGACTCAGTTAATCCAAAGAAGCTTCATCAACAGTAGCTCCAAATTCTGGGCACATATTTGCCAGTCGCTCTATGAGCTATACTTGACAATATACTCTTAATCTAATCTTATCTATAAACTTACTAGTCTGTCTCAGATAATCCAAAGAACCTTCATCCAGCGGGAAATAAGCAACAGTAGCTCCAAATTCTAGGCACATATTCGCCACAGTCGCTCTACGAGCTATACTTGACAATATACCATATTATACTTTTAATCTAATCTTATCTATAAACTTACTAGTCTGTCTCAGATAATCCAAAGAACCTTCATCAACCGGGAAATAAGCAACAGTAGCTCCAAATTCTGGGCACATATTCGCCACAATCGCTCTATCAGGTGATCTTGACAATATACCATATTATCATACTTTTAATCTAATCTTATCTACAAAACTTACTAGTCTGTCTCAGATAATCCAAAGAACCTTCACCCACCGGGAAATAAGCAACAGTAGCTCCAAATTCTGGGCACATATTCGCCACAGTTGCTCTATCAGCTATACTTGACAATATACCATATCATACTTTTAATCTAATCTTATCTTATCTGGTGATCTTGACAATATACCATATTATCATACTTTTAATCTAATCTTATCTACAAAACTTACTAGTCTGTCTCAGATAATCCAAAGAACCTTCACCCACCGGGAAATAAGCAACAGTAGCTCCAAATTCTGGGCACATATTCGCCACAGTTGCTCTATCAGCTATACTTGACAATATACCATATCATACTTTTAATCTAATCTTATCTTATCTACAAAACTTACTAGTCTGTCTCAGATAATCCAAAGAACCTTCATCCACCGGGAAATAAGCAACAGTAGCTCCAAATTCTGGGCACAAATTCGCCACAGTTGCTCTATCAGCTATACTTGACAATATACCATATCATACTTTTAATCTAATCTTATCTTATCTACAAAACTTACTAGTCTGTCTCAGATAATCCAAAGAACCTTCATCCACCGGGAAATAAGCAACAGTAGCTCCAAATTCTGGGCACATATTCGCCACAGTTGCTCTATCAGCTATACTTAGAGCTTTCACACCAGGCCCGAAGAACTCCACAAATTTCCCCACCACACCCAAGGCGCGTAGATGCTGGAATTCAAATAATAGAGGCATGAGAATGCGACTAAGACGTAAAATAGCATTTTTTTTAGGTTAAGTTATATTAAGAAACTAATTTGAATATTTTTGTTGCTGTAGTTTTTTTTATTATAATTTTCAAAGTTATGCTGACAAGTGACATCCAGTAGTTTTTGAGTCTGTAAGTGACAAACAGAAAGTCGTTCTTTCTTATCCCCTCGTAACGTTTATCCCCTACTAATTACATGCTGCAGTCATATGTAAATTATACACTAACTAGCTATATGTCTTGGGTTCGAAATGCCAATGTCAAGTATTATTGCCTTTATAGTGTTTATAGCCGATTAATCGGTATTTAAGATAATCCCGCCGATATGTGATATGTCTTATTAGTCGTCGACTAATCACAACCATCACAGCGCGGACAGGATTAAACTGGATTCCCCATCACGTCTCGGCGGGCGTGTGCGTTATTCACCAAGGCGTGACATGGAATCCTAAAAATAGATATATTAAACATAAAAACAATGACATAAAATTTTCAAAATCACATACACATAAGTTTTATAAAGCAATTTTGCGACTCTAATTCTTTTAATATATTTATTAATCTACAATTTTATGTCATTTCTTTATAGATAACTAGCATTCCACCCCCGGCTTCGCCCTTGGATATTTACGAACAAAATAAAATATACCCTATACCTACCCCTACCCTTATCCCTACCTCTATATCATCAATAGTTTTCGCAGCGCACGCGATGTAAGGAATTTCTTAGGTCATTTTTTTACACCTTGGGTTACATTATTGGAGTTTTAGTAAGGATCCCTAATTTTTTTGAAAATAGAATATAGCCTATGTCACTCAGGGTGAATGTAGCTTTCCAATGGTGAAAGAATTTTTGAAATCGGCACAGTAGTTTTTGAGATAATTCATTACAAACATACAAAAATACAAATCTTTCCTCTTTATACTATTAGTATAGAAGTATAGATTTCATATATTTTAAGAAAACATTAACTATAACTTGCTTTTCAACTTGCAACTTAACTTTAAAAGTCCTTGTTCTTGCAAAGTCCATTTCGTGTATTATTACAAGACCAGTTTTGTTGAGCAATCGTACTTTTACATGTTTCTGGTACGTGAATCTTGGTCTATCTTATCGATTTTAATAGTAGTAGTCTATCTTGCTCACATATTTCTAAAGAGATAAGGACAAAATAAGACGTGTGTAAAACTGAGTTCGTTGCGCACAGCATCGCCTTAAGTCTTATTATTGAGATTCCGAAGACTTTCTTTAGCCGATGGTATTTATGAGGCTATTAAACGAGTGGCTCTATAAATATATATGTGTATGGGAGTCTCCAAAGTCATACAATAATTTCCACCGGGGCGGAAAGTTAATTTAGTAAATTTAGTCCGGCCTAACCTTAGTAATAGTAAGAACCAAATCAGTGGAGGTTGCTAACGGGTTCAACTCCCCAACAAGCCTGTATCCAACCACTTGCGGGAGTAACATACTGATTGCTTGGCCCAACATGACAGCTTCCGCTTCTATACCTGCAAATAAGAAAAACCTAAATATATAAAAATGTCATGTCGCTGAGTGACTAAACCACTGAAGATATAAATATAAAAATTGGAAGATATATTGTTTAGGGGGTGTAGAGGTTCACTAAAAAAGGGGGTGAAAAACTAAGGGGTGAAATGGGGTGTAAACGTTGTCGTACGAATATTTGACAGAGCACGCACAGTCTAAAGTGGATCTAGAGGTTTTTAAATTCGGAAGAAAACATACCTTGAGTAACCTAGGGTTGGACTAACCAGGATTTTTTTAATTTCATGCCTAAAGGGGTGAATAAGGGTGGTAATTCATCATCATTTTATTCTACACAATTCTATCCTACATCATTTGTTATATCTCTGACGGATTAGACAGCATACGCCATGAAAACTCGCTGGAGCTAACTATTTTCCCGACTTGATTCACTTATACTGTTAATGCTCAGCTCCTAAACATGATAGCGCCATGTTTAATACTTATAAACCTTCCCGGTGAACCGTTCAGTAGTTTTTGCGTGAAAAGGCTATATGTGATGATATAGCTGAGGGCGGAAAGGTATATATTACAACACACTTACCACCAACGCCCCACCCAACAATTCCGAGACCATTGATCATGGTTGTATGACTGTCTGTACCCACTACGGAGTCAGGGTACAGGTATTCCTTTCCATCATGACTGGTTGCGAATACCACCCTTCCGAGGTACTCCAAGTTTACTTGATGGACGATTCCGGAGCCTGGTGGCACTATTAACATGTTGTCGAATGCTTTTGCTCCCCACTGGAATTAAAAAAAAATTTTGAAGGACTCTTCTCGAACCTTAGCTCCTTAGCTCCCATGGCTTTGGCCTAAATTATTATTATATTGAAGACTTGGCTACGGTCTTAAAAAGAAAAATACTTGGCTGTATGGCGATCTGCCTTTGCTTTTTCCGAAAGGAATTAATGCAAATAGAGGCCATGTCTTAAACGAATTGCATAATATAATTGTTCTTCATACTAAAGACCAAAGCAAAGTTTCTCGTATTATAGGCCGAGGCCACGTCATCTTCCATCAATTATATACTATTACGTCATTGTCTTCCATATTTTAATTTATAAGATATGGCTGTATGGTTTTACATAGACCTTTGCCTTTTCCTCGGATGAAAAACAATTAAAAACTTGGCTTAGGCCTAGATAATAAAGACATGGCTGTATGGTTACATAGACCTTTGCGTTTTCAAAAAAAAAAAAAAAAAAAGAAGACTACAAAAAAAAGGAATAAATGCTTTGAGTGCAAAGGAGGTGTGAAGCGAAAAATCACTAAACTATTTATTCTGCCACTTTTGGCGGGGGAGGGGGGAGAGGTAGACGCCTAGTACTAACCCCTGTACCACTGTATTTTTCTGTCGTTTTATTGTCGCAACGGCTTTTACGTTATATGAAAATTATGCTAAAATACAAACATAATAATTATAAATAATGATTGGAAACACTATATTCCCGCAAGTTTAACGTCCTAGATCGCCTTTCCCATTTAAAACATCACAATTAACTATTTTTCTAGAGCACTGTCTCGCGACACAAAACGATACCAACGAAACTTATTACTGCGCACCTGGTCAGTTTAACTGGTCAAAGAGCAAAAAATTGGGGAAAGTGAGAGCCTGTCTATGGCCCCTCCTTAAGGCTTAGTACTCTATGGAATAAATAGAACCAAAAAAAAAGAAAACCTAGCTCCTAGACCTAGATATAGCACTCATAACGCTCACAGTACATATGCCAAAAACCAAGCTTACCAATGACCAGCCAAGAAATGCCCGGCTCGAGAATGTCAGAGCAAATTGCTTGGTCGGGTAATGACAGTACACGGACGAAAGAAATCGCGATCTTAAGTATGCTAGCTCCACGGCTCTATTTTCAATAATCTATTCTATCTATCTATCATCACGCCTTTCATCCCAAGAGGGGTAGGCAGAGACAATCGAATGCCATTTGTTACGATCCTGACATACCTCTTACGCTTCTTTTATATTCATCATACCTTTCATACATGCTCGGCGATTGTGTGTACTTTTAATATTTCCATCGATCAATACATTTTTTATACGTTCAATTAAAGTACACCTAGGTCGTCTTCTGCCAGCATTTTCTTAATCAAAATTGTACTGTACAGAGGGCCGGAGAGTGACATACTTTTCATCCCGGGATAATTTCATTTCCTCGGAAAAATTGTTTTTGTTGTGTATTTACCTTCAAAAACTGAAATCTCTCTTTATTCCTCTCGAATTCCAATTCTTGATTCTTCTCCAATGCGTCAGGGCTGAAACATTCATTATAAGGAAATACAGTTTCGATATCTGATATTTTAAGAACTGACACGTTCGATATTTGAATGTATAGGAGCTGCCACGTTCGATATTTGATTGTCTAATAGTTGACACGTTCGATATTCGAATGTATAAGAGCTGACACGTCCGATATTTACATTAACAAGAGATGCCACAGTCTATATTTGCATTTTTAAGAGCTGACACGTTCGATATTTGAATGTATAAGAGCTGACACGTCCGATATTTACCTTAACAAGAGATGCCACAGTCTATATTTGAATTTTTAAGAGCTGACAAGTTCGATATTTGAATGTATAAGAGCTGCCACGTTCGATATTTGAATGTCTAATAGTTGACACGTTCGATATTCGAATGTATAAGAGCTGACACGTCCGATATTTACATTAACAAGAGATGCCACAGTCTATATTTGCATTTTTAAGAGCTGACACGTTCGATATTTGAATGTATAAGAGCTGACACGTCCGATATTTACCTTAACAAGAGATGCCACAGTCTATATTTGCATTTTTAAGAGCTGACACGTTCGATATTTGAATGTATAAGAGCTGACACGTCCGATATTTACCTTAACAAGAGATGCCACAGTCTATATTTGAATTTTTAAGAGCTGACAAGTTCGATATTTGAATGTATAAGAGCTGCCACGTTCGATATTTGAATGTCTAATAGTTGACACGTTCGATATTTGAATGTGTAAGAGCTGCGCGTCCGATATTTACATTAACACGAGATGCCACATTCTATATTTGAAATTTTAAGAGCTGATATGTTCGATATTTGAATGTATAAGAGCTGACACGTTCGATATTTGAATGTATATTAGTTGACACGTCCGATATTTGAATGTATAAGAATCGATACGTTCGATGTTTGAATGTATAAGAGCTGACACGTTCGATATTTGAATGTTTAAGAGCTGACACGTTCGATATTTGAATTTATAACCCGGTGGGTTTCAGACGTGAGTATATATTACCTTCTAGAAAAATCCACTTGCACAGAATGATCAATCACTAAATCTGCCGGACATATAGGATTAATTTTGTCAGCGTCCCCTCCCAAGTTTTTGACCGCATCTCTCATTACTGCAAAGTCAACAACTGCTGGAACTCCTGTAAGATCCTAGAAAAAAAATGTTTTTAAGAGGATGTATAGAGCTAAATGCGAGTTTTATGATGCGTAAAAGTACATGATCCACTGCAGTGACCATAATCAAAACAATATATGATATTCTTGAGGTTATGCGTTATTAAGATACTGTGTTCAAAACATTGATTCGATAGAAAAAAATCACGAATGTACCTCTAAACTAATATTTTACTGTCTACAAACAGTACGAAAGTCAGCACTGTTGCCATATATCAAAAGAAGAAGTAAAACTGAACCGATTGATTGATAAGTACTTGGATGTTATCACAATTTGTTAAAGCCGCGTTTCCACTAGGCAACATTTGGCGCGCGACGTTGCCAGCTGGCGCGCAACATGACGCGCGGCTTGTTGTAAGAGCATCGTTAGTTGAGCATCAATTGTTGTCGAGTGGAGACAACGTGACGTGGTTTTTTTCTTTTTGATGCATTTTTCGATAAAATTATAACCACTGCCGCTGAAATCAACACAAGTTCCTCTGGCGACATGTTGTCGACGACTGACAACGTTGTTCAACAAAAGTTCCGCGCTGACTTTCAACATGTTGGGCAACTTGTTATGCAACATGTTGCGCGTCAATTGTTGCCTAGTGGAAACGCGGCTTAATCCTACAAGTGTCATGCAAATCCGTTCAGCCGTTTTATACACACGCACACACATCAAAAAACTATACTTTTTCACCTAGTTTTTTCTGAAATAAAAAAAATTAAGGAAAGGTATTAACTAGACGTTTTCCATCCAAATATACCTCAAGAGAATTGAACAATACCATCGGCTAAAAGAGGGAGACTTGATTTTGTGTTGGGTACCCTGGAACCTTTGAGTATATACCAAAGGAGGTGTCAAGAGGAAAGTCATTGAACAATTTTTTCTGCCACTTTTGGTGGGGGAGCTAGCCCACTGTATTTTTCTGTCGTTTTATTGTTGCAACGGCGTTTACGTTATATGATAATAATTATGCTAAAATACAAACATAATGCCTGCTGTCCCGCAAGTTAGACGTCCTATCCTAGATCGCCTTTCCCATTTAAAACACCACAATTAACTATTTTTCTAGAGCTCAGTTCAGTTTAACTGGTCAATGAGCAAAAAATTGGCGAAAGGGGGAGCCCGTCTATGGCCCCTCTTTAAGGCTTAGTACTATATGGCTAAAAGAGGAAGACTTGGAGGCTGGGTACCCTGGAATCGATAACACGGTTTCAGGAGCTCTAAGGCAAACCATAATTTAAAAAAAAATGTTTAGTTACCTGCAGTATAACTCTCGCTGGTTTAAAAGCGACCTCAACCCCGCTTAATATAGTTTGGTTATGTTCCCAGTCTAGTACATTATTAACATCCTTTTCCAGCACTTGGAAGTTGTCACAGTTCCTAACGCAGGATTCCAATAGCACCCTTATACTGAATGGCAGGCGATCTGGAAAAATAAATTAGTTAGGTTAAAAAAAATGTTTGTTACTCAATCACGCCAGAACGGCTGAACGGATCTGGCTGAAAGCACATAGGCTACTTTTTATCCCGGAAAAATGTATGGTTCCCGTGGGATAGATTTGTTTTTGTTTTTCATGGGATTGACATGATTTATTGCATAGCGGTAGTTTAGGGGTCAAAGAATGACATATACTACTTTTTCATGCCGCGAAAGCGGGCGGAGGAGGGGCAAATTACAGCCACGAGATTATTTCTTTTTAAATCTATTTCCACGCGGGTGAAACCGCGAACAGAAGCTTGTACATAATAAAATTAATAATAGTTTACGCTGGTTCTGGCAAAATTATAGATCGATGGAAATATGTGATATATGAAAGGTATGATGAATATATAAGAAGCGAAAGAGGTATGTCAGGATCGTAGCAAATGGTATTCGATTGTCTCTGCCTACCCCTCTTGAGATAAAAAGCGTGGTAATAGATAGATAGATAGGCCTAATGGAGAAATAAATTTAAATGTCCTACAAAATTCAGTAAAAAAATAACGACATTTTCTAGGTAGGTAGTTACCATAACAAATTACTAATCTCAATTCAAATACCTACTTATATTTAAAAAAAAAATTGAAATATCGAACATGTCGTAGCTTTCTATTAGTGAAAGAATTTTTAGAATCGGTGCAGCAGTTTTTTAGTTAATTCATTACAAACAAACATACCTAAAATCAAATTTTATCTCTTTATAATATTAGTATACATAATTAAAAAACGGGTTGCCTTACAGCTCCCGAAACCGTGTTACGGTTCCAGTGTGCCCAGCGGAAGACCAAGTCTCCCTCGTTTAGCCGATGGTATTTGTGAGGCTAACCTAACGAGTGGCTAGTTCTGTTGAGATATATTTAGATGGCATCTAAGTGTGGTTTGTCGGATTATGTACATAAGTTTTTAATTAAAAAAACCCATTGGTACATGGCCGGGATCCGGGATCGAACCCGGTGTCTGCCTACTTAATACCAGACGTCTTAACCACTCGGCCACCGACGCATCTTCACTTTGATAAAGTTATTGCATATTGAAGCGGAGTGAGTGCGGAGTGGACTGTAATAGGTGTAAGGAAACTATATAAGTGATTAAAAGGAATATAATACAGAAAATAAACTAAACATACTACTTCCAATGACAACAACATAACAATCCTCAATACGTCAAACAAAACCTTTCTTTTCGTCCAAAAACATCATTCTACGATGTGGCCAGTCCGCCAAAATATGAAGCGGAGTGAGTGCGGAGTGGACTGTAATAGGTGTAAGGAAACTATATAAGTGATTAAAAGGAATATAATACAGAAAATAAACTAAACATACTACTTCCAATGACAACAACATAACAATCTTCAATACGTCAAACAAAACCTTTCTTTTCGTCCAAAAACATCATTCTACGATGTGGCCAGTCCGCCACACATATATAAAAAAAAACTAAACTTATTCTGAAGTTATCTAATGTTGACATAAAATATTTACACAACAATATTGTATATTGCATAATAAATTGATATTTATCTTTAAACTAAACTAAAAATTGGTTGGCCATTGGTGCGGACTAGGGAATGCAATCCCGCAAAATAATTTGAATCCCGGTATTTGCGGGACTGAATCATCTTAGTCCCGCGGGATCCAGGTATTTGCGGGTATTGCATTCCCTAGTGCGGACCCATTGATTTTAGTCTTTGAGTCAAAACGAAAGATTGCCCCGTGGCACTATCCGTAATACAAATCAGTTGAGAAATGAGGCAGAATGGCTACTTCACTTAAATGATGACGTCATTTTGTAGTCTATCGTCAATTCGTCGTGAATTTGGGAAGTAAGTTGTTTTTAATTTGGCACCAACCGTCTTCAAATTCTACGACGAAATATTTATTATTTCTTACTTTTCAGTGCAAATTTTTGAAGTCGGTACACTTTTTTTTAAAAGTTAATTTATTAGTTCCATCATTTACTATAGAAGGGAGACTTGGGTAGGGAATAAGAAGCATGAATGTAAGATAAATGCAGTGGATGTTCTAAAAATAATTAATATGGACAAATCACAAAATGTGAACATTGTAACCAATGTATCTAACCTCATTCTTAACGGGGGTTGCCTTACTGCTTCCGAAACCATGATACGATTCCTGGGTACCCAGCACAAGACCAAGTCTCCCTCCTTTAGCCTCCTGTATTTGTGAGGCTATACCTAACGAGTGGCCAGTTCTGTTGAGGTATATTTAGATGGAAAAGCCTCTAAGTGTGGTTTGTCGGATTATGTACAAGTACAAGTTCTTAATTAAAAAAAACACATTGGTACATGGGCGCGATCCGGGATCGAACCTGTGGTCTGCCTAGTTAATAACGAAGTCCTATGTATTCTAATCCCACAGGTGAGAAGTGATGCCGCGTCTGTCTGTCTGTCTGTGACCGCCTCACGCAAAAACTACTAAACGGATTTTGATGCGGTTTTAACTATTAGATAGGTTGATTCACCGGCAACGTTTACGAGTAATAAACATCGACCTATCATGTTTAGGAGCTGAGCATTAACAGTATATGTGAATTCGGGGGAAAAATTAGCCCCAGCGATTTTTCATGGCGTATGCTGTCTAATCCGTCAGAGATATAACAAAATGATGTAGGCGAGAATTGTGTAAAATAAAATGATCTACAAAAAAGTCTGCGGTAGCATATATCTATCTCTAATAGATAAGTAGTTATAAGCGTATTTATGTATGTATTCAAATTGTTGTGCGAAGCCGGGGGCGGGATCGCTAGTTAAAAAAATTCTCACCATATTTTTCACCAAGTGCTGCTATATCGTAGTACTGGTAATTTTTTCCACTTATACTGATATTCTTCAAGATGCCGCTATAGGGGTTCTTGGCTGTAATAAAAATAATATCTAGATTAACCTATACTAATTTACTAATATTATAGAGAGGACAGATTTGTATTTTTGTGTGTATGTTTGTAATGAATAAACTCAAAAATACTGTGCCGATTTCAAAAATTATTTCACCATTGGAAAGCTACATTCACCCTGAGTGACATAGGCTATATTCTATTTTTTTTAAAAATTGGGATCCTTACTAACTTCAATAATGTAAACCAAGGTGTAAAAAAATTACCTAAGAAATTCCTTACATTTGGTTCATGATATAGAGGTAGTGGTAGAGGGTAGGGGTAGGGGGTAGGAGTAGAAGTAGGGGTATATTTTATTTTGTTCGTAAATATCCACGGGCGAAGCCGGGGGCGGAATGCTAGTATAAAATAATATAAATCTGTGACGTCAAATAATACTTAACATTGGCGGAATCATCAAACCCCTGATGGAGCCATTTTGAAAAAAAAATAGAGTATACCAAACAAACTAAATACAGAACCCTGGCACTTGGCTCTCTTTAGAAAATCTTTAAGTCATCTTATTACATATTCAGACTTGCCACATGTGGCGCCCAAAGGTTTTTTCTATACAATTCTCAACACACAAATCTTTCGGTCTTAAATAAACATTTATATGTAATCAAATTGACCTTCATTCTCTATATCAATACGTCAATCAAGAATCAAGAGAATATACACCTTCATTGTAAATAGTCCGTGGGTCAAAGTTTAAATACATTAACTTTGATACCGGTTTTATATGCACGATACTGTATATGTATGAGTTATGTAATGTAAGGGAACTGGTGAAAAAAATTTGATAGCTCCCGAAACCGTGTTAAGGTACCCAGCGGAAGACCAAGTCTCCCTCTTTTAGCTGATGGTATTTGTGAGGCTATACCTAACGAGTGGCCAGTTCTGAGGTAAATATTTGTTCTGCATAATTTGTAGTTGATATTCACACTTCCACAGAGGTTCGGGATTCCGATGAAGTATATAGGGGCGACGCTAGTTTCGTGGGATGGAATGTAGATTTCATCATGTTTTGGAGTAGTTCCATTAATGGCCTCCAGGACTTCTTTAATGACAGGAATCTAGACATTGAGTTAGTATACTGATGTATATTATTATTAAGTCGGTATGTAGGTACCTTCTTACCAGGTCTGGCTTTACACTAAGAGTCACAGGGGTCAGTGCCCAGGGCGGCATATTTCCAGGGGCGGCAAAATTAAAAGAAAAAAAATTTTTTTTTTCGCGTTATTGAAAATGCTTTAAAAAGTGTGATTGTATTTGCAGTTTTGCACATTTAACGTTTATTTATCCCAGAAGTAGTCTGTTTTAGTTTCTTTCTGTATTATAATTTCCGTACACCTATTACAGTCCACTCAGCTTCATAGCCTTTAAAGCTGATTAATCGGTATTAATCACTGACTAATCACAACTATCACAGTGCAGATGGGAATAAACTGTATTCCTGTTGGTCGCCATGACATGAGGTAGAATTCTTGTACCAAATTAAAGTGTTTTGTGGATTTTTTTTAATTCAAATTTAAATTCAGATTCGTTATCATCCATATCCTTGACCTATATTATGATTAGATTTTTATAATTTTAATTTTGACCTTTTTTCAACACATCTCGCCACCCTAGCAGTAGCCTAATTGGCAGTGCTTGGTGGCCCGAGTTTGATTCCCGCTATAGTGTACATGCATATTGTATTGCTATTACATGAATAACTAGGTAATTAGATTCTTATATGAAAATTTTATAAGGTCATTGAATGGTATAATAAAACTCCTGTTTCTCCTAATCTCATAAAGATATACAACCTCCTTTCCTTTAAATGAATTTAAAAAAAATGTATTTGAAAATGTAATTCAAAACATTTGAAGTTTTTATACTTATTTGATTTTAGAACGTTTCAGAATAAACTTACCCGCCATGCTGCTATGTTCCGAAGTCACGTACACACTACACTTGTCAAAAGCAATGAAACGAAACTTTAAATTAAAATACCTTTAAATATTAATGAGTTTAGATGTAAAACATAAATTTAAAGCAGTAGGTATAAAATCCAAAATGTAATGAAAAAATTAAAACAACCACCGAAAGCAAAAGTACTTCGGCGACTGAAGGGAGGGGGAAAAAAATAGTGTTGTTCAGTTGTGACGTTGACCTTTTGACATATCGATGCGATTTACGAAGTTTGCTTTCAACAAATTCAATTAAAAAAATAACAGTATGCATTTTAAAATAATTTAAAAAAATATTGTAATTCTTATAGCGAGCACTCAAAGTAGCGAGCCGATATGTCACATGTTGGACATGAAAACATTTTTTTTACTTAGTAGCCTATGTCGTTTCCTAGGGCTTAAGCTATCTCAGTAGGTATCAAATTTTATAAAAATCGGTTCGTTAATTTAGCCGTTAAAGCGTAACAGACAGAGTTACTTTTGCATTATTTTATAATTATATATATTATTGGATTATACTAATTTCCCGTAATTTTCCAACGAACACAAAACTCTCAGTCATTTTTTGCTGCTGCCAAATGGGTAATTTTACATCGTAGACTTTTTACATCGATGGTATTATGGAGATAGCGAGCACTTAGAACATCAAAATGCCGAGCGAGAGGCACCTCGATTAGTACTGTGTCTCGTTCTAGTAATTCCCCATTTTTACCAGACTACGGCAAAGCAAATGAAGAGTTGTGATTTTTTTACCCTAGAAGACGTGCTAATATTATTATTACGGATATAAATAAAGTTCGCATTTCAGTATACTATTGTTGATTGTATATTTTAAACATTGTATTTATTATAAACAGATGCTCTTAAAATATTCCTCTCATTTAGCGTACCTCTACGGACCTACTATAATATTTTAAAAATATTAAACAACAAAGCATGTTTTTTTATAGAAACGAAAAGGGTGACCATGACGTATAATATTGTAGATATTATGACATTTTTTTTTTATATATTTTCTTTATCTATTTATTTTCTACTACTTTTACAGCTTTATTCAAAAGCAAAACACCAAATTTGACCATTTTAATGGCACCACAGTTCAATGTACAATTCACGTGTATACAAAAGTAACAACTATCTATGCGCATGAAAATTACGTTATAAACGTTGCTCTATATTGATGTAAAAAAAGGACAAACAAAAACTTTCGCATTTATTCGTAAGTAACTGGGATTAGGATTTATATTGATCGGAAAAACTTTGTGTCCATAAATGAGTGTAAAGACTAAGTGGTCAAGGTCATCTTGTATCTGTCGAAAATATGTCTTGGTACTTGTATACAACATTTCCTTACCACACAGTTGATACCTATTTGTTATTTTAAATTAGATTGAGCCATATTTTTATTATTTAGGGTTCTAAATAGCCGTAGTTTCCAAAACGAGTCTTGCTTTTGCATTTTGGAAACTATGGCTATTTAGAACCCTAAATAATAAAATTATGGCGGAAATCGCAGAGTCTCATCGAAAAGAACAAACTCTGTGTTTCGTGTAGAAGCTCTAGGTTCGTACCGTAGGGTTCAAATGCCCAAAAGTTTATTAAAGATATTATATCCCCTCGTCTGACCATCTCGGGGAAATGCAGCCAGTATTCTTGCCACTATTTCACGCGGACCTGTTTTATTTAGTTATTTTGAATATTTAGATTGGATTTAAGGTTTTTATATATTGTTATGTGTATAATAATATTAGTAATAGATATTAAGAACGAGACACAGTACTAATCGAAGTGCCTCTCGCTCGGTCTGCAGTTGTAAGTTACTCTATGGTTGTTCAATCACTCCGAGTGGTAACTTCATGGTAATGACTGACACTACTGACAGCCAATTCAATCAAACATTTTTTCATTCATTCATTTTCGTGTCATTTTCGAAAAAGACGTTACTATTTTGCGACGCTACTTGTGTTGTGTATTATTTTACAATAATTTTATTTATTCCATAGTTATTTATATAATTGTTTTAATTAAATCAAGAACACAGTTTTAGGATATAATGGCGTCATTTAATTTAAACTCTATAACAGACGCCCTTTCAGAGAGTAAAAGTGCAGGCGTTGACTTCTCTGGGAAATCATTGAAATTAGACAACGCGGATTCTGGTAAGTTTTTTATTATTATTTTATTTAAAACTTGTTTACTTTTGAAATAACTTAGACATACTATAAATAAATATTTTAATTATTTGTAAACAATATTGATATAGGTTATGTATGCTAACATTATTTTTTAAATGAAGTCTATAAGGTCTGGGGTAGATATAGCTGAAGAGTTTGTTTGTTTGTTAGAAATCTGGAGCTACCAGTTGGTTTTGAAAAAATATGTTCACAGCTAAATTGGTGGTGTTTTCAAAAATACAATAAGGATGTGTCTCCTCAAAACCAAACGCAACAATCTTGATAGACCTAAAACATTCTAATTTGGATACAGTTTCAATGATTAGATAATGAGGAATATTTGAATGTTATTATGACTAGGAATATCAGTGAAAAGACAATTATCTAACTAAAGGTTACTAATGAAGTATTTTTATAGGTATTAAAGTTATCTTAAATAGGTACAATATTACAAAAATAAAATAAAATTACAAATAAAAAATTTCGTGTAAATCGCTATCTACTGGGAGAGTACCCAACAGACTGGCTGCATTACCTCGTTGGATGGCAATGCTTATTCTTTGACCGAAATAAGAGCCAGCCCGTTGGTCATGTGAACGTTCTATTAGTCGTTTACTAATATCTATAAACAGACTGTGTGCACTAGGTCCCCACGGTCCCATCGTTTCCACTCCAAACGCCTCAAATATGTATTATTTCGGAAGAGACGCATATTTGCGACGTTTGGCCATTTCAGCATTGTAGGCCGCATTGCCAGCTTTTAACGGTGTATATGGAAGATGGGACGGTGCGAGAGTATCTACACATGTAGCATCCCATACTAGTGACTGCCCCATCTTCCATGGTGCAAGTGTCATGCCATCTGGTCCTTGTTTAAAATTTTTATGTTTGGAGCCAGTATATTAAATTTTTCTATAACATAATTTTTTTGGGTACATTCATCAGATATGAACAGTTCACATTTAGTAAAATTTATGTGTAACCTAATATTTTGAAATTCTTTAATTAGTAAATTAAAATCAGCTAGAACTGTATCCACATCGCCTCCTAAGGTCCCGGCATCTAGATACCACACATTAAATTTTGAATTTAGCTTTTGAATAATAGGATGAATTGCAAGACTAAAAATTGCCGGTCCAAGTGGATCACCCTGCTGGCAGCCTACAGCCGAATATAAAAGATTTTTCTTATATATTAATTTTGAGGAGGTACTATAACATTGCCAAAGATAACTGTATATTTTAGGAGCTTTTAATTTAATTTGTGTCAGCAGGGCGCCTCTATCTACACAATTGAATGCATTTTTGATGTCAACTTTCAACAGCACTTCGCCAGCCTTTTTGTTCTAACTAAAGTGTATTTTTTTACTTGTCTTCACCAATGTTAATAGATGATTTGCCAATGTCAATTGTTATAGCCTTTATAGTATTCAATATGCCGATTAATTGGTATCTAAGACCAGACTAATCACAACTATCACAGCCATTATGTGAACGTGCGTTGGTCGCCATGACATGATGTAGAACCTTTAGATTATTTGTGTACTGGCATTTTAGTACCAACATAAAGGCCAATTTAGACGGTTCTAGTGGTTAGTAGAGTGCGTTAGGATAGTACATTAGTTGAAACATGTAAACGGTAGTTTCCAGTACTCGTACTAGTACGTTCCACTCGCCTTTCAACTAGAATCAAATAGAATCGATTTTTATTTTTGTTTCAAGTGACACCCTCCCGCGACCGCTCAACCCCCCGCGCGTTCCTGTCTCGCTACTCGCTGTAGTCTAAACGGTCAGTTTTAGTAACTTGCACAAGTTGACAAGGAGAGTTATGTGTGTTTTGGCCTACAAAATGGCAATCTACTGGAAGAAGTATAAACGTCACTGGAAACCTACTAATGCACTGGCATTCGAGTGCCACCTACGCACTCTACTAAACACTCGTAACGTCTAAATCGGCCTTAAGTGACAATAAGTTGCCGACTATTAAATTGTATCCATAAAAACATGATTTTTTAACAACTGGAAAGCTGGAGAGGTCAAAACAGGGTCCAAATTTAAATATTTAAAAAAATATTTCTAGCAAAGGACATTGTGGAGGCAGTAAACAACTGCAAGAATCTGTACAACTTCATACTGACCGGGAACACGTTAGGTGTGGACGCGGCTCAAGCTATAGCTAATGCATTGGAGAAGCATTCAGAGTTCAAAGTGGCAAAATGGTCAGACATGTTCACAGGCCGGATGAAGACTGAAATACCACCGGCTTTGGTAGGTTAATGGTCTACTGGTGCTGATCTGATGCTATGAAAATGATTTTCATACCTGTACAAACTTAAGTTATTGTATTTTATCTCTATATATTCAAAGGTGTTTTTTGTTGGAATCAAATATCTCCCTTCTAATACTGTATCAGAGTAATGTTCGATACACCAGTTTGGAGATTATTTTCCCCTCCAAAGAAATTAGACTAATTTATGTAATTTGTAAAAGACACCATCTGTTGGAGATCACTTGAACTAATAGTGCAAAATATTGCACGGGTAAGTTTAGATGTAGGGGTAATCTCTGAAACTACTGAACTGATTCTGAAAATTCTTTCACTAATAGGAAGCTACATTATCCCCGAGTGCTGTAGGCTATATTTTATTTTGTTCGAAGATATCCATGGGTGATAAAAGCTAGTACAGAATAAATTGATGTTACCAATGATTAAAATAATGTTGTCTTACAATTTCAGAGTGCTCTAGGCGATGGTATGATCACGGCTGGAGCCAGACTGACAGTATTGGACCTGAGTGACAACGCGTTTGGACCTATTGGAGTACAGGGACTGGCTGCTTTGTTGAAGAGTGAGGTGTGCAGTCAACTTCAGGTGGGTTTTTAATATTGTCGCCTAAGTTCTAACACCGCGTAACTCAGAAATTGCCGTTTTTGATATTGTGATATGAGTTCGGATGGAGAGAATCGAAATGCGCATCGTTAGACCAATCAGAAATGATTTATTTAGCAAATGACAAGTCGTTATTCTATAAAAAGCAACAGTGCGTAACTCACTTAATTCCTTATACAAACAACGCAAATCATTGCAAACTTAAATCAGACAAATAATACAATAACCCCTGTATTAGTAGTAAAAATTACTTTAATATGCTTATCTACCTTTTTAAGATACCCCCTATAAAAAATCTACATAGAATATCTAAATCACTACATAGTATAAAACAAAGTCGCATTCTCTGTCCCTATATCCCTATGTATGCTTAAATCTTTAAAACTACGCAACGGATTTTGATGCGGATTTTTTTAATAGATAGAGTGATTGAAGAGGAAGGTTTATATGTATAATAACATCCATTAAATAGTGGAGAAATACTGTTATTTTTGAGGTTTCTAATGTGATGTCGTAATCTATATATATAAAAGAAAGTCGTGTTAGTTACTTCACTTATAACTCAAGAACGGCTGAACCGATTTGGCTGAAAATTGGAGGGGAGGTAGCTTAGAGCCAGGAGACGGACATAGGATAGTGGTAGGGGTTGGAGTAGGGGTAGCTAAAATTATAAATTTTAATTGTGAATATGTGGCGTCATCTTGAGTTTTACATGTGTACTAAAATGTATTTGCAAACGTCAATAGATGGCGCTGTATTATACTTTCTACCACGGAAATGTGTTAATTCCAGAGTCGGTAGGCCAGGTAGGTTAGTTAGGTTATTTATAACTCAAAAACGGCTGTACCGATTTGGCTGAAAATTGGTGGGAGGTAGCTTAGAGCCAGGAGACGGACATATGATAGTAGTGGTTGGAGTAGGGGTAGGGGTAGGGGTAGGGGTAGGGGTAGGGGTAGTGGTAGTGGTAGTTGTTTTCCACGGACGAAGGAAAGTAAATAGCAGGCAAGCCAACGTTTGGGCAGGACAACGTCTGCCGGGCCCGCTAGTAATATATAAAAGAAAGTCAGTTAGTTACCCCATTTATAACTAAAGAACGACTGTACCGATTTGGCTGAAAATTGGTGGAGAGGTAGCTTAGAGCCAGGAGACAGACATAGGATAGTAGCGGTAGTGGTAGGGGTAGCGGTAGGGTAGGGGCAGGGGCAGTGGTAGTTGTTTTCCACGGACGAAGGAAAGTAAATAGCAGACAAGCCAACGTTTGGGCAGGACAACGTCTGCCGGGCCCGCTAGTTCAAAATAATACAATTTTTATGCTCTCCTGAAAAGTTCAAAATGTTGACTTACGCGGTGTTAGAATTTAAGGCAGGGTGCAAACACGATATCTACTAAAAGTGTCATTTTTGAACGCTTACTTTGAAGTGTCAGGAATCAATCTCAAAAAAATATAGTGGATAGCAAATAATACTACATAAAACTTTAACAGCATAGATTTTTTATAAGTATTTTGGTCTATTGAAATAAAATTATGCAAAATACATCTATAAAAAAACTTTTGTGCGTAAATTCACAATATTTTGCGCGACAACTATTTTTATATTTCAGAATCAAATAGCTTGAATAATCTATTAAAACTTTAACAGATTACTTTCACTGTTTAATTGTTTTTCTTTAACAAATTTTAAGAAAAAGCTACAAAATGAGTGAAATTTCAAGTGTAGCTGTATGACCACGTAAAATATGCCAAGCAATATTCAACCTTATATCGTCCTACATAAGCATCCGCCCACCGGAGTGCATATAGTATTTTTTATCGAGGTTGATCCCTGCCTTAAGCAACGATATGTGGAATACGAACAAACAAATAATGAAATTTAGATTTTGTCACAAGAACTTCGTTTATCCCGCAGGAGCTCCGTCTGAACAATAACGGTCTGGGTATCACCGGGGGGAAGCTCCTAGCGACGGCACTGGGCGAGCGGCCGCCGCAATTACGAGTGTTCGTAGCCGGGAGGAACCGGCTGGAGAACGACGGGGCTAAGGCGTTGGCTGAAGTTTTTGTCGTGAGTATTTGGGGGTAATAAATTAAATTTGAGTGTCCCAAACAAACCAATTAAATTATGGCGTATAATATAACAATATAACCACTTTTGATGAAGAAAAAAAAACAATCGCTTCAATTGTGCCTATAATAATTGAATAGTTCTTGATTTCTCCAGGATCCCATCATCAGATCCTGTCCTGATGACCATGGGACCACCTGAACAAAACAAAAAAAATATTTTCAAATCGCTCCAGGCGTCTCCAAATAATCGGGGAGGGGAACATATATGTATAAAAAAAAAGATTCGGACCGAATTGTTTTTTGAAGTTCGGTTAAAAATAATGTACATAATCCAAACAAAACCGCACTTAGAAAATCACTTTAAATATAATTTCAACCAATGGAGGTCGATACAGTATGAAAACCAACATCTATTTTAGCTTTGTCAGCAGTGATGGACTGTGTGGTGGACTGCATCGCGGCTGAATCACCTGCCGTGATGTATGACCTGTCGTCATGTCGGGCCGGCGGTCTGGTCAGTGGGAAGTGGAAGTAGGATGCGGGTTGCGGGGTCAGGAATACAGGCGTGTTCATACGGTTCATATAGAAATGGCAATACATACAACAATCCAACGACTGTAAGTAAAAGGAATACTCCCCAACGCACATCGTTGGAAAGTTGCATATATGCCAATCTATTAAATATTTTCAATGGCGCGATACAGGTTTCAATGAGTTAGTAACGGTGCGACATCTATCGACGCGACGCGATGTGCCGCCACACCCCCATTATTATTATTATAATCAATAGATATGATCTTTTTTTTTTCAGAAAATGGGTACTCTGGAAGAGGTGGCCATGCCCCAGAATGGTATCTACCACGCGGGGATCGCGGCGCTCTCCACCTCGTTCATGAACAACCCTCGACTGCACACCCTCAACTTGAACGACAACACCATCGGATCTAAGGGGGCGGAGGCTATAGCGGGCGCCTTGCACACGTATGTAGAGTATTTTTAAAATTGGTATTAGTAGTAGTATAAAGTATTTTTGAATACTTCGCACCGTTAGTTCAACTGATCTCCAACAGATGGCGTCTCCAGATTTTTACGTCTGTTATGTTTTTCGTGGTACACTGATATGTTTATGAAAAATTCTCCAAGTTTTTTTTCTTCATGGGTTGTCCCAGGGTACCTGTATTTGTGAGGCTATACCTAACGAGTGGCTAGTTCTGTTGAGGTATATTTGGATGGAAAAGCCTCTAATTGTGGTTTGTCGGATTATGTACATAAGTTTTTAATTAAAAAAACCATTGGTACATGGCCGGGTTCCGGGTGCGAACCCGTGGTCTGCCTAGTTAATACCAGACGTCCTTAGAATAAAGAATTTGTGCTATTTCTGTCCTTTCAGATTGAGAAATATAAAGAATATCAACTTTGGTGACTGCCTACTTAAGAGCAAAGGTGCCAGGACCCTAGCCAAGAGCTTTAGGGATAACGCTGTCAAATTGGAGGTCAGTACGGGTTTCTTGGGATACCCTGAGGACAAGGGATCCCTGGGATACTACTCGCCCTTAAACTTTTTTGCCACTAGAGCTCTGTTTCGCGACACAAAATGATACCATCTATCTATCATCACACCCATTATCCCAAGGGATAGGCAGAGACAATCGAATGCCATTTGTTACGATCCTGACCTGACATACCTCTTTCGCTTCTTTTGTATTCATCATACCTTTCACACATGCTCGGCGATTGTGTGTACTTTTAATATTTCCATCGATCAATACATTTTTATATGTCCAATAAAAGTACACGTAGGTCGTCCTCTGCCAGCATTTCCTTTCACTTCAGCCATATAAACCTTTCACATTTTGTTTTTCAGACCCTAGACCTAAGCCACAACGAAATCGGCCATGAAGCGTGTCTCGAGATTGTGGAGTGTATAACCGTACTGCCGGACAGCGGGGACAGACTGACCAGGGTTGTCTTAGCTGGTGAGTATTCCACATTTAGCAAGTTGCCGTGAATGTATGACGAATATAAAAGAGGTATGTCAGGATCGTGGCATTCGATTGTCTCTGCCTACCTCTCTTGGGATAAAAGGAGCTTGAAACTACTTGTCTATTAGAGATAGATACATGCTACCGCGGACTTTTTTGTAGATCATTTTATTCTACACAATGGACAACATTTCATTTTTTTAATCACCCATTTTTATTTCTTTAATTAAAAATATATTAAAAAATAAGTAACACGTATTTTTATATTTTATTTTTGGTTGAGTTTTTATATTTTTAATTTAATTATGAATTTTTATAAATTCTGAGGACTTATAAACTAAAAACCTTAGCTAGGACTAAAATTAAGAAATATAAACTGTCACCCAAAGAAAGTGACTGATAGTGTCAGTCAAGCCACAGAGTATACGTTATAGAAATGCAAAGAGTATAATATACCGTGTTCCAAATAGGTGTTGCCGTAGCCGGAACTCAAATCGCCTACAACATTATTTATAATGTATATAATAATACTAGCTTTTGTCCGCGGTTTCACTCGTAAATATATATTCCTGTGATAGCCCATTCGAAACTAGCAAAACTTTAAAAAAAATTATATAAAAGAAGTATTTTTATAATTATATTTAAAGAATAATTATTAATTTAGCTTCAAATGGAATAAAAATGGGTAAAATTATTAGAAGGCAACACCTGAGTTCAATAACTAACAACTCTGCCAACAGACATTAGTATTTTTAAATTAGAGAGTTAGCACAGATTAGGGCACCTATTAATCCTTATTTTTCAATATTTCAGTATTTTTAAAATAACTCGAAAATTAAAGGATATAAAAAATAAAAAAAATGAAAAATAAGCTTTCTAGCATGTAATCTCCAAACGGTTTTCGAAATTTGGTACCTTACGAAAAATGAAATGTTGTCCATTCTTTCATACACCATTTTGTTATATCTCTGACGGATTAGATAGCATACGCCATGAAAACTTGCTAGTGCTAATTTTTTTTTCCCGACTTTATTCACTTATACTGTTAATGCTCAGCTCCTAAACATGTTAGGTTCATGTTTAATACTCGTAAACCTTCCTCGTAAATCAACCTGTCTAATTCTGGAAACGGCAACAAAATCCGTCCAGCGGGCTTATTCTCCTCGTTTTAAGCAGCGCCAAAGCAACGCCATATTGGCGCTATTTCAAAAATCCGTATTCTCCTTGTCACTGTCATCGTCGCAGCAATGTCGTTTTAGCGATTTTAAAACGATAATCGTTACGCGAGGTCATTGTATGGAACTTCATAAATTCGTATTCTCCTCGTTTAAACAAGTTCGCCGATCTGTCAAACTACGATAATGAAATGGTTTTCAAAAAGTTAGTTTCTTTTGACTTTATTGTTATCTTTTCACCATTATTTAGTGTTTATTACAAATTATTGACTACTTAAGTCATCGCTAAGAAACATTACGCCCACATTTTGACGGAGAAAGCAGAATTGACCTAGTCTTTTATTTATCTGTGTTTCACAATAGTTTAGTCAGCTTATTATATTTTGTCTGACGTTCACGAAATTAATTACTTTTATGATAAAAATAAAATAAGAATTGGCTGTATAGTAATACAGTTTTATTGCCTTTTTCATGGAAGTTAAATAAAAAAAAATTGTCATAATATTATAACCAACATGTTGCCATTTGAAAAAAAAGATTTATTTTTAATATTCATATTATTGGCAAATAAAAAATAGCATTAAGTGTTCATCGATGTATTTATGGTTCTACAATCGAAATATATAATAAAATTGTTAATTAATTTAAAATATACATGAAAAATTGTTGATATAATGATTAACATTATTACGATGGTAACATTACTCAAGAAGTTTTGATATCGCTTGGAAGTTTTCAAACCGCTCTGACACAATAGTAGGAGAATACGGATTTTTGACAGCGCTATTCTAACATCGTAATAGTATCGCAACCAAACGATTATCGCGTGCGTTTTGAGCAGAAAAGGCCCGCAGGAGTTTTGGAGTTTGCTTGCTTTATAATATACTAGCATTCCGCCCCCGGCTTCGCCCGTGGACATTTACGAACAAAATAAAATGTACCCTACCCCTATAACTACCATACCCCTACCCCCTCTATCATCAATAGTTTTCGCAGCGCACGCGATGTAAGGAATTTATTAGGTAATTTTTTTACACCTTGGGTTACATTATTGGAGTTTTAGTAAGGATCCCTAATTTTTTTGAAAATAGAATAGAGCCTATGTCACTCAGGGTGAATGTAGCTTTCCAATGGTGAAAGAATTTTTTGAAATCGGCACAGTAGTTTTTGAGTTTATTCATTACAAAACATACACACAAAAATACAAATCTTTCCTCTTTATAATATTAGTATAGACTAGCTTTTCGAAAATATAGCTTAGTGATATCATCATGATCATCAACCTTTTAAGATCCACTGCTGGATCATGGTCTCCCTCTAGTGCGCCATTTTTAGTGGTGCTCATTGAGAGGAATTGCCATAGTCACCACGCTTGGCAGGCGGGTTGGTGATCGGACGCCGGCTTTACGTGCCCTCCGGAGCACGAGGTGTCGATTTAAGCACATATTATTAAAGAAAATTAGTGCTTAGCATTAGGATTCAAACTCGGGATCTCCGGTTTCAAGTCCACTGTCCTACCAATTAGGCTATCGACTACCTCGATATCGTAGCTTCCTATTTGTGAAATAATTTTTAGAATCGGTTCGCTTGTTACAGAAATTACCGCCTCAGTTTAGTCGGTCAAATTCATAGTCGGTAGGTTTATTACTAGCCTTATTATTAGCTAATTACAAGCTATTTTTTTGCAGGTAACAGCTTGGGCAGTCCCGCTAATCGCTTAAGCCTAAAAGAGAAGCTGGGCGAGTGTGCAGACTTGAGCGACGGTGAAAACAGCGACGATGAGTGTGAGTTAGCAGGCAAGCCTCGTTTTTGTGCGTTGTCTCTTTTACGAATTATTTTTCAGGGCTTTTCCAGTCGGGCTAATTTGATTTCAACTGGTTTAACAAAACTATATTACTGCCTGAAGCGAAAGAAGGAAGGAAAACAAGCGTATAAACAAACTTAGTTTTATTATGATTTGCACTGTTTGAATTAGAAAATATGAATTGAGTCTCCAATGTCTATTATGCACCAGTTACAAGTTTAGTTAAACTATAAGAATATGTCTTAATCTTACTTTATGATATGTGCATAATCCTTTCTGGAACCCTAGAAAAGGGTAAAAACGGTAACGCTATTACTAAGACGCCGTTGTCCGTCCGTCTGTCTGTCTGTCCGTCTGTCACCAGGCTGTATCTCATGAACCGTGACAGTTGAAATTTTCACAGATGATGTATTTCTGTTGACGTTATAATAACAAATACTAAACATTTTTTTGACCGCACTTGGTCGGTTTATTTTTACATAACCTCTTAAACAGTCTCTGAATAAAACGAGGCAGTCTACCGTGAGTCTTTCCGCTCGTGGTTTATTTTCGAACAAAATAAACGAGAATTGCTTTTGCATTTTGAAAACTACTTAGAACTCTTAATAATGAAAAATATGTCATAGATCCTATTTAAAATAATACCAACAACTGTGTGGGATGGAAATGTATAAATAAACTCAACTTTCCAGGATTACCTGAGATTTGTCATATTTTTGACAGTTATGATTGAGAGCAACGGTCCTTAACGATTAGATTAGATGAATTAAACTCCGTTAATCTATATCAACTTTTATTAAATTTTATTAGGACATCCATTCGACGCCAAACCAAAGAACAGTGCAGCTGGGTTAGCATATATTTTGACAGCGACACTTTCGTTTCGGTCGAATGGCCTTGAACAGGCCAAAACGTTCATGTCCAACAAGGACCGTCCAGAGATAGCCCGGGGCCGAGAGGTCCGGCCCAACAATGTGCGTGCAAATTTGCTATGCCGGGCAAAGACAAGTACACAGAATTTGCCCGCACATTGTTGGGCCGGACATCCTCGGACCGGGCATGTCCTGCACAAGAATGCCGAGCAATTTGCTTGGCCGGACAAAGACAAGTACACAGAATTTTCCCGCACATTGTTGGGCCGGACCTCTCGGCCCCGGGCTATCTCTGGCCGGTCCTTGTTGGACATGAACGTTTTGGCCTGTTCAAGGCCATTCGACCGAAACGAAAGTGTCGCTGTCAAAATATATGCTAACCCCGCAGATCCCAGCTCTCTTATTTCCGTCCCTTCTTTTATTACCTTTTTAAAAACAATTAATACTATGGAGAGCTGGGCTTAGAGCCATTTTGGAAATTACCTCTTACATTCCGTACCTATACTAATATTACAAACTAGCAGTTGCCCGCGACGTCGTCGGGCACCTCTTACGTTGTTTAGATAATAATTTGTTAGTAATTGTTTGACTATTGTTTTTAGATGTGACCGGTTCTGAAGAGTCCGAAGAGTCGGAAGAGGGATCGGACGACTCGACCGACGACGGATCGGAGGACAGCGCGACGGAAGACGCCCGGCACGACACGGTCGTTAGTGCGGGACACGCTCTTGATGAGTCTGGTAATGATAGCTTTTCGCACCCCGGCTTCGCCCGTAAATATTAACGAACTAAATAAAATATACCCTATGTCACTCGGCTTTCTATATGTGAAAGATTTTTTAGAATCGGTTCAGTAGTTTGAGATATTATCCCCTACATCCAAACTTTACCTCTTTATAATATTAGTATAGATATAATGATTGTTTCGCTCTACATCAGGTGTTGAAGAAGTTGACACGGACGTGGGGCGCTTTCTGAAGATGCCGACCGTCGAGCACCTCAACAGACTGGGGAGTGATGCAGCCAATCTCATTGATGTCCACTTGCAGGTAAATTGTCAAATCGGTCCAGTAGTTTTCAAGAGTATGGTATATTTTAAAGTTTTTTTTAATATTTCACGGTTCAACACGCATTTTTTTTACATCCACAGGTCATAAAATCACCCGCTGACATGATACAGTCGTACGCGGACGCGATAATGAAAGTGAGCTCCCTATCTGCCGGCGTCGGGTCTAACGCGCAATACATCGCCTCCAAACTGTACCCGATATTGATACAGAGGGCGGGCAAGCAGCACGCGGCCGAGTGGCTACTGGCCAACTCTATGTTGGTGGCGCTCGGGTTGATTAAGGTTTGTGTGTTTATAATATATATATATTATAAGTTGCTGTACTTATGGAGTTAGATGTGTTACTATATGTTTTAGAAGAAGAATGCCAGCTTCACGTGACGGATACTTATTTCTATGTTATACTTACACTAGCTTTGCGCCCTCGGCTTTGCCCGTGGTTATTTTCGATCAAAATTAAAATCTGGGATATAGTAGCTGTCTATTAGTGAAATAATTCTTAGAATCGGTTCAGTACTTTGAGAGATATCCCCTACATCCAAACTTGCAAACTTCACCTCTTTATAATATTAGTATAGATAATAATATGAAGTGTCCAACCGAAGATTCGGCCAGTTTCGGCCAAAAAACGGCCGAAGTTACTGCGCGCGCCGAAACTCAAGTGTTCGTGAATGAGTCGCTCGGCTAACTTCGGGCGAGTTCGTGGTTCGTGTTTGGTCGCCAGCTGAGTTATATAACATAAATTAACACAAATATAAAATTCCCGTGTCACAAGTTAGTTGCCATACTCCTCCGAAACGGCTTGACCGATTTTTATGAATTTTTTTGTGTATATTTGGTAGGGCCCACGATCGGTCGTAATCTATTTTTCATACCCCTAAGTGATAAGGGGGGGGTAGGGGTAGTGCAGGCAAGCCAACGTTTGGGCAGGACAACGTCTGCCAGGTCCGCTCGTTGAGTATATATTTCGTATGTGTAAAAAATTA
The DNA here is from genome assembly GCA_963924495.1 of Nemapogon koenigi. Taxonomy (NCBI): domain Eukaryota; kingdom Metazoa; phylum Arthropoda; class Insecta; order Lepidoptera; family Tineidae; genus Nemapogon; species Nemapogon koenigi. Next base: position 7,340,649 of record OZ004656.1, read on the forward strand.
AAAAATACCCTACATTTCAGTGTACAATAGAAAGAATATGCCTAAATATGGTTTTGACCGAAAAACCTGTTTCGGTGAAGTGCAGCAACAGGCTTGCCACCTGTTCTGTTTAATATTACTGGTGTCTCTGGTCACACTCCAAGGTATTTCTACCATGAAGATATAGGTGTTCTAATTTTGTTTCTTTCTCTTTACAGTCTGAAAACAAAAATTACTCCGTCACATGGCCCTTAGCTGGATGCTACCAAGTCCTATCAAGTCAGATCACTGCACCATTCTTCCCACAGAGACTAAGGGAGACTCTGCGGTTCTTCATACAGTCGAAGAGAGAAAAATTGGTTTCTAATTCCGTTCCCGCTACACATGTAGATGGGTGTGTCTAATTATAATGTACCTGCTAGATTCACTTGTGGTTTTATTTGTTTAAAAAAAACCGGCCAAGTGCGAGTCGGATTCGCGCAACGGAAAAAAAAACACGTTTGTTGTATGGGAGCCCGCTTAAATATTCATTTTATACTGTTTTTTAGTATTTGTTGTTATAGCGGCAACAGAAATACATCATCTGTGAAAATTTCAACTGTCTAAAGGCCGATTTAGACGTTACGAGTGTTTAGTAGAGTGCGTAGGTGGCACTCGAATGCCAGTGCATTAGTAGGTTTCCAGTGACGTTTATACTTCTTCCAGTAGATTGCCATTTTGTAGGCCAAAACACACATAACTCTCCTTGTCAACTTGTGCAAGTTACTAAAACTGACCGTTTAGACTACAGCGAGTAGCGAGTCAGGTACGCGCGGGGGGTTGAGCGGGCGCGGGAGGGTGTAAAAGCGATTCTATTTGATTCTAGTTAAAAGGCGAGTGGAACGTACTAGTACGAGTTTCAACTAATGTACTATCCTAACGCACTCTACTAACCACTAGAACCGTCTAAATTGGCCTTAACTATCACGGTTCATGAGATACAGCCTGGTGACAGACGGACAGACAGACAGACAGACGGACAGTGGAGTCTTAGTAATAGGGTTTCCGTTTTTACCCTTTGGGTACGGAAGCCTAATAAAACATCAATAAACATGTTTATCCACCATGTAATGTAGATATAAACATTACAGTATCCTGTTCTTGTATCTCGTAGTCCAACTCTCCTAACAGTTCCCAATCTGTGTCATTTATTAATACTAGTATACCAGGCCGGACTGATCCATCTGGAACAAAGAGCATTATTATAATCTATGCCATCGTTTTTCAGCCTGGGGGTCGCATTTAGGTATAAGAGGGGTCACATTATATTATAACTAGCATTCCGACCTGCCTACAAAGTTTTTGGCTCTTGCCAAGGGAACAACTTTCCAATCAAAGCATTTTCTAATCAAGTTTACAACACCCTTATTCTCTCAATCACCTTCTTAAAAACTTCACAGTAAAAACGGCAAATTGCGGAAATGCCTAGTTAAAACCTTTAAGTAACTCTCCAAAGTCTTTAGTGACTGGCAAACTGCTGAATGAAGCCAGAAATATTGCTTCAGCTCTTAATAGTTATTTATGCACAACCCTAAACTAACCAGTTACTCTTAAAACATCTTATTAATTATTATCAATTATTCAAGTCATGAGTCCATTTCAATGTAAAGCATTTAAAAGTATTAGTAAATAAAAGGAAATCCTAACAAAATTTTGCCCTATTTGGGGTCGCAACACTTGGTACAATTCATGTAAAAAAGAGCTCCGTGCGACCTACCTGCAGTGACCAAATGGTGGTATGAAGTATGGCGCAATGGAGGGAACATGCAAATGTGCAATCATATCCCTTCCACTGGCACCCAAGCTCTTTTAATGTACGGCGGATTGCATAGATTATTGACAGAACACTATATGTGGACATAGTTACCAATAGAACAAACCTTGTATAAATAACTCTACTCGTTCCCTCAATAGATTCTCTTTAAGCCATATTAATAATTGTCTTATAGTCCATGTCTTTACTTTACATTCTGGATAAGTGTCTATTATGTCTGGCAACACTATCTCTCTTTTCTTGATATTGTCAAATAGTAACTCCGCACCACCACCAAAATGTAAATTAATTTTAACTTCCGCCATTAATCTGGAAGAAATAACACAGTTTACATACATATACTCACGCCTGATTCCCACCAAGGTAGACAGGAGACTAAGGACATCCACATGCCACAACCCAGACACACCTGTCTTGCTTCCTCCAGATTCATACATACATATACTCACGCCTGAATCCCACCGGGGTAGACAGAGACTAAGGACCTCCACATGCCACGACCCAGACACACCTCTTGCTTCCTCCAGATTCATACATATACTCGCGCCTGAATCCCAACGGGGTAGACAGAGATTAAGGACCTCCACATGCCAAGACCCAGACACCTCTCTTGCTTTCTGTTGGCATTTACCTTATAAAAAAATTCTTATCCTACTTATAAAACTTATAATAAATTTGATTGAATTGTTATTTGTTTTGAGGTTATTTATTTATTGATTTGTTTTGACAGATCATCTTTTTAATTATCTCGCTTTATAGAGGCAAAGGTACTAAAAATCATACGTAACCAAAAATATAAACCTCTTAGAGAACCTAAATAACATATTGTTATAGATAAAACATCTTAATTTTTCATTTTTAGAGCCATTTACTACTGATATGTAAACAAAGAACCATATTAATAGCAAGTTCTTGGCTGTATACTGTATATTCGGATGTTCATTTGCCTTATGTGCATATAGAGAACTGGAGATGACAAAACGAGGACGCCCTTATGCCCACATTGGCCATTCTCGTAATATAAAATTAATTTTCGCGCGGCCTTTTGCAATTTCATATGGTGTGAGTTATAGAGCCCAAGAAAAATGGTTAATTGTTCTGTTAGTAAATGTAAAAGCCGATCTACCAATTCTAATTTGCGGGAACATGGCGTCTCCTATCATTTGTAAGTATTATAGTTATAGTAGGTATTGTATGTTAGTGTTTTAGTGCAATCTCCATAAAAAATGATTATTTTGACATGAACTCCGTTCCGAAAACATAGGTAATAATTGACATAAAATATTGGGAATTTGGAATTTTGAACACATTGTTGATTTGATCTATGTAATCTATGTTGACGTTTGTAGAGTGGGGACAATGTGAATGAATGGAATGAATGATTGATTGATTTATACATGGGGTGGCTTAATGCATATATTATGAATGTTTATGTTTATTTATTACAAGCGACCCAGGCCCCGGCTTTGAACGGGTACAATATTGGTTTATAAAAATTGTCATACCCATACAATCTATCTAATAGTGAAAACAACAACTTGATCCGTTCAGTAGTTTTTGAGTGAAAAGGGTGATGTAGTTTGTGATTGTGTGATGTAACTACTACCTATATTAGAGATAGATAATAATCCAGTCCCGGGCCTAACTCATAGAACAATTAACATTGGTGGAGCCACAATAAAAGAAGAAGAAGAAGAATACGTTGACTTGATCCGTAGCTCTATTTAACGTGAAAGTAGAGCAAATAATCAAACAAACACATATATTAGATTAGTTTTTTTTAATAAACCAGGTTCCCAAAAGATCCTATGCTAAGAGAAAAATGGAAGAAGTTTTGTGGCAAACAAGCATCTTGGATACCCAAACGTACCAGTACTATTTGTTCTATTCATTTTGCGTCGGAATGTTTTGATGGTCATTCAACCGAGAGAAGAATATTGATTTATGGGGCAATACCTACTTTAAAATTTTATCAACTTACGGTACGTATCTATAATAATTTTGAATCTAGTATCTACAAGATGGCGGCTTACCTATTTCTATAATCCCCTTGTTAACGAATAAACGGATTTCTTAAATTTGAAATTATTTTGATGCTTGGAAAATTGTTGGGTGTTTTGAACGAGAAAGATAGGTATTATTTGTCTGACAGCTTATTCTTTAAGTTTAGTTTTAAAGGCCCATGCATATCTGGAATTTTATTTCTGTCGGCTGTTTTTACGAGAAATACTTGCTTTGTCTCTATGGAACACCTCTTTCTTTCATTGTTAGACAATGTAGATTTTGTCTACCTAGAAATATTTTCTCTAGACACGTCATGCTCTCACGGCAGACACAATATCAAGCATTGTTTAAAAAAATCATGGTTTTTTTGTAACTTGTAATAGCGATAATAATATTTATGCCAACTCGGTCAAAAGATATTTAATAGATAATCTCCTATTTCAATGGTTGACTTAATTTTGGGGGACTCACATGCCATTAAAACTCCTCACGGGTTCCCAGTGTTACGGTTCCAGGGTACCCAGTTTTATTTGAATAGATAAGTAGATACTGATTTGCAGATTAAAAATGAGAGTTTATTGAAAACACCAAGAAATCTAGTACAGAGAAACTTAAGCTACTCCAAAAAAGAAAACCACACATACATTACAATGAAACATATAAAAGGATCAAATAATATATATGAAACAGATACTAAAATACCAAATGACGATATATATGTTTGCAATGTAAATATAGAACCTGATTATGATAGTTATGATGAAATGTCAGACAAATGTGGCTTTGATGATTGTGGGAAATATTGTGATGATGAAGAACTAGAAAATAAGTATGAATTGGTGATAGATGAAGAAGTTATTGTCAAGACGGAACCCAATTTAGAGGTATGAGAGTAAAATAGGGGGGTGTTGGATGGGTAATATTTTTAAATTATGTTTTAAATTTTATTTTTAAAATGGACAACATTTCATTTTTGTAAGGTACCAAAATTCGAAAACCGTTTGGAGATTACATGCTAGAAAGCTTGTTTTTCATTTTTTTTATTTTTTATTTCCTTTAATTTTCGAGTTATTTTAAAAATACTGAATTATTGAAAAATAAGGATTAATAGGTGCCCTAATCTGTGCTAACCCTCTAATTTAAAAATACTAATGTCTGTTGGCAGAGTTGTTAGTTATTGAACTCAGGTGTTGCCTTCTATTAATTTTACCCATTTTTATTCCATTTGAAGCTAAATTAATAATTATTCTTTAAATATAATTATAAAAATACTTTGGAAGTTTTGCTAGTTTCGAATGGGCTATCACAGGAAATATATTTACGAGTGAAACCGCGGACAAAAGCTAGTATTATTATATACATTATGAATAATGTTGTAGGCGATTTGAGTTCCGGCTACTGCAACACCTATTTGGAACACGGTATATTATACTCTTTGCATTTCTATAACGTATACTCTGTGGCTTTACTGACACTATCTGTCACTTTCTTTGGGTGACAGTTTATATTTCTTAATTTTAGTCCTAGCTAAGGTTTTTAGTTTATATGTCCTCAGAATTTATAAAAATTCAACCAAAAATAAAATATAAAAATACGTGTAACTTAAATTAAATTTTTAATTAAAGTAATAAAAATGGGTGATTAAAAAAATGAAATGTTGTCCATTCCCGTAAAACGCCGTTTTTTGGCGTGATACAGACGTCACATTCACACAATCCGACATGATGGTCACAGATTAGATAAAATAACTTAGTCAGTTGACAGACATTTAATATAATATAGTTAGTAATCTGTGGTTATTTATTTGAAATCTAGATGATTGTGACGTCACTTCCCGTTTGCGGGCACATGACCGGAAGTATGAATTAAAGATTTTTATTTAGATATTAAAAAAGATATATTTATTAAACAAATAAATACACATAATGATTTCAGTGATTATACGTTATAGATTATATAAAAAAATATGTGTATGTATTTTCTTTTACTGTCAACACCCCTATTATATTATAGTTTAATTTTTTATATCTTCAAGGGTTGCCTTACGGCTCCCGGAACTGTGTTGTCGGTCCCAGGGTACTCTTTTAGCCTTCCTATTTGTGAGGCTATACCGAACGAGTGGCCAGTTCTTTTGAGGTATATTTATGGGAAAGCCTCTAATATAACTTTACAATTATGAAAAATCCATTGGTACTTGGCCGGGATAGAACCGTGGTTAGAGCAGGTTACACCCGCCATCATGACCACTTAGCCACCGACGCAGAATAAATCATTCAAAGTTTGTAAACTTTTTTAAAAGATAAAAGTATATGAATGAATGAAGCATGGGGATATCTTGTATCGTTTTATTTTGTCGCTCACATAACTTGTGTCATTGTCCGTTTTTCCGGGTGTCCTAGAAAAAAGTGTAGAAAGAATCTCAGGTACGTAGACGAAATCTCAATTAGAAAGAGAAAAAACGATGTCCCATAGAGAGAAAGCAAGACGAAAAGGACCGGTTTCCGCTACGCTAGTTTTTGTCCTGCTCTGTCACTACAGTATATTATATCTTTCTCTTTCTAACTGAAATTTTGTCTACCACACGTACATAGATTCTTTCTAGACCGCCATGCTCGCACAGCAGGAATAACAAAATAAATTGTAGGCAAGCACTTAATTTATTAATAACTTTCAGTCTGACAATGAAATGTGTGTTATATTAGACATCAGACCCAACTCACCCAACGAAACTGCAGAAGACCAAAAAGAATTAACAATAGAAACCGATACGACAACAAAAGCGAAACCAAAAGTCACTAAAAACGTAAAGAAAGGAGAGAAAAGAGTTGATAGAAGATTAAGAGAACCAAAAGACATCGAGAACGACTTCGAGATAGAATACTTTAGAACGGAAGAAGAACAAAGAGTAGAGTTTGAAAAGAGAAGATGTAGTAAAAATTATTTGGAGTCAGAATTTACATGTGAAAAGTGCCTCAAAGGTTTTCGTGAAAAGAGTTTACTGACCCTACATATGAGGAAACATGACGTGAGTATAATTTTAAAAAATAAGCTCAACAATTTGAATACCTATATAAATATGCGTATAACTATATATCTATTAGAGATAGATAGCTGATACAGCAGACTTTTTTGTAGATCATTTTATTCTACACAATTCGTTCCTACATAATTTGTTTATATCTCTGACGGATTAGACAGCATACGACATGAAAACTCGCTGGGGCTAATGTTTTCCCCGACTTGATTCACTTATACTGTTTTAATGCTCTATTCTAATAAACACTCTTATTAATAAACTCGAAGTAGCGACGTAGTAACTAAACTGTGTTTCGTCTCCGTCTATCATAATGAATTGCAGATTTGTTAGACGGAGACGAAATACAGTTTAGTTACTACGTCGCTACTTCGAGTTTATTAATAAGAGTGGATAGGTTTATGTTTAATACTCTTAAACCTTCCTAGTAAATTAATCTGTCTTATAGAGAAAACTGCATCAAAATATAATAATTATGTTGTGATACCATATTACCTACCATATTTGTGTACTAATGTAGTAAGGCCGGTTGTAAGGGATAATTTAAAACAGTTTGGTAGTAAAAACAAATAGGGATTCCATGTCACGCCTTGGTGAAACTGAACAGCGCACGCTCCCACCGAGACGTGATGGGGGATCCACTTTAATCCTGTCCGCGCTGTGATGGTTGTGATTAATCGATGACTAATAAGACATATCACGGTCGGCGGGATTATCTTAAATACCGATTAATCGGCTATAAACACTATAAAGGCTATAATACTTGACATTGGCAAATCACCGATTAATATTGGTGGAGCTATAATAAAAGAAGAAGAAGAAATAGAAGTAGCTTCTGTTAAAGGAGTGATCGATTGGCGGGTTAATCTGCCGAGAAAAAATCTGTTGTCTGTAAAGTCGGTTTACTGACGATAGTTGAACGTGACAACGTCATAAGAAAGCTGTCCACGCGGACGCATCGCTCACTCAACTAGGAGAGAGACAGATGTCGAACGCTGCCGAACGCGGAGGCCGATTGTGCCTCTTTGTCGCTCGTTCCGCGCTCTCGCTTGCACTTCAAGCCTTAAATGGAACGCCTCAGAGCGAGGTAACGCCGCATGAGTCATGTTTTTTCGTGCGTGCAGCCGGCTTCATCGAATTATAAGACGTTGTCACGTCAAAAGAGGATTAGGCTTGTCTTGGTGTCCAGAGGAACATCAAGATACAGATGGTAGGTATCCGTTTATTGACAGAACGGTCTAATTACAATTGACATTGCTTTGTTTTATCGCGTCTCCATTGCAAGCGGTAGTGGCGAGTTGCCGGGCTGGGTTGCCAGATACATTTGTCAAAACGTGACGATGTCTGTGTTGCCAGACGTGGCTATATTTCCCCACCAAGTTGATCACCCCTTTTACATGTTCGTCCACTCATAGTTTTTCTTTTTTTTTACAGAAAAGCAGCGGAGATATAGTATGTAAAATTTGCCTCATACGTGTACCTACTGCAAAACATTACAGGACTCATAGGGATGGGAACCACATTGGCAAATACAAGTGTAAAAGATGCGATTTTCTAACTTACAGTTTGTGAGTATATACATATACCATTTAATAGACATACCATCACGGCATTTATACCACGCGGTGTGCATAGAAATACTTTTAAATCAAGCTTCACTCATGAGACAAAATAATAAAAATATTATAGATAGAGAGTGATACAGGCTACTTTTATTTATATTACAAGCAGTTGTCCGCTTGTTACACCCCACTTCACCCCCTTAGGGGTTGATTTTCGAAAAATCCTTCCAATTTTCATATTTATATATTTAGTGGTTTAAGCTATGCGTTGATTGTCACGTCAGTCAGCGACTCGAAAGGCCATACGAAATCTCAAGCCTCTACAGCCACACAGAAACTTCTCTTAGCAGCTTCTATCGACTGTATTATGGGGAATGTTCAGAAGAACTCCATTTCCTCGTCCTTACAACCCCTTTTCGCACCCGCACTGCTCGCACAGTATATAGGTTTCATCCTCACACAGTGGACACGTTCTGCATATGAACGAAAAAGTTCAGTGACTCGTTCCTGTGTCGCACTGTCAAAAGGGGAACGAACTTCCGGCGTCGGTCTTTCCTGCTTCCTACAACCTGGAGTCCTTCAGGCTAAGTGTGAAAAAGCATCTCTATGGACCAACAAGTTACTCTATGCAACCACCTAATCTGTACTAATATTATAAAGAGGAAAGATTTGTATTTTTGTGTGTATGTTTGTAATGAATAAACTTAAAAACTACTGTGCCGATTTCAAAAATTATTTCACCATTGGAAAGCTACATTCACCCTGAGTAACATATGCTGTATTCTATTTTCAAAAAAAATTAGGGATCCTTACTCAAACTCCAATAATGTAACCCAAGGTGTAAAAAAATTACCTAAGAAATTCCTTACAACGCGTGCGCTGCGAAAACTATTGATGATAGAACAAAATAATGTACTACGACTTTGCAGAACACATCATTATCTACAAAAAGTGTCGCGATAACATATGTCTAACTATTATAGTTAAGTCACAATAAGTGTTCTTTTATTTTAAAAAAATAATTAAAAAGCCGCCGCTAGAAAAGGCTCTTTATTTGTACCTTGCTATTAATCCTTATCAAAATAAATGACTTTATATGCACGACTGCTTCAATACCTTTATATAACTTTTTGAAATATTCAATTCGGACATTCAATTCGAAAGATATCACGAGTTTAAAAATGTAAGTATTTTTTTATCTCGATTTTAGTATTTTTGTATGAACAATATCCAAAGTTAGTGGTAGTGGTAGGGGGTAGGGGTGGGGGATGGGGGTAGGAGTAGAAGTAGGGGTAGGGGTACGGGTACGGGTGGGGGTAGGTATTATATTATAGGGTATATTTTATTTTGTTCGTAAATATCCACGGGCGAAGCCGAGGGCGGAATGCTAGTGCTTAATAAAGAGGCGGTGGCAAGGTCACTTGTCGTCTTCTCAATATTTTTTTTAAAATTTAATTGGACATTTTTTTTATATGTCCACGGGCGAAGCCGTTGACGGAAGCTAGTAAATAATATAATAGAAGTCTCTTCCTGAAATAAAACATAGCCGTCTGAAATAATGTGTTCTAGTGGAAATGTCAATCATTGGTTTTGTCACCTCCATTATTGGAATCCCATTGCCACTTTCCATCAAGTGGATGGCTGCCCTATATTCCACATTAAAAAAAATTTAGACTTCGGAGTTAGGAGAAACGGTCAATTTTCGTATATTATCTTTAATATAATTTAAAATTATAAAAAAATGTATTCCTTATAACGAGGCTTTTCATTTGATATGTCACATGATGCACTTGAAAAAACATACTTATTTTTAGTTTTAATTTTTGCCCCCAAAATTAAGGCTCAAAATTAAAATTTCTATTATTTACGCTATACGTCCGTGATTGGATCATTAATATCACTCTTATTAATAAACTCGAAGTAGCGGCGTAGTAACTAAACTGTGTTTCGTCTCCGTCTATCATAATGAATTGCAGATTTGTTAGACGGAGACGAAATACAGTTTAGTTACTACGTCGCTACTTCGAGTTTATTAATAAGAGTAGCTATATATATGTACCAAGTTTCAATATTTATCGTCCAGTAGATTCAGACAAAATAAGCTGTGACAGGCGGACATACAGACACATGAGTGATCCTATAAGTGGTTTTCTTGTGTTCATCGAAGATGTACGGAAGCCTGGAAATAGCTTTATAACAGTGTCCCAGGTTCAATTCCTACTCGTGTCAAAAATGCTAAGCACCAATTTTCTCTAAGACTTATGTTCTCTAATCGACTTCTCTTGCTTCCGAATGTATATAAAAGCTTGCCACCTGTTCTGTTCAATATGGACAACTGACAACAAGTGGACACTGTTCCTAGAGTCTCTGGTCACACCACAAGGTATAAAGGCCGTGAACAGGTGTTTGTTTGTAATGAGGGCTGTAGAGTTATATATGAACGGCGCGGCGGCGACAGGCTCTCTCGGGATGGAGGTCAACAACTATTTTACAAGCTTTTAAAGCCAGCCACGGAATGCACGGGCCGAGACGGTCCAACCCTACAATGTGCGGGTAAATTCTGTGTATTTGTCTTTGCCCGGCATTCTAGCGTTGGACATTCTCGGAACGTGCATTCTTTGGCTGGCCCTGTGTCCGTACAGTGTGGGTTTTGTTGTTGACCTTTGGTCGAAGCGAAAGAGGACGCGTCAAATATACCCCACCGGTGTCTGCCGGTAATCAAATCTCACTGTTCGATTGAGCTCAAGGTTTGCATATTATGTATATGTAAATTGGTTGACATGCAATATAATGATGTCATAGGTGGTCTGATGATGGAGCCGGAAGGTGGCCACAGGAACTCTGTAAAAACAACGTAACCTCATTGAGTTTGGGCTCGTTTTATTGGTCTTTATAAGTACTCTAGTCCTAGATGATGTTCAGAGTCCTGATGATGGAGCCGGAAGAAGCTCATCGAGTTTGGGCTCATTTGGTTTGAACAAGTGTCCATTTCATTACTGACAAAAGCGTGGTTTTTAGTTTTTTTAAGATGTAGGTAATTATTATTTAAATTCTGTTCCAGAGCTCAAGCTAGATATCACCACAGATGGCATCAAGGAGTTGAACATAGGTGTCCGCATTGTGGAATTACTTTTAGGTTAGTATTTTTTTAAATTTCAAGGACGCGTGACGTTTACGCGCATTTCGTTACATGAAAGAGAAGAAAGATATATAACGTATAGAGAAGGAGAAAGAGAGGTATACAAGGCCAGTATGTAAACGGGGTTTTTTTAATTACATAATTATTCTCCTGCCCATACTATTTTTGAGGATACTTAACGAGTGGAAAGCTCAATTGAGATATTTTGAGGTGGTCGATATGGCATTCAAGATATTTAGATATAAAAGCCTCTCGAGTGTGGTTTGTCGGATTATTTACTTAAGTTTTTATAAAACCAATGTAGGTGCATGGCCGGGATCCGGGATCTTACCCGTGGTCTGCCTAGTTAATTTCTTCACAGATCTCTATTGAAGATCATGGCCTTTCTTCCCAGACGGTATTCCACGGCGCAACTTTACAAGGATTGGGGTGTACTGTCAGTACGGAAACAATACATATTTACACTTTTATTGCTACAACACAAACAAATAATGCATAACACTTCAAATCAAACAAACAAACTATAGACAATGTAAGTGAGACGATCTTTAATATACCACCAGCGCGAATACTCGTGGCTCGACGCCAGCCACTTGCCATGGGACCATTGGTCTATGACAGGGTTCATAGAGTTTTGCCTATTGCCCAACTCACTGAGTATAGGATGAAGGCTGCACTGCGGCCGTGGCTCATTGATCTAACTTATGAGAGCTGTGAGGCGCTTCAGCTCCCCCACATTATCGGTTTCCTGAGATACACATAATTCCCCCAATTCACTTCACTACCAATGATACTCAATTTACCGACCACTGCAACACAGGCTCGCCTAGTGCAGGGTCGGGGTAACATAGAAAATATTAAACTACGCCAATCACTGTTGGATTAACTTAACTTAACTATGTTTTGTCAATGTTTTATGTCAATAAACTTTCTTTCTTTCTTCTTTCTTCTTCTCAGTCGTGGTGCTCTTGACAGAGCAGTCGTGGTCATTCATGGCGGTCCAAAGCGCGACGCACCGTGTATTGACTCACCATGGTTAACTTTCTTGGAAAGAATAGTGCAGTGGTTTCCCCTTGCCTTCTGCACCAGACATTTTGAAACTATTTAGGTCTTCAGGCTCGCTGCCTCTTCCAGCCAGTTTCCTAGCTAGGTGTATGGTTATACCGCCATTGCTCGGTCGCCAGAGCCTCGTTTGTTGTCTAGCAGTTGCCAAGCGTGCAGGTGAGGATGACATTTGGGGGCGGATAGATCTTATTCCGCTCTCCCCCTTACCCCCTAGTTAATACCATCGGTTAAATGAGGGAGACTTTGTCTTCCGCTGGGTACCCTGGGACCGTAACACGGTTTCAGGAGCTGTAAGGCAAAAAAAATTTTGGATTCTAAATTCTTAAATATCTTTTTCAGAAAATACACAACGTTCATGGGTCATGTGAGAATGAGACACCCATCTCAATACATATGTGGAACATGTGCCCTTAGTTTTGTTACTGGACATGGGTTAAATCACCATAGAAGAATCGCGCATAAGGTACTATCCCACTAATATTATAAACGCGAAAGTTTGTATCGATGTATGTTAGTTACTCAATCACGCCAGAACGGCTGAACGGATCTGGATGAAATTTGGCACAGAGATAGATTATAGTCTCGAATAGCACATGCTAATTTTTTTTACCGGAAAATGTATGGTTCCCGTGGGATAGATTTGTTTTTGTTTTTCACGGGATCGACATGATTTTTTGCATAGTGGTTAGTTTAGGGGTCAGGGAATGACATTATATACTACTTTATATACCGCGAAAGAGGGCGGGGGAGGGGCAAATTACAGCCACGGTATTATTTCTTTTTGAATCTATTTCTACGCGGGTGAAACCGCGGACAGAAGCTTGTAATATTATAAAACAAAGTTTCCTGCCGCGTCTGTCTGTCTGTCTTTCACGCTAAAACTGCTGAATGGATTTTGTTGCGGTTTTCATTATTACATAGATAGGTTGATTCAGGTGGAAGGTTTAGATGTATTAAACATGGACCTATCATGTTTAGGAGCTAAGAACTAATAGTATAAGTCATAAGTGAATCAAGTCGGGGAAAGACTCCAGCGTGCTTTGGTTGCGTATGCTGTTCATCCCGTAAAGAATATAACAAAATGATGTAGGAAAGAATTGTGTAGAATAAAATGATCTACAAAAAAGTCCGCGGTAGTATATACATATCTTTAATAGATAAGTAGTTATAAGCGTATTTATGTAGGTATTCTAATTGACCACACGAAGAAATAATCTCATTGAGAAGACTGAGTCTCAGTTAAAAAGAGAAAGATATAAAGTACTATAGTGATAAAGCGAGACAGAAACTAGCGTCGCGGAAACCGGTCCTTTTTTGTCTCGCTTTGTCTCTATGGAACTGTATATTTTTCTCTTTCTAACTGAGATTCAGTCTTCCCAATGAGAGACAAATGACTTTCTCTTTCTTTCATCGTGTGGTCGAAAATCTCGAAAATAAAACGGGATAGAAAGTATGTCATTACTGTCATATAAGTAGGTATGCGAGCGGTAATGTTGTATCAAAATCCAAAATGTGGTCTTTCGCTGGGTACCCTGGAACCGACAAGATATAAAAAAAAAGATAATAATATATGAAATCACAGACAGACACTATAATTTTATGGAATAAATAAAAAAAAAAAACATCCGGAACGATGTCATTAGAGTGAAAGATGAAGAAAAGTAGTTTACGCTGGTTTGGACACGTTGAAATAAGGAAGGATGAAATATTGACTAAAAAGATTTGTACCGGGGCCTGCTCTACACGGATAGAGAGCGTAGGGCCAAGTACGGGTGAGCGGGATGAAGATGGGACGCCACGGAGCAATGAGAAGACAGTTTCAGTCGGCACGTGTCCGGCGAGCCATTTGACGTAGAGCGCACTACGGAGACGTCTGAATGACACGACGGTTGCTTTCCACTGACGCCGAGCGGTCCACCCGGCTCTGTTTTATAACAAAGCCGCGCTCGGACCGCGCGGCACTAAAACCAGACCGCCTCGAATGCGCTCTCCGCCAATCAGGGCCCGCCGTTCACTTATTTATTTAGTCCTTTTTTATCAATACAAGCAAGGCAACAATTTACAACAGTTTACAATTTAGTACACGAATACATAAATATAATAAAATCTCTCGAAACACAGGCAGAGTTCAATACACTATACACAATAATACACACTATAAATTGGCCGACTTTTGGGTTACGGACAGGTGAGTAGTCGCGAGGTAACCATGTAGGAAGCATATGTGGACACTAGGGTGACGATAGGCCCGGCGAGCCTTGCAGACGTCCGAACCGAGCTTCATCCGGACGCCTGGCGGACCTAAGTGATAACCTCTTGTAGATCCCCCACATAGAGGTTATGCCTCTCACCCTCCTGAGTCTACACTGTACTCCACACAGCCCTCAGGTCGAATCCACATGCGTACCCACATGGCGAGGTTATGAGCTAAGACGGGAAGAAACCAGACTAACCATGTCATACTTGTTTCCCCCGGGGCGCTACTTTGGCACTGTGAGCCGTCTAACTCTTATTCTTCTAAGCTTAGACGGTCACAGCTATATTCCAGAGATAGCTAGCGACGCTGTCTATCCCTCGAATATGACAGAGATATGAGCCTGTCTACCCCGGCTCGTGGGCACCGTGATTAAGTCGAGACTCATAGTGAAAAATCTCGGCCTCGTGGCCGAAAAGTGCACAAGTTGTTCGACCAGTCACAGCGCCGCTTTTACGGGGTCAACATTGCACGCGGGGAAAACCCACGTGCAGTTCGGGCGGACGCTTGCTATCTCTGTCCAGGCGCAGCGCATCCGTTGACTTAGCTCTACCTCTACGCACTATATAATAAAACTCCGGTCCCTCCGGAGTTTCCACTCACTATGCTGCAGTCCCTGTCCGTAATCACTTCACTTTTATGCACTAAATCACGATGTGTGTGTCTGTCGCGAACATTCTCCCGCCGTGCAGCGTCGTCAGGCGCTGCACTTCTCCTCCGGGAGCGACTGTCCGCCCGTAGAACTGGTTGGCAGCACCACCAACCTCTTTGTTGCCCTCCGCATGACTCCTCCTTTTGTCTGCACGTCGGCGACTCGAACAATGCCGTCACGCCCTGGATACAGCGCGACGACCTTTCCTCTCGGCCAGGTGTTGCGTGGTGAGGACGTGTCCACTATGAACACGATGTCACCGACGCGCAGAGGTTCTCCTCGTCCGTGCGGCTCCCGTCGGTTCTGGAGGTCCGGCAGGTACTCCCGCAGCCATCTCTCCCAGAACATGTCCGCGAGGCGTTGCCCGCTCCGCCACTTGGCCGTTAGCCGGAGGTCGCGATCGTCGAAAACGCCGGGTCGCTGTACCAGGCCCGAGCCCCCTATCAGGAAATGATTGGGCGTCAGGGCTTCGGCGTCTTCGGGTGAGGTCGAGACGTGCGTGAGAGGTCGACTGTTGACCGTGTACTCGACCTCACACAGCAATGTGGCCAACGTCTCGACGTGCGGGTGGCGGTCTGTGAGGACGCTGTAGAGGGCCGTCTTCACAGATCGTACGAGGCGCTCCCAGGCGCCGCCCATGAATGGCGCGCCCGGTGGGATGAAGCGCCACTTGATGGCGCGTGTTGCGGCTTCGTCTGCGAGGGCGTTGTATAGCTCTCGGGAGGCCCCCTTGAAATTGGTCCCATTGTCGCTGCAGACTTCCTCCGGAGTACCACGGCGCGCGATCATGCGTCTCAGCGCCATAATGGCAGAGTCGGCGCTGAGACTGTCAGCAATCTCCAGGTGGACCGCGCGCGTGGTCAGGCAGGTGAAGAGCGCCACGTAACGTTTCTCGTGGCGTCTCCCCACTGTCACCGACAGCGGCCCGAAGTAGTCTAACCCGACGAACGTGAAGGGCCGTCGGTGATGAGCTAGTCTGCAGCTCGGGTGGTCTCCCGTGGGTGGCTCGGCCGGCGCAGCCCGAAGTAGTCGGCAGCGCAGGCAGCTCTTGAGCACGGTTTTCACTGTCGGGCGAAGCCGGAGGACCCAGTAGTGTCCCCTGACCTCGTTCACCACTAACTCGACGCCCCCGTGATGTAACCGCCTGTGCAGCTGGTCGATGTACAGGCGGGCTACTCGGTGATCTCCGTCCAGTACTGCGGGAGACTTCTGTTCCTCGCTGATGCCGGCAGCGTTCTTGACTCGAGACTTCAGCCGCAGCGTTCCCTCCGCGTCGAGATACACGGAGAGGTTACGAATGCGGCTGTCGCTCGGCAGCGGGGCTCCTTTCTTTAGGGCACTGACCTCTGGCCCGAGCGTGACCTCTTGAGATGCTCGGACCCATAGCTCTTCCGCTGCTCTCATCCACTCGGCATCGAGCGGGATGATCCGGCTGGTAGGGGCGTCGGCGTGCTGGGCCGCGGGTGTTTCTCCCCGGCGAGGCTTCTTGCCCCACGTAGGGTCGGCGTCCGTCCTCTTCGCCGTCCTCTTGTAGTGGCACTGGTTAGGACGAGCGCGAGTTCGTAGGAGGCGGACGAACTGTAGAACGCGCGCCGTCGTTCTCATCAACCGGTGCCACGTCGAGAAGCGGTCCATATCGGGGAGGATCTGCACGAGTGTTGTTGCACTCTTCTTGAGGACGCAGGTACGCTCCTCCCCGGTCGTCGTTGGCGTGGCCGGTCCCTTGTGGACGGGCCAGCTGTCTTCTTCCTTGGCCAGGAAGTCTGGTCCGTTGAACCAGCGGTGCCGCGCTGTGAAGCTGTCTGGCACCTCTCGTGTTGCGTCGTCGGCCACGTTTTCTCGAGAAGGCAGCCACCGCCACTCTCTCACCGTGCTGGACTCCTCTATCTCGGCGACGCGGTGCGCGACGAACGTCTTCAACGTTCGTGGTCCCGCTTGCAGCCATGCGAGCACAGTCAGCGAGTCCGTCCAGAAGTACCTCTGGTCGGGCTTTGCTTGGTGCTCTCGCTCCGCCGTTGCAGCCAGGCGGCACCCCAACACGGCCGCCTGAAGTTCCAGGCGGGGCACGGACGTAATCTTCAGAGGCGTCACGCGGGCTTTGGCGGCGATCAGGCTGACGGCGACTCTCCCGCCGGTGTCCACGGTGCGCCAGTACACGGCGGCGGCATAGGCGGTCTCGCTGGCGTCGACGAAAGTGTGGATCTCGCGACGCCGTGCGTTGGTCCAGCCGGCGTAACAGCGCTGCACCTCCACGTCCCGCAGCTGCTTCAGGCCGGCAACCCACTGGCGCCACTTGTCGGCCAATGGTTCAGGCAGCGGGTGGTCCCATCCCATGCCCGTCCTCCAGGTCTCTTGGAGGATCTTCTTTGCCTGGACGGTGACTGGCGAAGCCAGACCTAGCGGGTCGAAGACGGACATTACCAGGCGCAGCGCCTCCCTCTTCGTCGGCGTGCGGTTTCCGCTTGCTAGGTCGGGCGCGACCCGCGCCAGGCTCATATTGAAGCCCAGCGTGTCTGGGGCGTGGCGCCAGACGAGTCCCAGGACCTTTCCTTCCTTCATGCCGTCGTCCAGTGACACGAAGTGGGTGGTGGACGCGGCAGGGTCTTCTCTCAGCGCAGTCCCGACGTCAGCACTGTTGGAGGTCCACTTGTGGAGCTTAAAGTTAGCCCCAGCGTGGATCGTCTTTACCTCGCGTGCGGTCTTCACAGCTGTGCTGGAGTCGGGGAAGCTCTGCAGGTAGTCGTCCATGTAGTGGTGGACGACCACTGCCTCTGCCGCTTCCGGATACTTGGCGCGGTGCTGCTCGGCGTTTAAGTTCTTCACGAACAACGCCGTGCAGGGCGAGCTGGCGGCGCCGAATATCACGGACTTCATCCGCAGCTGCTTGGGCGGTCCCTCCCGCCGGTCGTCGCGCCACAGGAAACGGAGGGAGTCCCGGTCCTCCTCCCTTATGCCGACCCTCAGGAACATCTCCTCAATGTCGGCTGCCACGGCTATAGGGTGCTGGCGGAAGCGCATCAGCACGCCCGGCAGCGACTGCAGCAGGTCCGGTCCCGGCAGCAGCTGGTCATTGAGGGAGGTTCCTCCGGTGCGCGCGGCGGCGTCGAAGACGACACGTACTTTTCCCGGCTTCGCTGGATGCTGGACCGCAAAATGGGGCAGGTACCAGGTCCGGTTGGGTCGTCCGGCGTCGGCGGCCTCCTCGGCGTAACCCTTTGATAGGAGGTCGTCGATCTGGGCCTCGTAGCTGTCACGGAGCTCTGCATCACCGTCCAGCTTCTTCTCCGTCGCTCGCAGCCTCTTCAGGGCGTTCTCGTAGTTGTTGGGGAGGCGCGGATCTTCCGATCTCCACAGAAGGCACGTCTCGAAGCCTCCCCCACGGCGAACGACGGTGTGTCGTTCCAGCAGCTGTCGCGCCCGCTCCTCTGGATCGGCGCGCGTCTTCTTTGGTTCAACCCCAAGCGACTCCAAGGCGAAGAATCGCTTAAGGGCGTCGTCCATGTCGTCCTCCTTGGCGCAGTTCACTGTGTGCACGGTGTGCACTCTTCTGCCCAGTGAACGGGTGCAGGTCCCGTGCAACACCCAGCCCAATGGTGTGCGGGACGCTGCTGGCTGCGACCTGGTGCCTCTCCGCATCTCTTCGGCGACGAGAAGGTGCCAGTTGTCCTGGCCTATGAGCATCCTGGGGCGTCCAGCTTGGTAGATCAGGTGGCTCCTGATCGGCTCCAGGTGCTCGTACCCTTGAATTTTGTCGACGTCGACAGCCTGCGCGGAGATCTTCAGGTCGCGGATCGTCTGGGCGGCGATGTCAAATGGATCGCCCTGACCTCGTACTTGGAGCGTGACCCGCCGTGACCCGGTTGTGTCGATCGGGGACCCGGCCAACGCCGACAGGTTGAGTGGCTGTCTGCGTCCCTCCGCGCCGATCTGCTTGGCCACGCTCGCTTCCACCAGCGTGATAGTGGACCCGTCGTCCAACAGGGCGAGGACGTCCACGTGTCCCTTGGGGCCGGAGAGGCGTACCGGGAGCATCTTAAGGTAGGCGAAGCTCTCCCGGCACGACGCTGACGCCACTGTTTCCGGCTCCTCCTGTCGCCGCGGCTCCCGCTTCGGCCCGTCGTGCAGCAGTGGGTGGTGCGAGCGCTCGCAGCCCTCGACGCCACACTTCCGGAATCCGCACTGATGTCCGGTGGCCCACAGCCGCAAGCATCGGAAGCACAGGCGCTGCTTCTTCGCCATGGCCCAGCGCTCCTCCGTCGACACCTTCTTAAGGCGCGGGCACTTAGCGGGCCCGTGACTGGACTGGTTGCAGACGGCGCAGGCAGCAGGCTTCTCGCGTTCGGTCCGGCGCCCGTCCACGGCGCACGTTCGTTGCTGCTTGGGACGTGTTCGATCAGGCGCGGCCGCGCCTCCCGTGGCACCGATGCTGTCTGGCGGCGCGAAGTGGCGGCACCGACGGGCTTCTCCCTCGATGAACGCCAGGAAGTTTACCAGGTCTGGCTCGTCTCTGGGCTTGGCGTCATAGTGGGACCACCACTGATGGCGCAGCACCGGCGACAGCTTCTCTGTTAGAGTCCGCACTACCTCCGGGTTGTGTAAGTAGTGCGGCCGGTCCAGCTCCCGCAGAGTCGCGACACAGTTCTGGATCGCGCTATAGTACTCGCAGATGTCCCGCGGCTGATCCAGAAGTCGCGGCAGCTGCCTGATGCGGTCCAGTTCCGCAAGGGCGATGGAGTCGGGGCGGCCGAAGCGGGTCTCTAGCGCCGACAGGATCGCTGCTGGGTCCGTGTTGGCTATCAGTAGGCTCTGAGCCGCCTCACGGGCCTTGCCTTTCAAGGCGTGGCGAAGGCGGGCCGTGTTTTCGGTCGCAGAGAAGTGCACTGCGGTTTCCCGGTAGGCAGCGCGGAACGCCAGCCACTCCTGATGCGAGCCGTTGAACTTCGGCAGCTCGCTCAGCAGGTACCGGTGCGGGGCAGCGGGCGCGGGTGGTGCAGGTGGCGGTGCGGCGCTGCGCGTCGCCTCGATGACGGCGGAGGTGATCTCGATCACCCGCAGTCGTTCTTCATCGGTCAGAACAGAGGGCGTCTGACCGGCGGGCTGTTTCTTCGGCTGCGGCTGCGGCGGCGGTGGCGGGTCCGTGCGTGAAGCTTCCGCGACGATGTGTGGCGCCGACTCGACCCGAGCTTCGGTCAAGCGGCGTTGGGCGTCCACCCATTGTTCGACGCGCGGGTTGGCTTCGCCGGCATCCGACCCGTCTGCTTCGCTGCCCGAAGTGTCCGGGCTCTCGCAATCATCCTCGGCTCGGATGCGGGCCAGGCGGGCTTCTGCGGCTGCAAGGCGCAGCTGTGCGATTTCCTCCTCGGCAATGGCGATGGTGCGGGCGCGCTCTGACCGAGCGGTCGCCGCCCGGGAGGGTCGTCGGGACGCGGCGCGTGATGATGCGCGCGGCGCTTCTGGCAATGGTGGCACTCGCCGCTCGGTGATCACGGTCCTGGCCGGACTGGGCGCCGGCGACGGCTGGCGCGGCGCTTTCGTGACCTTAGCGGCTGTGACAGGTTTGTGGCTCGACAGGGCTGGCTGCCCTGGAGCGTAGCTCGACGGGGCTGGCCGCCCTGGAGCTTTCGGTGGCGCTGGCGCGGACGAGGTACCGGGCACGGAAGTTGACTGCCCGGTAGTCGCTGTCTGCACAGTGTCTTCAGGTGACAGTGGAGGAGCCTCGTAGCGGACTGGACTGCGCCTCCCCTTGCTGCGTGTGATCGGCATCTTCACTCTGGTCTGGATCCGGCTCGAAGCTGACCAACAAATGTACCGGGGCCTGCTCTACACGGATAGAGAGCGTAGGGCCAAGTACGGGTGAGCGGGATGAAGATGGGACGCCACGGAGCAATGAGAAGACAGTTTCAGTCGGCACGTGTCCGGCGAGCCATTTGACGTAGAGCGCACTACGGAGACGTCTGAATGACACGACGGTTGCTTTCCACTGACGCCGAGCGGTCCACCCGGCTCTGTTTTATAACAAAGCCGCGCTCGGACCGCGCGGCACTAAAACCAGACCGCCTCGAATGCGCTCTCCGCCAATCAGGGCCCGCCGTTCACTTATTTATTTAGTCCTTTTTTATCAATACAAGCAAGGCAACAATTTACAACAGTTTACAATTTAGTACACGAATACATAAATATAATAAAATCTCTCGAAACACAGGCAGAGTTCAATACACTATACACAATAATACACACTATAAATTGGCCGACTTTTGGGTTACGGACAGGTGAGTAGTCGCGAGGTAACCATGTAGGAAGCATATGTGGACACTAGGGTGACGATAGGCCCGGCGAGCCTTGCAGACGTCCGAACCGAGCTTCATCCGGACGCCTGGCGGACCTAAGTGATAACCTCTTGTAGATCCCCCACATAGAGGTTATGCCTCTCACCCTCCTGAGTCTACACTGTACTCCACACAGCCCTCAGGTCGAATCCACATGCGTACCCACATGGCGAGGTTATGAGCTAAGACGGGAAGAAACCAGACTAACCATGTCATACTTGTTTCCCCCGGGGCGCTACTTTGGCACTGTGAGCCGTCTAACTCTTATTCTTCTAAGCTTAGACGGTCACAGCTATATTCCAGAGATAGCTAGCGACGCTGTCTATCCCTCGAATATGACAGAGATATGAGCCTGTCTACCCCGGCTCGTGGGCACCGTGATTAAGTCGAGACTCATAGTGAAAAATCTCGGCCTCGTGGCCGAAAAGTGCACAAGTTGTTCGACCAGTCACAGCGCCGCTTTTACGGGGTCAACATTGCACGCGGGGAAAACCCACGTGCAGTTCGGGCGGACGCTTGCTATCTCTGTCCAGGCGCAGCGCATCCGTTGACTTAGCTCTACCTCTACGCACTATATAATAAAACTCCGGTCCCTCCGGAGTTTCCACTCACTATGCTGCAGTCCCTGTCCGTAATCACTTCACTTTTATGCACTAAATCACGATGTGTGTGTCTGTCGCGAACAAGATTTATGTAACTGAAGTAAAAGTAAATGCTGGCAGAGGACGACCTAGGTGTACTTTTATTAAACATATAAAACATGTATTGATCGATGGAAATATTAAAAGTACACACAATCGCCGAGCATGTATGAAAGGTATGATGAATATAAAAGAAGCGAAAGAGGTATGTCAGGATCGTAACAAATGGCATTCAATTGTCTCTGCTTACCCCTCTTGGGATAAAAAGCGTGATAATAGATAGATAAAAACCTACTTTTATTTTTCAGGACCAGGGGAATAACTCTGAAGCTTCTGAGAAAACTAGCTGCACCGATTGCGACGTGGTTTTCGATTCTTACAAAATATATGTTAAACATCTCAAGATATCACCTAAACACGTGGACATAGCCAAAACTATGTAAGTAAAACCGTGGTAAAACTCAGAACTCAACATCACGGCCTCTATGCCTTGCGGTGTGACCAGAGACACCATGTAACAGTGTCCACTTTTTGCCAGTTGTCCATAGTGAACAGAACATGAGATAAACCTAAAAATGGAAGCCCACGCACTGGTCCGTTATCTCACAGAAAATTTTCGGTCCGGCAGCCGTATGATCGAGATTAAAGACAGGCCACACATTAGCAATGTAAATCATACGATCTAGATCACATACAATTCACTCACTCACACAGACACACAAGATTCGATTAAACAAAGGCGTGTGGATGTGTGTGTGTGGCAGATCGTTCCGGCCATCGAAATCAATCACAAATACAACGATTTGAAAACGGATGGTGGACCGCGCGTACAAGAATTGGACGAGTCTGTGGTCGATTTCGGTGGACCATATGGTGGCGCGCCGGGGATTGGACGAATGAGTGGGCACCTTTAAAGGGTGTAGAGGTGTACCAAAATTCATACCCCAAGGGCGTGAAATGCGTTGTATTCCGATAACAACGCGTCCTAAGTCGTGGACAACTGCTAGTCCAACAAAATTTCCCATACTATCAACCGAATATGAACTACAACAATAGGCATGATGACTAAACAATTCTAATTAGTCCGTCAGTTAGATTATCAGAAAATATTGGACACGTATTTTTTCTTTTGTCTATTAAACAAAAAATGATGAAGTTATAGCCCGCTAAAGTTCCGCGTGACGTCACGCCTTAGTACACTTTTGACCTAGAAGTGACGTCACCGGCCCCCACTCCCAAACTTTGACGGGCTTTATCTCTGTAATTTTTTGTTTGATTGACAAAAGAAAAAATACGTGTCCAATATTTTTTGATAATCTAAATGTCGGACTAAATAGAATAATATATTGTTTACCCTGTCATCTCCACTATTTTTAAAAGATTTTTTTTATATTACAGCATAGCATGTCGTGAGTGTGGAGAACAATTTGATGATGAAGAACTCTTAAGTCAACATAAACATAGAAAAAGAGAAAAGACAACCAAGAAGCGTACATGTCCTCAAGTAAGAACACATCTCTCTTGCTTCCTCCAGATTCATACATACATATACTCACGCCTGAATCCCACCGGGGTAGACAGAGACTAAGGACCTCCACATGCCACGACCCAGACACACCTCTCTTGCTTCCTTCAGATTCATTTATACATATACTCACACCTGAATCCCACCGGGGTAGACAGAGACTAAGGACCTCCACATGCCACGACCCAGACACACCTCTCTTGCTTCCTTCAGATTCATTCATACATATACTCACACCTGAATCCCACCGGGGTAGACAGAGACTAAGGACCTCCACATGCCACGACCCAGACACACCTCTCTTGCTTCCTTCAGATTCATTCATACATATACTCACACCTGAATCCCACCGGGGTAGACAGAGACTAAGGACCTCCACATGCCACGACCCAGACACACCTCTCTTGCTTCCTTCAGATTCATTCATACATATACTCACACCTGAATCCCACCGGGGTAGACAGAGACTAAGGACCTCCACATGCCACGACCCAGACACACCTCTCTTGCTTCCTTCAGATTCATTCATACATATACTCACGCCTGAATCCCACCGGGGTAGACAGAGACTAAGGACCTCCACATGCCACGACCCAGACACACCTCTCTTGCTTCCTTCAGATTCATTTATACATATACTCACACCTGAATCCCACCGGGGTAGACAGAGACTAAGGACCTCCACATGCCACGACCCAGACACACCTCTCTTGCTTCCTTCAGATTCATTCATACATATACTCACACCTGAATCCCACCGGGGTAGACAGAGACTAAGGACCTCCACATGCCACGACCCAGACACACCTCTCTTGCTTCCTTCAGATTCATTCATACATATACTCACGCCTGAATCCCACCGGGGTAGACAGAGACTAAGGACCTCCACATGCCACGACCCAGACACACCTCTCTTGCTTCCTTCAGATTCATTCATACATATACTCACACCTGAATCCCACCGGGGTAGACAGAGACTAAGGACCTCCACATGCCACGACCCAGACACACCTCTCTTGCTTCCTTCAGATTCATTCATACATATACTCACACCTGAATCCCACCGGGGTAGACAGAGACTAAGGACCTCCACATGCCACGTCCCAGAAACACCTCTCTTGCTTCCTTCAGATTCATTCATACATATACTCACGCCTGAATCCCACCGGGGTAGACAGAGACTAAGGACCTCCACATGCCACGACCCAGACACACCTCTCTTGCTTCCTTCAGATTCATTCATACATATACTCACGCCTGAATCCCACCGGGGTAGACAGAGACTAAGGACCTCCACATGCCACGACCCAGACACACCTCTCTTGCTTCCTCCAGATTCATACATACATATACTCACGCCTGAATCCCACCGGGGTAGACAGAGACTAAGGACCTCCACATGCCACGACCCAGACACACCTCTCTTGCTTCCTTCAGATTCATTCATACATATACTCACACCTGAATCCCACCGGGGTAGACAGAGACTAAGGACCTCCACATGCCATGACCCAGACACACCTCTCTTGCTTCCTCCAGATTCATACATACATATTTTTTCCAGTGCAATGAGGAGTTCTCGTATCACTCCGGCCTGTATCACCACTTTATGAGAGAGCATCCTGGTATGCAATACACAGTTGAATTGAAAAGTAAAACGTGTTTATGTGAGGAATGTGGGAAAACATATAATGTAAGTTAATACTTCCATTTTAATGAAAAAAATGGCGCGTCGATGGCCGAGCGGTTGGTATTAGGTATATAGGCAGACCATGGGTTTGATCCCGGATCCCGGCCATGTTAAAAAATTATGTACTCGTAGGTACACAATCCGACATACCACACTTAGAGATATTTTCCATCTAAATATACCTCAACAGAATTGACCACTCGTTCAGGTATAGCCTCAGAAATACCATCGGATAAACGAAGGAGACTTGGTCAACACGGTTTCGGGAGCCGTAAGACAACTTATCAGTATATAACGTACTAGGCTTCCGCCCCCGGATCCTCCCGTGGATATATCGAACAATATAAAATATAGCTAATGTCACTCAGGGATATCGTAGCTTTCTATTGATAAAAGAATTTTCGAAATCGGTTCAGTAGATCCAAACTCACAAACTTTACCTCTTTGTAATATTAGTATAGGTAGTAATAACTGCGCAACTAAAAATGCCTGACCAAGGCATATCTAAGTGGAAGCCATAGTACACGGATTCCTGCTCGGACATACTCAAGCCGGGCAAACTATAAGAATTTCCCCTACCAAATATATATGTAGGTATATTAGTATGTTGTGTTTTCTGTGTGGGAACATACTGCTGCCCACACCAAAGAAGACATGCTACAAGTCAGCGATAAGCCCGCCACCTATGAAATTAAAAACTATTTCTACTCGTACCACAACTACTTCCACTACCTCTACTCCTACTCCAACCCCTAACACTACCTCTACCGCTACTCCAACCCCTACCACTACCACTACCGTTGCTCAATTGTAGTAAATAAAAAACAAAAAATGAAAGAGGGGGTGCGAAAAAGGGGGGTTTCGGATTTATGATAACTGGCGCTTTTCCGGCCGCCTCCGGGGCATCGCTCGCTTCGCCCGCGCTTTAAAAAAAAAATTGTATGGGAGACAGGGGAGGGGGGGGGGGGTACGGGGATAGTGGAAAGGGGTAGAATTTAATTTAAATCCCAGTCCATAGGAAAGAAAAAAGAAAAAATATATGAAAAGTATCGGAGTTTTTTTTTGTATGGGAGATTATTTTTTTTAACAGATTCGCTAATAGGAACAGATCCTGAACATTATTAGTTTCAGCACCTACCCCCTGCGATTTGTAGTTTCCGAGATAAAAAACAAAAAATAAGGGGGGCGAAAAAGGGGGCCTTCGGATTTTTCCGGTACTCACTGGAACTCCCTCTATACGATCCCACCAAAAGTTTCCCCCCATCACAACTCTTTCTGGGAGAACAATGATGTCAGTCAGTGAGTGAGTCAGCGAGTGAGTGGTAATCGAGCTTTATATGGTATAAAATATTGCAGAGTCAATCGACGCTACTAGCTCACAAACGTCTTCACACCGGAGAGAGGCCTTATGTATGCAAAGTGTGTCAGAAAGCGTTCCGCACTGCGCATCATCTTGCCAAACATAATAATTCACATATAGGAGCTAAAGATTTTGCGTGCGACGTGTGCTCGAAGGCCTACACCAGTGCCTCTAACCTTTTCAAACATAAACGAGTGAGTATTAAGCTGCTTTTTATACTGTATTTTTGTAAGAAATATCGACCCCGGATTTACGTGTCCTCCGAAGCAATGAAAATCATAAAGTACATTTATTCTTAAAGAAAATTATGGTCCTTCGAGCCGGATCAATTTTGTAAATGATTGGAATCTTTTAAGTTCTATCGTCACGCCTTGTTTTATCTCAAGTGAGGTAGGCAGAGACAATCGAATGCCATTTGCTGGTCTCCCGACATACCTCTTTCGCTTCTTTTATATTCATCATACCTTTCATACATGCTCGGCGATTGTGTGTACTTTTAATATTGTCTTCGATTAATACATTTTTTATATGTTCAATAAAAGTACACCTAGGTTGTCCTCTGCCAGCATTCCATTTCACTTCTGCCATATAAACCTTTTTAGTCAATCCTTCATTCTTCCAACGTGTCTCAAATAAAATAACGTGAAAGGCGATCTAGGACATCTAATTTGCGGGAACATGGGGTGTTTCCTATCGTTATTATAATTATATACAAACTTGATAATGTTTTTAAATTATTTGAGAGTAACGCCACCCTTTGATGAGGTTGAACATTTTTGTATGGGAAAAGTGGTGTTTTTAGGGTCTGTCACCAGGCTGTATCTCATGAACCGTGATAGTTAGACAGTTGACATTTTCACAGATGATGTATTTCTGTTGCCGCTATAACAACAAATACTAAAACTCAGAATAAAATAAATATTTAAGGGGGCTCCCATATAACAAACGTGATTTTTTTTTTGTCGTTTTTATAGATAATGGCCGGTTTTTTTTATAGTTATCTTCGCATCCCTCCCAGATTTATAGTATTAGTTCAGATGCCCCAAGGAACCCTAGAGACGCGACTCACCCTTGACCGTTTTGTCCCACAGATACATGAACGAGTGAAGTTATTCAAGTGCGATATATGTGCGAAGTCGTTTGTGGACTCATCTAACTTAAGGCAGCACATACAAGGGGTACATTTTAATGTGAAGCGGAACAGGAGGCGATAATTGAAGATTTTGGTAGTAGTTTTTCATGCGAAGACTTGTGCTTAATAAACAATTATTGTTTGAAGTTGGTAGTCTTATTCCCTGTATTAATTTATATTTATCTATCTATCATCACGCCTTTCATCCCAAGAGGGGTAGGCAGAGACAATCGAATGCCATTTCTTAGGATCCTGACATATTCTCTTTTACCGTAAAAAAATTAGCCTAAAAATCGACGATCAGCCGAAATAATTCGTGTAGTTTTGAAAATTGGTACAGATGTTCCTTGATGTGTCCTGATAAACATACTAAAAGTCCCCGAGGGTGGGGGGTGAGCCGGCGGTGGGGGAGGGGGTGGAATGTCCCAATTTTCAGTTTTAGCTCATATCTCGAAAACAGTTAATAATATCATTACGATTACTTCTAAATATATTATCTCCATTAAATTCTCTACAAATATGTCATATACATTTTTAGTGTTAAGTCATTATTTTAGGAGATACAGAGTGTTTAAATTAATATAAATAGAAAAAAAAAGAAAAATTGTTAAGAAAAAATGTTATACAGGTGGCATGGCATACCTTAAATTAAGTCGTCAATTAAATCGCCTTTTTGGTCATCATCATCGTCGTCAACTTTGTCACCAAAATCGACGCGGCCTCCATTAGTACATACTCCTAGGCAGCTGTTACAGAGAAGACTGCAGTTGATACCAGCCTTTCGGCAACCGCATTTTGCAGGACAACCACTCTTGCAGCGGCAAAAAATAGAATTCAATACGGTTTCAGCAGCGGGAGGATCCGAGGTCATGATTGGCTCTAGGTATCCGTCGATTCCTCGTTTCCAACCCCACGTTTCAGGGGGCAGTTGGTTTCCAAGCCATTCCTGAATTTTATGGGATGGTACACTTTGGTAGGGGGGAGAGAAGCAATATCGGATTTTGGTTTGGTACTAGATTTCAAAAAAACCGAGTAACGGTGACTGTTAAGATCTGTTTGAGTAGAGGATGCTCGGTATACTGCCAGGAACATCCTTTCTCCTGATTCTGCTATGGCATTCATAGTTGATGTTGGATCATAAAAGATGGATGATATATCCTTTATTAATGGGTTTTGTTCAAAAAGCTTAACAAAAGATGTTTTGCCATTCCTGAAAATGGCTGAGGTTGTATCGCAACCGTTGAAACCATGCAAAAAGAGAATTGAACAACAAAATTAAAGCTTTTGTAGTTCTTGGGACGAAAATATGCTAGTTTCAACTTTCCCCCTTCCCAGTTTGACAAAGAATATTTCCTTAGCTTGTGGAGTGAGAGCCATTAGTTAGAAGGACTACTAGATCCACATCTTCTCCAATAACAGCAACCACAGGATTGTTTGCAGTTTAGTCAATTGCAGTCCTTATAATCAGCAAATCAGCATTACTTACAGCCACTCGTGTTTCAATTTTTTCAGCCACCATTTTTTCTGACAGGAGTTCATCAAGTCGTCATTTGTTTTTTGCATTTCATAAAAAATGCTCTTGTTGAACAGTAGCCGTCATAGTCGAATTAAAATTTATATCAACAGACGATTTTGGCGACCCCCTTCTTCTTTGTTCGGATGTTTTCGCACTGTTTCTTATATCATTGTAGCCATCAAAAACGACAGTAGAATGGAGTCCGTAATTACATTTTACATATTAAATGTACTGATCAATTACTATATCAGAATATGAGACACACACTTGCCACTTGGTACGGTGCAAATGAAAACCGCCATCTATAACCGTGACAGTAGTTTTCAAATCCACATTAATGTCCGATTTGATTCACGTTTTGATACATACCCACATTTTTAGAGATTTCCTCATAGAGCCTTCATTGAACAAAGCCAATAGATAAGGAGCCAATTCATCTTCCAAATACGATGCTAAATGTTCATCACTTTTCTTAGCAATCGCAATCCTTTGAAACAAAAACAATGGATCGACGACTACAGTCTTCCCATTAATCTTAAGTTCATGGCTCCCAAAGATAGAACTTTGTTCTTAAGTTGTAGCTTCACATCAGCGAAGTTATTTCCTAAATTTTTGCCCATTAGCGCCGCTGTTTACCAACTTCTTCTGCACGGTAGCAATTTACTTTAGAGTTGCCAACAATACCTGTTGACAAGGACATGAGTTTTTCTGTCATTGGAAAAGGACAGTGATCCATGTACCAAGCGTAAAGCTTCTTCCTGTCCTCTTTATCACTGCGTTGACGATACAACAGGAGATCTACATGTTGATCTCCTGAAGAAAAAAATACTCCACTAAATTCTTCTAGCGAAGAGCAGATGGCATTGCTTGTTACCGTCGCTTTTAACCATTTTGCTAGTGTTGAATTCGTGATTCCCCTTCCTCGGGTCATCCCTCCACAGCTCTTCATGGTCATGTCAGACCAAAGTCCAGACCAAAACGAATCGCCTCTTATTGAGAAATATCCTTTATGTGCAAATGACTCAAATTCATTTGGATTTATTCTTGTTTCAATATTACTCATATCCTGCGATACAGATGGGCACATGGGCGAATGGAAATGAGGGAAAACAAACACCGGTTGTTGTTGCCGTGCACTGCATCTCTGCTGGAAATTTGTGTTGTTTTTTGTGCGTCTTATCAGCTTTGTAATTTTTGACCCTTATAGCTCCTAAACTATTGACTTAACACTAAAAATGTATATGACATATTTGTAGAGAATTTAATGGAGATAATTTATGTAGAAGTAATCGTAATGATATTATTAACGGTTTTCGAGATATGAGCTAAAAACTGAAAATTGGGACATTCCACCCCCTCCCCCACCGCCGGCTCATCCCCCACCCTCGGGGACTTTTAGTATGTTTATCAGGACACCTCAAGGAACATCTGTACCAATTTTCAAAACTACATGAATTATTTCGTCTGATTTAATTAATTTGCTTTGCTATTTCGCTTCTTTTATATTCATCATACCTTTCACACATGCTCGTCGATTGTGTGTACTTTTAATATTTCCATCGATCAATATATTTTTTATTTGAACAATAAAAGTACATCTAGGTCGTCCTCTGCCAGCATTTCCCTTCACTTCAGCCATATATCGTGTTTTTTATTTTATTTTTATTATTTACTGTAACATAGATACACACTTTGTGAAAATTTCAAGTGTTTACCTATTACGGTTCAAAAGATACAGGCCCTGTGACAGACGGACGGACGGACGGACGGACGGACGGAGCCTAGTAATAGGGTTTCCGTTGGCACCCTAAAACGTACGAATCCTTTCATACATGCTTGGCGATTGTTTGCCTTTGATCAATCAATATATTTTTTATGATATAATCTTTATACTTGCACTAATACTATTATAATTAAATTCCCACGCCCCTTTTAAATCCACAAACAAATCGGTGCAGTATTTTGGGAGACAAAACGAATTAGCATGTATTTGTCGGGAGCATGGCTTGTCGATCTGGTTTAGTGTGGGGTGCAGCCCTACATCTTATACAATAGAGGGGAAGGTACAGTCATGCACAAAACTTATAAGGTATGACTAAATATACTTTATTTGAATAACTTCCTGTGATCATAATAAGTACCTACCTTCTAATATTGAGGGGTCATAGACGGGCTCCCACTTTCGCCAATTTTTTATTTTTGACCAGTTAAACTGACAAGGTGCGCGTAATAATTTACCTTAGATTTCGTTGGTATCGTTTTGTGTCGCGAGACAGAGCTCTAGGAAAATTAGTTAATTGTGATGTTTTAAATGGGAAAAGGCGATCTGGGACGTCTAACTTGCGGGAACATAGTGTTTCCAATCTTTAATTATAAATATTATGTTTGTATTTTATCATAATCATCATATAACGTAAAAGCCGATGCGACAATAAAACGACAGTAAAATACAGTGGTACAGGGGCTAGTACTAAGCGTATACCTCCCCCCCCCCATGTAATAAAATTATAAAACAACTAGATACAAAACTGGCTTCGCTCGAGGTGTTCTTTGTTTTATATTTTTTTTTGACAAAAGAAAACAAAGTGACTAATTAATGAAACTTTTCGTAGTAGGTATGCTAATCTATGGTAATATTGTCTATGTTTTTTTCTTTCGTCACGGGTTGCCTTACAGCTCCCGAAACCGTGTTACGGTTCCAGGGTACCCAGCGGAAGACCAAGTCTCCCTCGTTTAGCCAATGGTATTTGTGAGGCTATACCTAATGTTTTTTTAATAGCAATATTAATTTTACTTCGGTAATTATAATTAGATATTTATATAAAACGAACTAACTTTGGAGTTGTCCTGAGTACATGACTCAAACAAACGATTTTTTTTATTAATACAAAAATAAAACGCAATTCATGGCTCAAACAAACGTTACTGTCACAAATTTGGACTTATTTATTGAAATTACGGGATTATACTAATTTTGCGGATATATTATGATTAACACAGAATTGATTAAATTTTTTTTTCTTAACAATTTGGTATGTCTTTAAATTAAGTCTACCGTACCCCTTGACGAAATTATTTTCAAATTTTTAATATGTTAAATTCTAGGTCGTCCTTTACCAGCATTTCCTTTCACTTCAGCCATATAAACCTTTTTAGTCAATCTTTCATCCTTCATTCTTTCCTTTTAAGACGATACATTCAAAAAATTTCATAGTTTGAGGGGCGTGGCCTAGCTGCATACGATACTCTAGCGCTACCCAGCGCTACGTGATCGATTGGTCTCTCCGCTGAATCTCTCTCTGTCGCATTAAATAGAAACAAAAGAGATGAGGCGCACGGAAGGTGCTTGGAACAAACGTCCTAAGTGACAAATCAAAAATAATTTATTTAAATTAAAGGAGTAGCTTTATTGAAAATCTAAATTAACATCTTACTTTAGTAATAGATGATACAAATTTGTACTTAATTTAATAAACAATACTTCATGTACTACTGAGAAATTTGGAAAAGAGACTATTTTCAGAGGCTACTTTGCATTTTTTTTCTATCGAGCAAAGTTTCTTAAAACATGTTTTATGATTAACAGATTATTATGAAATATGATTAATTATAACATGTAATTTTTTCTATATTTCTAAGAGCTTTAGGTGTCACTCTAAACGATTTGAAAAATATGATTTAATATGAAGGTAGCCTCTTAAAGAAGTTTTGTGTGCGACAGTACGTACTGAGGTTGGTACCGCATGTAATTTACAAAACGGGATTGAGTTTTAATCCTTACTAATAGAATTACGTGTACCCTGGTTAAATAGTAGAAAATAATATTTATTTTTACTGTATTTTAATATTGGCTGAGGGTTAAGTAAAGAGGGCACGAAAAGCCGGCGTACGCATTTCTTCTAAAATAACAAATATTTACGTCTGTTAAAGAAGTGATACATCTAGCTAGAGTCTTCCCACGTTCAATATGGACAATTTCCATTTTCTACTTCCAATGGAAGAATTTAAATTGGATTTATTTTAAAAGTGAAACCTTCTTTAGTCGCATTGAGAGTTTTGGTAGGGGGAAATATTATGGACTCGCGACCTGTGTTGCCCGACCCGATAAGGTAAACTCGACCTGAGAATGTCCGGGCAGATTTGGCTACGTATTTCTGGCCGGCAATTCTTCGGTCCGGCACAGTTACATTTGATTGTAAAATGATCGCTAGATAGCGTTATTATACTTAGTCTTTTTTTGTCTTTGCGGAACGATGTCATTAGAGAAGAATGCGGAGTGAAAGAATGTTGTGAGTTGTGACTTAAATGAAGAAAAGTACCTAGTTTTCGCTGGTAGACACGTTGAAAGAATGAAGGATGAAAGATTGACTAAAAAGGTTTATATGGCTGAAGTGAAAGGAAATGCTGACAGAGGACGACCTAGATGTAGGTACTTTTATTGAACATATAAAAATATATTATCGATGGAAATATTAAAAGTACACACAATCGCCGAGCATGTATGAAAGGTATGATGAACATAAAAGAAGCAAAAGAGGTATGTCGGGATCGTAACAAATGGCATTTGATTGTCTCTGCCTACCCCTCTAGGGATGAAAGGCGTGATGATAGATAGATTTACTCAATCATCATCATTACCTACATATTATAAATTCCGCCCCCGGCTTCGCCCGTGGATATTTACGAACAAAATAAAATATACCCTATACCTACCCCTACCCTCCCCTTACCCCCACCCCTACCCGTACCCCTACCCCTACTTCTACTCCTACCCCCTGCCCCTACCCTCTACCACTACCTCTATATCATCAATAGTTTTCGCAGCGCACGCTATGTAAGGAATTTCTTAATAGGTCATTATTGGAGTTTTAGTAAGGATCCCTAATTTTTTTGAAAATAGAATATAGCCTATGTCACTCGGGGTGAATGTAGCTTTCCAATGGTGAAAGAATTTTTGAAATCGGCACAGTAGTTTTTGAGTTTATTCATTACAAACATACACACACACAAAAATACAAATCTTTCCTTTTGTGTTTGTTCGCGAACCTCAGAAACTACTGTACAGATTTTCATAAGATTTTCATATCTATCTGATAATTTACACATGTGAAGCCGAGGGCGAAGTAGTTAGTTATCGATAGTTTATCAATGCTAAAAAGTGGCATATGGCATTCTACACTTCTCTCATCTCTTTGCTACAATCACGGTTCTTGAGCGCTCGACGAAAAAGCGGGGGAATGTTTGCGCATATGTAATTCGAGTGCAATATAACTTGTACATTTTTATTATAATTGATTTATTGGTGTTTGTTTTTACGATTGCTTTTTACTGCTGGTAAAATTAAAATTAATACCTCATACCGTCAAGCAGACCCAAAAATTGTGTTCTGCGCATCTAACGATCACCGCTCAAGAACAATAACAATAACAATAATTTACAAAACGGGATTGAGTTTATGCAGCTACGTGTAGGGTTGGTTAAATATGATGTATTTTTTATTGTATTTTAATAGGCTGAAACTTTTAGGATTCCGTTATTAGATGAACAAGAAGAAGTTCTAAATATTTGCATTATTTACCGAAATATTTCTCAAGTTATAATTTCTAGGTGCAAAACCGGGGCGGGGGCGGGGCATTAGCTTCCACTATGTTTGAAAATTATGACTCGTTAATCATTACTACATATTATATATTTTTAAATGTTGAAGTTTTTAGGGAAAGTAAATTTGGGAAATTCGGGAAAAACTCGAGATGAAGTTAATATGGGCTCCGCTGTATCTGTCTATACTCGATTCACGCAAAAACTACTAGACACATTTTGTTGCAGTTTTTACTAGTAAATAGATTGATTCACGAGGAAGGTTTACGAGTTTTAAACATGGTCCTATCATGTTTAGGAGCTGAGCATTAGCAATATAAGTGAACCAAGTCGGGAAAAAGGTTAGCCCCAGCGCGTTTTCAAGGAGTATACTGTCTAATCCGTCAGAGATATAACAAAATGATATAGGAAAGAATTGTGTAGAATAAAGTGATCTACAAAAAAGTCCGCGGTAGCATATATCTATCTCTAATAAATAAGTAGTTATAAGCGTAGGCATTCAAATAGTTGTAAACCCATTTTGTACTTGTTCTAATATGTTAGTAATATCAGTAAAGGTCACCAAGCGCAGTTTTACACCTGATGGCACTGACCTATGCCGGAAGGAGTTATATATCTCTGTCTCCCTCATCTACCGCGTGTCAGAGGGAGACAAATGTATACTACGACTTCATCATCTTGATACTTTATTAAATTATTTATGTTTATTTTGGTAATGAATGGAAATCTCTTTAGTTATATTATTAGTTTTGTTATATGGATATTATAAATGATTGTAAGGATGATGAATGTAAGGAATTTCTTAGGTAATTTTTTTACACCTTGAGTTACATTATTGGAGTTTTAGTAAGGATCCCTAATTTTTTTGAAAATATAATATAGCCTATGTCACCCGGGGATAGTGTAGCTTCCCAACGGTGAAAGAATTTCAATGCAAACAAACAAACAAAAAAACAAACAATCAAATCTTTCCTTGTTATAATATTTGTATAGATAAGAGATTTATGAAAATGTATAAAAAAATGGGGTTCCCTGTTTTTAATTTTTATTATATTTAAACTTTGTATGTAGATATATATTATTTAATATTGTTTTAATAAAGTATTCTGATTGTTAAATAAAAAAAATGTGACTGGAAGAGTTGTTAGTGGGCCCACAGAGGAAAACTCATAATTCACAGATCAAATCAGTAAGAAAAACGGGGAAAATGCAAATTGAAGACATGCATTAATAGTTTTGAATGAGGTGTGTCAGAATCGTAGCAAATCTTTGGTCTCTGTTTACTTTATAAGAAATAAGGCGTGAGTAGCATATAGTTATAATATGTTTTCACGCTTCTTACATAAACAAAGTTATTGATTTGTAATTTTTGAAGATATCAGGGTATTTTATTTTCTTAAATGCTTCCCAAAAGTCTCCACATACTGATGGAGATATTTTGTACACAGTCAAAGTTTGAAAGGAAAAGACGACGGTATAATGAAGAAAAGAGATAAACATATAAATATATTATGTAGGTATGAAATGTCAGTGAAAGAAATTATACACCGTTCTTTTCTTTGTCTTGAATAAAAATACTTAAAGTCGTACGCGTGGGTGAATTCTCCACTATCACTTCGCTACATACAATAAAGTCCCCCGCCGCGTCTGTCTATCTGTCTGTGCCCTATTCACGCAAAAACGACTAAACAGATATTGTTACTGTTTTCACTATTAGATAGCTTGATTCAAGAGAAAGGTTTACGAGTATTAAACATGGACCTATCATGTTTAGGAGCTAAGCATTAACAGTATAAGTGAATCAACTCGGTTAAAAAATTAACCCAGCGAGTTTTCATGGCGTATGCTGTCTAATCCGTCAGAGATATAAAAAAAATGTAGAAATGAATTGTGTGGAATAAAATGATCCACAAAAAAGTCTTCGGTAGCATATCTCTATCTCTTTCACTACCTATCCCAGCAGAAAACAGGCGCAGGAAAATTTCCAAGTATCAAAATCATCCGGTCCACAATATTAGTAATCGATACCGTAGTACGGCAGGGGACGGATTTTCACGGAAACATACTGCCTCCTGAATTTTACACAATTATATTTAAGGTTAATATGAGTCTAAATAAGGACTAAGGACCCAGACACACCTCTCTTGCTTCCTCCAGATTCATACATACATATACTCACGCCTGAATCCCACCGGGGTAGACAGAGACTAAGGACCTCCACATGCCACGACCCAGACACACCTCTCTTGCTTCCTCCAGATTCATACATACATATATACTCACGCCTGAATCCCACCGGGGTAGACAGAGACTAAGGACCTCCACATGCCACGACCTAGACACACCTCTCTTGCTTCCTCCAGATTCATACATACATATATACTCACGCCTGAATCCCACCGGGGTAGACAGAGACTAAGGACCTCCACATGCCACGACCCAGACACACCTCTCTTGCTTCCTCCAGATTCATACATACATATACTCACGCCTGCATCACACCGGGGTAGACAGAGACTAAGGACCTCCACATGCCACGACCCAGACACACCTCTCTTGCTTCCTCCAGATTCATACATACATATACTCACGCCTGAATCTCACCGGGGTAGACAGAGACTAAGGACCTCCACATGCCACGACCCAGACACAACTCTCTTGCTTCCTCCAGATTCATACATACATATACTCACGCCTGCATCACACCGGGGTAGACAGAGACTAAGGACCTCCACATGCCACGACCCAGACACACCTCTCTTGCTTCCTCCAGATTCATACATACATATACTCACGCCTGCA
This sequence comes from Nemapogon koenigi, assembly GCA_963924495.1. Lineage (NCBI taxonomy): Eukaryota > Metazoa > Arthropoda > Insecta > Lepidoptera > Tineidae > Nemapogon > Nemapogon koenigi. The sequence goes on from OZ004656.1 coordinate 7,378,741, forward strand.
TCACACCGGGGTAGACAGAGACTAAGGACCTCCACATGCCACGACCCAGACACACCTCTCTTGCTTCCTCCAGATTCATACATACATATACTCACGCCTGAATCCCACCGGGGTAGACAGAGACTAAGGACCTCCACATGCCACGACCCAGACACACCTCTCTTGCTTCCTCCAGATTCATACATACATATACACACGCCTGAATTCCACCGGGGTAGACAGAGACTAAGGACCTCCACATGCCACGACCCAGACACACCTCTCTTGCTTCCTCCAGATTCATACATACATATACTCACGCCTGAATCCCACCGGGGTAGACAGAGACTAAGGACCTCCACATGCCTCGACCCAGACACACCTCTCTTGCTTCCTCCAGATTCATACATACATATACTCACGCCTGAATCTCACCGGGGTAGACAGAGACTAAGGACCTCCACATGCCACGACCCAGACACAACTCTCTTGCTTCCTCCAGATTCATACATACATATACTCACGCCTGCATCACACCGGGGTAGACAGAGACTAAGGACCTCCACATGCCACGACCCAGACACACCTCTCTTGCTTCCTCCAGATTCATACATACATATACTCACGCCTGAATCCCACCGGGGTAGACAGAGACTAAGGACCTCCACATGCCACGACCCAGACACAACTCTCTTGCTTCCTCCAGATTCATACATACATATACTCACGCCTGAATCTCACCGGGGTAGACAGAGACTAAGGACTTCCACATGCCACGACCCAGACACACCTCTCTTGCTTCCTCCAGATTCATACATACATATACTCACGCCTGCATCACACCGGGGTAGACAGAGACTAAGGACCTCCACATGCCACGACCCAGACACACCTCTCTTGCTTCCTCCAGATTCATACATACATATACTCACGCCTGAATTCCACCGGGGTAGACAGAGACTAAGGACCTCCACATGCCACGACCCAGACACACCTCTCTTGCTTCCTCCAGATTCATACATACATATACTCACGCCTGAATCCCACCGGGGTAGACAGAGACTAAGGACCTCCACATGCCACGACCCAGACACACCTCTCTTGCTTCCTCCAGATTCATACATACATATACTCACGCCTGAATCCCACCGGGGTAGACAGAGACTAAGGACCTCCACATGCCACGACCCAGACACACCTCTCTTGCTTCCTCCAGATCCATACATACATATACTCACGCCTGAATCCCACCGGGGTAGACAGAGACTAAGGACCTCCACATGCCACGACCCAGACACACCTCTCTTGCTTCCTCCAGATTCATACATACATATACTCACGTCTGAATCCCACCGGGGTAGACAGAGACTAAGGACCTCCACATGCCACGACCCAGACACACCTCTCTTGCTTCCTCCAGATTCATACATACATATACTCACGCCTGAATCCCACCGGGGTAGACAGAGACTAAGGACCTCCACATGCCACGACCCAGACACACCTCTCTTGCTTCCTCCAGATTCATACATACATATACTGAATCCCACCGGGGTAGACAGAGACTAAGGACCTCCACATGCCACGACCCAGACACACCTCTCTTGCTTCCTCCAGATTCATACATACATATACTCACGCCTGAATCCCACCGGGGTAGACAGAGACTAAGGACCTCCACATGCCACGACCCAGACACACCTCTCTTGCTTCCTCCAGATTCATACATACATATACTCACGCCTGAATCCCACCGGGGTAGACAGAGACTAAGGACCTCCACATGCCACGACCCAGACACACCTCTCTTGCTTCCTCCAGATCCATACATACATATACTCACGCCTGAATCCCACCGGGGTAGACAGAGACTAAGGACCTCCACATGCCACGACCCAGACACACCTCTCTTGCTTCCTCCAGATTCATACATACATATACTCACGTCTGAATCCCACCGGGGTAGACAGAGACTAAGGACCTCCACATGCCACGACCCAGACACACCTCTCTTGCTTCCTCCAGATTCATACATACATATACTCACGCCTGAATCCCACCGGGGTAGACAGAGACTAAGGACCTCCACATGCCACGACCCAGACACACCTCTCTTGCTTCCTCCAGATTCATACATACATATACTCACGCCTGAATCCCACCGGGGTAGACAGAGATTAAGGACCTCCACATGCCACGACCCAGACACACCTCTCTTGCTTCCTCCAGATTCATACATACATATACTCACGCCTGAATCCCACCGGGGTAGACAGAGACTAAGGACCTCCACATGCCACGACCCAGACACACCTCTCTTGCTTCCTCCAGATTCATACATACATATACTCACGCCTGAATCCCACCGGGGTAGACAGAGATTAAGGACCTCCACATGCCACGACCCAGACACACCTCTCTTGCTTCCTCCAGATTCATACATACATATACTCACGCCTGAATCCCACCGGGGTAGACAGAGACTAAGGACCTCCACATGCCACGACCCAGACACACCTCTCTTGCTTCCTTCAGATTCATACATAACATACATATTTTTTTATCTTTATTTTATCAAGGTCAAAAATGAACGTGCATGTATGAAACGATGTATGGATTTGGATGAAGCAAAATAAATATTTATACTCTCTGTATCTATATATTTAACTGAATCTCTCACCGGGGTAGACAGAAGCCACGACCCAGACACATCTCTTATGCACATTATAAAAAAAACAGATTATTTATATCAATTCAAAATTACAATGAAACCTGAAATAAAAACTGTAAAACGACATCTATCTCTATCCTTCACTATAACTCCGTCCCTTTCTTTCAGTCCTACCCCCACACCCCCTATTTATTGACTGCCCGTAAAAGGGAACGAATTTCCCGAGAGAACAGACGCTTCATATGCGTTTTAAAGTAGGAAAAATTCTGTAATTTCCCCAAAAATCACTGAAAAATTGACCGTTGGTGTTAAGGGTGAATATTAGTGAATTTTAGTGCAAGTTTATAGTGAAAATTGGCGTATTTTGTTTGTTTAACGGTGTGAAAATGAAATGAAAATGGCGTACGGGTCGGCTGAAATTCAGGATTTGGCTGGATATCATTCTATGGAATTTTAAGGTAGGTTTTAAATGTATCTGAATTTTAGTAATTCGTATCTAGTACTTATAGATTTTTAGATTATATCTTAAAACTAGCGAGTCTGAATTTTAATTAAAAACTTATGTACAATGTACATAATCCGACAAACCACACTTAGAGGCTTTTCCATCTAAATATACCTCAACAGAACTGGCCACTCGTTAGGTATAGCCTCACAAACACAGGAGGCTAAACGAGGAGAAACTTGATCTTTCGCTGGGTACCCTGGAACCGTAACGCTGTAAAGCAACCCGTAAAAAAAAAAGTTCATACAAAAATCTCATCAAAAAATATAGGACTCAGTTTTTCCCGAATTTTTCAATTATACGGCCAATTTTTCCAATTTTTCTTTGCTTACAAACAATATTTATAAATATTAACCAAATCGGTCCAGCATTTAATTTTTATAGATACACGTCAAACAAACAAACAAATATCCATTTCAGCAAAATCAGTCACTTTTCACTGGGTTTACACACATTTATATCTGTCTGTGCCCTTTTCTCGCCAAAACTACTGAACCGATTTTATTGCGGTTTTCACTATTAAATAGGTTAATTCACCAGGAAGGTTTTAAAGGATTAAACATGGACCTATCATGTTTAGGAGCTGAGCATTAACTGTATAAGTAAATCAAATCGGGAAAAAATTTAGCTCCAGCGAGTTTTCATGGTGTACGCTGTCTAATCCGTTAGAGATACAACAAAATGATGTATGAAAGAATTGTGTAGAATGGAATGATCTACAAAAAAGTCCGCGGTAGCATATATCTATCTCTAATAGATAAGTATTAATAAGCATATTTGTCTAATAAAATTCTTGAAAATCGATCAAGTACAATATCAAATACAAAGATGGCGATATATGATCACATACATGTCTTATTTAAATTCCCTTGAGAATAAAAGTTGGGGTTACCCCTACACATAGTAAATTGAATAACAAATTGAAAAAAAAATTTACTAACCAAATTATAATCCCAATTATTTAGTCATCTATCTATCTATCATCATGCCTTTTATCCCAAGAGGGGTAGGCAGAGACAATCGAATGCTATTTGCTATACGATCCTGACATACCTCTTTCGCTTATTTTATATTCATCATACCTTTCATACATGCTCGGCGATTGTGTCTACTTTTAATATTGCCTTCGATCAATAGTTTTTTTATATGTTCAATAAAAATACATCTAGGTCGTCCTCTGCCAGCATTTCCTTTCACTTCAGCCATATAAACCTTTTTAGTCAATATTTCATCCTTCATTCTTTCAACGTGTCCAAACCAGTGTAAACTACTTTTCTTCATTTTTGTCACAACATCATCTTTTGGACCTAGATGTGTCACTTCTTTAACAAAAGTATCTGTTATAAAAACGGAAAAACGGAAACCCTATTACTAAGACTCCGCTGTCCGTCTGTCTGTCTGTCTGTCCGTCTGTCACCAGGCTGTGTCTCATGAACCGTGATAGTTAGACAGTTGAAATTTTCACAGATGATGTATTTCTGTTGCCGCTATAACAACAAATACTAAAAAACAGAATAAAATAAATATTTAAGGGGGCTCCCATACAACAAACGTGATTTTTTTTGCCGTTTTTATAGATAATGGTACGGAATCCTTCGTGCCCGAGTCCGACTCGCACTTAGCCGGTTTTATTTAGAAGAATTGCCTACAGACGGTTTTACGTATCCTCCGAAGCACGAGAAGTTGAACCCACTCGCATTTATTATTAATAGGTTAAAAGCAACCCCCTTTTTCTATGTTATTAGATTTTCTGTATACGTAGAAGGGGATCATCCCTTTCATATTTATAACTAACTTGCCGCCCCCGGCTTCGCCCGTGGATATTTACGAACAAAATAAAATATACCCTATACCTACCCCTACCCCTATAAGGATTAATAGCAAGGTACAAATAAAGAGCCTTTTCTAGCGGCGGCTTATAATAGTTAGACATATGCTATCGCGAGATTTATTGTAGATAATGATGTGTTCTGCAAAGTCGTAGTACATTATTTTGTTCTATCATCAATAGTTTTCGCAGCGCACGCGATGTAAGGAATTTCTTAGGTAATTTTTTTACACCTTGGGTTACATTGTTGGAGTTTTAGTAAGGATCCCTAATTTTTTTGAAAATAGAATATAGCCTATGTCACTCGGGGTGAATGTAGCTTTCCAATGGTGAAAGAATTTTTGAAATCGGCACAGTAGTTTTTGAGTTTATTTATTACAAACATACACACAAACATACAAAAATCTTTCCTCTTTATAATATTAGTAAAGACTAGATTTCCACCCCCGGATTCGCTCGTGGCTATTATCAAAGCGAAAGTTTGTATGGATGTATGTATGTTTGTTACTCAATCACGACAGAACGGCTGAACGGATCTGGATGAAAGGCACAGATATATATTATAGTCTGGAATAGCGCATAGGCTACTTTTATCCCGGAAAAATGTATGGTTCCCGTGGGATAGATTTGATTTTTTGCATAGTGGTAGTTTAGGGGTCAGAGAATGACATATACTACTTTTATACCGCGAAAGCGGGCGGGGGAGGGGCAAATTACAGCCACGGGATTATTTATTTTTGGATCTATTTCCACGCGGGTGAAACCGCGGACAGAAGCTTGTAGCCTGTATTACTCAGGGATATCGTAGCTTTCTATTTGTGAAAGATTTTTTAGAATCGGTTCAGTAATTTTAGAGATTACCTCCTTCATCATCATCAACCTTTTTAAGATCCACTGCTGGATCATGGTCTCCCTCTAGGTGCACCATTTTTAGTGGTGCTCATTGAGAGGAATTCCCATAGTCACCACGCTTGGCAGGCGGGTTGGTGACCGGACGCCGGCTTTACGTGCCCTCCGGAGCACGAGTGGATTTAGAAATTTGGTGCTTAGCATTTTGGCAGCGAGTAGGATTCGAACCTGGGACCTCCGGTTTTAAGTCCACCGTCCTACCAATTAGGCTATCGACTAACGACATATAAACTATTACCTTGAGTATAGACTAGCGACCCCGCTCTGCTAAAGATAGATATGCTACCGCGGACTTTTTTGTAGATAATTTTTATTTGACAGATTAAGACAGACGCCATGAAAACTAGCTGGGTCTAACTTTTCAATTTGACTCACTTATATCGTTGATCAGCTCCTCAACATGATAGGTCCATGTAATGTTACAGCGCCTTAATCCGTGTTTACGGTTCCAGGGTACCCAGCACAAGACCAAGTTTCCCTCTTTTAGCCTCCTGTATTTGTGAGGCTATACCTACCTAACGAGTGACCTGTTCTGAACATTGGTACATGGCTGGAATCCGGGATCGAACCCGGTGTCTGCCTAGTTAATACCAGACGTCTTAACCACTCGGCCACCGACGCACAATTTATATATAAAACATCACGCTTGCTCTTTAGGAAGGTAAGCAGTAAATAAAAGTGGATGGTATAAATTTTAGAAGACTAAAATAAATATTAAGGAAAGTAATAAATTTTGAAGCTCTTACTTGATAGTTTCATAAATCTTTACTGCCAAGTGTGAGTTGGACTCGCGCTTCCAGGATTCCGTACAAACAAACACATCTTCACGACCTTGAGGTGTGTGTAACAGTGTCCACTTGACGCCTGTTGTCCATATTGAACAGTGGGGTTAACATACTTTAGGACCGCAACATCTTTCGTTTCCAATGGCCAGCCAATGAATGCCCGGCCCGTGAATGTCCAACCCTAGAATGTACGAGCAAATTGTAATTGAGCAAATATTGTAGTGAGAAGATGCTAAGCCTGTTGTAGATTTGTCATTGTTTTTTAAAGTGTGCATGATACGAGTCTCAGGAAATACCGTTCAGATATAAAAAGTCTTCTTAGCGCAATTAACTCGGTAAACCGCGCGGTTTATTTTGTTGATATCTCTTTAAAAAGTTGTTAGAGAGATACACTGCAAAAAGAATCGATAAAATAACCAAGGATAAGATAAGATAGGCCAAGATTCACGTACCAAAAACATGAGAAAGAACGATTTCACAAAATACACAAAACGGACATTATCAAAAACTATTAGAAATAGCAAGTTGTAGTTAATGTTTTCATAAATTATGTGAAATTATCTATAGGATAAATACGAGAAAATGGTACATTTGAAAATAAGCGTGAAATCAATGACTTTTCTTTTCATAAAACTTAGGTGTAAGTAACCGATTTTCATATATTTTTTAAATTCATACTGTGTCAAATATATTTAAATTTCGAAACTAAGACATAATATAGTTATTGCGTAATTTATGAAGCGTGAAGCATGTCATTTGTATGAGACAAAAGTTAAGAGGCGGCTCCTTAAGGTGCACTGGTCCGGTATCTCACAGAATATTTTCTGTCCGGCCGCCGTATGATCAAGATTGAAGACAGGCCACACATTAGCAATGTAAATCATATGATTTAGATCACATGCAATTCACTCACTCACACAGACAAACAAGATACGATTAAACAAAGGCGTGTGGATGTGTGTGTGTGGCAGATCGTTCCGGCCATCGAAATCAACCACAATTACAATGATTTGAAAACGGATGACGTTACAAGAATTGGACAAGTCTGTGGTCGATTTCGGTGACGCATATGGCAGCGCGCCGACGACGATTGGACGAATGAGGTAAAGTTTGTTAGTTTGGATGTAGGTGGTACTCAAACTACTGTACCGATTCTAAAAAATCTACATTATCCCGGACTGCTATAGTCTATATTTTATTTTGTTTAGGAATATACACGGGCGAAGCCGGGGGCGGAAAATAAATCCGGGATAAAGTAAATAGCACTTTATAGGCAGGTCAAGTTTTGTTACCTCGTAAAAACTAACCCAACACATTTAATTATATAAAACTCTTATCTTCTTTACGCTTCTATCTCACCGGGGTAGATATAGACAACAGTAACAGTGTCCACTTGTTGCCAGTTGTTCATATTGAACAGAACAGGTCTTATTTTTAGAAGAAGTGCAATGGTCTGCTCAATCACGCCATAATCCCACCGGGGTAACCAGATACTATTTAGACGTTATGTAGAGTATTATCCGACAAACCGTACAAATAGGCTTTTTCAATTACAGGGTGGGGCAAAAGTAATCACCCAATGTTCTTTTGCGTAAATTTTTTTTAATGAAAAACTTTGGTTCTGCTTTTGAAAGTTTATTTAATCTATTAGATATCGGCCAAGTGGCCGCCGCCAGAGTTGATGACCATACGGCATTTTCCATTACTCTTGCCAGAACTTCGGGCGACAGGTTCTTGCATTCCTGGCGAATATTCCCCATGAAAAGAAGTTTGGAATGGTTAAATCGGGTGATCTGGCCGGCCAGTGCAAATCACCAAAAGGAGAGATTAAGCGACCCGGAAATGCTTTCTTCAGAATTATTCCGCGTTCTTGCGGAGTAAACCGATTCATGGCTTGTCGATTTGTATTCTGCGTTTATTTACTTCACAAATGGCAAAACCGAATTGACATTTGGCGCCATTTGCAAAAGCTATAGCGTTTTCCAATAGGGTAATTACTTTTGCCCCACCTTGTACCTTGTACCTCAACAGAGCTGGCCACTCGTTAGGTATAGCCTCAAAAAGTCATCGGCTAAATGAGGAAGACTTTGTTTTCCGCTGGGTACCCTGGGGCCGGCAACTGTGACGCATGAAGAAAAATAATAATAAATATATATTTTTTTCGTAGAAACTGTAAGTTCTCGGGTTTCAAATGGGGTTCTTCTGGTGACAAGAGGGCTGGCTCCTATTCCTCGCTCAACGAATCAGCATCGCGATCTTCGGGGAGCCAGTATTCCTGCCACTATTCCACGCGGACTTGGTTTATTTAGTTATTTTTAATATTTAGATTAGATTTAGAGTTTTTATATTGTTATGTGTCAGCTCGATGCTGACGTCAGTCGTGTTCCAAACACTGAAACGAGTGGACGCCGTCGTCTGGCTCGACTTAAGCGAAAGCGAGCGAGAACGAAATCTAGCCCCGGGTTACCGTGTGTGTGTGCAATCAAGGTGCGAGGTAACGTACTCCATTAGGAGGTATCAGCAGTGCAGCCAGAGCCGTGGGTCGCAAAGTATTGCAGAAAACTCTTGGTATCAGCTCTGTATTTTCCACCTATAGGGATTCAGCAGGTTGAGGCGTTCCTCTATTTTGAGGTCAATTCCAGTGTAAATAATTACAATTAATAAAAATGTTTCTGAAGAAGAAGGTCCATGTCAGAAATCTTATATAGAACAGTTATAAATTAATAAAAATATTTATTAGTAATTAATTAAAAATACTTTCTGCTATATTTTGATAGGCAATCCGATAGAAACATATTCCATATTTACATATTCATAATTATTTATCAAAATTGTATTTCGTTTGTCCTTGTGCATGCATAATAACCCACGCACTGGTCCGGTATCTAACCGATTTTTTTTATCCGGCCAGCCGTATGATCGACATTAAACATAAGCCACACATTAGCGATGTAAATCATACTATCTCACACAGACATACAAGATTCGATTAAACAAACTGTCAAACATCCGTGTGTGTGTGTGTGTGACATCGAAATCAACGACAAATTCAACAATTTGAAAACGGATGGCGGACCGTTCGTTACAAGAATTAGACGAGTCTGTGGTTGATTTCGGCGGACCGTATAGCATCTTTAGGGACCCGTGAATAATCTTGTCTGCAATAAAAAAACCTGGTAATTGATGTAGGCATTATTTTGGCGGCACATTGCGTCGATAGATGTCGCACCGTTACTGTCTCACAATATTTAAATTAAAAACTGTATCGCGCTATTGAAAATATTTAACAGAGATTGGCATGCGACTTGCGTTGGGGAGTATTCCTTTATATAAATTCCTATATTGGTGACCCCGTATTAACACAGCCTGTTTACCTGACCCCGCAATGCCCCGCATCCTGCTCCCACTTCCCACTGATGACAATCAGTCTTGACCAGACCCCCCGGCACGACATGACGACAGGTCATTCCTATATCACGACAGGTCATTCCTATATCACGACAGGTAATTCAGCAGCAGATACAGTCAACCAGTGGCGCAGTCCATCACAGCTGACAAAGCTAGGTACTTACATGGATGTTGGTTTGCTGTATCGACCTCTGGTCTAGGAAGGGAGTCATGTGGCGGCATATCGCGTCGATAGATGTCGCATCGTTACTGTCTCACAATATTTAAATATTGATATGAATAACAATATAAAAATGTCTCGGGGCATCGATATGCATGCCACATAAATGTCCGTGTGGTAGCGACGTCAATGCTCTCGGCCTCCATGGACTTTGCTGTCAAAAAAGTGGAGGTCGTTTTTCGCGCCACGGCTCTTTAAATTAAGTTATTAAACGGGCTCTTGCCACCATCAATGTACCAGCTATGCTGGAACCCTGTGGTCTTGTACGTGATGATGGCAAGAGACCGGATGGCATGACGTTGGTGCCTTGGGAGAGGGGGAGGGCCCTAGTATGGGACGCAACTTGTGTTGATACCTTGGCGCCCTCACATCTCTCGAGTACAGCGATAAGAGCCGGGGCAGCTGCCGAAACAGCAGAGACTTGCAAACGGCGCAAATGTATACAAATTGAAAAAGATAATATATTTGTGCCGTTTGCAGTAGAGACTTTAGGTTCATGGGGGCCGAGTGCCAAAAAATTTTATAAAGATATAACACCAAAAATTGTCGGCGTTACAGGTGACAAGAGGGCTGGCTCTTTCTTCGCCCAGAGAATTAGCATAGCTATACAGCGAGGAAATGCAGCCAGCGTTCTTGCCACCATGCCACGCGGACTAAATTTATTTTAGATTAAAACTGTATACTTACTTAGATAATTCTTTGAAACATATAAAAATGGCAATACATACAACAATCCAACCACGTGAGTAAAAGGAATACACTCCCCAACGCGTGTCTCTGAAAACTTGTATATGCTAATCTATTAAATATTTTCAATAGCGCGATGTTGCAATTTCAATATTGTGAGACAGTAATATTGTCAATAGTTCTCAACGGGTTTGTGTTTATTGGTGCTGATAGAATATATATTAAATAACATTGTGTGAATTAAATGAAACATTTATTAAACTAAATAAAGAAACAAAACGAACTTCCTGTTCAGCATAAGACAATAACTTAACTTAACTTAATACACCGGCTACATCATACTTTATTGATGTTTACAACTAACGTGACGTTTTAAAGCACTATTTTGAGAGGTTGTATATGAACAGGTCGGGCATTTATATGGTTTTTCACCTGTGTGAGTACGAATGTGAGTTTTTAAATTACCATTTGTAGTGGTTGTATATGAACATGTCGGACATTTATAATGTTTTTCACCTGTGTGAGTAAGAATGTGAGTTTTTAAATGAATAGTTTGAGTGGCTGTATATGAACAGGTCGGACATTTATATGGTTTTTCACCTGTGTGAGTACGAATGTGAGTTATTAAATGACTAATAATATTAGTCTGGTAAGAACAAGTATTACATGTGTGTCGTTTATCGCCCGTGTTTACTTGTTTACGAGTTTTAGATTTGTTCTCATGCACTATAGCGGCAGTTGTAGTAGCAGTCTGTTTGGACGTTGTAGATATCTGAGGTACACTGGTGACCCCTGGTGAGAACACTTGGTGATCAGATGTACCATCTGCGTTGTCTTGTACGGCGAGAGGAGCAGTGAGTTCTGAAAAAAAACAATTTTATATATAATAGGGTGAGTCGGTGGCCGAGTGGTTAAGACGTCTGGTATTAACTAGTTAGAATCCCGGCCATATACCAATGGGTTTTTATAATTAAAAACTTATGTACATAATTTGACAAACCACACATAGAGGCTTTTCCATCTAAATATACGTCAACAGAACTGGCCACTCGTTAGGTAGGTATAGCCTCACAAATACCATCGGACTAAAGAGGGAGACTTGGTCTTGTGCTGGTACCCTGTCAATCATTATGTTTGTGATAGCTATCTGAATTCCGTTAGTCATCCACACTTAACACCAGACTGAGCTGATGCTGATCAGCCCCACTATTCCGTGTCTCTGTTGCTAATAAAAACGTATTAGTAGCTGTCCACAGAGATACGGAATAGGATGTCTGAGAAGAGCGTGTGTCTTACCTGCTAGCACAACTGTCGGGGCGCGTGGTCGAGGATCGTGGTATCGTCTAAGATCTATACCGAGTTGGTTGACACACTCGCTGCCAAAGTAAACGAGCAACTCTGTGTTGCGTGGAATCCGCTTTACAGTTCTGAAATAATAATAATTTCGTTAACACGTTGTCGTGAGACACTTTTTAACCGAACTTCAAAAGAAGGAGCTCAATTCGTCGGAATCTTTTATGTATGTTCCCCGATTACTTGAAGACGCCTGGACCGATTTGGTATTTTTTTTTGTTTGAAATGGTATACTTTCCATGATCATCAGGTCAGGATCTGATGATGGGATCCTGGAGAAATCGAGAACTTTAAGCGATTTGGATATTTTTTTATAGTGACTTGTGCATTTGCTTTCGGAAAGCACATTTTGGTTTTGAAGGCGGTTTTTTAGTAAATAGGGAGTTAGTCGGACATTTTGAATAAAGGAAATATTAAAGCACTCGACATTGATGGTATGATGTGAATGAGGTTACCTTACGGCTCCCGGAATCGTGTTATTGGTTCCAGGGTACCCAACACAAGACCAAGTCTTCCTCTTTTAGCCTCCTATGAGGCTATACCTAACGAGTGGCCAGTTCTGTTGAGGTATTTTAGAAAAGCCTCTAAGTGTGGTTTGTCGGATTATGTACATACATCCTTGGTATCTGCTTGTATTCACCTGTAGTATATCTGCTTGCGATACTGGAAGGCGACCAGGTTCTGTTCCCACCAATTCCTGCTGCAGTTCACGTATCGCATCCAATTGGACTTGTTCTCATCTGCCGCGTCTACTGAATAACTACGCTTGATGTCACTGTTGTATATCTGTGCATAATTACATATTTTAGAGTTTGTCCATAAATTTTTAATTTTATACTTAACTAGCGACCCGCCCCGGATTTGCACGGGTAGGCTAAAAAATGGTTATTGTGGGTTATCCCTAAGAGATATACCATCGCGGACTTTTTTATAGACCTTTTTAAGTTGTACAATACTGTAGTACATTCTTTTGATTTATTTTGTAGGGTTCAGCCAGCGTTTGCAACGTAAGCGCAAAAAAATGTGATTATTTACGACATCACATTAGAAACCTCTAAAATGATCAGTGTTTCTCTACTATATTATGCATGTTATATACATATAAACCTTCCTCTTGAATCACTTTATCTATTAAAAATCCGTTGCGTCGTTTTAAAGATTTAAGCATACATAGGGATATAGGGACAGAGAAAGCGACTTTGTTTTATACTATGTAGTGATAGTGATTTTAATAAAAGGTTACAAATTTTTATTGTCTAGTCTAGACGATGTGCTCAGGGTGCCGAGTATGCTTGCCGCGTTGTCTCCTTGTATGACCACGCTGATCCTCTGTACAAAGTACTCCTTGCTCAGAGGGTCTCCAGTGGCCAGATGTAGAGGCTTGCTGAGGCGGGTGAAAGGGCCCATCGTCTCGACGGCGAAAGGAACAAATATTACAATTTTTGTGCGGGCCGCAAGTTCTGCTGCTGCGCCTGCTTTGAGTGATGTGGCAGATTTATATGGCTAGGGCACAGGGTGTCGGTACACGTTGCGTCCCACACCAGATATTTGCCACTTTTTTTTATTATAAATTCCATTAATTAAATCTGAAAATCTGTAATTTTATGCATATTCTGTACAATCACGGAACTACCAAAGTCTGTTTCATGTACTTGGCAAGACCGATTTTCTTGTGAAATCGTTCTTTCTCATGGTACGAGAATCTTATAGATTTTTCTCGCAGTGCTTCTCGCTCTCATCTTTCTAAAGATATATGGACAAAATAAGTTACGCGTTACACTAATTTCCATAAATGTCACCCTAGGGCCTAGAAACTGACCTGCCAGCTGTATATGCTGCTATGTGAGTTGTGTTTAAGTTCTCCTCTGTACGGGCCGAACCTGACTCCCTTGGGTAGCGGCAGTCTTGCATATACTCCTAAACCAGCTCCTGTCAAGAAATAATACTGTTACTCATTTAATAGAACGAAAATATTGGACCGATTACAAGTTAAATTGAGGGTCTGTATATTGCAACGTACAAACTGTTAAGTTAAGTTAATTAAACAAAATAAAATGTATGGTATATAACTAGGCGGACCACGCTTCGATTCCAGACATGTACCAATGGGTTTTTAGGGTTCCGTGCCCAAAAGGTAAAAACGGAAACCCTATTACTAAGACTTCGCTGTCCGTCCGTCTGTCTGTCCGTCTGTCACCAGGCTGTATCTCATGAACCGTGATAGTTAGACAGTTGAAATTTTTGCAGATGATGTATTTCTGTTGAACAGCAAATACAAAAAAAAACAGAATAAAATAAATATTTAAGGGAGCTCGCTAATGTGTGGCCTGTGTCCATAAGGCTGGCCGGATCGAAAATTTTCGGTGAGATACCGGACTAGTGCGTAGGCTACTTTAAGGTGGCCACTCATTCGTCCAATCGCCGGCGCGCCGCCGTACGGTCCACCAAAATCGAGCACAGACTCGTCCAATTCTTGTAACAAATGGCCCGCCTAGATCGCCTTGCGGCCGGAATGGGAAATTTTCGGACCAGTGCATGGGCTACTCCAGATACCTTTTCCATCTAAACATACCTCAACAGAACTGGCCTCTCATTAGGTATAGCCTCACAAATACGGCTGTAAGGTACATATATATTTACCTGGTAAGCCATCAGAGCGAGCTATGTACAATAGCGGTGTAGGTAATGTGAGCATCGCGCGAGGTACTGACCAGAAAGCTTCTTTGGGAATCTGTAATGATGGACAAATATTATGTTACTGCTATATATAGAAGAAATAATCCCGTGGCTGTAATTTGCCCCTTACCCCTAAACTACCACTATGCAAAAAATCATGTCGATCTCGTGAAAAACAAAAACAAATCTATCCCACGGAAACTATACATTTTCCGGGATAAAAAGTAGCCTATGTGCTATTCTAGACTATAATCTATCTCTGTGCCAAATTTCATCCAGATCCGTTCAGCCGTTCTGGCGTGATTGAGTAACAAATATACATCTATACAAACTTTCGCGTTTATAATATTAGTGGGACTATATCTTTTCTTCTTCTTCTCCCTAAGTTCTCTTCCACGCTCTACCCTGTCTCTTCACGATGTCGTCACTCCATATCGCTGGTGGTCTGCTGACTCCTATGGTCCATTCTAGGTCTCCAATCAGTAACCCTTGATGTCCATCTCCCATCGTGTCTTCGAGCTACGTGTCCCGCCCATCTCCACTTCAGTGTCGCAAATCTAGTTCCAATGTCCATCACTCTTGTCTTCTGTCTGTGTATGGACATTGGGTATTCGATCATTGAGGGAGATCTCGAGCTATACTAGATACTATCATCATTCCCCACAGCATCAATGGCGACAATCTATACTAATAATAAAGCTGAACAGTTTGTTTGTTTGAACGCGCTAATCTCTGGAACTACCAGTTGGATTTGAACAATTATTTTTGCATTTGATAGCCCAATTCTTGAGCTCCTAAGGTGGTCAAATGGGTGTAAACGTTTGTATAGAAAATCGTATTCCCTGCGTGTAACAACTTGAAGATTGGTTTGGGTTTGTACTCTTCAAAATAAACAATAAAGCACGTGTTTTAGGATTTTTAAAAACAACCCTTAAGAGCTCTCTTGGTCGCGTAACCAACTAAAAAACGTACGTGTTCGAAAATTTTGCATCTCTTTCACCATTCGCACCTAGGCTACGCTTAAACAAAATCGGTACAATAAAATACACAAAATGGACTTCAGCAATTCAAGTATTGTACAAAAAATATTAGAAATAGCAAGTTCTTGTTAATGGATCCTTAAAGTACGTGAAATTATCTTTGCTCTAAATGTTAAAAAATATACATTAGTAAATATATTAAGAGAACTGATGGCTTTCAGGGCTTCATTAAACCTAGGTGTAGCTGATATTGAGATATTTTTTACATTTAGAGTATAGACAATTTCACATACTTTAAAATTCCATTAACTAAAAGTTGCTATTTTTAATAAGTTTTGTACAATACTTGATTTGCTGAAGTCCATTTTTGTATGGGACAAAAGGTTTGAGGCGTCTCCTTAAGGAGGGGTGTTGAAGTTTGTATAGGGAAACATGTTGTATTGGTCGGATGTACTGGAAACTTAGCTAGAGTACATAGGAGGTGATCTAAAGAAGGATTTTTTGAACAATAACCCTTAAGTAGGGGTGCAACGGGGTAATAAATTCACTATGGCGAATTTATATCACATTTTAAAAAAATCACAGGAGACGAGAAAATCAGGTACCCAATATATGCATTTATGAACCTCTGTTTCATGAATCAACTACAGAGGGAAAAAATAAAATTAAGGGAAACTTAAAGTTAGGTATCTCATATGCTACTCAATTTAAATTTAATTGTCACTGCTGTGTTTGAAATTTAAATTTAGACAAAGCAACTATAATAGGAAATTAGTTACCGGATCGTCTCGCACCATCAACATAGGTCCGTGTATGGCGCAGTACTGGATCACATATTCTTCACAATGCTCGCAAACTGTAAAATAATTTTAAAGGAATCTTGGCCTATTGTGCTCAAATTACGTCAAATATAAGTGAATCAAGTTAAATTGAATACATAGTGAATATAAAAGAGAGTAAATGTAAAAAAAAACAGGTCAAGCACGAGTCGGTCTCGCACTTGTCTGGAGTATGCATTATTAGGTATACATGTAGATATTGCCGTTATTAAGATCAAGCAAAAGACGCCGAATAAATCACGTTTCTTGTATGAGAATCCCCTTTAATTTTTAATTTTTTTTTTATTATTTATTGTTATAGCGGCCATGTTACGGTTCAAAAGATACAGCCTTGTGACAGACGGACGGACAGACAGACAAACAGCGGAGCCTTAGTAAACGATTGGCACCCTGCGGAACCCTAAAAGGATATAATTTGAAGATGTTTTCTATTATTAACCGCTAGATGGCGCTACTGTCGATCCATACTAATAATATCCTAGTCTTAGTATTTATTTTAGTACATAATATTATATAGTAGGTATTTGTTAGTAATTACTTACAAACATATTCATCGAAAGGCAGTAGTGCGTAGTACTTGAAGAAGTTTTGTGAGCTCCAGCCTACTACCGCCATCTTGTTGGGATTCTCTTGTTACTAGAATATAATAATTGTTGTTACTTATTGCTCTAAAATACATACATACAGACACATATTCACGGCGTTTATACGTTGCGGTGGCCAGAGACGTCTCAGTAACAGTGTCACTAAATATCTGTTATTTTTGGAAGAGGACATGAGTTTTTGGCACGTGTGATAATTGAACCAGGAACTCCCAGTTTTAAGTCCAGCGACTTATTTATATTAAGTATAGTTTATAGTATATTATATTAATAGGTAGCGCTATACAATAGCATTTACAATTTTAGTTTTACCTTGTAAATAAATAATTATCTTGAAAAGCATTTTTATATAAAAATATAGTAAATTTAGGTACTTACGCTATAAACGTTGTTTTTATTAAATGCTGACGAATTACTTATAAAAAATATTTTTTCACAAGAGCGTTTGTAACACCCGCAAAAATAAAGAAAATATGTCAAGATTTCCCGCCTTTTTGTGAAAAAGTGATATTGAAGCAAAGGATACTTGTTATACTGCCAGTTAGAATATAATTTTTTTCATACATTCACAAATAATAAATAGGTAATATTAGTACATAATAGACTTTTTCTGAATTTTTCGTAACACTCTAAATGTTTGTTTGCAGGTAAGGAGGTTATTTCGAGGCTGTACCTAATCTAAAAGTTCATAAAGCACCATACTTAATGTAAGTAAATTATTTTTTATTTATTGTCTCATAAATAAATTTATACTTACCTACTTAAATTCCAGTTGTATATAAGAAACTTTTTAATAATTATTAGTAAAAGTTACACTTTTTTATATTTGAGCTTATTATTATTAAACGGGACCCGCCCAAATGAATTTGAACCTTTTTTAAATTAATGAAATATTAAGCAAAGGAAATATTCATACAGCCTAATGTCTGTGACTTTTGTTTATCTTATTTTTTATTTTTATTTTATTTTATTCTGGACAACAAACAACCATACAACAAACATTAATACAACACAGATACTTACATATTTAAATCTTATTCAATATTAAGTAATTAAATTTTAATAAGCAAACAGATTACAATCTATAAAAACTATCGAAAGTGTTATATTTGCATTTTAAAAAATAATACAATTTGCAAAATAAATATAATAATAGTTATTATGTAAGTACATAATATTATTTTGTATATTTTGGTGAGATTTTTCCATGTTTTTATTAATATTTTTTTGTAAGGCTAGGTTAAAAGATCATTCTACATGGTTATAGAGAACGCCGGTGGGGAAAGGCGTTGTCCAACCATGTAGAAGGGGTTTAATTTGAAAAAGGTTTTTTAAGAGGTTGCAATCAAGCAGTTTATTTAATTATAGGTGAGGGGACTCTTTGTAATTTTTTACTAAGCCTAAGGAGGGTCCATAGCATGTAAACTGTGTCGCGAGACAGAGCTCTAGAAAAATAATTAATTGTGATGATTTAAATGGGAAACGCGATCTAGGACGTCTTAATTGCGGGAACATAGTGTTTCCAATCATTAATTATAATTATTATGTTTGTATTTTTTTATAATTTTTATATAATGTAAAAGCCGTTGCGACAATAAAACGACAGAAAAATACAGTGGTACAGGGGTTAGTACAAAGCGTCTACCTCCCCCCCCCCCCCCCCCCCCGCCAAAAGTGACAGAAAAAATTGTTCAATGACTTTCCGCTTGACGCTTCCTATGGTATATACTCAAAGACATTTAATATATTTGTATATACTCAAAGGCCATGAAAATTTGGTGACTTTGGACTTTAAAGACCTGATGATGGGTCCTAGAGGTAGCTATAGAGATGGTACCTATACTATTAAAGATTGAGAAATGGTGTATTCAGTAACACAGGCCATAAGTAAAAATAGAAAATAGAACAAGTCAATGCTCCTAATTCTAAGTCGTGAACAATAGCAAGTATCTATACTAAACTAATAGTATAAAAAACCGGCTCGCGCACGAAGGTTTCCGTATCTATAAAAAAAAATTGTTGTGTGGGAGCCCCCTTAAATATTTATTTTATTCTGTTTTTTAGTATTTGTGGTTATAGCGGCAACAGAAATACATCATCTGTGAAAATTTCAACTGTCTAACTATCACGGTTCATGAGATACAGCCTGGTGACAGACGGACAGACAGACAGACATACGGACGGACAGCGGAGTCTTAGTAATAGGGTTTCCGTTTTTACCATTTGGGTACGGAATCCTAAAAAGGTAAAGTATGTAGGAGGTAAAAGCTACTAGCTAGTAATTTATTTATTTTTTTCTAAACATGTAGAATGGGGTGGAAATCGCGATTACATTTTCACATAATAAAAGAAAAACATTGCGTGTTTGTATTCAAGATTTTAAAAATAGATTAGGTCATGAACAAAGCAAAATAACGACTATATTATTATAGCCAGGGTAGACAGAGTCGATAGAACATAATGTTTAACTTAGGATCCGTGTTCCATTCACTCCAAGCAAAGCATACGAATTCACACTTCTTTATAAGAAGCTAGCCCATACTAAATTTCATCCCCTAAGGAGGGTGAACTTACAAAAAAATAGCCTATGTCCTTGCCTAAGATTCAAGCTTTCTCCGTATAAAATTTCGTCAAAATCGTTTCAGTTAGAATTTATTAAGGACCTCTGCCCTTTGGAAAAATGCAAGTTCTTGATCAGTGAAACGTTTAAAGAATGAAGGATAAAAGAGTGACTAAAAAAGTTCATATGGCTGAAGTGAAAGGAAATGCTGACAAGGTGTTTTATTGATCGATGGTAATATTAAAAGTAGGTACACACAATCGCCGAGCATGTATGAAAGGTAAGATGAATATAAAAGAAGCGAAAGCAGTAGGTATGTCAAGATCGTAACAAATGGCATTCTATATATTATCTCTGCCTACCCCTCTTATGATGAAAGTCGTGATGATAGAAAGATATTTTTTCCAAATCGGTCCAGACGTGTTCCAGTTATTCTTATCTTACTTACATATTATTGGTTACGGATCCGCTACCAAAAGATATAGCGTGATGTTTTATACATATACAGATAAATACAGAAACAAAATCGGTTTAATAGTTTTGAGTCTATACAGGACAAACAAACAAACAAATAATAATTATTAGATATAGTAGTATAGAAGTCCTGAAATTAATGCATACGAAGCCATGAGCAAAATCTAATTTGACTTTAGAATTAATTTGTCTTATAAAACATTTTAATACTAAAATATTCATAAATACAGCTTAACGGAAACACCTGCTGCCCTGTATTTATTTTGCAAAAATTAAAAGCAGTAAAGTAGAATTTAGAAGGCTATTTGTGGAGGTCCTTAGTCTCTGTCTACCTCGGTGGGATTCAGTATGTATGAATCTGGAGGAAGCAACGGAGGTGTGACTGGGTCGTGGCATGTGGAGGTCCTTAGTCTCTGTCTACCCCGGTGGGATTCAGTATGTATGAATCTGGAGGAAGCAACGGAGGTGTGACTGGGTCGTGGCATGTGGAGGTCCTTAGTCTCTGTCTACCCCGGTGGGATTCAGTATGTATGAATCTGGAGGAAGCAACAGAGGTGTGACTGGGTCGTGGCATGTGGAGGTCCTTAGTCTCTGTCTACCCCGGTGGGATTCAGTATGTATGAATCTGGAGGAAGCAACGGAGGTGTGACTGGGTCGTGGCATGTGGAGGTCCTTAGTCTCTGTCTACCCCGGTGGGATTCAGTATGTATGAATCTGGAGGAAGCAACGGAGGTGTGACTGGGTCGTGGCATGTGGAGGTCCTTAGTCTCTGTCTACCCCGGTGGGATTCAGACGTGAGTATATGTGTGTATGAATCTGGAGGAAGCAAGGGAGGTGTGTCTGGGTCGTGGCATGTGGAGGTCCTTAGTCTTTGTCTACCCCGGTGGGATTCAGACGTGAGTATATGTGTGTATGAATCTGGAGGAAGCAAGGGAGGTGTGTCTGGGTCGTGGCATGTGGAGGTCCTTAGTCTCTGTCTACCCCGGTGGGATTCAGACGTGAGTATATGTGTGTATGAATCTGGAGGAAGCAAGGGAGGTGTGTCTGGGTCGTGACATGTGGAGGTCCTTAGTCTCTGTCTACCCCGGTGGGATTCAGACGTGAGTATATGTGTGTATGAATCTGGAGGAAGCAAGGGAGGTGTGTCTGGGTCGTGGCATGTGGAGGTCCTTAGTCTTTGTCTACCCCGGTGGGATTCAGACGTGAGTATATGTGTGTATGAATCTGGAGGAAGCAAGGGAGGTGTGTCTGGGTCGTGGCATGTGGAGGTCCTTAGTCTCTGTCTACCCCGGTGGGATTCAGACGTGAGTATATGTGTGTATGAATCTGGAGGAAGCAAGGGAGGTGTGTCTGGGTCGTGACATGTGGAGGTCCTTAGTCTCTGTCTACCCCGGTGGGATTCAGACGTGAGTATATGTGTGTATGAATCTGGAGGAAGCAAGGGAGGTGTGTCTGGGTCGTGGCATGTGGAGGTCCTTAGTCTCTGTCTACCCCGGTGGGATTCAGGCAGGCGTGAGTATATGTATGTATGAATCTGGAGGAAGCAAGGGAGGTGTGTCTGGGTCGTGGCATGTGGAGGTCTTTAGTCTTTGTCTACCCTGGTGGGATTCAGGCGTGAGTATATGTATGTATGAATCTGGAGGAAACAAGGGAGGTGTGTCTGGGTCGTGGCATGTGGAGGTCCTTAGTCTCTGTCTACCCCGGTGGGATTCAGGCAGGCGTGAGTATATGTATGTATGAATCTGGAGGAAGCAAGGGAGGTGTGTCTGGGTCGTGGCATGTGGAGGTCCTTAGTCTTTGTCTACCCCGGTGGGATTCAGGCGTGAGTATATGTGTGTATGAATCTGGAGGAAGCAGGAGAGATGTGTCTGGGTCGTGGCATGTGGAGGTCCTTAGTCTCTGTCTACCCCGGTGGGATTCAGGCAGGCGTGAGTATATGTATGTATGAATCTGGAGGAAGCAAGGGAGGTGTGTCTGGGTCGTGGCATGTGGAGGTCCTTAGTCTCTGTCTACCCCGGTGGGATTCAGGCGTGAGTATATGTATGTATGAATCTGGAGGAAGCAAGAGAGGTGTGTCTGGGTCGTGGCATGTGGAGGTCCTTAGTCTCTGTCTACCCCGGTGGACTCAGGCGTGAGTATAAAGTTGAAGTTTTAAATGCAAAACCTTTTAAAGTGCTATAAAAACTTTTAGGTTAAGGCACCGACGAGGTATAATTTCAGAGTTTTTTCACTCAATTCAGGCACTTAAATAAATATAAAGACCATCTCCGACATCTTCCTCATTACAATTGCAAAGCGGACGATTCCGATATCACAAAGGGACACAATTCTTTTACACCACATTTCCTAGTGTTGGCTTCCAAAAAACGTCCCCAGCCACGTATGTCTGTCTGTCTGTGCCCTGTCACGCAAAAACTACTAAACATATATTGTTGCGGTATTCACTACTCGATATGTGAATTCACCAGGAAGGTTTACGAGTATTAAACATGGACATATCATGTTTAGGAGCTGAGCATTAACAGTTTAAGTGAATCAAGTCGGGGACAACTTAGGCCCAGCGAGATTTCATGGCGAATGTTGTCTAATCCGTCATAGACTTAACAAAATTATGTGGGAGGGAATTGTGTAAAATAAAAATCTCTAAGAGATAAGGTCGCTGTGAGTGGAAGACCGTCTCCCTCGTTTAGCTGATGATATTTGTGAGGCTATACCTAACGTGCGGCTAGTTCTGTTGAGATAGTAAACAATATGTTAGAGAATGAACACCCAGAATAACATGGCCATTTCATCACCCTACCCGCCATCTTTGCGACGCCATTTCGTGATCGTTTCCGCTTTTTTTATCACTTCCGGTTGGCAATGAATTTTTATTATTCTGCCTCCTTTATAACAAGACCTTCTTTATATAGTGACAGGTGGTTTTTCTATATATATTCACGCCTGAATCCCACCGGGATAGACAGAGACTAAGGACCTCCACATGCCTCGACCCAAACACACCTCTCTTGCTTCCTCCAGATTCATACATACATATACTCACGCCTGAATCCCACCGGGGTAGACAGAGACTAAGGACCTCCACATGCCACGACCCAGACACACCTCTCTTGCTTCCTCCAGATTCATACATACATATACTCACGCCTGAATCCTACCGGTGTAGACAGAGACTAAAGACCTCCACATGCCACGACCCAGACACACCTCCCTTGCTTCCTCCAGATTCATACATACATATACTCACGCCTGAATCCTACCGGGGTAGACAGAGGCTAAAGACCTCCACATGCCACGACCCAGACACACCTCTCTTGCTTCCTCCAGATTCATACATACATATACTGAATCCCACCGGGGTAGACAGAGACTAAGGACCTCCACATGCCACGACCCAGACACACCTCTCTTGCTTCCTCCAGATTCATACATACATATACTGAATCCCACCGGGGTAGACAGAGACTAAGGACCTCCACATGCCACGACCCAGACACACCTCTCTTGCTTCCTCCAGATTCATACATACATATACTGAATCCCACCGGGGTAGACAGAGACTAAGGACCTCCACATGCCACGACCCAGACACACCTCTCTTGCTTCCTCCAGATTCATACATACATATACTGAATCCCACCGGGGTAGACAGAGACTAAGGACCTCCACATGCCACGACCCAGACACACCTCTCTTGCTTCCTCCAGATTCATACATACATATACTCACGCCTGAATCCCACCGGGGTAGACAGAGACTAAGGACCTCCACATGCCACGACCCAGACACACCTCTCTTGCTTCCTCCAGATTCATACATACATATACTGAATCCCACCGGGGTAGACAGAGACTAAGGACCTCCACATGCCACGACCCAGACACACCTCTCTTGCTTCCTCCAGATTCATACATACATATACTCACGTCTGAATCCCACCGGGGTAGACAGAGACTAAGGACCTCCACATGCCACGACCCAGACACACCTCTCTTGCTTCCTCCAGATTCATACATACATATACTGAATCCCACCGGGGTAGACAGAGACTAAACAAGAAAGATTAGTAAAGCTGCGGGTAAAACTTCTCTCCAGTGTATGAATTAAAAATGAAGTAACTTCCCAAAAAGTTTTATGGCACTTAAAAAACTTTTTACTCTAAATATATTTATAAGGTTCGAGATTTCGTGTGGCCTTTGGGTCATTGATGATGCGAATCGCTCTTTTTTGCAAACCGTTGAGGGCATCGAGGAGATACTGAGCGGAACCATCCCAGAGGTGTGAGCAATATTCAACGCACGAACGTACTGGGCTTTGTAGAGCTGCAGTCTGAGCTTTGGCGCGAAAAAGCGTCTCACCTTGTTCAGTATTCCTAGTATTTTAGAAGCTGTTTTGCTGATGCCCTCAATGTAGTCTCTGTGATTAATCATGTGATGGGAGATGGACATCAATGGTTACTGATTGGAGACCTACAATGGGCCATAGGAGTTAGTAGACCACCAGCGAGATGCAGTGACGACATCGTGAAGAGAGATTTTACAGCGTGGAGGAGAACTGCGGAGGATAGGGAGAAGTGGCGCAATGACGAGAAGGCTTACGTCCAGCAGTGGACGAAGAAGAAAAAGAAAATTTGTAGGAAGTAATTTCGTGAAATAGGAGAGAAATGTATGGGAAGTAAAGAAATTAAAATTACAATATAGTTTTTGAGGCTCATTACATATTTGTCAACTTTTTTATAAAACTAATTTATTTTTAAATCTTCATGTTAAAATCTATTACGTTAGCTAGGTTTCCAGGCATTGTTAATAGTCTTTGAAATAAATTGCCATCGTTCTGCCTTACGACAACTGGTTCAGGAGTCTGGTGGTATGGTCCTTCAAAGTGTCTGTGGCAACCCACGTGAGTGTGAGGAGAATATACGCCGTATTGAGCCTCCGATTCGGTAGTAATGGATAAGGCAGCAACTAAAAATTAAGAAAAAAGAGTTATGAGAGTGAAATTTTACGATGCAAACCTATTTTTTTATTGTAAAAATTTATGCACAGGTCCAACACGTAGAGGCCCTTTAGAGTGTTTAATCTAAAGTGTTGTAACTAAGCACCCGTCGGGACCTATCTCTGACTACATCAGAAACAATGCGCTCACAGTCATAGAGTAACTGTCAAATGCCTGGACTATTGCAGAGATAAAATAAAATTAAAATTGGGCTATTGTTTCTTTTGTGCCCAGCACAAATTCTTAAAGACAATTGGTGCTTAGCGTTTTCTGCCCCAACCCGTAAATATGATAATTACCTAATATAACACAAATCGCGAAACTTGAAGACATTTTCTATTGAATTTCTGACTAAAAGTCTTGAAAAATGTGTGAAAAAATCCTGTATATATGAAAGAATAAACGTTATTTAGTATATGATCACTGAAGCATTAAGAAACAATATTTTTTAATTAGAAATATTTATTTTAATTTTTTTTTATTAAAAAATCAATTTCTTTAATTACTCCGTGACTGTAACTGATTTTTTGTTTTGGTAGTTTTAACCTTCGTCATTGCTTACGTTCGAGAAAAATGAGTCAATTTGGGTCAATACCAGACGTGGGGTAGACAGATACTGACAACTTCAAGACCTTTTTAACTTGCGGTGTGGCCACACGCACCAAGTTGGCAAGTCTCCACTTGTGTCACTTCTTTAATAGTCGTAAATATCTGTTATTTTTGGAAGAAGTGCGGACGCCGCTTTGCGTGACCTCCGGTACACGAAAGTCGATTTTTTTTCATACAAAATATTAAATTTTGTTTTTTCATTGTTTCAGGTACCTATCGCGTTATTTATCGTCTTACGCCCCGTCTTCGCTCGTGGCAATTTTATAACAGTAATTTTCCCATGGTTTTATTGTAATATTAACGCGACTCTGTCTGTCTGTCACGCTTTCACAGCTAAACCACTGAACCTATTTTGATGTTATTTGATACAGAGAAAGGTTGAACCCTAGGGAAGGACACAAACTACTTTGTAAAATCCCACTAATATTATAAACGCGAAAGTTTGTATGGATGTATGTTTCTTATTCAATCACGCCAGAACGGCTAAACGGATCGGGATGAAATTTGGCACAGAGATAGATTATAGTCTGGAATAGCACATAGACTACTTTTTATCCCGGAAAAATTTATGGTTCCCGTGGGATAGATTTGTTTTTGTTTTTCACGGGATCGACATGATTTTTATATGTTTAGGGGTCAGAAAATGACATATACTACTTTTTATACCGCGAAAGCGGGCGAGGGGTGGGGCAAATTTCAGCCACGGGATTATTTCTTTTTGGATCTATTTCCACGCGGGTGAAACCGCGGACAGAAGCTTGTAATATAGACGTCGCGGAACGTCCTACAGATGTGAAACATCGAAATTGATACTCGTACTGAGAGGCACACGTAGTACATACTTTCACACGCAACTAAGTATATAGCAAACGCACCACACACACTCAAGAGAGTAGAGAGTGGCGGCGAAGAAGGGGCATGACGCCGTTTTCCGTCACGGCATACGAGGCAGAACTATACTGTCAATTTTCAGCTCCTTCTTATAAATTTTCCTACATCACTTTGTTATATCTCTGACGGATTAGACAGCATTCGCCATGAAAACTCGCTGGGGCTAACTTCTTTTCCGACTTGATTCACTTATACTGTTAATGCTCAGCTCCTAAACATGATAGGTCTATGTGTTGAGTATTTATGGTACCTAGTAGATATTGTCTATGTTTTCAGAAATAAGTGTTTTGTTTATAATTTTAGTTGTCAATATAGATATTCAAAGTAATGTCGGTTTCTTGGTTATTTGCTCTTTAGCTATCCTTTTTACATATTATCCTTTACATATTGGTCCTTCTCACCGTTTGAAATGAATACGCGATTAAGAACCAAGAGGCTGGCATGGTCAACTGGCGCCAGCGAGGCTTGCTCAGAATCAGGTACGCCAGTCATGGGTGGGCTCGGTCGGTCCACAAAAATGGACCCCGTCCTTACCGATGCCACTGTTACACCCGCGACTGGCAATCCTGGCCCCGGCAAGTCACGTGACCGCCCGGCAACTAGCACGGAAAACGTTAATTTATCACCAAGTTTTAGATCACGCACTTCGGGGTCTTCGCAGTCGTCAGCCACGATAAAGGCGGCACGAAGATTGACTGCGGAGGCACATTTGGCCCGACGATCCATGGAGCGTGAACAGCAGCTATTAGACTACAAAAGTAAGGTCATCCAACAGGTCAATCAAGTTGAGCGGCTGGAGATGGAAGCAGCTTTAGCGGTTCAGGATGCCGAGGAATGTTCAACTCGATCGGTCAGTCAATCTTTTTCTCGTACTGCATCATGGGTTCGTGATGTAAACCATAGCAGCCATCCGATCGACAAAAACGCTGAACCTATTATAATAAATCCCTTAGTCACGCGAGAGGATGCTGCTGATACGGTTTCGGGTCCCGCGAGAAATTTGGTTTCGGAGCATAGTAACATGCTTAGTAATATCGATGTTAGTAATATAGAACTAAAAAACGTAAACAATGCGAATACACCATATTTTTCACGAGAGCATATAATCCGTCATAGTTCTCACAAGGCTAAAACGCTTGATTTTTACAACAATTCTGAAAATCTTGCATCGAAACATCCTGAAAATAAAATTAATCATAATATTTACAAAAAACCCGTGACTTTTCAAATTCCATTCAATAACAAGTCACAATTATGTCAAATGTCAGCGTCAAACAGCATTGTGTCATTTACACGGCCGACTGTCAACTCAAACAAAGAGTTTTTACTACCAAAACAGGTCGAGCCTAATAATTACTCGCACAGATGCTCGCATAAACTTGAGCTTATGCCTTTCAGTGGTAAAACTATGGAATGGCTAATGTTTAAGCGTACTTATCGCAATACACAACATTTATTCACACCCTCAGAGAATCTTGTGCGATTGAGCGGAGCGCTTCGTGGTCCAGCTCTTGAGAGCGTGTCGTCGCTACTGTACACAGCTGAGCAACCTGAAGAAGTACTCGACATGTTGGAACAGACGTTCGCGCTCCCTGAAATGATCGTAATGCACGAGATCACTCTCGTTCGGAATCTTCCTAAGATAAGCTTTGACCAAAAAGATCTGAACAATTTTGCTTGTAGATTACGTAATTGTATAGCTGTTATTAATAATTTAGAACAGAAGGATCACATACATTCTGTTGAACTATTTCATACTGTATTAAGTAAATTAACGCCGATATTGTATAGTCAGTGGAAAGAATTCGCATATCGTAATGATAGTTCTTTACCGAAAATTCAACTATTATCTGCGTTCCTCGATGTCGAGGCTATTAAACATAACAGATTCGGTTTAATTCTCGATTACGCTAAGGTGCCCGGCACACTAACGTCAAACTTCGGTAGACGGCCTGGTACAGTCGGCAACAATTTTTTGTCACAGAATTTTACACGACGTGAAAACGTTCATACGACATCTGCGAATAAAAATATCGTTGAGTTGGTCGAGTTATGTCGTTATTGTAACAATAAACACAAACTTACTGATTGCAAAGACTTCAAGTCTCTAACATTAGACGATAAGTGGCGCTGGTTGCGGGAGTCTAAAATATGTTACAAGTGTCTGAAATCCAAGACGCATAAATGGAAAACTTGTAGGATTGGTCGGTGTGGCGTCGACGGCTGCGAACGATTCCATAACCCCCTGCTACATTCAACTTCGATACCACGCGCACCCTGCACTGTTCATAATTATCCTTCTCCTTCCTACAACGTCGTAACTGAACGAAACGATATAAATAAGTCCGTAACAATTTCTAATATAACGGATTCGCACTCAAATGCCAAAAAACTTTCTCAGATAAGTGTATATTTAAAAATAGTTCCTGTTGAAGTGAGCGGACCGCGCGGAAAATATGACACATATGCTTTGCTTGACGACGGATCGACGGCAACTTTGATCGATTCAGAGGTGGCATGTCATATTGGAGTGACAGGTCCAAAGGAGTCAATCAAGGTTGACGGAGTTGCCGGAATGTCAACGCACAAACCTATTGAATATGTAAGCTTTTCTATCAAGAGTAAACACTGTTCTGAGGTATTTTCTGTAAATAATGTTTTGTCCATGGACAAACTTTCGTGCTTTACACAAAATATCGCCCAAAATGATATATCTAAATATTCACATCTGACAGACTTGATTGATGTTCTTACAATAACCGATGCTACACCCAAGATTCTGCTCGGTGCTGAGCATTGGTATTTAACTGTCAGTCGCGAGGTGAGGGAAGGTTCTAAGAATCAGCCAGTCGCTATCCGCACAGCTTTAGGATGGGTAGTATATGGCAAATCTAGCTCTTGGACGAAGCCCGTTCAATTTATAAACTACGTTTCTACTAAAAATTGTGGTGAGCCCACCATGGATGATCTTATTAAGGATTATTTTCGCCTTGACGCTATAGGTATTTCAAAGCCCGAAATTTTGTGTTCTAAAGAAGATAAACACGCTTTAGAAATTTTAGATTCTACGGTCAAACGATTGCCGTCAGGTAGGTTTGAAGTCGGCCTGCTTTGGCGTAAGGATACTCCAAAAATACCTGATAGCTATTCTCACGCACTCTCTAGATTTCTCGGTTTAGAAAAGCGCATGGCTCGAGATTCCGATTTAAAGAATGATTATTGCGCTTTTATTAACAATATGATAGTAAAAGGTTATGCCGAAGAGTGTCCTAGACATACATACCATGATAATATAAGTGATATACACAAAACATTGCGTTGGTATTTACCCCATTTTCCGGTGGTACACCCTCAAAAAAGAAAACTTCGAGTAGTATACGACGCGGCTGCAAAGACCTCTGGGGTGAGTTTAAATTCGCTTTTGTTGCCTGGGCCCGACTTTCTGCAGTCGTTAATACACATTTTGTTTCGTTTTCGTGAAGGTTACGCCGCAATAACAGCTGACGTGATGGAAATGTTTCCACAGATCAGGATCAGGGCGGAAGATCGCGATGCGTTGCGCTACATTTGGAGAGAGGATCCAAGCTGTGAGTTGAAGGAATACAGAATGACTTCTGTAATTTTTGGCGCTGTATGCAGCCCGTGTACTACTTTATACATAAAAAATCGTAACGCCCAAGAATTACAGAAGTCATACCCCGCGGCTGCAAAAGCCATCGTTCAAGACCATTATATGGACGATTTCTTAGGCAGCACCGATGACGTTCATAAAGCCTCGAAACTCGCAGCTGATATAGTTACAGTGCACAAAGCGGCAGGAATGACAATGCGAGGTTGGGTATCCAATATACCTGCCGCCCTGGCCGCTGTTCCTAAAGACTTGTGTGCTCCTCCTCCTGATAATATTCACATAGGTAACGAGGCTTTTGTTAGGACTTTGGGACTCATTTGGCATCCTCTGAGTGACACTTTGAGTTTTCGTAATGTGTCTCCAATTCCTGAAAATGAGAAAATAACCAAACGCAAGGTATTGTCATACCTAATGTGCCTGTACGATCCTCTTGGGCTCCTGACTCCGTTAGTTATTCAAGGACGTATTTTGTTTCAACAAATTTGGAGAACCGGTATTGATTGGGACATTGAGCTGCACTCAGACATGATTAAAAAATGGCTGTTTTGGTCTCGACAACTGGCTACGATATCAGACATCAAAATTCCTCGCTGGTACAGATGTGGTTTCCGAAATGAGGAGATTAGTGACAGGCAACTTCATACATTCGCTGACGCAAGCGAGGAGGCTTACTCTTGTGTCGCTTACTGGCGCTTCACGTTCTCAGACGGTTCAGTGAAGTTGTCTCTCATTGGTGGAAAAGCGCGTCTAAGTCCTCTAAAACCTACATCTATACCGCGTTTAGAACTCCAAGCAGGTCTGATTGCCGCTCGATTTGCCAATACTGTGTGTACCGGTCATAACATTCACCCGAATTCAATTTATTTTTGGTCTGATTCGACCACAGTTTTAAGTTGGATTCGCAGTGACGCGCGAACGTTCAAACCATTCGTAGCAAATCGTGTTGGTGAAATAACTGAAATAACAAACGTTAATAATTGGAAATTTGTGCCAGGTGTTTTGAACGTCGCAGATGATATGACTAGATTAAAGAAACGCGATACTAACTTGTCTCGCTGGTTCTCTGGACCTGATTTTTTATTACTTCCAAATAGTGAATGGCCCAAAGAACCATCGATGACGGAAGCTGCATCTACCTTGGTGGAACTGAAACCCTCTAAGGTACATGTAGGATTAACTCAACTGGACAAACCTTCACCGGTTGTGCCAGATCCCTTACGTTTCAGTGAGTGGATACGTCTGATTCGTGCGACTGCGCGCATCTATCAGAGCGCGAATAAGTTTCGGTCATTTTTGGCACATAAAAACCCAAATTCTAAAATAATTAATAATGTTTCCTCTTCCAAGCTTTTACCTCTGACTGCCGCCGAGATACAAAAGGCTGAAATTGCCATTCTTCAAAAGTCACAGATTGACTGTTTTAGCGAAGAGTTTTCTTTACTCCGTAATGCCAAGTCCTTGCCAAAAGCCAGCAAACTACACCCTCTCTGCCCAATAATCGACGAAGATGGCCTGCTAAGACTAGACAGTCGTATCAAGCATATGAAAAATATTGATTACGCCACTAAATCGCCTGTTATTTTGGATGGTCGTCACCCTGCTGTTCGCCTTCTTATCCGCCACTATCACGTAAAAGCTGCACACACGTTCAATGAATTGGTAACCAATGAACTGAAACAGCATTTTTGGATTTTTCGATGTCGCAGTGAAGTGCGCATGATAGCAAGAAGGTGCCCTTTTTGCATAAAGCAAAAGGCGACGCCTCAGATCCCGCCGACTGGTGACCTGCCAGATGTGCGTCTAAATCATCACAGCCGCCCATTCACAAACACCGGCCTGGATTATTTTGGCCCTGTAGAAGTGTCAGTTGGCCGCCGAAGAGAAAAGCGATGGATAGCCCTTTTTACCTGCATGACGACACGAGCAGTTCATCTCGAAATCGTAACAAGTCTCTCAGCGGATTCAGCCATCTTAAGCTTACGTCGGTTTACTGCACGTCGGGGACTTCCACTAAAAATTCTCTCCGATAACGGCACATCTTTTGTTGGAGCTAATCGACATCTATGTGAATTTTACAACAATGCTGTTCAAGATTATGCTGCTAGCAAACGCATAGAATGGTGTTTCATACCGCCAGCGTCGCCATTCATGGGAGGTTGTTGGGAGAGGCTCGTAAAAACAGTGAAAACAGCCCTCCTTACGACGCTGAAAGAAAGAGCGCCTAGAGAAGAGCTGCTTCACACCTTTCTCCTTGAAGCGGAAGCTCTAGTTAACTCGAGGCCTCTAACATACGTCACTGAAAATCATGAATGTGAGAGCCTTACACCATTCCATTTTCTAATAGGAGCCTCTTCAAACCAGCAGTTGCCAATTCGTTTGGATGACGGAGTTTTCTCACTAAGAAAGGAGTGGCTAAAGGTTCTTCGGTTATCTGAGCATTTTTGGAGCAGATGGCTAAAAGAATATTTACCCAATCTCAGGCCTAAGAAGCAGCAGGGAGGTCTGTTCGCAAACATTAAAGTTGACGACATAGTCCTAGTGGTCGACCCTAACTTGCCACGAGGAGTGTGGCCCATGGGCCGAATAGTTGCTGTGTATCCGGGCAGAGATGGAGTAGTTCGAGTGGCTGATGTAGCCACTAAAGGGGGCACATTGAGGCGGCCTACTAGAAAACTAGCCCTACTAAATATGAATGTAGTTGTGTAGCTACGCTACACGGGAGGGATGATGTTGAGTATTTATGGTACCTAGTAGATATTGTCTATGTTTTCAGAAATAAGTGTTTTGTTTATAATTTTAGTTGTCAATATAGATATTCAAAGTAATGTCGGTTTCTTGGTTATTTGCTCTTTAGCTATCCTTTTTACATATTATCCTTTACACTATGTTTAATACTTATAAACCATCTCGGTAAATCAACCTATGTAATAGTGTTAACCGCAACAAAATCCGTTCATTACTTTTTGCGTGATCTATTCACAGACAGACAATCTGACAGTCGCGTCTGGTTAGAGAGATGGAGACAGAAAGTGGTTGTAAGCACTTGCCGGCAGAAAACCTCTTTTTCGTGTAGTCCGAGCTCCCCTCTACAAATTATTGTAGAAGAGTAGGGGTCCAGCGATTGCGGATACGCCGCTGAGCCGATTTAGAAGAAAAAAAATTAATTGGAACATCAAATTCATTTATTCAAACAAAAAAATATTTTATTAATTGCTAGCGGGCCCGGCAGACGTTGTCCAGCCCAAACGTTAGCTTGCCTGCTATTTACTTTCCTTCGTCCGTAGAAAACAGCTACCACTACCACTACCACTACCGCTACCGCTACCGCCACCGCTACCGCCACCGCTACCGTACTACTACCACTACTAATACACCTATCTCCACTCCTACCACTACCACTACCACTACCACTACCCCTACTCCAACCCCTACCACTACGCCCCCTACCCCTACTCCAACCCCTACCACTACCGCTACTCTCCTATGTCCGTCTTCTGGCTCTAAGCTACCTCCCCACCAATTTTCAGCCAAATCCGTTCTTTAGTTATAAATGGTGTAACTAACACGACTTTCTTATATATATAGATAAGAAAAGTATAATACAGCGCCATCTATTGACGTTTGCAAATACATTTTAGTACATATGTAATATTAAGATGACGTTTAATTTCAATTTGACAGCACAATCGCCATTAACAAAACGATCCGCTATTTATTGAATTCAGATGTTACAAAAAGTGTGATAAATGAAAAACCGCTCGACCGATTTTGTGCAAACTTCACATAAACCATCTACTAAATAGTCCGAACAAAACCTAAACATTTGGTTTGGATAGGTGAGCCCGTTCTTGAGTTATAAAATTACAACGAAAAGTGGCATTGATTTTTATATATATAGATACCCAGCGAAACAATGAAAGAAGAAAACAGGCCCTGTCTACCCCGGTAGAATTCAGGTGTAATAGGAACTCAAATAGATAGCTATAAAAATCCTCGTAAAATAAAAAGGTACCTTGCGTAAGCTTTCTTTGAATTCATGTTTTACATGACAAGACTTTAAAATAATGCGAATATATATTTATTTTAGAGATGTGAACTACATGAATCGAAAGTGCTTTATTTAATAATCGATTATTTCTTACAACAAATTATAATCGATTGGAATAAAACTTTATTTATTTTCAACCTTGTTATGATGTCGGAATGAGAATTCAATTACGGGATTATGTAGGTATATTATATATTTAAAAGTTTTCATTTGTAGCCGACCAACGGACGCTAGAAACAAAATGGCGGCATATTAATATTTATTTTATCGAATCGACTTTTAACTATATTTATTTATCGATAGGCGCATCACTAATTTAAGTAACCCAAAGAAAGGTAAAATATTAATTTGTTTGTAAAAAGGACCTTATTTATATGCTACGATTTTACGTTCTGGGCGCAATGATAACGTCACTATCACGCACACCAACAATATGATGGTCACAGATTAGATAAAATAACAAGTAAATAACTTAGTCAGTGACAGATTGTCAGACAGTTATTATAATATAGTTAGTTGTCTGTGGTTAATTATTTATAGATGAATGTGCGACGTCACTTTCTGTTTGTGGTCACGTGACCGCATATTATTGTTTATTTCTTTAAATGTCAACAGACCTATTGGACATTTTCAGCTGGTTTGAAAAACTTTAAAATTCATAGCACTAGGATTGCATAAATAAAAAATAGTTAATTAATTAATTAATATGTATTTATTTTTAAATTATTTTACAAATACTCTGCCTCAGTATAATATTTATTATTAAATTGTTTCACTACTAAATATTAATTATATAAAATAATTTAATTAAATGAATAATTGTAATATTCGATACATATTTATATAACAAAATAAAAATATTAAACTAAAATATAATTAATTGTTTTAATTAGCTATAATATAATAAATTAAATTAAATAATTTTAAATAAATATATACTTTCGGTAGTAAATACATTCGATTTGTTTTTCCTTAGTCATATAATATATTATAATAAATATATATAAAAAATAACTAGATATATAGAATAATATAATAATTGAAAAATAAAGAGATGAGTCTCCACCGAAATATATATCTATATAAAATATCATACAATTTAGCTAGGTATTATGAAAGGGTAATTTTTGTGAGATCTTAAGTTACTTAAGTCAAGTTTTTGTAAGTACATTTTTAATGAATTTTTGATGCAATTATAGTTCCTTGTATTATTTATGGACATAGTTTCACTCTTATTTTATAATTTTTAATTATATAATCAATTGTTTTACATAAACTTGATGTAAGTCTCTTTCGCACTTATGTCACAGTCGTATTTATTGTCTCATTCACGCTTTGTTTGTCTAATATACTAACACCCTTACTAAACGACAAAACATCGTACAACTTTGTACAGCGTCTATTAGTAAGAGGGATAGTTTACAATTTTAATTTGATTTATTAGCATGGATGACATGGGTTGCATGGGCATGGGTTGCATGGACATGGGTTACATGGGCATGGGTTACATGGGCATGGGTTGCATGGGCATGGGTTGCATGGACATGGGTTGCAAGGGCATGGTTGATACGGGTTGCATGGTTGGCACGGATGGCATGGGTTACATGGGTTGCATGGTTCGCATGGGTTACTGGATAGACAATAACCACATGGTTGAGAAGTTCTACATCCCATTAATGAATATTTAGAAGTATCGAAGTAACAGGTTTTCGGTGGTTGAGGTACAAATGAAACCGATGGCGAGGAACGAATGTACAATTTCGGCGGGATTATGCAGCAGATAATGTAACCGGATTGTACCTGTGAATAATAAAAAATAAATTAATGCTAATATTTATTACAAACAATCACCCAATTCTTTAGGCCTTTAGTGCTTTAGCCCAAAGTGAACGGATCGCATAGGAGAAGAATCCTTATTTGTAGACAAGGGTAATGGTGCATGTAGAAATCACTCAGAAGTTAATTTGAAAGTCTGGATTACAATAAATATAGTGGCTATTTTTTTAAATGTGACATACGAATATATCCTGAAGGAATTTGGGCTAAAAGAAGTCTAACACACTCTCCGACCATCTCTGTGAAAAAAATCACGTGGGATGCTCTTAGTCGGTTAGGCCAAGCCTGTATAAAAGAAGCTCAAATAAATGATATGGGGTGGAAAAAATTTCTTTCACACCAGAATTGACTACAAAGCTACCCCACAGGATAAATCTACCACATATTTGATTACAAGCGTTAACATATGGATGCATGAATGTTGACTTTTACGGTAGATTTTCAAAAGCTAACATTAGTAATGAAAAATTTGTTACGCACGTTATTGCACGTTTTCAGATAATTAGTGCATTTGACAACATTGTTACGTAAAGAGATAAAACCTATCGCTAGGCATACGCCAGCAGGCTTTGATGATGCTAAGAAAGGTATAGGTCTCCTACCCAAGGAGTCTTGAAATAGTGATGGTCCGTAGATTGACTGGGGGGTTAAAGGGTCATCATGTATATATGGACCCCATGGAAAGTAATCTTGGTATCTATCTTAAAATAACGCCGAATAGCTTTGTATAAAACTTAAGAAACCAAAGTAATTTAAATGCAGATGAATATGTTTCTGTAATCCACAAAAAAATCCAGAACCATCCAATCAGTAATCTGGGGTCCTTCAATGGTTCTTTTTATACTAAAGCATTTTTAATATTCTCAAGATCTTACCTCCATTGGGACCATGGAGCATGACTTGCATCCTCCGACATTTCTATACATGTTCTGCACGGCACTCCAAATGTTATTGTTCTGGAAATGTACCAAAATATTAGTTATTTTTCAATTATTAATCATATTTTAATCTTCCAATGGGCAGAATCTCGAATGATAAGTCAAATACATATTTAGTCCTACACCTGTATCTCGGCGTTTTCATGCCACGATTCTGACACATCATTCTTGCTTACATGTGGTAAATATCTTAGGGGTTCACTAAAGCCATTTAATTTTGTTAACAACTTTACAATGTTAGGTGATTAATATTTACCTCATAACATCCAGATCCTGATTGGGAACATGGCACTGCAGGCCAAAATTCGCACGGGGAGCACCCAGCCGATCTTGCATAGCGGATTGAGGGTGCACAAGTTTGGCAGCTTTCGTAGGGTACGCAACCTTCCCATGATTGACAAGATCCGCAGGGTTGACAGCTCTGGAAACTTTCCCAATTCGAACAGGGTTGGCAATTCTGCCATGAAGCCCAATTCTGGCAGGGTTGACAGTTTTGGTATGTCTGACAAGATCCACAAGGTTGACAGCTCTGGCAAGATTCCCAAATTGCACAGGGTTGGCAACTCTGGCATGAACTCCATTTCTGACAGGGTAGATAGCCTTGGCATGTTTGACAAGATCCGCTAGGTTGACATATCTGGAAAGCTTCCCATGAACCCCAATTCTGACAGGGTTGATAGTTTTGGCATGATTGACAAAACCCACAAGGTTGACAGCTCTCGTAAGCTCCCCAAGATTGACATGGTTGGTAGCTTTGGTATGATGCCCATGGTGCACAGTTTTGACAAGATTCATAACCTTCAATACATTGGCAGCTCTGACAATAAGGTCGGCAGGATTGGCAAGATGTCCATGGCTGACAGCTCTCATAACCTAACCGAGATTGGCATTGTTGACCAAGTGAAGACCAGATTGATCCATATTGTCCAGGAACGCATGGTGAGCAGCAAGATGAAGATCCGCAAGATTGACATGGCAATACTTCTTCACATGGCAACCATTGTCGGCAAGATGAAGATCGGAGTGAAGGCCAAATGCTGGCCAAAGAACCACCGATTGGTAGACACGATTGACCGTAGGCTGTACCTGCACATGACTGTTGACATTGGGTTCCAGGTTGGTAAGAAGACCACATTGAACAAGAGGGCATACACGATTGACACGATTGACCTCCACCTATGCATGATGACTGAGAGGACCACAATGGGCATGGAGTTGGGCATGGCATTGGGCACGGAGTTGGGCATGGCAATGGGCACGGTGTTGGATATGGCAGTGGGCACGGGCTAGGGTATGGTAGTGGGCACGGGCTTGGGCATGGCAGTGGGCACGGGCTTGGGCATGGTAGTGGGCACGGAGTTGGGCACGGAGATGGAC
Organism: Nemapogon koenigi; assembly: GCA_963924495.1. Lineage (NCBI taxonomy): Eukaryota > Metazoa > Arthropoda > Insecta > Lepidoptera > Tineidae > Nemapogon > Nemapogon koenigi. The sequence goes on from OZ004656.1 coordinate 7,417,542, forward strand.
ATGGTGGTACTATTGGGTAAACTGGGCAAGGTGGACAAGGGCACGGTGGGCAAGGCGGCACACAGCCTCCATTACAACCAAATTGTGAACATGATCCCATGCAATTGGAACCTAAGAATCCCATTACTGACGATAAACAACCTGGAGCCAAGGATTGAGTCATGCAAGGAGCCACATTGACTGGTCCAGGTAGACAATCAAGTAATAACATTGGGAATACAGATGTGCAACCTGGGCAACGCACTCGTTGTATTAAACGTAAAGTGTTCAGACTTCTCGAAGCACACATTGACCATAGAGGCATTTGGGCGCACGGGGGATAGCATTGACATAGCGCTTCTGGGCAAACTGGACATGAGCATTGATTTTGGCAGAAAATTGAACCAGGCCATGACATCTGTGATCCACATGGACCACATGGATTACATGATGGGTAATACGCTTCTAGCATTCGTTGGCATGGATTGGCGTATGGACATGGAGCACAAGGGCTGGGGCATGGACTGGAGCATGGGCTGCATGGTGCAGCATCTGCTAATATGGTTGTGCATATTAAATCTGTAACAAAAAATACAAAATCATTAATATTTTAGCATAATAGGGTAAAAGTAATTTGGATGTCGAAAATTTCAGTCCTTTTATCTGAAAAATATATTTGTCTCAGCTAGGCAAGTCCTAGGCTGAAGTCCATTGATCTAATTATCTTATGAATAAAAATGTAAGCGCATCACATGATTTGGTTAATTTCTTTTATTAAATGTTCGTAATAGTCCGAATCAAGTTTTTAGGGAAAGAAACAAAGGAAAAGTTGCCCCGAAAATTGGAAAACTCAAGGAGAAACTGAAACACTTTTTTCTATGGGATTTTTGTATAAACTAAGTTAATATGGAATCCGGGCGAAGCAGAGGGAGGAAGCTAGTCTAAAATATATAAATTCAATTTTAACAATATTTAATAAACAAGGTTCCTCAATTTCTAAAAATCGTAAAGCACTGACCTGAATTTATACTTTTAATTAATTTATTTCATTTTTAATTACTTGTAATTTATGTAACTGCTATAACGGATGTCATACAGCTGCTTTAAATCAATTTTAATTTATACTAATATTATATGCGAAAGTAACTCTGTCTCTGATGAAATTTGATATGGAGAAATGTAGAACCCTATGGTAGGACATAGCGACTACTTTTTTTTAAATTCACCCGCGGTATAATAGGGGATGAAAGTTAGTATGAGTCCCATGGGCGAATATTTAAATGTTTAGCTGTTTTGTAACACTGCAATCAAAATTATTTGTTTGAAAAAAAATAGTTTTTAATATTTAACCGATATATTACACATTTACACTATATTTATTTATTTTTAATTAAACTTTCTAATTAATTTGCACTAATTATTTAAACAAAAAACAATTATGTTTTTAATTAATTAATTTAATTTTTCACTTTTAATAAACAAATATAATTTATTATTATTCACTTTAATTAATTAATATAATACTTACATATAAAGATAGTTGCTCCTAAACCAGTCATTGTTCTTCTTGTACCTACAATGTAATGTAAAGATTATATTTTTTCATATATATATATATATTATATATGTTAGCAGTTAAATAACATTATATAATATTTTGACTTGCAAGACTGAACTCTTTGAAAATAAAAAATATGAAAGCCTTGATTTTAATTCAGTGAATCAAAAATAATGGACCAATGGCCTTGCCCTTTCGGTTGTAGGTACGCAGGTTTGATGTAAACCATGTACTAAAGAATATTCCAACACGCGCATCGCATATATGAGTGCGTCAGCTTTTTTTAATTGTTTAAAAATTACAATTGATGATAAATTAGTTACGGTGCAACGAATAAATTTGACGTTTCTATTTCGTCATTAACTTATCTTTCATTACGTAGTATAGAAGCGAGATTTTTTTTCTTTACGGGTTTCCTTAGGGCTCCCGAAACCGTGTTATCGGTGTTAGAGTTCCCAGCACAAGACCAAGTCTTCCTCTTTTAGCCGACGATTGTGAGGCTATACCTAACGAGTGGCCAGTTCTGTTGAGGTATTTAGAAGGAAACTGTACATCCCGGGAAAATTTAATTTTCGGTAATTTTTCAATATTTTTTTGTAGATAACCGATACTAACATTTTCATTCTCACTCATTTCTCGTAAATTTTGAATTTTTTTTACATTCTCACCAATCCAAGTCTATCTATACTTACTTATAATTTTTCTTTGCTTGTCCCTTATGGACTCAAAAACTAGTGAACCAATTTTGTTACGGTTTTCACTAATAGATAGATTGATTCAAGAGGAAGGTTTACATGTATATAACATCACGCTTCGTCTTTTGGGAGCCGAGCAGTAACCAATAATGTCAATGTTCCTTATTCGACAAGTTTTGCCCTCGCTTCGCATGTTATACAACAATTTGAATACCTACATAAATAAGCTTATAACTACTTATCTATTAGAGATAGATATATGCTACCGCGGACTTTTTTGTAGATCATTTTATTCTACACAATTCTTTCCTACATCATTTTGTTATATCTCTGACGGATTAGACAGCATACGCCATGAAATTTCGCTTGGGCTAACCATTTCCCCGATTTGATTCACTTATACTATTAATGCTCAGCTCCTAAACATGATAGGTCCATGTTTAATACTCGTAAACCTTTCAGGTGAATTAGCCTATTTAATTGTGGAAACCGCATCAAAATCCGTTTAGTAGTTTTTGCGTGAAAAGGACATAAACGGACGGACAGATGCGGCGGGAGATTTTGTTTTTAACCGAAGTCAAAAAACAACACGTCGGTGGTCGAGTGGGTAAAACGTCGGCTCACAACTGAGAAGTCGCGGGTTCTATCCCCACATCCGACCATGTACCAATGGGTTTTTATAATACATTATCTGACAAACCGTACAAAGAGACTTTTCCATCTACATACCTCAACAGAGCTGGCCACTCGTTATGTATGTATAGCCTCAACAAATTTTTTCAAAGAACTAGTAGGAGAAAGATCTCTATTCCGACCGTACACCGATCACTCCGTCAGTTGTGAACCGATTTTAATGATTTCTTTTTTATTCGACAAATATAATTCTTCCTGATTAGTAACTGTTTCTCATAACAATTGGTTCACGGGTTTTTCAGGAATTTTGAAAAAACTGTCTATATAGGTAATTTTTTTAATATCTCGATGAAATATGTACCCGATTGTGACGATTAATTTTTTTTAGGATATAATAATTTCTCGACATCTCACAGATATATCATGAAAATCAGTTCAGTATTTTTTCAGTTATTCAGCCTACGTTTACAGCTGAAAATTATATATCAGGACAGAGAAAAGCCGACGATGGTGATCTAGTGAAGTGCAGCGCAGGATGCACAATTATAATACATGGTTCAAATCCCACCCACATCACAACAGTAACTTTAATTTTTTCATGCATTTTTTTAGTCTGAGATATTATTTGTTTGAAAAAAATCTATAAAAATATATACCGCCTTCAAAAATTGTGCACTGAAAAGTAAGAAATAATTAATATTTTGTCGTAGAATCTAGACAATTAATTAGGAACCTACGATCATCAGTACAAACTTCTTAATAAATTAGAACAATAACTAAATAAACCAGCGTGGAATAGAGGCAAGAATACTGACTGCATTTCCTCACTAAATTCCGATGCTGATCCGTTAAGTAAGGAAGGAGCCAGCCCTCATGTCACCATAGGAGATGATCAGTCAAGGAGATATCTTCTTAGGATATCCTAATTTGACACCAACCGACTTCAAACTCTACGACGATTCTTTCCAACATCATTTTGTTATATCTCTGACGGATTAGACAGCATACGCCATGAAAACTCGCTGGGGCTAACTTTTTCCAGACTTGTTTCAGTAATATTGATAGTGCTCAGCTCCTAAACATGATAGATCCATGTTTAATACTCGGACACCTTCCCGGTGAATCAACCTATCTAATAGTGAAAACTGCAACAAAATCCGTTCAGCAGTTTTTGCGTGAAGCCCTTAAGGGTTGAAATTATAAAAATCCTTTCTTACTGCAGGTTCCATGTTAAAACTTAGAACTACTTAAGGTATAGCTACTGAAAAAATTACAGCTTCAGCACTTTCGACTCATTTTTTATTTCTTCACCGTGTTAGTCCCAGGGTACCCAGCACAATACCAAGTCTTCCTCTTTTAGTCGATGGTATTTGTGAGGCTATACCTAACGAGTAGCGTTCTGTTCAATATGGACACTGTTACTGCAATGGTGTCTCTGTCCACCAGCTCCTAAATTAACTCCTTTCCGCCCCAGTTTCGCCCGTGGTAATTTTTGGAATAGTATTTTTCCAGGTTGCTAAAACTCTAATTTTAATTGTAAATCTGTAGAACAAGTTCCAATTTTCTTACTTCTCGTACTTCGGAGAGAACGTAAATTTCTTTTAAGAATAACATATACTTAAATCTGTTAAAATTAGACTTTGTTACCCTGAAGGTGTAATTTTCAAGTTTCCTTTTTATTAAAAAAAAAAGCACTTATTTCTGAAAAATATAAGCTCTATAATACCAGAAAGAGCAGAGACAGTTTGTCACACGTCTTGTCTAAATGTGAACTTTGTTACTAAGTGCCTATATCTTGCATAAATTCAGTGATGTTAGAACTTTAAATACATTCATCATTTAGGGGCGTCTGTGGTGAAGTGGGTAAAACGGCTCACAACTGAGAAGTCGCAGGTTCGATCCCCACATCCGACCATGTACCAATGGGTTTTTATAATAAAAAATCTATCTACCTACATTATCCGAGGCTTTTCCATCTACATACCTCAACAGAGCTGGCCACTCGTTAGGTATAGCCTCAAAAAGACTTTGTCTTCAGCTGGGTATCCTGTGAAGGATTTTTATTATATTTTACTAGCGAACCGGCAGAGGTTGTCTTGCCCAAACGTTGGCTTGCCTGAATCTGGACGGAATCTGAACGGATTTTGTTGCGGTTTTCACTATTAGATAGGTTGATTCATCAGGAACATTTAGGTGTATCTAACATGGATCTATCATGTTTAGGAGCTGAGCAATAACAGTATTAGTGAATCAAGTCGAGAAAAAAAGTTAGCTCCAGCGAGTTTTCATGGCGTATGTTGTTTAACTAGTAAGGGATATAAGAAAATGATGTAAGTATAGGAACGAATTGTGTAGAATAAAATGATCTACAAAAAAGTCCGCGGTAGCATATATATAATAGATACGTAGTTATAAGCAAATGTTAAGGTATTCAAATTGTTGTAAACTCATATATTGTATGATTGATTCGATTTTTATGAAATTTGATTCATCCATTAAGGGGTAAAATAGGGGATGAAAACTATCCCACTTAGATATTGCCTATTGGTATCTCTGGCCACTCCTTGCATACCTACAGTCCGTGTAGATGTAAAAGAAGACATTAATTTTGTAGATAATTTTTATATTTCAAATTTATTACAACTGCAGCAGTTGAATTTTAAATTTTATGTTGCGGTGAGATACCGTACTCTGTTTTAGTAACAACTGTCTAAATTTCTATACTTGTCTTATTTCATACACAAAATTAATTTTTCTTTAAAAAATCCTACCCAGCGGAAAGACTAAGATTTTTGAGGCTATACCTAACGAGTGGCCAGCTCTCTTGAGGTATGTAGATGGAAAAGCCTCTTTGTACGGTTTGTCGGATAATGTAAATAGTTTTTTTTTCTTTTTTTTTCTTTCTTTACGGGTTGCCTTACAGCTCCCGAAACCGTGTTACAGTTCCAGGGTACCCAGCACAAGACCAAGTCTCCCCCGTTTGTGAGGCTATACCTAACGAGTGGGACAGTTCTGTTGAGGTATATTTAGATGGAAAAGCCTCTAAGTGTGATTTGTCGGATTATGCACATAAGTTTTTAATTAAAAAACCCATTGACATACATGACCGGGATCCGGGATCGAACCCGGGGTCTGTCTAGTTAATACAAGACGACTTAACCACTCGGCCACCGACGCACCTTATACGTAGATATTTTATTATGAAAACCCATGATGTGGAGATCGATCCCGTGACATCTCAGTTGTGGACGTTTGGGGCGTCGGTGGTCGAGTGTGTAATTTTTATTCCATTCATAATCATAATTCGAAATCAAAAGTATTAGTATTTGAAAAGGATGACGAAAGGACGGAGTGTAACATTTGTGTGAAAGGATGTAACTTAGAGCAAGTGAATGAATTTGTTTATTTAGGTAGTGTATAGTTTTCATTTTGATGCGTTCGACTCGGTTGAAACTTCCCGCCATTTGAGACATGTTCATTCATTCATTCAAATCGGTCGCGGTCAAGGTTCACTGAACGAGCGAGAGATCGAATGACTCCTTGTCAACAACAGCGGCTTGCTCGCGCAAGATATCATAAATAAATAGCTTGTAAATTAGATAGTGTATTGTGTGGATCACCAAAGGAGGCGAAAGATCGGCCACACAGTATAAACCACAATCAGGGATACGAGCAAAGAGACCCGGCGCCGGTAGTCTGTACAGAAGCCAAGAACGCTCAAGTAAGTGGAACTTTGTACTACTGGTTGATTTGGGTGAATCGGCGTGTCTCTGATTGTAGCCAAGCAGGTGTATCTACCTCGTAGGTACATCCTCGGCAGGGTTGTTTTAACCCTGACCCAAATGTACAGGTGGAAATGTAATGTACAAGAATTAGACAAGGAGATTGAAATGAGAGTGAAAGTGGGAAGCAAGGTATTTGGTGGACTAAACAATGTATGCAGAAATACACAACTTATAACTAAAAGTAAAATTAACATACATAATGCTGTTTTAGTTCCATCACTTATTTATGGAAGCGAGACTTGGTTATGGAATAAGAAGCATGAAAGTAAGATAAATGCAGTGGCAATGCTGTCTTTACGTAGAATATAGAACGATGTCATTAGAGAATAATGCGGAGTGAAAGATGATCTTGTGACTAAAATTAAGAAAAGTAGTTTACGCTGGTTTTAACACGTTGAAATAATGAAAGATGAAAGATTGATTAAAAAGGTTTATATGGCTGAAGGAAAGAAAATGCTGCCAGAGGAAGACCTAGGTGTACCTACTTTCATTGAATAATGTATGAAAGGTATGATAAAGCAAAAGAGATATGTCAGGATCGTAGCAAATCGTTTAGGTTAAACATGTTAAAAACAACTTCTAGATAATTTAATTCTGAATATGATATATAATTAAAGATATATCCCCTCTGATCATTTCTTCTGGTGTCAAGAGGGGTGGCTCCTTCCTCGCTCAACGAATCAGCATCGCGATTCAGCGGGGAAATGGAGTCAGTAACCTTGCCACTATTCCACGCAGACCTAGTTTAATGTTAAGGTTTTTATATTGTTATATATTTATGTCTTTCATTTCTATATTTTTAGCATAATTTGTTATATTTGTATACCAAATATATTCGTGGGCTCTATACCAATGTTCATCCTCTATTATACCCTCTTAGAAGATGGATTTAAAAAAAAGTAGCCTATGATCTAGGGTTTATGCTTTTTCGGTATCAAATTTCATCAAAATCGGTTCATTGGTTTAGTCGTGAAAGCGTAACAGACAGACAGAGTTACTTTCTATTTACCTATAATATTGATTTTTAATTTTCATAATACACTTTAATAATGGAAAGATAACTTGGTGATTCTTGTTAGGACTGAAAATCTGAAAGCAGGATTTACAATTCAGTTTGATTGGACATTTAGGTAAAAAGACCGGATACTGTTAAAAATAAGGATAAAAATTGGCCAAGTGCTGTGCGTCGGTATTAACTAGGCAGACCCCGGGTTCGATCCCGGATCCCGGCCATGTACCAATGTGGTTTTTAATTAAAAACTTATGTACATAATCTGACAAACCACACTTTGCCATCTAAATATATCTCAACAGAACTAGCCACTCGTTAGGTAGGATAGCCTCACAAATACCATCGGCTAAACGAGGGAGACTTGGTCTTGTGCTGGGTACACTGGAACCGTAACACGGTTTCGGAAGCTGTAAGGTAAACCGTGAAGAAATAAAAAAATGCCAAGTTGCGAGTACGAATCGCGCGCTGAGGGTCAGAGCTTTTCTTTGTAAACTAAACAAAAAAAAATGTACCAATGTTTATCGATGATTTAACAATGTCATTGTATTATCTAGCCGTTATAGTATCAATGCCGATTAATCGGTAGCTAAAATGATTCCACCGACTGTGATATGTCTTATTAATCACAGACTAATCACAGCTATCACAGCGCGGGCGGGATTGAAACCGGATTCCCCATCATGTCACGACGAAACGCGTGCGTTAGTCGCCATTTCTTATAACGAGCCCTTAAAGCAAAGGCTTCCTCAATTAGCCGATGGTATTTTTGAAGCTATACCTAACGAGTGGCCAGCTAATAACATATCAGCAAGAAATTTCTATACAAACATACTTTCCTTTGACCTCAAACTAGGATGCTATCTATCTATCATCACGCTTTTTACCCCAAGAGGGGTATGCTGAGACAATCGAATGCCATTTACTACGATCCTGACATACTTCTTTCGCTACTTTTATATTAATCATACCTTTCATACATACTCGGCGGTTGTGTGTACTTTTCACTTCAGCCATATAAACCTTTTTAATCAATATTTCATCCTTCATTCTTCTAACGTGTCCAAATTCCGTATGCCGTCATGCCTCCTCTCTGCCGCCGCTCTCTACTCCCTAGTGTGTGCATGGCGCGTATACTTGCTTATTATATATACTTTGTTGCTTCTCCGTGTGAGTGTGTGTACTACGTGTACCTCTCTATTCGACTACTATTTCGGCGTTTTTTTTACAGTTTTAAAAATCTCATTAAAATAAATAAAACCAAAGATAACGAAGTCAAATATTTAATTTTCCAATTTTCACACAAAAATTACTCACAGAAGAAAAAAGAAAAACATTTGAAATAATAATATATTTAATATAATTTGTCTGTTTGTCTTTCTGTTTGTTCGCTTACACATAAATAATATAAATAATAATGAACCAATTTGGCATTTAACATAAATAAGTAATTTTTTTTTATATATATATTATAATAAGTAATTTACAATTTCATTGAAATTTTTTTTTAATAGAAACAAATAATAATTAAGTTTCAAATTAGGCTACACACTATGCTAATTTTTTTCATCCAATATATAATTTGTTATATAAAAATATAACTGTCAAACTGACACCTCTACTACCACAGCCCTTCATCAGGCAGAGGACCGCAGCCGATGAAGGAAGTTAATTAAGGAGAAGCTGATGAGTCAGTGCCACGGTTCTCAGTAATGGTTCTCCACTGACTGTGGAGGAGATCAGACGTACAGACAAATATTATATAATCAATAAGTCATAGTAGGTATCATAGTAGAAAACAAAAGTGAAATACAGTAAGTGGTTATAAGAATAAATGAAAAGTACATGGAAATCACATATTTTCTTATTACTAAATTTCTTTTCATTGACCCTAATAGCCACTTAAGTAAATGAGCACGCTATCACAATATAAATCACAATAAAATAAACAAATAATTCAGGTGTGTCATAATTTTAGAAAGTGGGAAGACTTCTAACTTCTGTCTACCCCGGTGAAAGAAGCAGAAAAGGTGTTCCTGGGTCGTGGAATGTAGAGAGGCATTTATTCTTCGCCTACCCTAGTCAGATTCAAGCGTGTATGAATCTGGAGGAAGCAAGATAGGTGTGTTCAGGTCCTGGAAGTGGAGGCCTCTTATCTTCGTCTACCCAGGTGGGATTCAGGCGTGAATTTAAAGAAGTAACTGAGCGAGGTGTTTATAGATTGTGCGATGTGAAGATCCTTTACCTCGGTGATGCATAATCCTGGAGGAAGAAATATAGATGTGCCTGATTTAAGGCATGGGGAGGTCTATCAGACTAACCTGGTGGGACCTAAGCGTGAATTAATCTGGAGGAAGCAAGAAAGGTATTTCTGGGTCTTGCCATGTGAAGGTCCTTAGTCTCGGTCTATCCTAGTGGAACTGGTAAATGAGAATCTGCAAGAAGCAAGAGAGGTGTTTCTGAGAGCCAAGAGTATGACTGACAAAACCCAGGTGGAATTCAGGCGTGATTATATATACATATGAATATAGGAGAATCTAGAAAGGTGTTTCTGGGTCGTGGAATGTATATCTACCCTGGTGATATTTAGGAGTGACTATATATATGTCTGAACTTGCCGGAAACTGATGGAGGTGTATTTGAGTCCTTTCATGTGGATATTCTTAGTACCTGTCTACCCTGGTAAGTATGAATCTGGAAGAAGTAAGAGAGGTGTTTTCGGATTGGTCTTCTTATTTACCACCAACCACAAGTATTATATGGATAAGCAGGTCCATAGCAAGGACGATGTTGTATCTGTTCCTTAGTTGACACAGAGTAAATGTTTGACCAAGGTGGCATCGTTAAGTACAGTGGCGGTGGCTGAACAATTTTCGGTGGATTTGGTGTAATGTAGACTGTGCCACCTTCAACTGGAATCACTGACGGAGTGTAGCAATTCGGATCGTAATAGTAATTGCATTCTTCTTGATAGCCGTAGTATGGTGGGTAAGTCTCGTAGCATCCGTAGTAATATGGAAGACCTTCAGTGAGACTTATCGATAAGGTAATGTATATTACCGCTGGAACAAAAGATAATATGTTAAGAAATTGATTTGTGGTGGCATATCGATAGAACTGTGGCGACACCTAGCGGCGGTAGTGAAAACTCGCAGCTCTCTATGCTCCGACAGGCCAATAGCAGATCGCGTCAGTCGATAGAGAGCTATCGGGATTGGAGGATATAGGCCAATGAGAACGTCGCCAGAGGTCGTCACGGGTCAGTCGATGCGGTTCCCTCGCTTATAGTGAAATTACTTGTAAGGATATACCGGATGTTAGTAATCCTAAAGTACACGCACCCCAAAGTGGTGACTCCGACGTGAAACTTATCAAAGTGTGATCATTCTCCTAGCAAACTGTTTGATTTCTCACGGTAGCTACAACTGACGGATATTGGAAGACATTGCATTGGACAGTTGGCCTGGTGTAAGTTCTTATAGTATCCGTCGACACTTAAGGAGACGCCTCAAACCTTTTGTCCCATACAAAAACGGACTTCAGCAAATCAAGTATTGTACAAAACTTATTAAAAATAGCAAGTTCTAGTTAATGGATCCTTAAAGTATATGAAATTATCTATACTCAATATGTAAAAATAAGTCAATATCAGCTACACCTAGGTTTCATGAAGCCCTGAAAGTCATTAATTTCAGGCATATTTTCAACCGACATTGCGACTCGAGTTTAATTTCACATACTCTGGATCCATTAACTAGAACTTGTTATTTCTAATATTTTTTGTACAATACTTGAATTGCTGAAGTCGGTTTTGTTTATTTTATTGTACTGATTTTGTTTGGAAATTTTCTTTCTCTATTTATTTGTTTCACTCAGATATTGGGTGAAAGAGATGCAAAATTTTCTAACACGTGCGGTATCTAGTTGGTTACGCGACCAAGAGAGCAAACGAAATTTTAAGCACTGTGCGTTCCTTAAGTAAGTGAAATAATAGCATACAACTTTTCAATGCTCGTTGGGAAGTATTCCTTTTCCTCTGAGTCGTTGGATTGTTGTGTATATCCATTACCATAGAAGGAAATAGCTGTATTGTTGGATTTTGAGCCAAAAAAAGCACAAATCCCACGTTCGAACAAAATAATAGATACTTCTATTAGGAAGTTATAGCATAGTTCAAGGTATATAAATGGAAAAGCCTCTTTGTACGGCTTGTCGGAAATTTTTAATATAAAAACCCATTGGTACATGGTCGGATGTGGGGATCGACCCGCGACTTGTCAGTTGTGAATCGACGTTTTACCCACTTGACTACCGACGCCCTTCTAATTGCCCGGCTCGAGAATGTAAAACACTAGAATGCTGAACAAATTGCTGGGTAAAAAAGATAGTACACGGATTTGCGTAGACATTCTAGAGTTAGGAATTGTCGGGCCGGCTATTACTTGGGTAGTTCCTTTAGTATTATGTAAGTATACAAAGTCAGGGCGAGTAGCTAGTATTATTAGATAATTCTGTACGTATACTTGATAATGTTCATGCGTCTAAAATATAGATTAACCATGTCATAATATACTTGACGACTGAGGCATGGGAAATCAGAAAACTTAAAAAAAATCAATGATATGTAACATTTAATCGTTACGTATTTCACGAAATGATCTATCTATCTATCATCACGCCTTTCATCTCAAGAGGGGAAGACAGAGACTCTTTTATATGCATCATACCTTTCATACATGCTCGGCGATTGTGTGTACTTTTAATATTTCCATCGATTAATACATTATGTTCAATAAAAGTATACCTAGGTCGTCCTCTGCCAGCATTTCCTTTTACTTCAGCCATATAAACCTTTTTAGTCAATCTTTCATCCATCATTCTTTCAACGTGTCCAAGCCAGCGTGAACTACTTTTCTTCATTTTAGTCACAATATCATCTTTCATGCTTCTTATTCCATGATGAAATGACTACCTCTAAATGTATGCCACATAGCGAGAGCTAAGATATTACACATCAATATCACGAGCACTCCGCGTCTCCCCGAACCATTTACCGATGATATTTTACAAGGTATTTTATTGTATTAAAAAAAATCAGTTATCTGTCTTTTAAACCACTGAACCAATTATGCCCAACAAAACACAAAAACAAACACACACATCATCATGCCTTTTATACCTTGCAGTGTGACCAGATACACCAGTGTAACAGTGTCCACTTGTTGCCAGTTGTCCATATTGAACAGAACAGGTGGCAAGCCTGTTGCTGCACTTAATGGACCTAGATGTGTACGTATCTGTTATTTTTAGAAGAAGTTCGGACGCTTTACACGCCTGGTGCTTATTGGTGCTTAGCAAATTTTGTTTACTAATTTTGAAGCAAGGATTTAAAATTTAGCAATTACATGCATTCAAACAAGGAAAACTTCTTTTCTCTATGTTTTAAAATGCATAAATTTTTTTCAATGTTGGTGTACATTTAAGAAATGAAATATATCCTATATTACTCAGGGAGTCAGTAGCTTTCTATTACTGAAATATTTTTTAGAATCGGTTTAGCAGTTTGAGAGATTACCCCCCCCCCCTACATCTAAACTTACAAACTTTACCTCTTTATAATATTAGTAAATGCGTAAGATGAAGAGAAAACTAGGCAATATCACTGAAAACTATTTGCGGGTTTTGTTTGTAACATGCGGTTATTTCGAAATTTAGTTTTATCTATCATCACGCCTTTTATCCCAAGAGGCATAGGCAGAGACAATCGAATGCCATTTGCTACGATCCTGATATACCTCTTTCGCTTCTTTTATATTCATCATACCTTTCATACATGCTCGGCGATTGTGTGTACTTTTAATACTGCCATCGATCAATACATTTTTTATATGTTCAATAAAATTACAACTAGGTCATCCTCTGCCAGCATTTACTTTCACTTCAGCTATTTATAAACCTTTTTAGTCAATCTTACATCCTTAATTTTTTTAATTAGGTACTAATGAAACAAAAAATTACATGGACGGAATTGGACGAATCTTGGATCTCTCTTTCTCTATTTGATCCCTTTAAAAGGGAGGGGGAAGGGCTTTAATTATATAACATTCAAAGAAAGATTTTTTTCCGCATAGTACTGGGTAAAAACGCGGGCAAAGTTTTTCCCGAATTTTACAAATATCTGGGCAACTTAATTTATTATTATTATTATTTATTATTCAGGCTATGATTAGGAAGTTGTTTTAGATAAATAAATATAAATTGAAAAGCAAAACAAAGACAAACAGCAAACAAACAAGGAATAAAAAAACAAGACATAAGTATACAGTAGATTTTTTTTAATAGTAAAAAACAAACAAACACATAGAAAAGCTTTTTTTTACGTTTTAACCATTCTTACCTATAAAGACGATTTTTTTTAGAAACATTTTTGATGCTACACCTACAACCAATCGGTTCTTAATGAATTCAATGACATATTTTAGTGCATCGTATAATATATTATTATTAATTTATATAATTTCTGTTTCACACAGTTTTAACATTATTTTTAAAATAAAATTCGATACACAACTGGAGCATAACTTACACATAACACATCATACTATATAAATCAAGATTTTTTCCTTTATCAACACATCACAAAGTGGGCACAAGAAACCATGGGGATCTCACAGCTTATAATCTGCGGTAAGACTAAAGATTTTTTAATTAATTTTTCATTTAACATTAAAAAAAATAACTAGCACATTCCTAAATTAATCTGGGAGAGGTGTGTCTGGGTCGTGGCATACAGAGATCCTTAGTTTTAGATTCAGGAATGATTATCTATGAATCTGGAGGAAGCAAGAGAGGTGTGTCTAGGTCGTGGCATATGGAGGTCCTTAGTATCTGTCTACCCCGGGGGATTCAGGCGTGAGTATATGTATGTATGAATCTGGAGGAAGCAAGAGAGGTGTGTCTGGGTCGTGGCATGTGGAGGTCCTTAATCTCTGTCTACCCCGGTGGGATTCAGGCGTGAGTATATGTATGTATGAATCTGGAGGAAGCAAGAGAGGTGTGTCTGTGTGGTAGCATGTGGAGGTCCTTAGTATCTGTCTACCCCGGTGGGATTCAGGCGTGAGTATATGTATGTATGAATCTGGAGGAAGCAAGAGAGGTGTGTCTGGGTCGTGGCATGTGGAGGTCCTTAATCTCTGTCTACCCCGGTGGGATTCAGGCGTGAGTATATGTATGTATGAATCTGGAGGAAGCAAGAGAGGTGTGTCTGTGTGGTAGCATGTGGAGGTCCTTAGTCTCTGTTTAACCCGGTGTGATGCAGGCGTGAGTATATGTATGTATGAATCTGGAGGAAGCAAGAGAGGTGTGTCTGTGTGGTAGCATGTGGAGGTCCTTAGTCTCTGTCTAACCCGGTGTGATGCAGGCGTGAGTATATGTAGGTATGAATCTGGAGGAAGCAAGAGAGGTGTGTCTGTGTGGTAGCATGTGGAGGTCCTTAGTCTCTGTCTAACCCGGTGTGATGCAGGCGTGAGTATATGTATGTATGAATCTGGAGGAAGCAAGAGAGGTGTGTCTGTGTGGTAGCATGTGGAGGTCCTTAGTCTCTGTCTAACCCGGTGTGATGCAGGCGTGAGTATATGTAGGTATGAATCTGGAGGAAGCAAGAGAGGTGTGTCTGTGTGGTAGCATGTGGAGGTCCTTAGTCTCTGTCTAACCCGGTGTGATGCAGGCGTGAGTATATGTATGTATGAATCTGGAGGAAGCAAGAGAGGTGTGTCTGTGTGGTAGCATGTGGAGGTCCTTAGTCTCTGTCTAACCCGGTGTGATGCAGGCGTGAGTATATGTATGTATGAATCTGGAGGAAGCAAGAGAGGTGTCTGGGTTGTGGCACGTGGAGGTCCTTAATCTCTGTCTACCCCGGTGGGATTCAGGTGTGAGTATATGTATGTATGAATCTGGAGGAAGCAAGAGAGGTGTGTCTGGGTCGTGGCATATGGAGGTCCTTGTCTCTGTCTACCCCAGTGGGATTCAGGCGTGAGTATATGTATGTATGAATCTGGAGGAAGCAAGGGAGGTGTGTCTGGGTCGTGGCATGTGGAGGTCCTTAGTCTTTGTCTACCCCGGTGGGATTCAGACGTGAGTATATGTGTGTATGAATCTGGAGGAAGCAAGGGAGGTGTGTCTGGGTCGTGGCATGTGGAGGTCCTTGTCTCTGTCTACCCCGGTGGGATTCAGACGTGAGTATATGTGTGTATGAATCTGGAGGAAGCAAGGGAGGTGTGTCTGGGTCGTGGCATGTGGAGGTCCTTAGTCTTTGTCTACCCCGGTGGGATTCAGACGTGAGTATATGTGTGTATGAATCTGGAGGAAGCAAGGGAGGTGTGTCTGGGTCGTGGCATGTGGAGGTCCTTAGTCTTTGTCTACCCCGGTGGGATTCAGACGTGAGTATATGTGTGTATGAATCTGGAGGAAGCAAGGGAGGTGTGTCTGGGTCGTGGCATGTGGAGGTCCTTGTCTCTGTCTACCCCGGTGGGATACAGGCGTGTGTATATGTACCAATTTTATCAGGCCTGCTACATATTTTGACTGAATATTGATTAGCTTTTATTATTTTAACAGCACTTTTGGCAACCGCATATGCAGCACCAGCACCGGCACCTACACCGACGCCCGGACCGAGCCCGACACCACAATGGCCAGTCTACCCATGTGAACCATGGATTTCCCCATGCAACCCATGCCCATGCCCATGTCCATGCAACCCATGTATACCTCCATGCGTTGAACCATGCTTCCCACCATGTCCATGCCCATGCCCATGCCCATACGGCCCATATCCATATTCCCCATGCAACCCAATTGCCCCATATGGACCGTTCCCAGTTATTCCACCGTGTCCTGGACCGTTCCCATATCCAATAGTGCCACCGTGCCCGTACCCATGTGCACCAGTATTCCCCATTCCACCGTGTCCATGCCCTTGTCCATGCCCTTGCCCATGCCCAATGCCACCATGCCCGTGCCCTTGTCCATGCCCATTACCACCGTGTCCATGCCCGATGCCACCGTGCCCATGCCCATATGGACCATGGCCGGCCCCACTCTACGCAGGATGTGGATGCCACCATCACGGTTGTTAATTGAAGGGGACAACTAATCTATAATTTAAATAAAAACCTAACTAGGCTGGTAAATGACTTTTGAGTTAATATACTTAGTGGTTGCATATTGAATTTTTTTTATTTATCTTACCTTGACCTTATAGCATTGCAGCATAGAGTACTAAGAAGGGACCATAGACGCCACCTCCCACCCTCTCCGCTAATTTTCTGCACATTTGGTACCGTTTTGTGTCGCGAGACAGAATTTTTCTTATATTTTTTTATAATTATTATGCTTGTATTTTAGCATAATCTCCATGTAAAGTAAAAACCATTACGACAATAAAACAATAGAAAAATACAGTGTTACGGGGGTTGCCAATCAAATATTGCATCTTACTTTTCAACCACTTGAATTTTGTGCTTGGCAACATTCGTTATGTCTCGGCGAGTGTGTGGAGCGTCCTTATATATTAGGTAGTCTTACTCAAGTCTGATTACTGTACAATATTATGAGCTGATGATGGAGTCTGACCCTATTCAGAGGAACTCCTGAACGGTTACCAGTATCTTTAAAGCTCATTTGAGCTCACTTATAATATGTCATGGCGACCGACGCACGAGTTCCGTCGTGACATGATGGGGAATCCGGTTTAATCCTGCCCGCGCTGTGATAGTTGTGATTAGTCAGTGATTAATAGGGCATATCACAGTGTGCGGGATCATCTTAAATACCGATTAATCGGTTTTATACATTATAATGGTGCACGGGAGATGTTCCCTACACAAATCCTTATAAATCTTGTTATGGTGTGATATTAAACCAAATAAAAAATGTTCTTGTTTGGTAAACTAAAGTGCGATGCGTGAAAACTACACACGTACCGTAGCTTTGTTAGTTCTGTAAAAAATATGACAAATATAACGTTTGCTATCGTTTGTTGATACAGTGCAATCTCTTTATTACGTGACTCTTTTTTTTCTTCTCGGGTTACATTTACAGCTCTCGAAACCGTATTACGGTTCCAGGGTACCCAGCGGAAGACCAAGTCTCCCTCGTTTAGCCGATAGTATTTGTGAGGCTATACTATACATAAGTTTTTAATTAAAAACCCATTGGTACATGGCCGGGATCCGAGACGTCTTAACCACTCGGCCACCGACGCACCTGTTTACGTGACTCTGTTTAGCTATAAGCTCCTATTCTATTCTATTTTTTTTATTATTACTCCATCAGGGTTTTGGTGATTCCGCCAATGTCAAGTATTATAGACGATACAGTAACAATACGCCGATTAATGTTCCTGCCAACCGTGATATGCCCTATTATTCACTGACTAATCACAACTATCACAGCATGGACGGGATTGGATTCCCCATCACGTCACGATGAGATGCGTGCGTTGGTCGCCATAACATGTCGTGGAATCGATAAGCTCCTTATGGCGTAATAATTGCTTGACAAGTTCGAGTAGTATATTCCTCTTGGTATTTATTAACGAGCTTAGAATGCGTTTGTCAGGATTGTTATCACCCTTTTCCATACAAACGGAGTAAAAGTTTTACTACCCATTGATGTGTCTAATTTTTGAGCTATTCTATTACGAATTTTGAAAAAAAAAACCGTGTGTGAAATTGAATAAAAAACGTTAACAATGTTTTTAATAGGTTTTATGATTTATTTTATAGAGAAGTTAATCTCAATATTATCGTAAAACATAGATAGGCAAAATACAACAGTAATATTGGTGAAACCGCAAAAACGACGTTTCTTATAATTGTTGTCATTATATAATAAAGAATCGCTCGGTATCTTCGGTTTCGCTATAGTCGCTATAGAGAGCGTACACTGTAATGTTTGTTTATGGTGATCCTTAGCCCCGACCTCCACTGATTATAAGTATTGTTTGCAATAAAAACGTTTATTACTACAACTAAGCAAAAGTTTTTAAAAACTAAATGGTATTACAGGAAAAGTAATAATTTCAATTTGATACAAAGTGTAAGTACCTTTATTTACCTATTAGTATTCCGCCCCCGGCTTCACCCGTGGATAAAATAAAATATACCCTACTCAGAGATAATGGTGCTTCCTATAAGAAATTTCACAATCGGTCCAGTAGTTTTAGAGATTACCCTCCACATACACACAGACTCACAAAATTCGCGGCAGACGTTGTCCTGCCCAAACGTTGGCTTGTCTGCACTACTCCTACCCCGGTAATTTTTTTACACCTTGGGTTACATTATTGGAATTTTAGTAAGGATTCCAAATTTTTTTGAAAATACAATATAGCCTATGTCACCCGGGGATAGTGTAGCTTCCCAAAGGTGAAAGATTTTTTTAAATCGGTCGTGTAGTTTCGGAGCCTATTCAATGCAAACAAACAAATGTTTCCTCTTTATAATATTAGTATAGATGATATATAGCTGGCGTGTCGCTTACTGACTGACATACAACGCACAGCCTAAATAAACCTCTGAAAATATAAATATGAAAATTGGAAGGTAAATTCCTTAGTGGGTGTAGGGGTCTTGAAATGGGGGTGTAAACGCGGGCAACTGCTAGTATTTAATACAAGTAAATAAAATAGAAAATAAATAAGTAGTTTTTCGCCCGGCTTCAACTGTGCAATATTTGAAAAAAGTCAAGGAACTCGGCAGAAGGAAACTTAAAACTAAGAATAACTGTGGATCCGTGGTTCTCAGTCATCTTGTATCTGTCAAAAATATGGCAAATCTAAGTTAATCCTGGAAAGGTGAGTTTATTTAAACAACATTTCCTCACCACACAATGATAGTTATTATTTTAAACTATATTTTTATTATTTAGGGTTCTAAAGAGCCGTAGTTTTCGATTTTAGAACTCAATATGGCTCAATCCAATTTAAAATAATAACTATCAACTGTGTGGTGAGGAAATGTTGTATAAATAAACTCACGTTTCCAGGATTAACTGAGATTTGCCATATTTTTTACAGATACAAGATGACCTTGACCACCGCCCCTTAACTTATAAGTATATAACGTATAATAACGCCATCTAGAACACGTCTAAAAAAGGTTTCAATCCATAAAAGAAATTCGGTCCTGACGGAGAATTGCCAACCAAAAATGTGTAAGCCAGTGAAAGCCAGTACGCGAATTCCTGCCCGGACATTATCGGGTCGAGCCATCGATGTAAAGAGCATACTCTGGCCGGGCAATGCATGGTCTTGTGCATTCATTCATAAGATTTCCCCCAACAAAAATTCGCTCAACGCGCCTAAAAAAGTTTTAACTTCAATAAAATAAATAGAGAAACATATAAACCTTTTAAAAAAAAGTGTATCGACTTCAAAAATTTGCACTGAAAAGTAAGAAATAATAAAAATTTCGTTGTAGAATTTGAAGACGGTTGGTGCCAAATTAGGATACAAAATTAAGTACTTAAATATCTAAGAACATAAAGATCTGTTAAATATTATATATGTTTGTATGATGATCAACCTACTGATGATCGTAGGTTCCTAATAAATTGTCTAGATTAGTGAATTTGCGAACTAAGTTGTTTCTAATTTGGCACCAACCGTCTTCAAATTCTACGACGAAATATTTATTATTTCTTACTTTTCAGTGCAATTTTTGAAGTCGGTACACTTTTTTTTAAAAGGTTTATTTCTCCCTTTTAAGTCATTTTGTTGCCCTGAGAAACAAATAATAACGCAACTAAAAAAAAATTATGGAAAATTAAAAAAAAATACTGCGGTAGATGGGATTTGAATCATGTGCAATGTGCATCCTGCGCTGCACCCTATACCTTTAGCCGCTAGACCACCGTCGATACGAAAATTGACAACTTCGTGTCAATAGCAACCGTTGTTAAGGCTTTTCTCTGATATAATTTTCAACAGTAAACAGAGACAAATTACTGAACTTCTGAAAAAATACTGAACCGATTTTCGTCATATGACTGTGAGATAATATCGAGAAATTAATATCCTTAAAAAAATAAGTCGTCAAAATCGGTACATATTTCATCGAGATATTACAAAAAAATTGACTTATAAGGTCAGTTTTTTAAAAATTTCTAAAAAACTAATGAACCAATTTTTATGAGATAAAAATGGGACCAATCCGGAAGAATTATCTGTCGATTAAAAAAGAAACCATCAAAATCGGTTCACAACTGGCGGAGTAATCGATGTCCATACATACATAAAAAATTTAAACGGTCCGAATTGAGAACCTTCTCCTTCTTTTTTGGAAGTCGGTTAAAAATATAAGCAATTATTCGTCCACGAAAATTGACATATCAAGAACTCGCTAAAAATGGACACTTTTACGACAACATCACTGTAGATATCTGATGAAGCTGGGACTTTGAAGATAAAATCTCTAAGCTATAGAGGAATTTTCTCACATATTTCTTTCAATAGTATTTTCTTTCATAAAACTTAGAGCCATTGTCCAATGTGAATTCTATTGTTGTGATATTTTATGAAATATAATACTTCTCTTTTATGGACATTATTCATAAGTTCCGGAGTTCGATTCCTATTTCATGCATTCTTCTACATACGTCTAAATCCCAGACACACCTCTCTTGCTTCCTCCAGATTCATACATACATATACCCACGCCTGAATCCCACCGGGGTAGACAGAGACTAAGGACCTCCACATGCCACGACCCAGACACACCTCTCTTGCTTCCTCCAGATTCATACATACATATACTCACGCCTGAATCCCACCGGGGTAGACAGAGACTAAGGACCTCCACATGCCACGACCCAGACACACCTCTTTTGCTTCCTCCAGATTAATACATACATATACTCACGCCTGAATCCCACCGGGGTAGACAGAGACTAAGGACCTCCACATGCCACGACCCAGACACACCTCTCTTGCTTCCTCCAGATTCATACATACATATACTCACGCCTGAATCCCACCAGGGTAGACAGAGACTAAGGACCTCCACATGCCACGACCCAGACA
Source organism: Nemapogon koenigi (assembly GCA_963924495.1). Classification (NCBI taxonomy): domain Eukaryota; kingdom Metazoa; phylum Arthropoda; class Insecta; order Lepidoptera; family Tineidae; genus Nemapogon; species Nemapogon koenigi. Next base: position 7,439,284 of record OZ004656.1, read on the forward strand.
CACCTCTCTTGCTTCCTCCAGATTCATACATACATATACTCACGCCTGAATCCCACCAGGGTAGACAGAGACTAAGGACCTCCACATGCCACGACCCAGACACACCTCTCTTGCTTCCTCCAGATTCATACATACATATACTCACGCCTGAATCCCACCAGGGTAGACAGAGACTAAGGACCTCCACATGCCACGACCCAGACACACCTCTCTTGCTTCCTCCAGATTCATACATACATACAATCACGCCTGAATCCCACCGGGGTAGACAGAGACTAAGGACCTCCACATGCCACGACCCAGACACACCTCTCTTGCTTCCTCCAGATTCATACATACTTATACTCACGCCTGAATCCCACCGGGGTAGACAGAGTCTAAGGACCTCCACATGCCACGACCCAGACACACCTCTCTTGCTTCCTCCAGATTAATACATACATATACTCACGCCTGAATCCCACCGGGGTAGACAGAGACTAAGGACCTCCACATGCCACGACCCAGACACACCTCTCTTGCTTCCTTCAGATTCATACATACATATACTCACGCCTGAATCCCACCGGGGTAGACAGAGACTAAGGACCTCCACATGCCACGACCCAGACACACCTCTCTTGCTTCCTCCAGATTCATACATACATATACTCACGCCTGAATCCCACCGGGGTAGACAGAGACTAAGGACCTCCACATGCCACGACCCAGACACACCTCTCTTGCTTCCTCCAGATTCATACATACATATACTCACGCCTGAATCCCACCAGGGTAGACAGAGACTAAGGACCTCCACATGCCACGACCCAGACACACCTCTCTTGCTTCCTCCAGATTCATACATACATATACTCACGCCTGAATCCCACCAGGGTAGACAGAGACTAAGGACCTCCACATGCCACGACCCAGACACACCTCTCTTGCTACCTCCAGATTCATACATACATACAATCACGCCTGAATCCCACCGGGGTAGACAGAGACTAAGGACCTCCACATGCCACGACCCAGACACACCTCTCTTGCTTCCTCCAGATTCATACATACATATACTCACGCCTGAATCCCACCGGGGTAGACAGAGACTAAGGACCTCCACATGCCACGACCCAGACACACCTCTCTTGCTTCCTCCAGATTCATACATACATATACTCACGCCTGAATCCCACCGGGGTAGACAGAGACTAAGGACCTCCACATGCCACGACCCAGACACACCTCTCTTGCTTCCTCCAGATTCATACATACATATACTCACGCCTGAATTCCACCAGGGTAGACAGAGACTAAGGACCTCCACATGCCACGACCCAGACACACCTCTCTTGCTTCCTCCAGATTCATACATACATACAATCACGCCTGAATCCCACCGGGGTAGACAGAGACTAAGGACCTCCACATGCCACGACCCAGACACACCTCTCTTGCTTCCTCCAGATTCATACATACATATACTCACGCCTGAATCCCACCGGGGTAGACAGAGACTAAGGACCTCCACATGCCACGACCCAGACACACCTCTCTTGCTTCCTCCAGATTCATACATACATATACTCACGCCTGAATCCCACCGGGGTAGACAGAGACTAAGGACCTCCACATGCCACGACCCAGACACACCTCTCTTGCTTCCTCCAGATTCATACATACATATACTCACGCCTGAATTCCACCAGGGTAGACAGAGACTAAGGACCTCCACATGCCACGACCCAGACACACCTCTCTTGCTACCTCCAGATTCATACATACATACAATCACGCCTGAATCCCACCGGGGTAGACAGAGACTAAGGACCTCCACATGCCACGACCCAGACACACCTCTCTTGCTTCCTCCAGATTCATACATACATATACTCACGCCTGAATCCCACCGGGGTAGACAGAGACTAAGGACCTCCACATGCCACGACCCAGACACACCTCTCTTGCTTCCTCCAGATTCATACATACATATACTCACGCCTGAATCCCACCGGGGTAGACAGAGACTAAGGACCTCCACATGCCACGACCCAGACACACCTCTCTTGCTTCCTCCAGATTCATACATACATATACTCACGCCTGAATCCCACCAGGGTAGACAGAGACTAAGGACCTCCACATGCCACGACCCAGACACACCTCTCTTGCTTCCTCCAGATTCATACATACATACAATCACGCCTGAATCCCACCGGGGTAGACAGAGACTAAGGACCTCCACATGCCACGACCCAGACACACCTCTCTTGCTTCCTCCAGATTCATACATACATATACTCACGCCTGAATCCCACCGGGGTAGACAGAGACTAAGGACCTCCACATGCCACGACCCAGACACACCTCTCTTGCTTCCTCCAGATTCATACATACATATACTCACGCCTGAATTCCACCAGGGTAGACAGAGACTAAGGACCTCCACATGCCACGACCCAGACACACCTCTCTTGCTTCCTCCAGATTCATACATACATACAATCACGCCTGAATCCCACCGGGGTAGACAGAGACTAAGGACCTCCACATGCCACGACCCAGACACACCTCTCTTGCTTCCTCCAGATTCATACATACTTATACTCACGCCTGAATCCCACCGGGGTAGACAGAGTCTAAGGACCTCCACATGCCACGACCCAGACACACCTCTCTTGCTTCCTCCAGATTCATACATACATATACTCACGCCTGAATCCCACCAGGGTAGACAGAGACTAAGGACCTCCACATGCCACGACCCAGACACACCTCTCTTGCTTCCTCCAGATTCATACATACATATACTCACGCCTGAATCCCACCAGGGTAGACAGAGACTAAGGACCTCCACATGCCACGACCCAGACACACCTCTCTTGCTTCCTCCAGATTCATACATACATATACTCACGCCTGAATCCCACCAGGGTAGACAGAGACTAAGGACCTCCACATGCCACGACCCAGACACACCTCTCTTGCTTCCTCCAGATTCATACATACATATACTCACGCCTGAATCCCACCAGGGTAGACAGAGACTAAGGACCTCCACATGCCACGACCCAGACACACCTCTCTTGCTTCCTCCAGATTCATACATACATACAATCACGCCTGAATCCCACCGGGGTAGACAGAGACTAAGGACCTCCACATGCCACGACCCAGACACACCTCTCTTGCTTCCTCCAGATTCATACATACTTATACTCACGCCTGAATCCCACCGGGGTAGACAGAGTCTAAGGACCTCCACATGCCACGACCCAGACACACCTCTCTTGCTTCCTCCAGATTAATACATACATATACTCACGCCTGAATCCCACCGGGGTAGACAGAGACTAAGGACCTCCACATGCCACGACCCAGACACACCTCTCTTGCTTCCTCCAGATTCATACATACATATACTCACGCCTGAATCCCACCAGGGTAGACAGAGACTAAGGACCTCCACATGCCACGACCCAGACACACCTCTCTTGCTTCCTCCAGATTCATACATACATATACTCACGCCTGAATCCCACCAGGGTAGACAGAGACTAAGGACCTCCACATGCCACGACCCAGACACACCTCTCTTGCTTCCTCCAGATTCATACATACATATACTCACGCCTGAATCCCACCAGGGTAGACAGAGACTAAGGACCTCCACATGCCACGACCCAGACACACTTCTCTTGCTTCCTCCAGATTCATACATACATACAATCACGCCTGAATCCCACCGGGGTAGACAGAGACTAAGGACCTCCACATGCCACGACCCAGACACACCTCTCTTGCTTCCTCCAGATTCATACATACTTATACTCACGCCTGAATCCCACCGGGGTAGACAGAGTCTAAGGACCTCCACATGCCACGACCCAGACACACCTCTCTTGCTTCCTCCAGATTAATACATACATATACTCACGCCTGAATCCCACCGGGGTAGACAGAGACTAAGGACCTCCACATGCCACGACCCAGACACACCTCTCTTGCTTCCTTCAGATTCATACATACATATACTCACGCCTGAATCCCACCGGGGTAGACAGAGACTAAGGACCTCCACATGCCACGACCCAGACACACCTCTCTTGCTTCCTCCAGATTCATACATACATATACTCACGCCTGAATCCCACCGGGGTAGACAGAGACTAAGGACCTCCACATGCCACGACCCAGACACACCTCTCTTGCTTCCTCCAGATTCATACATACATATACTCACGCCTGAATCCCACCGGGGTAGACAGAGACTAAGGACCTCCACATGCCACGACCCAGACACACCTCTCTTGCTTCCTCCAGATTCATACATACATATACTCACGCCTGAATCCCACCAGGGTAGACAGAGACTAAGGACCTCCACATGCCACGACCCAGACACACCTCTCTTGCTTCCTCCAGATTCATACATACATACAATCACGCCTGAATCCCACCGGGGTAGACAGAGACTAAGGACCTCCACATGCCACGACCCAGACACACCTCTCTTGCTTCCTCCAGATTCATACATACATATACTCACGCCTGAATCCCACCGGGGTAGACAGAGTCTAAGGACCTCCACATGCCACGACCCAGACACACCTCTCTTGCTTCCTCCAGATTCATACATACATATACTCACGCCTGAATCCCACCAGGGTAGACAGAGACTAAGGACCTCCACATGCCTCGACCCAGACACACCTCTCTTGCTTCCTCCAGATTCATACATACATATACTCACGCCTGAATCCCACCGGGGTAGACAGAGACTAAGGACCTCCACATGCCACGACCCAGACACACCTCTCTTGCTTCCTCCAGATTCATACATACATATACTCACGCCTGAATCCCACCGGGGTAGACAGAGACTAAGGACCTCCACATGCCACGACCCATACACACCTCTCTTGCTTCCTCCAGATTCATACATACTTATACTCACGCCTGAATCCCACCGGGGTAGACAGAGTCTAAGGACCTCCACATGCCACGACCCAGACACACCTCTCTTGCTTCCTCCAGATTAATACATACATATACTCACGCCTGAATCCCACCGGGGTAGACAGAGACTAAGGACCTCCACATGCCACGACCCAGACACACCTCTCTTGCTTCCTTCAGATTCATACATACATATACTCACGCCTGAATCCCACCGGGGTAGACAGAGACTAAGGACCTCCACATGCCACGACCCAGACACACCTCTCTTGCTTCCTCCAGATTCATACATACATATACTCACGCCTGAATCCCACCGGGGTAGACAGAGACTAAGGACCTCCACATGCCACGACCCAGACACACCTCTCTTGCTTCCTCCAGATTCATACATACATATACTCACGCCTGAATCCCACCAGGGTAGACAGAGACTAAGGACCTCCACATGCCACGACCCAGACACACCTCTCTTGCTTCCTCCAGATTCATACATACATATACTCACGCCTGAATCCCACCGGGGTAGACAGAGACTAAGGTTCCTATATTTTATAATAGACATCAAAACACAATTTTCCTGAAATAAACAAACTTTTGTGTAATATAGAACATTGTAAAGGCCACACAATTGACTGTAAATTTTTTATGAGGTGGTTCATTTCATAAGCGGTAGCGGGTAGGTAATAGAGTGATTTTTAGAATGTTAGGTATTATTATAATATACAGCTTTCGAAGGACACGTAAAGCCGGTGAAACAACAAAGACTTAAACTGTTAAAACATTTACACATCTACATCTATTAAAATTAAATGCAGCAACAAGCTTGCCACCTGTTCTGGTGTCTTTGGCTACACCGCAAGGAATTAAGGCCGTGATGATATGTTTTGTTTTTTGTAAGGTATCTCATTTATTTTATAAAGAACGCCATCTATTGGAGATCAGTTGAACTATGACAATGAAGTATTCGCACGTGTCATCAGTATTAGAATACACTTACATATTGCAAGAGATGGTAACAACCGGGAATAGCTTGTGATAATGGACAGGGTGGAGGGAAACAGCTCTTCATCACGCAAAAGACCGCCGTCGATGGCGGAAGATAATTGAGGAGAAGCTGATGAGTCGGAGTTACGATCCTCAGTAATAAGGGACCGACTGTGGAGGAGAAGAATATACTTTCTATTTTGCATCATCACCACTATGGCCACTATGGCCAGAGACACAACTCGCACCGCTTATGCTTTAAACCACACTTTAAAACCTTGTTAATACCATCAACTCTGGATTGTGAACCATGCAGCCAACATAAAATAATACCCATCGGCCTTTAGAAAGAGACTTCATATTTTATGTATCTTGCGGTGTGACCAGAGACACCAGTGTAACAGTGTCCACTTGTTGCCAGTTGTCCATATTGAACAGAACAGGTGGCAAGACTGTTGCTGCACTTAATGAATGTGTGTAACTAGTGAGATTTGAACCTGGATCTCCCCATCTTCAAGTCCTGCGCTCGACCAATGAGACTATGGACTCCTTTCTATTAAATGTCAACTTTTGTTTTCTGAATAGAACATTTTAATGAATGCATTTTGTAGTGGGCATAGAAATTATTTACAGACCATTAAAAAACGAAAGCTTTTTAATTTTAATGTTTTTACTTGAATGAAACTGTCAAGTGTGAGTCGCACTTAAGTTGTGCTTGAAAAGGCGGATTTTGTAAAATTTTTGTACCTACTAAAAATCCCTTTAATTTTTTTAGAACCGCGTCTATCTGTGCCCTTTTAACTCCAAAACTATATCGTTGCGTTTACGAGTTTTAAAGATAGACTTCATGTTTAATGATAAGTAAAAGTATTAGTAAATTAAGTCTAAGAAAAACTTAGCTCTGGTGCGTTTTATTATTTTTTTTTAAATAGATTTTATTTTTGTTTCAGATTGAAACAAAGGTGACATTTTGAAGAAGTAAAAATATAGTAAGTACCTACCTACCTCATACGACACCAAAACACATTTTTATTTTTTTTTGTCTATCGGCCTATTTCTTTGTCCGGGCTAATCGTCGAAACGACTGAACCGATCTTGACAAGATTTTGACAGGTAGATAGAGGACTTTTCAGGGAGTAATCTATGCTATTTTTTTATCCCAGAAATATTTAGAGTTATTGTGTATTAAAAAAAAATCGGCCAAGTCTATAAAAACGGCAAAAAATCACGTTTGTTGGGATATGGGAGCCCCCTTAAATATTTATTTTATCCCGTTTTTTAGTATTTGTTGTTATAGCGGCAACAGAAATACATCATCTGTGAAAATTTCAACTGTCTAACTATCACGGTTCATGAGACACAGCCTGGTGACAGACGGACAGACAGACAGACGGACGGACAGCGGAGTCTTAGTAATAAACGATCAGCCAATATAGACAAGACTTCCAATAACATTTTCTTTAAGAATACTTGCTTTAATGGAATCCTCTTGCTTCGGAGGACACATAATATATGTAGGTACGTCTGTAAAAAAAAGTGACACATCTAGGTCCATTAAGTGCAGCAACAGTCTTGCCACCTGTTCTGTTCAATATGGACAACTGGCAACAAGTGGACACTGTTACGTGTCTCTGGTCACACCACAAGATACAAAAAGCCGTGAAGATGTGGTATATTTGTCATAAGAAATTTTCACTTAGAAAAGTCATCAAAACCTAATGTCAATATAGAAAAACAATTTTTCACCCCTCATTTATTTTAATATTAGGGGTTGTTTAGAAGGGGCACCTTTAGTCGTTAATGGTATATGAACACGCAATGACGTGTCGTGTTTAATAGGGATAAATGATGTGTACCATCTTAACTGTCGTGAATTTTGTGAAATGTGACTGAAATGCGTAAGTAGAGAAATTTATATATAATTTTTAGGATTCCATAAGGCTTTGCTGTCCGTCCTGTATCTTGTGAACCTTAATAGGTAGACACTTGAAATTATCACAGAGTATGTATTACTATGGCTGCTATAACAACAATGAATAAAAATAAAATAAAGTTAAAAATTTAAGGGGGTCCCCATACAAGAAACGTGTTTTATTCGGTGTTTTTTGCTCGATCTTAATAATGGCAAGACATACAAACTTCTAACTAGTATAATATAATGCACAAAAATAACAAATAATAAAAATTGGCTAAGTGTGAGTCGGACTTGCGCTAATTTATTTAGGTAGTATGTTTACAAGAAGTGGAAAGATAGAAAAGGAAATTGAAAGGAGAGTGAAAGCGGGAAGCAAGGTATTTGGTGGACTAAACAATGTATGCAGAAATACACAACTTACAACTAAAAGTAAAATTAATATACATAATGCTGTTTTAGTTCCATCACTTATTTATGGAATAAGAAGCATGAAAGTAAGATAAATGCAGTGGCAATTATGTCTTTACGTAGAATATAGAACGATGTCATTAGAGAAGAATGCGGAGTGAAAAATGATCTTGTGACTAAAATGAAGAAAAGTAGTTTACGCTGGTTTGGACACGTTGAAAGAATGAAGGATGAAAGATTGACTAAAAAGGTTTATATGGCTGAAGTGAAAGGAAATGCTCCTAGGTGTAATTATTATGAATATAAAAGAAGCGAAAGAGGTATGTCAGGATCGTAACAAATGACATTCGATTGTCTCTGCCTACCCCTCTTGGATAAAAGGCGTGATGATAGATAGATTTGAAATATATAGGTAGTATTAAATATTGTACAGTTGCACTTGCCCGGTTTTTCACAATATTGTAATCACAAAAATTTGGTTATATCGGTTTTCATATAACATTCACATTATCCGACAAACCGTACAAGAGTCTTTTCCATCTACATACCTTAACAGAGCTGGCCACTCGTTAGGTATAGCTTAAAAAAATCATTGACTAAATGAGGAAGACTTGGTCTTCCACTGGGATACGCACGGTTCCTAGGAGATGTATGGTAATCCGTGAAAAATTAAAAAAATAAGTTTAAAATCTAATACGTAAATTGGAACGATAAATTGTAATTTTATGAAGTCAGCAATAAAGAAAACAAATAATCATGACCCGAGGGAGTGAAGTCGCGTGACCGTCACGTGACACCATAGATCACCCCACGATCTATAGATCGCAGCGCTATGATCTATAGATCTTGTCTCGTTAGCCTCTTTAGATAATGACGGACACGCGCCGCCACGCGCCGACAGTATGTGATATGTTTAATGGTTCTTAAACTTTTTTTAGTTGCACTATTTGTTTTTTCCGCCCGTGTATATATTCGAACAATATAAATATAGCCTATGTCACTCAGGGATATCGTAGCTTTCTATTAGTGAAAGAATTTTTAGAGTCGGTTCAGTAGTTTTTGAGTTAATTACTTACAAACAAACATACAAAAAAATCTAATTTTAGCTTTTTATAATATTAGTATAGTCTGTGCTTTGCGGTTGCATCGAAATCGACCACAGACTCGTCCAATTCTTGTAACTAACGGGCCGCTATCCGTTTTCAAATCGTTGTATTTGTGGTTGATTTTGATGGCCGGAACGATCTGTCACACACACACACAAAGACCGCATTTACAACTGCATTTATTTGCTTCCTAATCCAGTATTTTTGTTATAAAATATATGACAGAAATTAGTTAAAGAACACCCATTGATATAGTTATTGAGATAATTTAGCATCAAGCTGTTTCAGCCACATATGACATAGTAAATACTAATATTATACATTCTACACACGCGCCTCCCACCAACTATCTAAATTAACTTCAACCTATAAATCAGAGATGTCGCGGAGTAATGCGAATTAGATTTTACAAACTTTACCGCTAGGGATGGGCGCGGCGGTAAAATTACCGGAGATGCTGTAAGATTCGTTCCTGTGTCGCACTGTTAAAAAGTGGAACGAGCTTTCGGCGTCGGTCTTTCCTGCTTCCTACAACCTGGGATTCTTCAAACGAAGCGTGAAAAAACATCATAGTGGGCGCGACACAAATTACCTACCGGCTAAATAAATGCGAATTACGAAGGATGAAACATTGACTAAAAATGTTTATATGGCAGAAGTGAAAGGGAATGCTGGCAGAGGACGACTTAGGTGTAATTTTATAGAACATATAGCTTTCCGCCCGTGTAATTTTATTACGTAAAAATAGCCTATATCACTCAGGTATAATGTAGTGAAAGAATTTTCAGAATCGGGTCAGTAGTTTTAGAGATTATCTCCCATATCCAAACTTACAAACAAACTTATCGCTTTTTAATATTAGTGTAGCTAGGTATAAAAAAATTATCGAAGGCAATTAGAGAAGACAGGTTTTTTTAAAGTAGCTTAAGTCCTTCGCTAGGGTTCAAGCTTACTACGTATCAAATTTCATGAAAATCGGTTCAGCAATTTAGCTGTGAAAGCGAAACAGACAGACAGAGTTACTTTCTCATTTATAATATTAGTATGGATTAATAAAGGTCTTTTTTGTAAAATCAAAATCTTAGTAAAAGTACTGACCTAGGGTACTCAACGGCAGACCAAGGCTTCCCGCTGGGTACCTGGGACCGTAACACGGTTTCGGGAGCTTTACGGCAACCCGTAAAAACCATCTCTTGCCTCATGCCAACGCGTTATCCCCTCTACCTGCGCACATCCCTAGGTGCAGACTACGTAGGCCAAAACCAAGCGTCTCCGAAGTGTGAGACGCTTGGTATTGCCTCATGACAACGCGTTATCCCGTCTACGTGAGCACAGCGGTAGGCGCAGACGGCGTAGGCCAAAACCAAGTGTCTCCTGAAATTTGAGACGTCTTGATTTTATCCTAGTCTAACGCACGTATAGATGTTTCACATCAAAAAAACTATTCTATTTTGCATCGTATTGGCATAAAACTTGTCTAGAAATGGTAAAATTTACGTATTTACCCCATCCCTATGAAAATAGGCATATTAAATTATTTTACGGGAATAAATCGTGCCCAAACTTTGAGCGTCACTGGTTGAGATAGGGGGAACTTTTATACAAGTTGAAGTAAAAATGGACAGGGACAATAGATAATGGGAATCTGCCGGCTTCGATTCCGGTGTTGGACTTATTTTTTACCATTTTCTTTATACTTAGATTTTTAGAGACCTTTTCCATCTAAATATACCTCAACAGAACTGGCCACTCGTTATGTATAGCCTCACAAATACCATCGACTAAACGCGGGAGACTTGGTCTTGTGCTGGGTACCCTGGAACCGTAACACGGTTTCGGGAGCTGTAATGCAACACGTGAAGAAAGAAAAAAAAAGTTTTTAGGGAAAGAAAAATTGGAAAATTTGTGAAAATCTGAAAGTACTTTTTTCTATGTGATTTTTGTATGAACCCAAGACCATAATAGGGGGTGAAAGTTGATTATGGGCTCCACGGGCGAAGTCGGTGCGGGAAGCTAGTAGTATTATAAAAGCAAAAGTGTTGTTTGTTTTATCCTGCTTTCAAGCTATAACCGATCTATAATACTAGCGGCTTGCCCCGACTTCGCCCGGTGTAACAATTATAATACAAACTGCACAATGTTTTAATTTATTTGAGTGTATGAGGATGAAAATGTTTGTAAGGGTTTTTTTCTAGTGTTAGTTTTTTTTTCTAAAACCATCTTCGTATTATTGCCTTTCAAAAGAATTTTTGGGGCACAACGGTTGAATTGTTTCAAAGTATATAACGGACATACTAGGTAGAAACTTTTTTGTGTTTTATATATATATATAGATAGATAACAAAGAAACAAAGCTTTGTTCAAGAGAGTTTGAGCATAATATACTTACTGAAATAAAGCAAGCGAAGCCGCGAGCACCAATTAGTACAGAGTCAGGCGGGTAGACGAAAGCAAAACACCATGTCAAAATGCATCAGTAGTTTATTTCCATTGTTGATTGAATACCTACATAAATTAACTTATAACTACTTATCTATTAGAGATAGATATATGCTACCGCGAACTTTTTTGTAGATAATTTTATTCTACACAATTCTTTCCTACATCATTTTGTTATATCTCTCACGGATTAGACAGCATACGCCATGAAAACTCACTGGAGCTAACTTTTCCCCAGACTTGATTTACTTATACTGTTATTTCTCAGCTCCTAAATATGATAGGTCCATGTTTAATACCCGTAAACCTTTCTGGTGAATCAACCTATCTAAAAGTGAAAACTGCAACAAAATCGGTTCAGTAGTTTTTACGTGAGGCGGTCACAGACAGTCAGACGCGGCGAGCGTCTTTGTTAATACAATATAAAGTGATGGATGATAATAAAATATTTAGAAATATAGCAGTAATAAATTTTTCTAATTTTTCTTTTCATTCACGTGTTGCCTTACAGCTCCCGAAACCGTGTTACGGTCCCACAGGGTACCCAGCGGAAGACCAAGTCTCTCTCTTTTAGTCGATGGTATTTGTGAGGCTATACTAAAAGATATGTGGGCGCTATACCTAAAAAGCCTCAAGTGTGTTTGTCGGATTATATACATTATAAGCTTTTAATTATAAAAATTGGTACATGGCCGGGAATCAACCGTGGTCCGCTCGGCCACCGACGCACACTTTTTTTATTTTTTTTTATTCTTAATTTAATCATTACAAATACGAAAATACAATGGAAACAGACTTGTGCGATCAAAGGGTGGGACCTTTAACCCGTGGGATATTTTTGCAAATTTTTTTTGATCCACCCTCCGTTTTACAAACCAAAAGGGTATGTCAACTATTTATTTAATACTGTCGGGGAACCTTGGAGTTCTCACAGTGTTTCGAGTAGGTACCTGACTTAAGGGGAAGTCAGTCATCAAAATCCAATTTTCAATCTTTACGAAACTGAAAAAATATATATATTGATTTTAAGGATATGACAAATCTTTTTATTGTTTTGAAAATATGATTAGAAACATTTTAGTCGATAGAAAAAAATCATAAATACACCTTTGAAATCTTTGTTTATCAAATTTTATGGCTATAATATAGATCATAGTATCATTACAAAAATTAACATGGATATATTTTTTAGGTAATTATCTATTATTTTCATTGTAAAATTATTTCTATATTGTATAAGATTTTTTTTAATTGCGTTTTAAACAAAAATTATCGCTTACGTTGAATCGCTTACTGTGTCTATCCTGCTCGTGTGCGCGCGATTGTAGATAAATGCGTTCTGCTCTTTCATCACTCATTTTCCCATCGACCACCTCACCATAAAAAAACTGTGTGTGTACCTAAGAAGTTATACTTTTTTTGACATAATACAAAAATAATTAAATTTTGATCAATTTGGACCTTTCCTGCATAAAAAGTGCAGGCAGGCTTTCTCGCCACAGCTCCCTCAATGATACCATCAAAAGGGCTCTTGCGTCAATAGACGTCCCTGCTCTCCTAGAGCCAACGGGAATAATCCGGGAAGACGGCAAGAGACCCGATGGAATGACTCTGATTCCCTGGGAGCGAGGTCGGGCCCTTGTATGGGATGCTCCGTGCGTGGACACATTAACCAGATCTCATCTCAGGGAAACGTATGTAATTTGTATAGCCGTATAAAACACGTTTCTTGTGGGACAGCCTTTAATTTTTTACTTATTTTATTTTTATTATTTGTTGTTATAGCGGCCATAGTAATGTGATAATTTCAAGTGTCTACCTATTACGGTTCAAGAGATACAGAAAAAAACCGACCAAGTGCGAGTCGGACTCGTGCACGAAGGATTCCGTATCATTATCTATAAACACGGCAAAAAAAAAACATGTTTGTTGTATGGGAGCCACCTTAAATATTAATTTTATTCTGTTTTTTTAGTATTTGTTGTTATAGCGGCAACAGAAATACATCATCTGTAAAAATTTCAACTGTCTAACTATCACGGTTCATGAGATACAGCCTGGTGACAGACGGACGGACAGACAGACGGACGGTCAGCGGAGTCTTAGTAATAGGGTTTCCGTTTTTACCCTTTGGGTACGAAACCCTAAAAAATTGGTATATTTTTGAATCGGTCCAATAGTATTCGACCAGTCCACACCACTAGGTATAACAACCGTGATTAAATATTTATTTAAGTCACCCTTCGTATTTTTGTTGAGAATAAAAAGCGAAGGGTAGGTCCTTAAGTTACTTGTTAAGAATGATTGATTTTTACATTGGGGAGAATAAAAGTTCTGTGGGGTTAGCAGTCCTTGACTCGAAGGCCAAAAAGATGCCAGCCAAGGAATGCCCGTCCTGAAAATATCCAATCCTAAAATGTCAGGGCAAATCCTCAGGCCCCGCTCGACTACAATTTCTTTGGGCAAGTCTCGCCTTAACATTCCAGTTTCTATACATTGTTTTTAACTTTCAGTTATTTGTGTAGTAGGGGTTTGGAAGTGAAAAGGGAGAGAAAATCTTATGGGTTCGCGTCACCGACATGCTCTTCGCACAAAGGCCGGCCATGGAAGAATGCTCGACCCGAGAATGCAGGCAGGAATTCGTTCTTCCAATTGCTGGGTCGGGCAAGAGTTTGCTAACCTCTGGAACTACCTGTCAGATTAGGAAAAATGTTTTTGCATTTTATAATTCATCTCTATATAACATCACGCTATGACCCAAAGAGGGGAGCAGGAACTATTGACGCAGGTGCAACCGTATTATTTTATTTTGATTGATTCGCTAAGAATTACGAACATTTAAAAAAAATAGCCAAATTCGTTCAGCCGTTCTCAAGTGATGCTGTTACCAACGAACAGCATTTTTTCAAATACAAGAACATTGCAAATTATTGTAAAAACAAATTATACCCCGATCGCTATTAGTAAATAAATAGCAAAGGGTAGGGCCTTAAGTTACTTGTGAATGATTGATTTTAAATTGGGGTGAATTTTATAGTATGTGTAGATATTAAAAAGATAGATGACAAAGAAGAGTCATATCTGATTTGCATGTAAATATGATAACAAGTTATTAAATATGAATTTGTGTTTAAATACGTGTATTTATTGAATATGGTTTGATCCGGACAATTCTACATTTTGGCGACGAGGAAAACAATAAGTATTAATAATACTTACTGATATTCTTACTTAATTTGTATGAAATACGAAAATGTCAAATAGTATTGAAAATTTTTCTGTCATTGAAAACCCGAATAATGTTGGGAAAAGATGGCAAATTTGGGTACGAAATTTTGGATATTACATAAATGGACAATGTAATTTAACGTCAGAACCAAAGTTGTCGAGATTATTACATAGTGCAGGTGTTGAAGTACAAGAAATTTATGAAACATTTGAAAAGTAAAAAAAAAAGATGATGACAAATTTGATTTATATGACTATGCTATTGAAAATCTAGCAAACTATTTTATACCTCAATCAAACATAATTTATGAGCGTCAAATATTTAGAAATATTAACATGCAGGAAAATGAAACAGCTAACCAATATGTTATTAAATTGAGAACGCAGTCAAAATTTTGTAATTTTGGTATAAATGAAGATGATATCATCAGAGATCAACTAGTTGAAAAATGTAAAAACCCTGAATTAAAACGAAAATTAATATCTAAGGGAAACGATTTAACTCTAAATAAAGCATTGGAGATATGTAGAGTGTGGGATCTTGATTTTTCATTTGTATTGAAAGATGATCGTCAGTATATTAATAAAGTTGAAAATTATACAAGTAATAAAAAGTTATGTTATCGATGTGGATATGAAGGTCATTTCAGTAATGATGATAAATGTCCTGCAAGAAATAAGAAATGTGAGAAATGTGGCTTACTTGGGCATTTCAAATCACGCTGTAAGACAAAGTCAAAAGTTTTTCAAGATAAGAAGAAAAATAGAAAAGCTGTAAGATATATGAAAAAGAATGACTCAAATGATGTTGATGATGATGATGATGGACATGTGGAAGGTGTATATAATTTCATTTTTTCTGTAAATAACAATAAAGTTAAATATGATATTATTGTTGGAGGATGTTTAGTAAAGTTTATTATTGATTCTGGTGCAGATATTAATGTAATAGATATAAATGAATTTAATAGATTGAAAACATTTGGATTCAAGTATTATATAACTAATGATGGTCGAAGATATTATGGGTATGGGAATTGTAAATCTATTCCAATATTTTGTATGTTTCAGACTAATATTACATGTCAATTAACGAATAAGTCTTCTAATGCTGAATTTATTGTATATAATGGTAAAGGACCATCACTTCTTAGTTATGAAACTTCAGTTACTATGGGATTATTAAGAGTTGGGCCTCGAGAAATGATATCTGCTGTAGTACCTGAAAGTAATATGAAATCTAAGATTCTTATGGAATTTCCAGAGTTATTTGCTGGTGTAGGTAAACTTAAGGATTTCAAGTTGACTTTGCCGATAGATGTTTCAAAACCTGTCGTTGCCCAATCTGTTCATCGTACACCCTTTTGTCATAGAATAAAGGAGAAACAACTAATTGAAGAATTATTACAATATGATATTATAGAATCAGTAACTGGGCCGACACCATGTGTATCACCTTCACATTTGGTTAAAAAGAGAGAAAAGGGTGAATTTCGACTTGTAGTGGACATGAGGAGAGCTAATGAAGCAATAACCAGAGAAAGATTTCCTTTACCGACTTTTGATGAATTGTTGCAAGATTTGAATGGTTGTAAATATTTTTCATGTATTGATATAAAATGGGGATATCATCAAATAGAAATTGAGAAACAATCGAGGTATATTACTACGTTAAGTACAAGTCTTGGATTGTACAGATATAAAAGACTTTGTTTTGGAATCAGATGTGCATCTGAAATGTTTCAGAGGATTATTGCACAATTATTTCAAGGAATACGTTTTGTGGTCAATTCTCAAGATGACATTGTGATTGGAGGGAGAAATAAAATAGAACACGATGATAAACTTAGATGTGTATTGAATATTTTGAAAGAGAATGGAATTACACTGAATGTAAATAAATGTAAATTTGGTGTTTCTAGTATTATATTTTTAGGCTATAAACTAACAGGTGACGGAATAATGCCGTTAGAATCAAGTGTGAAAACAATTCAAGAATTTAGAGCACCTAAAAGTAAAGAAGAAGTTAGAAGTTTCCTTGGTCTGGTTAATTTTTCAGCACGTTTTATACCTAACTATAGCACTATTAATGAACCTCTGAGAATGTTAACAAAGCAAAATGTTGATTTTAAATGGGATGTAGAGCAAGAGGAATCTTTTATTAAATTAAAAGATGCCATAACATCTAATTCATTGATAGGACATTATAACCAAAATGCAATTACAGTGCTCATTACTGATGCAAGTCCTGTAGGTATTGGAGCAGTGTTAATTCAAAAACAAAGAGTTTATGACAAAATCGAACCAATTGTTATAAAATATGCAAGTCGATCCTTATCTAAGACAGAACAAAATTATTCACAGACGGAGAAGGAGGCTTTAGCTATAGTATGGGCTTGTGAACATTTGTATATGTATTTAATTGGTAAAGAATTTGAAATTATTACAGATCATAAACCGTTGGAAATAATGTATTCAATTAAATATAGGGCAAGCGCCAGGATACAAAGATGGATACTAAGGTTACAATCTTTTACATTTAAAGTTGTGTATAAACCAGGAAGAAACAATATAGCTGATCCGTTATCTAGATTACTAGATACTAGTATCAAACCTATGGTGTCTGAAGATCAAGATGAAGATATGTTAATAGCTGTCATTGAAAGTATAGTTCCAGAGGCTATGACATTAGAACAAGTGAAGATGGAAACTTTAAATGATGATGTTTTGAATAATGTTAAAAAGGCAATGAGAAGTAATAAATGGGAAAAACATTTAAAAAGGTATGAATTAATAAGTTTGGAACTATGTATAATTGATGACTTATTGTTACGTGGTACACGTATAGTATTACCTAAAAATTTATATGCAAAAGCATTAGAATTGGCACATGAAGGACACATTGCAAGTGGAGGTATGAAAGCTAGACTGAGGAGTAAGATGTGGTGGCCGTCATTAGATAAAGATGTTGATTATTGGGTTGATACTTGTAAAGGATGTAGACTTGTACATAAATTTTCGCCACCTGAACCAATGATTAGGACTGAATTACCAACGAAAGTTTGGGAATTGGTGTCCATTGATTACATGGGACCTTTACCTAGTGGTCATTATATTTTATGTATAGTTGATTATTATAGTAGATATGTTGAAGTTGAGTGTGTTAAAAGTCCATCTGCTGAAAACACCATAAAACTATTGTTTAATATAATTTGCCGAGAAGGGTCTATGGAAAAGTTATTGTGTGATAATGGTCCAGCTTTTATACATTCAAAATTTGTACAATTTTGTAAAGAATACAATATTGAATTAAAACACAGTACTCCGTTGTGGCCTCAAGCTAATGGCGAAGTCGAACGGCAAAATCGTAATATTTTAAGACGCCTTCGCATTACCCAAGGATTAAAACAGGATTGGCAAAAGGAATTACAAATATATTTAGCTTCTTACTCTACAACTCCACATTCTGTGACGGGCGTTCCACCAGGAGAATTATTTAGAGGAAGGAAGATTAGAACTAAACTTCCGGTTTTAAATTTAGACTTTCATAGAAAATCGAATGAAGAAATACGAGATTCAGATAGTGTTAATAAACAACAAGGAAAAGTTTATGCTGATAAGAGACGTCATGCTTGTATTTCTAATTTAAAATTAGGAGACAAAGTCCTAATGAGACAACAAAGGACAAATAAGTTGTCTTCAAATTTTTCTCCAAAAGAGTATACAGTTATAAGAAAAATAGGAAACCAGGTGGTGGTTGAATCGCCAGATCATAAGATAGTTAAAAGAAATTCAAGCTATTTCCAAAAGATAGAGAATAGAAATTTTACAAGAATTGGACAAGAAACAAATACGGGAAACAACAATAAAATAATAGTTGATGTAGTCTCAGATTATGGTGATGATAATAATCATTCTGAGGAAAAAGAAGAAGAAGGAACAGAAGAGATAGAGCCGGTAGAAGTGTCTGGTAGTCCTAGAACGTCTTCAACAATTCGACCAGAACGTATACGACGACCTCCTATAAAGTTTAGAGATTACCTATTATAATAATTTAATTTTCTGTTTTATATTGTTTATTTTGGATTTTAATCACTTAAGGAAAAAAGGGATTGTAGATATTAAAAAGATAGATGACAAAGAAGTGTCATATCTGATTTGCATGTAAATATGATAACAAGTTATTAAATATGAATTTGTGTTTAAATACGTGTATTTATTGAATATGGTTTGATCCGGACAATTCTACAGTATGTTAGTCACAGATCTTTTATACTAAAGTTCTGTGATGTTAGTAATGGGCTGTTTGGTTGTAAGAGAGTTAACAGCAGATAAACAGCGATTTTTTTTACTTTTTAAACGACTTCAAAAAAAGAGGAGGTTCTCAATTCGTTGGACGCCTGGACCGATTTGGAAATTTTGTTTGAAAGGATATACCTACTTTTCAGGTGGTCCCACGATCATCAGGTCAAGATCTGATTATGGAATCCTGGAGAAATCGAGAACCCTATAGGCACTTGAAGCGATTTGGGTATTTTGTTTTTTATAGTGACTTTGGCATTTGCTTTCGGAAAGCACACTTTTCATTGCATTGTTTGAAGTCGGTACACTTTTTTTAAAGGCAAATATTAATTTTATTTTTACACCAATCACCGAAAAGTAAAGAATATAAAAGAGGCGAAAGAGGTATGTCAGGATCGTAATAGATGGCATTCTATTGTTTCAGTCTAACCCTGTGGCATAAGGCGTGATGATAGATATATATATATTTGATGGCTCCCGCCGACAGTCAGACGCGGTGGGAGACTTTGTTTTAATCATCATAACGTTTGTCCCATACTAATTACATGCAGCAGCTATATGTAAATTACGCTATAATTATATATCTTGGAGTCAATATTAAAATTGTTTTCTGAAAATTGATATATTAAACATGATATAAACGAAATATAATTTTCAAAATTAGTTACACATAAGTTTTATGAAGCCCTGAAAGTCCTACCTCTTTCGCGTATTTTTAACCGATTTTTTTTGTGTACGATTTTTACTTCGTTTATTTCATAGATATTCTAATATATTTTAATTTGTTTTCTGAACTGAAATTCCCGAATTTTACGAATGCTATGAACATACAATTTGGCCATTGAAAACTAGAGGATTTTATCTAGTATTGTGTAGGATGAAAACATGATTGGTGAAAATTTTCTCGATGACTTAAATTTTTGAAATCACCTCTTCAAAAACACCTTTCTAGCAATACGACCATACTCTGAAGGGATTTACGTTTAATTTCAGTTGATTAAGAATGCATACTGTGATTGTTTTAAATAAAAATATTTATTTGTAATGTGCCGCTTACGTCATTTATTCCGAGAAGCGGTACATTATGCCCTTCTCACTTCTGCAGCAAGAACTGACAAAGCGCCGTCGTTGTCTTGCATGACGCGATCAGTTGTGCCCGAACCACTCATGCGCCCGAACCACGAGTGGCTTACGATAAGAAATTTCTGAGTCGTTCCTCGTCTTGAAATCTCTTCTTCTTCTATTATGTCTCCACCATGTTTATCGGTGATTTGTCAATGTCAAGTATTATAGCCTTTATAGTGTTTATAGCCGATTAATCGGTATTTAAGATAATCCCGCCGACCGCGATTATTAGTCGTCGACTAATCACAACCATCACAGCACGGCAGGATTAAACTGGATTCCCCATCACGTCTCGGCGGACGCGTGCGATGTTCACCAAGGCGTGACATGGAATCCAACAACCAAGTTACCACTTGACATCTGTCAGTTGGAAGCTATTATTGGATTTACACATTATTGTATAAGTTCGTAACAAGTAGAAAATTAAATTTTATAGAGGGAGAAAATTGAAGTGGGAATGTGGCCTTAGCTTTCCTCTCCCGGCTTCGCCCGTGGATATTTACGAACAAAATAAAATATACCCGTACCCCTACCCCTACTTCTACTCCTACCCTCTACCCCTACCCTCTACCACTACCTCTATATCATCAATAGTTTTCGCAGCGCATGCGATGTAAGGAATTTCTTAGGTCATTTTTTTACACCTTGGGTTACATTATTGGAGTTTTATTAAGGATCCCTATTTTTTTTTGAAATAGAATATAGCCTATGTCACTCAGGGTGAATGTAGATTTCCAATGGTGAAAGAATTTTTGAAATCGGCACAGTAGTTTTTGAGTTTATTCATTACAAACATACACACACACAAAAATACAAATCTTTCCACTTTATAATATTAGTATAGATGTTGGGTGGTAAGGGGGAGAGCGGAGTAAGATCTATCTGATCCCAAATGTCATCCTCACCTGCACGCTTGGCTGGCACCCTCTGCTAGACTGATTAGTCTGTGATTAATAAGACATATCACAGTCGGCGGGAGCATCTTAGTTACCGATTAATCGGCATATTGGATACAGCTTAAAAAGTTACTACTGGAAAAAATGTTTTATTCAGTAAATGAATTCCTGACTCATAATGCGCTTTAAGTGCTACATTGTATTATCTTCTGTTTTGTTGACATTTTTTTATTGTATAAGATTGACATTAATTGTTTTTATTGTTTAGCTATTTACATTTCTTATAATTTAAATTTAATTATTATTTTATCTGATGTAATTACTTTACTTTTATTCTGCATAATTTAATAATTGTATATTGAATAATATTTGTACACCGAAATTCGGTAGAATAGGCTAGACAAAGAACTTTAACAGCTGTACTGTGTGTTATGTGCCATATTCTTACAAATAAAGAGTTATTATTATCTTTATTTCACATATTTCTTTAAATTATATTTTTACATATTTGGGTATAAAAAAAAAACAAAAATATATAAAAATATAAAAAAAGGATTTATCCCCCCGGAAGCGAGGTTAATACCCAAACTACCGGTGGTTAGGGCTGCAGAGAGAGGAACTTCCTCACAATACGGGCCGTACTGAGAAGTACTGCCTTCTGGATCTGACCCTTGACCCAACTGCCAATCTCAAGTCTCCTAAGGTGACGGTCAAAACTCTTAGCAAAAAGACCATTGACCGTCATGACTATCGGTACAATGATCGCCGATTTCATATTCCACATGTCGACAATCTCGTGAGCCAAGTCAAGATATTTTGATTGTTTATCTTTCTCAGCTTTCACAAGATTGTCGTCATGTGGGATAGTGACATCGATTATCATTGCAAGGCGCGCTGATCGATCTACCAACACAATATCAGGTTTATTGGCAACAATAGTTCTGTCTGTGATGATAGATCGATCCCAGTAGAGCGTGGCATGACCATTTTCAAGAACTGGTTCAGGCACATACATGTAATACGGTACTTCCGTGACTACAAGGTTGTATCGTAAAGCAAGTTGTTGGTGTATAATCCTGGCTACTTGGTTGTGCCTGTGCAAGTACTCGCCGTTGGCAAGACTAGAACAACCGGAAATAACATGTCTGATTGATTCTCCGGGACGATGGCATGCTCGACAGATGTCAGCCGTGCCGTCTTTAATGATGTATTTCCGGTAGTTATTCGTCTTGACAACTTCGTCCATAATTGCACAGGTAAAACCTTCGGTTTCTCCAAAGAGATCACCGAAGCGTAGCCAGGACACGGAAGTCAAAAGGTCTACATCAGAACCATGAAGAGCCTTGTAGAATCTTCCGTGTAACTCCTTGCTCTGCCATACCTCCTTGCGGTCATTGGTACTCAGTATTACAGGTTTGCGCCAGTTCTCTTTAGCCAAGGATAACGGGGTAAAGCCCTTGTCTACCTTGACCACATCTCCATGCATCACTCCCTCATTGTTGAGAAAATATTCTCTGAGACTGTATACCTCACGATTGTGGAGAGTCTTAGCGTTAAGAAAGCCACGACCTCCACATTTCTGTGGGATGTACAGTCTCATTACAGATGAACGTGGGTGGTGCATACGATATGCGGTCAATAGTGTCCGAACTCGTCTGTCCAGGGCGTCCAGTTCAGTTTGAGTCCACTTGAGTATGCCAAAGGAATACAATAAGACAGGCATGACCCAACCATTAAAGGCACGCACTTTATTTCCGCCTGATAAAAGACTCTTCAGTACTTTTTTCAGGCGGCCATAGAAGCGCTCCCTTAAAGATTGTTTCATGTCTGTCTCATTGATTGCTATTGCCTGTGACATACCCAAATACTTGTAGGTATCGTTTTCAGAGAGTGAATCAAGTTTTACAGAATCTGTGAGTTGTGTTCTCTCAGATTCTGATATCACTCCTTTTTTTTTTTTTTTTTTTTTTTAACGTGGGGAAATGCATCATGCATACCCGCGGCCTCGGGGGTGAGGGAACGGGTTATGTGGGACTTTAACCCACTAAAACCCCACGGTACTCCATCTCGCCGGTTAGTCGGCGGGCCACGGGGACGCGTTAGCATTCTTCCGCGACCCGCCGCCGGGTGGCCGTAAGGCCCCATCTCGCTCTGGTTTTACCCAGAGCTGGCGCAGCAGCGAGTACAAACTGCTGCGCCTTCCACCTTGGTCCCCGGTTGAGCAGCGGCTGATTTCTTTACTTTTTTTTTTTTTTTTTTGACTGACTTAGTCGTTGGGGCGGGGCCATACGACGACGCAATCGGCCTCGTGGCTGCGTTATATTAACGCTAGCCGTAAGAGAGAGAGAGTACCATTCACTTCCGCCGGTCGTTCCTGAAGGGAACGGCCAAACCTAAAGTGAATGGTACAAGGTGAGAGTGGGGTTGAGGACCCCCTAGACCTGAGGCAGTGATGCTGACCTCCAACGGTGGGACTGATTTTACCAACGTTTCGGAAATGAATTACTAAGAAGAAACGTCAAGAAAATTAGTAATTCCTATCTGACCTATCCATTTCAGTAGCTAGCCCTAGGTAATTCGATCCCTTCCTATTTCTAGTAGGGGGATCGACTGTGTGAGAGGGCCCGATTCGGAGTCTGACTGCACCGCAGTGCTTGTACTATTGAGTGTGCACGAGTTTGAAGGGGTTTGACTTGACTGTGTACTGGGAGTGCCTGAGGCAGTAGGGAGGTTGTTGGTGTCGATGGTTAAATTATCGTCGGGGTCGTTGAGGATGCTGCGCGGTCTGCGTCTGATCCAGAACCTTTTAAGTTCGTAGTTGGCCGCTGCCACTACGAGAGGGTTGGGGTGTGCTAGGGAGGTGGTAAAGAAGCTCCGAGAAGCGTTCTTCATCCACTTGGTGATGGAGGGAATTTGCAGGTCGTGGTGAAGGTTAGCATTGCGAACGAACCACGGACTGGCCGTGACTGCTCGCAACGCCTTGTTCTGCCTGATCTGCAACTTTTTGATGAGGTTAGGATTGGCGTGTGCAAACACTGGGCTTGCATATGTCAAAACTGGACGGATACGCTTTACATGTATGATCGCACATTTGTCCAAACCAAACTCCATACTGATAGATTTACTAAAGTTTTCAGTTATCCTTAGTAAGTCTATCAGTTGTGATTTGTTTTGGGCAAATAACTTCAAATCATCCATGTAAAGTAAGTGCGATATAACTTGACTCTCTCTCTGTAAACGGTAGCCTAGCCCTGAAACCCCTAGCAATGTGCTGAGTGGGTTTAGGGCCAAGCAGAACCACAAGGGACTCAAACTATCGCCTTGGAATATACCCCGTTTAATCCTGATTTGTTCGTCGCCACCGAGAGAGAGAGAGAATATTATTATGTAACTCTAAATTCACGGGCATAATACCCGGTCCTTTGTAAGGCTTGCATGGGGACATAGGTCCAACACGTAGAGGCCCTTTAGAGTGTTTAATCTAAAGTGTTGTGACTAGCACCCTATATTATTATTATGTAACTCTAAATTCACGGGCATAATACCCGGTCCTTTGTAAGGCTTGCATGGGGACATAGGTCCAACACGTAGAGGCCCTTTAGAGTGTTTAATCTAAAGTGTTGTGACTAGCACCCGTCTGGACCTATCTCTGAATGCATCAAATACAATGCGCTCACAGACAGGCCCCGTCAGGTGCCTGGACTATGACTAAGATAAAATTAAATTAAATTCGGGCTATTGGTTTGAGATGTTAAATGGATTGGTTTATCAAGTTTATTGGTTGAGACTACGGTCACCTGCAGATCATATATATCATTCATCTCATGAAACGTAAAATTGGCAGGTGGTGACTCGCCGTTTACTAAATGGGCCTCCTAAAACAACCACCATTTTTAAGCATTTCTGCCGGCAGTAAGATAGGCAACATTGGTGTAAGCGGCTGGGGGTGTCGAGAGGTGTGACACCGGTTTCACATATAGCTTCCCCGTTATTACGCCTTTAGACACTTCCACCCCCGAGTATAATACATAATATTATACTCTAACGACTCCACCCTGGACAACCAATTAAGGCAAGCCAGGGTCGAGAGTCTCAGGTCTGGCAGTGGGGACGCCTGCCTTAACCTACTCTCTGGAGCACTCGGGTTCGGCGGTGTCGTTACTCACCCACGGCTCGCCACAAGCCGCCCTGCGCCCTATTATTATTATTATTATTATATTATAGCTATAATACTTGACATTGGCAAATCATCGATTAACATTGGTGAAGCCACAATAAAAGAAGTTTTTTTTTTCACGGATTGCCTTACAGCTTCAGAAGCCGTGTTATCAGTTCCAGGGTACCCAGCACAAGACCAAGTCTCCCTCGTTTAGCCTCCTGTATTTGTGAGGCTATACCTAACGAGTGGCCAGTTCTGTTGAGGTATATTTAGATGGAAAAGGTCTCTAAGTGTGGTTTTGGTTATAATAACGCCATCTAGCGAGTATTTCACAATGTAGGTATCTGTGTCCGAGGTTCCTAACGAAGAATTGCCGGCCAGAAATGAGCAGCCAAAAATGCCCGACTAAGGCATATGTGGAAATCAGGACACGAATTCCTGATTGGACATTATCAGGTCGAGCATACTCGGGCCGAGCAATCCATGGTCTTGTGCCGAAAACATGTCGCGAATCGATAAGATTTCCACCTACGAAAAATCGCGCTCAACTACAATTTTGTTTTACATCAATTTTTTTAATACGTGCTGAAGCTAATTTTTCGCCGATTTGATTCACTAATACTGTTAATGCTCAGCTCCTAAACATGATAGAACCATGTTTAATACTTGTAAACCTTCCTCTTGAATCAACCTATCTAATAGTGAAAACCGCAACAAAATCCGTTCATTAGTTTTTGCGTGAAAAGATCACAGACAGACGCGGCGTTTTATAATTATGTCGAATCATACGCCTTAACATAATTATATTCACGCCTGTATCCCACCCAGGTAGACAGATACTAACAAACTACTTACCATTTCAGATGCTGTCTGCTTGCTGACGTAACAATGTGGTCAAGTTGCCTGTGGGTGTTTGCTGTCATTTTATCTGCGCAGGCGCAAACTAATAAAAGTAACTATCTATTCTAATATTATAAACTAGCATTCCACCCCAGGCTCCGCCCGTGGATATTTACGAACAAAAGAAAATATACCCTATACCTACCCCTACCCCTTACTATATCATCAATAGTTTTCGCAGCGCACGCGATGTAAGGAATTTCTTAGGTAATTTTTTACACCTTGGGTTACATTATTGGAGTTTTAGTAAGTATCCCTATATTTTTTGAAAATAGAATATAGCCTATGTTACTCAGGGTGAATGTAGCTTTCTAATGGTGAAAGAATTATTGAAATCGGCACAGTAGTTTTTGAGTGTATTCATTACAAATATACACACAAAAATACAAAAATACAAATCTTTCCTCTTTATAATATTAGTATAGATGTGTAGTATAGTAACTCTGTCTGTTTGTTACGATTTCACGGCTAAACCACTGAACCGATTTTGATGAAATCTAATACAAATAGGATTGTTCAGGGTTCCGTTAAAAAAACAGAACAATAGCTTATTTTCTCCGAATCTACAGGACGAAAAATGTTGAAACTTGGAGTTTCATGACCCAATCACGGATGTATAGTGTAAACAATCAGATTTCGATTTTGGGGGACAAATTAAAACGGTAAAATATTTACCCCCTTGTTAATATATTATACACATCGGTTTAGTCTATTGACCTGAATTTTTTTACAGATGACGGACCCAGATTTTTGTCGAGAGGTCATTCATTCAGAACAGTAGTGGGTGATACTCTTCTACTACCATGTCAGGTTCAGAATCTAGGTATGTATTTGTCTATCCCGGTGGGATTCAGGCGTGGGTATATGTATGTATGAATCTGGAGGAAGCAAGAGAGGTGTGTCTGGGTCGTGGCATGTGGAGGTCCTTAGTCTCTGTCTACCCCGGTGGGATTCAGGTGTGAGTATATGTATGAATGAATCTGGAGGAAGCAAGAGAGGTGTGTCTGGGTCGTGGCATGTGGAGGTCCTTAGTCTCTGTCTACCCCGGTGGGATTCAGGCGTGGGTATATGTATGTATAAATTTGGAGGAAGCAAGAGAGGTGTGTCTGGGTCGTGGCATGTGGAGGTCCTTAGTCTCTGTCTACCCCGGTGGGATTCAGGCGTGGGTATATGTATGTATAAATTTGGAGGAAGCAAGAGAGGTGTGTCTGGGTCGTGGCATGTGGAGGTCCTTAGTCTCTGTCTACCCCGGTGGGATTCAGGCGTGAGTATATATGTATGTATGAATCTGGAGGAAGCAAGAGAGGTGTGTCTGGGTCGTGGCATGTGGAGGTCCTTAGTCTCTGTCTACCCCGGTGGGATTCAGGCGTGAGTATATATGTATGTATGAATCTGGAGGAAGCAAGAGAGGTGTGTCTGGGTCGTGGCATGTGGAGGTCCTTAGTCTCTGTCTACCCCGGTGGGATTCAGGCGTGAGTATATGTATGTATGAATCTGGAGGAAGCAAGAGAGGTGTGTCTGGGTCGTGGCATGTGGAGGTCCTTAGTCTCTGTCTACCCCGGTGGGATTCAGGCGTGGGTATATGTATGTATGAATCTGGAGGAAGCAAGAGAGGTGTGTCTGGGTCGTGGCATGTGGAGGTCCTTAGTCTCTGTCTACCCCGGTGGGATTCAGGCGTGAGTATATATGTATGTATGAATCTGGAGGAAGCAAGAGAGGTGTGTCTGGGTCGTGGCATGTGGAGGTCCTTAGTCTCTGTCTACCCCGGTGGGATTCAGGCGTGGGTATATGTATGTATGAATCTGGAGGAAGCAAGAGAGGTGTGTCTGGGTCGTGGCATGTGGAGGTCCTTAGTCTCTGTCTACCCCGGTGGGATTCAGGCGTGGGTATATGTATGTATGAATCTGGAGGAAGCAAGAGAGGTGTGTCTGGGTCGTGGCATGTGGAGGTCCTTAGTCTCTGTCTACCCCGGTGGGATTCAGGCGTGGGTATATGTATGTATGAATCTGGAGGAAGCAAGAGAGGTGTGTCTGGGTCGTGGCATGTGGAGGTCCTTAGTCTCTGTCTACCCCGGTGGGATTCAGGCGTGGGTATATGTATGTATGAATCTGGAGGAAGCAAGAGAGGTGTGTCTGGGTCGTGGCATGTGGAGGTCCTTAGTCTCTGTCTACCCCGGTGGGATTCAGGCGTGGGTATATGTATGTATGAATCTGGAGGAAGCAAGAGAGGTGTGTCTGGGTCGTGGCATGTGGAGGTCCTTAGTCTCTGTCTACCCCGGTGGGATTCAGGCGTGAGTATATATGTATGTATGAATCTGGAGGAAGCAAGAGAGGTGTGTCTGGGTCGTGGCATGTGGAGGTCCTTAGTCTCTGTCTACCCCGGTGGGATTCAGGCGTGGGTATATGTATGTATGAATCTGGAGGAAGCAAGAGAGGTGTGTCTGGGTCGTGGCATGTGGAGGTCCTTAGTCTCTGTCTACCCCGGTGGGATTCAGGCGTGGGTATATGTATGTATGAATCTGGAGGAAGCAAGAGAGGTGTGTCTGGGTCGTGGCATGTGGAGGTCCTTAGTCTCTGTCTACCCCGGTGGGATTCAGGCGTGGGTATATGTATGTATGAATCTGGAGGAAGCAAGAGAGGTGTGTCTGGGTCGTGGCATGTGGAGGTCCTTAGTCTCTGTCTACCCCGGTGGGATTCAGGCGTGGGTATATGTATGTATGAATCTGGAGGAAGCAAGAGAGGTGTGTCTGGGTCGTGGCATGTGGAGGTCCTTAGTCTCTGTCTACCCCGGTGGGATTCAGGCGTGGGTATATGTATGTATGAATCTGGAGGAAGCAAGAGAGGTGTGTCTGGGTCGTGGCATGTGGAGGTCCTTAGTCTCTGTCTACCCC
The DNA here is from genome assembly GCA_963924495.1 of Nemapogon koenigi. Lineage (NCBI taxonomy): Eukaryota > Metazoa > Arthropoda > Insecta > Lepidoptera > Tineidae > Nemapogon > Nemapogon koenigi. Next base: position 7,468,580 of record OZ004656.1, read on the forward strand.
GGTGGGATTCAGGCGTGGGTATATGTATGTATGAATCTGGAGGAAGCAAGAGAGGTGTGTCTGGGTCGTGGCATGTGGAGGTCCTTAGTCTCTGTCTACCCCGGTGGGATACAGGCGTGAGTATATGTATGTATGAATCTGGAGGAAGCAATTGAGAGGTGTGTCTGGGTCGTGGCATGTGGAGGTCCTTAGTCTCTGTCTACCCCGGTGGGATTCAGGCGTGGGTATATGTATGTATGTATCTGGAGGAAGCAAGAGAGGTGTGTCTGGGTCGTGGCATGTGGAGGTCCTTAGTCTCTGTCTACCCCGGTGGGATTCAGGCGTGGGTATATGTATGTATGTATCTGGAGGAAGCAAGAGAGGTGTGTCTGGGTCGTGGCATGTGGAGGTCCTTAGTCTCTGTCTACCCCGGTGGGATATAGGCGTGAGTATATGTATGTATGAATCTGGAGGAAGCAATTGAGAGGTGTGTCTGGGTCGTGGCATGTGGAGGTCCTTAGTCTCTGTCTACCCCGGTGGGATTCAGGCGTGAGTATATGTATGTATGAATCTGGAGGAATCAAGAGAGGTGTGTCTGGGTCGTGGCTGTCTCTGTCTACCCCGTTTAATATAGGTCCGTTATATTTCAGGGTCTCTTGTGTTACTATGGCGGCGAGGTCCAGCAGTTTTGACAGCAGCAAGTTTAATGGTGATACGAGATGATAGGTTTCGTCTTGTTGATGGATATAATCTTCAAATCACTGATATTGGACCTCAGGTAATATTTTAAACTAGCTAATAATCTACTCCTGCCAGTCATCCTCACCTGCACGCTTGGTACCCTCTGCTAGACAACAAACTAGGCTCTGGCGACCGAGCAATGGCGGTATAACCTAGCTAGGCAACTGGCTGGAAGAGGCTACAGCGAGCCTGAAGACCTAAATAGTCTCAAAATGTCTGGTGCAGAAGGCAAGGGGAAACCACTGCACTATTCTGTCAAGAGCACCACGACTGAGAAGAAGGTATTCTAATCGGTTTTCGCTCCGGCTTCGAACGTGAAAATTTCTACGGAAAAAGCCGGGTCCTGAAAACTGTGGCAAATATTTTTTCAGTAAACGCAAAAATATTTATTCAAGTCGGACTGGCAGTATCTAAGATAAGTTCTTCAGCTTTATATTACTAGATTACCCGTGCGAATATTTCGCATCGTTAGTTCAACTGCTCTCCAACAGATGGCGTGTTTTACAAAATAAATAAATTAGTCTGATTTTAAAAGAAACATTTTATTTTGTTTCTTATTTTTATTTTTTATCATTAGAGGCAATGAGAAATAATATATATAGAAATTACTTACCTAGTGATCACCCATCCCAAACATAACCTTATTCTAAGCTGCTTTCCCCATACAATAAACATAGCGTTATAACAAAAAAATATTAATTAAATAAAGACGACGTCGTGTCTCCATTTAAATCGCGGTTTCAAATTATTATAGTACAAATTTAATTTAATTATAAAACCGTCCCTTGACAATAAAGTTAAATGAACAGGGGTTTAAATATGCGTGACATGGAAATTTAATTTTCTCTTTATCATATAGAGCGCCGATAGGGCAATGGTTAGCGCTGAATTTTAAACAAGGGAATCCGGGTTCAATTCTCGCTCGTACAATAATATAAATGAGAATGTGTGATATAAAGCGTATTGACCGCATCCGGAACGATGTCATTAGAGAATAATGCGGAGTGAAAGATGATGTTGTGATTAAAATGAAGACAAGTAGTTTACGCTGGTTTGGACACGTTAAAAGAATGAAGGATGAAAGATTGACTAAACAGGTTTATATGGCTGAAGTGAAAGGAAATGCTGGCAGAGGACGACCTAGGTGTACTTTTATTGAACATATAAAAATGTATTTATTGATCGACGGTAATATTAAAAGTACCTACATACAATCGCCGAGCATGTATGAAAGGTATGATGAATATAAAAGAAGCGAAAGAGGTCCTAAGTATGTCAGGATCGTAATCTAATGACATTCGATTGTCTCTGCTTACCCCTCTTGGGATGATAGATAGATATATATTTTCACAAAAATCCATTTTACAATACCTACTATATTTTGAAATTATTACTAAACCTAACTAATCTACTAAGCCATTTTTCCCTCTAATGACAAAAAACAAACCTTCAAATCAAAATTAAATGTTTCTTTTAAAATAACACTAATTTATTTATTTAGTAAAAGACGCCATCTATTGGAGATCAGTTGAACTATGACAACAATATTGACACAACTATCGGTGCGAAGTACTCGCACTGGTCATCTAGTTTTCAGTCTCTAGGAAATTTCGAAATAAATTTATATATGACAAATTTAAAAAAATTGCACTACCGAATATAAAAAAAACGAGCGAGCCTTACAGTAGTCGCATATGATGTGTAACATGATAACATCTAACATCTCACCTTGGTAATAAGCAACGCGCACAGCTGATGCTTTCTCCTTGTCAAGTTCCCTTTCTCTTTCTCGACACACACACCCACACACTGTTGGCTGACAGTACCAACCTCTCGGAAAATGGATTGGTACCATCTGACGGCCAACTCTACCACCGCGCCCGCTTAGTGGTCGAATCAAATAGCGCGCGCTTCCCCGGCTTCCTGTTACACACTTCCGTCCCTTTTCACGAAATCACTTCCACAGATTTCAGGATATTACACATCAATAAAATATAGCCTACGCAGCATTCAGGGATAATGTAGCTTCATATTAGTGAAATAATTTTCAGAATCGGTTCAGTAATTTGAGAGATTCCAACTTACAAACTTAATTTCAAATTCCAGGATGCCGGCGACTATGTGTGCCAGATATCAGACCGTATTGCGAAAGACCAAGTTCATACTGTTGAAGTTCTGGTACCACCAAGTATAAGACCACAACCTGAGAATAGATACGCAGCTGCCAGACGAGGGGGGACAGTTATACTAGAATGTCGAGCTTCGGGGAACCCTGTACCAGTGGTCACATGGACGAAACTGGTAAGTCTGGTCATCCTGGTGGGACTTTGCATAAATACGCCTGTCACTATTTATCTATTAAAGATAGATATATGCTACCGCGGACTTTTTTGTAGATAATTTTATTGTACACAATTCTTTCCTACATCATTTTGTTATATCTCTGACGGATTAGACAGCATACGACATTAAAATTCACTGGGTATGCCTTTTTTTTTGACTTGATTCACTTATGCTGTTAATGCTCAGCTCCTAAAAATGATAGACTCATGTTTAATACTCGTAAACCTTTCTGCTGAATCAATCTATATAATAGTAAAAACCGCAACAAAATACGTTCAGTAGTTTTTACGTAAGGCGGTCACAGACAAGAGACAATCGTATGCCATTTGCTACGATCCTGAAATACCTACCTACGTAATTCGCTTCTTTTATATTCATCATACCTTTCATACATGCTTGACTAAAAAGGTTAATATGGCTGAAGTGAAAGGAAATGCTGGCAGAGGACGACCTAGGTGTACTTTTATTGAACATATAAAAATGTATTGATCGATGAAAATATTAAAAGTACACACAATCGCCGAGCATGTATGAAAGGTATAATGAATATAAAAGAAGCGAAAGAGGTATGTTAGGATCGTAACAAAAGGCATTCGATTGACTCTGCCTACCCCTCTTGGGATAAAAGGCGTGATAGATAATTCATCCTTCATTCTTTCAACATATTCTTGGATTTATTTCAGTTATGGCTTACCCGTTTTTTCAGAATGACAGTGTCATGAAGTTTGTTGAAGGAGCTCAACTGCAACTAACTCACTTAGAGAAACAGCACAGTGGGAAATATGTATGTACAGTAGATAATGGTGTTGGGACTCCAATTGTAACTGAATTCATACTGCAAGTGCTATGTAAGTATACCTTTTTAATTAGGCGGGCCCAGGGTACCCACAAGAGCAAGTCTTCCTCTTTTAGCCGATGGTATTTGTGAGGCTATACCTAACGAGTGGCCAGTTCTGTTGAGGTAAGAGATGGAAAAGTCTCTAAGTGTGGTTTGTCGGATTATGTACATACTTTTGCACACGGTTTAACCCGGGTGGCGCTTTTTAACATCATAAAAAATTGGTCTCCACTAAAAGCTATCTTATTTTAACGAGATATTAAATAAAATATTTTTTGAAATCGGATCATTAGGGGAAGTTGTTGTGATGTTTCCTGAGTTAGGATTATTCTTAATTTTTGCTATTGGTCCATTTGCATTTGCATTTTTAGTTAATTTTTACTTTATTTCAAATTTATTATATATACACACAAACGCACACACATAAGATGTAGGTATGTAAAGGTGCTGTGATTGCTTTTGTTGGTTTTTTTTTTGTTTTCTATTAAGTTACACATAAAAATTGTTAACCTTTTTGGCTTTAAGATTAGTTTTAAGAATGGATAATCAAGTTTAATTAGTTGCTGTGGTTTATGTAATAAACAAATACTAGGTGTGCCATTTTTTCGAGGAGAAAGGATTTTTGTTTAGGGTTTTTTTAGTAAACATTAGAGCCTAGAGGCATTATATTCAATAATTTTTTTTCACAATTTCGGAGTTAACGGTCAATTTTCGTATATTTTCTTTAATATAATTTAAACTATGCATTTAAAAACAAATTGTATTTCTTAAAACGACCCCTTTCATTTGATATGTCACAAGATGCACTTGAAAATAATATAAATAATAATAATAGTGTTATTTATCCCCAAAATTTACCCTTAAAATCGAAATTAGATTATTTACGCTATATGTCCGTGATTGGGTCAGACGGACAGACAGACACATGAGTGGTCCTATAAGTGGTTTCCCTGTTTTCATAGAAGATGTACAGTACGGAGCCCTAAAACATAAACAAGAGTAATTTAACTTTGACAATTAGTTCATAAACTGTGTGCTTCAGAGGGCACGTACGCCGTCCGCAATTCTCCTCCTTCCAACTTTTTCTTATTTTTCTTTCAGTTCCACCAGAGATAACCGTAGAGAGATCTTGGGTCCACACTGGGGAAGGTTTCCGTGCTGAACTTGTGTGTACTGTGCTAGCTGATCCTCCACCTGAGGTATGTATAAGGGCTCCCGAAACCTGTTGTCGATCCTAGGGTACCCAGTGGAAGACCAAGTCTCCTCGTTTAGCCGATGGTATTTGTAAGGCTATAACGAGTGGTCAATTCTTTAGGTGCGACTTGTCGGATTATGTACAATTATAAATAATCCATTGGTACATGGTCGGAATCAAACTGTAGTCCGCCTAGTTAATACCACTCGGCTATCGACGCAACTTTCATGGAACTTTCAGGGATTATGGGTATTCAAACTCATATATATTATATAGCGGCATATGTACAAAATGGGTTTGCAACAATTTGAATACCTATACAAATATGCTTATAACTACTTATCTATTATAGATAGTTATATGCTACCGCGGACTTTTTTATAGATCATTTTATTCTACACAATTCTTTCCTACATCATATTGTTATATCTCTGACGGATTAGACCGCATACGTCATGAAAACTCGCTGGGGCTAACTTTCTCTCCGATTTGATTCTTGATTCAGTTATACTGTTAATGCTCAGCCCCTAAACATGATAAGTCCATGTTTAATACTCGTAAACCTTCCTGGTGAATCAAACTATCAAATATTGAAAACCGCAACAAAATCCGTTTAGTAGTTTTTGCGTGATTTAATCACATCGCATTATATTTTCGCAGGTATCGTGGTATCAGAATTCGTTTCCTCTAAGTGAATCAGAGCGCATGTCGATGGCTGTCAGAGGTAACAACCATACGCTGCTTATAGACGATGTTAAACCTGATGATTTTGGTAATTACAGGTAAGTGGGTGTAAATAATAAAGTAGCCTGTTGACAGATATTTGTTTACAATGGATGGCGATGGAATAATGAGGTGTAAATGTTGGCTTAGCCAGTCATCCGAGCGAACATGACCAAGAAGACTGGATATCACTGCGAAGACAAAATGTCAGTGTAATACCCTCCTTTGTCATCTGTCTTATCACTGGCTCACCAACACACAGTAGCACATATCCTGGGAAAAGTATTCTTTGGGGTCTACGCTCGCCCCACAGGCTCGCCCGCGGCTCGCGCCTGTCTGCTCACGTATCGTCCGCCCCACCACTACACTACTGTGTGCCTGAGACAGTGTGTGTAGGTATTGCCATACACTACAGTCATCGGTAGAGAGTAGTATATTCCTTGCTACAGTCAGTTAGAATAGAAAGAGAAAGATATATATAGTTCTATATAGACAAAGAAATTCAGTCTTCTTGGTCATGCTCGCGGGCGCGGGGCATTTTTATATCTTTTTTTTTTTGTTTTGTTCATCCCTTTCTGGGATATGCAAAAGATAATTCCATGCAGCCTCGTCTTCAAGTGAATTTTAATAATAGTAGTAGTTGGAAGCTTCCGCGGTCCAAGCCGAAGGCTGGGGTGACTCCCGTTGCGCCGACAATGTCCCGGGGAGCAACGACCACCCGGTATCTTCTTTAGACGCCCTTGGAGCCAACTTGGCCACCAATAACAGCTACGAATAAAAGTAATAATACTTGCTTTGACAGATTGCTTTTTTATTATCAAGCTGGCCAGAGTTAGCCAAGGAAATACAGCTATGATTCCTAAGATATTCGAATTATCTAAAACAAATTAAAAATTGAAATTACAACTAAACTATGCATTAAAGTTGATTTTTAGGTTTATTTTCAATTTTTTTTTTCAGTTGCGTAGCAGACAACAGTCTTGGACGAGCACGTCAACATGTAGAAGTATCAGGAAGACCAGGACCAGCCAGGTTCACATCGCCGCCTCTAGCGAGATCTCAACATATGTACACTTTAGCGTTCATGGTGGACTCGTATCCTCCTTTGGATGAATTAAGATTGCTGTACAGACAACTTGCGGTAAGATATCTATGGATTTTTGTTCCCTCAGGTTCATATCTAATGATAACTTTTCCAGAATTATAAGGTGATGAGGTTACGTCGTTTCGTTACAGAGTTCCACCATCCACCTCATGGCTCCATCATTAGATCACATCGATGGTATCAAATTATTGTATTGGAAAATAAATTAAATCTTCTTCTTCTAGATAAATGATACCTTCCAACAACCGGGGAGATGGCACGACGTGGTAATACCAGCACCTGAAGCATCTGGGTCCTTAACTCACCGGGTCCAATATGATCTACAGGGGTTAGAATCTGGGGCTGTTTACGAAGCTATAGTGCAAGCCAAAAATGGATATGGATGGAATGAGGTACTTATTTTTTTTCTTCCCAGGTTGCCTTACAGCTCCCGAAACCCTGTTACCAAGTCTCCCTCGTTTAGCCGATGGTATTTGTGAGGCTATACCTTAAGATTGGCCAGTTCTGTTGAGGTATATTTAGATGGAAAAGCCTCTTAAGTGTGGTTTGTGGTTTTCATCCTACAAAATACTAGATATAATCCTCAAGTTTTCGATGCCTAAATTGCATGTTCATAGCATTCGTAAGATTCGAGAATTTCAGTTCAGCAATCAACCAAAATTATTCGTTCCTTCCCTTCAACTTCAACGTCAACTTCTGTCAAAAATGTGGCAAATCTCAATTAATTATATGCGTTTTAAAAACAATGGCTATTTAGAACTCGAAAATATGGCTTAATCCATTTTAAAATAATAACTATCAACAATTTAAGTTGAAAATGGTATGTAAATAAACTCATTTTTCTAGGATTAATTAATTGAGATTTGTCATATTTTTGACAGATATAAGATGGCCGACTGCCAAGGACCCGAAGTGGCTAAACTACAGGATGTTATTGTTTTACATTTCAAAAATTGTTCAGTGAAATTTATAGTGAGTGTCTATATATTAATATAATCTTATAAATAAAAATGAAATTGTGTTTGTTGGTCAGCGCATCACTTGAGAACGGCTGGACGGATTTGGCAATTTTTAAGTATTCGTAATAGTCTCATTCAGGTTTTTTAGCGAAAGAAAAATTGGAAAATTTACCCGGGAATAACTGATAGTGCTTTTTTGTATGAGCTCAAGTCCATAAAAGGGGATGAAAGCTAATATGGGCTCCACGGGTAAAGCCGGGGGCGCAAAGCTAGTTTTATAATAATCCCGCTAATTATTTTTAGGATTCCATAAACAAATGACGAAAACGGAGCCATTATAATTTCATTACGTCCGTCCGTCCTTATGTCATGGGTATTGTTAAGGGGCGCTGGTCAAGGTCATCTTGTATCTGTCAAAAATATGGCAAATCTCAGTTAATCCTGGAAACGTGAGTTTATTTATACAACATTTCCTCACCCCAAAAGGATCGTTATTATTTGAAATTGGATTGAGCCATATTTTTATTATTAGGGTTCTAAAGAGCCATAGTTTTCGATACGCGAAGGCACTGCTCGTATCGAAAACTTCGGCTCACGTGATTTGTCATATTTTTGACAGATACAAGATGACTGAGAGCTACGGTTCCTTAAGTAATCCTTAATATTATAAAAAAGTTTCTAAAAATTTTTTTCAGGTCAGCGACATATTCCAGTTTCATACATTGGGTGGTATGAATTCCGTCCATGCGGATGAATTGACACCCATGTATTCGTCCACGATGAGACATAGAGTCTCCTCACATCTCACCGTCATAGTGTTGTATTTATTACTTAGAGATTGAACATTGAAAAGACCAAAAAATGGATTGACACTTTTTTTTAAAGATTTTTTAAATTCAAATTTGAATCGAACAAAAATCGGACATCGGAAGAGTGTGATTAAGAAAAACCGTTTTAAAAACGGTCGCCTAATGTGAACTGACACCAAAAACTTATTTAAGGGATCTCTCGTTGAAAAGCATATTAACGTGTTGTGAAAAAAAATATAGAGACTGCATTTTATAAATATTTAATTAATTAGTGAATAATCGTCGTAACTTAGTGTAAGTAAAAAGTTAGGGTAGTAAGTAAAATTACATTTTTTTAAAGATTTAGAATCTTAAAAGAAACACGCCGTATAGTCCAAAGAGATATAATTTTTTTTGTTTATAATTTTGACAGATGATTACGACATTATGATTATATAATAAAGAAAGAGATTATGATATATGTACCTAATATAATACTTGTTATTGTTCTGAGATATAAGTTTAACCCCATTAAATAAAGAAGTGGCCTATTATATATATGCCTCTCATTCGCACAATATGGTGTGTGAGCGCGAGGAAAATAAAACAGCCGCCATTTTTAATTTTTTTTTATGTAATTTGTTTGTAATTAAACTTTTTTTTTGTGTTTTCTCAGTGTAGATATTCTAGGTTCTAGGACGGCGTGTTCCACTTTTTGTAATAAATACTTAAATATTTAATAACTTAATGCGCTATACTTACTTATATATTTACATAATATTAAAATTGATAATTAATTAAGCAATAAACAGTGTTAGTGATATATATGTAAAATAGTTAACTATTCTCTAAGATTTTGTGTTCTAGTCCATGTGTAAAATTTATTATTTTATTTTTAATATTTTATATTGTTACGAGATATGAAGCATTTATTATACTTACTATAAATACCTATATTATATTGTGTCCTATGCATAAAGCAACATTCTAAGCTCATACACGAATTGGAAATCAAACCAAAAAAAAAATCGAAAATTGTATTTTGCAGCTTGGATGGAATATGAAAGCCACAGAGCAATGCCATAGACGATTTTATTGTCAAGTTCGTGAACAATATCAATTAAAAGAAAATTCTGTACCTACCTTATTTAATTATTTTATTTTATGCAATTCCAAACATTTCTGTGTTCATTTTTTAAGCATTTTTTTATATAGTTTTTTCAAAATCTATGTAGGTAGATAAGTACTAAGTTATTCTTACATTTAAAACCGACGACATGGTTATTTACACATTTTTCTATTCTCGAAGTGACACGCTGTATAAGCAATCCAATAAAATAAATGATAAGATACACCATCTATCTGTCATCTGTAGGTAAGTGTGTCATTATCATTTATCTGTAAGCCTTTTGTGTAAGCCAAAGCCCACTCCCCTCCCCTCCAAAATTCCAATTATTTTTATAGTTTAGTTAGTACTTACGTAAAGTGTGTTTTTTGGTTTATACGAAGAGTTCGTAATGTTGGTAGCACTGGAATGGTGAAAAAATGTTATAATTTTTACCCATTTGACGCCAAAACGGAGCCACGCACGACATATTTTTTACACAGAGATAACTTTATATAGTTTTACCCGTGCGGAGCCGCGGCAGGCCACTTATAGTAAGGATTTTTATTGCGCATTCATTGACACCAACATTACGACCAATGGAACCTTTTAATGAAACGAACATGTATTACCTTCTCTTGCGTTTTTCATTACGCAGTGCGCTTTATTTTAGTACACATGACGGATGCCTTCAGGCATGCAATAGCGACAGAACGTAATTATAATTTGTAAATTAAAAGTTGTGAATAGATGCATTTAAAAATATTAATTATTATAGTTTAGTGCAATATAGAAATGAATTTGAAGCAATATTGGATACACATCATTAGTTGTTAAAATTGTTATCCGTAAAAAAATGTCTAGCGAAAAATTTATTGTAAAAATATTAAATTGGTGTATATTTATGTTCGTCTGTAATTTGTAATATAGAATGGTTTCACTGCCTCATTATGATCTTTTATAATAAATATGGTGAAGTAGAGTCTTAATAAAAAATAAATAAATCGCTGTAAAATGAAACTATCTTTGTGTTTTCTTTTTATTAAACTTTAAGGAAGCGAGTCTTGGGTATGGAATTTAAGAAGCATGAAAGTAAAATAAATGCAGTGGAATGTGTGATATAAAGCGTATTGACCGCATCCGGAACGATGTCATTAGAGAAGAATGCGGAGTAAAAGATGATGTTGTGACTAAAATGAAGAAAAGTAGTTTACGCTGGTTTGGACACGTTGAAAGAATGAAGGATGAAAGATTGACTAAAAAGGTTTATATGGCTGAAGTGAAATGGAAATGCTGGTAGAGTAGGTGTACCTACCTACTTTTATTGAACATATAAAAAATTTATTGATCGATGGAAATATTAAAGTACAATACAATCGCCGAGCATGCATATGAAAGATATGATGATATAGTCATTCAAAGAAGCGAAAGAGGTAGGTATGTCAGGATCGTAACAAATCTGAACAAATGCCATTCGATTGTCTCTGCTTACTTGGGATAAAAGGCGTGACTATAAACCGTTGTTCTCAGTCATCTTGTTCTGTTTGTCAAAAATATGGCAAATCAGGGCAAATCTCATTAATCCTGGAAAGTTTAGTTTATTTGTAGGTACAACATTGATAGCGCAGTCGGCGGAATTATCGTGATATCAATCAATGTTGTATAAATAAACCTACGAAATAAACACTAAAGGCTATATTACTTGACGTCATTGGCAAATCACCGATGAACATTGGTGGAGCCGTAGAAGAAGAAGGAAAGTTAGTCAACCGACTTATTTATGAAGCTAACTGAATCCGCCAATGATCTATCTATACTAATATTATAAAGAGGTTTTGTAAGTTTGGATGTAGGGGGTCATCTCTGAAACTACTGAACCGATTCTAAAAATTCTTTCACGAATAGAAAGCTACGATATCCCAAATTTTTTATATGGGTAGGTCGATAGAAACGGAAAGTTGTAAAATTATACTTTCAAGGAAACAAAGAACAGCAATAACATTCTGGCTGTGCCATGGAGATACCATTGCTTTCATCGAAGCTAGATAAACAAAACGTCATCTAATTAAAAAAAACAAATGTCAATACCGAATTTAGCTAGATTTCGTGGATTGGATATTTGTTTTTATCATTTAACTTGAATTATTATTGATATGGTAAATTAATAATTGATTTAAAATGGAGGAACTGATCGCGTGCAGATTATGTCTCGTTACAGACATACACTTATTTCACATTCACCGAACTAAATTGTATGAAAACATTATGGCTCTTATAGGATATTCGGTTAGTTTTATGTTTTTTATTATACCGGTGCTTACTAAGTACCAAAATTAACACATGCAAGTGAAAGTTATCTATAATCTCATCACTCATCAATATCTTAGAACTTTTTATAGGTACTATTATAGATCGCTGAAGAGTTTGTTTGTATTTCTGTATTAAGTAGCCCCATATAACATCACACTACGACCCAAAGGAGTGGATCAGTAATTACAAATATGGAGGTAAACTTTGTTTCCATGGGCGAAGCCAGTGCGGAAAGCTGGTAACAAATAAAAATAAAGGATTCAGTAAAAGGATAACTTAGATTGCTTTTTTGTACTTATTTAAACAGCAATTACCGCAGCTTGGCATTGTAATGTTATATACAAAACTAATGTTAACAGTTCATATGTAAGTACTAGATTGTTAAAAGTCAAAACAAAGCAAATTAAGTTAGACACAAAATACGTATTTAACATAAAATCGCAAAGAAAGCGCTCAAAATAACATCAAGGACTCCTGAGGTAGGTGCTTATCTCAATAGCTACGCACGCAGTGACAGATGCCTGCTATGTCTAGGGTTGCCATAACTTCCAGGAACCAATACGGGATATTTTAACACTTGCTGCCTTTCAATTACACCAAAGTAATAATATCTAATAATTTGTTCATTTTATTATTTTCTCAATGATATTTTAATGAATATAAGATATGTTGAAGTAATATTAATTGAAATAGTTCTAACTACCTTTTTACAATGTTCAAAATTACTGCCTGCCTGCGTCAGCATTTTGCCTGAAAAACGGGACATGTAGAAATATGGGATGCAATGGTCAAATATGGTGACAGTCCCATATATACAGGACTTATGGCAACCCTGGCTATGTCCCAAAGGAGTGGAGCAGTAACAATGAATATCAAAAAAGGGGCAGAAAGCTATTTGATGATTATTAAAAACGAACATATATAATTTTACAGGTTGAAAATGACGGCTTGCCTCATCATTTGTGCAGTACATGTGTACACTTGTTGCATAAGTACGGGTCGTTCAGGAGTAAATGTGCATTAGCTCAACGTATATTGAACAATGTTATTTTGGAAGGTGGTTTGGTGAGTACTAAACTATGGGTAAACCACCCGTGACTTCATACCCATGGATTTTAAGTTACTTTTTCAAACATGGTACATTACAATTACAATAAATATTACATACATACCTACACGCTTGTTTCTCAAAGGGGTAGACAGTGACGGAGCGCCATTTCTCTCTATCTCTACAATGTATACATACTACTCTTGATTCATCCATTCAACATGTCCAAACCATATCAATATTCCCTTTTCAATTTTATATACAACACTATCAGTCACTCCATATTTTTCATGTACATCATCATTTGTTACTCAACAACATTAATTTTACAAGCATGCTTCTTCTGCCATATCCAAGATTCACCTCCATTACATTAATGTGGGAGTAAATTTTTCCTAGCAATTGTCATAACAAATATTATTTGTTTATTTGTCCTTCTTTTACGCCAAATGGGAGCAATGGATCAACATATTTTTTTGCACAGAGATGACTGGACAGTGACATGGGGCTACTTTTTATTCTGGATAAGGTAAGATTTCTTCCGCTGGGTACCCTGGGGCCGGCAATGGTTCCTGTAAAGTTTATTTTTTAATATTTAGCGCTGTGAGTCGGTATTCAAAGATTTCTATGAGCATCCTTTCTTTGGTCATACTGTGATATTTTTAAGACATGGGTTTTGTCATGACTCCTTCTTCATAGTGGCCCCAGCAATGTTAATCGATGATTTGCCAATGTCTAAGACAATCCCGCCAACTGTGATATGTTCTATTAATCACAACTATCACAGTGCGGGTGAGATTAAACCAGATTCCCTATCATGTCACGACGGAACGCCATGACTCCTATGCATTGATATTCATGACATGATATTTAGTAAAGTACAATTTTTTTAATCTGTGTCCTTTTCAGGTAACAATGACATTTCTAAGAAATGTAGACAGAGTAGCATCTGGTCTTACTAGTGTGTTACAACACTCTAGGACAGAATGTTACGATGTTAACTCACAAAATAATTTAGAAACTGAAAAAGTTGAAACTAATTTGAAAATTGAAGAAGTAAAAATAGAGACGACATACACGCCTAACGTCTCTGACTATGAAGATGATCAACCACTGATCAATCAAGTGAATGACGCTATCAATAAGAAAGTGCTTAAAAAGAAAGCTACCACCAAGAAGGTTGTGAAGGATGAGTTTACAACTGTTATATTTTTGAGCAAGGAACAGCAAATGAATGAGGTTATATTAAGAAAGAATTCTATGAATTATAATAACTCGCCTTATAAATGTGATAAATGTTTTAAAGGGTTCCTAGAGAAGAATACATTTGTTAATCATATGGAGAAGCATGATCCTGTAAGTGGTTTTTTAATTCAACAATTTTCGTAAAAATCGATAGATGGGCGCCAGTGTCGCAATTGTTTGTAGTTAGTAATTTTATGGGATATATCAGAAGTGGGATATATATAATTGATCCTAAGTATATAAACTCGACTCCACCAGGAGTAGCATGATTACACTGTTTTCTTTTTTTTTACAATTATGCTGAAATATTTGTTTAAATATATGGCTCTAGTATAGCAATTTTTATGACAGATCATATTTCTATACTAATAATATAAAGAGGTAAAGTTTGTAAGTTTGAACTCTCAAACTACTGAACCGATTCTTTCACTAATAGGAGGCTACATTATCCCTGAGTGACATGCTAGGCTATATTTTATTTTGTTGGTGCGTTATTTTATCTGTACTAATGTGTATTAAAAAATCCATATGACTTACTACCTGTGCCTTGCGGTTCCACGCGCGTTAATGGCTACTGCTCTTATAACCTATAACCTTTCTCAAGAATTAGGATATCAAATACAAAAATATTATTTAAATCTGACGGGTAGTTCTAGAGATTAGAGCGTTCAAACAAACAAACTCTTCAACTTTATTATTAGTATAGATAGGAGCCAAAGATTTCCGCTAGTGAACTCTCATGGAATATACTGCATAATCCTTTCAAACCCTAGACTCACTAGGATCTAATGACACTGTTGTTGTACCCACAGTGCAGCGGTTCGTTCATATGTGATATATGTCAAATAAGATGCCAGACGAAAAAGGACCTTCGTTCACACTTGATAGCTGTCCACGAAAGGCGATATTCGTGTAACAAGTGCCAGCACATCTCTAATACTAAGTAAGGATGTATACATCAATACACAATATCAAGTATTATAGCCTTTATAGTGTATCTTTATTATTATTATTAGCAGGGCCGAATTAACCATGTCGGAGCCCCTAGCCGATGCGGGGCCCTAGGCAGTTGCCTACACTGCCTTATGGATAATCCGGCCATGATTATTAGTGTATTAGTCGGTATCTAAGATGATCAGTGATAATGATGATTTGCCGGTTTATGCTTATATATAATTATGGACATATGTGACTATGACAGAAGTTGTCAACATTTGAATTCCATGATTTTGTTACGATATATGTTGAAAAAAAAATAACAATTGCCTTTTTACACACAAATCCTAGTTTTTTTTATCTATCTGTTCATGACGTGAAGTTTAGTGACTAGTAAATGTAGATAATGCCATTGCCTAGAGCTCTTCCGGACGCCACTGTAGTCATTTTATCTCACATTCTCACAATGGCGCCCAACTTTAAAATTGATTTCTTCAATATTACACTCTGGTTTACTTTATGCAATTATTATTAATATTGAACTATTCCCGAATATTTGTAGTTTTTGCATGAATAACCTTTATATGTACATATATAATATTTCAGAACCCAAGCGAAGGAGCACGACAGATGGCACGAAGGACATACATACAGATGTGAATACTGTGGACTTACGTACAGGTAATTTTTTTTATAACTTCAAGGGGGAAAAGTGAATCTATTTATATGTCATATTATCAAATGAAATGTCTCGTTATAATGAATAAATATTAGTATTTTTTTTATAATTTTAAAATGCATAGTTTAAGTAGGAAAATTGAGCTACTCAGCCCCTATCTCCGACACTACTGAGTCTAAAATTTTGAAAAAAAAAATAGAAAAAATAGGGTTGCTCATAGGTTTTCAGGAAAACCTAAACGAAAATCCTGTCTAAAGATCTCACGAAAAAAATGGCACGAAACCCTCCACGCGGGTTCGACTCGAAGAGTGCGGAGTGAAAGATGATGTTGTGACTATAAACCTTTTAAAAAAAAGTGCACCGACTTCAAAAATTTGCACTGAAAAGTAAGAAATAATAAATATTTCGTCGTAGAATTTGAAGACGGTTGGTGCCAAATTAGGATACAAAACTAAGTAAATATCTAAGAAGATAAAGATCTGTTAAATATTATCTATGTTTGTATGTACCTACTAATGATCGTAGGTTCCTAATGAATTGTCTATATTAGTGAATTTGGGAACTAAGTTGTTTCTAATTTGGCACCAACCGTCTTCAAATTCTACGACGAAATATTTATTATTTCTTACTTTTCAGTGCAAATTTTTGAAGTCGGTGCACTTTTTTTTAAAAGGTTTATTTTACCCTTTTAAGTGATTTTGCTGCCTTGAGAGACAAATAATAACGCAACTAAAAAAATATTGATGGAAAATTAAAAAAAAATACCCCTGTGGATGTGATTTGAACCATGTAATGTGCTTGTGCATCCTATGCACATTTAACCGCTAGACCATCGTCACGAAAATTGACAACTTCGTGTCAATAGCAACCGTTGCTAAGGCTTTTTCTGATACATAATTTTCAGCCGTAAACAGAAATTAATTACTGAATTCCTGAAAAACTACTGAACCGATTTTCGTCATATGTCTGTGAGATAATGTCGAGAAATTATTATATCTTGAAAAAAATAAGTGGTCAAAATCGGTACATATTTTATCGAGATATCAAGAAAAATGTACTTATAAAGTCAGTTTTTTCAAAATTTCTGAAAAACTAATGAACCAATTTTTATGAGATAAAAATGGGACCAATCCGGAAGAATTATCTGACGATTAAAAAAGAAACCATCAAAATCGGTTCACAATTGGCGGAGTTATCGACGTACATACATACATAAAAAAAAAAAAAAAAAAAAAAAATACGGTCCGAATTGAGAACCTTCTCCTTCTTTTTTTGGAAGTCGGTTAAAAATGAAGAAAAGTAGTTTACGCTGGTTTGGACACGTTGAAAGAGTGAAGCATGAAACATTGACTAAAAAGATTTATATGGCTGAAGTGAAAAGAAGTGCTGGCAGAGGACGACCTAGGTGTACTTTTATTGAACATGTATATAAAAAATGTATTGATCGATGAATATAAAAAAAAGCGAAAGAGGTACTTAAGTATGTCAGGATCGTAACAAATAGCATAGATATGGATTATTTTGTTCCAATATAAAATTATAATTCTTGTTCCAGAAAATTGACGACTTACTTAACGCACCTACGGCGACGGCACCCTTCTGATGTAGTATGCAGTTTATGTGGGGAGTCGTTTCTGAGTGAACACGGGTTGACCAACCATACAAAGCGGATGCATAAGCCTAGAGGACGAGAGGTAAATATCACTCTGTCTGTGACCGCCTCACGCAAAAACTACTGAACCGATTTTGTTGCGGTTTTCACTATTTGATAGGTTGATTCACGAGGAAGGTTTACGATTATTAAACATGGACCTATCATGTTTAGGAGCTGAGTATTAACAGTATAAGTGAACCAAGTCGCGGTAAAAGTTAGCTCCGGCGCGTTTACATGGCGTATGCTGTCTAAGCCGTCAGAGATATAACAAAATGATGTAGTAAAGAATTGTGCAGAATTTAAATGACCTACAAAAAAGTCCGCGGTAGCATATATCTATCTGTAATAGATAAGTAGTTATAAGCGTGTTTATGTAAGTTTTTGTTTCAGAAATATGCTAACATTGTCAGTAATCGCCATTGCTCGGAGTGTGACATAATGTTTGCGGACACTGCGGCATACAAGAAACATCTACTGTGTTCTGTCAAACATAATGAGAATAGTGCTAACAGGTACACATGTGGGTGTTTTGGGCCTCCCGGGGGCATGTAAGCAATATCTACTAAATTGAAAGTGATCTCTGATTTGTCCAAAAAAAAACTAATTAATTGTATTGAAAGATAGATATGGCAGGAGTGTAAGGTAACTGTTTTTGTATTTACTTCTTGTTTTTGTATTTACTTCTTGATATATATTGTATTATTCATAATTTAAGTATACGGTTTGTGGAAAATTGTACTGTTTTTACCTTGTAGTATTGTAATTATCGTCACATATAGGTCTTATGTATTCTCATTTAAGTTTAAGTAAGTTTAAGTAATGACTGTTTTGTGATAAATAAAATAAAATAAAAAAAAATAAAAATAAAAGTAATGCTGACAGAAGACGACCTAGGTGTACTTTATTTTGAAAAGTTATTGATCGAAGGCCATATTGAAAGTAGACACAATCGCCGAGCATGTATGAAAGGTATGATGAATATAAAAGAAGCGAAAGAGGTATGTCAGGAACGTAACAAATGGCATTCGATTGTCTCTGCCTACCCCTCTTGGGATAAACGGCGTGATGATAGATAGATTATTCTTCTTCTTTTATTGTGGCTCCACCAATGTTAATCGATGATTTGCCAATGTCAAGTATTATAGCCGTATCAATATGCCGATTAATCGGTAGCTAAGATGATCCCACCGAATGTGATATGTCTTATTAATGGGCGGTGGTCAAAAATATGGCAAATCTAAGGTAATCCTGGAAACGTGAGTTTATTTACACAACATTTCCTCACCCCAAAAGGATTGTTATTATTTGGCACTGCTCGTATCGAAAACTACGGCTCTTTAGAACCCTAAATAATAAAAATATGGCTCAATCCAATTTCAAATAATAACAATCCTTTTGGGGTGAGGAAATGTTGTATAAATAAACTCACGTTTCCAGGATTAACTGAGATTTGCCATATTTTTGACAGATACAAGATGACTGAGAGCCACGGGTCCTTAATAACAGACTAATCACCACTATCACAGCGCTTGACATACAAAATTTCGCGTTTATAATATTAGTGGGATATGCAGTTTTTTGAGTTTATTTTTCCGTATTGTCTAAGTTTGAATATAGTTACTGAAAATATACAATTTTTTTTTTCAGTGAATCTTGCTTCAAGTGCGGCGACAGTTTTGCAAATGATACTTTGTTGAGCGAACATATGAACGTTCATATCGACCCGTCAGTGCAGTGCGATAGAGTAAGTTAATGTTGTTACACGCTTATAACTACTTATCTATTAGAGATAGATATATGCTACCGCGGACTTTTTTGTAGATCATTTTATTCTACATAATTCTTTCCTACATCATTTTGTTATATCTCTGACGGATTAGACAGCATACGCCATGAAAGCTCGCTGGGGCTAACTTTTTCCTGACTTGATTCCCTTATACTGTTATTGCTCAGCTCCTAAATATGATAGGTCCATGTTTAATACTCGTAAACCTTCCCGGTGAATCAAACTATCTAATAGTTAAAACTGCAACAAAATCCGTTCAGCAGTTTTTGCGTTTTGTTTTTTAATAATTATCTAGTGATAACCATTGTGCACAGGTTTGGGATAAGTTCGTATTGTGTAAGTCGGCCTTAAATCGCGAAACCAACCAAAGAATATATTGTGTAAATCGACCAACCATAGAAATGTCACGACTTTTTCAAACGACGACTTTTGGCTCGAAATTCGAACTTCGTACGCCGTTTAGGGGAAACGTGTCAATAAAGTTTCGTAGAGCGCCATCCCGCTCTGTCTCGTTTTGGTTTTTCGATTTTATTGTATAGAAAATATATAGCACCGCTTATAAAAAAAATGTCAAGGACTGAGCGCGCGAGTCATATTCGCAACTTGACCCTTAATTTTTTTTTTTCAGTGCCAAGCCACATTCCCCACAGCAATGAAGTGTGTGTCTCACTACAGACGGGTCCATATGGGTATAAAGGTGACCAAGAATATGGTGTGTGAGGTGTGTGGGAAGAAGTGTACGGTGAGTCTGGGGGTTAAGGGTTAGGGGTAGGGGTTAGGGGTGGAGGGTTCCAGTACCAAGCCACATTCCCCACAGCAATGAAGTGTGTTTGTTGAATGCCATTTGTTACGATCCTGATATACCTCTTTGGCTTCTTTTATATTCATCATACATGTTTGGCGATTGTGTGTACCTACTTTTAATATTTCCATCGATTTTATATGTTCAATAAAAGTTACCTAGGTCGTCCTCTGCCAGCATTTCCTTTTACTTCAGCTATATAATTTATTAGTCAATCTTTCATCCTTCATTCTTTCAACGTGTAAACAAAATTTAAGCTTTTTGGCAGATAATCTGCACGGGTTTTTTAATGAAATGTCCATTTTTGAGGTGACATAACGAATGAGTTCCTGAATTCCAAAAACTTTGTCTAATTATGTTTAAGTACTTATTTTTTTTTTTCATTTTCCTTTCAGTCTAAAGCTACCCTCTGTTACCACCAGCGCACACACACTGGCGAAAAACCGTACCGATGTTCCGTTTGTGGAAAGTGTTTTAGTGTGAAGCAGCGGCTGCAAATACACGCGCGGACGCATACTGATGAGAGACCGTATGGGTGTTCGCAATGTAGCAAGGCATTTAGACACAAGGCCGCTCTGAATAGACATTCTAGGGTGAGTTTGGTTAGCCCGGTTAGATCTGTGTCCGGGCCGAAGAATTGCTGGCCAGAAATGCGCAGCCAGAAATGCTCGACCTAGGCATACTCGATCCACGGTCTTGTGCAGAAAACACAGGTCACGAATCCATTAAAATTTCTCCCTACCAAAAATCGCTGAAATATTTTTTTCTATGACAGCAAATCCGATACAAATAAATCTGAAATTTTGAAAAAAAATAATCGGAAATATAGGGCCTTGCACATAGTTTACAGGAAACCCAAAACGGAAAATCATCTCTTAAAGGTCTCACGGATAAAAATGGTTTTAGGATTCCGTACCCAAAGGGTAAAAACGGAAACCCTATTACTAAGACTCCGCTGTCTGTCCGTCTGTCACCAGGCTGTATCTCTTGAACCGTGATAGACAGTTGAAATTTTCACAGATGATGTATTTCTGTTGCCGCTATAACAACAAATACTAAAAAACAGAATAAAATAAATATTTAAGGGGCCTATTGACCACGTGATCAATTTACAATCTGTCAAAATTCGCACGAAAGTTGGCAACGTCGCAAATGAACGTTCGAAATATTCAAGTTTTAGAATTTGGTACCTATCAAAAATACAAGACTTTGCTATCTGTCAAAACTATTTGTAATTTTGACAACCAACGCTAGAGTTAACGTGGCGGAGCGGGAAAGTGTCTGCTCTTATAATGGAAGGTGCTAGGTTCGATTCCTATGTCACACAAATATTTTTTTATTTATCCTTTTTATTTTTACACGTATTTCAGAATAATTCAAAACAACCCCTAACAAGGGAGTGTTAAAATTTGTATGGGGGAAAATTTTTTGACCGGGTCTACTTTAAACTTTATCAGTAGGTACATAGGTTAGTTACCTACCTATGTAATTATAACTAATAATAAAAAATTCACATTTCACAAAACAATTTGCACACGTGGTACTTATGTTACCGAGGTCAAAAAAATAGTTTTTAGAATTTTTGTCTGCGTTTGTGCAGGCCAATCTCAGAAACGGCATGCTGTTTTCACTGATGTATTGTAGCAAGCTTCCCGTGTGTTTGTTTATTCCAATCAGTTCACAAACAAAAATGTTATCCGAATTCCACACGTACAAAGTCGTGGGCAACAGCTAGTAATAAGTAATAACGTAACTGTCCCCCGGTTTCGGACGAGTAAGTGTCGATTTACAACAATTGAAGCTGTTCCAAAAACCCTCACTCAACAAAATGCTGCAAGGTCAAAAATGCACCAATTCCACCTTCATCATACAAGGAAACACTGACATTTTTTAATTTTATACCTACGAAAAAAAAATTCAATGCGAAGTAAGAAATCGGTCTGCTATCATAAAATCAAAAACTTTTTATTTCTCAAGCAATCAGGAACTGATAAGAAATAAATACTTATTGTCCTTCAAAATAAAAGATGTTACACGCTCGCTGTATTTGACTTTCCAGCGACAACACTCTTCACTTATGAAGCATTATACCGATCTACCTCTCTCGTTTCATCTCGTTTACAGTTCAATTATCTTACTCTGTCATGTCAGAAGCCGTCTTGAGCGATCGGCGCATGCTAAAACGAAACGGAGAGTAAACTTTTTTAATACAAATGAAAGAGACAGATGTTTATCTATACTAATATTATAAAGAGAAAAGATTTGTATTTTTGTGAGTGTATGTTTGCAATGAATAAACTCAAAAATTACTGTGCCGAATTCACCCTGAGTGACATAGGCTACCTATATTCTATTTAAAAAAAAAATAGGGATCCTGTCTAAAATTCCAATAATGTAACCCAAGGTGTAAAAAAATTACCTAATAAATTCCTTACATCGCGTGCGCTGCGAAAACTATTGATGATAGAGGGGGTAGTGCTAGGGTATATTTTATTTTTTAGCTTTATAATTTCTATACTTATTGAAAATCAGTATGTATGCGTTTGTTTAGTTTGAAGAAAGTGGGATTATGGAGTAGGTAGGTATGTTTGGATTGATAAAATAGTATGAAATGTCGTTGATCCGTAGGTTGACAAATTCCTAAAAGGGAAGCCGAATGGAATCGGCTTGTATCGGCACTTCGCCTCTAGTACCTACACAATAATACGGACTACAAAATAAAACAAAGCTTAGTGAATAACATAATTTTATTTTACATAAAAATACAAGCTTATCTTAGGCAGAGGGAGGTGGGGCAAACTGATATACAGGGCACATACTACGGTTGTCTTAAAATTTATATTTTAGTCACAAATTTATTTATTGAAATATAAAAATTCAAGTAGGTACATATTTTTTCTGACGGTTAATTTTAGAATAATTATAGAATAAAATATCACATGTAATGTACAAGTATAAAATAGCTCATAATATCTAAAGAACATAATAGCAAACTCATTAGTCTCAGCTAAATACGAAGGAAGGGACAGACCTAAATATAAGTGACCTTCATTCATTCAAAAGACTGTCTTTACAATTTATTATAATTTTACAAAAAATCGACTTTTCGTGCTTCGTATGACGGCACGTAAAGCCGGGCACTTCTTCTAAAAATAACAGATAATTACTCAGCTATAAGAAGTGAGTGTAGCTTGCCACCTGTTCTGTATAAGATGGACAACTGAATACTGTCTTTGGCCACACCGCAAGGCATGAAAGCCGTGAGCATGTTTCGTATAATATTCTATATTTTAAGCTATTAGATATAATATATTGAAACATAAGAAAAACGTATTACCATAATGTCTCATAAACAAAATAATGCGTGGCGCAAAAACCAAATTTGACTTTGTTATAGACATATATATAAATGACATATGAAATGACAGTCTTTGCCTTTTACGACCTTTCAATCAAATAGCAGCTGCATTCAAAGCGCTTGTCTTTATTTTTTTCTTCTCTTCTATAGCTTGTGTTATGTACACAGGATCCCTGATATCCATCGAACGAGAGACACGGGGATCTACCAATTCTGGGAGCAAACAATCATAATAAAATTTTACTAACTTATTCTTCATTTTCGACTCCCAAAATTGGTCATCTCGGAAAATAAGATGGACTTTCATGGGCCTATCTTTACCAAACCAGATTCCAAGCATACATGTGTTTTCGCGGGTAATATGTAACTGGCCTTGTATTTGATAATACCAATTATGATTTACATTAATAATGTAATCATTTTGGCTACTACTAAACTTCCAAAAGGGATGTTTTTTTAAAGCATCTTCTAAGGCAAGAGTTGCTAAAGAAGACGGGCACTTAATTTCGACTATACCATCTGTATACTTGCCATCTGGTGTGGTTCCAAGGAAATTAAGCTCTTTATCAACGAACAAACCGCAATCTATTATAGTTACATTTTCTTGTTTTTCCAGTTGCTTAATTGCAACTTCTTCGTTATCTATACCATAACGTACAGCAGGAATTGTGGAGATATTACTACCATATACGATTTTTTTTACAAGAGAAGCGCAACTGGTAGCAATTCTCCTCTTGCAAACTTCACCAAAAATCGAAGATGTTAGTAACTTCCTCCTCCTGGTCATCCACTCTGCGCTGTTTCTCTGTTGTACTGTTTGTCTTTCAAGTTCCTCGCATTCAGCACAAGACATTTTCAAATTATCTAGAAAATGGGCCTTGGCTTCTTCAAACACTTCTGGACTCATATCGGGTTGCTGACTGTTTAAACCATAGTGGGCATCTTTCGATACAGAATGATGGAGTCTTTTTGGATGCGATACCGAATTAAGGACAAATTGTCTTCTACGATGCTCCACCTTCGCGATCAAATTTGGTTTAGAACCTAAAATAAATTCATGAGTAAAAGTATGAAGCGTACCCGTATTGAAAGATATAACAGCAGCAGCACAACGGCCTGCATAAGAACCACGCAGCGAGTAATTGATTCGCTTGCCTCCAACATACTTGGCAATCTGTGCATTAAAACTTTCAACTATATTACTCGTATGATTATGAACTAAACTTCGTGAATGATAGGACAACTTCCTACATATACCCTCAATTGCTACCATCAACCCAGAAGTAATCAAATCTGACATAACAGCCACTGATTCTATACGTCGAGTTTCTGGTAAACAAAAATAAATACTACAATTTTGATGATTGCCAAATACGTGTTGTGGACCATTTAGGATATCTTTTTTAAGATTTGAAACCTTTTCTTCGAAATTTATGTTTTGTACACCCCAGTGTTTAATCGCGGAAGTTACACCCTTTCTTAAACGTAAATACCTATCTTTTAGGTGTTTTCGTAGATTGCTTGGGTAAGATGTGTCTTGTGACAATTTTACCAAAGCGTTACAAAAGTTACGTAAAAGATGATTTTTACATTCAATTTTTTGAACAGTTAAATTTCCATACGGTCGCGAATCTAAAATGCGTTTATATGTACTAGAATCGCCGTCTGCAACAAATTGATGATATATGATTCCGTGGTCGGCCACGGAATTTTTAAACCCCTCTACAATAATAGACGATTCCATCCCGGAAGATGAACCTGAATAGTTCTTGAAGCACTTGTGCTCCCGAGGCAGTTGTTTCTTACTAGCAGCTCGTGCGCAGACCGTGCAATATTTATTTCTAACACCTAAATATAGCACTTTATTAAACTTCAAACCAACTATTGCTCCTGCACCCGATAGAGCCGAATAATTTTTGCCATATGATCGTTTTGACCAGCATCCATCAAGAGCAACAGCAACTAGTGGTACTCCATCTTCGTTAACATTTCCTATTGATATTGCATAATCTGCTTCCTCCGTAGCCGCTGTGGACATAGAGTGTGCTGCTGCCGCTTCCCACCAATCGCAAACTTGGTTATGTAATGTAATATACAAATTTGGTGAAATTCTGGGTAAATCTAATGATGCCGTTAAAGTTTCAAGATGTGTCTGACCCGACCCACATGACATGATAGCCGAAACAGCTTGATGATTAATATTCATTCGATCATCTTTTTTATCATCTAATCTTACAGTAAAAAATTCCGCACACATTCTGCATTTAATAGTAATTTTAGAATCCAGCCCATTTACTAATTCGGATATAATTTCAAGACAACTAAAATTACATCCGAATATCGAACCATGATCACTTATACTTTGAAATTGCCTAAATAGATAACCTATATTGGCTATCCTTCTTCCAACTTCTACACCAGTGGAAAGTTCTTCGACGGAGATTTGTAGCGAAGAATCATCCTAAACAAAAATAAAATAACTGTTAAAAAATAATACCCCCCCGAAAAGTATGAATCTTTAAAAAGTATCTGTATAAAGGCCATGACAGCTAGTATACACATATAACACACTAACTTACCGTCTGTTTGGCGTGAAGGACAAACAAACACACTTCCACATTATATTAGTATATATTACTCACCACTGGATCCGTGAGCTCGTGTCCGTTGTTCACGTGCGGCGGTAAGTCGGGCAAAGCGGTCGCGGGCAACGCTATGTTCTCCATGAGGCGGGGGGTGGGGACGTCCACTACATCTTGCCCGCCCTCCGTACTGGACTCGTTTTCTTTGGACGCCTGTGGTTAGAAATATCGCGCATCGGTACCAATTCGAACAATATTACTAAACAACAAAGCACATCTTATGGCCAGAGGCACCAATTAACAGGTTACCAAGCTAAAACGCTTGAAAGCTGAAAAGAAATAATCATAAAAGTCGATCCTGTAGTTTCTAAAAAAATCGCGTACATACAAATATACATACTAGGGGATAAGATCAACCTTCCTTTTTTAGTTAGTAGGAAGATAAATATGTACTATTATGTAGTACCATATCATAGACTAATACCATATGAACTAGGTAAATGACCGCTGCCACTCACATACCTTATATATCTTGTCCGTGGGGCTTTTTATTATTAATGTATCATACTTACCACTGTTCGTCGATTATTAGTTAACACAGCAAAAGGTACTCTAGAAAAAAAAATTACCTGTTAGCTGGGAATCGAACCTGAAACTTACTACCTACAATAAGTTAATTCCCCAGTGTCGCCCTTGTAATCCCTAAAAATGGTTTATAGAAATAATTTCTTTTTCTCTCTAAGAATAGGTTCATCTTACCCGAATTACTACCTTGCCCCTCCCTACCTTGTTTCACAAAATACCAAAATCAATAAAATTTATATTTACTTACCTATTTTTTGCACAAAAATTTAATTGTCTCAAATGACGTCTTAGCTTGGCACCACTTTTTGGTTTTGGCATCTGAAAATATATATAAAAAAGGAAGGAGGAAACGTGGCACTAAGAAAAAAGATTTTATATATGAATCAGCGACCGAAGCTCGAAAATGCAAAAATATATATCTTACATCCTATGGCACCATAAAAAAATCGTGTAATATTGAGTAGGTAATAGTGCCCCACTTGCTCCACTTGGTTGACATTTTTCATTATAGCGGCGCGGGGAGTAGTCTAGGTAGAAAGTTTCTGGGATAAAAGATTCTCCTTGTGATGCCTTTCATCCTATGGCATCATAAAAATTAGTGTAATATTGAGTAGGTAATAGTGCCCCACTTGCTCCACTTGGTTGAAATTTTTCATTATAGCGGCGCGGGGAGTAGTCTAGGTAGAAAGTTTCTGAGATAAAAGATTCTCCTTGTGATGCCTTTCATCCTATGGCACCATAAAAAAATTGTGTAATATTGAGTAGGTAATAGTGCCCCACTTGCTCCACTTGGTTGAAATTTTTCATTATAGCGGCGCGGGGAGTAGTCTAGGTAGAAAGTTTCTGGGATAAAAGATTCTCCTTGTGATGCCTTTCATCCTATGGCATCATAAAAAAATAGTGTAATATTGAGTAGGTAATAGTGCCCCACTTGCTCTACTTGGTTGAAATTTTTCATTATAGCGGCGCGGGGAGTAGTCTAGGTAGAAAGTTTCTGGGATAAAAGATTCTCCTTGTGATGCCTTTCATCCTATGGCATCATAAAAATTAGTGTAATATTGAGTAGGTAATAGTGCCCCACTTGCTCCACTTGGTTGAAATTTTTCATTATAGCGGCGCGGGGAGTAGTCTAGGTAGAAAGTTTCTGAGATAAAAGATTCTCCTTGTGATGCCTTTCATCCTATGGCACCATAAAAAAATTGTGTAATATTGAGTAGGTAATAGTGCCCCACTTGCTCCACTTGGTTGAAATTTTTCATTATAGCGGCGCGGGGAGTAGTCTAGGTAGAAAGTTTCTGGGATAAAAGATTCTCCTTGTGATGCCTTTCATCCTATGGCATCATAAAAAAATAGTGTAATATTGAGTAGGTAATAGTGCCCCACTTGCTCCACTTGGTTGAAATTTTTCATTATAGCGGCGCGGGGAGTAGTCTAGGTAGAAAGTTTCTGAGATAAAAGATTCTCCTTGTGATGCCTTTCATCCTATGGCACCATAAAAAAATTGTGTAATATTGAGTAGGTAATAGTGCCCCACTTGCTCCACTTGGTTGAAATTTTTCATTATAGCGGCGCGGGGAGTAGTCTAGGTAGAAAGTTTCTGGGATAAAAGATTCTCCTTGTGATGCCTTTCATCCTATGGCATCATAAAAAAATAGTGTAATATTGAGTAGGTAATAGTGCCCCACTTGCTCTACTTGGTTGAAATTTTTCATTATAGCGGCGCGGGGAGTAGTCTAGGTAGAAAGTTTCTGGGATAAAAGATTCTCCTTGTGATGCCTTTCATCCTATGGCATCATAAAAATTAGTGTAATATTGAGTAGGTAATAGTGCCCCACTTGCTCTACTTGGTTGAAATTTTTCATTATAGCGGCGCGGGGAGTAGTCTAGGTAGAAAGTTTCTGGGATAAAAGATTCTCCTTGTGATGCCTTTCATCCTATGGCATCATAAAAATTAGTGTAATATTGAGTAGGTAATAGTGCCCCACTTGCTCCACTTGGTTGAAATTTTTCATTATAGCGGCGCGGGGAGTAGTCTAGGTAGAAAGTTTCTGAGATAAAAGATTCTCCTTGTGATGCCTTTCATCCTATGGCACCATAAAAAAATTGTGTAATATTGAGTAGGTAATAGTGCCCCACTTGCTCCACTTGGTTGAAATTTTTCATTATAGCGGCGCGGGGAGTAGTCTAGGTAGAAAGTTTCTGGGATAAAAGATTCTCCTTGTGATGCCTTTCATCCTATGGCATCATAAAAAAATAGTGTAATATTGAGTAGGTAATAGTGCCCCACTTGCTCCACTTGGTTGAAATTTTTCATTATAGCGGCGCGGGGAGTAGTCTAGGTAGAAAGTTTCTGAGATAAAAGATTCTCCTTGTGATGCCTTTCATCCTATGGCACCATAAAAAAATTGTGTAATATTGAGTAGGTAATAGTGCCCCACTTGCTCCACTTGGTTGAAATTTTTCATTATAGCGGCGCGGGGAGTAGTCTAGGTAGAAAGTTTCTGGGATAAAAGATTCTCCTTGTGATGCCTTTCATCCTATGGCATCATAAAAAAATAGTGTAATATTGAGTAGGTAATAGTGCCCCACTTGCTCTACTTGGTTGAAATTTTTCATTATAGCGGCGCGGGGAGTAGTCTAGGTAGAAAGTTTCTGGGATAAAAGATTCTCCTTGTGATGCCTTTCATCCTATGGCATCATAAAAATTAGTGTAATATTGAGTAGGTAATAGTGCCCCACTTGCTCCACTTGGTTGAAATTTTTCATTATAGCGGCGCGGGGAGTAGTCTAGGTAGAAAGTTTCTGAGATAAAAGATTCTCCTTGTGATGCCTTTCATCCTATGGCACCATAAAAAAATTGTGTAATATTGAGTAGGTAATAGTGCCCCACTTGCTCCACTTGGTTGAAATTTTTCATTATAGCGGCGCGGGGAGTAGTCTAGGTAGAAAGTTTCTGGGATAAAAGATTCTCCTTGTGATGCCTTTCATCCTATGACATCATAAAAATTAGTGTAATATTGAGTAGGTAATAGTGCCCCACTTGCTCCACTTGGTTGAAATTTTTCATTATAGCGGCGCGGGGAGTAGTCTAGGTAGAAAGTTTCTGAGATAAAAGATTCTCCTTGTGATGCCTTTCATCCTATGGCACCATAAAAAAATTGTGTAATATTGAGTAGGTAATAGTGCCCCACTTGCTCCACTTGGTTGAAATTTTTCATTATAGCGGCGCGGGGAGTAGTCTAGGTAGAAAGTTTCTGGGATAAAAGATTCTCCTTGTGATGCCTTTCATCCTATGGCATCATAAAAAAATAGTGTAATATTGAGTAGGTAATAGTGCCCCACTTGCTCTACTTGGTTGAAATTTTTCATTATAGCGGCGCGGGGACTAGTCTAGTTTCTGGGATAAAAAATTCTCCTTTTGATGCCTTTCATCATATGGAATCATAAAAAATGGGTGTTACATAGAAAAAAAAACGATCGAAAATTTTATTTTTTTCAGTGCCCCGCTTATTTTTCATTATAGCGGCGCGGGGAGTAGTCTAAGTAGAAAGTTTATGTGACAAAAGTTGCTCCTTGTGATGCCTTTCATTCTATGGCACCATAGGAAATGGGTGTTATATGGAGTAAAAAAGTCTTTATGAAAATCATGAAAAATCTTTTTGCACTTTCGAGCTTTGTCTAAGTTTATCCATATAATGGTTAAAAAATATTCCAAGTCTTTTTTTCTTAGTGCCCCGTTTCTTCCACTCTGACCCATTATGCTATATTTCTCTCTTCTTTTATATGTACACTATAAGACACATACAAACTGATAGAAATCCGGCAGACTGTCTCTGGATCACCCACATTATAATAATTATATAATATAATAATGATAATTATGATGAATAACTATTTAACTATCATCACAAGAGGGGTAGGCAGAGACAATCAAATGCCATTTGCTACGGTCCTGACATACCTCTTTCGCTTCTTTTATATTCATTATACCTTTCATTCATGCTCGGCGATTGTGTGTACTTTGTAATATTGCCTTCGATCAATACATTTTTAATATGTTCAATAGAAGTACACTTAGGTCGTCCTCTGCCAGCATATCCTTTCACTTCAACCATATACACCTTTTTAGTCAATCTTTCATCCTTCATTCTTTCAAACTATACCTATCTATGAAATAATGTACAAATTAAATTGACAAAAGTAATATTGAAATTATAAATTGGGAAATGATTTAAATAGTAAAAGAAGATAGGTAGGTATAGCTATGATGGGTGGCCAGACAAACAATTTAAATAAAGAAATGAAACCATATTTTATGAGGAGAAATGAAATAAGTGTTGATAGAAATTGTATATTTTGGGGTCACAAAATAATAATGCCAGAAAATTTAAAATGTCATGTATTGCAAGAATTGCACAAAAGTCATTTTGGGGTACCTACTAGGATCCGGATGACAGAAGTGGCTAAGTCATACCTACTTTTGGAGGCCTAAATAAAATGAGTGTTTGAGTTACAGCAATAGACCACACAAGGTATCTTTAAAAACATGGCTAGTCCACCATCTCCACCATCACATACATGCAGATTACTTAGCACCTCTTTGTGGAAAAATGTTTATGATAGTTACCAATATAATATCTTTACACTTTTAGTATAAATTATGATTTAGGTAAGTACTTACTTTATTGAAGCATATAGAAGTATTTTCCAGTATCAAAAATGTGGTTGTTGTTACAAATGTTTATGTATGTAATAAATAAATAACCATAAAAATAATCTGCAAAGATGCAAACGTCACAAAATGTCAAAAAAGTAAACAAACGCAATTCAACTCTCGTTTCATATACGATTTACAGATGGTATGACGCATGCGTTAATGCAAGCGTCACAGAGAAAGACAAAAGATATAGATTCTATGTTCATATTCAAATTTGCCTAGATGATAGTTGACAACGTTGTAATTTTAAACTTGAAACTCCTGAATTTTTGGTCTAACTTGATTTACGTAATTATTATTTTGATATTTCAATAAGCTACCAAAAAACGCAAGACGTTGAATTGAAGGGTAATGGTATAACAGCCCTTAAATAAAATTTAAGAGCTTCTTGATAGATTATGTAAGAGAAAACAGGGGCAAAATAATCCTTTATTTTACCACCCATATTTCCTATTCAATAAAACCAATTAAAAAAATAAAGACGTTGTCACTTAGATATATTCAATAAGTAACTATATGCTAAATTACAGTGACACAGGTGGATTATTTACAGAGAAATACGGCCTAGTTTAGCCCATACGATTACAGGATAGCCTCCTTAAGGGGGCTCCCATACAACAAACAAGTTTTTTTTGCCGTTTTTTTTTTTTTTATTTATTTAAAAATGTACCTATAAAGGTAAATATATAACATACTTTAGATAATGGTACGGAAGCCTTCGTGCGCGAGTCCGACTCGCACTTGGCCGGTTTTTTAATTTGTGTTATTTCTATTCCAGGTACATTCCGGTATCAAGCCATACAGCTGTTCATACTGCGCTAAGTCATTCTCCCAGTCTAACTCTATGAAGATGCATGTACACACAGTACACCTCAAGTTACCGCCGCCATATAGGAACAAGAAGTTAAAAAGTACTGATTGAAATTCTCTAAATGGAAATTGTAGATATATGCTACCGCGGACTTTATTGTAGATCATTTTATTCTATACAATTCGTTATATCTCTGACGGATTAGACAGCATACGGTGTTCGCGACAGAGTGTCAATGAATTGTGCAAAAAGGCAAACGCTGAAAGTGAAATAGAGACTTAGATAGCAAGTTGTGATTAGTCAGTGATACATTCAAATAAAATCATAGTTTGAGGGTCGTGGCCTAGCTGCATACGATACTCTAGCGCTACGTGATCGATTGGTCTCTCCGCTGAATCTCTCTCTGTCGCATTGAATAGAAACAAAAGAGAAGAGGCGCACGGAAGGTGCTTGGAACAAACGTCCTGGAAAAAAGTGACAAATCAAAAATAATTTATTTAAATTAAAGGAGTAGCTTTATTGAAAATCTAAATTAACATCTTACTTTAGTAATAGATGATACAAATTTGTACTTAATTTAATAAACAATACTTCATGTACTACTGAGAAATTTGGAAAGGAGACTATTTTCAGAGGCATTATTTTCTATCGAGCAAAGTTTCTTAAAACATGTTTTATGATTAACAGATTATTATGAAATATTATTAATTATAACATGTAATTTTTTCTATATTTCTAAGAGCTTTAGGTTTCACTTAAAACGATTTGAAAAATATGATTTAATATGAAGGTAGCCTCTTAATAGGACATCACAGTCGGCGGGAACATCTTAGTTACCGATTAATCGGCTATTGTTTAATTATAAAATAAGAAGAAGATAGTCCTACTATGTCACATTTTATTGGTAGAAAGAAATCTCACGGGATTGGCTTTCAGGTGCGAGCCAATCCGCGACGAGGAAATTGCGTTTTGCCACCTGTGGCTATTGGTCAATAAAAACCGATGGAGATTGGTCCTTTTTTTTCTAGATCGATGATTGGCCCACTTACACGTGATATTTTGCTTGTATTTATGTGTTTTCTGTATATTCGTACCTATTTAATTGTATTGTGTATATAAATTGTGAGAAATTAAAATAAATGATAAAACAAGCGGTGTTTCACTGAGCGGTGGGCTCTGATTGGTCGTCGCGCGTGTGTGGGGGGAACTCTTTGCCACAGGCCCCGGTCTGGCCGCAGCTCGGCCATATAATAGTGGTCGGCCGGGTGCTTGTTACAGATGGCGCGTCGAATGTTCGATCGCGCCGACAACGGTCTACATGAGCACCTCCCACGAGAGCTGGTGACCCGTCTGGCCAGACTAGATCTGGTCCCGACGTATTGATAATACCCGAATAAAAGTTACCAATAAAAAGGGCCTAAAGAAGACATCAGGGGGTTGATGCCCCCTGCGAGACGTTGCCGGCGCAACGGGGGTTGCCCCAGCGCCTCCCGACCCGGACCGGAAGCCCCAACTGACTGCTTGTTATAGTCCGCATCAAGATCTCGTGGCTAGAGGACCTCCAGCAAACACCGAGAAGAGACTCGCCGTAAAAGTGTCGTGGTCAATGCGGTCTGTCGTTCCCTAGCCGTGTGGAACAGGCCCTATCCCGTATATCTACATCCGCCAAGATACTGCGCTGACTTTTTTAAGAAGATGGGTTCATTTTTAATACTCAATCCTTTCTTGTGAATCTATTTGATCGTGAAAACGGCAACAAAATCCGTTCAGTAGTTTCGGATTGAATAGGGCACAGACAGAGACGACGGGGGCGGGGATTTTGTGTCACGTCGTTCCCTATAGTAGATACCTACCTATAGTATACCTAAGCTATGTTTCGGGGAGGGGGTAAAATATTTTTTTAAAACAAGTAAGTATAGCTTTTTTATTTAAGTACTTAAATAACTCTTCAAGCTACCATTATACAATAATATGGGCGGGTAAATAATGTTCCTGGGCTTCAGTTGCCCTTTGTGTATAATATATTAGACTTTCCGCCCGTGGATATATATCGAACAATATAAATAATAGCCTATGTCACTCAGGGATATCGTAGCTTTCTATTAGTGAAAGAATTTTTAGAATCGGTTCAGTGGTTTTTTTTATTTACAAGCAAACAATCAAATACCTCTTTACAATGTTAGTAAGTATAGACTACTAGGCCAGTCTGGCTATTTTGAGCTGTATGGAAATTTTTCGTAACCGTTATACAGCAAACGAAGATATGTAAAAAATCGGAAATATTTCGTAGAATTCAATGCACTATTTTTAAAACAACTGACTTTAGGGGAACTTATAGAAAATGGCGGCCAAAGTTGGTAAAAAACACTTTATTTCGTTTAAAAAAAAATAGGCTATATTTAAAAAAAGTTTAATACACAAGTTGTGGAACTATTTATTTCGGATCGGTCTAGTCCGGTTCGATGTCAATAAATTGTAAAATATATTATTTATTTAAAAAAACCGTAAAAAATCGCATTATTTTAAAACGCCCGTATCTCTTTGCAAGAAAAATTATTGAAACCGAAAAATAGTGAAAATGTAGCTCTTGACAAGCCAAAAAAGAACGTATTTTCAAATTTTAAAAATATTAAAAAGATCTTGCAGAAATTTGATTTTTCGAAAAAAAAGTGTTTTTTTTAAATTCCTATAACTCATAAACCCGTGACTTTTTATAATCGTGTCTATGCTTAAAATTTTCTTTAATAGTTGCCGTAACATGTGCGAGTATTGCGCGCTTCATTAACTGATCGGTAATATGCATAATATCGGTCGAAAAATGAGTATTTTTCGGAAAAATGCAGGAACCGCGTCGCGACAGTCGCTCATTATGCATGCGACCTCGGTCGGCTCCCCCCCCCCCCCCCCCCACTCCACCGCTAGAGCTGAAGTATGGTACCACGGCGCTAAGCTCCGTGTGTGATTAATTTTGCAGTGCTCAGCGACGGCCGATGGAGTTCTCGTATTTTTTTATTTCAACTATAAATAATGAACTTTAACTCATATAAATTTTAGCTGATAATATTAAAAAACGGCGCCACAGGATTTTTTTCAAGCAAAAAAAAATCTTAGCTCCAGAAGGTCGGTGAGAAAAAAAAATGTTTTTAAAATTTGCAGAAAAATACCAGCTATAACATCGCTTAAACGTCAATTTTATACAATTTTAACTATTAAAGATAAATTACGTTTTTGGACCAAAAAAAAGAAACTGATTTTTTTACGGATATTTCGCATATTACCGATCAATTAATGAAGCGCGCAATACTCGCACATATAACGGCAACTATTAAAGAAAATTTTAAGCATAGACACGATTATAAAAAGTCACGGGTTTATGAGTTATAGGAATTAAAAAAAACACTTTTTTTTCGAAAAATCAAATTTCTGCAAGATCTTTTTAATATTTTTAAAATTTGAAAATACGCTCTTTTTTGGCTTGTCAAGTGCTACATTTTCACCATTTATCGGTTTCAAAAATTTTATTTTCAAAGAGATACGGGCGTTTTAAAATAATGCGATTTTTTACGGTTTTTTTTAAATAAATAATATATTTTACAATTTATTGACATCGGACCGGACTAGACCGATCCGAATTAAATAGTTCCACAACTTGTGTATTAAACTTTTTTAAAACAAAGCCTATTTTTTTTTAAAACGAAATAAAGTGTTTTTAACCAACTTTGGCCGCCATTTTCTATAAGTTCCCCTTGTGGAGACCTGGCTGGTACACTTTCCTACGTTTACTTTATAATATTATATTTGATATTTTGCACGTCATCTTGGTTTTGACGTGACTGGATGTAAACATAATTCAATGAATATATATGAGTATTTCAAGAATATTTCAGCGTTTAACTATTACATTCCTGCAACTCTACATTGGTGACCACCGAATTGAACTACTTTATGTAACTATATACATGGCGCACAAGGACAGCAGTTTGGGCAGCGGCAACCCGGCGGCTGTGTCAAACGGTACGTCTGCAGAACTGTGCAAAGTCGGAGTAAGGATTCCACCGTTTTGGCCTGAGGATCCTGAAATCTGGTTCGCTCAGGTCGAGGGCCAATTCTCCAACTCCGGGATCACAAGTGATACAACCAAATTTAATTATGTTATCGGGCATCTGGACCGTCAATTTTCGAAAGAGGTTCGAGACATTATAATCAATCCACCACAAAATGACAGGTATGAAAAATTAAAGTCAGAATTAATTAAACGACTCAGCGCTACTCACGATCAAAAAATTCAACAAATATTAACACAGGAAGAATTAGGAGATCGGAAGCCTTCCCAATTTTTAAGGCATCTACAATGTCTAGCTGGGGCGACAGTACCGGAGGATTTTTTGAAAACTATTTGGATGAGCCGTCTTCCCGCAAATATCCAGAGTGTTCTCGCCAGTCAGCCATCAGTATCATTATATATATTAGCAGATTTAGCGGATCGAATCCAGGATATAGCTCCTTACACTAAGCAAGTGGCGACGACCAGTCAGGATAATCCTGGAAACTGCTGTGAAGAAGTTAAGCACGAAATTGCAGCACTTAAGAAAAGTTTTCAGAAGCTCTCAACTTGGGACAATAGACGCCGCTCCCGTTCTAGTTCCCGATCTCGCTCTCCATCGACGTCTGTTCGAAACAATTCTCCAAGCGACCTTTGCTGGTATCACTACCAGTTTGGTTCTAGAGCAAGAAGATGTGTCTCGCCCTGCAAATTTGACGCGGAAAACTCAAACGACGGTCGTTAGTAGCGGCCAACGACTGTCGTCAACCCTCGTCTGGCCGCCTATTTGTAACCGACAGAAAGACAAAAATGATGTTTTTAATTGACACTGGGTCTGATATTTGCGTGTTTCCTCGGACAGCTATCAAGAACAAACAAACAAAATCAAGCTACCAACTTTTCGCAGCCAACGGCACTACAATATCAACTTATGGTTTTATACATCTTACATTAAACTTCGGACTTCGACGTGAGTATGGGTGGAGGTTCGTTATCGCTGACGTCACTAAACCTATTATTGGCGTCGACTTTCTGGCGTATTACAACATCTTAGTAGACTGCAGGAATCATAGGATTTGTGATCAACTTACATATTTAGTTGCACCCGCATCTGGTGTTAACCCTACCGAAACAGTCACTTCCATTAAAACCAATTATCCGGAACTTAACCCCGATTTTGAAATTCTCCTAGAAGAGTTCCCAAACATAACGCGTCCAGCTGGCAGGCCACGTGACTGTCCCCACAATACTGTGCACTACATCAAAACTACATCTGGCCCGCCAGTTACTGCCCAACCACGTCGTCTACATCCAGACAAACTTATTATTGCTAAACGTGAGTTTGACGAGATGGTTAGGATGGGTACCGCTCGACCTTCTAACAGCCCCTGGTCCTCAGCCTTGCACCTTGTTCCTAAAAAGGACAATAACTGGAGACCTTGCGGTGACTACCGAATGCTTAATTCTCGCACTGTACCAGATAGGTACCCCATTAAACACATACATGATTTCAATTTTAGCCTTTCAGGTTGCACTATATTTTCTAAAATCGACCTTGTCAAGGCATACAATCAAATCCCCGTTTTTCCACCCGACATTCCCAAAACGGCAATTACTACTCCTTTTGGGCTTTTTGAGTTCCCAATGATGACTTTCGGCCTAAGAAATGCTGGACAGACTTTTCAGCGATTCATTGACGAAGTTACCAAAGGTCTTGACTTTACATTTAGTTACTTAGATGACATTTTGGTATTTTCGCATGATTTCGTAGAGCATCAACTTCACTTACGTGAGCTTTTCTCTAGACTTGATAAATACGGTCTTCTTATCAACACCTCCAAATGCACTTTTGGTGTTTCAACTCTTACTTTTCTCGGCTATACAGTTTCCGCTGAAGGTGTTAAACCGCTACCAGATCAAACTGTCGCGATTCAAACATTTCCAGAGCCCAAAACTGTGAAAGAGCTAAGACGTTTCCTTGGTATGTATAATTTTTATCATCGCTTCATACCTCGTTCAGCTGAGTTACAAGCACCCCTAAACGATCTTCTTAAGGGCTCTGTGAAAAACAATCAGACTATTAAATTTGATGACATATGCAAACGGGCTTTCGAAGACTGCAAAAGAGGTCTCTGCAATGCTGCAACTCTGGCCCATCCTGACAGCAGCGCTAAGCTTGCTCTTGTCACTGACGCGTCTAGTACTGCCATAGGTGGAGTTTTACAGCAGTTTAAAAATGGATTTTGGCAGCCTTTAGCATTCTTTTCACGTAAGCTTTCTCCATCGCAGATTAAGTATAGCCCTTACGATCGTGAATTGCTTGCTATATACAAATCAATTCAATACTTCCGGCATATGTTAGAGGCTCAGGTTTTTACAGTTTTTACAGACCATAAACCTATCTCATTTGTATTTCAAGCAAATAGAGACAAATTTTCACCCAGACAATTCCGTTACCTCGACTATATTTCCCAGTTTACATCAGACATTCAACATATTTCGGGAAAGGATAATGTAGTCGCAGATACCCTTTCCAGGATTGAAGAGTTGACCTCCAAGGCTATTGACTATGATGTGCTTGCTCATGCTCAATCTAACGATCCTGAATTAAACCTTTTATTATCAGGGGGTTCATCACTCAAATTTGTTAAACTTCCTATTTCAGGATCTTCCTCATTCATTTATTGCGATGTGAGCTCTTCTACTCCTCGACCTTTTATCGTCAAAGCATTACGCCGTCAAGTATTTGATGCCATTCATTCTCTATCTCATCCAGGAACAAATGTCACAGTTAATCTTTTGGTAGAAAGATTTGTCTGGCCTGGCATACGGAAAGATTGCCGAGAGTGGTGCCGTAGCTGTTTAGCTTGTCAACGTGCTAAAGTAACACGGCACGTGTCTTCTCCTTTGGGCGTTTTTCAATTACCTCCTGCCCGTTTTCTCCATGTTCACACCGATCTTATAGGTCCTCTTCCCATTTCAAACGGTTTTCGTTATGCTCTCACGGTTATCGATAGATTTACTCGTTGGCCTGAGGTCATACCACTCACCGATATCACGGCGGCTTCCACTGCCAATGCATTTTTGACAGGTTGGATTTCCCGTTTTGGTTGCCCGGTCAGCATCACTACTGACCGTGGTAAACAATTTGACAGCTCTACGTTCAAAAATTTAACCCAGCTAATTGGCTCGCAACATAAGATGACAACAGCATATCATCCAGCTTCCAATGGTTTAGTTGAGCGCTTGCACAGACAATTGAAAGCTGCCATAATGTGCAACGCAGACTCCAGTTGGACAGAATCTCTCCCTTTGGTTCTCCTCGGTATAAGAAGCGCCTGGAAATCAGACTTACAGTCATCTGTAGCCGAACTTGTTTATGGCGAACCATTGCGCCTTCCTGGCGAATTTTTTCATTCGAATTCTAACACTATATTAGACATGCAAGACTACGTATCAAGGTTACGCTCCTTCGCTAATAAACTAAAGCCTATCCCTACAATACATCATACTTCTAAAACAGTTTTTGTTTTCAAGGAACTGGCAACTTCAGACTTCGTGTTTCTTCTTCAAGACGGAGTCCGTCCAGCCCTGCATCCACCATATTCTGGACCTCATAAAGTCCTAAAGCGAGGTCAAAAATATTTTCGTATTCTCCTTAATAACAAGGATACCACCGTTTCGGTAGATAGGTTGAAACCAGCTTTCATGATGTTGGAAAAAGATCTTGAAACCAATGTTCCTCAGTCTCCTACTCTACCCGCAGCCGCTATGCAACCCGAACCTCTACGCATTACTCGCTCTGGACGCCACGTCCGGTTTCCACCTCACTTACGCCCGTAGTCACGGTCTCGGTGGGGGAGTGATGTGGAGACCTGGCTGGTACACTTTCCTACGTTTACTTTATAATATTATATTTTGATATTTTGCACGTCATCTTGGTTTTGACGTTACTGGATGTAAACATAATTCAATGAATATATATGAGTATTTCAAGAATATTTCAGCGTTTAACTATTACATTCCTGCAACTCTACAGACTCAGCGCTACTCACGATCAAAAAATTCAACAAATATTAACACAGGAAGAATTAGGAGATCGGAAGCCTTCCCAATTTTTAAGGCATCTACAATGTTTAGCTGGAGCGACAGTACCGGAGGATTTTTTGAAAACTATTTGGATGAGCCGTCTTCCCGCAAATATCCAGAGTGTTCTCGCCAGTCAGCCATCAGTATCATTATCTATATTAGCAGATTTAGCGGATCGAATCCAGGATATAGCTCCTTACACTAAGCAAGTGGCGACGACCAGTCAGGATAATCCTGGAAACTGCTGTGAAGAAGTTAAGCACGAAATTGCAGCACTTAAGAAAAGTTTTCAGAAGCTCTCAACTTGGGACAATAGACGCCGCTCCCGTTCTAGTTCCCGATCTCGCTCTCCATTGACGTCTGTTCGAAACAATTCTCCAAGCGACCTTTGCTGGTATCACTACCAG
The DNA here is from genome assembly GCA_963924495.1 of Nemapogon koenigi. Taxonomy (NCBI): domain Eukaryota; kingdom Metazoa; phylum Arthropoda; class Insecta; order Lepidoptera; family Tineidae; genus Nemapogon; species Nemapogon koenigi. The sequence continues at coordinate 7,509,407 of OZ004656.1, forward strand.
TTTGGTTCTAGAGCAAGAAGATGTGTCTCGCCCTGCAAATTTGACGCGGAAAACTCAAACGACGGTCGTTAGTAGCGGCCAACGACTGTCGTCAACCCTCGTCTGGCCGCCTATTTGTAACCGACAGAAAGACAAAAATGATGTTTTTAATTGACACTGGGTCTGATATTTGCGTGTTTCCTCGGACAGCTATCAAGAACAAACAAACAAAATCAAGCTACCAACTTTTCGCAGCCAACGGCACTACAATATCAACTTATGGTTTTATACATCTTACATTAAACTTCGGACTTCGACGTGAGTATGGGTGGAGGTTCGTTATCGCTGACGTCACTAAACCTATTATTGGCGTCGACTTTCTGGCGTATTACAACATCTTAGTAGACTGCAGGAATCATAGGATTTGTGATCAACTTACATATTTAGTTGCACCCGCATCTGGTGTTAACCCTACCGAAACAGTCACTTCCATTAAAACCAATTATCCGGAACTTAACCCCGATTTTGAAATTCTCCTAGAAGAGTTCCCAAACATAACGCGTCCAGCTGGCAGGCCACGTGACTGTCCCCACAATACTGTGCACTACATCAAAACTACATCTGGCCCGCCAGTTACTGCCCAACCACGTCGTCTACATCCAGACAAACTTATTATTGCTAAATGTGAGTTTGACGAGATGGTTAGGATGGGTACCGCTCGACCTTCTAACAGCCCCTGGTCCTCAGCCTTGCACCTTGTTCCTAAAAAGGACAATAACTGGAGACCTTGCGGTGACTACCGAATGCTTAATTCTCGCACTGTACCAGATAGGTACCCCATTAAACACATACATGATTTCAATTTTAGCCTTTCAGGTTGCACTATATTTTCTAAAATCGACCTTGTCAAGGCATACAATCAAATCCCCGTTTTTCCACCCGACATTCCCAAAACGGCAATTACTACTCCTTTTGGGCTTTTTGAGTTCCCAATGATGACTTTCGGCCTAAGAAATGCTGGACAGACTTTTCAGCGATTCATTGACGAAGTTACCAAAGGTCTTGACTTTACATTTAGTTACTTAGATGACATTTTGGTATTTTCGCATGATTTCGTAGAGCATCAACTTCACTTACGTGAGCTTTTCTCTAGACTTGATAAATACGGTCTTCTTATCAACACCTCCAAATGCACTTTTGGTGTTTCAACTCTTACTTTTCTCGGCTATACAGTTTCCGCTGAAGGTGTTAAACCGCTACCAGATCAAACTGTCGCGATTCAAACATTTCCAGAGCCCAAAACTGTGAAAGAGCTAAGACGTTTCCTTGGTATGTATAATTTTTATCATCGCTTCATACCTCGTTCAGCTGAGTTACAAGCACCCCTAAACGATCTTCTTAAGGGCTCTGTGAAAAACAATCAGACTATTAAATTTGATGACATATGCAAACGGGCTTTCGAAGACTGCAAAAGAGGTCTCTGCAATGCTGCAACTCTGGCCCATCCTGACAGCAGCGCTAAGCTTGCTCTTGTCACTGACGCGTCTAGTACTGCCATAGGTGGAGTTTTACAGCAGTTTAAAAATGGATTTTGGCAGCCTTTAGCATTCTTTTCACGTAAGCTTTCTCCATCGCAGATTAAGTATAGCCCTTACGATCGTGAATTGCTTGCTATATACAAATCAATTCAATACTTCCGGCATATGTTAGAGGCTCAGGTTTTTACAGTTTTTACAGACCATAAACCTATCTCATTTGTGTTTCAAGCAAATAGAGACAAATTTTCACCCAGACAATTCCGTTACCTCGACTATATTTCCCAGTTTACATCAGACATTCAACATATTTCGGGAAAGGATAATGTAGTCGCAGATACCCTTTCCAGGATTGAAGAGTTGACCTCCAAGGCTATTGACTATGATGTGCTTGCTCATGCTCAATCTAACGATCCTGAATTAAACCTTTTATTATCAGGGGGTTCATCACTCAAATTTGTTAAACTTCCTATTTCAGGATCTTCCTCATTCATTTATTGCGATGTGAGCTCCTCTACTCCTCGACCTTTTATCGTCAAAGCATTACGCCGTCAAGTATTTGATGCCATTCATTCTCTCTCTCATCCAGGAACAAATGTCACAGTTAATCTTTTGGTACAAAGATTTGTCTGGCCTGGCATACGGAAAGATTGCCGAGAGTGGTGCCGTAGCTGTTTAGCTTGTCAACGTGCTAAAGTAACACGGCACGTGTCTTCTCCTTTGGGCGTTTTTCAATTACCTCCTGCCCGTTTTCTCCATGTTCACACCGATCTTATAGGTCCTCTTCCCATTTCAAACGGTTTTCGTTATGCTCTCACGGTTATCGATAGATTTACTCGTTGGCCTGAGGTCATACCACTCACCGATATCACGGCGGCTTCCACTGCCAATGCATTTTTGACAGGTTGGATTTCCCGTTTTGGTTGCCCGGTCAGCATCACTACTGACCGTGGTAAACAATTTGACAGCTCTACGTTCAAAAATTTAACCCAGCTAATTGGCTCGCAACATAAGATGACAACAGCATATCATCCAGCTTCCAATGGTTTAGTTGAGCGCTTGCACAGACAATTGAAAGCTGCCATAATGTGCAACGCAGACTCCAGTTGGACAGAATCTCTCCCTTTGGTTCTCCTCGGTATAAGAAGCGCCTGGAAATCAGACTTACAGTCATCTGTAGCCGAACTTGTTTATGGCGAACCATTGCGCCTTCCTGGCGAATTTTTTCATTCGAATTCTAACACTATATTAGACATGCAAGACTACGTATCAAGGTTACGCTCCTTCGCTAATAAACTAAAGCCTATCCCTACAATACATCATACTTCTAAAACAGTTTTTGTTTTCAAGGAACTGGCAACTTCAGACTTCGTGTTTCTTCGTCAAGACGGAGTCCGTCCAGCCCTGCATCCACCATATTCTGGACCTCATAAAGTCCTAAAGCGAGGTCAAAAATATTTTCGTATTCTCCTTAATAACAAGGATACCACCGTTTCGGTAGATAGGTTGAAACCAGCTTTCATGATGTTGGAAAAAGATCTTGAAACCAATGTTCCTCAGTCTCCTACTCTACCCGCAGCCGCTATGCCCTATAACCTCTACGCATTACTCGCTCTGGACGCCACGTCCGGTTTCCACCTCACTTACGCCCGTAGTCACGGTCTCGGTGGGGGAGTGATGTGGAGACCTGGCTGGTACACTTTCCTACGTTTACTTTATAATATTATATTTGATATTTTGCACGTCATCTTGGTTTTGACGTGACTGGATGTAAACATAATTCAATGAATATATATGAGTATTTCAAGAATATTTCAGCGTTTAACTATTACATTCCTGCAACTCTACACCCTAATGTCAGTTGTTTTAAAAATAGTGCATTGAATTCTACGGAATATTTCCGATTTTTTACATGTCTTCGTTTCCTGTATCGTGATTTTGGTCCAAAAAATTTACACAGACTGGCCTATACGGATAGTGGTAGTGGGTATGCTACCCTAGTGCTTTTAATAACGGATTCAGTAAGTGAAAAACATGAATTTCTAATACTTTTTTAATATTATAGGCTGTATAACACGACGTCTTTGCCTCACAAAAATAAATGAGACATTGCGTTATCTTCATCAACTTTCCACAGCGCATGCATTTTATTTTAATATAGATTTAACGAATACAGCTACGCATCAAGAATATGCGTCAAGCGCACCATTTTTAATTGTCAATTTTTAACAACAAACGCTGTAAAAATCGATTATTTTAATTTAAAAATTGATTTGTTCTTGTATTAAATATGGAAGCTAGTGTATTTAGGAAATAAACATGGATTATATAAACACTGATATCGACTGGGAGCAGAAAATAAATGCAAATAATATATCTACGCTATGCAGATGTTGTCTAAAAGTTGCGGAGTGCTCAAGCTTTGGGATTCTTCATGAATCCCTATTTTTTGATATAACTGGACTAAGCGTTAGTATTTTTATATTATTTGATTAAATTAAACTAAAATGAACTGGCCTCCAGTTTTCCCATATCAGAAAGTTTAATTTAATATAACCAGCATATAAAATTACCTACTTACCTTAAAAAGACGCCGGATAAGAATTGTACCTACGATAAACCGTGAAGATATCTAATCTGTGGACCATCACTTTTAGTTAGAATTAGAAACCAAGTCAGGTCAGGTCATCCTTCAACCTGCCAACCCTCCAAAATCTTTGCATACATCCATAATCTACATTGAATACCAAAGCTATCACTGAGCTCTTCCTCATTTAGCCAATATGTGGGTTAGATGACTAATACTTTTAAATAAAAGATGCAGCTTACTTTTCTTTCTTCCTGTTCAGTGCTTGCATAGAAGTGTTGGTAGGTTGGTGACTTTCTTGCGGCTTCAATTTAGCCAGTCCGTGCGCGCACTTAGGCCTATGTCAGCGCGCGCGTGGAGGGAATATTATAGACCAATCACATTTTAGCAGAAGAATCTATCAATGACCCAGGTCTCCAATAATAAAAATTTGTAACCATTTCAGATGTCCCAGCTAGTGGGGCTCCCTACCTGGATCTGTGCGGAGTGTACCTACCTACTTATAAAGTGTGTCAAGTTTAAACGCAAGATAGTAAAAGCACACAAAATTCTGTACGAGTATTCTACGAGGTGTGCGCCTGTGAGTATTGAGGATGAACATTTTTGATTGCTTGCTCACTCATTTGGGTTGCAGCATCATTTTCTTCAAAATACAGGCTATATTATTAAACATTTTTATTTATTATTAAAAAACTTATGTATAAAAAACAAAATTATTAAAATCAGTTTCTTATAATAGCTTAATTTTAAAAATAAAAATATAAAAGCATAGCTTATTCTTTACTTTACATACAAAATCCTTACTTATGGCAAAATAACTTAAGAGCTTTAATCAAATTCTCATCAAAAGTGTGTTTATTTGTTTCCCTTTCTTTTACTTCTTAACAGACTTCATTTTTAGGGTTACATCCCCAAAGGGTAAAAACGGAAACCTCTGTTACTAAGACTTTATAGATAATGGTAGGGAATCCTTCGAACACGAGACCAACTCGCACTTGGCCGGTTTTTTTAAGACTTATAAAAGAACATAATTGTGCATTCACTTTCAATGAGCAGTATAATTATAAACTAGGTGCTACACAACATTTAAAATACAAGTATTAACTATAATATCTCAACTGTGACATTGGCGGAATCATCAAAGCCCTGATGGAGCCATAACACGAAAAAATAGAATAGAATAGAAAATAGGACTTCCTTTTAAAGATATTGAATGATTCCAATGTCATAAGGAAAGCATTATAAATCTGCGCTCACTCAAAAGATACATTTATTTGAGGTATTAGAAGTGTTTTAGTGAATTTATTTCGAGATTTAACCCAACTAGCAAAGTAATGATAAAAGAAAATTTATTAACACTAAATAGTGTTATAAAGTTGCTCCATATTGGTGTTCATAACAGTATCTAGCTGTTTTAGCTTTAACAGCCAAATCATGATAATAAATGATGACATAAACGTTTACTCAACCGCTTTGTACAGCACATATAACAAAAATATTAAAAAGTTCTCATAACAGCGATTTAGAGCAAACATGTTGTACAACAGGTTTAAATGGTAGGTACATTTGTACAGCAAAGTACCTACATCTATTGTAGTTTCAAAGTTGCTTAATTATCGCTGTTGATATATCTGGCACGCATGGATCTAATCTGTGATATAAAAGAACACTCCGTAACTAATAAGCATCAAATTTATCGTATAACTATAAACGTGATAATGGATCTACAATAACACTAAGAAGTTGTAAATATGCTTCTGCAAGACCCTTATATCACCACGCAGTTACATATACATATTTTTTGCTACGATATAACGCTGAAAAGGCTTATAATAGCTGAAATAACTCTTTTGGGGAAAGTTTATGCTCGCTGATTTCTCGAGGAACCCTAAACTTGGTCATGGCGGCCTCGTGGCGGCCATAGCTGTTCAGTGATGATATATCAGTAACCGAATATTATGAAATGTGAATAACCGTGATATGAATTCACCAATAAAGTTGTGAGCACAAGAGAAATTCACCGCACATAATAAATATACCTACAGCAAAATGAAAAATAATTACTTTCCAATATTTTGTAGTTATTTACTTTGTTTTTATTAATGTTTCGTCTGAAATTAATAATAATTTAAAGAACGCACACGTACGGCGTACGCGATTCAAAGTTATGTTATGTAATAAAAGAGAATCGCAATCACCAAAATAACAACAAATAGCTGAATATAAGCATCGCGGTAGCTATTATATCATCATTTATTGATATTGTGATCAAGATTATCACGGATATGTAACAAAATAGTAATAACGGTGCTAAAATACACACAATATGTCATCGAACAGCTGTAAAACTGGGGCCACTTTGCAATGAAAGAAACGTTTCTATCATGGATATATGACTGCTCATATCACTAATATACAACTGCCTGGTTATTTTATTTGCTAGCTGGGAAGGCTTCTATATCCATAATTTTTCTGGAATAAACTATTCCCAATCTCTCTGTAAATAATCCACCTGTGTCACTGTAATTTAGCATATATGTAGTTACTTATTGAATATATCTAAGTGAAATAACTGTTATTTTCTTAATAGATTTTTTTGAATAGGAAATATGGGTGGTTAAACTTTGCCCCCGTTTTCTCCTTCATAATATATCACAAAGCTTTAAAAAATCATAAAATATTTTTTATTTTGAATTTTCAATAAGCTACCAAACGCAAGACATTTAATTGAAGGACAGCACTTTAAAAAAAATTAAGAGCTTTGTGATATATTATGATAGAGAAAACAGGGGCAAAATATTCCTTTATTTTTACTACTCATAATTCCTATTCAATAAAACCAACGACTATTTCACTTAGATATATTGAATAAGTAACTATATGCTAAATTACAGTGACACAGGTGGATTATTTACAGAGAAATTGGGAATAGTAATATCTCCATACAAATTATGGATATAGGGCTACAAAAAAAGGTTTTAGTTCCACGGACACTCGTCCGACTACAGCGCCAAAATGGCGTCAATGAAGTAGCTGCACAATAATAATTTGACAGCAACCAGTCCAGTTATTCCAGGTCAGTGGGTGATCCACTGCCTCTGCACGTCTTCCCGTTGACTCTTGACCGACGACCCAACCCGCCAATGGGTCGCCTCCTTTTAACTGTTGAATTCTTCAATCAATATAAAAGGAATGGAGTAATACAACCGCTCAGCGTGCCACGTAGCATACGCACTGCCCATATGCATGTCCCGCTTTTTTGTTCTTCTTCCAGCGCTTTTGTCCTTTTCGCACGGTGTCACGCGTGCTTGTGTGGCAAAACGCTGCTTCTCTTTTATATTGATCGAATTATATTGTCTATAATTTTGTATGCGCACAATTTCAGTTTCCAATAGACGCTCAAGACACGGAACTCAAGAAGTATGCCACACCTCAACTTTGTGCCACCAAGGTCCTGCTGGTGGATAATGAAGGGAAAATGCAAGGATTCCATCCCGCTCAAGAGGTATGACCTAATAATCATAATATTTTAAATTCTATTCTATTCTTTTGTTTAATGGGTCCATCAATGTTTTGATGATTCCGCCAATGTCAAGTATTATAGACAGTAACAATAAGCCAATTAATCGGTAGCTAAGATATTCCCGCCAACTGTGATATGTCTTATTAATCGTCGATGAATCACAACCATCACAGCGCGGACAGGATTAAACTGAATTCGTACGTAAAACGTAGAATCTATCATTTTAAATTCGAAAGTGTTTTTTGACGTGAGAAACTGGAAATCTTATGGGTTCGCGACATGTTTTCGGCACAAGACGATAGATTTCTGGTCCCGAAAATATCCGCCAGGAATTCTTGTACTGGCTTCTACGTATGACGTCGGCTCACAACTGAGAAGGCGGCGGGTTCGATCCCCACATCCGACCATGTACCAATGGGTTTTTATAATAAAAAAAATCTATGTACATTATCCGACAAACCGTACAAAGAGGCTTTTCCATCTACATACCTCAACAGAGCTGGCCACTCGTTAGGTATAGCCTCAAAAATCTTCAGCTTAATGAGGAAGACTTTTGCCTTCCACTGGGTACCCTGGGGCCAATGAGGGAAAAATAATCTTCAAAATGGCGTATCAAACATTAACTTTGAGAAACAATATATCGAGTTTAGTTATAATTAATTAATATCCATTTTTACATATTTCCAGCACAAGAAGGTTTTCACATATACAGATCTCAACACCTCAATGGACCTCAACACCTCAATAGATATAACTGATGTCAAGATTGAGAATGCTCTGGAAGATGTCAAGGCTGAGGGGAAATGCAGCGATTATGATGATAATATACCGCTCGAGGAGTTTAGGTGAGGGGCTACTTAGCTCAAGGCACGTTGAAAGAATGAAGGATGAAAGATTGACTAAAAAGGTTTATATGGCTGAAGTGAAAGGTGATGCTGGCAGAGGACGACCTAGGTATACTTTTATTGAACATATAAAAAAATGTATTGATTGATGGAAATTATAAAAGTACACACAATCGCCGAGCATGTATGAAAGGTATGATGAATATAAAAGAAGCGAAAGAGGTTTGTCAGGATCGTAACAAATGGCATTCGATTGTCTCTGCCTACCCCTCTTGGGATGAAAGGCGTGATGATAGATATATACTTAGATGACAGGGTAAAGGGCTAATTTGCTACTTATATATTTAACCTATTTTTTTCAATTAGGAGTCGATAGCCTTATTGGATTGTATTGGAACCGGGTTCAATTCCCACTCTTTAAGAATATATGCGCTATAATCGACTCCTCGTTCTTCGAAGGGCAGGTAAAGACGGCCATCCGCGCTTCTTCTAAAAATAACAGATAATTTACGTCTGACACATCTCCATTAAGTGCAGCAACAGGCTTGCTACCTGTTCTGATCAATAAGGAGAACTGTCGTGGACAATGTTACTCTTGTCTCTGGCCATACCGCGAGGTATAAAGGCCGTGCAGGTGCTGGGCGATACTCGTGGAGCCCGTTTTTTGACAGGCCCAGGCTGCGCCGAGAGGCTGTAGAAACCGTCGCCTCTGATGAGGCCTGCGATGGGAGTCGGTAAGTTAAAAGGCGCGGCAGACCTCGACAGGCATGGCAAAGAAGCTTAAGGTAGCTTCAAAAATTCTCATCAGCTAAATGTGGAAGAGTGAGTATTTTTTTGTGTTTCCTAATCAACGACGTGGAAACGGCTGAACGGATTCGTATTTCCAGGTCCAAGTGCGAGCAGGAGGACTTCGACGTGACGGACTGCGATATGATGGATGAGGATTTTGATATTGTGGAGGCCGTCAGAGAGAGGAAGGCGAAAAAGGTGACAAGTGTTAAGAAGAAGAAATCTAGGTGAGTTTTGGTTTGTAGGTAACATCTATACTAATATTGTAAAGAGGTAAAGTATGTAGGGGGTAATCTCTAAAATTACTGAACCGATTCTGAAAATTCTTTCACTAATAGGAAGCTACATTATCCTTGAGTGCTATAGGGTAATTTTATTTCTTTCGAAAATTTCATCTACGGGTGAAACGGGGAGCATAAGTAAGGTATAATTTCGTGAGTTTTTGAGGTTCTTTTATTGTTAGATTTGTGACCTATACACTAATAACTACTTATCTATTAAAGATAGATATATATGCTACCGCGGACTTTTTTGTAGATAATTTTATTGTACACAATTCTTTCCTACATCATTTTGTTATATCTCTGACGGATTAGACAGCATACGCCACGAAAGCACACTGGCGCCAACTTTTCCTCAGACTTGATTCACTAATACTGTTAATGCTCAGCTCCTAAACATCATAGTTCCGTGTTTAATACCCTTAAAGCTTCCTATTGAAGTATTCTATCTAACCGTGAACAAAATCGGTTCAGTAGTTTTGGGAGTGTATTTAATTATTTTTTTCAGCAAATCGTCCCAATCCGCTCGCAAGTCGTCCGTGAGAAAGCAACTAGACATCGATCCAAAGAAAATCACCACTCTCATACTGAACCACGAAGAGCAACTGGAATTTAGGGATCAACAGAGCAAGGATCCGAAGTACCTTAAGAGCCCGTTTAAGTGTAAATTATGTTTTAAGGGGTTCAACCACGAAAACAAATTGGACAACCATATGGCAAAACATAGTCCGGTGAGTGGAGTGTCTTGACTACTTGACAGATCAGGATTAGTTCATCATTCTATACTAATATTATAAGAGGTTTTCTTTCGGTGTTACGGTCCCAGGGTACCCAGCACAAGACCAAGTCTCCCTCGTTTAGCCTCCTGTATTTGTGAGGCTACACCTAACGAGTGGCCAGTTCTGTTGAAGTATATTTAGATGGAAAAGCCTCAAGTGTGGTTTGTCGGATCGGAGTTAACAATCAAATTTGTTAGCTATAATGAACACAAAGTTTCTGAGGCGGCGGCGGCAAGTGTCAAATGCAGCGAGTTTTTATAGCAGCTCTGTAGGGTTGGATTATAACTTCCTAATTAGTAAAAAAAATACGCGTGCACCACCGTGGTCGGGCATTTTTGTCTGCGCATTTCTGGCCGGCAATAGGGTAGATGACAGGGTAAACAAAATATTATTCTATTTAGTCCGTCATTTAGATTATCAAAAAATATTGGACACGTATTTTTTCTTTTGTCAATCAAACAAATAATGACGGAGATAAAGCGCGTCAAAGTTTGGGAGTGGGTGCTGGTGACGTCACGCCTTGCTAAAAATTGTACTAAGGCGTGACGTCACGCGGAACTTTAGCGGGCTATAACTTCATCATTTTTTGTTTAATTGACAAAAGAAAAAATACGTGTCCAATATCTTCTGATAATCTAACTGACGGACTAATTAGAATTTTTTAGTCTTCATGCCTATTCTACGGTCCGGACACAATTACATTGTGAACTGATCGGTAGATGGCGTTATTATACCTTATATATATATATATATATATAGTTTTTACTTCTGTCGGCAGTCCACATGACAGCCTTTGCCTTTTTTACAGAATCGCGGCAAATTCGAGTGTAAATTGTGCAACGTGTTCCTACCTACTATATACTCCTATAATATACATGAACTAACACATACAACGAGATATGTCTGCAACGAATGTGGCCGGAAAATGGTGGACAGATACAGTATTGTGGAGCATTATAGCTCGGCTCACGAGGGGGTGGTTAAAGAATACCCCTGTCTGTTGTGTGGGAAGATATCTCAGTAAGTATTCATACACGCCTGAATCACACCAGGTTAGACAGAGACTAAGGACCTCCACATGACACGACCCAGACACACCTCTCTTGCTTCCTCCAGATTCATACATACATATACTCACGCCTGAATCCCACCGGAGTAGACAGAGACTAAGGACCTCGACATGACACGACCCAGACACACCTCTCTTGCTTCCTCCAGATTCAGACATACATATACTCACGCCTGAATCCCACCAGAGTAGACACAGACTAAGGACCTCCACATGCCACCACCCAGACACACCTCTCTTGCTTCCTCCAGATTCATACATACATATACTCACGCCTGAATCCCACCGGAGTAGACAGAGACTAAGGACCTCGACATGACACGACCCAGACACACCTCTCTTGCTTCCTCCAGATTCATACATACATATACTCACGCCTGAATCCCACCAGAGTAGACAGAGACTAAGGACCTCCACATGCCACCACCCAGACACACCTCTCTTGCTTCCTCCAGATTCATACATACATATACTCACGCCTGAATCCCACCGGGGTAGACAGAGACTAAGGACCTCCACATGCCACGACCCAGACACACTTCTCTTGCTTCCTACAGATTCATGCATACATATACTCACGCCTGAATCCCACCAGAGTAGACACAGACTAAGGACCTCCACATGCCACCACCCAGACACACCTCTCTTGCTTCCTCCAGATTCATACATACATATACTCACGCCTGAATCCCACCAGAGTAGACACAGACTAAGGACCTCCACATGCCACCACCCAGACACACCTCTCTTGCTTCCTCCAGATTCATACATACATATACTCACGCCTGAATCCCACCGGAGTAGACAGAGACTAAGGACCTCGACATGACACGACCCAGACACACCTCTCTTGCTTTCTACAGATTCATGCATACATATACTCACGCCTGAATCCCACCAGAGTAGACACAGACTAAGGACCTCCACATGCCACCACCCAGACACACCTCTCTTGCTTCCTCCAGATTCATACATACATATACTCACGCCTGAATCCCACCGGAGTAGACAGAGACTAAGGACCTCGACATGACACGACCCAGACACACCTCTCTTGCTTCCTCCAGATTCATACATACATATACTCACGCCTGAATCCCACCAGAGTAGACAGAGACTAAGGACCTCCACATGCCACCACCCAGACACACCTCTCTTGCTTCCTCCAGATTCATACATACATATACTCACGCCTGAATCCCACCGGGGTAGACAGAGACTAAGGACCTCCACATGCCACGACCCAGACACCTCTCTTGCTTCCTCCAGATTCATACATACATATACTCACGCCTGAATCCCACCAGAGTAGACAGAGACTAAGGACCTCCACATGCCACCACCCAGACACACCTCTCTTGCTTCCTCCAGATTCATACATACATATACTCACGCCTGAATCCCACCGGGGTAGACAGAGACTAAGGACCTCCACATGCCACGACCCAGACACACCTCTCTTGCTTCCTCCAGATTCATACATACATATACTCACGCCTGAATCCCACCGGGGTACACAGAGACTAAGGACCTCCACATGCCACGACCCAGACACACCTCTCTTGCTTCCTCCAGATTCATACATACATATACTCACGCCTAGCTTTGTGTTACAGCAATTTGAAGACTCACTACGGCCATATGCGAAACCATCACAGCGGCGATCGTCCGAAGTGTGATCAGTGCGGGAAATCTTTTATCAATAGAGATTCGTTGAATGACCATATGCTGTGAGTATACCATTGAAGTTATTTCACTGTGATTTTTTTTGCCGTTTGTGCAATAACAAAGACGGGGTGAGGTTATGTTTTTCACATGTATGTGTACAATGTATATGAACGATCTCTGTGACATGACTCTTAATAACACTCAAATAACATCATTTGCTGATGATACTGCACTCACTTTTGTTGGTGACGATTGGGCTGAAGTTGAGAAAGTAGCTAACACGAACCTAAGAAGGGTCAAGACATGGTTGGACATGAATTTACTGACACTGAATATAGGCAAAACAAAGTGCATCACTTTCTCTATCGACACTAAAACTCAACCGTCTTTGAATAATTTCTCCCTACGAATGCACAAATGTACTGGTAACTTGAGTCGATGTCACTGTGAGAGTATACAGAATGTAAACAGTCTGAGATACTTGGGCGTTACCCTTGACAAGCACTTATCTTGGACAGAGCATATACACTCTGTCTCGGACCGTGTTCGACGACTTGTATACATATTTAAATCTTTACGTTATGTGGCTGATACTATTCTGTTGAAGAAAGTGTATTATGCATTATGCCAGCCCATCCTGTGCTACTGTGTTCTTGCATGGGGTGGTGTTGGGAAAACAAGGATGTTGCCTGTTGAACGAGTCCAGAGGCTTTTGCTTAAAGTTACTTATTTCAAGCCATATAGGTACCCAACCGAATCTCTGTTTGCGGAGTGCAGAGTTCTTACTGTGAGACAACTTTTTATCCGAGCTGCAATAATAAAACAACACAAGGAAATAAAATACGATCCTGTGCTTTTGAAACGTAAACGAAATAACTACAATGTATGTCCAACTATTCTTTGTAGAACATCATTTCTTCACAGATTCCCAACATTCCTTACTTCACTACTATATAATCGAGCTAATACAATTCTGGGTATATATTATTTAACCTCAGATAAGTGTAAAAATGTAGTAGTCGGATGGTTAATGTCGTTGAATTATTGTGAAACTGAAAATTTAATTAAAATTATAGTATAAAAATATTTAAATAAAACATATTGAATTGTCATCTCTGCGGGCTAAGGTCTGTGGCGTTATTTCAAATAATAGGTAACTTGGATCAATGACCGATCGACTGTAGCTCGAAGACGAACAAATTTAAATTTAAATTTAAAAGAAAATAATAACAGATACCCTCAAATGTGAGTGCAGCGAAGAAATGTACTGTCTGTTCTCATCTATATTTCTAGGTATTCTTATGGTATATTATTAAGTATTGAGTACATCGCATGCATGTATTGATGCTGTATGTAATGTTTAATTATTCTAATGTAGTTTTGCATAATATTGTAGTATCTATTGTAATCGTGTTGAGTACATATGTGATTTGGAATGTTTGGTTGTTTTGATTTATATAGTTGTACTTTCACATGATGTGCTGTGGTTTGAATTGTTTAATTATTTTAATTGTTTTATTTTTGATATACATTTGCACATAATGTATTGTAATGTTAGGTTCCTACTTAAAACGTTTTGTGTTCCCGACTTCTTGCGTAGACTCATGTAATTTGTAAATACATTAAGAGAAACACGACGGTGCTTGCTTGCGGTGATTGGTCAATAGTATCGCCTCCGCGCGCCCGGTTGACATAGGTCTAAGTGCGCGCACGCACCCCTATATAAGCGGGCGCGCGGAAAGGCACAATCGGGGTCAAGATCAAGAACACAGCACGCTAACCAGTCACCAACACCGAAGCAAGTACCCGACAGGAAGATTACCGCAAAACCGCATCTTTCATTTCTTCTGAACCGGCATAGTAAAGTGTGGGCTGCGAAGGGGCTCACATTCTGGTCCTTCGAGCCGGATCCATCAAGAAAGAAGAAGATGCCAATCACAAGGAGCATGAAGTCGTCGTACCCTCCCGTTCAGAGGCCGACCGCAGCCGCAAGCACCGACGCCACATCCGCCGGAAACCTCAACAGGGATCCGACGGCGCGCCTGGAAGCACCTGCGCTACGGACGAGCTCGCCAACCCTGAGCGCCAGACCGACGAGCTTCAACCCGCTCGCCCCGACCACCGTGGCAGCCGACCCAGCACTGCACGCGACAGCGCCCCGGACTGAGACGAGTCCGATGTCTGCAGGGACAACCACCGTTCCAGCAGCGCGCCCGCTTGCAACTGCACCACGAACGAAGATGTCCACAACGTTCACCATCGCGTCCGGGACACACACCGAAGCCACTGCGACAGAAACGAGTGCATCGGTGACAGAAACAGGCACGGACACGAGCACGAACCAGACATCAGGCACCGCCACCACCACTACGGGAACAGAAACTTCGACGGGCAAAGCAACCACAGTGACTGAACAAGCAAGAAAGCCTCCGAAGACGCAAGAACCTCCATCGAAACCGCCACGCAGTGCCCGCTCAGCCGCCTCCCGCAGTAGAAAACGGGAGCTAGCCAAGGCACGTGAGGAGCTTCTGCGACGACAAGTCGAGCTAGCAGCCGCCCGCGTCGCGATGCTAGAAGAAGAATCAGAGGACGACAACTCAGACTTCGACGAGGTCAACACCGTCCAAGAAGAGAGGACGCACGAATGGGTCCAGAGCAACGCGCTCGCACTCACCATGGAGCCGCACGAGCAAACCGACGAGGCAGCCGAGCTGGGGAGAAAGGGACCGATACCAGCCACCGGGGAAGAATTGCCAGCATCGCAGCCGCAGCCGAGCAGCGACGCACCCCGACGGGCAGTATTGAGACCCAGCATCGAGCCGCCGGTCGCCGCTGCCGCCCCTGACTGCCGAGAGGTGCATGTGAGCCAGGACCAGCAGAAGGACTCAGCCATGCAGCCACCAGCCCGCCGCGAAGAACGACAACAGTCAAGCCGCCCCGACTACAGTGAGTTGGCCGCAGCGATCGCCTTCGCAGCGCGCGCTGCACAGCCCGTCATCGCGCCACGAATGCAAGACTTACCACAATTCAACGGCGCCTCGAGTGAGTGGCTACCATTTAAAGCCGCTTACGAAGAATCCGCAGGACTGCTGTCAGAGCAAGAAAACCTAGCCAGGCTAAGGAGAAGCCTGAAAGGAGCTGCCAAAGAAGCGACTCACTGCTTATTTGTGGGCGCAACAAGCACTGGTGAGGTCCTGAAACTACTGACAAGCAGATTCGGCCGGCCAGACGCACTAGTCTTAGCAGAAATGAACAAGCTAAGAGGATTGCCGCGCCTGAATGAAAACGCCAAGGACATATGCATATTCGCCTCAAGGATCCTGAACATCACAGCAACAGTGAAGGCGTTGAATAAACCACATTACCTCTACAATGCAGAAGTGGTGCGCAGCGTCGTCGACAAACTACCATCGGCGCTGCGCTATCGCTATTATGATTACTCCGCGGATCAAGCAGAGGAGCAACCAGACTTGATAACGCTGGCAAGATTTATGGAGATCACCGCGGACCGATGTGGCAGCTTCGCTCCAGCCGAGCAAATAGCAGTCGAAGACCGGCGGGAGACACTTGCCAAGAGGACCACCCGGACCTTCCACGTGACCGAGCAAGGACCAACCACAAAGTGTCCAGTGTGTGCCCGAGAAGGACATGAAGCGCCCGAGTGTTTGAAGATGAAGAGGGCAGAGGTACCTGCGAGGTGGGACATAGCGAAAAATAGTCGACTATGTTTCCGCTGTCTGAAAATCCGCAAGTTCCGCCACACCTGCAAGCCACGGCAGTGCAACATCGACGGCTGCAACTACATGCACCATCCCATGCTGCACGGGACCCGACCTCTTCGAACACCGGAGACACCCGCACGCACAAATGAGACAGTCATCACCTCCAAAGCTACGCCAGCAACGACCAAGGAAGGCGGCACAGCCTTACTCAAGATTCTGCCGATTCAAGTGGAGGGGCCGAGAGGAACCTACGACACATACGCCCTGCTCGACGATGGCTCCACGTGCACACTCATAGAATCTGCAGTGGCGAAGAAAATTGGTGCCACTGGAAGACCGGAGCCATTTTACATCGAGGGTGTCGCAGGCACGAAAGACACCAGCTGGTCGCGTCCCTCACCGACCTTGGCTGGGTACTCCATGGCACTAGAGGAACACGGAGATACACTACCGCTCAGATACACAGAGTGACTCATCTCCACAACCTTCAACACGAAGATTCCATGGAGCAGATGATGAAAGACCACTTCGCTCTCGAATCACTGGGAGTGGAGCCCAGGAGGTCCTGCAACGAAACGGAACAGCAAGCGCTACGAATCCTGGAGGAAACGACTAGACGTCTGCCGGCGGGAGGATTTGAAACTGGCCTCTTATGGAAAAACAAAGACCAGATCCCGCCGGACAACTATGACGCCGCGCTGAAACGACTGGAATCCGTGGAAAGGAAACTGGACCGTGATCACATATTGAAGGAGCGCTACCATCACCAAATAACGGCCATGATTCAGAACGGATACGCCGAAGTAGCGCCCCAGGGGAAGACAAACAGAAAGTGGTACTTACCCCATTTCGCAGTAACAAATCCAAACAAACCGGACAAGATAAGGATTGTACACGACGCCGCTGCCCGAACAAAGGGAATAAGTCTCAATGACATGCTGTTATCGGGCCCGGACCTGCTACAATCCCTTCCGGGCATTTTGATGAGATTTCGACAACGACCCATCGCCGTCACAGCAGACATACACGACATGTTCATGCGAGTATCAATCAGAGAAGAAGACCGAGACATGCAACGCTTTCTATGGAGAGATGATCGTCGCTCAAAACATCCGACCGAATACAGGATGAAAAGTGTAGTGTTCGGCGCCACATCATCGCCATGTACGGCTATATTTATAAAAAATAAAAACGCTGAACGTTTCAAGGAAACTTATCCAGAGGCAGCCAAGGCCATCATAGCCAACCACTACGTCGACGACTATCTGGCCAGCTTCGACACAGAAGAGGAGGCAGTCACGGTATCGTCTCAAGTGAACTTCGTGCATCAACAAGGAAACTTCTTTCTCAAAGGATGGGCGTCGAACTCGCCCCGGGTGCGTGCAGAACTAGCGCCCGGCAAGGGAGACAATGTCGTGCATTTGGACAGCGAGAAAATATTGGGAATGGTCTGGAAGACTGGATCCGACACGCTGACATTCAACCTTAACCAGCACAAGATCCCTGCTACCATACTGGAAGGAACGAGAACTCCCACCAAGCGAGAAGCACTACGAACGACCATGTCAATATACGACCCACTCGGGATAGCAACACCCGTAACCATACAGGCCAAAAGGATCATGCAAGATACATGGCGGTCTGGAATAGACTGGGACACCGCTCTAGAACATAATGAAGCGGAAGCCTGGAAGAGATGGATAGAGCACGTGAAACAGCTGCCACAACTAGCAGTGCCGCGCTGCCACCCGAGGCTGACGACCGCGCGCAACGTGCAAATACACACCTTCATGGACGCCAGCTCGTCCGCTTATGTAGCAGCCGTCTACTGGAGGATAGAGAGCGAAGACGGACAAATACACGTCTCCTTGATAGCTGGCAAAGGGAAAGTGGCCCCATTGAAAGTAGTCTCGATCCCACGCCTCGAACTACAGGCGGCCGTATTGGGCTGCCGTTTGGCACAAACAGCGATGGAGCAACACGACGTGAAACCATCGCACAGCTACTACTGGACCGACTCACGCACGGTACTCGCCTGGCTACGCACCGGACCACGGGCGTACAAACCCTTCGTGGCACACAGGATAGCTGAAATAGCCGAAGCCACCAAGACCATCGAATGGAGATGGGTGCCAACCAGGATGAACGTAGCAGACGACGCAACACGAGCTACACCCCACGACTTCTCTGCTGAACACCGCTGGTACAAAGGACCCGAGTTCCTGTACTATCCCGAGGAGGAATGGCCACGTGAAGCAGAGGATACCGAACAGAGTGAAACCACGGCAGAAGAACGAGTGCACATCGCCAACACGCCGGCACGCATCACCGAAGCGCTGCCGGACATAACCCGTTTCTCGAGCTGGCAACGAGTAATGCGAGCTACGGCCCGTGTATTGCAATTCATCGACAGACTAAGAAGAGTTGAGCAATGTACCTTCTCACGCACGAAAAGGACGAAAAATGCGGACTCCGCCTGGTCCAATAAGGCAAACAGAAACACCAGGAAAAGTACACGCACGACTGGGACAGGCGCCCAAAGCACAACGCAATTCGCCCCAATCCCGACACACTACCTACAGAGGGCTCAAAGGACGTGGGTACGAGCGATCCAGGAGAAGAGTTTCCCTGAAGAAATCGACGCTCTCCGCCGAGGTAAACCACTACCCTCTGCAAGCCGCTTATAGCAACTCTCAGTCATCCTGGACGACGAGGGAATCATTCGACTGCGATCCCGAGTAGCAGCGGCAACCGACATCACCACCGATCAGAAGGAGCCGGCCATCCTAGACGACGAACACCCATGGACCCGGTTATATATAGCATGGACCCACCAGCAACTCCACCACGGAGGCTTCGAAACAACCACGAACGAGGTCAGACAACACTACTGGATACTCCGACTTCGCTACGCGGTGCGCACCGTGGTGAAACGATGCCAAGCATGCCTCCTGAGAAAAGCATCGCCGGCACAACCGTCCACCGGAAACCACCCCTGTGGGCGACTGGCCCATCACCAGAGGCCCTTCACATACACCGGGCTCGACTATTTTGGTCCACTGACCGTCACCATCGGCCGAACAACACAGAAACGTTACGGCGTCCTGTTTACCTGTTTGACAACCCGAGCCGTACACCTGGAACACGCCGGCAGCCTGACTACCGACTCAGCCGTAATGGCCCTGCGCCGATTCATGGGCCGCCGAGGCTGCCCCACGGAACTCTGGTCCGACCAGGGTACGAATCTGCGAGGTGCCGACGAGGAGCTTAAACGGGCAGCGACAGAAGCAATACAGACAGAAGCTTCGTTACGCTTCGTGACCTGGCGCTACATTCCTCCCAGCGCACCGTTCATGGGAGGTGCTTGGGAGCGCATGGTGCGGAGTGTGAAGACGGCGCTGGCAGTAACGCTGGACGAGCGCGCCCCCAAAGAAGAAGTGCTAGCCACGCTGCTAGCTGAGGCTGAACACACTATAAACAGCCGACCACTGACCCACGTGTCCACCACCGCAGACGACGATGAAGCGCTCACGCCAAACCACTTCCTGCTGGGCGGACCATCACGAGTTCCCCAACCGGGAGCATTCAACGACGGAGACCTGACCGGGCGCAGGCAGTGGCGGCTGAGTCAACGCCTCGCCGATATATTTTGGGCACGCTGGGTACGGGAGTACCTTCCGGAGTTGCAGCACCGACGACAGCCGCGCGCAAAGGGGGCCATCCAGCTCGGCGACCTGGTGCTCATCGCAGACGGCACACTACCGCGCAATGCTTGGCCTCGAGGCGTGGTAGTGGCGACTTATCCCGGACCTGACGGAGAAGTACGCGCGGTGGACGTGCGAACCAACAAAGGGATACTACGAAGACCCACGAAGAAACTGGTGATACTTCCCGTCAAGACAACTACCTCGGACGACTGATGGTCTACACGTCGCGAACACGAAGGGTTCCAGCTGCGAGAGCTGCGGCGGGAGAACATGTTCCCGACTTCTTGCGTAGACTCATGTAATTTGTAAATAGATTAAGAGAAACACGACGGTGCTTGCTTGCGGTGATTGGTCAATAGTATCGCCTCCGCGCGCCCGGTTGACATAGGTCTAAGTGCGCGCAAACCAGTCACCAACACCGAAGCAAGTACCCGACAGGAAGATTACCGCAAAACCGCATCTTTCATTTCTTCTGAACCGGCATAGTAAAGTGTGGGCTGCGAAGGGGCTCACAGTTTGTAAATGTTTAATTAGTGCTAGGTTTTGTTTGCACTGGAATATGAAAGTATATACCCGGTGTGCACATGTTTTTATATATTTATGTAGGTATGCATGAAATATGCGGAATAAACTGACCTCTGTAACACAGGTTATCCTAGCACAGAGGTCAGGGAACTTCCTATTCTAAAGTAGTTTTCAACGGTTTTAGACTGTTTCCCTTTGTGGGTAGGTGGGTGTGTGTCATTATGTTTTATGATATAAATTATTGTAAATAATTATGTATATATGTATGCGAGTATTTGTAAAAAAAAAAATATTTTGTAAACTACTAAACTGTATAATTTAATAGTTGTGAAATAAATAAACTTATAAATAAACTTATAATTGTTTTTTTTTTATTTATTGAACATATAAAAAAGTATTGATCGATGGAAATATTAAAAGTACACACAATCGCCGAGCATGTATGAAAGGTATGATGAATATAAAAGAAGCGTAGCAAATCTCACGATCGTAGCAAATGTCATTCGATTGTATTTGCCTATCCTGCTTGGAATGAATAAAAGGCGTGATGATACATATATAGATAGATTAGAAGTCACTTGCCTTTTCGTTTTATTTAAATTATCGTAATTTTTTTAAGTAACAGTTATGCGACTCGTTCCTGTGTCGCACTGTCAAAAGGTGGAACGAACTTCCGGCGTCGGTTTTTCCTGCTTTCTGCAACCTGATGTCTTTATACCCTCGAAGTATCTCAGGCTAGGTTTTGTTTTTATAAAAACAATATGGCGGCCATGGAATACGAAGTGGCGGTAGATACAAAAATAATGTTCTGAATAGGTTTTTTTTAATCAATATATATAACCATAAGCTCATTACACAATTTTATACAGTCAGGTATCTTGGATTTTTAATTTAGGTATAACTTGTTGATTTAAATTTTCTTTTACAGCATCCATCAGGGAATCAAGAATCATGAATGCGAGATATGTCTTAAACGGTAAATATATATATATACTAGCATTATTCCGTCCCGGCCTCGCCCGTGTACATTTTAGTAATGTGACAATATTTTATTATGCAAGAGATCTGGGATAAAAGGTTCAAAAAATCACTGCGATCCGTTGTTCTGTTGTGACGTGAAATAATTGTAATATTAGTTAGAGTTAGCTCTTAAAAATTCAAATATCGAACGAGTCAGGTCTTATAAATTTTAATATCGAACGAGTCAGGTCTTATAAATTTTAATATCGAACGAGTCAGGTCTTATAAATTCAAATATCGAACGAGTCAGGTCTTATAAATTTTAATATCGAACGAGTCAGGTCTTATAAATTCAAATATCGAACGAGTCAGGTCTTATAAATTCTAATATCGAACGAGTCAGGTCTTATAAATTCAAATATCGAACGAGTCAGGTCTTATAAATTCTAATATCGAACGAGTCAGGTCTTATAAATTCTAATATCGAACGAGTCAGGTCTTATAAATTTTAATATAGAACGAGTCAGGTCTTATAAATTCTAATATCGAACGAGTCAGGTCTTATAAATTCTAATATCGAACGAGTCAGGTCTTATAAATTCTAATATCGAACGAGTCAGGTCTTATAAATTTTAATATCGAACGAGTCAGGTCTTATAAATTTTAATATCGAACGAGTCAGGTCTTATAAATTCAAATATCGAACGAGTCAGGTCTTATAAATTCTAATATCGAACGAGTCAGGTCTTATAAATTCTAATATCGAACGAGTCAGGTCTTATAAATTTTAATATAGAACGAGTCAGGTCTTATAAATTCTAATATCGAACGAGTCAGGTCTTATAAATTCTAATATCGAACGAGTCAGGTCTTATAAATTTTAATATCGAACGAGTCAGGTCTTATAAATTCTAATATCGAACGAGTCAGGTCTTATAAATTCTAATATCGAACGAGTCAGGTCTTATAAATTCTAATATCGAACGTGTCAGGTCTTATAAATTTTAATATCGAACGAGTCAGGTCTTATAAATTCTAATATCGAACGAGTCAGGTCTTATAAATTCTAATATCGAACGAGTCAGGTCTTATAAATTCTAATATCGAACGAGTCAGGTCTTATAAATTTTAATATCGAACGAGTCAGGTCTTATAAATTCTAATATCGAACGAGTCAGGTCTTATAAATTCTAATATCGAACGAGTCAGGTCTTATAAATTCTAATATCGAACGAGTCGGGTCTTATAAATTCAAATATCGAATGTGTCATCTTTGCGAAAGATTGTTTTTATTTATTTGTTTGTCCTTTGTCTAAACAAAACAACGGATCGATGTGATTTTTTACACAAACGGGCTGGAGAGCTATATAGGCTACTTTTTATCCCGGAAATGCTTTGAAATATTTTTATGGTTCTTTAAAAAAATTTATAAATTTAATTGTGAACGTGCTCAGTTCTTACATTTTTTCTATTTCAGTTTTCGCACCAATACTCAACTTAAGCACCATCAATTAAAGCACAGCGATTCCAGAAACTACTACTGCGTGGAGTGCGATGTCAGATTTAAGTCAGAATTTAATATGAGAAGACATTTATTGGACTCAGTCAAGCATCGGGATAAGTCACAGCTGAAGTAAGTCTGTGGTGCATCTCTAGCTACCAGAAACTCCCTGATCTCATAAGAAGGACAAATAGTTACCCCATTACAGATACCAATGCCCCCGCTGCGACGCCCGCCTAGTATCGGCCGGTGCGTTGTCCCACCATCTTACCTTCCAGCATGATTGGTTGAGACTGTTCTGTTGTACCGTCTGTGGTGCATCTCTAGCTACCAGAAACTCCCTGATCTCATAAGAAGGACAAATAGTTACCCCATTACAGATACCAATGCCCCCGCTGCGACGCCCGCCTAGTATCGGCCGGTGCGTTGTCCCACCATCTTACCTTCCAGCATGATTGGTTGAGACTGTTCTGTTGTACCGTCTGTGGTGCATCTCTAGCTACCAGAAACTCCCTGATCTCATAAGAAGGACAAATAGTTACCCCATTACAGATACCAATGCCCCCGCTGCGACGCCCGCCTAGTATCGGCCGGTGCGTTGTCCCACCATCTTACCTTCCAGCATGATTGGTTGAGACTGTTCTGTTGTACCGTCTGTGGTGCATCTCTAGCTACCAGAAACTCCCTGATCTCATAAGAAGGACAAATAGTTACCCCATTACAGATACCAATGCCCCCGCTGCGACGCCCGCCTAGTATCGGCCGGTGCGTTGTCTCACCATCTTACCTTCCAGCATGATTGGTTGAGACTGTTCTGTTGTACCGTCTGTGGTGCATCTCTAGCTACCAGAAACTCCCTGATCTCATAAGAAGGACAAATAGTTACCCCATTACAGATACCAATGCCCCCGCTGCGACGCCCGCCTAGTATCGGCCGGTGCGTTGTCCCACCATCTTACCTTCCAGCATGATTGGTTGAGACTGTTCTGTTGTACCGTCTGTGGTGCATCTCTAGCTACCAGAAACTCCCTGATCTCATAAGAAGGACAAATAGTTACCCCATTACAGATACCAATGCCCCCGCTGCGACGCCCGCCTAGTATCGGCCGGTGCGTTGTCCCACCATCTTACCTTCCAGCATGATTGGTTGAGACTGTTCTGTTGTACCGTCTGTGGTGCATCTCTAGCTACCAGAAACTCCCTGATCTCATAAGAAGGACAAATAGTTACCCCATTACAGATACCAATGCCCCCGCTGCGACGCCCGCCTAGTATCGGCCGGTGCGTTGTCCCACCATCTTACCTTCCAGCATGATTGGTTGAGACTGTTCTGTTGTACCGTCTGTGGTGCATCTCTAGCTACCAGAAACTCCCTGATCTCATAAGAAGGACAAATAGTTACCCCATTACAGATACCAATGCCCCCGCTGCGACGCCCGCCTAGTATCGGCCGGTGCGTTGTCTCACCATCTTACCTTCCAGCATGATTGGTTGAGACTGTTCTGTTGTACCGTCTGTGGTGCATCTCTAGCTACCAGAAACTCCGTGATCTCATAAGAAGGACAAATAGTTACCCCATTACAGATACCAATGCCCCCGCTGCGACGCCCGCCTAGTATCGGCCGGTGCGTTGTCCCACCATCTTACCTTCCAGCATGATTGGTTGAGACTGTTCTGTTGTACCGTCTGTGGTGCATCTCTAGCTACCAGAAACTCCCTGATCTCATAAGAAGGACAAATAGTTACCCCATTACAGATACCAATGCCCCCGCTGCGACGCCCGCCTAGTATCGGCCGGTGCGTTGTCCCACCATCTTACCTTCCAGCATGATTGGTTGAGACTGTTCTGTTGTACCGTCTGTGGTGCATCTCTAGCTACCAGAAACTCCCTGATCTCATAAGAAGGACAAATAGTTACCCCATTACAGATACCAATGCCCCCGCTGCGACGCCCGCCTAGTATCGGCCGGTGCGTTGTCCCACCATCTTACCTTCCAGCATGATTGGTTGAGACTGTTCTGTTGTACCGTCTGTGGTGCATCTCTAGCTACCAGAAACTCCCTGATCTCATAAGAAGGACAAATAGTTACCCCATTACAGATACCAATGCCCCCGCTGCGACGCCCGCCTAGTATCGGCCGGTGCGTTGTCCCACCATCTTACCTTCCAGCATGATTGGTTGAGACTGTTCTGTTGTACCGTCTGTGGTGCATCTCTAGCTACCAGAAACTCCCTGATCTCATAAGAAGGACAAATAGTTACCCCATTACAGATACCAATGCCCCCGCTGCGACGCCCGCCTAGTATCGGCCGGTGCGTTGTCCCACCATCTTACCTTCCAGCATGATTGGTTGAGACTGTTCTGTTGTACCGTCTGTGGTGCATCTCTAGCTACCAGAAACTCCCTGATCTCATAAGAAGGACAAATAGTTACCCCATTACAGATACCAATGCCCCCGCTGCGACGCCCGCCTAGTATCGGCCGGTGCGTTGTCCCACCATCTTACCTTCCAGCATGATTGGTTGAGACTGTTCTGTTGTACCGTCTGTGGTGCATCTCTAGCTACCAGAAACTCCCTGATCTCATAAGAAGGACAAATAGTTACCCCATTACAGATACCAATGCCCCCGCTGCGACGCCCGCCTAGTATCGGCCGGTGCGTTGTCCCACCATCTTACCTTCCAGCATGATTGGTTGAGACTGTTCTGTTGTACCGTCTGTGGTGCATCTCTAGCTACCAGAAACTCCCTGATCTCATAAGAAGGACAAATAGTTACCCCATTACAGATACCAATGCCCCCGCTGCGACGCCCGCCTAGTATCGGCCGGTGCGTTGTCCCACCATCTTACCTTCCAGCATGATTGGTTGAGACTGTTCTGTTGTACCGTCTGTGGTGCATCTCTAGCTACCAGAAACTCCCTGATCTCATAAGAAGGACAAATAGTTACCCCATTACAGATACCAATGCCCCCGCTGCGACGCCCGCCTAGTATCGGCCGGTGCGTTGTCCCACCATCTTACCTTCCAGCATGATTGGTTGAGACTGTTCTGTTGTACCGTCTGTGGTGCATCTCTAGCTACCAGAAACTCCCTGATCTCATAAGAAGGACAAATAGTTACCCCATTACAGATACCAATGCCCCCGCTGCGACGCCCGCCTAGTATCGGCCGGTGCGTTGTCCCACCATCTTACCTTCCAGCATGATTGGTTGAGACTGTTCTGTTGTACCGTCTGTGGTGCATCTCTAGCTACCAGAAACTCCCTGATCTCATAAGAAGGACAAATAGTTACCCCATTACAGATACCAATGCCCCCACTGCGACGCCCGCCTAGTATCGGCCGGTGCGTTGTCCCACCATCTTACCTTCCAGCATGATTGGTTGAGACTGTTCTGTTGTACCGTCTGTGGTGCATCTCTAGCTACCAGAAACTCCCTGATCTCATAAGAAGGACAAATAGTTACCCCATTACAGATACCAATGCCCCCGCTGCGACGCCCGCCTAGTATCGGCCGGTGCGTTGTCTCACCATCTTACCTTCCAGCATGATTGGTTGAGACTGTTCTGTTGTACCGTCTGTGGTGCATCTCTAGCTACCAGAAACTCCCTGATCTCATAAGAAGGACAAATAGTTACCCCATTACAGATACCAATGCCCCCGCTGCGACGCCCGCCTAGTATCGGCCGGTGCGTTGTCCCACCATCTTACCTTCCAGCATGATTGGTTGAGACTGTTCTGTTGTACCGTCTGTGGTGCATCTCTAGCTACCAGAAACTCCCTGATCTCATAAGAAGGACAAATAGTTACCCCATTACAGATACCAATGCCCCCGCTGCGACGCCCGCCTAGTATCGGCCGGTGCGTTGTCCCACCATCTTACCTTCCAGCATGATTGGTTGAGACTGTTCTGTTGTACCGTCTGTGGTGCATCTCTAGCTACCAGAAACTCCCTGATCTCATAAGAAGGACAAATAGTTACCCCATTACAGATACCAATGCCCCCGCTGCGACGCCCGCCTAGTATCGGCCGGTGC
This sequence comes from Nemapogon koenigi, assembly GCA_963924495.1. Taxonomy (NCBI): domain Eukaryota; kingdom Metazoa; phylum Arthropoda; class Insecta; order Lepidoptera; family Tineidae; genus Nemapogon; species Nemapogon koenigi. The sequence continues at coordinate 7,536,914 of OZ004656.1, forward strand.
GTTGTCCCACCATCTTACCTTCCAGCATGATTGGTTGAGACTGTTCTGTTGTACCGTCTGTGGTGCATCTCTAGCTACCAGAAACTCCCTGATCTCATAAGAAGGACAAATAGTTACCCCATTACAGATACCAATGCCCCCGCTTCGACGCCCGCCTAGTATCGGCCGGTGCGTTGTCCCACCATCTTACCTTCCAGCATGATTGGTTGAGACTGTTCTGTTGTACCGTCTGTGGTGCATCTCTAGCTACCAGAAACTCCCTGATCTCATAAGAAGGACAAATAGTTACCCCATTACAGATACCAATGCCCCCGCTGCGACGCCCGCCTAGTATCGGCCGGTGCGTTGTCCCACCATCTTACCTTCCAGCATGATTGGTTGAGACTGTTCTGTTGTACCGTCTGTGGTGCATCTCTAGCTACCAGAAACTCCCTGATCTCATAAGAAGGACAAATAGTTACCCCATTACAGATACCAATGCCCCCGCTGCGACGCCCGCCTAGTATCGGCCGGTGCGTTGTCCCACCATCTTACCTTCCAGCATGATTGGTTGAGACTGTTCTGTTGTACCGTCTGTGGTGCATCTCTAGCTACCAGAAACTCCCTGATCTCATAAGAAGGACAAATAGTTACCCCATTACAGATACCAATGCCCCCGCTGCGACGCCCGCCTAGTATCGGCCGGTGCGTTGTCCCACCATCTTACCTTCCAGCATGATTGGTTGAGACTGTTCTGTTGTACCGTCTGTGGTGCATCTCTAGCTACCAGAAACTCCCTGATCTCATAAGAAGGACAAATAGTTACCCCATTACAGATACCAATGCCCCCGCTGCGACGCCCGCCTAGTATCGGCCGGTGCGTTGTCCCACCATCTTACCTTCCAGCATGATTGGTTGAGACTGTTCTGTTGTACCGTCTGTGGTGCATCTCTAGCTACCAGAAACTCCCTGATCTCATAAGAAGGACAAATAGTTACCCCATTACAGATACCAATGCACCCGCTGCGACGCCCGCCTAGTATCGGCCGGTGCGTTGTCCCACCATCTTACCTTCCAGCATGATTGGTTGAGACTGTTCTGTTGTACCGTCTGTGGTGCATCTCTAGCTACCAGAAACTCCCTGATCTCATAAGAAGGACAAATAGTTACCCCATTACAGATACCAATGCCCCCGCTGCGACGCCCGCCTAGTATCGGCCGGTGCGTTGTCCCACCATCTTACCTTCCAGCATGATTGGTTGAGACTGTTCTGTTGTACCGTCTGTGGTGCATCTCTAGCTACCAGAAACTCCCTGATCTCATAAGAAGGACAAATAGTTACCCCATTACAGATACCAATGCCCCCGCTGCGACGCCCGCCTAGTATCGGCCGGTGCGTTGTCCCACCATCTTACCTTCCAGCATGATTGGTTGAGACTGTTCTGTTGTACCGTCTGTGGTGCATCTCTAGCTACCAGAAACTCCCTGATCTCATAAGAAGGACAAATAGTTACCCCATTACAGATACCAATGCCCCCGCTGCGACGCCCGCCTAGTATCGGCCGGTGCGTTGTCCCACCATCTTACCTTCCAGCATGATTGGTTGAGACTGTTCTGTTGTACCGTCTGTGGTGCATCTCTAGCTACCAGAAACTCCCTGATCTCATAAGAAGGACAAATAGTTACCCCATTACAGATACCAATGCCCCCACTGCGACGCCCGCCTAGTATCGGCCGGTGCGTTGTCCCACCATCTTACCTTCCAGCATGATTGGTTGAGACTGTTCTGTTGTACCGTCTGTGGTGCATCTCTAGCTACCAGAAACTCCCTGATCTCATAAGAAGGACAAATAGTTACCCCATTACAGATACCAATGCCCCCGCTGCGACGCCCGCCTAGTATCGGCCGGTGCGTTGTCTCACCATCTTACCTTCCAGCATGATTGGTTGAGACTGTTCTGTTGTACCGTCTGTGGTGCATCTCTAGCTACCAGAAACTCCCTGATCTCATAAGAAGGACAAATAGTTACCCCATTACAGATACCAATGCCCCCGCTGCGACGCCCGCCTAGTATCGGCCGGTGCGTTGTCCCACCATCTTACCTTCCAGCATGATTGGTTGAGACTGTTCTGTTGTACCGTCTGTGGTGCATCTCTAGCTACCAGAAACTCCCTGATCTCATAAGAAGGACAAATAGTTACCCCATTACAGATACCAATGCCCCCGCTGCGACGCCCGCCTAGTATCGGCCGGTGCGTTGTCCCACCATCTTACCTTCCAGCATGATTGGTTGAGACTGTTCTGTTGTACCGTCTGTGGTGCATCTCTAGCTACCAGAAACTCCCTGATCTCATAAGAAGGACAAATAGTTACCCCATTACAGATACCAATGCCCCCGCTGCGACGCCCGCCTAGTATCGGCCGGTGCGTTGTCCCACCATCTTACTTTCCAGCATGATTGGTTGAGACTGTTCTGTTGTACCGTCTGTGGTGCATCTCTAGCTACCAGAAACTCCCTGATCTCATAAGAAGGACAAATAGTTACCCCATTACAGATACCAATGCCCCCGCTGCGACGCCCGCCTAGTATCGGCCGGTGCGTTGTCCCACCATCTTACCTTCCAGCATGATTGGTTGAGACTGTTCTGTTGTACCGTCTGTGGTGCATCTCTAGCTACCAGAAACTCCCTGATCTCATAAGAAGGACAAATAGTTACCCCATTACAGATACCAATGCCCCCGCTGCGACGCCCGCCTAGTATCGGCCGGTGCGTTGTCTCACCATCTTACCTTCCAGCATGATTGGTTGAGACTGTTCTGTTGTACCGTCTGTGGTGCATCTCTAGCTACCAGAAACTCCCTGATCTCATAAGAAGGACAAATAGTTACCCCATTACAGATACCAATGCCCCCGCTGCGACGCCCGCCTAGTATCGGCCGGTGCGTTGTCCCACCATCTTACCTTCCAGCATGATTGGTTGAGACTGTTCTGTTGTACCGTCTGTGGTGCATCTCTAGCTACCAGAAACTCCCTGATCTCATAAGAAGGACAAATAGTTACCCCATTACAGATACCAATGCCCCCGCTGCGACGCCCGCCTAGTATCGGCCGGTGCGTTGTCCCACCATCTTACCTTCCAGCATGATTGGTTGAGACTGTTCTGTTGTACCGTCTGTGGTGCATCTCTAGCTACCAGAAACTCCCTGATCTCATAAGAAGGACAAATAGTTACCCCATTACAGATACCAATGCCCCCGCTGCGACGCCCGCCTAGTATCGGCCGGTGCGTTGTCTCACCATCTTACCTTCCAGCATGATTGGTTGAGACTGTTCTGTTGTACCGTCTGTGGTGCATCTCTAGCTACCAGAAACTCCGTGATCTCATAAGAAGGACAAATAGTTACCCCATTACAGATACCAATGCCCCCGCTGCGACGCCCGCCTAGTATCGGCCGGTGCGTTGTCCCACCATCTTACCTTCCAGCATGATTGGTTGAGACTGTTCTGTTGTACCGTCTGTGGTGCATCTCTAGCTACCAGAAACTCCCTGATCTCATAAGAAGGACAAATAGTTACCCCATTACAGATACCAATGCCCCCGCTGCGACGCCCGCCTAGTATCGGCCGGTGCGTTGTCCCACCATCTTACCTTCCAGCATGATTGGTTGAGACTGTTCTGTTGTACCGTCTGTGGTGCATCTCTAGCTACCAGAAACTCCCTGATCTCATAAGAAGGACAAATAGTTACCCCATTACAGATACCAATGCCCCCGCTGCGACGCCCGCCTAGTATCGGCCGGTGCGTTGTCCCACCATCTTACCTTCCAGCATGATTGGTTGAGACTGTTCTGTTGTACCGTCTGTGGTGCATCTCTAGCTACCAGAAACTCCCTGATCTCATAAGAAGGACAAATAGTTACCCCATTACAGATACCAATGCCCCCGCTGCGACGCCCGCCTAGTATCGGCCGGTGCGTTGTCCCACCATCTTACCTTCCAGCATGATTGGTTGAGACTGTTCTGTTGTACCGTCTGTGGTGCATCTCTAGCTACCAGAAACTCCCTGATCTCATAAGAAGGACAAATAGTTACCCCATTACAGATACCAATGCCCCCGCTGCGACGCCCGCCTAGTATCGGCCGGTGCGTTGTCCCACCATCTTACCTTCCAGCATGATTGGTTGAGACTGTTCTGTTGTACCGTCTGTGGTGCATCTCTAGCTACCAGAAACTCCCTGATCTCATAAGAAGGACAAATAGTTACCCCATTACAGATACCAATGCCCCCGCTGCGACGCCCGCCTAGTATCGGCCGGTGCGTTGTCTCACCATCTTACCTTCCAGCATGATTGGTTGAGACTGTTCTGTTGTACCGTCTGTGGTGCATCTCTAGCTACCAGAAACTCCCTGATCTCATAAGAAGGACAAATAGTTACCCCATTACAGATACCAATGCCCCCGCTGCGACGCCCGCCTAGTATCGGCCGGTGCGTTGTCCCACCATCTTACCTTCCAGCATGATTGGTTGAGACTGTTCTGTTGTACCGTCTGTGGTGCATCTCTAGCTACCAGAAACTCCCTGATCTCATAAGAAGGACAAATAGTTACCCCATTACAGATACCAATGCCCCCGCTGCGACGCCCGCCTAGTATCGGCCGGTGCGTTGTCCCACCATCTTACCTTCCAGCATGATTGGTTGAGACTGTTCTGTTGTACCGTCTGTGGTGCATCTCTAGCTACCAGAAACTCCCTGATCTCATAAGAAGGACAAATAGTTACCCCATTACAGATACCAATGCCCCCGCTGCGACGCCCGCCTAGTATCGGCCGGTGCGTTGTCCCACCATCTTACCTTCCAGCATGATTGGTTGAGACTGTTCTGTTGTACCGTCTGTGGTGCATCTCTAGCTACCAGAAACTCCCTGATCTCATAAGAAGGACAAATAGTTACCCCATTACAGATACCAATGCCCCCGCTGCGACGCCCGCCTAGTATCGGCCGGTGCGTTGTCCCACCATCTTACCTTCCAGCATGATTGGTTGAGACTGTTCTGTTGTACCGTCTGTGGTGCATCTCTAGCTACCAGAAACTCCCTGATCTCATAAGAAGGACAAATAGTTACCCCATTACAGATACCAATGCCCCCGCTGCGACGCCCGCCTAGTATCGGCCGGTGCGTTGTCCCACCATCTTACCTTCCAGCATGATTGGTTGAGACTGTTCTGTTGTACCGTCTGTGGTGCATCTCTAGCTACCAGAAACTCCCTGATCTCATAAGAAGGACAAATAGTTACCCCATTACAGATACCAATGCCCCCGCTGCGACGCCCGCCTAGTATCGGCCGGTGCGTTGTCTCACCATCTTACCTTCCAGCATGATTGGTTGAGACTGTTCTGTTGTACCGTCTGTGGTGCATCTCTAGCTACCAGAAACTCCCTGATCTCATAAGAAGGACAAATAGTTACCCCATTACAGATACCAATGCCCCCGCTGCGACGCCCGCCTAGTATCGGCCGGTGCGTTGTCCCACCATCTTACCTTCCAGCATGATTGGTTGAGACTGTTCTGTTGTACCGTCTGTGGTGCATCTCTAGCTACCAGAAACTCCCTGACCTCATAAGAAGGACAAATAGTTACCCCATTACAGATACCAATGCCCCCGCTGCGACGCCCGCCTAGTATCGGCCGGTGCGTTGTCCCACCATCTTACCTTCCAGCATGATTGGTTGAGACTGTTCTGTTGTACCGTCTGTGGTGCATCTCTAGCTACCAGAAACTCCCTGATCTCATAAGAAGGACAAATAGTTACCCCATTACAGATACCAATGCCCCCGCTGCGACGCCCGTCTAGTATCGGCCGGTGCGTTGTCCCACCATCTTACCTTCCAGCATGATGGGTTGAGACTGTTCTGTTGTACCGTCTGTGGTGCATCTTTAGCTACCAGAAACTCCCTGATCTCATAAGAAGGACAAACAAACACATTTATAATATTAGTTACCCCATTACAGATACCAATGCCCCCGCTGCGACGCCCGTCTAGTATCGGCCGGTGCGTTGTCCCACCATCTTACCTTCCAGCATGATGGGTTGAGACTGTTCTGTTGTCCCGTCTGTGGTGCATCTTTAGCTACCAGAAACTCCCTGATCTCATAAGAAGGACAAACAAACACATTTATAATATTAGTTACCCCATTACAGATACCAATGCCCCCGCTGCGACGCCCGCCTAGTATCGGCCGGTGCGTTGTCCCACCATCTTACCTTCCAGCATGATGGGTTGAGACTGTTCTGTTGTCCCGTCTGTGGTGCATCTTTAGTTACCAGAAACTCCCTGATCTCATAAGAAGGACAAACAAACACATTTATAATATTAGTTACCCCATTACAGATACCAATGCCCCCGCTGCGACGCCCGCCTAGTATCGGCCGGTGCGTTGTCCCACCATCTTACCTTCCAGCATGATGGGTTGAGACTGTTCTGTTGTACCGTCTGTGGTGCATCTTTAGCTACCAGAAACTCGTTAACTAAACATATGAGGTATGCACATCAGGGACACAAGCCGCCGTTAAAGCATGTATGTGACACTTGCGGAAAGGCTTTTAGGGTGAGTATAATCTATCTAATACTAAAATTATAATATAAAAATTGCACATATATGTTAGATAGATATATATATGCTACGTGGTGCGTCGGTGGCCGAGTGGGTAAGACGTCTGGTATTTACTAGACAGACCCCGAGTTCGATCCCAGATCCCGGTCATGTACCAATGGGTTTTTTAATTAAAAACTTATGTACATTATCCGACAAACCACACTTAGAGGCTTTTCCATCTAAATATATCTCAACAGAACTAGCCACTCGTTAGATATAGCCTCACAAATACCATCGGCTAAACGAGGGAGACACTAGGTCTTCCGCTGGGTACCCTGGAACTGGAAGGTTTCGGGAGCTGTAAAGCAACCCGTGAAGAAAGAAAAAATATATATATATATATATATATGCTACCGCAGACTTTTTTGTAGATTATTTTATTCTACACATTTCTTTCCTACATCATTTTGTTATATCTCTGACGGATTCACTAATACTATTAATGCTTAGCCTAAGGGAGCGTTCAAGTATTACGTAACGCAATTTTTGAAGATTTTTGCCAGTTTGGGAGTTTTAATTCCCTAATTTTTTAAAAACAATGTTACGTAACGTGTTGTAAGAAAGACCCCCTCCCGCCCCTGTAACACATCGTAACGTTTTACGGGACACCCTCCCCCCCAAATTGCGTTACGTAATACTTGAACGCTCCCTAAACATGATAGGTCCTTAGATGAACCTTTCTCGTGAAATAACCTATCTAGTTGTGAAAAAATAATGCGACCAAATAAAAAGAATCATGGTTGCCATTATAAGTTCCTATTAAATTTTTTCCTATTCAATAAAACTAATTTAAAAAAATAACGACTATTTCACTTAGATATATTGAATAAGTAACTATATGCTGAATTACAGTGACACAGGTGGATTATTTACAGAGAAATATGGGAATAGTTTATCCTCATACAAATTATGGATATAGGAGCCTTTAATACAAAAATGTATCCCAACGTTTAAGTCATTGTTATACCGTTTTTAGAGCAAGAATGTGCTGGTGAATCATGTGAGAACTCACACGGGGGAAAAACCATACGAATGTCCAGAGTGCGGGAGAAAATTTAGTCAAAGGACTGCTATGAAAACTCATGTTAAATTGGTGCATCTGAAGATTAAACGGAATGAAAAAGTAAGTAACTTCTAATATATCTATTATCACGCCTTTTATCTCAAGAGAGATAGGCAGAGATAAACGAATGACATTTGCTACGATCCTGACATATCTCCTTCTTTTATATTCATCATACCTTTCATACTCTTAATGTTTCCATCGATTATATGTTCAATAAAAGTAGGTACACCTAGGTCGTCCTTTCACTTCAGCCATATAAACCTTTTTAGTCAATCGTTCATTCTTACCTTCATTCTTTCAACGTGTTCAAACCAGCTTCAACTACTTTTCTTCATTTTAGTCACAACATCGTCTTTCACTCCGCATTCTTCTCTGGATATAAAGCGTATTTTATAGCAGACAGACGTGTCGGAAGACTTTGTTTTATAAATAATGTATGAAAGGTATAATGAATATAAATATTATTTTTTTGGTGATTTTTTTTCCGAATTATATCTACTTTATTAATTTGCGGATGAAGTGAAGACGTGGCTTTACGTGCCCTTGGAGGCACGGGAAAAATATATTTGGCTTTTCTTTAACTTACACTTATATATTTATTTTTCTTTTCTTTTTTAGGTCAAAGAAATCCCACCGATTCAGCCAACGTTAGTAGCTAAAGAAGAATTAACTCTAACATTCGACGAAGAGTGGCAACGCAGGGCTCTACAGCAGGGCGATATATACTTCACGGTCACTTCTGAATAGACTGGGTAGACAGAGACTAAGGACCTTAGGTATAGGTTAGATTTTTTATGTGAAACATCTATTGGTGCGCCTTGGGAGTAAGACCGAGTCGCATGCCGTGACGGCAAACGGCATGACGCTCTCTACTCCCTTGTGTGTGCGTGACGGATATTTATTTATTAGTTTTCTTTCATTTCAATGTTTCACAACTGCCAGGCGTCTCGTGACGGCCACATTTTTTATATTAAACATGAGTTTCAAGTGTGACCTGATGTTTTTGTTTTGAGTTGATTCTTTGGCGGTAAACTAAGGTGAGGCTATTTTAAGGAGACACCCTATAACTTTTGTCTCATACAAATTACATACTTCACGACTTCTTAAATTACGCGATAACTATATGTCTTAGTTTCGAAATTTAAATAGCTTTCGAAAGATAAATATATTTGACACAGAATTAATTAAAAAAAAATATGAAAATAATTTACACCAAAGTTTTATGAAGCCCTGAAAGTCAACCTTCCTTCAACCGATTTTCCGGTTCTCTTAATATATTTACTAATGTACCATTTTCTCGTATTTATCCTATAGATAATTTCACATACTTAATCTACAACTTGCTATTTCCAATAGTTTTTGTATAATATTTGTATTATGTTGTGTGATAACACGCAGCTGGCGACCACAAACGAGCCACGTACCTCTTTTAGCATTCATACCCAACTACGAATTTATTACTCAAACGCTCGGTGCGTCCTTCGCTTAAATCGAGTCAGTCTACGGCGTCCACTCGCTCCAGGAACAACTGACACGTAATTGACGTTTGGTTGTCAATTAGTATTTTGTCCCCATTTCAATTAGGAGACAAAAGGATGGATTTAGGGACGTTACCAAGCTCCAACAGTTGTTTTTAGAAGAAGTGCGGATGCAGGCATTGCGTGCCCTCGGAAGCACGAGAAGTCGTTTATTTATGTATGTAAAGTAAAAACTAAGGAAGTAATTTAAAACGAATTTAATTATTCTTTTTTTCTATGCAGCAGTGTTTTAAATAATATTTCTTTTAAATTTAGCCGATATAAAAAATATCCGTAAGTTTTTACTTTACATACCGAGTTACGATATTGACTGAATATATAAAAATCCTTTCTAAAGAAAAAATATAAAAAAATTGTCGATAGTAATAAAAATTATATGCATTATAAAATTTGTTGTTTTTCAGATTTCATTTTCCCGGGATAAAAAATGGCCCGGCCCTCCAGCTAATCTGTGTAAAAAATCATGATCCGACCAACAATCACTTTCTTATCTATACTAATAATAATCTAATCTTAGGAACTACCAGTCTGATGTGAAAATATTTTTTTCCTTTAAATAGCCCAATGGACAACATGTCATTTTTTTAATCACCCATTTTTATTACTTTGATTAAAAATATATTAAAAAAATAAAATACACGTATTTTTATATTTTCAATTTAATTTTGAATTTTTATAAATACTGGGACTTATAAAATGAAAACCTTAGCTAGGACTAAAAATAAGAAATATAAACTGCCACCCAAAGAAAGTGTCAGTCAAGCCACAGAGTATACGTTATAGAAATGAAAAGAGTATAATATACTGTTGAAATGTCCCGTGTTCCGAATAGGTGTTGCCGTAGCTATTCATAATGTATAAAAATACTAGCTTTTGTCCGCGGTTTCACTCGTAAATATATTTCCTGTAATAGCCCATTCGAAACTAGCGAAACTTCCAAAAATAAAAGAAGTATTTTTATAATTATATTTAAAGAAAAATTATTAATTTAGCTACAAATGGAATAAAAATGGGTAAAATTAATAGAAGGCAACACCTGAGTTCAATAACTAACAACTCAGCCAACAGACATTAGTATTTTTAAATTAGAGGGTTAGCACAAGGTTTACCTATTAATCCTTATTTTTCAATATTTTAGTATTTTTAAAATAACTCGAAAATTAAAGGATATATAAAATAAAAATAAATGAAAAATCAGCTTTCTAGCATGTAATCTCCAAACGGTTTTCGAATTTTGGTACCTTACGAAAAATTAAATGTTGTCCATTCTTGAGGAAGATTATAGGCTATTTAACATATATCTTCACGGGTTACCTTACATCCTCGAAACCATGTACTCATTTGTGAAGCTAACCTAAGGAGTGGCCAGTTCTGTTGAGGTATACCTATTTAGATGGAAAAAGTCTCTTAGTGTGGTTTGTCGGATTATGTAGGTACATAAGTTTTAATTATAAAGAAAACCATTGGTACATCGTCGGGATCCGAGATCGACCCATTGTATGCCTAGTTACCAGACGTCTTAAAGATATATGTATGTATTAAGTTTATAAATGTCAGTGCCCGTTATAATTTTCATTGAAAGTATTTACCTACTAAGATTTTTATTCAGAATGAAGGATGAAAGATTGACTAAAAATACTGTATTGATTGATGGAAATATTAAAAGTATACACAATCGCCGAGCACGTATGAAAGGTATGATGAATATAAAAGAAGAGAAAGAGGTATGTCAGGATCGTAGCAAATGGCATTCGAATGTCTCTGCCTACCCCTCTTGGGATAAAAGGCGTGATGATAGATAGGTATAGATTTATTCAGATTTTTTTGTAGTTTTTGAGGCTTATTATAAAAAATAGTTAAATGAAACCTATAATTATTTCAAAAGACTTTTTAATGACACCCCACTCCATGGGTTGGGGCGAATAAATGTTCATCTGAACTATACATTAAAAAATAAAATATATAATGTTTTATTGAGTTAAAATTGAGATCTCTAACAGAAGTAGGTATATTTATACCAAATTTTATCAAATTCAGTTCAAACTGTCAACATTAATTTTTTTTGAAATATTTCGGGCGCACGAACTGAAGGATCGATATTTTTTTCAAATTTCAAAAAAGTTCACGACCAAAGCGAAATTCCTTTTCACTATTATTAACATTGTAATGTTTATTCCTAATATACATTCTTCTGTAAGTTGATCCAGAATTAAAACTTCTTCTATCTTCCAAATCTTCTTCAAAGAAAGGTTTAAAATTCTCATAAACATGAATATTATAACTTCCTTTCTCTTTCAAATCAGTTTCATCGATGCTTTCATCTGACTGTAATTCATCATCTAACGATTGTTCACTTGCTTCATCACCATCATTGTGATAATCTAGCTCAATCGGTTCATCATATTTGGAGTAAATACCAAAATAACCGGCAACTTCTGAGTTAAAACTCTCAGAGTCTGTTGATAATTCTTTTTCATCTAAGTCTAGGATATCACTTATACTAACATATTGTAATCTTCCATCATCAAGTTGATGAACAGCAACATATTCTTCGTCTCCTCTTCGAATTGTTTTTAAAGGATTTCTATCTCTGCTTACAATTTCAAGTGAGAGCTCTGAAGTATTATTGACGTGTGTATATAATACTTTTGGTTCTTCTTTAGTTGAATTGTTTGTGGAGAATAATTTCCTGAAAAGTTGACAGCCAGGCTCCGTTTTTTCTTCAAATGTAACATTTTTAGCTTCCGAATCACTTTTACTTTCATTTTCTAGATTACTTTGTTTATTTTCATCTGTGTATAAACTAATAAAGGCATTCCTTATCCGATCAAAGACTTCACTTATATTTCTTTTATCTGCTGATTTATTATTTTTGTGTTTACTATTGTTATTTTTCCTTTTTTTATTATCAAATAAATCCATAAAGTTAATTTTATCTTTCTTCGTATTTCTTTCACTTGTAGCCATTATAATTTTAATACCACAATTTTTATGTTTATTTATTTTCAAGTCCTATTTTTAACAGCAACAATGTATTACTGCTTTTAGTTATCAAAAAACACTAAGGATTATCTAATTATCGAATATAGATAATAATTATCTTTATTTACTGATAATTTTATGCAAAATTTCACTTCGAATTTATCAACCTACGGTCATATAAACGCATGTTTTATGACATCTCATGACTTGAATTGTCACTAGCTTGCAGCATGGCTAGACAGGTAACATTGTCCACAAATAGCAAGTTGTCTATGTAGGACAGGTGGCAATGCCTGTCGCTGTTTTATATTATGAGACTTGCGTCTTGCCCCGACTTTACACGGGTTCACGGGTTACTTTACGGCTTCCGAAACAGCCTAGAGTCTAGACGACCTAAGTGTAGATAAAAAAAAGATTGATTGAAGGCAATGTTAAAAGTACACACAATCGTCGAGCGTGTATGAAAGGTATAATTAAAATAAAAGAAGCTAAAAAGGTATGTCAGGATCGTAGCAAATGCCATTCGATTATCTTTGCCTACACCTCTTGGGCGAAAAGGCGTGATGATAGATAGATTGTATGGGCTACACAACCATTTTACCACGGATTTTTTATAAATTACTAGCTTACTTTTGCCTCGAATTGATTCACTTATACTGTTAATGCGCAGCTCCTAAACATGATAGGTCCATGTTTAATACTCGTAAACCTTCGCGGTGAATCAACCTATCTAATAGTAGAAACCGCAACAAAATCCGTTTAGTAGTTTTGTCGTGAAAGGGCACAGACACGTGGCGGGGGGACTTCTTGTTCCTAGTGACGATATGGTAGGTAGGCAATAGGTAGGTAGGTAATGTACTTTCATAAATAATTTAGTTATTATCTCTAACGGATTATGCAGATTACCTACTTGTTACTTGTTACCTACTAATATAACTAATATATATATTGTACATTATTATATACACGACCGTTATACATTACGGTGTGTCCAGATCCAGATATATACCAGTAAGGGAACTTATCCATACTACGTGACGTGACGTGACCCATTTTTTTTACAATTGTCAAAACCCCGCCACGTCTATCTGTCTGGATTTTGTTGCGGTTTTCGAGGTTTAAGAGTATTAAACATGGACCTATCATGTTTAGGAGTTGAGCATTAACAGTATAAATGAATGAAGTCTGGCGAAAATAGTTAGCCTCAGCGAGTTTTCATGGCGTATGCTGTTTAATCCGTCAGAGACATAACAAAATGATGTAGGAACGAATTGTGTAGAATAAAATGATCTACAAAAAAGTCCGCGGTAGCATACTTGGTATAGCATTGATCTGTCTCTAATAGATAAGTAGCAAATTCAATTCTCTTTATCTTGCCTACCCTTGTTGCGATAAACGGCGTGATGATAGATACTTTTAATCACGCCGCAACGGCTGCACGGATTTACGGAAGTTCAAGGTCCAGACCTCGAATCTGAATCCACAAGGTCATTGTTACATATTGCATTAGATCTCAGATGACCCACTTAAAGAGGTCGCATACATACATCGAAGGTGATCAAGCTTTTACATATAGTGAGGTGCGATACTATTTATCGATATCGACAATTTATATAATAAATGTCGGTGAGTGCATCACTCATTTTTTTTTAAAATGTTCTTTATAGTCTGAATAATATAAGGTTTGAAGAAAGAAAAATGTGAAAAAATGGCCGGCAAAATTTTAAATTCGAGAAAAAAAAGTTTGAGTTCTTAAAATCGTTCTGATTCGTATTTTCATCATTTCGAACTGCTTTTTAATAAAATAAATCCTATACTTTTATTTTCGACCCTGATATATGCTACTGCGGACTTTTTTATAGATCTATGCCTATGTAATCGTAAAAACCGCAACAAAATGTGTTCAGTAGTTTTTGCGTGAAAAGGACACAGACAGAAGTATCAAGGTTATTTTAAATAGTACGATACCTACCCATACCTACTACAGAAACTCATTCGTCGTTTTGGACAGACATACAGTGTATTCTATTCTAAGTTTTTTTTTGTCGTAATGGCTTCTTTATCAGGGTTTTGATGATTCCGCCAATGTCAAGTTTTATATCCGTTATAATATCAATATGACGATTAATCGGTATCTAAGATGATCCCGCCGACTGTGTCTTATTAATTACAGACTATTCCCCATCATGTCACGACGGAAGGCGTGCGTCGGTCGCCATGACATGACGTAGAATCCTAGCTGACAGACGGTCAGGTACTTACTGGTGAATTTACCTTTCAGTCCGTTGTCCATCTACCCTCACATTTACTATCGATTACCGTGTCGTGTAGACAAGTCCGCGCCACCGCCATTCAATTAAAATTAAATAACGAAATATAATATGTACCTAATTATCTTCTAAATATGACAGTGCGCGTGATGTCAGCAGCGTGTTATAAACACCACAGATTGATAGCCAGCTGGTGAAAACAAGAAGGCAACCGCGTATGAGTACGTACCCCTTCAATTTCTTTAAACCAAATCAACCAAATATAGTTGACCAGTAGGTACAGTGTTCTATGTGAGTAATAGCATCTTGCCCCGACTTCGCCCGGAGTAACAATTATATACAAACTGCACACTAATGTTTTTAATTTATTTGAGAGTAACGCCACCCTTTGATGAGGTGTGGGAAAATGGTTTTTTAGGTTCTTCCTCGTAGTCAAATTATTTTGTCAAACTGATTTGACCACAAGGAATTGTTCTTCCTTGTGGTCAAATTGTTAGCTTAGGTTAGGTTAGTTATCTATCTAAGAAGTTTGACTAACAGGATTTTTTTTCCTGTAGGTCAAATCAGTTTGACAAAATAATTTGACTACGAGGAAGAACTGTTTTTTTTTCGCATTATTGCCTTTCAAATGAAACCGGTTTGGGGCACATCGGTTGGATGGTTTCAAAGGCTATAACGAACATTTTTGTGTTTTATATATAGATTGTAGGTCTACTGTATGTTTCTAATTAACTCGCCCATGGATTAGTACCTACGGATTTGGGAATTCTAGCGGAATCCTATCATTGCTGTTTACCCAAACATAACTATTCTATACTAATATTCTTATCATATATACTTTTACTTCAATTTTGTTTTATTTTATTTATTATTATTAGAATAAAATAATGTATGTGTCTATGTATCTAAAACTTATTTAGATGTTATATTATGTTAAATCAAATAAAAAACAAGTATTGAATACTTTATTTATGTTATAATAGATACACGAGCCACGAACTCACCCGAAGTTAACCGAACGACGCGCGACAATTCATCAACATTGAGTTTTGACCGATTTTTGTACGAAACCTAAACTGTGGCTGAAACTAAATTTTTTAGCCGAAACTGAATTTTCAGTCGGACACTAGCAAAATATACATAGTTCGACTTGGTGAAAAGTGACTATAAGAGTCAAATAATTGGGGTTTTTAAAAAAAAGTGTACCGACTTCAAAAATTATGCACTGTGTGCTTTCCGAAAGCAAATGCACAAGTCACTATAAAAAAAATACCCAAATAGTTTCAAGTGTGCCTATAAAATTTGAAGAGTTCTCGATTTCTCCAGGATCCTATCATCAGATCCTGACCTGATGACCATAGGACCACCTGTGAAGTATACCCTTTCAAACAAAAAAAAAATTCCAAATCGGTCCAGGCGTCTTCAAGTAATATTAATATTATATTATAAATATGAATATTATTTAGGACCGCGACCTCTTTCGTTTCGACTCGAAAGCCAAAAACGGCGTGGCCGCACAGGGCCGGCCAATGAATTTAATGCACGGATCGAGAATGTCAAACCCTACAATATCCGGGCAAATTGCAAAACTAATATTTACAAGAAGTTTGTAATAGTGATTCGTTAGCCGAGTGGTTAAGACAAGTGCTATTAACTAGGCATACAACGGGTTCGATCCCGGATCCCGGCCATGTACCAATGACTTTTTTTATAATTAAAAACTTAAGTACATAATCCTACAAACCATACTTAGAGGCATTTCGATCTAAATTTAACATAACAGAACTGGCCACTCGTTAGGTATAGCCTCACAAATACTATCGGCTAAAAAATGTTTCGGGAGCTATCAAGCAACCCGTGATGATATAAAAAAACTCAATACTCACCAAGACAATTGGAGTGTGTTTGGTGTTCAACTTACTTATCGATAACATAATAACCCCACCATCACCAAAACAATCGATATTAAACTACACATCACTAGAAACTTTCAAAGTTTTAAAACTTATTGACAGTCAATGGAAGTGCGCGTAAGTGAAAGTTGTGATACAGTTGGTGATCAATACATATATTATACTTTAAAATATCTTATGTAAGTACCTTTACGATGTTATAATTATTAGCTATTGTTGATATGTGACATAAATCACTCTCCGGCCCTGTAACAACCTCTGTGCAAAAAATTCGATCGATACGTTGCTGCGTTTTGGCATGAAAGAAATAAAACAAACACATTTCATTAATGTGTGATACAAGGGTGGTAAATAGGATATTACAAACGAGTTGACAGTGTCATACGACGATTTTCAATATATTTGTGAGAAAAATAGATAAAATAAACAAGGATAAAATAAATAAATTAGTGTAAATAAATAAAAGGTACAATAGGCATCAAAATTTGTTTTTAATTGTTACAAAATTAAGAGGCAAAGAAAGTGAACATTCAGCTTTTACGATTTTTTTTATTAATAAACGTTTTAACAAATTTTAACATTTAAAATCACAGAATACTTAATTTATTCCTCAGTTTTTAAATTTATTATTTTATCTATCATAACTTTCATGTTAAAAACTTCTTGCTAGCAAACCTTTACATTGGACTTGTAGAAATTTAAAAAAAAATTGTGTAGAAATATTCTAGGGCGTAATAATCAACTTACGAGCCATGTTTACTGACATTGAAAGTTCACTTTTCGAGCAAGTGTATTGAAAAAGTAAAACTCGAAATTAGCGAAAAGTTTAAGTACTAATATTATAAAGAAATAAAGTTTGAATGTGGGGGTTAAAATCTGAAACTACTGAACCGATTCTAAAAAATCACTATATCTTGTAACGTACGGTCCGCCATCCGTTTTCAAATCGTTGTATTTGTGGTTCATTTTGATGGCCGGAACACACGCATCCACCGCTGATAGTTTGACGCCTTTTTAATTGAATCTTGTGTGTCTGTGTGAGTGAGTGACATGCATGTGATCTAAATCGTATGATTTACATTGGTAATGAGTGGTCTGTGTTCAATCTCGATCATACGGCTGGCCGAACTAAAAAATTTAATTTTTTAGTCTTTATAATAATTAACGAGAAGAGATCCTCTAAAAAGTACCTACCAAATAGCAGCCTTTCTTACGGTCTTGCTACGGGAAACTAAAATAAGAGTTTAAAAAATATTATTATTAGTTCTGCAAATGTAAAATAGGTTAAAAATGTTAATTATTATGTAAAATTGTTAGAATTTTTCTTCATCACCATCATCAACCTTTTAAGATCCACGGCTGGATCATGGTCTCCCTCTAGCGCACCATATTAGTGGTGTTCATTGAGAGGAATTGCCATAGTCACCACGCTGGGCAGGCGTGTTGGTTTTACGTAATTGGTGCTTAGCATTTTGGCTGCGAGTAGGAATCGAACCCGGGACCTCCGGTTTCAAGTCCACAGTCTTACCAATTAGGCTATCGATAATATTCGATAACCAAATTACATAACTAAAAAATACACTTGTTTTGTAACAATAATAAGAGCGTCGGTGGCCGGGTGGTTAAGGTGTCTGGTATTAAACTAGGCGGACGTCGTCGGTTCGGATTTTTTTTATAATTAAAAATTACATAATCCGACAAACCACACTTAGAGGCATTTCCATCTAAAAATAGGTACCTCAACTGAACTGGCTACCTGTATAGCCTTACAAACACTATCGGCTAAAAGAGGGAGACTTTGGTTTGGTTTCGGGAACTGAAGGCAACCCATGATAAAAGACAGAGTATTTTACTTTATTAGTCAAAAGAATGAAAGATTGACTAAAATTGTTTATATGGCTGAAGTGAAAGGAAATGCTGGTAGAGGACGACCTAGGTGTACTTTTATTTAACATATAAATAAAATAATCGAAGGCAATATTAAAAGTACAGACAATCTCCGAGCATGTATGAAAGGTATGATGAATATAAAAGAAGCGAAAGAGGTATGTCGGGATCGTAACAAATGACATTTTTCTCTGCCTACCCCTCTTGGGATAAGGCGTGATGATAGATAAATTCAACTCAACTCATCATATAATGAACAGAGTGTATTATAGTTTGTGACGAGTCCATGTATGAAGGTATCTATTGACACTTGATGTGAGACAACGCGTCCACGCTTACACAGAATGGAGCCGCTTTAAAAATTATCTTGCTTTCACAAGTCAATGCAAAAATTGTAACTTTATTATAATATTTGTATACAACTGTTATTATTATGGTTGAGACATATTAAGGTACAGTGGCGACATCTATCGTAGTATTTATGTTATATTTAACGATAGACAAAACTAGATACAATAATTTTACCGTATTATTTAGGTGTCTTTGGAGTTCATGGCTCAAACAAACGTTACCCAATGCCCACCATTATGACTCAAACAAAAGTTACTGTCACATTAATGTCACAAATTCTGACAGCATTAATGAATAAATTTGGACTTATTTATTGAAATTATGGGATTATACGAATTTTGCGGAATATGTTCCTAACCTAGAATTGATTAAATTTTTTCTTAACAATTTGGTATGCGTTTGTAGGTATCAAGTCTACCGTACCCCGAAACGAAATTATTAATATAGATATTACTAAATACCTCCATCTTATATTATGTTCTTTTATCGACTTGTCGTGCTTCTGAGGGCACGTAGATTACTTACTTACATCTGTTACAGAAGTGACAAATCTCTGTTTTGTTTAATATTGACAACTGGCCATCAGTGGAGTCTCTGGCCACATCACAAACCAATAGCGAGCGTGATGGTGTGGTTGTTACATTCTATCATTATCTATTGACATTTGATGTGCGACAGAGACAGAGCGGCCCACGCTTATGACAGAATGGAGCCGCGGTAAAAATAGTTTCCTTGGACTATGATACTTGAGTGTTTTACTAACACAAATCAGTCTTAAAGGTATAAGTTTAGTATAATATTTGTATAGAACTGGTATTAAAATGGTTGAGATATATTTAAGTACAGTGGCGACATCTATCGTGTACTATTAGTACTTAACTAACATAGAGTACTAAGCCTAAGAAGGGGCCATAGACGGGCTCCACCTTTTACCAATTGTCTGCTCTTTGACCAGTTAAACTGACCCGCTGGGTTAGCATATATTTTGACAGTGACACTTTCGTTTCGGTCGAATGGCCTTGAACAGGCCAAAACGTTCATGTCCAACAAGGACCGGCCAGAGATAGCCCGGGGCCGAGAGGTCCGGCCCAACAATGTGCGGGCAAATTCTGTGTACTTGTCTTTGCCCGGCATAGCAAATTTGCACGCACATTGTTGGGCCGGACCTCTCGGCCCCGGGCTATCTCTGGCCGGTCCTTGTTGGACATGAACGTTTTGGCCTGTTCAAGGCCATTCGACCGAAACGAAAGTGTCGCTGTCAAAATATATGCTAACCCCGCAGCTGGTGCGCAGTAATAAGTTACCATAGGTTTCGTTGGTAACGTTTTGTGTCGCGAGACAGAGCTCTAGAGAAATAATTAATTGTGACATTTTAAGGTGTTTCGTTTTCCATACAAAAATGTAATTAAGATAAACTAATTAACTAAACAGTAAAAATGTCTAAATATGTGCTTACTTAACTATTTTCGGCGTTTATGTTGTCGGGTGGTGGGGTAGCCAGGATGGGTCGATGGGTAGGTATAGCAGGAAAACTCGTAGTAAAATTTCACCATTCGTTTATTGGTCGAATTAACAAGGAAGGAACAAGCAGGAGCAGCAAAAGAACAACCAGGAAAAAGATCCGTCAAAGGAGCCAACAAAGGAGCCGTAAGGAGCCGGCAAAGGAACCGTCAAAGGATCTTCTTTTATATTAACATAGATATTAGTTCTTGAATATTGAATAAATACATTTTATTTTAGTTGTTTACTTAGTTGATAAAATAGAAATATAATAAATTTTACAATTGGCAGAGTGACTGCCTAAGTCAACAGTTTGTGAAGGAATGAGTAACATTTTAATTTAGGTTCCACACATCGTATATTTGAAAATAACATACAATGTTCTATTGAATTAAAATGAACAATATTGTGTTCTAAAATTAAAATAAATGCTATTTATGATGGCCAGCTTGTAAGCGGCCAGGAAAATAAGGTCGTATCATCACAATGTTACGCGTAATCAATAAAAAATTACTGTTTTATAATAGAAAAAGTTTACACTATCAAGATCACACACACATGCGTATTTTTTCTAAAAAAAATATGTTTAATATTAATGATTTCTGTTATAACAAAATTTATTTTTTATTGATTTCGCGCAACAAAAAAGCCGAAAATAGTTAAGTTAGCACATATTTAGACATTTTTACTGTTTACTTAATTAGTTTATCTTAATTACATTTTTGTATGGAAAACGAACCACCTTAAATGGGAGAGGCGATCTAGGACGTCTAATTATTATGTTTGTATTTTAGCATAATCATTATAACGTAAAAGCCGTTGCGACAAAAAAACGAGAGAAAATACAGTGGTACAGGGGTTATTACTAGGCATCTATCTCCTCTCGTTTCCGCAACTCGACGTCTAAGCGCCTATTTTGCATGAGGCGGGAATTTTGTTACTCCTGCCATCCCAGGTCCTCCAGGAAGCCGATCAGCCTCTCAATGATGCCACATGCCTCCCGAAGAGTCCTCGGGGACCGACATGAGCAGCCAGAAACAATTTCTCGCCTAATTATAAAGAACTGCTAGAAGATATCTGTTTTGACATAGATAGGAAAACAATAAAAACCATAGCATCAGACACGATATTTCTCTTTCAAAATCTGATTTTTGTGTTTTTGTTTGTGAATAATAAACTCAACAACTACTGAACCGATTCTAAAAATTCTTTCACTAATAAAAAGCTACGATATCCCTGAGTGACATAGGCTATATTTTATATTGTTCGATATATCCACGGGCGGAGCCGGGGGCGAAAAGTCTAGTAGACTATACTTCTAGTGTAACTCTCCTTCACACACTAGGTCGATAATCACAGAAGGGAAGAGGGCGATAATAATAATGTTCTAACACTCGACTCTGAGCTAATGTTGGGAGTTGTTGTTGTGGTTGTGATGTGTTGAAGTCAAGTGGCGACATCTATCGGAGATATTGAGAGCACAAGAAACTGTATTCTATGATTTACGTTATATATATTTATTTTTTTCTTCACGGGTTGCTTTCAGCTCCCGAAACCGTGTTAAGCCAGGGTACCCAACGGAAGACCTAGTCGTCGTTTAGCCGATGGTATTTGTGAGGCTATATCTAACGAGTGGCTAGTTCTGTTGAGATATATTTAGATGGAAAAGCCTCTAAGTGTGATTTGTCGGATTATGTACATAAGTTTTTAATTAAAAAACCCATTGGTACATGACCGGGATCCGGGATCGAACTCGGGTCTGTCTAGTAAATACCAGACGTCTTAACCACTCGGCCACCGACGCACCTATATTAAACGTAGATCAATCATCACTACATAACTATTATAAAACAAAGTCCACCGCTACATCTGTCCGTCTGTGACCGTGTCACGCAAAAACATCAAAACGGATTTTGTTTGTAAAAAGTTTACATAGCGTATGCTGTGTGTTTGATATGTTGTGTACCTTTTATAATTATTTGATGTGAGACAAAGACGCGGCCCACGCTTCTGACAGAATGGAGCCGCGGTAAAAAATAACATTTGCGGGACTACGCGATACCTAGGCATTTGACTTACACAAGTCAGTCTTAAAAGTGTAACTTTATTATAATATTTGTATAGAACTGGTATTATTATGGTTGAGACATATTTAAGTACAGTGGCGACACCTATCGTAATATTTATGTTATATTAAACCACAGACAAAACTAAATATTACTAAATACATAACCTTAAAGTGTGTTTTGTTATGTACTTACATTCTATCATTACAAAGCAAACGCGGCCCACGCGTATTACAGAATCAAAATTGAAAATATATCTAGATAATAAATGTATATAATTTTCAAGTTAAGTGGCGACATCTATCGTGTACTATTAGCAACTAGCGACTCGTGCACTAGTGTACTATTAGAGATAGATAAATGATACTAGGACTTTTTTGTAGATCATTTTATTTCACACAGATATTTTCTACACTATCTCTGACAGATGAGACAGGATACTTTCCCACAACTTGATTCAATAAAACGCTCAGCTCCTAAACAATTCGAATCGTGATGATAAGTATAGGTCCATTTTTAGTGATGGGGAGTCAGACATGAATTCTTTACGGACGTGCGGATTTGTACGAGAGTCTATTAGGTTATATAAAAAATATCAGCCATGTCTGTATGTTTGTAATTATTCTTCGTAATATTTTTGGTAGACGAGACCACGGTTTGAACCCGACTAATGAGTTTTTATGATTAAAAACTTATCCACATTACCATTTTAATATACCTCCGAACAGACCACTCGTTATGTATAGCCTCACAAATACCATCCGCTAAAAAAGGGAGACTTGGTCTTGTGCTGGGTACCCTGGGTCTCATAACACATCTCTGGTTCCGGTCCTGGTTATCGGGCTCGGTTTCCGCAACGACCTCTCAGCGCCTATTTTGCGTGAGGCTCTTCTGTTACTCCTGCCATCCCAGCTCCCCCAGGAAGTCGATCAGCCTCTTAATGTTGCCACATGCCTCCCGAAGGGTCCTCGAGGCACCGAGATGAGCAGCCCTGTATTCTGTCAAACCTACACACTCCAGAAGGATGTGGGTGACCGTTTCTTCAGTCTCCATGCAAGCTCTGCTTAGTGGACTATCTGTAAGGCCGATATTGAAAAGGGTTTATTAAAGGGCCCATTTAAGGTTAATACGAATTTGTGTCAGTGAGTTTAGGGATGGGAGCGCTAGTTTTGATTGTCTGCAACTCTCAAGTCTGAATTCTGTTTTATGTTCATGAGTCTCTAGGCAGCGATATCCGATATCAGTGGTTCAGGGCCCAAGCTACCATATCTGATCATCATTACCGCGGAAACGCTGTGCCCTTTTATCCACCGCGGAAACTTATTTATAATATTAGTGACGCGGTCCACGCTTCTACAGAATGGCGCCGCGGTAAAAATAATATTTTCACACTTGAATTGCGGCTTCGGTTAAACTTCATTGTTATTAACGTTATATAATATAATTGCTAGTTGTGTGGTTGTTATGTGTAGAAGTAATTAGCGACAATCGTGTAAATGTAATTTAGTTTCAAAGTTGTTTTTCTTACACAAGAACCCTAATTATTCCCAGGATAGAAAGAAAGTAGCTCAGATCACTCCCTGAAAATTCTTCTACCTACCTGTTAAAGTCACGACAAAATCGGTGCAGCCGTTTCAAAGATTAGCCCGGAAAAACAAACAAACATTTTAAAAAGAGACCTATTACAGACAGACACTTCATTTGGTAGAGGGTTGGACTTGAGACCGGGAGTACCCGTATTCAATTCTAACTCGTAACAAAAACTTTTTAACACCAATGGACAACATTTCATTTTTCGTAAGGTACCAAAATTCGAAAACCGTTTGGAGATTACATGCTAGAAAGCTTATTTTTCATTTTTTTTATTTTTTATATCCTTTAATTTTCGAGTTATTTTAAAAATACTGAAATATTGAAAAATAAGGATTAATAGGTGCCCTAATCTGTGCTAACCCTCTAATTTAAAAATACTAATGTCTGTTGGCAGAGTTGTTAGTTATTGAACTCAGGTGTTGCCCTCTATTAATTTTACCCATTTTTATTCCATTTAAAGCTAAATTAATAATTATTCATTAAATATAATTATAAAAATACTTCTTTTATATAATATTTTTTTGGAAGTTTTGCTAGTTTCGAATGGGCTATCACAGGAAATATATTTACGAGTGAAACCGCGAACAAAAGCTAGTATTATTATATACATTATGAATAATGTTGTAGGCGATTTGAGTTCCGGCTACGGCAACACCTATTTGGAACACGGTATATTATACTCTTTGCATTTCTATAACGTATACTCTGTGGCTTGACTGACACTATCTGTCACTTTCTTTGGGTGACAGTTTATATTTCTTAATTTTAGTGCTAGCTATGGTTTTTAGTTTATAAGTCCTCAGAATTTATAAAAATTCATAATTAAATTAAAAATATAAAAACTCAACCAAAAATAAAATAGAAAAATACGTGTAACTTATTTTTTAATATATTTTTAATTAAAGTAATAAAAATGGGTGATTAAAAAAATGAAATGTTGTCCATTATCTTTAAGGGTCCTATACTGGGAATTTGTATGGAGATATTACTATTCCCAATTTCTCTGTAAATACTCCACCTGTGTCAATGTAATTTAGCATATAGTTACTTATTCAATATATCTAAGTGAAATAGTCGTTATTTTTTCTATTGGTTTTGTTTAGTAGGAAATATGGGTGGTAGAATAAAGGATTATTCTGCCCCTTCTGTCTCTTTCATAATCTATCACAAAACTCTAAATTTTTTTTAAAGCGCTCTTATACCATTATTCTTTAATTATATATATCGCTTTTTTTTGTAGCTTATTGAAAATTCAAAAAAAAAATATTTTATGATTTTTTAATTTGGCAAAAATAATAAAATAATTATTATTTTAAATTTTCAATAAGCTACCAAAAAATTCGACATATATAATTGAAGGGTAATGGTATAACAGCGCTTTTAAAAAAATTTAGAGTTTTGTGATAGATTATGAAAGAGACAGCAGGGGCAAAGTTAAACAACCCATATTTCCTATTCAATAAAACCCATTGAAAAAATAAGAGCTATTTCACTTAGATATATTCAATAAGTAACTATATGGTAAATTACAGTGACACAGGTGGATTATTTACAGAGAAATTGGGAATAGTTTATCCCAGAAAAATTCCCAATATAGGACCCTTAAGAATATGTGCTATGATCGACTTTTAATAATTCGGAATCCACGTTTCTAAAAACAACAGATACTTACGTCTGTTAAAAGAAGTGACAGTGAAGTTAAGGCTGTCGTAATTATTTACTTAGGTACCTACTAACTATTGGACCGAGGATTATTTTATAATAATAATATAATAAATATATTAAACAAACAAACACACTTTGGCGTTTAAATTATTAGTTAGCATTAACAAACTGCGGCTTCGTCCATGGAATTTGGACATGACTGGGTGGGCAGTCTAATTAACATACACTTTGTTATTTACCTACGGAACTCTTTACCATAGGTGTATCCAAATGAAACATTTATTTTAGACACTGTATATAAGACTTTTTAATAGACAAAATTTAATACACTATCAATGAATATTTATGTGAGTCAATTAGATACTAACAATTAACTAAAATAATGTATTTGCATAGTTTGTTGTTTATGTAAAATGGATCGTAATTCTTTTTGTACAGAGATAGATGGAAACAGGCATTATCCCCAGGAAAATATCTTATTCCCGGAAAAGTTCTGATTAGAGTTGTTGTATTTTTTTCCCAGAGTAAAATTACAAAATAGTCTAATAAAAACATTGAAAAAAGTGTAGGTACTGTCGAAATGTTTACAAATTAATAAAATTTAATTGTACGTGTGTCATTTTCTTAGGTATATTTGAACCATAAATCAACGACAAGGATTATTAGTTCATTTTTATATAGATAATTGTATGTAGCAAGCCCAGCAGAGAACTTAATAACCAAGTGTCAGGTTAGACGAAGACGACGTTAGTAAGTTCTCTACTGAGCTTGCTAAATAGTAAGTTGATGTAATATATATGTAACTATATGTTGAAGTATAGTGGCGACATCTATCGTGGAATCATATTATTGTATCTTAAGGCCATGTGAGACCAAATACGTGTTGTAGGTACAACTTGATTCCGGATCCCGGCCATGAACCAATGGGTTTTTATAATTAAAAGCTTATGCACATAATATGACAAGTTACACTTTTTTTCTTTCCGTCCGTCTAAATCTACTTACCACAACAGAAATGGCTACACGTTAGGTATAGCCTCATAAATATTGTTGGCTAAAAGGGGAAGACTTCGTCCTCCAGTGGGTACCCAGGGACCGATGACTCGGTTCCGAGAGCTAGTGTGAAGATATATAATATATGTGTGTGTTACAGTTAAATGATTGTTGACATGTTAAAAATGAAAAATAATATCTACGATAGATGTCGCCACTTCACTTCAACACATCACAACCACAACAACAACAGTTCTATGTAAATACAACTTGCTGACTCCCAACATTAGATTCAATCGAGTGTTAGAATATATTTTTACCGCGGCTCCATTCTGTATAAGCGTGCTGTCGCGTACAACATATTATCTACCTAGTGTGTGAAGGAGAGGGAGTTACACTAAAAGTATAGTCTACTAGACTTTTCGCCCCCGGATCCGCCCGTTGATATATTCGAACATTATGTGAGATCAAATATGTGTTCAATTATGACATGTCTTCTATAGAATTTACATACAAAAACTTTTATTAACTCAGAAAATAATTTAAATAAAGTGTGGCGGTCAGCACATACCTAACCCACAATATAAACGCGCCACAAGGCGGTAACAAGTCAGTCACTGCCAAGTAACGCATTCGTATACGCTGTCCCAAAACAGACGGCCCGCGTACGGATAATGTAGATTTCTAAGGATCCAAATTATACGTCGCTATCTCGAGTATCGTAGTTCGAATCTGCACCTTTTGTCTATCTTCTCAACAAACATGGAACAAGCAAATACATCATCAGCAATCATCTTCCTTCTTTCATTTCATCGGGGACCTATTACATTGGTGACCCCAAAACAAAACAAGCGATAAAGTGGTGATCCCAGACGAAGAAAGGCAAGGAAGATAAAGGAGTAGCAGCGACCCGAAACATTCAGTATTCTCAAACGGGTAACGAACATTCCATCCATGAACTCCAGAGTGACTCAAGACCTCTAAAAAATCAAACGACCTCCATCAGTCCCAGGACTTCTTCAGCACCATGGCCAACGCTCATCATGAAGATTGAAGACGACATCTCGTGCAAGAACAGCTGAGATATTCAGAACTCCACAACATTCTTCACAAGCATCGGACATTCTAGAAGGACTTCAACAAACTAATTCTGCGCATCGTCAAGCAGAAACATCGCGGTAGGACCCCGGAACGACGTCCCCGGC
The DNA here is from genome assembly GCA_963924495.1 of Nemapogon koenigi. Taxonomy (NCBI): domain Eukaryota; kingdom Metazoa; phylum Arthropoda; class Insecta; order Lepidoptera; family Tineidae; genus Nemapogon; species Nemapogon koenigi. The sequence continues at coordinate 7,564,581 of OZ004656.1, forward strand.
TAAGGTCAAATGCCCGACATTCAACGCACGCAACATTTCTGGCTTAGGGAGCAGGCGATCGAAGTGCCGCCAGTCCCGCGCCTGCAAGCAGCTGAAGCAAACATCAGCAAGATAAGAGCACACAATCATGGGTGAGTGAGCGTGTTAAATAAGCAAATCACCGGTTACGTGTTACAACCAGCATAGCGTCATAATTTCCTAAGCATACATAATTTTCGGCTAGTGCAAAATCTATAATGATGTGAAAGTGATTATACATATGTATATACGGCTTAAAGACTCTAGTGCACCTAATATTATTTTTGTAATTACCAATGTAAATCATACTAAACTTCTACCGACTTCTTGTTCATTTTGGCTTAATTGTAGATTTATTATAATCGAAAATTAATCGACATAAACTCGATCAGATAAACAAACCAGACACATGTATATTTTAAAAACCCATTTTTACCTATTACAGACAAACACTTCATTTGGTAGAGGGTTAGACTTGAGACCAGGGAAATTAAAATCGCCAATTTTCTCTAAGAACATTGAACTTCCAATTATGACACTTCTATAAAATCCACAAAAAATTTTATTGATTATAAAAATAATTTAAATAACTCAAGAAAAAAATATTTAAATCTATACAAAAAATCAAATTTGAAGTGTATTTCTGTGAGTTTTAACTCGTGCGTCGTAATTTGGACGAAATCTCAGAATATAAGTAACAGCTAGGCGGGCCCGGCAGATGTTGTCCTGCTCAAACGTTGGCTTGCCTGCTATTTACTTTCCTTCGTCCGTGGAAAACAACTACCACTACCACTACATCTATCTCTACTCCTACCACTACCGCTACTATTCTATGTCCGTCTCCTGGCTCTAAGCTACCTCCCCACCAATTTTCAGCCAAATCGGTACAGCCGTTCTTTAGTTATAAATGGTGTAACTAACACGGCTTTCTTTTATATATATATAGACTAGTATGTTGTGTAGTGCGCGAGTTGCAAGCAACTCGCGTGTTTGCTGTGAGGGAACAACTGCTGCCCACACCAAAGAAGACATGCTACAAGTCTGCGATAAGCGAGGGGGCTACGGGGAAAGTGGAAAGGGGTAGAATTCAATTCCTAGTCCATAGGAAAAAAAAAGAAAAAATGTATGAACTTTTGTATGGGAGTTTTTTTTTTGTATAGGAGAACATTTTTTTTAACGGATTCGCTAATAGGAACAGATCCTGAACATTATTAGTTTCGGCACTTTCCCCCTCTGATTTATAGTTTCCGAGATAAAAAACAAAAAAAAATAAGGGGGGCGAAAAAGGGGGGTTTCAGATTTTTCTGGTACTAACTGGCGCTTCTCCGGCCGCTCCCGCGGCATCGCTCGCTTCGCTCGCGCTTTTAGTAGGAAAAAGAAAAAATTTATGAAAATTAGTATGGGAGTTTTTTTTTGTATGGGAGATTTTTTTTTTTAATGGATTCACTAATAGAAACAGATCCTGAACATTATTAGTTTCGGCACTTTCCCCCTCTGATTTGTAGTTTCCGAGATAAAAAACAAAAAAAAATGTATGGGAGTTTTTTTTTTGTATGGGAGAACATTTTTTTTAATGGATTCGCTAATAGGAACAGATCCTAAACATTATTAGTTTCGACACCTACCCCATCCGATTTATACTTCTCGAGATATAAAACAAAAAAAAATAAGGGGGGCGAAAAAGGGGGGTTTCGGATTTTTCTGGTACTCACTGGGACCCCCTCTATACGATCCCACCAAAAGTTTCCCCCCATCACAACTCTTTCTGGGAGAACAATGATGTCAGTGAGTGAGTGAGTGAGTGGTAATCGAGCTTTATATAGTATAACTAGCGGGCCCGGCAGATGTTGTCCTGCTCAAACGTTGGCTTGCCTGCTATTTACTTTCCTTCGTCCGTGGAAAACAACTACCACTACCAATACTACTACCACTACCACTAGACCTCTACCACTACTCCTACCACTACCACTACACCTATATCTACTCCTACCACTACCACTACTACTACCACTACTACTACCACTGCCACTACCACTACCCCTACCCCTACCCCTACCCCTACCCCTACCCCTACTCCAACTACTACCACTACCCCTACCACTACCGCTACTATCCTATGTCCGTCTCCTGGCTCTAATCTACCTCCCCACCAATTTTCAGCCAAATCCGTTCTTTAATTATAAATGGTGTAACTAACACGACTTTCATTTATAGATAAGAATAGTATAATACAGCGCCATCTATTGACGTTTTACAAATACATTTTAGTACATATATGTAAAAATCAAGATGACGCCACATATTCACAATTATAAATTATAATTATTTAGCTATCCCTATTCCAACCCTATCCTATGTCCGTCTCCTGGCTCTAAGCTACCTCCCCACCAATTTTCAGCCAAATCGGTACAGCCGTTCTTGAGTTATAAATAGTGTAACTAACTGACTTTCTTTTATATATATAGATAGTTACATTTGAACCATAAATCCACGACAAGGATTATTAGTTCATTGTTATACAGATTACTGTAAATGTAGCTAACCCAGCAGAGAACTTAATAACCAAGTGTCTGTGTGTTTAGTTGGACTGTGTTCCTTAACCAACCACTCGTTGGTTACGTTATCAGACCATTGTTTGATCCCAGCCATGTACCAATGGGTTTTTATAATTAAAAGCTTATGTACATAATCCGACAAGTTAGACTTAGAGGCATTTCCATCTAAATATACCTCAACAGAACTGGCCATTCGTTAGGTATAGCCTCATAAATATTGTTGGCTAAAAGGGGACGACTTTGTCTTCCACAGCTTCCACTGGGTACCCAGGGACCGATGACACGGTTCCGAGAGCTAGTGTGAAGATATATATTTGTGTGTGTTACAGTTAAATGATTGTTGCCATGTTAAAAATCAAAATAAATATCTACGATAGATGTCGCCACTTGACTTCAACACATCACAACCACAACAACAACAGTTCTATATAAATACAACGTGACTGACTCCCAACATTAGCTTAGAATTTTACTTAAGAATATATTTTTACCGCGGCTCCATTCTGTATAAGCGTGTTGTCGCGTACTAAATATTATTACTATCAAGTGTCTGAAGGAGAGTTACATTAAAAATATAGTCTACTAGGCTTTTCCAACATATAAGGCTAGAATCCAAAAATAAATAATCCCGTGGCTGTAATTTGTCCCTCCCCCGACCGCTTCCTCTTTTTTCCGGGATAAAAAGTAGCCTATGTGCTATGCCTACGTTCAAACACGTATTTGGCCTCACATGGCCTTAAGATACAATAATATAGACTCACGATTTCATCCAGCTCCGTTCAGCCGTTTTGACGTGATTGAGTAACAAACATACATACATCCATATAAACTTTTGAGTTTATAATATTAGAGGGATTATACGTACGGAGCCGAGGGCAGAAAATCTATAACTAAACTGATTCTAAAAATTCTTTCACTAATAGAAAGCTACGATATCCCTGAGTGACATTAGCTATATTATATATTGTCCGATATATCCACGGGCGGAAAGCCTAGTTGACTATACTTTTAGTGTAACTCCCATAGAGTAACTTATAATACTTCTGACACACTAGGTTGATAATATGTTGTACGCGACAGCACGCTTATACAGAATGGAGCCGCGGTAAAAATATATTACGATACTTAGATATCCTGATCTAATGTTGGGAGTCAGTTACGTTGTATTTATATATAACTGTTGTTGTTGTGGTTGTGATGTATTGAAGTCAAGTGGCGACATCTATCGGAGATATTGAGAGCACAAGAAACTGTATTTTATGATTTACGTTATATTAAACGTTCATCAATCATCACTACATAATTATTATAAAACAAAGTCCACCGCTACATCTGTCCGTCTGTGACCGCGTCACGCAAAAACTTCTAAACGGATTTTGTTGCAGTTTTTATTATTAAATTCTCATCTTTAGGAGCTGAGCAAGTCGAGTAAAAAGTTTACATGGCGTATGCTGTGTGTTTGATATGTTGTGTGTCGTATTTAAAACTATTAAACTGTCTCGTGAGTCAGATGCCAATTTGATGTCTTATACGTTTTCTATTTGTCATAAACTGTATCTTTATTTTAAACTAATTAAAGCCAATTTTACTCTTGGTTTTAGCCGTTTTAATGTATCATTGTGTACCTTCTATAATTATTTGATGTGAGACAAAAGACGCGGCCCACGCTTCTGACAGAATGGAGCCGCGGTAAAAAATAACATTTGCGGGACTACGCGATACCTAGGCATTTGACTTACACAAGTCAGTCTTAAAAGTGTAACTTTATTATAATATTTGTATAGAACTGGTATTATTATGGTTGAGACATATTTAAGTACAGTGGCGACACCTATCGTAATATTTATGTTATATTAAACCACAGACAAAACTAAATATTACTAAATACATAACCTTAAAGTGTGTTTTGTTATGTACTTACATTCTATCATTACAAAGCAAACGCGGCCCACGCGTATTACAGAATCAAAATTGAAAATATATCTAGATAATAAATGTATATAATTTTCAAGTACAGTGGCGACATCTATCGTGTACTATTAGCAACTAGCGACTCGTGCACTAGTGTACTATTAGAGATAGATAAATGATACTAGGACTTTTTTGTAGATCATTTTATTTCACACAGATATTTTCTACACTATCTCTGACAGATGAGACAGGATACTTTCCCACAACTTGATTCAATAAAACGCTCAAAATTCGAATCGTGAACATTATAACAAAATCCGCGTGAAAAGGTCACAGACAGACAGAAAGACGCAGCGGGGGATTTAGTTTTATAATATGTAGTGATGAAGTGATGATACCTAAGTATAGATCCATTTTTAGTGATGGGGAGTCAGACATGAATTGTTTACGGACGTGCGGATTTGTACGAGAGTATTAGGTTATATAAAAAAATCAGCCGTGTCTGTATGTTTGTAATTATTCTTCGTAATATTTTTGGTAGACGAGGCCACGGTTTGAACCCGGGCAATGAGTTTTTATGATTAAAAACTTATGTATATAATTGGGCAAAACGCATTTACATCTCAATATACCTCAGAACTGACCACTCATTAGGTATAGCCTTACAAATACCATCTGCTAAAAAAGGGAGACTTGGTCTTGTGCTGGGTACCCTGGGACTTATAACACATCTCTGGTTCCGGTCCTGGTTATCGGGCTCGGTTTCCGCAACGACCTCTTAGCGCCTATTTTGCGTGAGGCGGGAATTCTGTTACTCCTGCCATCCCAGCTCCCCCAGGAAGTCGATCAGCCTCTTAATGTTGCCACATGCCTCCCGAAGGGTCCTCGAGGCACCTGAGATGAGCAGCCCTGTATTCTGTCAAAACTACTCCAGAATGATGTGGGTGACCGTTTCTTCAGTCTCCATGCAAGCTCTGCATAGTGGACTATCTAGCCGATATTGAAAAAGGTTTATTAAAGGGCCCATTTTAGGTTAATACTAATTTGTGTCAATCGAGAGTTTAGGGATGGGAGCGCTAGTTTTGATTGTCTGCAACTCTCAAGTCTGAATTCTGTATTATGTTCATGAGTCTCTAGGCAGCGATATCCGATATCAGTGGTTCAGGGCCCAAGCTACCATATCTGATCATCATTACCGCGGAAACGCTGTGCCCTTTTATCCACCGCGGAAACTTATTTATAATATTAGTGACGCGGTCCACGCTTCTACAGAATGGCGCCGCGGTAAAAATAATATTTTCGGTTAAACTTCATTGTTAACGTTATATAATATGATTGCTAGTTGTGTGGTTGTAATGTGTAGAAGTAAGTTGCGTCAATTACTTGTGTCATTAGTCTCAAGTGGTTCCTTCTTAGGTTAATTAGTCATTGTGTTAATCGAGAGTTTAGGGATGGGAGCTCTAGTTTTGTTTGTATGAACCGTTCTGTTTATGAGTGGGTTATAAGTCTGAGTTGTGCACGGATCCAGTCTCTACGCAGTGGTATCAATGGTTCAGGGCCCATAGCTACCATACCTGATCCTCTCCTTGCAAGTTGGACTTTTATCAACTAAAGAGTTATGTTATTATTAAGTTCGTGTCATTTTCGTGTCACATTTCACAATTTTCCACGGGCGAAGCCGGGGCGGAAAATTACTTATAATATTAGTGACGCGGTCCACGCTTACTACAGAATGGCGCCGCGGTAAAAATAGGATTTACACACTTTACTTGCGATTGCGGTTAAACTTCATTGTTAACGTTATATAATATGATTGCTAGTTGTGTGGTTGTAATGTGTAGAAGTAAGTAGCGACATCTATCGTGTAAATTTAATTTAGTTTCAAAGTTGTTTTTCTTACACAAGAACCCTTATTATTCCCAGGATAAAAAGTAGCCTACCTATCACTCCCTGAAAATTCCTCTACCTACCTGCGAAAGTCACGTCAAAATCGGTGCAGTCGTTTCAAAGATTAGTCCTGATAAACAAACCAGACACATGTATATTTTAAAAATGGGTAGGTATCTATTACAGACAGACTTCATTTGGTAGAGGGTTAGACTTGAGACCAGGGAAATTGAAAATCGCCAATTTTCTCTAAGAACATTGAACTTCCAATTATGACACTTCTATAAAGTTTACAAATTTTTTTATTGATTATAAAAATAATTTAAATAAAGTAAGAAAAAAAATCCTTGAAATCTATACAAATAATTAAATTTGAAGTGTATTTCTGTGAGTTTTAACTCGTGCACAACTGATTGGATTCGGATTTGGACGAAATCTCAGAATATAAGTAATAGTTACATTTGAACCATAAACCCGCGACAGATAATTGTAAATGTAGCAAGCCCGGCAGATAACTTAATAACCAAGTGTCTGTGTGTTTAGCAACCACTCGTTGGTTACGTTATCAGACCGTTCTTTAATCCCAGCAATGTACCAATAGGTTTTTATAATCAGAAGATTACGCACATAATCCGACAAGTCTCACTCAGAGGCTCAACAGAACTGGCCACTCGTTAGGTATAAATAGCCTCATAAATATTGTTGGCTAAAAGGGGAAGAACTTGTCTTCCACTGGGTACCCAGGGACCGATGACACGGTTCCGAGAGCTAATATGAAGATATATTATATATGTACCTATGTGTTACAGTTAATGATTGTTGCCATGTTAAAAATGAAAATAAATATCTACGATAGATGTCGCCACTTGACTTCAACATATCACAACCACAACAACAACAGTTCTATATAAATACAACTTGCTGACTCCCAACATTAGATTCAATCGAGTGTTAGAATATATTTTTACCGCGGCTCCATTCTGTATAAGCGTGCTGTCGCGTACAACATATTATTATCAACGACCTAGACTAAAAGTATTCTCGTCCCTGGCTCTTCCCGTGGATATATTCGAACAATATAAAATATGACTTATTTCACTCAGGGATATAGTAGCGTTCTATTAGTGAAATAATCCAAAAATACGTGTTTTATTATTTGTTTTGAAGAATGTACCAAGTTTCAAGTTTTGGTTGTCTGCAACTCTCAAGTCGCTATCGCGTACAACATATCAGGGATGTTGCGAATATTCGCATCCGCATCCGCAATTGCGGAGCTTCCGCATCGATTTGTACATCTGCATCCGCATCCGCAATAATCAATGCGGATGTTCATGCGGATGCAGATGTTTGTTATTGTGTAAAGTGTATCATTCGTTTCTCATAAATCAATCATAATGTGTTTAGTTGCGCTTATCGTATAACCATTATTTTCAGTTTTTACCCGACTTCATTAAGTGTTATTGTGAATATACAGTGATGTACAGTTTGCTCAGAAAGTCATGCTATACTGCATAACAGACTTGACCCCAAAAAGTTGGCAATATTACTTTTTATTAAATGTAAAAAAGTTTCTTATAAAAGATCTTAAGGGTCCTATATCCATAATTTTTCCGGGATAAACTTTTCCCAATTTATCTGTATATAATCCACATGTGTCACTGTAATTTAGCATATAGTTTCATATTGAATATATCTAAGTAAGTGAAATAGCTGTTATTTTTTGAATGGGTTTTACTGAATAGGAAATATGGGTGGTTAAGCTTTGCCCCCGTTTTCTCTTTCATAATCTATCACAAAGCTCTTAATTTTTTTAAGAGTGTAGTGTACCGCGTCCATGTCCATACAAACGGAGAAAACGTTTTACTACCCTTAAATATTAATTAATTTTAACGATTTTGTAATATGTTACTGACATAATAAAAAACTACGTACGTATTTTTTCCTTTTTTCAAAATTCGTAATAGGTCAAAAGTTATAAGCCCCTCAAATCTCGGTTTTTTTGGTTCATAACTTGCTGGTAATAAACCGTCTGTATTTGAGAAACAAAGCAAAATTTCAAAAAAAGCAAAACGTACGTACGTAGATTATAATCTGCTAAAACGTTTGACATCAAAATTATAAGGTTTCGTTATAGTTTAGTAGGTGTAAATCGTTTTCGCCCAAAACGCAATTTTCAACGAAAAACATACCTACGAACACCCACGAGCTGCAGTGCTCTCTGTCGCACTGATGCCCGGGGGAAGAGTGCGATTGAGACAGAATATGATTTTCTAAATACCTATTTCGCTGCGTACGCTGAGCTACACGATCCTCTTAACGCGCTGTTATAGGTACCATTACCTTTAAATTAAACGTCTTGGGGTTTTTTGGTAGCTTATTGAAAATTCAAAATAATAATTATTTGATTTCATTATTTTTGATAAATTAAAAAATTATAAAATAATTTGTATTTTGAATTTTCAATAAGCTACCCAAAAACCCCAAAACGTTTAATTTAAAGGTAATAGTTAATAAGCGCTTTAAAAAAATTAAAGATCTTTGTTTTTTTTTTTAGAGAAATTATTTTATTAGATATAAGAAATTTTAAATGTACAGAAATATAACTTAATTATTAAACTATTATAAACTAAATACTAAGAAATACAAAATGGGTCCTCGCTCTGTCCACTTAGTGGACCAAAAGTGCCCATGACCCTAGCCACGTTTCCCCTTTGTATAGCTAACGCCATACGTTGACCCAAGTAGAATCCAGAGCGAGGATCCCCCGTCTTTTCACGCAGTCGTTTCGAAAGATTGCACATGATTTTTTTTGTCTCGGTGCCCCAGGGGCCCAACGTCTCAACTGAACATGGGACAAAAATAAATGAGTTAATCAAATTTTTATATTTTGTGATTTTTATGCGAGCTGCAGCCTCTGCCGCGAATCGTGCTGATTTAGCTGATCCATCTATGTGACTCGGGGCGGTGGTGTCTGTGCAAGTTGCGTCCCAAAGCAGACATTTTCCCTCTTGCCATGGGATGAGAGACATGCCGTCCGGATCTTTGTGATAGATTATGAAAGAGAAAACAGGGGCAAAATAATCCTTTATTTTATCACCCATAATTCCTATTAAAAAAAACCAATTGAAAAAATAACAACTATTTCACTTAGATATATTGAATAAGTAACTATATGCTAAATTACAGTGACACAGGTGGAGTATTTACAGAGAAATTGGGAATAGTAATATCTGGAGGGGTGTAAAAAATTAAAAAAATAGGTCACGTAGTATGGATACGTTCCCCTATATTTTATATTGTTTGATATATATCAACGGGCGGAGCCGGGGGCTAAAAGCATAGACTATACTTTTAATAGATTTGGACAAATCCACATTAGATAGGTTTAGGTATATTTGAACTATAAATCCACGACAAGTATTATTAGTTCATTGTTTAACAGATAATTGTAAATGTAGCAAGCTCAGCAGAGAACTTAATAACCAAGTGTCTGTGTGTTTGGTTGGACTGTGTGTCTCAACCAACCACTCGTTGGTTACGTTATCAGACGATTGTTCGATCCCAGCCATGTATGTACCAATGGGTTTTTATAATTAAAAATAAATAAAAAAATTTTTTTAAAAATTAAAAAAAAAAAAATTATGTACATAATCCGACAAGTCACACTTTGAGGCCTTTCCATCTAAATATACTTCAAGAGAACTGGCCACTCGTTAGGTTATAGCTTCATAAATATTGTTGGCTAAAAGGGGAAGACTTTGTCTTCCACAGCTCCATTCTGTAAGCGTGTTGTCGCGTACTAAATATTATTTCTATCAACCTGGTGCCTGAAGGAGAGTTGCACTAAAAATATAGTCTACTAGGCTTTTCCAACATACTAGGCTAGGATCCAAAAATAAATAATCCCGTGGCTGTAATTTGCCCCGCCCTCTTCCGCTTTTTCCGGGATAAAAAGTAGCCTATGTGCTATGCCAGACTATATTGGAAGTTCAAAGTTCAAACACGTATTTGGCCTCACATCACCTTAAGATAAAATAATATAAACTCACGATTTCATCCAGCTCCGTTCAGCCGTTCTGTCGTGATTGAGTAACTAACATACTTACATGCATACAAACTTTTGCGTTTATAATATTACTGGGATTATACGTACAGAGCCGGGGACAGAAAATTTATAACTAAACTGATTCTAAAAATTATTTCACTAATAGAAAGCTACGATATCCCTGAGTGACATTAGCTATATTTTATATTGTTCGATATATCCACGGGCGGATCCGGGGGCGGAAAGCCTAGTTGACTATACTTTTAGTGTAACTCCCTCTCCTTCACACACTAGGTACATAATATGTTGTACGCGACAGCACGCTTATACAGAATGGAGCCGCGGTAAAAATATAATTTACGATACTCAGATATCCTGATCTAATGTTGGGAGTCAGTCACGTTGTATTTATAGAGAACTGTTGTTGTTGTGGTTGTGATGTGTTGAAGTCAAGTGGCGACATCTATCGTAATATTAAGAACGCAAGAAACTGTATTCTATGATTTACGTTATATTAAACGTTCATCAATAATCACTACATACCTATTATAAAACAAAGTCCACCGCTACATATGTCTGTCTGTGACCGCCTCACGCAAAAACTTCTAAACGGATTTTGTTGCGGTTTTTATTATTAAATATAGTTTGATTCTCATCTTTAGGAGCTGAGCATTAACATTATAAGTGAAACAAGTTGAGTAGAGAGTTAGCTCCAGCGAATTGTCATGGCGTATGCTGTGTGTTTGTTATAATTATTTGATGTGTGACAAAGACGCGGCCCACGCTTTTGACAGAATGGAGCCGCGGTAAAAATAATATTCTGACAGGTACTCAAAATTCTGACCTAATGTTAGGAGTCAGTCACGTTGTATTTATATAGAACTGCTGTTGTTGTGATTGTGTTGTGTTGAAGTCATGTGGCGACATCTATCGTAGATATTTATTTTCATTTTTAACATATCAACATTCATTTAACTGTAACACACACAGCTCTCGGAACCGTGTCATAGGTCCCTGGGTACCCAGTGGAAGACAAACTCTTCCCCTTTTAGCCAACAATATTTATGTGGCTATACCTAACGAGTGGTTAGTTCTGTTGAGGTATATTTACATGGTAAATCCTCTAAGTGTGACTTGTCGGATTATGTACATAATCTTTTAATTATAAAAAACCCATTGGCTGGGATCGAACAATGATCTGATAACGTAACCAACGGGTGGTTAAGGCACACATACACTTAGTTATTAAGTTCTTTGCTAGGCTTGCTACACTTACAATTTTCTGTATAACAATGAACTAATAATTCTTGTTGTGGATTTATGGTTCTATATTACTTATATTCTGTGGTTTCGTCCAAATCCGAAATGGCCAAACGTCACAAATATGCGTCTCTTCCGAAAGAATACATATTTGAGGCGTTTGGAGTGGAAACGATGGGACCGTGGGGACTTAGTGCACACAGTCTGCTTATCGATATTAGTAAACGACTAATAGAACGTTCACATGACCAACGGGCTGGCTCTTATTTCGGTCAAAGAATAAGCATTGCCATCCAACGAAGTAATGCAGCCAGTCTGTTGGGTACTCTCCCAGTAGATAGCGATTTACATAAAAAAAATTATTTGTAATATTATTTTATTTTTGTACTTAATATAGTACCTATTTAAAATAACTTTAAAATCCGAATTCAATCAGTTGTGCATGAGTTAAAAATTCACAGACATGTACCTCAATTTTAATTATTTGTATAGACTTCAAAAGCAATTTTTTCTTTATTTAAATTGGTTTCTAAATTAATAAAAGTTTTTGTAAATTCTATAGAAGTGTCATAATTGGAACTTCAACGTTGTACTTAAAACACGTATTTGGCCTCACATGGCCTTAAGATACAATAATATAAACTCACGATTTCATCCAGCTCCGTTCAGCCGTTCTGTCGTGATTGAGTAACTAACATACTTACATGCATACAAAATTTTGCGTTTATAATAATACTGGGATTATACGTACAGAGCCGGGGACAGAAAATTTATAACTAAACTGATTCTAAAAATTATTTCACTGATAGAAATCTACGATATCCCTGAGTGACATTAGCTATATTTTATATTGTTCGATATATCCACGGGCGGATCCGGGGGCGGAAAGCCTAGTTGACTATACTTTTAGTGTAACTCCCTCTCCTTCACACACTAGGTAGATAATATGTTGTACGCGACAGCACGCTTATACAGAATGGAGCCGCGGTAAAAATATATTACGATACTCAGATATCCTGAGCTAATGTTGGGAGTCAGTTACGTTGTATTTATACATAACTGTTGTTGTTGTGGTCATCATCATCATCAAAGGGTCTTGGCTACCTTTTATCCGGGCATTTCAGACCCAGTCGGTCCCCCTACTAGGGACTCGACTAGGTATAGTAGTTCCCGCGGTAGCGGGAGTCCCTCTGCTGGCCTGTCATACACAGGGGCTATGTCGCGCAGGTGCTGTGTGTTGTTGTGGTTGTGATGTGTTGAAGTCAAGTAATATTAAAAGCGCAAGAAACTGTATTCTATGATTTACGTTAAATCATCACTACATACCTATTATAAAACAAAGTCCACCGCTACATATGTCTGTCTATGACCGCCTCACGCAAAAACTTCTAAACGGATTTTGTTGCGGTTTTTATTATTAAATAGGTTGATTCTAATCTTAAGGAGCTGATCATTAACATTGTAAGTGAAACAAGTTGAGTAGAGAGTTAGCTCCAGTAAGTTTTCATTTTGATGTGAGACAAAGACGCGACCTAAGCTTATGACAGAATGGAGCCGCGTTAAAAATAATATTAACTCAAAGTTCTGACCTAATGTTGGGAGTCAGTCACGTTGTATTTATATAGAACTGTTGTTGTTGTGGTTGTGATGTGTTGAAGTCAAGTGGCGACATCTATCGTAGATATTTATTTTTATTTTTAACATATCAATATTCATTTAACTGTAACACACACAGCTCTCGGAACCGTGTCATAGGTCCCTGGGTACCCAGTGGAAGACAAATTCTTCCCCTTTTAGCCAACAATATTTATGTGCCTATATTATGCAGCCAGTCTGTTTGCCACTAATCAACACTATATATTATAATTATAATCTATATAATAAAAATGAAATGCTGTTCGCATCATTTGAGAACAGCTGAACCGATTTGGCAAATTTTTTATTTAAACGTTTTCGTAATTGTCCGAATCTGGGTTTTTATGAAAAAAAATTGGAAAAGTTGCCCGGTAAATTTCTCCCGTCTGTATCTATAAGTATCTATTTTTCCGGGATAAAAAGTAGTAAATATTTAATCCAGGTTTAACCAAAATTTATCCGCCAAGGTGCGTTAGCGATCATACAAACATTTACATAGTAGGTATAAAACAAATTCCCATCTGCGTATGTCTGTGTCACGCAAAAACTACTTGGAGCTGGAGTCCGGTCAAATTGACTCTTGTCGGGATTTTGGCGCTAATTAAAACTTTATTTTTCCAATAAATTTAAGAAATATCTTCAAACATTTTTATCGGATGTAAATATATGTTATATTAGTAACAGCAACATATTTTTTTAAATCTTATTTTTATGGTCTTTGTTATGTAAATGAAGCTTTAAATGCAACTCTCCTGCGTCCAACTGCATTTGGAGTAGTGTTAGTGTACTTACTACGCAATATTTAAATAATAAATTGTAAAATCGGCGCAACGCATAAGTAGCTTAACATTCTCGTTAAAATGTATTGATTTGTTTTTTCGAAAAGTCTATAATTATCTTAATTCTGATGACACAACATCGCCAAATTTCTCAGTATTTGTCTCAAAATTAACTGTCAATATCATAGTAATAAGTCAACATAATATATGTAAATATTATATATAATAAAAAAGAAAAAAAAAAAAAAAAAAAAAAAAAAAAAAAAAAAGTGCTAAATCATTTCTGAAAGACCTTTCAGTGCGTCTCGTCGAGGCCACCGGTGACAAAAGAGCTGGCAGCTTTCTGGCACAAAGAATCAGCCTAGCTATCCAGAGAGGAAATGCTGCTAGCTTGCTAGGCACCGTGCCTCGAGGGGACACACTGGAGGACATTTTTTATTTATAATGTTGTAGTTATTTATTACGTAATTTATTTAGTATTTTCTTTTAGCTTATTTACTTATGTTAAGTTTTATTATTATTTTAGTTTTACTTATTAATTTTAATGTTAGTCATTTATTTCATAATGATTATCTAAATTATATGTTCAATTAAAGACTATTATTAAATATATGTAATAATTCGAATTTCATAAAGAACAAATATACGATAACAGGATCGATAAAAAATATTTTTTATTAATTCTAAAATTAATAAATGTATAACAAATCAAGAAACTAACTAAAACAAATATCGCCATGAATATTCCTTAAACGCCTATTACACTATACAATTTTTAGAAAATCTAATTAGGAACAGTTAGGAACCTAAGTAGGAAGCTAGCGATCACACTACACTAAATCGGACAGACGCAGGGTTGCCAGATGCCAGATGTTTTTTCTCGTACCAAGGTTGCCAAATATGTCGTACTTTCCGTTACATAATCTCGTACAAGTATAAGTTTAAAAAAAATCTCACAATATCCAAAATTTACACTATTCAGTTTGGGGTAGTTTTATTCCCTGGGTTTGGGACTATAAGGCTATCAAAAGAAACAAATAATAAGTGATTTACAATTTAATAGTTATAGTCAAAACCAATACAATTAAAATTATTCATTTATGGAATGATTATGTTCTTACTACTAGCGTGGAAATGTGGCGCGGGCAGTTAACATTGTTTAAATTTCGTATAAAAGTGTTTAATTTTCTCGTATCTCGTACAGAGACTGCTAAAAC
Source organism: Nemapogon koenigi (assembly GCA_963924495.1). Classification (NCBI taxonomy): domain Eukaryota; kingdom Metazoa; phylum Arthropoda; class Insecta; order Lepidoptera; family Tineidae; genus Nemapogon; species Nemapogon koenigi. Next base: position 7,579,888 of record OZ004656.1, read on the forward strand.
CTCTAAAACTCGTAAATGTAGGTATGGCATCTCCCTATAAACTTCTATTAATTTTAATAAAATTTCTCTTTCGGCAGGCATTGCCGCCGCCGCTGATGGAATAGTTGTCATTTTTACTTGCTCTGTGGCTGCGCGCTACACGTCTGATGCGAAGCACGGGCGCCTTCCAACTGCCAACTAGTCGTCCTAAATAGGAAGAATCGTAACCTAAATAGGAAACAGAGCGGTCGGGCCTTACTGTTCTAAATAGGATGCTAACTGTCCTAACTGCAATTACATCTTCCTATTTCCTAAATAGATTTTCTAAAAATTGTATAGTGTAATAAGCGCTTTAGTGACCATTGAGACGGGAAACATTGAGTGGTCTGATCCTCGTCAATTTAGTGCAGTGTTCTCGCTCTAACAGATATATCTCTTTCACTATAACAGATACCTATATACAGTACGTCGGGCTTGAGAAGTGCTCTACTTTATTTATATTTCGTATACATTTTAAAAGTAAGTTAATTTGTAAATATTTCAGAAATATTGATGTTTTTTTTCTAGCATAGCTCCGAAACGGCTAAATGGATTTTGATGATTTTTTTCTGTCATAGCTCCGAAACGGCTAAATGTATTTTTGATAAATGCTTTTCTATCATAGCTCCGAAAAGGCTAAATGTATTTTGATGAATATTTTTCTATCATAGCTCCGAAACGGCTAAATGTATTTTGATGAATGTTTTTCTATCATAGCTCCGAAATGGCTAATTGGATTTTGATGAATATTTTTCAGTCATAGTTCCGAAACGGCTAAATGTATTTTGATGAATATTTTTCTATCATAGCTCCGAAACGGCTAAATGTATTTTGATGAATGCTTCTCTATCATAGCTCCGAAATGGCTAATTGGATTTTGATGAATATTTTTCTGTCATAGTACCGAAACGGCTAAATGTATTTTGATGAATATTTTTCTATCATAGCTCCGAAACGGCTAAATGTATTTTGATGAATGCTTCTCTATCATAGCTCCGAAATGGCTATTTGGATTTTGATGAATATTTTTCTGTCATAGTTCCGAAACGGCTAAATATATTTTGATGAATATTTTTCTATCATAGCTCCGAAACGGCTAAATGTATTTTGATGAATGCTTTTCTATCATAGCTATAGCTCCGAAATGGCTTATTGGATTTTGATGAATATTTTTCTGTCATAGTTCCGAAACGGCTAAATGTATTTTGATGAATATTTTTCTATCATAGCTCCGAAACGGCTAAATGTATTTTGATGAATGCTTTTCTATCATAGCTCCGAAATGGCTAATTGGATTTTGATAATTATTTTTCTGTCATAGTTCCGAAACGGCTAAATGTATTTTGATGAATATTTTTCTATCATAGCTCCGAAACGGTTAAATGGATTTTCATGAATATTTTTCTAGCATAGCTCCGAAACGGCTAAATGGATTTTGATGATTTTTTTTTCTGGAAAAATGTTTTCTTATTAGTGCAGTATGTTAAACCAAAAAATAAGTGATATCGGCAATTTTTTTATGATTTAACGCGACTCCATGGAAAATGTTTGTTCTGGTGAATAAATCAAAAGTCTAAAATTTATACTTCCGAAATTGACCGCAAACCCTTTTTTTCGCTATTTTGGGGTAGTTTGGACAGTTTTAGGGGAAGTTCGTAAAAAAATTGCTATCTCCAGTTGTATTGGGAATTAAGAAACTAAACTGGAACCCTTTTATCGTCAATGTTTAAGGAACCCCCAGTTCAAATTTCAAGTTAATCCGACCTCCCCCCTCCTAGTAATATATAATATATACATATAAATGCATGGGAACTTGCGTGTCGGCTAACTCGGGGAGTTTTCAACCGATTTGGCTGAAATTTGGATCGAAGGTAAGTTTTATGCTCTCAAAACTGCCATACAAATTTCAAGTTAAAATATTAAATTGTTTCCAAGAAATTCAAGTTTAAGTAATTTTTTTAGCTAATTTTCAAATTGTGATATCTCATATGATTTTCATCCGATTGACATCTGCTTGGCGTCAAAATATAGGTATTCGCATATACTTTTACGTGGTAATCATCGTTTTTATACAAAAAATTTAGACTTTTTTTTTATTTTCCATGGGGTCGCGTTAAATCATAAAAAATTTTGATCAAAATGTTTCACATACCTACTCCACTATATAGTTTACAAGAAAACTAAAACGAAAATTTTACGTTCAAATAATTATGTTATTACTCCTAAACTAATATAATGTAAATAAATATTTTGTTATATATTTCTAAAACATCATGTTATAATAATTTCTTCCATAAAGAATTATTATAAGTAGAGCATTTATCGCGACAGTCTATATGTAGCGGGGCAGCGCTGCTAGTATAAAAAGTCGAAATCTTAGTTTTGTACAGCAAGAGGCCTTACCGATATCGCCGCACTCGAGATTTAGGTACGTAACGCGCGTGTGTGCGTTATTGAAAATTAGTCGCGCCTTCAAATTTTGATCATTTGCCAAATAGATCGCGATTTTTTTATGTTGACTTTGATATGAAAATAAAAAGCGGGGATGGTTTGAAAATGAAAAATACTCAATATTGCAAATTTTTCACTCTTTAAATTATTTTTTATTTATATTTGTAATGTTTTCTATCTTAAATAAAATTTAGATTCTTGTTATGGAATAATTCGAGAATAATGTGTTATTTTTATTTATTTTTTTTGTATATAGCTCACAAAAAATACATTTATATATATATGATGTCAAACATTTTTTCTGTTTTTTTTTTAATGAAAGTTGAAAAATCTAATCTGCCGATATCTTTGAATACTCAAAGGCCGATATATAACCAACCATATTACGGTGTCAATACTGTTTTTTAATGTTCTCAATCTTCAGTAAGCTTTACAAGATCGATCGTCAAACGTCACTCGAACGTAAGTTTTTGGAAAACGAAGTCCTGAAAAATGAAGATTTACTAACACTATAGAAATAATTTTAAAATTTCCTTCTGCCAGTCTTTAAGACCAAGACCCGTATTTTCAAAAAGATACAAAATTGTATCCGATCTTATTCGTATTCTCACAAACAGACATCAAAAATGTCCGAAATGTAGCGTGTGGTAAGGAGCCTTAAAATTATATAGAAATTAATTATAGCCTTATAGAATATATTTTTATGTCGAGGACTATTACTTATTACTTATCCCGAAACCGTGTTACGGTCCCAGGGTACCCAGCAGGGGACCAAGTCTCCCTCTTTTAGCCGATGGTATTTCTGTGGCTATATCTAATGAGTGGTCAGTTCTGTTGAGGTATATTTAGATGGAAAAGCCTCTAAGTGTGGTTTGTCGGATGTGGTTAGTACATGGCAGGCAGGTACAATCTGGCTCAAGTTATTTGGCACGCAATCACACGCTTTTACAGAATGCGACCGCGATTAAAATTATATAAACATATCGTAGTGTATGAAACTCGACAAAGATAAATAAGTTGTATATATCGAGTTGTAGGTTTTATGGCTGATATAAGATGAAGTAAAGTGGTGCCATCTATCGGGACCTTATAGTTTTCATTAAAAATCACTCTGCGCTGACAGTCTGTTACCAAATTTTTTGTAGGTAAATAGAAAGGCTTCTTCAAGATCAAAGCAGAGAGCTATACAATACATAGTAATTATTATTTAATCTATGCCACCGGCCACCGGAGAGCAAAAACAACTTGCTTTGCAGTTCGCAGCGCCCTCTCTGGTACGCTAGTTCTAGTATGTCATACTAGTAATACGATAAAGTTACTTGAATTCATGATTATGAATTGATTCATGAATGAATGAATTCAAATAAGTAAACCTACAAATAAATAAAATAAAATTGATGAAAGTAAACTTTTTAACTTCCGAAACAAAAATTAGGGGTTTTACAAGGTTGCGTACCATACTATGGCGTACTTCCCAATCTAGTATTAAATCTGGGTCAAGTTATTTGGCACGCGATCACACGCTTTTACAGAATGCGACCGCGATAAAAATTATATAAACATATCGTAGTGTATGAAACTCGACAAAGATAAATAAGTTGTATATATCGAGTTGTAGGTTTTATGGCTGATATAAGATGAAGTGAAGTGGTGCCATCTATCGGGACTTTATAGTTTTCATTAAAAATGTGTACGTACTAAACTAACGTCTGCGACTAATACTGGCTGAGATGAGATGTTGCGGGCGTTGCGGTTGGTTGCGGCCCACCGGACAGCAAAGCGGTCTAAAGATATGTCTAAACTTAAAGTTATTTGAATTCATCTAAGTCTACCTACAAATAGTAATTGTGTGTAAAAAAGTGTGTAATTAGTGTCTAGTACTTAATTTACATATTCTAGTTTAGTGTAGGTAACATTTAGATTGTAATCTATATATATAAAAATCAATTAACATTTCTTTGTCTCGCTAAAACTCGAGAACGGCTGAACCGATTTGGCTAATTCTTTTTTGTTTTGTTCGTTACAACACAGGGGTGGTTTAAAAGAAAAAAAAGTTGGAAAAACCCCAAAAGTTCAGCTGAAAAATCAAAAAGTAGTTTTGTATGGGAATCGCAGGAGTAGAATTGTAGGAGTAGAGGTAGGGGTAGTGGTAAAGGTAGGGGTAGTGGTAAAGGTAGGGGTAGGGGTAGGGGTAGGGTAGGGGTAGGGGTAGTGCAGGCAAGCTAACGTTTGGGCAGGACAACGTCTGCCGGGTCCGCTAGTAAGTAAATAATTTATTGTAATGTAAGTACATCTGTAGTAATATAAAAGCTTTTTTATTTTTATTTTATTTTATAAGTGTACAAATAAAAAAAAATTGAAGTAAGTATAGGTCTGTCTAAAACACTTTAACTTCCGAACCAAAATATAGAGGTGTTATAAAGTTTGTTTATGTCCTAGATATATTTTAACTCGGAAGATTTTTATTAGTATAACTGTCGCCAAATGTGGTGAGCTGGAAAATATCAGACTGCGCTCCATGCTACTTGTATAGACCCCACTATAGCGACCAACTGGCTCAAGTTGTCGGTACGCGTCACACCCTTATTGTTAAGCGCTAGGGCGGTAAAAAATATTGACAAAACGAGTGACTAGACAAATATACCTACATATTAAAGTTTTATACATCGAGTTCTAGTTCTTATGGCTGATATAAGACGAAGTAAAGTGGTGCCATCTATCGGGACTTTATAGTTTTGATTGAAAATCTGTGTTGGTCCACGATTTACTTTTATTGTAACGATATTTCTAAACTTAGTAGTTTCAGGGGGCGCCAATATCATAATGTAATATGATTGAAAGTAAAAAACAAAGCGCTTAGCATACGGAAGCCTGGTTGGCTTATTGTCACACAGGCCCACACCACAAGTAAACTTGTGCATCAGTGCACTAGTGGACTTGTGGACTTGAGATGCCGATTTGAGATTTGCCGTGTCAACAATTGACGTCTTTTTACTGAAATTGACGTCATTAGCTATTAAAAAAATAATTTCAAACATTTTATTTGAACTAATTTAATTAATTTCTCTATTTTAATTAAAAATGAATTCGAATCTTTATACACAATTAAAGACTGGTACACATGTGTGACTGCAACATTTGAAATTGTGTCTTGAGTTGCCGTTGTTGTAGTACACATGTGTACCAGCCTTTTAAGTTTGCAGCAGATTGTATGGCGGGAATTTTAATTTAAACTTTTCAAATAGTTTTTTGAAAAGAAAAAAATGTATCGCGAAAGTATATGTATTGTCTCGTTCACGAAAAATGCCAACCATTATATATTTGTGAGTTTTTTTTAAGTAATTTATCTTAAACGCTGGAGAGAGGGGCGCCACTATGAAGTTTCTCCCCGGTTTGAATAAATCGTAGATCCGGAGCTGCCAAATATGTGTTTTAAGTACAACTTTGAAGTTCCAATTATGACACTTCTATAGAATTTACAAAAACTTAAATAAAAAAAATGCATTTAAAATCTATACAAATAATTAAGTATATGTCTGTGAATTTTTAACTCATGCACAACTGATTGGATTCGGATTTGGACGAAATCACAGAATATAAGTAATATAAAACCATAAATCCACAAAATGAATTATTAGTTCATTGTTATACAGAAAATTGTAAGTGTAGCAAGCCGAGCAAAGAACTTAATAACTAAGTGTCTGTGGGCCTTAACCACCCGTTGGTTACGTTATCAGATCATTGTTCGATCATAGCCATGTACCAATGGGTTTTATAATTAAAAGATTATGTACATAATCCGACAAGTCACACTTAGAGGATTTTCCATGTAAATATACCTCAACAGAACTAACCACTAGTTAGGTATAGCCACTGCATATCCCCACTGAATCGCGATACTGATTTGTTGTCTTTATCACTATTGTCACTTATGGTCAGTTAACTTTACCAAACCCTAAGTTTCCACCCGGCTTTGTCCGTGTAAATTTCTAATTGGTTCTCCTTTGGGCCGTAGCGCGATGAACGGGCTATTCGACGAAAAAATAATTATTCAAATCAAACAGGCACTTTTTGAGATAAGCGCGTTTCAACATACATACAAACAAAATGTATGTACTTTATATTTTTTCACCATTTCAGTTATTTGTGCAGGTACTTTATATTTTTTTATTAATTTTTATTTTTGTGGATATTTTTGAACAAAATAAAATATATATTTTATTACTCAGGTACTATATCGTAGCTTTTTATGCGTGAAATAATTTGCAGAATTAGTTTAGTAGTTTGAGATAATACCCCCTCTATATACAAAAGTTAGCTCTTTATATAATATTAGTACAGAAATACTACGATAGATGTCGCCACCTTACTTAAATATGTCTCAACCATAATAATACCAGTTCTACATAAATATTATAATAAAGTTACACCTTTATGACCGACACGTATTAGTCTCTGATGATTTTTACCGCGGCTCCATTCTGTAATATGCGTGGGCCGCTTAAGTCTGACATCAAATGTCAATAGATAATGATAGCAGTTGCCCGCGATTACAGCAACATTTCACCCCCTTAAGGTCCGCACCATCGCACCAAAAATTTCCCATTCCTGCCACCGGATGATCTAGGCGGACCGTTCGTTACAAGAATTGGACGAGAATGGTTTCGGTGGACAGTACGCGACGCGCCGGGGATTGGAAGAATTTGTGGCCACCTTTAAATGTTGATTTTCATAGTGCACCTAAACAATATACTACCTATACCTTCGAATTTTCATATTTATATCTTCAGTCAGCGACACGACAGTTTTATATTTAGATAGAAGGTACATAAGATTCTAGTCATGTCATGGCGACCAACGCACGCGTCTCGTAGTGAAATGATGGGGAATCCAGTTTAATCCCGTCCGTGCTGTGATAGTTGTAGTTGCAGATGTACTTGTAGCTTCGTACCAGAGTGCGTCAGGCCTGGAAGTGCGTTGATCAGGCCTGGAAGTGCGTTGATTTTCAGTCAGTCAGCGACACGATAGTTTTTTAGATTATTTAACATCAAGTTACAATATATACATATTACGATAGATGTCGCCACTTAACTTAAATATGTCTCACACAACTACAAGTTAAAAAACCATTTATATGCCAGTTTAATTTTATTATCTATAAGTACAACGCCAATGTACACGTTTTAATACCTTATTTTTATCGCGGCTTCATTCTGTAATAAGCGTGCTGTCGCCAAAACTACATAATCACTACATATTATACAACAAAGACATCCGCCGCGTCTGTCTGTGACCGCCTCACGTAAAAACTACTGAACGGATTTTGATGCGTTTTTCACTATTAGATAGGTTGATTCTTGAGGAAGGTTCACGAGTATTAATCATGAACCTATCATGTTTAGGAGCTGAGCAATAACAGAATTAGAGAATGAAGTCGCGGGGAAAAAGTTAGGTCCAGCGCGTTTTCATGGCATATGCAGTGTAACCCGTCAAAGATATAGCAAAATGATGTAGGAAAAATCGCAGTAGTGCAAAGCCCGAAGCGGGGTCACTAGTCTTCTATATAAATTAAAAACCGGACAAGTGCATGTCGGGCCACGCATACAGAGTAGGGTTCCGTAGTCCCTGCTCCAACCCACTTTGCAGACCACTTTGAAGCTTTATATCTTGTAAAGAAAACCTCATTATCATTTCAAAACTGAGACCCTACTCAAGGTTAGGGTGTTACTGATTATCTAGTGAAGTGAATTTACTACAAATATGTATATAAATTATACATAAATTTAAAATATATAAATTTTGACTAATTTATATTTATACAATAAAATATTAACGGATTAAATTTGAATTTACAAATGAAAGTAACGAAAAGAATAGGGAGTACACAGGAGTCGCGTCAAGCTCTAGTGACAGACTTATTTGATTGTCAGCGCTGCGGCGGCCGTGTACTACAGCGAGATTAAGTTTCGCCGCAGTGCGCGTATACCTCTCCCACTAAGTTTGATTCCGTGCGACTAGTGACTTCGCCCGGGTTCGGTGTGCTCGCCACATACACTGCCCTGCTAAATATGTTTTCATCTCAATTTTACATAAAGGGTAGGTACTTTAAAAATTAAAAATATTATTAAAGTTGAGATGTAACTGTACCACTCTAATAAATAGGTACATCCGTTGTGCGCGCATCACGCCTACATACTGTAATAAAACACGTGTTTCATCATTTATCAATATTTAAAGCCAAAAGTTTGTATGGGAAAAAGTAAATTTTCAATTATTTTTTACTTTAACTTTAGCATAAACATTCTACGTCATTTTGTCAATATTCCTAATTCTACGCGGACGGAGTCGTGGGCAACAGCTAATATTAAAAATATAACAATAATAACTACAAAGAAATTCCGTTTGTATGCGTGTATTCATGGACTTGCAAAATCTTAGTTTTCTTTATAAAATATGGTACTGACATTTAATTTCATAAAACGGGACGGGGGCGGGGCTTCAAATTTATAGTAGTAAAGTAGTCTTACTTAATAGTTACTACGTCAAGAGAAAAACAAATTATTAGTTCCAAAAGCTAGTTACCAATAATACACGATAGATGTCGCCACTTGATTTAAATATGTCTCAACCAAAATAATAACAGTTCCGTATAAGTTTATTTTCAATAAAAATATGTTGACCTTTAAATTTTATGAACACATGTTAAAGTTAGATTAGAGGTTTATTTAATTAAACTTGTATCCATTGTCATTTTGATAGTGAATACATGTTTAAGTTCGATATTTTCTCATGTGTTCATAACATTTAAAGGCGAATATTTTTATCGCGACTCAATTATATGTCGCGTATTTCTTACATTAGTATTACTGGGTTATAATTGAAGGTATTGAGCTATTTATATCCAAATTATCTCTTCTCTGAACGGATTTAGATGAAAGGAATGCAAATACACAACTTACAACTAAAAGTAAAATTAATATACATAATGCTGTTTTAATTCCATCACTTACTTATGGAATAAGAAGCATGAAAGTAAGAGAAATGCGGGTTTTTCGTAGAATGTGTGATGTAAAGCGTATTGACCACATCCGGAACGATGTCATTAGAGAAGAAAGCGGAGTCAAAGATGATGTTGTGACTAAAATAAAGAAAAGTATGAATATATATAATATCTATGAATGATAAAAATTGACTAAAAAAATTTATATGGCTGAAGTGAAAGAAAATGTTGGCAGAGGACGACGATTGAACATATAAAAATAAAAGAAGCGAAAGAGGTATGGCATTCGATTGTCTCTGCCTCTCTTGGGATAAAAGGCGTGATGATAGATAGATAGAAAAATAGATGGATGTAAATACTGAATTCAATATCCTAGACGAACACAAATAACTGGATTAATTTCCAGTTTCGGTATTTCTTGCATTGTACAGTCTAGGATCTTTCAAGCGAAACGTGAAATAGCGTAGCATGGCTGTTATTCGTGTAGGTACTCGTGAACTTACTTAGTCTTAATTTTCTCTAAAAGAAATGGTACAATAAATGTATAAAACGGGACGGGGAAGTTGAAACATGTTGTAGTAAAGACACAAATTACTTAATAGTTACTTCGTCAAGAGAATCATTATTTTATTAGTTCCAAAATCTAGTTACTAATAATACACGATAGATGTCGCCGCTTTACCTAAATATGTCTCAACCAAAATAATAACAGTTCTGTATAAGTTTATTTTTATTAAAAATATTTTCACCTCTAAATTTTATGAACACATGTTAAAGTTAGATTAGAGTGTTATTTAATTAAACTTGTATCCATTGTCATTTTGATGGTGAATACATGTTTAAGTTCGATATTTTCTCATGTGTTCATAAAATTTAAAGGCGAATATTTTTATCGCGATTTTTTAATATTTCGCGATCATAATTTAGGTAATAAGGCTGACGAATATATTTTTGCCCGGAGCAGCTAAATAGCTAGATCGGGCCCTGACTGTTAAGTAATATTTGTGTCTTGACTGCTATATTTTTCAAGTCCCTCACTAATCCCGTTTTGTAAAATTAGACTTTTTATAGAAAAAACTAAGTCCATGAATACACGAATAACTTTCGTATATGTTAACCTTATACCCACGTTTCGATTAAATTAATTGAGTTAATATTAATTAAATATTTGCATTCCTTTCATCTAAAACCGTTCAGGAAAGAGATAATTTGTTGAATATAAATAGACCAAACCTTCAGAAATACTTAACGTTAGAAATACGCGACACATTAATTGAGTCGCGATAAAAATATTCGCCTGTAAATTTTATGAACACATGAGAAAATATCGAACTTAAACATGTATTCACCATCAAAATGACAATGGATACAAGTTTAATTAAATAAACCTCTAATCTAACTTTAACATGTGTTCATAAAATTTAAAGGTGAAAATATTTTTAACGAAAATAAACTTATACGGAACTGTTATTATTTTGGTTGAGACATATTTAAATCAAGTGGCGACATCTATCGTGTATTATTGGTAACTAGCTTTTTGAGCTAATAGTTTGTTTTTCTCTTGACGTAGTAACTATTAAGTAAGACTACTTTACTACTATAAATTTGAAGCCCCGCCCCCGTCCCGTTTTATGAAATTAGATGTCAGTAGGTACCATATTTTATAAAGAAAACTAAGATTTTGCAAGTCCATGAATACACGCATTCAAACAGAATTTCTTTGTAGTTATTATTGTTATATTTTTAATATTAGCTGTTGCCCATGACTCCGTCCGCGTAGAATTAGGAATATTGACAAAATGACGTAATAGTTCGTGTTGTAGAACTTTTATTAAAATAGTGTTTTGAAATAATTATGAGGTTTTCTTTACGAGATATTAAGCTTCAAAGTGGTCTGCAAAGTGGACCGCAAAGTGGACCTCTCCACCATGTGCTTCTTAAATAAAATAACTATAAATCTGGAATACTGCCTTTAGTAAATACGTTAAAAGTCATAATGGGCACCGAGGCAATACATTTTCTAAAATAAAAAACAGGGTTTTTAATTTATATAGAAGACTAGCGACCTCGCTTAGGGCTTTGCACGGGTAAAACATCGGTTTATAAAAATTGTAATACCCACACAAATACGCTTAATAAGAGATAGATGATACTGCGATTTTTTTTTGTAGATCATTTTATTCTATAAATTTTTTCCTACATTTGACGTATTACACAAGATATGCCATAAAAACGCGCTGGACCTAACTTTTTCACCGCGACTTCATTCTCTAATTCTGTTATTGCTCAGCTCCTAAACATGATAGGTTCATGATTAAGTAATCCTCAAGAATCAACCTATCAAATAGTCAAAACTGCATCAAAATCCGTTCAGTAGGTTTTGCGTAAGGCGGTCACAGACAGACGCCGCCGACAGATGACTTTGTTGTATAATATGTAGTTTATTAAATACGCGACAGCACGCTTATTACAGAATGGAGTCGCGGTAAAAATATGGATTAAAACGTGTACATTGGCGTGGCGAGCACTTAATGTATAGATAACTAAATTAAACTGCCATATAAATGTTACTTTAACTTGTAGTTGTGTGAGACATATTTAAGTTAAGTGGCGACATCTATCGTTATATTACAAACCGAGTCTCACAAAAGTGTTGGAAAGGATGATGAAAGGACGGAGTGTAACATTTGTGTGAAAGAATGTAACTTAGAGCAAGTGAATAAATTTGTTTATTTAGGTAGTATGTTTACAAGAAGTGGAAAGACAGACAAGGAAATTGAGTATTGGACTAAACATGTATGCAGAAATACACAACTTACAACCTAAACGTAATGCTGTTTTAGTTCCATCACTTACTTATGGAAGCGAGACTTGGGTATGGAATAAGAAGCATCAAAGTAAGATAAATGCAGTGGAAATGCGGTCTTTATGTAGAATGTGTTATAGTAATAGTGTCAGGATCGTATCAAATGCCATTCGATTGTCTCTGCCTACCCCTCTTGGGATGAAAGGCGTGATTATAGATAGATAGATTATAAATTGCAGCATATAGCATAATATTATGTTTTAGCATTGCGAGAGAATAGAATACTAGTTTTCGTACATTGTTTTAGCATACCTAATTGTGGGAAAAATATAATTCGTTTCAACATACATGAATCAAAAATGAACTGCCTCAAAAAGTGGTAAAAATTATTTTATGTTGGCAACACTGAGCACATTATGGCGGGAATTTGCCCTGCGGTCGAACACTCACTTTCTTTTTAACCGACTTCGAAAAAAAAGAAGAATATTCTCAATTCGGACCGTATTTTTTTATGTACTATGTATGAGCATCGATTACTCCGCAAGCTGTGAACCGATTTTGATGATTCCTTTTTTAATCGACAAATAATTCTTCAAGATTAGTCCCATTTTTTAACTTCCTAATGATTTTGGAATTCATCTTGATGTAGTCTCTGTAGGACTTGCGGGGTAGGTTCTTTGCATTATAGCACAGTACAGGTACCGGGACGGTTCTTGAGCGGTGACCGTTATCTGCGCAGAACACAATTTTTGGGTCTGCTTGACGGTATGAGGTAGGCGCGACGGGCGGGGGGCGTGCCAGTCGTTATACGTATGTCACACTGTCACTACGCTTTCTGTACCAAACAAATACAGTCGAGCGCAGAATCCTTTCTTTACGATATATTTTTTTGTTGGTACCGTCAAACGTGGCGACATTGCCCGCTTTTTTTACGTCAGATCGAATATATTTTTAAATATTTATATATTTAATAGTTTGCTTCCACAACACAAACGGAGATTTACGTTTCTTAGCATATATTAAGAATAATTGCGAGAAATACGTCTATTTATCTGAGAAAAATCAAATTTAGGGAGTGGGCCAAATAATACAAACTTTTGACAAAATTGCCCACTTGTCAGTTTAGGTCTAAAATTCGACTGTTGTCGACTTTATTCATTCGACTTAAAAACAATAATAATGAACTGGGCAATGACACACAATATCGGATTATAACACTTGTAGGCATACTTTATGGATCCCAAAATTGAGTGGGCAAAGTCATATAGATGTTTAGAGCATTTTTCATACAAAAAAAACTGTGAAATAGGGTTGTCACTTCATAATTTGTTAGTGCCTTTTATATAAATAATACCAATTTTTTATTTGAAAGAAGAATTTTTATTGTTGTTATTTGCTTACCGAAAAAATCAAATTTAATCTATAGTGTGTGTATCTACCTGCTCGTCAGATTAGTGTAAGATTAGTAATATTAATTAGTTTTTCTTATTGTTTAAGTCCACTGTCTTTTATAAGACTGAGTTACTCAATATTTATAACTCAATATTACTAATCTTACGAGCAGGTAGGTACACACACTTGACACACTATCTCGATGACAAAGGAAAACTATTACTTTTTGAGATCACGTGTTTTCGAAACAATATAGAAACTTACAACTAAATATCTCGACTATTACTAATCTTACGGGTACACATCAATCATAAAGGAATACAAATTAGTTTTTGAGATCACGTGTTTTCTATTATTTCGACAGCTACCTCCAACATATCCATCGAATAGTTCCTGTAACTTCTAGATCCAAGTATTCGTCTATTTCTCTACTTTTTCTTCGCGCTGCGGGGTTGACCTTTGCCACTCATACTAAAAAAACAGTGTTAAGCTGTATTCAGGAATATATAGGTACAGATTTCTACCCTTACGTACCGTTGGTCAAGGTCATCTTATAACTGTCAAAAATATGGCAAATCTCAAGTTGTCTGGTGGTAAGGAAATGTTGTATAAATAAACTCACCTTTCCAGGATTAACTGGAAACCCAGTGATTAGAGCTTTAAGTGACTTCTAGTCACAATTTTAGCTTTAACTATCCAGGATTAACTGGAATTTGACATATTTTTGACAGTTATAAAATGACCTTGACCACGCCCGGTACAATGCAAAGAAAGTATTAAATTAAATTACTAGGTACATAATATTGTTATTAGGTATGTATAAGTTATTTTAATGACAACCCTAACGGTAATATTTTGGTGGGCAAAGTTGCCAAAAGTGCTCCAGATACACTAACGTGACATTGCCCACCACAATAACTCCGAATCTGTAAGTGTTTTCGCGTTATATTTTCGACCTATGTTGTTTATCTTTTACAAACTAATAACGGTAAAAAAATTACTTGCCTGCTGCAACTGCTAATGTGATTTTTAAACAAAGTTTTTCACTGCAGATTTGGCCCGCAAAATACACCACCAACATTGACACTGTCTGACAAGCAACTGACGCGAAGTAGGAAATAGTCCCTTATTCAGTATTGCCAGAAAAATAATGGTTTTTTCTACTATTGATTTAAATAAAACGATTTTAAAACGATTTCGATGTTATTCGAATATAAGTAAAAATCACCCAACTGGGCAAAGCCAGACCCAATGGGCAAAGTCGCCACGTTTGACGGTATATTTTTAATTTTTTATTTATTTATTTTATTAAAATTTTAATTTTATATGTTTAAAAAATGCCGCGTAGATTTAAAACTGTTCTAAATATTACCTATATTGTTATATGAAAAAAAATCTTTGTAATTTTATTTCTGTTTATTATTTAGTATTGTTGTTTAAGAGTCCAGGGTTTATTTACAATTTGTTTTTGTATAATTATTGAATAATTTTAATAAATCCCAAAAACATGAGAAAACAAGATTACTTATATTGTTTTCTTTAATTTTAATTTTACCAGCAGTAAAAAGCAATCGTAAAAACAAACACCAATAAATCAATTATAATAAATATACAAGTTATATTGCCCTCGAATGTACATATGCGCAAACATTCCCCCACTTTTTCGTCGAGCGCTCAAGATCCGTCCCGGTACCTGTACATACCGTGATTATAGTCAGGGAGCTGTGCCTGATTTTAACGAAAGGTACAATCCGTCTGCTCTCTGTGAAAAATGATTGTTAGTGATGCCCCGGAATTTACTTTTGTAAGTTGTCGAGAGGGAATCTAGGGTGTATTGGACCATTTCGAAGTATATTCTCTTAAGACGATACATTCAAATAAAATCATAGTTTGAGGGGCGTGGCCTAGCTGCATACAATACTCTAGCGCTACCCAGCGCTACGTGATCGATTGGTCTCTCCGCTGAATCTCTCTCTGTCGCATTGAATAGAAACAAAAGAGAAGAGGCGCACGGAAGGTGCTTGGAACAAACGTCCTAAGTGACAAATCAAAAATAATTTATTTAAATTAAAGGAGTAGCTTTATTGAAAATCTAAATTAACATCTTACTTTAGTAATAGATGATACAAATTTGTACTTAATTTAATAAACAATACTTCATGTACTACTGAGAAATTTGGAAAGGAGACTATTTTCAGAGGCTACTTTGCAATTTTTTTCTATCGAGCAAAGTTTCTTAAAACATGTTTTATGATTAACAGATTATTATGAAATATGATTAATTATAACATGTAATTTTTTCTATATTTCTAAGAGCTTTAGGTTTCACTCAAAACGATTTGAAAAATATGATTTATTATGAAGGTAGCCTCTTAAGAGTCTGTTTTTTGACTCTTGATAACTCCAGACTTGTAGGTCCCCAAGTTATGTCCAAATTCAAATTTAGCTGTTTTTTAGAACATAACTTTGTGGAGTTTCTTGCCACTTCTTCTCCACAGATGATGTTTCCAAATATTTTATAAAAGTATTTAATATTGATTTAATACCTACTTGATGCAATATTCTGTGTGCTGTTAAGGCTCCTATATCCATTATTTTACTGGTATGAACTATTCCCAATTTCTCTGTAAATAATCCACCTTAACAATAATTTTCGGTTTAAATATCAATAATATTATGTCTACTTACACGCCTCAACCAATTGACAGCTCGCACCTTATTCCCGCTTGACAACATTACTTTATAGTCAGACGTCATTGGTTGCTGCGTGCACATACACATAATACCCAAGGACTCCGCTACACAGAGAATACTTGTATTGTTATTTATTGTGGTTGAGACATATTTAAGTTAAGTGGCGACATCTATCGTGCGTTATTACTATACTAGACATATACGGTCTGTTTTTATACACTTTTCTTATTTTGTAAACAATCTTTGCATGCAACATTGTTAATTTAAAATTCTAAATAGACGTTATATTAGCAATTTTACATATTAATTAATTTTTTAACCTATTTTACATTTGCGGAACTATTATTTTTAGAGTTAAAAACACTTAGGGTCATTTGAATATTTATTTAATGGAATATTAAAATATCATAAAATTATCTTAAATACTAAATTACAAATATAATATAAAATTTACAAATAAAACTTTTCATGTAAATCGCTATCTACCGACTGGCAGACTGGCAGACTGGCTGCATTGCCTTGTTGGATGGCTATGCTGGCTGCATTGCCTTGTTGGATGGCTATGCTGGCTGCATTGCCTTGTTGGATGGCTATGCTTATTCTTTGACGGAGGTAAGAGCCAGCCCGTTGGTCATGTGACCTTTCTATTAGTAGTTTACTAATATCTTTAAACAGAGTGTGTGCTCCAGGTCACCACGGTCCCGTTGTTTCCACACCAAACGCCTCAAATATGTATTCTTTTGGAAGAGATGCATATTTGCGACGTTTGACCATTTCAGCATTGTAGGCCGCGGACGGTGCGAGAGTATCTACACATGTAGCATCCCATACTAGTGACCGCCCCATTTTCCATGGTGCAAGTGTCATGCCATCGGGTCTCTTGCCATCATCACGTGCCATTCTAAAATGGCTGGCACATTGCTGCTGACAAGAGCCCGACGGATGATATCATTTAAACTGGCGTGTCTTGGAATGCGACCAGCACTGCGACTACATGATAGACCGTGGTGACCTAGGTGATCTACATGCTCTCCGCAGTGACAGCGATGAGCAACATTTAATGTCGCCCCTAATTAATGCTACAGAAATTCTAAATTTAATATATTGTTTAAAGAGTTATATAAAAAAATTACAATAAAATGGCATAGGCAGTCATTGAGGGGGGGGCGGGGGATTTTGGTAAGTAATGTTGTCCTCCCCGGCGAATTGAACGGGAGGGGGGACATGGACCGCGGCTGAAGCAGTCACAAGCGGGGGGCGGGCTGTTGCAGCGTCTCTGGCGGCGATCGTTCGGCTTCCCAATTCCCTAGCCGTCATGGCTTGCTCGGGGACGGGGGCCTGCATGGGTTGGGTTTTCTTTTTCTTTTTTCCCCGTCTTCTGCGCTTCCCTCCTGGGAGAGGCGCACCCCGGGGTGTAGGGTCATTCGCCGGGGCCATCAGGTTTTGTGCCTGCGTCGGCTCGGGGCGTACTGGGGCTGCTTCTTCCTTCTTAGATGGTACAGTCCTTGGATCAGTGATCTGTGCCGCTCCTCTTCCTCTCTGGTTGGTGGCGGCCAGTCCAGTCGGCAAGTTCATTCTCGGCCTTCATAGTCGGCATTTGTCGTGATTTTTCCCTATGCACGATAGATGTCGCCACTTAACTTAAATATGTCTCGACCACAATTAAATAAATAACAATACAAGTATTCTCTGTATAGCGGAGTCCTGAGGTATCATGTGTATGTGCACGCAGCAACCAATGACGGGTCGCTTCTATGAACGTCTGACTATAGTTGTCAGGCGGGAATAAGGTGCGAGCTGTCAATGGTTGCGGTGTGTAGGTGCATTAGGTGTATATCCATAATGTGTATGGCGATAAACTATTCCCAATTTCTCTGTAAACAATCCACCTGTGTCACTGTAATTTAGCATAAGTATAGGTAGTTACTTACTTATTTAATTTTTTTTATTTAAGTATTGATTTTAATTTATGTATTCAAACGGAAGAAATATAATTGCATTGGAGAAAATTATATTTTTATTCCGTTTGGGGTCGAAACTATGGGTCCCTGGGGTTCAAATGCCCATATAAAAGAGCTGTCCAGACGCATTAAAGATACCACAGGTGACCAAAGGGCTGGAGCATATACCTCGGTCAACGAATTAGCCTAGCTATTCAACGAGGTAATGTAGCCAGTTTTTTGGGCACCTTACCTGCAGTTTTCTATTTATATATTTTTTTTAATATTCTTAGTGTTATGTTTAGTTTTTAATTTACTATTATTTGGATTTTGTATGATAATTGTATTACTGGCTGCATTTCTCCGCTGAATCGCGATGCTGATTCGTTGAGCGAGGAAGGAGCCAGCCCTCTTGTCACCAGAAGAGATGATCAGTCGAGGGGATACATCTTTAATAATTTTTTTGTCATTTGAACCCCACGAACCTAGAGTTTCTACACCAAACGGCACAAATTTGTAGTTTTCAATAATTGAAAACAAAAAAAAAATTCAATTGGTTTTATTGAACAGGAAATATGGTTGGTAAAATAAAGGATTATTTTGTTTTGTCTTTCATAATAAAACGGGGGCAAAGTTTAACCACCCATATTTCCTGTTCAATAAAACCCATTGAGAAAATAACAGCTATTTCACTTAGATATATTGAATAAGTAACTATATGCTAAATTACAGTGACACAGGTGGATTATTTACAGAGAAATTGGGAATAGTTTATCCCAGATGCTTCAAGTAGGAATTAAATCAAAATCAAACATTTTTATTAAAAAATTGGAAACATCATCTGTGGAGAAGACGTGACAAGAAACTCCACAAAGTTATGTTAAAGTACATACAAGTATGCAGTTATATCTATTGAGCACGGAGCACGCTGGTAGTGCTGGTATCATTCGAAACCCGACCTAGATAATAAATACTTCAATATGGTCAGAACACCCTAGCTTCCCTCTCGACAACTTACAAATGTGAAATACGAGGCATCACTAACAATCATATTTCATACATAAAATCAGGCGGAGCTCCCTGACCTGAACCTACACAGCCGTGAAGAGTATATTCTTGGAGAACACTTCCTTATGATCTTGGAATGCATGAGGATGTAGTCGCTGTAGGACTAACCCCGCTCTCTTTGTTAAAAGTGAACTGGCAAATTGTATTTGTATACAAAACTCGCGCCATGATGTGCTCAGTGTTGCCAACTTAGAATTATTTTTACCACTTTTTGAGTCAGTTCATTTTTGATTCTAGTATGTAGGTAACGAATTATATTTACCCATATCCCCCTTAAACAGTGTACGAACGCTAGTATTCTAATATTATGCTATAGGTATGCTTGGAAACTTTTAATCTATCTATTTATCATCACGCCTTTTATCTCATTTGTTACGTGTACTTTTAATATTTCCATCGATCAATACATTTTTTATATGTTCAATAAAAGTATAATAAGTCGTCCTCTGCTAGCATTTCCTTTCACTTCAGCCCATAGAGTACTAAGCCTATGGAGGAGCCATAAACGGGCTCCCCCTTTCGCCAATTTTTTCCCCTTTGACAGTTATACTGACCAGGTGCACAGTAATAAGTTACCTTAGATTTCGTTGGTATCGTTTTGTGTCGCGAGACAGAGCTCTAGGAAAATAGTTAATTGTGATGTTTTAAACGGGAAAGGCGATCTAGGGCGTCAAACTTAGTGTTTCCAATCATTAATTATAATTATTATGTTTGTATTTAACATAATCATTATATAACGTAAAATCCGTTGCGACAATAAAACGACAGAAAAATACAGTGGTACAGGGGCTAGTACTAGGCGTTTACCTCCCCCCCCCCCCCCAAAAAGTGGCAGAAAAAATTGTTCGGTGATTTAAACGCTTCACGTCTCCTTTGGTAAATACTCAAAGCTTCAGCCACAATAACCTTTTTAGTCAATCTTTAATCCTTCATTTATTCAACGTGTCCAAACCAGCGTAAACTACTACTACCTACCTAAGTTCGCCGACTACTACTATACTTACTTCATTTTAGTCACAACATCAATCTTTCATTCCGCATTCTTCTCTAATGACATCGTTCTGCAGTCAACTTTTTATACACAAGAAACTTATAACATAATTATAATAAAAAATAAATCCGAATAACAACAACCGAGCATAACCTCAAAAAATCAACTGGGGAGTTAGCACAGATTTTGACAGCGACACTTTCGTTTCGGTCGAATGGCCTTGAACAGGCCAAAACGTTCATGTCCAACAAGGACCGGCCAGAGATAGCCCGGCGCCGAGAGGTCCGGCCCAACAATGTGATGAAAATTCTGTGTACTTGTCTTTGTCCGGCCAAGCAAATTGCTCGGCATTCTTGTGCAGGGCATGCCCGGTCCGGGCTATCTCTGGCCGGTCCTTGTTGGACATGAACGTTTTGGCCTGTTCAAGGCCATTCGACCGAAACGAAAGTGTCGCTGTCAAAATATATGCTAACTCGGCTGGTCGACCAAAACCTTCGCAATTTTTTCAGAGTATTTAGGTACTACCTACCTACCTAGTCTTTTGAAAATGTTTGACTCTATTCTATGTAAATATGTACCTAAAATATGTACTTACTTACCTTGTCTTATGTTTCAGATGGCGTCCACATCTTTGAAGCAAAATGATGAAAAAGAAACCGCTGGCGTAAGATTGGTCACTGTAAGTATAAAACCTCATAACTGGCTGAAAGTGAACACTGTTACTGGCTGTTGTCTTTCACGTCTTTTTATATAAGCTACTGCTTTGCATGCCCTCTGAAGCACAAGAAGTATATATGATAGGGTTATTGAAATAATTAAGATTGAAAGACTTACTAAAATGGTTTATAAAATGGCGAATGCGGAAGGATATGCTGACAGAGGACGACCTAGGTATACTTTAATTGAACATATAAAAAAATATTGATTGAAGGCAATGTTAAAAGTACATACAATCGCCGAGCATGTATGAAAGGTATGATGAATATAAAAGAAGCGAAAGAGGTATGTCAGGATCATAGCAAATGGCATTCTATTGTCTCTGCCTACCCCGCATATCTAGAATTCAGGACCTTAACTAGTACAACATTTTTTTACAGTTAAATTTACCAGAAGATGAAGGTGAAGGTATTGGCTTTCGTATTACCAGAACTCTATGGGATCCATATCCTTGGGTAAGGATAAAAAATCTATACAAATATAAATCACTACATACCTATTATCTGTCTGTTTGTGCCCTTTTCATGGAAAAACTACTAAACGGATTTTGATGCGCTATTCACTATTGGATAGCTTGATTCACAAGAAAAGATTACAAGTATTAATCATGGACCTATCATGTTTAGGAGCTGAGCCACGGTATTGCTGAATAAAGTCGGGGAAAAGTTAGCTCCTGCATGTTTTCATGGCGTATGCTGTCTAATCCGTCAGAGATACAAAATGTAGTAATGAATTGTGTAGACTAAAATTATCTACAAAAATGTCCGCGGTAGCATATACTATCTTTTTCCTAATAGACAAAAATGTTAGTTGCGCTACACTACACTAGTTTTTATCTCGGAAAAAAGGGAATTCAAATATGTTACAACCACGGGATTATTGCCTTTTTTCTCGGGTGAAGCCGAGGCAGTGGGGTCAGGCTAGGTTAGTAGGGGTTTCGACTCGAAAGCCAAATACAACGTGTCTGCACCAATGGTCACCCAAAAAATGTCCGGGCTAATCCGTATACTATCTTTTCCCTCCTTTGTGCTACGGAGGGGCACGGCGTCCGCACTATATTTCACAAGGCCGTGAAGGTGTGTGTATAACTTTGCCCGACCCATCATTTTGCTCGGCATTCTAGTGTTGGACATTAACCCCCGGTAGTTTTTAATATTTTTCTAATTTGATAGGTTCGAGATGTGACTACGAACTCCCGCGCAGAACTATCAGGATTAAAAACTGGTGATTGTATACTGCAAGCTGATGGAAAGGATTTACTTGGTTTACCGGTAAATATGAACTAGAGTCTGTCTAAAAGTGGCCACACATTCGTCCAATCCCCGCGCTGTACGGTCCACCGAAACCGACCACAGACTCGTCCAATTCTTGTAACGAACGGTCTGCCTAGATCATCCGGCGGCCGGAATGGCAAATTTATAAATCGTGACATTTGGTTATTTTAAAGTTTTAGTATGGCAACATTTATGCTGTCACTTTTATAGTTACATTATAGGAGGATTTATTAGGTTTGATACTTTCCTTGATTTTGGTAATTATTAAATAGATTTTGTGAATTCAGTTGGTTACTTTCAAAAAGTGGAGATATGATGAGTTACATAGTTGATGCCCTAAAATCAAAATCAAATAAATTGTTTCATCAAAACAATGTCCATCCATCCATGTCGGGATCGTAACTAATGACATTCGATTGTCTCTGCCTACCCCTCTTGGGATGAAAAGCGTGATGATAGATAGATAGCGGGTTACAGATGATGATGTTTTTAAATTGGCGCTCTTTTGAAGCGACACGATTTTTTAGACAGACTCTAGCGTGTGGCCCCCTTACAAGCACACACCAATGATATACTATATAAACTGGCACACACACTATTATATACACACACAAGCGTTGTTCCGCATGACGACAGCCGTGATAGCGGAATATCAAGTGACTGATGCCCTACCGACATGACAGAGGGCGCCACATACACAAAGGCATTCGCAAAAATGTCGGTCAAGATAGCTATACCACTTTTAATTAATATTGGAAATATAAAAGTTGTGCTGTATTGTCCAACAAATTAAACATATTAGGGGTAGGGGTAGGGGTAGGGGTAGGGGTAGGGGTAGGGGTAGGGTAGGGGTAGGGTAGGGGTAGGGGTAGGGGTAGGGGTAGGGGTAGGGGTAGGGGTAGGGGTAGTGGTAGGGGTAGGGGTAGGGGTAGGGGTAAGGGTAAGTATAGGGTATATTTTATTTTGTTCGTAAATATCCACGGGCGAATCCGGGGGCGGAATGCTAGAATAATATCAGTAGGTAGTTTGAGAGATTAACCCCCTACCGATGCCCCCTACATCCAAACTTACAAACTTCTATGATTTAGTATATACTTACCTACTTATCAAAAAGTTTCATTATAGATAGTGGCCTAGTGGGGTTCAAATTCCAAAATCCCCCTGACTGATCATCTCCTCTGGTGACTAGAGGGCTGGCTCCTTCCTCGGC
The DNA here is from genome assembly GCA_963924495.1 of Nemapogon koenigi. NCBI lineage: Eukaryota > Metazoa > Arthropoda > Insecta > Lepidoptera > Tineidae > Nemapogon > Nemapogon koenigi. The sequence continues at coordinate 7,603,449 of OZ004656.1, forward strand.
TCCTCGCTCAACGAATCAGCATTGCGATTCAGCGGGGAAATGCAGCCAGTATTCTTGACACTATTCCACGCGGACCTGGTTTATTTAGTATTTTTAATGTGTAGAATTTAAATTTTAAGGTTATTTGTATTGTTGTGTCTAAATAATTGTAAGTATTAAGGATGTTACAATATTAAATTACACTCACGCCTACTTATAATTACAGGTAAGCCAGGTAGCAGGAATAATTCGTGGTGATGGATCAAGTCATGGTATATCTTTACTTGTATGGAGCTGTGGCCATGATCCTAGAGACGATCCTGAGGTTAATATTTTAATACTCCCTACACATTGAAAATTAATGTTACTGCTCGCTCCCAACAGACGTAGCTTGATAAACAGATATTATTATACCAAAATCCATACCATACCACTCAACGGAAACCACTCATAAATGACTGTGTCTGTCTGTCTACAGGACGAGAAACGTTTAAACTTGGTACATAGGGTAAGGTGTCCAAATGTCGGCCGTCGCCTAAACTCGGCCACTTGCAACGTTTTATCTGGTAACTACATTCAAATTCCGTATTAGATAAAGGTTTTGGTGCGAATCACGACTTTATAAAATCTATTATTTGCTGTGTGAAATATGGCCACTGTGCGTCGTACACTCTGGTTATATGATCTGCAGTAGCCAGTGAACCGCGGAACAGACAGTGCTATTGTCGATGTGGCAGGAAACTGCAGTGGAGTCCACATTTTGGGGAATGTGTTTTTGACCATATGTATAGCTTGCAATGGTGTTCTTACTCTTTTTTATAGTAAAATATTATTAAAGAACATTTTACGTTATAATTTAAGTTTTTTTTTCATTAGTTTTAGAAAAATAAGGGTGCCGAGGTTAGGACGCTTATTTTCATAAAGAAACCGAATGTCGGCCCCTGGCCGAAATAAGGCAAATGAAAGCAATTTCATAACATGGATTTATGATTATATTTATTGCTGTTTTTTAGAATCGATTTTTGAAAGGCATTTTATATTCACACCATAATTTAACATCCTAAGTTCGGCCGCTTTTATCTTGTTATAATAATTTCAATTGAACTTCAAAATTCGCGGCCGACATTAGGTTACTCCTAACAACCTAAGCTCGGCCACCTGTATTTGCTGGGTCTAATAGAGGTGTTCCAAAATCTAAATTTAATATAACTAGGTAGGTACTTATATTTATAATTATGTATATTACCCATGTAAATTGTAACGCAGATTCTGAACAAAATTGATGAATTTGATTTTTGAATACATTAATAAAGAATTAAAAAATACTTAACAATCTAATTTTTTTTATTTCATAACATAACTGCCTGGGTTTATTTTTTCATACCAGTTACATCATCTTCTTTATACAAAATTTGAATTGAACTACTTATTTTTTTTTATCATTTTAGTTGTTAAGTCATTATGACCAATCCCAACCAACAACGGCCACCAAGATCTAGGGCTGACAATGGTTCAGAAAAGAAAGAAAACTTTTGCCAGTTATGACAGTCTAAAAATAAAAGAGACTCTTAATAAATACGTAAATTGCTAGGTTTAAATTAAAATAATTAATATTAACTGACCAATATAACTGTGCAAATTTATATTTTAAGAAGATTTTCTTTTGAAAAAAAATTATGTCCAAGCAATAAAAGGAGTTTTTGCTACAAATAAAAACTTAGTGTATAATTGTTTGTTTCAAATTTATAACACCCTTTACCGGCCGACATTAGGATAAAAGGGGGCCGAAGTTCGGTTAAAAATGGCCGACAATAGGAAAACTAGCACTTTGAAATTTTAAAAGCTTATAGTTTAATATTTCTTGTTTTAAGACGTCATTGAACGTTGATAACATAAAATTTAAACATTAAATAATCCTACTCGGAAAAAAATCTGTGTTTAAGTTTAGACTTCAGGCGTGGTTAAGTCTGAAAGTTGCGTTTTGTGTTAAGGGGCCGACATTTGGGCATGTTACCCTATAGAGTTTGATGTACCAATCACGGATGTATGGCGTTAATATAATCGAATTTCGATTTTGGTGGAAAAGTTAAAATATACCTATATTTCTTTTTTTTTCACGGGTTGCCTTACAGCTCCCGAAACCGTGTTACGGTTCCAGGGTACCCAGCGGAAGACCAAGTGAGGCTATATACCTAACGAGTGGCCAGTTCTGTTGAGGTATATTTAGATGGAAAAACCTCTAAAGTGTCCGTGTTATCGATCCCAGGGTATTCAGCGGAAGATAGTCTCCCTCTTTTAGCCGATGGTATTTGTGAGGCTAAGTATATCTAACAAGTGGCCAGATCTGTAGAGGTATATTTAAATGGAAGAGCCTCTGTGGTTTGTCGGATTATTGAGATAAATTAGCCTCTTATTAGTCTTTCTGATGAATTTTTCAGTTACTATGGAGTTGTGGAGGAGGTATTCGTGGGGAAAGAGCTCGTCGCGCCCTCTCTGGTGTACTGACGGCTTTAGGATGCTGTGTTTGTGGTGCTACTGTAGCAAACCCTAATTGTTGTAGAAGATCACATATATACTGTGAAGGTAAGGCATACCACGACCCAGACACACCTCTCTTTGCTTCCTCCAGATTCATACATACATATACTCACGCCTGAATCCCACCGGGGTAGACAGAGACTAAGGACCTCCACATGCCACGACCCAGACACATCTCTCTTGCTTCCTCCAGATTCATACATACATATAATCACGCCTGAATCCCACCGGGGTAGACAGAGACTAAGGACCTCCACATGCCACGACCCAGACACATCTCTCTTGCTTCCTCCAGATTCATACATACATATATTCATGCCTGTATCCCACCGGGGTAGACAGAGACTAAGGACCTCCTAATGCCACGACCCAGACACATCTCTCTTGCTTCCTCCAGATTCATACATACATATACTCATGCCTGTATCCCACCGGGGTAGACAGAGACTAAGGACCTCCACATGCCACGACCCAGACACATCTCTCTTGCTTCCTCCAGATTCATACATACATATATTTTCAGGATGTTGGACCAGACTACAGCGTTGCGCGTTATGTCGAGAACCATTGCCTCCAAAAGATTCCCCATATGTGAGGAATTTAGTTGCTGAACAGGTACCTATTCAAACTTATAATATACTCACTACTGTATTTTGCTTCGCGCTTTGGACCGCCATAATTGATCACGACTCACGTGTCAAGAGCACTACGACTGAGAAGAAGAAAAGAAATATATTGCTTGGATTTTGTGAAATCCTTTGTTCATATTAAAAATAACAGTTGACATTGCAATACACTGAAAAGTGTGCTTTCGAAAGCAAATGCACAAGTCACTATAAAAAAATACTTACCCAAATTGCTTCAAGTAGATACCTATGCCTATAAAATTTGAAGAGTTTTAGATTTCTCCATAATCCCATCATGACCATGGGATCATCTGGAAAGGAATACCCTTTCAAACAAAAAAAAAATTTCCAAATCGGTCCAGGCGTCTTCAAGTAACCTTCGCAAGTATAATATGTACGTAGGTACATAAAAAAAGAATAAGTCTGGTAGCTGCACTTTTCTAAAGAAATGACCTTCCAAGCAAGAGAAGGCAAATATTCTTGACGAAATTGTGCCCTCAGAGTTTTTTTGACAGCAATTAATTTTCATTGTCCACATTTGCTTTCATTCTAATGATTTTTGGGAGCCCCGGCATTAAAGTTTATTTTTTAATTTACAGGTATTTGAAGCAATTGCAACAGAATACGAAATCAAAGATACTCTCCGTAAACCAATAGAAACAGTATCGGCACGCACCTCTCCACAAATATCGCCACATATAAATAGAAAAGGCCAATATCAAGTTAGCATGATGCAGAAAACTAAAAAATCCGTCCAATTCGGTGATAGATTCAACCAAAACTACGCATCCGATCCGAATTTAAGCCAACGACCAATTGCAAAATACACACGACAAAATTCCCTCAATAATGGGGAAAACAGCAACACTGGCAACATTACTTCCTGTCAGAACTGTCAAAGTTGTACTTGTAAAACATTGAAGCAAAAGGATGATGCATTCAGCCAGCATAGTAAAAACATTGAAAAACAATCAGTTAATGGCAGTTTACGTAATTTACAAGTCCAAGGACTTCAACATAAGTTATTAACAAGACTACGACCGGCGTGTTCACTCGCAGATTTAAAAAATGATAATGTTGAAACTTGTTCTCTATCTAGATCACTTAACAATATCAATACTGACAAGTGGTAAGTACCTATACTAATATTATAAGGAGGTTAAATTAGATTTTTTTGTTTGTAATGAATTAACTCAAAAACTACTGAACCGATTCTAAAAATTCTTTCACAAATAGAAAGCTACGATATCCCTGATTGACATTGGCTATATTTTATATTGTTTGATATATCCACGGGTAGAGCCGGGGGCGGAAAGTCTAGTGGTACCATAAATAAAATTGAAATGACTGTCTACGATTTTAATATTAATAACAATATCTGCCCCCTATTCCGTATCTCTGTTGCTAACAAAAACGTGTTGATAACCGTCCACAGATTAGTAACTATGACAGGGCGTGAGTGAGTGTACCGTGCACGCTCGTTCTTCTCTGTCTATCGTACATTACTAATCTGTGGACGGTTACCAACACGTTATTGTTAGCAACAGATATACGGAATAGAATAGCGTGGGATACACTATCCCGGAAGTAAATTCCTGGCTAAGGCCTTGGTTATGATTTATTATAACGATGTCATTCTTCAGCCATACACAATAATATTACTAGCAACCCCGTCTGGATTGAATTGAACACCTACATAAATACGCTTAAAACTTTTTATCTATTAGAGATATATGCTATCGCTTTTCTGTACATAATTATTTTCTACACTATTCGTTCCAACATAATTTTCTTATATTTCTGATGGATTAGACTGTAAACGCCATGAAAACTCGCTGGAGCTAATTTTTTCCCCCGCCTTAACTCACTAATACTGTTATTGATCAGCTCCTAAACATGATAGGTCCATGTTTAATAGTCGTAAACCTTCCTAGTGAATCAACGTATTCAATAGTGAAAACAGCAACCAAATCCGTTTCGTCGTTTTTGTGTGAGGCGGTCACTGACAGACAGACAGACAACTCAACGCGAAAAATAAGATTTGAGGTAGTGTGTGGAGAGACAAAGTTTAAATTGTATTAGGCATCTTGTTAAGTAGATTATTTCTTTGTCGTTGCTCTTCCATTACCATCTAAGAATCCTGTACTATAAGTAGAAAATAATATATTTAATTTTACTAATTTCAGTGACAATAAAAGCTGCCACAGTGCTTCATTGGATAATATAAAAATGAAATGTTCAAGATCTTGTGGTAAGAATTTAAAATTTTATTTCTTTATTTCTTACTGGCATGTGCCTTGCGGTTGTACCCGCGTTAATGGTTACTGCTCCGCTCCTTTGAGTCCTAGCGTGATGTTATCCGACTGGAAATACTAACAATAAAAAGGAAAGAAAATGAGTGGAGGAATTAACCTCCTCCAGCTCTGAAGAAAGTCTAACCGTACCAAGAACACTCGCTGCGTTATCCCTTTGAATCTCCAAGGTTATGCGGCAAATAAAAAGCTCTTAGCTCTATGAACACTAAACTTTTAGATGATCAGATGACCATGGGCTTAAGAGTCTCAACCGCAAAAGCCAGCGAAGCATATTATTAAATATTTAAATGTGCCTCCTCACAGGCTGCGGCACCTGCAAAGTTTCTTCCGCTGGATACCCTGGGTGTGATCGATAACACGGTTTCGGAAGCCCTACGGGACTTTTGTTATCGGATAGGTACCTACAGAAGTTTCAGAGAGCAATCTTTACCTTTTTGTAACATTCTTTCATTTATTTCCAAGTTATATTTATTAACGTTTTTTTTATTTCCAGATAACACACCAGTGTTTCTAGTATCATCACCACCTATATATTTAATAACATGCGACCATAATAGTAACGAAAATGTATCAAGAACACTTCAATAACACGCTTCCTCAACCGCAGCCGCATAAATTATGGTACTTATAAAAGAAAAACAATATTCCATCATCGATTTCTTCTACGTAATAAAGAAAAAGCCGTCGTAATTATTCGCTTAAGTCCATAATGACAACTTTTCCAAAACTACAGACGAACCTATGACAACTTTCTCAAAATGTCCAAAATTACAACTTTCCCAAAATATTTTTTTTTCCAAAATGACAACTTTCCCAAAATGTTTTTTCCAAAATGACAACTTTCCTAAAACGACAGCTTTCGCAAAGTTACCGGGTATTTGTGTATTTTTGCTATACCTAGATATATTTTGAAAAAACTAGAAAACATATGCTCGTTCAATGTCCTCCCCAGCCCCACCGGAAACACTGGTCAAGTAATCAAGTCATTTTATAATAAACTTTTAAAATATTTAACCGTATTTCTTTTTCATCCTGGATCTATCTATCTATCATCACGCCTTTCATTCCAAGAGGAGTAAGCAGAGACAATCGTTTGTCATTTGCTACGATCCTGACATACCTCTTTCGCTTCTTTTATATTCATTATACCTTTCATACATGCTCGGCGATTGTGTGTACTTTTAATATTGCCATCGATTAATATATGTTTTATATCTTCAACAAAAGTACACCTAGGTCGTCCTCTGCCATTATTTCCTTTCACTTTAGCTATACCTACAGATCTTTTTAGTCCATCCTTCATTCTTTCAACATGTCCAAACCAACGTAAACTCTAACTTTTCTTCATCTTTCACTCCGCAATCTTCTTTATTGACATCGTTCCGGATGCGGTCAATACGCTTTATATCACTCATTCAACGTAAAGACCACATTTCCACTGCATTTATCTTACTTTCATGCTTCTTATTCCAAGTCTCACTTCCATAAGTAAGTGATGGAGTCCTGTATTTTACAGTTATTAAGATATACCTTGCTGCGAGGCCAGATATTATTAGAATTTGGAGCTAAAATAAAAAAAAATATATTTTTAAAATTACTTTACTCATTTTCTTCAACATATTCCTCTTCAGGTATTTCTTCTTGTTCCTCAATGTCTCCGTCGTCCACACCAACCACCTGTTAACATATTTTTATTGGTACCTGGGTACCGGGTACCGTGTCCCAGTGTACCCAGATGGTATTTCTTGATATCACCTAACAAGTGCGGATATAGTTCTGATGAACATGAGATCAAAATTTGATTGAAAGATGGCTGTTTAGTAAGTAAGTGCCTACGGAATAGGCAGCCAATGAGAGTGCGCTGACGAAAAAGTTTTTGCCCTATAAGTGTATGCATATAGATTCCGTTCTTGTGAATATGATCCATCTAATCTATGATCCGTTTAGTAGTTACGAAGCAAATGGAGCACAGACAGACGCGATGGCAACTTTCTTCATATTTTACTTTTTCATCTTATCTTCTTCACAGTTGCCGGACCCTGGATACCCAGTGGAAGACAAAGTCTTTCTCATTTAGCCGAAGATTTTTTTGAGGCTATACCTAACGAGTGGCCAGCTCTGTTGAGGTATGTAGATGGAAAAGCCTTTTTGTATGGTTTGTCGGATAATGTACCCATGTTCGGATGTGGGGATCGAACGCGCGACTTCTCAGTTGTGAGCCGACGTTTTATCCATTCTTTACTTACTTCATATTGCTGGTATTCAGACACAAGATCGTTCATGTTAGACTCGGCTTCAGTAAACTCCATTTCATCCATCCCCTCTCCCGTGTACCAATGTAGAAACGCCTCCCGTGCAAAAAAATTAACAAAAAATTAAACTTTTAGGTTTAATTGTTGCTATATCTTTCGGAACCCTAACTTTATTTAATAAGACATAGCATAATATGTGTCTTTCTTGTGTGAAACATTGTTCAAATCTCTAGTAGTTGCGCGGAGGTTAGCACAGTAAATATATAAGCTAAAGGTTATAGACTATTTAACAAGACGCTGCCCGCAAGGAGGTGAATGTACGGACGCGTACGAAGTAGCGGGCAATCAGCTATAGTTTCTGTGTGTTTTTAAGGTTAAGAACATCTCCGATGAAAAAACGGAAACTCATAAATAAAGGATCACTCACGTGTCCGTCTGTCTGTCACAGCTTATTTTCTCCGAATCTACTGGATGATGGTATCTACATATATAGAGATTCAAGACCCAATGACGAATGAAGAATTTTTTTCAAGTGCATCATGTGACATAATTATCAAATTAAAAGGCTAATTAATGGTTACGCTTTGCCTCTTTGACCTATAACCTTCCTCAACAATTGGGCTATCAAATGCAAATAGATTTTTTTTAAATCCGCCTGGTAGTTCCCCCTTAAATATTCATTTTATTCTGTTTTTTAGTATTTGTTGTTATAGCGGCAACAGAAATACATCATCTGTAAAAATGTCAACTGTCTAACTATCACGGTTCATGAGATACAGCCTGGTGACAGACGGACAGACGGACAGACAGACAGACAGACAGACAGACAGACAGACAGCGGGGTCTTAGTATAGGGTTTCCGTTTTTAACCTTTGGGTACGAAACCCTAAAAACGAAGACTTTCTTAATTTCGGCTGTTGTTGCTATGTATCTAATGAATCTTAAATAAGGATATTAAAACATACCTTCCGTCTGAACATAACAGTAAATTGTTCTGATATCCTTTTAAATATTTCTTGTATCGCTGTTGTGTTACCAACAAAAGTAGCCGCCATCTTGACTCCTCGTGGTGGGACGTCACATACAGCCACTTTCACATTATTAGGTATCCATTCTACGAAATATCTGTGAAATAAATAGCAACAGAAACTCAAGATAATGCCAATTAATTTCTAATTGCCTCTCGCACTGGGCTTGCAAAAATTAAAAGGGATTTTATTTCGTTTGTGGCATACGTCTATGTGCTCTCTTACGGAGTGCCAGTTTAGGGTCATGATGTGTAGGTAATAAAATAATTAAATCAATTTATGGGATATAATAAAGAAAAAGACAACATTCCAAAATCCAAAATAGCTGTTGATCATCTATAAATAAATAAATAAAATCGATAACTTTCCCAAACGAATTGGTTATTTTTCCAATATTACAACTTTCTCAAAATTACACATGTAAGTACCTACATTCCAAAATCAATAACTTCCCAAAAACTAATTATTTTCCAAAATTAGGTACAACTTTCTCAAAATTACACATCCAAAAACGAATTATTTTTCAAATATTATACAACTTTCCCTAAATTACACATGTACCTACATTCCAAAAACTAATTATTTTTCCAATATTACAACTTTCTCAAAATTACCAATGTACGTTCTACGTAATATGTACGTGATATAAATAATTCTTAAATATTCAATACTAGCTTAGAGGCTTTTCCATTTAAATATATCTCAACAGAACTGACCACTCGTTAGGTATAGCCTCACAAATACAGGAGGCTAAACGAGGGAGACTTGGTCTTGTGCTGGGTACCCTGGGACCGTAACAGGTAAGTTATTATACTCACGCAGAATTATGATCTTGTATATTCAACATTTGTTCATCAACTTCCTTCATAGACATCCGACCTCTAAATATAGCTGCTACTGTGAGGTATCGACCTCGGCGAGGGTCACATGCAGCCATCATGTTTACTGGACTGAACATCTGGAAAAATGGAGGGGCCATAGACGGGTTCCTCCTTCCGCCAATTGTCTGCTCTTTGACCAGTTAAACTGACTAGGTGCGCAAGTTACCTTAGTTGGTATCGTTTTGTGTCGCGAGACAGAGCTATAGAAAAATATTTAATTATGATGTTTTAAATGGGAAAGGCGATCTAGGACGTCTAATTTGTGGTAACATAGTGTTTCCAATCATTAATTATATTTTAGCATAATCATCATATAACGTAAAAGCCGTTGCGACAATAAAACGACAGAAAAATACAGTGGTACAGGGGCTAGTACTAGGCGTCTACCCCCCCCCCCCCCCATATTGTTCGGCTTCACACTTCACCGATTGTACGTGCGACGTGGCCACTATTAATAATGTCGGTATGAGTAGGTAAGTATCCATAGAGAGATTGTCTGCCAAGAGATCACGTGACAAATGTCATAAATAGACAAACTGAGGAGTCATGCTACCGCTTGTAGATTTTGTCTAACCCCTGTAGATTTTATCTACTCGGTCATGCTGTGCCGCTGTGAAGAGCTGGGTTTACTGGTTAGGCCTCCACCAGGCCCTCACACCGCCTCAGAGTATCGTCGGGTTCAGGGATTTATTCAAACACGAAGATGAATAATATTGCTTTATTGTATCAAAGTAAGTAAAGGAACAGGTAGCATGACGCTACCGCTTGTGGATTCTGTCTACCCCTATAGATTATCTACGCGGTCATGCTTGCACGCCTGCACGGCATAATTGTAATCAAAAAGGTATACAAGAAAGTCCACGACAGCATATGGCTATTTTTAAAGGATAACCGCGGCGTGTTGCTTACTTGATAGTACCTAGTTGTAAATAAATATGTGAGTTTTATTTTATTAGAGAAGAATGAGGAGTGAAAGATGATGTTGTAACTAAAATGAAGAAAAGTAGTTTACGATGGTTTGGACACGTTGAAAGAATGGAAGATTGACTATTGAGCAGATTGAGCAGAGGCGACCTAGGTGTATTTTTATTGAACATATAAAAAATCGATGGAAATATTAAAATTACACACAATCGCCAAGCATATAATATGAAAGGTATGATGAATATAAAAGAAGCGAAAGAGGTATGTCAGATCGTAACAAATGGCATTCGATTGTCTCTTCCTACCCCTCTTGGAATCAAAGGCGTGATGATAGTTAGATAGATGTATATGTGAGTTTTACCTGTTGAGTCAGTTCAGGTACTGTCAGTGCTCTATATCCTTGACTATTACGAGCTGTGAGCGGAGCAAACCCTGAAGAATAATATTCATGTATAAAAAAATAAAGCCAATCTTATGTGGACCCAATCACTTCTCTATCTCTAATAGTTCCAGGTAGAACCTTAGTCAGTTCATCATCAGGTCTTCCAAGTATCCACATTTCCATAATATTTGATAAAACTCAATCGTAGTCACTAAATTATTTTGTGGTAATGATAATAATGTCATCATCATCATCTGGTAAATATATAAATCAGTAGGTATCTATAAAACACTCCACATCAACTTTTCCACATGACGACTTTTTTTATAGAGAAGACGAGATGTGACCTTGCCACCACCTGATTATTAAGCATAGGTGGCTGGTCCATGAATGCACGCGACATAATACATTCCGCCAGTCGCGCCCACTATTCCGGCCCATAGAGATGCTTTGCTTGAAGGACCCCAGGTTGTAGGAACAAGGAAAGACCGACGCCGGAAGTTCATTCCACTTTTTGGCAGTACGACACAGGAACGAGTCACTGAATTTTTTCGTTCGTATGCAGAAAGTGTCCACTGTGTGAGGATGAAATATAATAATATATCGTGTGCAAGCAGTGCGGGTGCGAAAAGGGGATGGAGGGACGAGGTCATGGAGTTCTTCAGAACATTTCCCATAAACCACACGCCTTTGTTTAATCGAATATTGTGTGTCTGAGTGAGTGAATTGCATGTGATCTAGGTCGTATGATTTACATCGCTAATGTGTGGCCTGTGTTCAATCGGATCGGACCGAAAATTTTCTGTGAGATACCGGACCAGTGCGTGGGCTACTTTAAAGAGACCTGTCTCGAGATTTCGAGTGTGGCCTTTGGGTCATTGTGGTCACTTTTCCAATGACACTTTCCCACTATGGTACATACCTGGCATGAAGAAATGCAATCTTGGGAATGGCACCATATTAACAGCCAGTTTTCTTAAGTCAGCATTTAGCTGGCCTGGGAACCTGAGGCATGTCGTTACTCCTGACATGGTTAACTGAAACATTATTCAAAATATTATACTTAATTGGTAAAGTTTGTGAGGTTGTAGGGGGTAATCTCTGGATCTACTGAACCGATTTTGAAAATTCTTTTACCAATAGAAAGCTACGATATCCCTAAGTGATTATAATATATATCCACGGGCGAAGCCGGGGGCGGAAGGCTAATTACGTTACCTATTGGGGGGATAGCTCGAATGTCATTAATTTTGTATCCTAATTTGACACCAACCTCTTCAAATTCAACGATGAAATACTTATTTAAAATTATATCTTTCTTTTCAGTGTACTTTCTTTATACTTTATTCTACACAATTCTTTCTCGACTTGATGCATTTATACTGTTAATGCTCAGCTCCTAAACATGATAGGACCATGTTTAATACTCTAAAACCTTCCTCGTAAATTAGCCTGTATATTAGTGAAAACCTCAACAAAATCTGTTCATTAGTTTTTGCGTGAGGCGGTCAGACAGACAAGAGTGGGGGACTTTGTTTTATAATATCTAGTGATGATGATGATAACTCACGGAAACAAGATGGTTCAAGTCCCCATAAGTAGGTGATGATAATCTAAGAGTTCTGAAGCAGATATCATAAAGAGCTTCGTTGTCAATACAAAAAGTTTCATCTGTGTTCTCTACCAGTTGATGAACTGACAATGTGGCGTTGTATGGCTCCACTACTGTATCTGAAACCTGGAAAACAATGTCCACAATTAGCCTGTTGATCTATTAGATATTAAACCAGGTGACAAGCCTGTCGATGCACTTAGCCCGGCTTGCACATTCTATTTAAATCTAGCTTTAATTATAACTTAAAAGTCTGTGGGGTTATCATACTTAGGACAGGGACATCATCTTTCGTTTTGACTCGAAGGCCAAAAACGACGGGTTCACTCCAATGCTACTGTGGACTTTTTTGTAGATAATTTTATTCTACACAATTCTTTCCTACATAATTTTGTTATATCTCTGACGGATTAGATAGCATACGCCATGAAAACTCGCGGGGGCTATTTTCCCTGACTTGATACACTAATACTGTTATTGCTCAGCTCCTAAACATGATAGGTCCATGTTTAATACTTGTAAACCTTTGCGGTGAAGCAACCTATCTAATCATGAGAACCGCAACAAAATCAGTTTAGTAGTTTTTACGTGAAAAGAGCAAATTATCCAACAAACTTACTTTAGGTGAGGGCATAACACTAAAAGTGTTAACAATTCTGTCTGGGTATTCTTCCCGAAGTTTCCCCAAAAGTAGAGTGCCCAATCCGGATCCTGTACCTCCACCAAGAGAGTGGGTTAACTGGAACCCTGGAAAAAAATCATAAAGGTAAATTCATAATGTCATCATTCCCAAAATGACAAAGTTCCCACAATGACAACTTTGCCATAATGATAACTTTCCCACAATGACAACATCCCCAAAATTACAACTTTCCCACAGTGACAACATTCCCAAAATTACAACTTTCCCACAATGACAACATTCCCAAAATTACAACTTTCCCACAATGACAACATTCCCAAAATTACAACTTTCCCACAATGACAACTTTGCCATAATGATAACTTTCCCATAATGACAAGTTCGCAAAATAACATGACATAACCAGAGAAATAAAATCCATGACCATCTACGTATTCTTTTTTAAATTAATTATGATTTTTTTTAATTTTTTTTATTTTCTTCCTTCACGGGTTGACTTATAGCTCTCGAAACAGTTCTGTTAAGGTATATTTAGATGGAAAAGGTCTCTAAGTGTGGTTTGTCGGATTAAACTTATGTAGGTACCGGGACGGATCTTGAGCGCTCGACGAAAAAGTGGGGGAATGTTTGCGCATATATAATTCGGGTGCAATATAACTTTTATATCTATTATAATTGATTTATTGGTGTTTGTTTTTACGATTGCTTGTTACTGCTGGTAAAATTAAAATTAATACCTCATACCGTCAAGCAGACCCAAAAATTGTGCTATCTCTATCGACCACCGCTCAAGAACCGTCCCGGTACCTATACAAGTTTATAATTACCAAAACCCATTGGTACATGGCTGGGATCCAGGTTCGAACCGTGAACCACTCGGCCACCGACGCACCTTTAATAATTTTAGATCTATGTATGAAACGATGTATGTATGTGGATGAAGCAAGAAAAATGACGCACCATCCTTTCTGACTACACCTTATGAGAAACAAGCATGAAGGTCTTCCTGAATTTATTTTAGTCCTAAAAATCCACTATACGCACGAAGTGGCTGTTAATATTTACCTTGTAAACAATCACACGGTTCTGCTTCCTTCCTGACTACGTCCATGACTGAGTCGACTAACTCGGCTCCTTCTGTGTAGTGTCCCTTTGCCCAGTTGTTGCCTGACAACAAAAAAATGTTAGTGAATAGTTTATATAACCCACAATATGGATTCTACGTCATGTATGGCAACCGACGCACGCGTCCGCCGCGACGTGATGGGAATCCAGTTTAATCCCGTCCCCGCTGTGATAGTTGTGATTAGTCAGTGATTAATAAGATATATCACAGTCGGCGGGAACATCTTATTACTATAACGGATTTAAAACTTGACATTGGCAGAATCATCAAAACCCTGATGGAGCCATGACACAAAAAATAGAATAGAATAGAACCCACAATATGACACATTATTATTTAATTGGTCTCAAACACTCCAGAGCGAGTAAACCATATGTATAAATGTAAAGTATGAAAGAGAAAAAGAAAAATCGCCTAATACTATTTTTAAATATGGTATTAGGTATATGGAAAAAGTTTGCCGCCTGCAATGCCGCTCTCATGGAATATACTGCCAACTTTGTACTTCTATCACGTCAATAGAGACCAACGGATCGATACGACTTAAGCTATTTTTTATCCGGGGAAAATATAATTTCCCGGAAAATCAAATATTGGGTCGCGAAAATAAGAAAGGGGGTCAATCCTAACCTAATAGTGTAAGTAAAATTATTCTACCTGAGGGGATAGAAAATGACATAAATACGAGGGGATATTGAATATCCCCAAACACTTACCAGCACCACTTTGTCCAAAAACATAATTGTCAGGTCTGAACAGAGATCCATATGTGGACGATCTTATAGCGTCCATAGTCCCAGGTTCGAGGTCTACCAGCACCGCTCTTGGTACATATTTATCTGGAAAAATAAGGCATTATTTTATACCTTGCGAAATAAATCACCGAAATATTTTTTCTACCACTTTTGGCTGGGGGGGGGGGGGGGGGAGAAGGTAGACACCTAGTACTAACCCCTGTACCACTGTATTTTTCTGTCGTTTTATTGTCGCAACGGATTTTACGTTATAGGTATGAAGTGTGTATATAAACTGGCTCTCCGAAAACAAAGTAAATACGCTTATAACAACTAATCTATTAGAGATAGATATATACTACCGCGGACTTTTCTGTAGATCATATTATTCTACACAATTCTTTCCTACATCATTTTGTTACATCTCTTACGGATTAGAGAGCATACGCCATGAAAACTTGCTGGGGCTAACTTTTTCCCCGACTCGATTCACTTATATTGTTAATGTTCAGCTCCTAAACATGATAGATACAAATTTAATACTCGTAAACCTTCCCGGTGAATCAACCTATCTAATAGTGAAAACCGCAATAAAATCGGTTCAGTAGTTTTTGCGTGAAGCGGTCACAGACAGACAGACGCGGCGGGATAAAAGATGATGATGAAGAATACTTACATCCTTGGTGTAGATTTAAACTACTTTCTATCCCGGTAATCGGGGCGGAGGAGGGTACTTACTCTCAGCCACTGTGTTGTAATATACTTGAATTCTCTCCAATTGAAGATCACTATCACCAACATATCTTCCTTCAGGATCGATGCCATGTTCGTCAGATATTATCTCCCAGAACTATGGACAGACAATGTCATTAATTCGCCGAGGCAACACACAAAACACAACAGGTGGCAAGTCTGTTGCTGCAAAGTCACGTAAGTCGGTGATGATGCTTGATGAAAGTCTATGATGCTTAGCTATCATCAGCAGTGCTTAAGAGTACGTCTGATATTAAACTAATAGATGAACTACGGTTTTCTATAGGTAATTAAATTCTCATGTACATTTTCCATCTAAATATACCTCAACAGAACTAGCCACTCGTTAGGTATAGCCTCACAAATACCATCGGCTAAAATTACGATCCTGACATACCTATTTTGCTTCTGTTATATTCATCATACCTTTTATACATGCTCGGCGATTATGTGAAGGTACTTTTAATAATTCCATCGATGAATAATTTTTTTATATGTTCAATAAAAGCTTTCACTTCTGCCATATCTTTCATCCTTCATTCTTCCAACATTAGGTTAAATGTATATATATTATTTAAACTTAGAATCTGCTTTTTTTTTTTTAAATACGAGCGAAAAACAATCTATAGGTACTATAGATATTATAAAGTTTGTAAGTTTGTATAAAGGGGGTAATATCTCTGAACTACAAACTACTGAACCGATTCTGAAAATTCTTTCACTGATATGAAACTACGATATCCCTGAGTGCAATATGCTAAATTTTATTTTATTCGGCCGGGGGTGGAAAGCTAGTAGTATAAAATAGAAAAAGAGTGGGAATAATAGGCGCCAAGTACCCTACCTATTTACTTTAAAAAAAATCGAATTTCTTGACTTCCGGTAGAACACACATTTCCATCCCATTTCACAAAATTACTCCATAAAAAAGCCATAGCTAAGATGTTACGCATCAAACTGTTTGTGCTGGAATGTGAGTTTATATCCCGGACATACCCGGAAATAAAAAAAAAATAGAATAAAACAAGGTTATTTACCTTCGAACCAATTTGATTCCCACATTGACCAGCCTGCAGATGAACTATTTCCCTCATATTTATAACACTGACTCTGTCTACCCCTGGATAAAGGAGTCGTTATAGTACGTCTATCGCTCTAGACGCTTATTGGCAAACTAAGATATTATTTTTAGACCAACGTTGACCGACTTACATGCGTATGCGCATAATATTAGACTACAAAACAAAGAGAAAATCATACATTTGTAAAATGTATATTGTATATACTCATGCCTAATTCCCACCGGGATGGACAGAGACTCTACCTCTTTCTCCGTTGGGGTTGGCTCTCCCAATCGCTTTTTGCCAGCTCGATCTATTCCGGTTCGTCAGTGGGTCTAGTTCTAGCAGGGCTTTGAAGTCATTATTGATTGCTAATGAGAGTCGGGGTCATGTGGTCTTCGGGCCTTCTCATCACGAGTCCATACCAACGCAGCCGTGTTTCGGTGAGCTATTCAGGTATCGGTGCCACCTTTAGACTTCCACGTACACCAGCACAGCATCCTCATTTCAGTTGTGTCTGCTGTTTTTTGCGTGGCCAGCATTCGGCACCATATACCACTGTAGGTCGGCTTACCTAGGGCAGTATTATTTTCGTAGAGTTTTCTATCAGTTAGGCCTTTATCAGGGTAGAACGAGATTGTCTTTCGACACCCTTTGGTCGACATGTTAGAATCAATTATAATTCAGTTTCTAGTAACACAATACAAACATGCTGATCCCCCGCCCGCCCACGTGTGGGTCACCAAAAAGACAGCAAATGGTGCCCCATCCAACATGGTGGGTCTGAACTGAACTGATTTTGTTGCTGTTTTCACTATTAGACAGGTTGATTCACCGTGAAGGTTTACGAGTTTTAAACATGGATCTATCATGTTTAGGAGCTGAGCAAAGCAATATAAGTGAATCAAGTCGGGAAATAAGTTAGCCCCAGCTAGTTTTTATGGCGTATGGCCGTATCTGTCTGTTGTAAACCCATATTATACCCGTGTGAAGCCACCATATAGTAATAAAATAGTATTTATTCTGCATACCGCTAGTCTGCATACCGCTAGAAGTATGTATGTACTTACTCGTTACTTTGCATATTGAATTAATACTATGCAAATCGCAGCAACGGGCTTGCCACCTGTTCTGTTCAATGGTATTGGAAGGCCGTGAAGGTATTTGTGGTTTTGTTTTGTTTATGAAAATTAATGATGACATAACAATTTGTGATAAATATAATAATATTCTAGTCAAGCCGGAGGTGCTGCTTTGGGTGCTGAAACCCTAAAGAAAAAAAAATATATAGATATTCTCGGAAGCTACATTTTCACGCCAGTTGGCTTTGAGACCTTGGGCCCATGGGGCCCAAGTGCTAAATCATTTCTGAAAGACCTTTCAGTGCGTCTCGTCGAGGCCACCGGTGACAAAAGAGCTGGCAGCTTTCTGGCACAAAGAATCAGCCTAGCTATCCAGAGAGGAAATGCTGCTAGCTTGCTAGGCACCGTGCCTCGAGGGGACACACTGGTTATTTATTACGTAATTTATTTAGTATTTTCTTTTAGCTTATTTACTTATGTTAAGTTTTATTATTATTTTAGTTTTACTTATTAATTTTAATGTTAGTCATTTATTTCATAATAATTATCTAAATTATATAAATATTTATACGAAATAAAATTATTAGAGTAATAGATTTACATTAAATATATTTAATGATATTAGCAAATTATTTTTTAAAACGAAAATAAAATGTTCCCGGCTGTATGCTCAATACTTTCGATGCCTTTGCCAACACCAACAAACAAAACATTTAAAACCACAAAAATGACATTACACTACACTTTGTCAATTCGTCTGAATGTTATCTTTTATTCCGCACAAGAATTTAGATAATAAAACTATAACGTAATTAATAATAATCATCATTTTAAACTACAATTATTATATTATTCGCGTAGTGTACATCTATATAAAGTGTCGCGGGCGGGACAGGCGAGCCCGCCCGCAATAAAACACGAGCAATTCTTGCTTACCGATAAACTCGCGTTTGCAATAAAACTTCAGGGACATTTGATATTTCACATTTATTGGAATTAATGTAAGTATTTCTTTCATATAAACTTGAAAAACAATAACCAAATGCTATTACTAATATAAAAATAATAAAGTTATAAAGCTAAATTCTTGTTCAAATGAAGTGGTCAATTCAAATATGTCTTCTATGAAGATAATAAGTTGTAGATTAGAACTGCAAGCATATTATACAGGCTTTATTATATATACTACACATAAAACAATAATTTTATTAACTGTTATTAGAAAAAATGCTTCAAACACCGAGTTTTGTGTAGATGTTTAGTATGGAGACTAAAGGAATAGTAATTATTATTTCATTAGTGTTTGTTTGCAAAGAAATAAGCTATCTAGTACTGCACAATTGCTAAAATAAATACAGTGCACAACAAAGAAAGATACCTACTACTTAATACATATCTTATTCTTTTGTGGCTCCACCAATGTTAATTGATGATTTGCCAATGTCAAGTATTATATGTAGTCTTTATAGTATATAATATGCCGATTAATCGGTATCTAAGATGATCCAGCCGACTGTGATAAATGTCTTGTTAATCACAACTATTACAGTGTGGACGGGATTACACTGGATTCCCCATCATGTCATGACAGAACACTTGGGTTGGTCTATCTATTTTAATGAAATTTGATATGGAGAAAGCTTGAACATAGGCTACTTTTTCTAAATCTACACCCCTGGGGGTATAATAAGGGATGAAGCGTATGGTCCCCACGGGAGAAGTTCTGGGTGGAAAACTAGGTACTAATAATGTGAAAGTGTGTTTGTTTGTTTGTCCTTACAATTTAGAGCAGAGCCATTCATCAACATGATTTTTTGCTTAGATATAGTTGTAGGGCAGGAGTGACAATAAGTTCCTTTGTCACATTTCAATAGTATAATAGTACTCTTCCGCTCTAAGCTAGTATACACTGAGTCAATAATTTTTTAATGATAATGGACAATAATTATAATTTAGTGTTGATTTATTTTTGACAGATACAAGATGACCTTGACCAACGTCCCTTAAGTGCAGCATTTTTCTTTTCTTGTTATGGTCCCCAGGGTACCCAGCAGAAGACCAATTGTTCCTCATTAATACTTTATTATACTAATTTTTTTTTTATATTCCAGTAAACAATGGAGCCCAAACAAGAACCTATGATGTCACCATCTCCTATAATGTCACCGTCACCCATGATGCACTTCCAGCCACCCATGATGCCCATGCAGCCACCCATGATGCCCATGCAGCCACCCATGATGTCCATGCAGCCACCACAACAAATGTACCCAGACCCAAACATGATGCTGCCCACGCAGGAGTCCATGCCGATACCCAACCCGACTTTAAGCAGAAACTCTGCATCATACATCAGTGTCAACAGCACGACGCTAACTGAAGAGCAGAGAGAAATGTACGAGTCCCTACTGTCTACATATAAACCTCTATTATACCCTAAGAGGGAACGGCAGTATATCTGTCAGAAATGCAACAAGGAGTTCAAAAACTACCAAAATCTTTACCTCCACACAACTCGAGTCCATTCCTCTGAAGACTCGGCAGTGATATGCTCAGAGTGCGACAAAACATTTAAAAACAAACATTACTTATACATGCATAAGATGAATAAGCACTATTCTGACACTATGCGATGCTACTGCCAGTTCTGTTTGCAAGAATTCAGAACAGAACGCGCTTTAACCATGCATGTTAAGCGCATACATCCGAATACTCTCCCAGAAATTAAGTGCCCGGTGTGTGGGAAAAGATTCGAAGTCCAGTATAAGCTGAGGTATCACATTGAAGCTGCTCATTCAGCCGAACGCAAGACCTTCACATGCCCTCATTGCGAGAAAACCTATCTGAGTTTGTTCAAAATGAATCAGCATATAAGGTTTCAGCATTCCACAGTGCCCGTGCCTCTCCATCAGTGCGTTTTCTGTCCGCTGCAATTCAAATCGCGCCATCATTTGCGACGACACGTCTTGAATATTCATCCTCCATTGGAGTCTAAGGTGTCATGCCCCGAGTGCTTGAAAGAGTTCAAGAATGATCAATATTTGAGAGAGCATATGCAGATACATTCCTCTGCAGAGGAGAAGGTTAAATGCGAGATTTGCGACAAGATATTCCATTCAACGCTCCGTTTGAAGAAGCATAAGAAGATAGTGCATCCAGGTGATAAACCCAAGTTCCGCTGCGAGGATTGCAACAAGGAGTTCAACCATGCTCACTATTTGAAACGGCACAGGAACTCTGTGCATGTGACGGCTGAATGGACGCACGCCTGCCAGCAGTGTGGGAAAAAATTCAAGACCCGAAAATACCTTAATAACCACCTGCAAAGGCACGAGCAGCAGCATTTGAAGCGTATATCTCAGATGGTGCGCACTGTGATGGCTGATGACGGGTCGGAGAAGGCCCCGGCGCCGAAGCGTCAGTTGCGAAAGCGCACTAAAAAGCCGGCGCCCGAGATCAAGTTTACGTTCGTTAAATGCGAGCCGGTTACAAGCTCGGAGTCGGAGGAGAGCGAATCGGAAAGCGATTAGATGGGAAGTGCGTTCGTGGAAGTCGATGGGTAAACTATGTTCTTTCTTTTAATATTGATAATAGTCAATTTTTAATAATATTGAAGAAGGACACTGACGTCAGTTTTAGCTTCAATGGAATATGGTGTAAAAAGTATTGTCTATGGAAATGGTAATGACAGTCTCGGCTCATTAAACCCTCTCTTGGGGTTATTTTTAAAAAACGACGACAGCAGCGCCATCTATTTATTGGCGTTTTATTAACACTTTGACATTTGGTGCGCAATACAAAGTCACACTCGACCTCCATGGACATATACCTCATTTAATGGGATGGATTAGAAAGACGGTGAATTATTATTTTTTATTACTTTTAACTAAATGTAAATTGAGTATTTGTATATCTACCAGTGGATATCACCTTTTTTTTTTACTTATTTTAATGCGAGGCTTTGGACTACAGATTTTCTGTTTTTAAATAAATATTGTGTCTCTCTTGGTCATATTGACTGACAGATATGTTGGAAGGAGACAACAATATTAGGTAGAGATAATATAGACAAAATTGACCCTATATTCTTGTACCATAAAATACATTGCTCGGAAAGTACCTGCTAATATGCGGGAAGAAACTTCATATGAAAATTACTTTCGCCCCGGTCAGCGTTAAGTTCTGTATATTCCACGTAAATTCGATTTAGAAACGGCAAAGGTAAACCATGCCGTTCCATACAGCCAAGTCTTTAATATGAGTGTAAGTGGCGCCCGTTGGAAACATTCATAATTTTACCTAGTTTATAACCAATTTTTCATTATAAAAATTAACAATGTGAATTAAATTCAAGATGGCAGCGGTATAGCCATAGACAATTTTTTTTCAAAAACTAACTTTGTATAAAATGCGTGATAAATTGGTCAACTTTTTGAAAACTCGTCTAAATTTTTATAAGTCCCTTTAATTTAGTAGTCTCGTGAGTGTATTTTTTTCGTATTTTTCATATCATAAAATGATTCCACAAAAAAGTGGTTTTTATGTATCTAAATTTTTTTTAAATAGTCTATGTTTTTAATTTAAGTGATTCTGTCTCGCTCTAACTGATGTTGTGACGTGAGAGCGAAAGAGATGGTTTTTAAAAATGAGTTTGAATATACATAGTTATAAAGAAAGTTACCTATATTTATTAATTAAGATTTTTTTAATTGTTATCTGACATTTATATATTTATAGTCAAACCGCCTTCTAATAAACGCTGTGTATATATTTCGTCTCCCTCTAACAGAACTATGACAGTTGATAGAGGGAGACAAGTATAGGTTTATTAGCAAGGCCCTTAGTGTAATTATGTCATACAAAAATAATATACACATATATTATTATGTATATTAGATATAAGGTCGACATGTCCGCTATATGTATGGGATTATATTTCGCTACTTCTAGTGTTGCGTTTGAACACTGCTCCCACCCATTGCTATTAAAGTTTTGGTATGCGAGCGAAACGAGCACAACGAGCATGCTTTTTTTTTAAATTATTAGTAATATTGTAAAATGTAAATGCATCTCTTACAGATTTGACAGAATACATATAAAATATATTTTCCACTTAATTCACTAATACTGTTAAAGCTCAGCTCCTAAATATGATAGATCCATGTTTAATACTAGTAAAACTGCATTAAAATCCGTTCAGTAGTTTTTGCGTGAAACAGGCATAGACTAAATATCACAAACTCTATTTCTTTTGTTACACTAAAAGTTAGTGTTGCCAGGTCGACCTTATATGTAATGTATATTTAGTTTTAATTGTATATGTTTTGTTGTTCTAGTTAGATTATATAAAATATATTTTTAGTTAGGGGGTATGTGTATATTTCTCACCATCCTTCTTGCTATAATATAGTTAATTATGTGTTATATTATATATTCTACAACCGGATTAGTTAGGTGGACGATTCGTAGATGGCGCGAGTATCGCATTTTTAACGCGAAATTTAACTAGACGGTTCTATCCCGGCCATGTACCAATCTTTTTTTTATAATTAAACACTTGTATAATATCTCAATAGAACTGGCCTCTTGTTAGGTATTACCTCTCAAATACCATCGGCTAAATCGTCTTCCTCTGAAAATAACACGTGAAAAAAAAATTAAAGAATAATATCACTTATTGGCATACTCAAGTAGCAGCAATATAGATAAAACATTTGTGTATTTTTTTAAATGATGTTTTAGTTTAAATGGAATTGCTATTCACAGTGTAATATTTTTTGTAAAATCTTGACAGCGCCATCTCTTGACATGCACATGAACTATCCAGTGCGTGAGCGAGAGGCAAACAAAATAATCCGCCATTTTAATCTATTAATATACAATAAGGTCTGTTTTTCTAATCTTGTCTTATTTGGTAAAAAAGACGTTATATTAACAATTTTAAATGTTATTAAATATAAATAATATAATGTTACTCAGATGAAATTTTGAAAGCCTCACAAATACCATCAGCTAAAAGAAGGAGACTTGGTCATCCGCTGGGTACCCTGGGACCGTACCTGGAGCTGTAAGGCAACCCCTGAAGAAAGAATTTTTTCCATGTTTTGTTCATCTCTATTATAACTATACAGTTGTAGAACTATGTTTTAAGCGTTATCTTTCTTATATAATCAAAATTAACAGTAACACCCATATCTATTTCTAGTCTTACCTGATTTTAAAGAAAGAGAAGGCGCTATGCAAGATTTATGTGTGTAAAAGAGACGCTTATATATTTTTTGGTATAACTTTTTATGGTTTTGTATAGTTAGAATGATCTCCTGAGGTGTTTATTTTGTTGGCCATATTGTTTATAAGGGTGGTGAGGAATAAAATAAATGTGTTGATGTAATAGAGGTAATACAATTAAGAAAATATTAAATATTGTGGGAATAATAAAGTTTTCTTTTCTACACATTAAGTTCCCTGTATAAATAAGCTTAAGATATGATCTATAACAAATTATTTGTCCTTTAAGAAAGTGTGACAGCAACTGCAACAGGAATGACCGTCACTTACCTAGTATAGCGACCTAAGACAATAATTATTATCCCAAGAGGGGTAGGCAGAGACAATCGAATGCCATTTGCTATGATCTTGACATACCTCTTTCGCTTCTTTTATATTTATCATACACTAGCGGACTCGGCAGACGTTGTCCTGCCCAAACGTTGGCTTGCCTGCACTACTCCTACCCCTACCCTACCCATACCCCTACCCCTACCCTACCCCTACTCCTAGGCAAAATTAAGTTTCGCGAAGCCGACCAAATTGAAAATCAGTACTACTAATGATCTATTAAATTACTTAAATTACATTTTGTGACTATTCAATTTGGTCGCGTTCGCGATATTATCACTTTTGTTGAGTGTCGGAACGCGACATTAGATTCTCCAACACGCACGCGAATTTTAACTTTGTGCGGTGACATTAGGAACACATCTACATTGCATAGACAACAATGAGTGCTTTTAATTTAAAATGAACTTTATTGAACAGCAATAAGGTTCAAATTGACTCTGTTATTATGGAAAAAAGAAAAGGGCTGTTTTTAGGGGTTTTTCGGCAATTATTCGAATTGTCTCACCTTTAAAACCTTCCCTGGATATCTAGGAATATTTTAAGACTAAAATCAGCCAAATCGGTTCAGCCGTTTTCATGTTATGTCGTGACAACGGAAAACGGGTTTCATTTTTATATATATAGATTTCATACATGCTCGGCGATTGTGTACTTTTAATATTTCCATCGATCAATACATTTTTATATGTTCAATAAAAGTACACCTAGGTCGTCTGCCAGCATTTCCTTTCACTTCAGCCATATAAACCTTTCATTGTTCATTCTTTCAACGTGTCCAAACCAGCGTAAACTTCTTTTCTTCATGTTAGTCACATCTTTCACTCCGCATTCTAATCTAATGACATCGTTCCGGATGCGGTCAATACGCTTTATTGAAGAGATATTTAATAAATTATTTGTCCTGTAAGAAAGGTACATTCTAAGCAACAATGTGAAAATGTACCCACTTGTGTGTGACAGCAACTGCAACAGGAATGACCGTCACTTACCTAGAATAGCAACCTAAGACAATTTTGTCAGTAACACTTGCGCAAACCAAACGAGCCCAAACTCGATTAAGCCAATAAAGAGTTCCACTATCCACCTCCTAGCTCCATCATCAGATCAGATCGATGATACCATATTATTGTATTGTCATCCGAATTACATACACTTGGAAGTTGGTTAAATTCTACTTCCAAGATGTTTGAAGCTAAAACAAAGCGTGTAAAAATTACATAGGTACTTACAAATATTTTTTCAGAATTTTACCTAAATGTAGAAATGCAAATTGGATTGTAGTTGGAAATGAGATATTATTGATTGTTGACGTGTTTAAGAGGCTACCTTCATATTAAATCATATTTTTCAAATCGTTTTGAGTGAAACCTAAAGCTCTTAGAAATATAGAAAAAATTACATGTTATAATTAATCATATTTCATAATATTCTGTTAATCATAAAACATGTTTTAAGAAACTTTGCTCGATAGAAAAAAATTGCAAAGTAGCCTCTGAAAATAGTCTCCTTTCCAAATTTCTCAGTAGTACATGCAGTATTGTTTATTAAATTAAGTACAAATTTGTATCATCTATTACTAAAGTAAGATGTTAATTTAGATTTTCAATAAAGCTACTCCTTTAATTTAAATAAATTATTTTTGATTTGTCACTTAGGACGTTTGTTCCAAGCACCTTCCGTGCGCCTCTTCTCTTTTGTTTCTATTCAATGCGACAGAGAGAGATTCAGCGGAGAGACCAATCGATCACGTAGCGCTGGGTAGCGCTAGAGTATTGTATGCAGCTAGGCCACGCCCCTCAAACTATGATTTTATTTGAATGTATCGTCTTAATCACAGCGCGGCCAATTCAATACTGATTCTGCTTTCAACACATACATAAACACTTCACTTTTATCGTACAACTTGTTTAAACAAAACATAGTTACGATATCACATTATATCAAACGCTACCAACGACATTGCCAAATAATGCACACGGCATTGTGACAGCAAAAAGCTAATCAATGTGAGGGTAGAGGATTCCCTTACAGCTCCCGGAAACCGTTGACGGCCCCAGGGTACCCAGCGGAACACAGTCTTCCTCACTTAGCCGAATTTTTTTTGAGGTCTATACCTAACGATGATTGTATGTAGATAAAATAACAATGCACATTACATACCTGAAAATAATATTCTTTATTTAATTAATATCTTATATACAGTAACGGTCAACTCGCTAATTGTGGACACTGTTACTGGATGGTGTACCTATAACTAGGTACATATATGTAAATATATACAATCCATACTAAAATAAATGCGAAAGTAACTCTGTCTGTTTGTTACGGTTTCACTGCTAAACCACTGAACCGATTTTGATGAAATTTGATACGGAGACGGCTTGAACCCTAGGGATGGACATAGGTTATTTTTTTTATTTAATCTACTCCCCAAAGGGGATATAATAAGGGATGAAAGTTAGTATGAGCAGGTATGTTATCTAAAATCAACTGTCATTTTGATATCCCTCCGTCTTCATATCATTGAGTCCCAAGTCATCGTTTTGTTCATAGCTTCGTTCATAATGAGTTATTATCAAATCTGAAACAAAACAAAATATTATTCTGTACAATCCCTAAATATTAAAATTAAACTCAGTGAAAATCCTGTCAGAATCGGTGCAGCCGTTTCGAAGATTGGCCCGGACAGACAGACAAAAGTTAAAAACGGGCGGGTGTTTGGGCTTTATTAACGTGCTAGCCGTCACGGTACGCCCGGCAGATGTGAAACATCCAAATTGACGCGTCAAGTATACTGTAGTCGAATAGAGAGGCACACGGAGAAGCAACGAACTAGGTATATAGTATACACGCCACATACACACAAAAGCGGAGAAGGGGCATGACGGCATGCCGTTTGCCGACACGAAATACGAGTCAGTCTTACCCCCAATGCGCGTCAATAGATGTTTCACATCAATAACAACAGGCATCATTTCTTTTTGATTCATCATAGCCAATAATTTTTCGATGTGTCCTTTTTTCATTTTAAAAAACTAGAGATACTAGCCGTGGGATCTCCCATCGAAAATATTGTGTATTTAAAAAAAAATTGGCAAAGACAGTCAGTTATGGGGGACTGCTGACAGAAGTGAAAACTACATACAATGTATAGTAACGTCATCTAGCGATAATTTACAATATATCTGTGTACGGCCAGAAATGCGCAGCCTAAAACGCCCGACCCAGGCATACCTACGTGGAAGCCAGCACAGGAATTCCTGCCCGGACATTCTCGGACTGGGCAATCCATGGTCTTGTGCCGACAACATGTCGCGAATCCATAAGATTTCCCCCTACCAAAGTAGACTATGTTTTCGCCCCGGTTTTGCCCGTGTAACTTTTTGAAATGCAACATAAGAACTTAGCCTGTGCCACCCTCCCGCGCTTCGGTGCAAAAAAAACACGTCGATTCGTTGCTCTATGCTCTTATTGTGGCAAATATACACCTCAACAGAAATTACCACTCGTTACGTATAGCCTCACAAATACAGGAGGCTAAAAGAGGGAGACTTGGTCTTGTGCTGGGTACCCTCGTGTTATCGGAACACGGTTTCGGGAGCCCGTGAAGAAATAAAAAAAGTACGAGTGCCAACCCTACTCCCCATACATGAACAAGATCACTCACTATCATCAGCTACGTTAGGGTCATCACTTAGGCTCTGCACATAAGAGTTTCCCGCCGGGTCGTCCAGCACTAGTGTCACTTCTCGCTTACAAGACAACACTTCTTCTAGCTTCGAGAGGAATCTGGAAAAAAGTGTTAATCAATGATGTGTACTGTCTAAACCTTGGTAACCTAAATCTATATCTGTCTGTGACCGCCTCACGCAAAAACTACTAAACGGATTTTGTTGCGGATTTCACTATTAGACAGGTTGATTCACCGGGAAGGTTTACGACAATTAAACATGGACCTATCATGTTTAGGAGCTGAGCAATAACAGTAAAGTGAATCAAATCGGGGGAAAAGTTAGGCCCAGCGAGTTTTCATGGCGTACGCTGTCTAATCCGTCAGAGATATAACAAAATGATGTAGGAAAGAATTGTGTATAATAAAATTATCTACAAAAAAGTCCGCGGTAGCATATATCTATCTGTAATAGATAAGTAGTTGTAAGCGTATTTATGTAGGTATTCAAATTGTTGTGTACCCATTTTGTACCCGTGTGGTGGGGTCGCTATACTAACATATAAAACTTAATTCTATGTATGTAATCTACCTACATACAAACAAATTATTTCTATAAAATTTGAAGAGTTCTCGATTTGTCCAGGATCCCATCATCAGATCCTGACCTGATGACCAAAAAACCAGGCGTCTTCAAGTAATCGGGGAACATACATTAAAAAAAAGATTCCAACGAATTTAGAACCTCTTTCTTTTGAAGTTCATTTAATGAGACTAATTGATGTATTTATACCAATATTTAGTAACTTACTCTAACATCCGCTCGCTCCCCGCGCCGGCCGCGTCCCCCGCCATCCCCGGACTGTCCCTCAGCTGCTGTATGGTAGCTTGCAGGACACCTTCAGCGGTAGTGAACCTGCCGCCCAGAGCTCTCCCCCCGACTTCCAGCTCCAGCTCCGGTATGCTGAGGCTGCAGGTCTCTGACTGGAAAGGAGGACGAGAAAAATACAGATTAGGCCTAATTCAGAAAAGGTTCTCCGCTGTCTGTCCGTCTGTCACCAGGCTGTATCTCATGAACCGTGATAGTTAGACAGTTGAAATTTTCACTGATGATGTATTTCTGTTGCCGCTATAACAACAAATACTAAAAAACAGAATAAAATAAATATTTAAGGGGGCTCCCATACAACAAACGTGATTTTTTTTGCTCGATATTGTTAACAGCAACAGGTAGACGCTAGAAATATTCACAGAATATTTAGTTATATATTAGCTTTAAAAATAAATAATTAAATTAAAATAAAATTAATATTAAAGGGGTGCTCCCATACAACAAACGTGTTTTTTTTGCCGTTTTTATAGACCTTCGTGCGCGAGTCCGACTCGCTCTTGGCCGGTTTTTTTTAGGGTCCGTACCCAAAAGGTGACAACGGATCCCCTATTAATAAAGCTCTGCTGTCCGTCCGTCTGTATATTTTGAACCGTAATAGGTAGACACTTGAAATTATCACAGAGTATGTATTACTATGGCCGCTATAACAACAAATATAAAAAATAAAATAAAGTTAAAAATTAAAGGGGGTCCCCATACAAGAACGTGTTTTATTCGGTGTTTTTTGCTCGATCTTAATAATGGCAATACATACAAACGTCTAACTTGTATAACTCTTATAATCAAAACCGTTTTTAATTAGATAACTGTTCTTATTCATTCGGGACGCCCGAGGACGTACTTTATTGGAGGATAATAATTATATAATTTACAACAATTTGAATACCAACACAAAAAACGCTTATTTATATAGTTATCTATTAGAGATAGATATATATGCTACCGCGGACTTTGTTGTAGATCATTTTATTCTACACAATTCTTACCTATACCATTTTGTTATATCTCTGACGGATTAGACAGCATACGCCATAAGAGACAGCGCTAAGTTTCCCCCGACTTGATCCACTAATACTATTAATGCTCAGCTCCTAAACATGATAAGTCTATGTTTAACAATCGTAAAGTTTCCTCGTCAATCAACCTATGTAATAACGAAGACCGCATCAAAATCCGTCCAGTAGTTTTGAAACAGAACAAACAATTTAGCTTGTATTATTAGTATAAATATAGATATACTAGCGGACCCGGCAGACGTTGTCATGCCCAAACGTTGACTTGCCCGCACTACCCCTACCTATCCCTACCCCTACCCCTAACCCTATATAAAAAAAATTTAGGGGTGGACCACCCTTAACATTTAGGGGGATGAAAAATAGATAGTAGCCGATTCTCAACCCTAACGGATATGCATACAAAATTTCATAAGGATCGGTCAAGCCGTTTTGGAGGAGTATGGGAACGAACATTGTGACAGGAGAATTTTATATATTAGATAAAAAAGTTCTCACCTTAAGAACATCCCTCGAGAAGTCCCCCCTCCCCCTGACGCGCACTTCAAACTTCACCCCCCTCTCCTCCACCCCGCCGCCCGACTTCACCTCGTTGGTCCTATGGCCGCAACTGTCACACGTGGTCGCCATTATCACAACCTGGAGGTAATAATTGGCCATGCTACATATTTATGATATACTTTTTTTATAATTTATTTTGAAAATATAGCCCATTTTAAGAAACTAATTTCGATATTTTTGTTTTTTATCCATTGCGTCTATTTTTAATATATTTTACAAATTTTACCCGCGAAAAGTAAACGTGACGTCACAATAATTTGGAACAGGATTATAATCTTGGCCACTACACATAAAAAAGTGACAGTCAATCAAATTAACGTCAAGCAAACGTCAGTCAAGGTCGACTAACCTAAAAATTACTCTTGTTTATACACTCGTGTTTATAATTATGTAAATTGAATAGTTTTTACAATGACAAGTAAAATAGTGTTTCATCCCGTCATGTCCTAATAACAAAGAAAATTATAACACGTAAAATATAAATTTATAAAGATGTCATTCAAAGATTGACGATCACCCTTTTTTGTAGGCAAAGGTATTTTTTTTTCATACTGCTTATGATGACGTCATACATCGGTCAAATGAAGGTTATTGTTTGTTATTGAATATCTTAAAAAGTATAGACTTAATTTAAAATCTGATAAATAGAAATTGTACTGAAAGCTTATATCTCGAAACGGTTTCGAGATCTTCGTTCCTGTTCAAAAAGTTAGCATGGCCAATTATCTATAAATAAGTTGTCTAAAATAATCTATCTATCATCAAGCCTTTTATTCCAAGAGGGGTAGGCAGAAGTGCTATGATCCTGGCATACCTCTTTTGCTTCTTTTATATTTATCATACCTGTCGCACATGTTCGTGTATTTTTCATATTGCCTTCGATCAATAATTTTTTACCCAGTTCGTCTTTTCTTCTGCCATATGACTCTTTCAACGTGTCCAAACCAGTGTAAGCTACTTTTCTTCATTTTGATCACATCATCCTTTACTCCGCATTCTTCTCTAATGACATCATTCCAGGTGCGGTCACAGCACTTATCTTACTTTGATGCTTCTTATTTCATACCCAAGTGAGTGATGGAACTAAAACAGCATTATGTATATTCAATAATACCTGTTTAAAGTGAGGTATAGCTGTCAACTTCATGTTAGTATCTGCCGGAGCGTTACATTCAGGACAATTGGTGCGGAAGTTTAACACCTCGTCGGTTGACAGCTGGTCGTAGGTCATCTCCGAGGGGTCCGCGTCTCTCAGGAGGCCCGGGGTGTTCTCTACCTGTAAATATAAACAATTATTGGTCAAGCGCTGAGGGTAACATTTTTTAGGTGAGAACTGACAGGAGTTTAGCTTAGGTTTTCCTGTAAACTGTAAATCTTTTTCAAAATTTTAGACTCAGTAGTTTTGAAGGTAACAAGGAACAATCAATTTTCGTATATTGTCTTTAATATAATTTTATAGAAATGGCAATACACGCAACAATCTAACGACTATGAGTAATAGGGAATTAACGTCAACGCGTGTCGCTGGAATATCTCTTCTTCCAAGTCGTTCCTCATGGCTGAGGGTCATGACATTTCAGGACAACACCCCTCACCAGCGCCCTCCAAGCCCCCTGTCCTGCGCGCGACCAATGGTTGCCTGTATAGTGCTCCCGGTGGCCTCCTTCACCGTGTCCGTTCACCGAGACGGCGACCTACCGCGGCTCCTCCTGCCCTCCACGTGACCGACGACTATCATCTTCTCTAGACTGTCAGGTTCGCGTCTAGCCACATGACCGAAGTAGTTAAGCAGCCGTTGTTAAGTTCTGCCAGGACAAACGCGTTGGTCCGCCGTGCAGTCACCATCTTACGCCAACACCACATTTCAAATGCGTTTATCCTGGATCAAATGCGTGCCTTCAATCTCCAGGTTTCCGAAGCATACAGGAAAAAGACCAAGGCGTACATCAGTCGCACCTTACTTTTCCGGGTAATCAATCATTTCAATATTGTGAGACAGTTCCGATGCGACATCTAACGACGCGATGTGGCGCCACAATTAAACTATGCATTTTACCTCAACAGAACTTGCCTCACAAATACTATCAGCTAAATAAGGGAGACTTGGTGTTGTGCTGGATACCCTGGTTCCGATAACACGATTTCGGGAGCCGTAAAGTAACCCGTGAATTAAAAAAAACATTGGTAACCCACCTCATCATGTGTGAACACACCGAGCATGTGATCCTGTTCCTTGGTACGTTTGAAGTCAGCTCTTGTACACCGAGGATCCTTACTGGGTGCTTCAGGATTCTCAACAAATGTGTTACCTGAAATGAAACAAGAGACAAACTGTGTAGAGGGGTAGGCAGAGACAATCAAATGCCATTTACTACGATCCTGACATACCTCTTTCACTTCTTTTATATTCATCATACCTTTCATACATGCTTGGCGATTGACATTGATCAATATATTTTTTGACATGTCTAATAAAAGTACACCTAGGTCGTCCTCTGCCAGCATTCCCTTTCATTTCTGCAATATAAACCTTTTTAGTCAATCTTTCATCCTTCATTCAATGTGTCCAAACCAGCGTAAACTACTTTTCTTCATTTCAGTCACAACATCATCTTTCACTCTGCATTCTTCTCTAATGACAATATTTCTCTCTTTTTATTCTGATGTGATTAGTGGCATTAGAAAGAAAACAAAGTAAAAAGTTTAATGTACATGTATAGCCTTTAAGGTGTCCTTCCAATCCTGCACTTGATAGAACTTAACTCTAAAAAACATCCAACCCACTCACCACTAATATCCTCAAGCTCCAAGGTAAACGGACCACTTCTCATATTCTTCAATGCTGTCAACTGGTCTACAAACTTGTCTATCTGAGCAGCTGCATGTGGATGATCCACTTTTCTGGCCGGCTGATCCTGGACCAGGGCTGCTATAGCTCTCTGGAGGATACCTTCTACTGTTGTCACTTCTGGAAGTTCAGTACAGATATTTAGTAATGTCTATGTAAATGTGCTTATAACTACTTATTTATTAGATAGATATATGCTATCTCTATATATTTTAAGAAAACACTTGCTTTTAATGTGAAACATCTATATGCGCGTTAGACTAGAGTAAAACCAAGACGTCTCACACTTCGGAGACGTTTGGTTTTGCTCTATGCCGTCTGCGCATAGAGGGGATAACGTCTCACACTTCGAAGACGCTTAGTTTTGGCCTACGCTGCATGCGTCTAGTCGTGTATTTCTTCATCTAACAAAATATATACTAATTTTGATGTTTCACATCTACCGGGTGTCCCCTGACACACTCTTCTTTTTTTCTAAGCGTTTTTGTATTATAGTCATAAGTCCGAAGTCCATTTGGTGTATTATCACAAAACAGGTTTTGTTGAGAAATCATACTTTCTCATGTTTCTGGTACATGAATCTTGGTCTATCTTATCCTTGGTGACCTTATCGATTTTAATAGTAGTCCATCTTGCTCACATATTTCTAAAGATATATGGACAAAATAAGTCACGCCTAAAACTTAAATATAATTTTCAAGGGTGCACAGATACCTACTAAACGACTACCAATTTAGGTCCATTAAATGCAGCAACAGGCTTGCCACCTGTTATGTTCAATATGGACAACTGGGTGAAGATGTGTTTGTTTGTTTGTTAACAAAACATTGTACCCACCTCCCTTCTGACTCTGTGCAGGTATTTCAAAGTCCACTTCTGGTATCTTAACACTAGTGTGGTCACTCTTCACCAACTGTCTGTCCAGGTCCTCAGGAGACTCCACGACGAGCTTCCATCTGTAAACATACATTGGGAAAAGATGAACATCGAGTGAGGTGTAACATTCATTTGTACTGAAACCAAACAGAACTTAATCATATACTTCATGGAATTTGTGAGGTATACCTAAGGAGATGTCAGGATCATAACCAATTGCCTTCAATTGTCTCTGCCTACCACTTTTGGGATAAAAGGCATGATGATAGATAGATAGAAAAATAGTATACCTGACTCCCAAGGCTGCAACAGCCCCACCAGGCTGCACCTCATTGTTCTCATACCCACAATGCTCGCAGCTGAAGGACATAATAACTACATTCTTGTAGTATGGTATTCTTGTTAGGAGGAGACGAGTGGAACCCTGCAATTTTTTTAAGTGTCAGGTGACAAGAGCTGTCACATCATCATACCTTCTGATTTGTCAGGGGCAAAGAGAAACCTTTGGCCAGGAATATTTTACTAAGGTAAGAAATAAATTGTGGTGCCATGTATTACTATATGTATGGCCATAGATATTTATCTCGCTCGCACTCATTGGACTTATGGAAAGTCCACGTCAATTGGACCACGTCTTTGTGAAACTATACCTAATGAGTGACGAGTTCTGTTGAGGTATATTTAAAAGGAAATGCATCTTATACTAAAGTTGGATTATCCTACATAATCTGTGCAATTTTGTACATACATTAGAGGCGTAATTATATGAAAACAACTCACATTAGCCTGGCAGTTCATACAAAGTGACTCTATCTCTGTTACTTGAGGATCTTCGTCACCTGTCTCTCTGAATATCGCTTGAGGTTCCGAGGAACTCATCATCTTGTTTACTAACACAGTATTCTATTAAAACTATCTGCAAAATAAACAAATTTTGAAATTCCTGAACAAAACAAAAACAGCAAAAACAAAACGTGGTTTTGACACTTTTGACAGTAAACAGATGTTTATCAATTTGACATTTACTGTGCGTTTATGAGGTTAGTATTCACATCTTTATAATTTTACAAAAAGTTTTTCATATATTCGCCCAGTTTTATCGGGGTATGCCATAGAATACTAAACCTATGGAGGGGCCATAGACGGGCTCCCCCTTTTGCCAATTTTTTCCCCTTTGACCAGTTATACTGACGGTAATAAGTTACCTTAGATTTCGTTGGTATCGTTTTGTGTCGCGAGACGGAGCTCTAGAAAAATAGTTAATTGTGATGTTTTAAATGGGAAAGGCGATCTAGGGCGTCAAACTTAGTGTTTCCAATCATTAATTATAATTATTATGTTTGTATTTTAACATAATCATCATATAACGTAAAATCCGTCGCGACTATAAAACGACAGAAAAATACAGTAGTACAGGGGCTAGTACTAGACGTTTACCTCCCCCCCCCCCCCCCCGCCAAAAGTGGCAGAAAAAATTGTTCGGTGATTTAAACGCTTGACGTCTCCTTTAGTAAATACTCAAAGGGGTATGCAGATAGAACCTCTACAATATATTAATCCTGATACATCCTTCTTGTTTGCCGGATTGGTCCCATTTTTATGTCATAAAAATTGGTTCATTAGTTTTTCAGTCATTTTGAAAAAACTGGCTTTATAAGTCAATTATCAGTATCTCGATGAAATATTTGACGACTTATTTTTTTAAGGATAATAATTTCTCGACATTATCTTACAGACATATGACGAAAATCGATTCAGTAGTTTTTCAGAAATTCAGTAATTTGTCTCTGTTTACGGCTGAAAATTATGTATCAGAGAAAAGCCTTAGCAACGGTTGCTATTGACACGAAGTTGTCAATTTTTGTATCAACGGTGGTCTAACGGCTATTAAAGGTATGGCATGGATGCAAATGGTTCAAATCCCATCCACAGCAGTACAATTTTTTAAAAGGGACATCACTTAAAAGGGAAAAATAAATTAACTTTTAAAAAAAGTGTACCGACTTCAAAAATTTGCACTGAAAAGTAAGAAATAATAAATATTTCGTCGTAGAATTTGAATTTATCGTGCCAAATTAAAAACAACTTAGTTCCCAAATTCACTACCTAATCTAGACAATTCATTAGGAACCTACGCTGGTCAGTATAACTGGTCAAAGGGGAAAAAATTGGCGAAAGGGGGAGCCCGTCTATGGCCCCTCCATAGGTTTAGTACTCTCTATGGTACAAACATATATAATATTGAACAGATATTTATCTTCTTAGATGTTTACTTAATTTTGTATCCTAGTTTGGCACCAACCGTCTTCAAATTCTACGACGAAATATTTACTGCAAATATTTTTGTCGGTTCACTTTTTTTAAAAGTAAATTTATTTGCCAACTTATAAGGGTTAGTTTAATAAACTAAAGTAATTGTTCGCGACAGAGCGACCGGGATAGTGAAAAAGTCGATAGTGCTATAAAAGTGTTTTAAAGTTATAAAAGTGTCATAGTGAAGTGTGTAAAAGGCGAAAGACGCCTAAGTGCAATAGAGACTATAAACGGTATGCGTAGACTTAGGCCGAGGTGTACGAGTGCACTGCGTTGCATTAGAGCGGGGTAGACACCCTGAGGCAAGCTCACACCTCGGAGTAGGTTTGCGAAAGCCTTTAGTGCACGCCCGCTGGCCAATCGCACGTCGTCTGTCTGTGACGGAGCGATCGGACCAGCGGCGTGCGAATTGTATAGTTTGCTTAGCTAATCCACCCTTAGCCCAGCGCCTGGAACGCGAGACCCAGGCCGCTGCGGCATAGGCATTTATAGGTCGAAGGGTTAGTCTAACATGTTAAGAGCTCAAAGTCAGGACCTAGTATTAACCTAGTTTATTTGTATAGTTTATTTGGTATTTTGTATAGCATCAAGTTTGATGAGAAATACATTTCTCATGCCTTGTCTGCCATTGGGAAAAAGAAACCTCCCGGGATTGGCTATCTGGTTCGAGCCAATCCGCGACGAGGAAATAGTGGTTCATAGCTCGCTGCTATTGGCCAATAAAACCCTGCTGTGATTGGCCAATTTAACTGTGATATTTTGTTCGTATATTTGCATACTTGTTTGCTCTTGTATTTGCCATTTATATTTGTCGATGTATTTGGTACTTTGTATATTTGTGTTTCTAATATGTAACACTATAGTTCGTTTGTATTGTAAACTGTAACCTGTAATGTGTATTGAGAGTTTTATCGTGTGCTTTGATATTTTGTTCGTTTGATTTATATTCTATGTGGCACTGTATTTTCATGTTTGTATTTGTAACTTTGTATTTATTGTGTATTTTTGTATCAAATAAATGATAGAACATACGGTGTTTCACTGGGCGGTGGGCTCTGATTGGTCGACGCACGCTCGTGGGAGGTTCCCTTTGCCACTGCCCCGGTCTGGCCATAGTTCGGTTATATAATAGAGGTCGGCCGGGTGCTTAAACACAGTCGGCGTCAAGATCTCGTGGCAAGAGGACCTCCAGCGAACACCGAGAAGAGCCCCGCCGTCAAGTGGCCACCGTGTGTTCCATGTGAAACCAAACAAGAAGCGTTTTCATTTTCTTCGAGTCTTCGGAGTTCGAGCCACCTACCCGTACCCTGCGGTCTCTCGTTCCCTACTGCTGCGGAACAGGCCCTATCGCGTACATTGTTGGTCAGCTTCGAGCCGGATACGAGACAACTCTGAAGACTCAAGATGCCGATTACAAGGTCACAGAAGGGAAAACGCCGCCAATGTCCACTTCGCCACGAAGATCCGTCACTGTCAACGCCGGACGAAGCACAGTCGAGCAGCACCGTGCGACCAGCATCGCCGGTTCCCGCGACGTCCGCGCACAAGTTCGTACAGCAAGATCGAGACCGGCCCGTAGCTCCGGGGTACGATGCCCCGTCGAAGCAACCGAGGCGGACCGCGTCTACAGAGCCGTCGCTCGCACAGCGCGCTCACGACTGGCATATAGCTCCAGAGGACCGACCTCTGTCGAAGCCCGCGACGCGCCCGAAGTCGCCGAAGCCCGGTCCGTTGAAGGCTCCGGAGCCCCATGCTCCGTTGAAGCCCGCAGTCGCCGCCGCCGCCGCACGGCTAGCCCCGTGCACGAAGACGGGTCCGATACCCCCGTCACCCGCGCCGACGCGCCGTACGTATACGGCCAGTATAGCCGCACCGGAGCACCGCGCTCCGTCGATGCCAGCTCGGTCGTTACGCGCAGTGTCTCGTGCAACAGCAAGATCGAAACGTGCTCACAGCATCCACCAAGCTCGTGAAGAGATAGCTCGTCTCAAATTGGAAGCTGCAGAAGCACGACTGGCCCGGCTACAAGCCGAAGAAGAGGAAGATCTGGTAGATCCTTCGGGAAGCGAGGCCGATCAAGATCCGGACCCTCGCATAGAAGAATGGCTCGACACACAGAGGCATACAGACGCCCGGGATGTGGAACCCGAGGCAACAGAACCGATGGCCGGCCTACCGGCTCCGAAAATAGGAAGAAAGCTCGCAGATCGATCGGCGTCCGTGCTAACCAAGGAAGAACGACAACGGATAATAGAGATCGCCTCCGCTGTCGCCGAAGTTACCCGGACTGCCGCACCGCCCGTTGCTACGCCACCTGCCGCCACATACAGACATCTTCTGAGTGAGTTGCCGCAGTTCAACGGATCGCATGAAGACTGGCTGCCATTCAGAGCGGCCTACACGGAGACGGCGCAATACTTCAGCCCTATAGAGAATACCGCACGATTGCGAAACGCCCTGAGGGGAAAGGCAAGAGAAGCTGCACAAAGCCTGCTGATCGCGAACACCGCTCCAGAGGACATCGTAACAGCCCTGGAAAATAGATTCGGCCGACCGGACTCCATCGCCGTGGCCGAGATGGAGCGTGTGAAGCAGCTGCCGCGAGTGCCTGACTCCCCTCAGGAAGTGTGTGAATTCGCGAATCGAATAGTGAACAGTGTCGCCATGTTACGTGCTCTGAAGAGGCAGCACTATCTGCACAACCCTGAAGTCGTGCGGACACTGACAGAAAAGTTGCCGGCGGTGCTGAGGTACAGATGGTACCAGCATTACGAGGCGAAGCCCAGCGAGGAACCGGACTTGGTGAGTTTTTCTAAGTTCGTTGAAACCGAGGCCGGTCGCTGCCGCCACTTCGCACCGCCGGAAATTATAGCCGCGCCCAGGGAGATGCACAGAGAGTTCGCTGCCGCACCTGACCGAACACAACCGCAGCAGCGAAGCTACGAGCAACCGCAATACAGAAGGTACGAACGACCGCAGCGAGCCTATTCAGTGGATGAGAGACCGCCGCCAACCTGCACTATTTGTAAGAGGTTTGGCCATACACCGGATGGCTGTGAAACCATGAGGGAAGCACCGATAGAACAACGCTGGGAGATAGCGAAACTACAGCGCCTATGCTTCAGATGCCTGCGGTACAGAACAGCTGCACACCAGTGCATTTTTAAGAAGTGCAACATAGATGGCTGCCCCCGGTCTCACCACTCACTCCTACACTTCAAGATGAAGGAGAAGAGAGACGCTGAAATTGAGGCCTCCGCATCGTACCGTGAAGAGACAGTGAACGCAGTCTGTCACAGCGTGATGCTAGCACAAGATCGGAACAGACACAGTGGAGGAAACAGCTCGAATAGCTCAGTGAACGGAAATAGTGATCGAAAACGTCCACGCCGCCGAAGACGTCCGCGCCGCCGTCGAGATCGTCGACGAGCCGTAGCCGCGGACAAAGAAGGAGGAGGATTTACGCCCCCTCTCCTTATAGAGGTGCCCGCTTTCGCCGCACCGGCGAGAGTTACTGCGCCACCGGCGGGAGCTGAACAAGCGAGGAGATCTAATAGGCGACGACGTCGCACTGATCGTGACAGACTCCTCGGCTCGCAAGACCGGCGGGAGGAAACGCCACATAGACAGAAGAAGCCCGACGAATTTCGGAGTAATGAGTTCGCCGGGCGCCTGTGCCGCCTCCAGTGCCACAAGACCTCATACATTGGAAGACACGCCTCCACCGCAAGAGACACAGAAGAAGCCGGCCCAACATCGTGTATACTGTTTCAAATAGTTCGTGTATAGTTAGTTAGAGAATAGTGCCGCATAGTTTATAGTGTTTTATAGTTCGTATAGCTCGTGTTCGTGTATATCATAGTGTTCGTATATAGATCGTGTTCGTGTATAGTAATAGTTCGTGTTTATACAGTCCATTTTTATAGCTCGTGTATCAAAACAGTTCATATAGTAAAACAGTGATTTAAAAGTTCGTGTTAAATAGCAAAATAGAGATCATAAGAACGCTCCGCGCCGCCGAAGACGTCCGCGCCGCCGTCAAGATGGAAGACGAGCCGCAGCTGCGGACAAAGAAGGAGAAGGATTTACGCCCCCTCTCCTTATAGAGGTGCCCTCTTTCGCTGCACCAGCGAGAGTTACTGCGCCACCGGCGGGAGCTGAGAAATCGAGGAGCTTGACGTCGCGACTATCGCTGACGACTCCTCGAAACCCAAGATCGGCAGAAGCGTCTGCAACACCGGCGGGAGATAACGAGGCAACAGACACAGACGGAACCGGCCGTCTGCAAACGCACGCTCATGGGAGTAATGATGTTACGTGCGCACAGCTTCTTCTGTTTACAGATAGTGACCATAAAACAGTTCGTATGGGACACTGAAGAAAGCCAGCTCGACTCCGCAAGCTCGACTCCGCCAGCTCGACTTCACCAGGTTGAACCACCAGTTCGACATCGCCCGGTCGACTTCGCATGCTACACATCGCATGCGCGACCCGCCTGCTCGTCACCTGCCTGCTCGACATCGCCAGTTCGAAACTCACCTCGACAACACCGCTACACAGTTGCGGTACAGCTCGAGAATCGCCGAGGCAGAGTACATCGACGCCGAGCAGAGATCGCAAGCCGGTTCACGCCGTACCAGACGGCAACCGCCATACACCGTCAGCCGAAAACTCCAGCACCCTGACGCCCGACCACTGTCTGTCGGGAGGATCAGGTCTGGCGCCTTCATCAGACGACCAAGTGCCCTGACGCCCAACCACTGTTGGGAGGCTCAGGCACTTTCACCGAGGACGACTTCTTTCGACTCATCGTGCTGCCCACGGCGGCCGATCACCCTGTCGCTCCTACGGCTTGCTGCAGCGTCGCGGCGAGCAACGCTGCACGGCGGGAGAATGTTCGCGACAGAGCGACCGGGATAGTGAAAAAGTCGATAGTGCTATAAAAGTGTTTTAAAGTTATAAAAGTGTCATAGTGAAGTGTGTAAAAGGCGAAAGACGCCTAAGTGCAATAGAGACTATAAACGGTATGCGTAGACTTAGGCCGAGGTGTACGAGTGCACTGCGTTGCATTAGAGCGGGGTAGACACCCTGAGGCAAGCTCACACCTCGGAGTAGGTTTGCGAAAGCCTTTAGTGCACGCCCGCTGGCCAATCGCACGTCGTCTGTCTGTGACGGAGCGATCGGACCAGCGGCGTGCGAATTGTATAGTTTGCTTAGCTAATCCACCCTTAGCCCAGCGCCTGGAACGCGAGACCCAGGCCGCTGCGGCATAGGCATTTATAGGTCGAAGGGTTAGTCTAACATGTTAAGAGCTCAAAGTCAGGACCTAGTATTAACCTAGTTTATTTGTATAGTTTATTTGGTATTTTGTATAGCATCAAGTTTGATGAGAAATACATTTCTCATGCCTTGTCTGCCATTGGGAAAAAGAAACCTCCCGGGATTGGCTATCTGGTTCGAGCCAATCCGCGACGAGGAAATAGTGGTTCATAGCTCGCTGCTATTGGCCAATAAAACCCTGCTGTGATTGGCCAATTTAACTGTGATATTTTGTTCGTATATTTGCATACTTGTTTGCTCTTGTATTTGCCATTTATATTTGTCGATGTATTTGGTACTTTGTATATTTGTGTTTCTAATATGTAACACTATAGTTCGTTTGTATTGTAAACTGTAACCTGTAATGTGTATTGAGAGTTTTATCGTGTGCTTTGATATTTTGTTCGTTTGATTTATATTCTATGTGGCACTGTATTTTCATGTTTGTATTTGTAACTTTGTATTTTATTGTGTATTTTTGTATCAAATAAATGATAGAACATACGGTGTTTCACTGGGCGGTGGGCTCTGATTGGTCGACGCACGCTCGTGGGAGGTTCCCTTTGCCACTGCCCCGGTCTGGCCATAGTTCGGTTATATAATAGAGGTCGGCCGGGTGCTTAAACACAGTCGGCGTCAAGATCTCGTGGCAAGAGGACCTCCAGCGAACACCGAGAAGAGCCCCGCCGTCAAGTGGCCACCGTGTGTTCCATGTGAAACCAAACAAGAAGCGTTTTCATTTTCTTCGAGTCTTCGGAGTTCGAGCCACCTACCCGTACCCTGCGGTCTCTCGTTCCCTACTGCTGCGGAACAGGCCCTATCGCGTACAGTAATAAACTTATGGCCTTATTCATAAACACATTTTAGAAGCGTTTTAGTTAAAATATGTTTTGTTTCTTTCTATTATTAGTAAAGACAGGTTTGTTAGAGAGAGACAAAACATATTTTAACTATAACGCTTCTAAAATGTGTTTATGAAAGGCAAAATAAATTTAGTGACTGGATGTGATTTTTTTTTGTTTTATCACTTTTTTAAATACAAAAGGGCGGAAATCTTGAAATTCTACTTTGTGATGAGTCGTTCTGGTTGATAATGAAATTGTCAACGAGAAAATTAAGTACTTACAAGAATAAATTGTTTTTATAATAGAGAAGACGATTTTTCATTAAACCGAATTTTTTTTATCATCGTGATGCTGATTCGTTGAGCGTTTTGAGGAGTAAGGCACCGAGACCTACCCCCTTATTCATAAACGTTTATTACCAACGTTTTTGTTAAAATGTGTTTTGTTTCTTTCTATTATTAGTAAAGACAGGTTTGTTAGAGAGTGACAAAACATATTTTAACAAAAACGTTGCTAATAAACGTTTATGAATAAAGGCCCTAGTATGTCCACAGAGTACCTTTTTATGTTGTATTTCCTCTAAGAACAATGATGACTAAAGACATTGTTCTGAGTATTTCCTAAAGATGGCCACTCTTCTTGTCACCAGGATGCTTTCCTTACTCGTAGCCAGGATGCGATCATTTTTAATTTTAGCAAAGTACCTACACCATAGCTACATACTCACCTAAGTATATTTGCGCCTTTTGGTAGATTCGGCGATTTCTGTCGAAGCTCTCGCTTTTATTTTCCAGATGAGACAGAGCTAAGCTAAATGTGTCCACACAAAACACCCATGTCCATGGAATATACTACTCTCTACCCATGTCGCTCCCAGAGAATCAGTCATTCAATGGTTTTATATTGGGTTTTGTGGCGAGAAAACCTGCCTGCGCTTTTTATGCATTATTATTTATATTATATTAATTACTAGCAGCTCGCCCCGGCTTCGCTCGGGTACAATTTAGGTTTATGTTTAGTAAAACCTAGGTAATATACGTAAAAAAGTTTACCAGCCTGGTCTCCCAAGAATAATAGCTAGACTATTTATCTATTAGGTACAGATAATATTAGAATTATTTCCTACATCATTTTGTTATTATGTCTGGCCTCATAGTGTCTGGCGGATGAAAACCCGCTGAGGCTAACTTTTTCCCCGACTTTATTTATTCACTTGACAGACAGACAGACGCGGCGGGGGACTTTTTTTTATAATATGTACCTAGTACCTACCTAGGTAGGTACCTATAGGTAAGTACATCCTTGTGATAGTTGGTGGGGGGTAATTTTGTAAAATGGGACATAACATAACCTATAGCTATCAATGATGCATATTTTTTTTGTGTGGCCTGTTTACCCTTGTTAGGATAGCGTCGTGAGTATGTTAATATTTATAACCGCTAATCTAAGACTTGATGTAAGCTTACATTCCTAAAATATTTAACTTTATATTTACCTACCATATAATTCTTGACCTTAAAGTCTAGGGAATACAAACTAAATTGCATCACCAATAGCACTTAAAGTCCAGTAAACGTGTTATAATGTTGAAATCAAATAAAATTATGTATATGATGATGTCACTATAGAACATAGCCTTGGCCGTCACCTATTACGTCACTATTTTTATTTTGGACGATTTGTGGGGTACAACACTACTTAATACGCTCTTATATCACTATAACACTATTAGCTATACAATGCTTTAATACTTGTGATTCTAATTTGAACTCAAATGCTTATATCATAAAGTTAAATTTAGAATACAGATTTATTAGAAATGTGTGATGTTTAGTCTGTTGCTATGTGTACATTTTAAATAGGTCGTATTATAATTTAAGATTCCCGCGTTTCCAGTTTTGTAAAAAATAGTTCAGATTTAAACGCGATACTTACTTGTCGTTTGTGTTGCTTGTAAATTATTAAATATTTTCTGTGATTTTTAATTTAGATAATTCAATTAATGTAAGTGATGAATTTTAATTAAG
The DNA here is from genome assembly GCA_963924495.1 of Nemapogon koenigi. Classification (NCBI taxonomy): domain Eukaryota; kingdom Metazoa; phylum Arthropoda; class Insecta; order Lepidoptera; family Tineidae; genus Nemapogon; species Nemapogon koenigi. The sequence goes on from OZ004656.1 coordinate 7,648,370, forward strand.
AACCTACATTCGTTTTAGCGTCAGTATTATTTAATCCATGCGTCAATACCCATAGAGTAACTTATAGTACCTACGTACTTCTTGCAAAAGCGAAAAAGCTCTTCAATATTATAATGAGTTTGTTAGTTTGTTAGTAATTATATTCCAAAACTATTAGTCCTATTTGAAAAACTCTTCCACTGTGTGGTAGCTACATTTACATTTATGTCGTCATAGCTAGGGTTCCGCAAGATATAGTTTTAATTTAAAATTTACACGAGTGAATGGAGAAAGCTAAGAAAAGCTATAATAGCTCCTATTGTGACAACTATATCACATTTTGTAACTATAATGAATGTATCTATTTCTTATTGCACGCTTGTTCGTTAGTTAAAAATAAAGTGACTGCGGCACAGTCGTATTTTGATAAATATATTACCTACCTCATCCGGAATTTTAGTATGTTCTATAACTGTGACACACGGACTTCTCAGTCCTTTCAACACAATATCATATCATTCAACCTGTCTCTAAATCCTAATATTAAGGACCCTTGGCTCTCAGTCATCTTGTATCTGTCAAAAATATGGTAAATCTAAGTTAATCCTGGAAACGTGAGTTTATTTATACAAAATCTCCTCACCCCAAAAGGATTGTTATTATTTGAAATTGGATTCAGCCATATTTTTATTATTCATGGGTTCTAAAGAGCCGTTGTTTTCGATACGCGAATTTCAATTTCAAATAATAACAATCCTTTTGGGGTGAGGAGATTTTGTATAAATAAACTCACGTTTCCAGGATTAACTTAGATTTGCCATATTTTTGACAGATACAAGATGACCTTGACCACCGCCCCTTAACTAATAATTACCATACCTTCATAAATAGATAGATATGTGGCGGCACATCGCGTCGATAGATGTCGCACCGTTGCTATCTCATTGAAACCTGTATCGCGCCATTGAAAATATTTAATAGATTGGCATATATGCAACTTTCCAACGATGTGCGTTGGGGAGTATTCCTTTTACTCATGATCGCTGGATTGTTGTATGTAGCCATTTCTATAGATGCTATCGCGGACTTTTTAGTAGATCACATACGCTATAAAAACTCGCTAATGCTAACTTTCACTAAATACTGTTAATGCTCAGATTCTCGGAGAATCACCTATCATAGTGAAAACCGCAACAAAATCCGTTCACTAGTTTTTCCGTGAATATGTCACATACTGACTGAGGGACTTTGTTTTATAATATGTGGTCAGAAGTGTGTTTCTTTGACCTTCCGTCCGCGTCATCCCGATAATGAAGGATGTAGAATTGTAGAGTCCGTGTCACCAAAGAAGTCCCGCGGCTATTAGCAGAACTAGTCCAAAACACTATGAAAACAACATTCCGTCGCCGCGTCTGGAGGACTTCTTTCGTGAAATGCCGTCTCTAGGTAGCTAATTTATTTTTCTTTGTCAAATGTCCAAATTAATTTAGACGTTACCTACGTCATGAACTTCTGGAATTTTCTGATAATTATATTACATTTGCCAACATCATTTCGATCGATCCCGATTATCAAGATCTCGAGTTATAAATCTGTGATATAATGCCAAATATCCAAATCTAATCAAATTTTTTACTTGTTTATCTCAGAGTGATCTTATTTTGGAGAAAAATACACACAAAATATGGGAAATGTTGAAAAGCTTTTTTTTTAGAGTTTTGATACTAATTTTAATTAGGTAGGTACTACTCAATAACGAAACGGCTAAACATTTTTAAATAGACTATATCCGGGATTATCCCGGAAAACAAGGCGTGTCATAATATCATGTGAATACAGATTGTCAGGCGCGCGAAGCCGTGTGCACAGGCCAGTGACATATTATATGTTATATAATGTAAATATATGCATGACTTCACACAGTCAAGGCCAAATTGTCTTTTAACATGTACCTATATATTTACATACCTACTTAAAGTCACGAATGTTTATCTCTAGGTATTTTAATTTCTGTGGAGACCACGGTTCGATTTCTACATGGTTACAGATTACTTTTTACAAATACTTACAACAATGTCCACATTTAGCGAGTTAATTAACAACAGCAATACAAAAAATGTATTTTCTTTAAAAGCAATAAAACAGCTGTATAATGGCTCCCAAATTCTGGATCCTAAAATCTAGATATTTACGGGTTTAAAGCCACAAGCGGAATAGCAGCCGCATAATTGGGTCCTATATTGGGAATTTTTCTGGGATAAACTATTCCCAATTTCTCTGTAAATAATCAACCTGTGTCACTGTAATTTAGCATATAGTTACTTATTGAATATATCTAAGTGAAATAGCTCTTATTTTTTCAATGGGTTTTATTGAATAGGAAATATGGGTAGTTTAACTTTGCCCCTGCTGTCTCTTTCATAATCTATCACAAAACTCTAAATTTTTTTAAAAGCGCTGTTATACCATTTACCCTTCAATTATATATGTCGAATTTTTTGGTAGCTTATTGAAAATTTAAAATAATAATTATTTTATTATTTTTGCCAAATTAAAAAATCATAAATTTTTTTTTTGAATTTTCAATAAGCTACAAAAAAAGCGATATATATAATTGAAGAATAATGGTATAAGAGCGCTTTAAAAAAAATTTAGAGTTTTGTGATAGATTATGAAAGAGACAGAAGGGGCAAAATAATCCTTTATTCTACCACCCATATTTCCTATTAAATAAAACCAATTGAAAAAATAACGACTATTTCACTTAGATATATTGAATAAGTAACTATATGCTGAACAGTGACACAGGTGGAGTATTTACAGAGAAATTGGCAATAGTAATATCTCCATACAAATTCCCAGTATAGGACCCTTAAGGGTTAAAATCATCAGTTAATCAATCTAAAGTTAAAAGCTCGATATAAGTGAGGTATTGGTACTTTAAACGCTATTTACTTCCACTTTCAAAATATAATCTGCATAGAGAATAGACGCTAAACTGCGCGGCTTTATATATTTTGTGACTAAATTGACAACGCCCAAAAAGGTAATTTGTATTTTTTTTTTCAGAAAATGGGCAAAGACGACAAAGAAGATACCGGCTTCGGCTTCAAAGACAAAGCTAAAGCAGAGGAGACACTCAAACTACTTGAATCTCATGATCCTAACTACAGACGTCTTACAGTCCGCGGGTTGTTGGGGAGAGCGAAGAGGGTGCTCACTTGTAAGTTATTACTCTATTTTAATCTATACCAATAATAAAGCTGCAGAATTTGTTTGTTTGTTTGTTTGTTTGTTTGTTTGTTTGTTTGAACGCGCTAATCTCTGGAACTACCAGTCGGTTGCATTTAATAGCCCAATTCTTGAGGTAGATTATATACTATATAACAACACGCTACGACCCAAAGGAGCGGAGCAGTGACTATAAACGCGGGTGCAACCGCAAGGCACAGCTAGTATGTTATAAATGCGAAAGTGTGTGTGTTTGTTTTTTTACGTCTGAACAGAGTAACGGATCGACGTGATTTTTTGCACGTATATAGTTGGAGGGGGTTGGAGAGTGCATTGGAAATCTTTTGAGGCTTCGAGATGCATTCTTGTCACATTTCAAAAATTTCCACGGGCAAAGTCGGGGCGTATAATATACTTTATTCTGAATCGCAAACCTCAGTAAAATACAAAAACTGTAAGTTTTTCCCATTCACAAGCTTGCAATTTTTTTTACATTTTGCTCAGTGTACTTTTTAATTTTTAGTAACTAAAGCGGAAGATAAAATAAAGAATATAAAAGAAGCTATGGCAGTCTTTGAAGATTGGCTGGCAGATCTAGAAAAGAATAAGGAAAAGAAGACAGAAAATAAAGATAAAAAAGTGGAGAAGAAAGGAAAAGAATCAAGTGAAGAGGTATGAAATAAGTTGAGTTTGTTTAAATATAAACTCTGAAAGTTCTGCACAGATTTGAAAAATCCTTTCACTGTTTTAAAGCTACATTATTCCAAAAAATAATTTAGGGTTACTGGCTAAATGTAGGCATCTATTCTAGTGTATCGGGTGCTAACGATATAATAAAACTTTTAACAAATTTGTATGGTTTCAGTCAGAATCTGATGTTGAAATGGAAGAAAAAACCAAAGAGAAAACACCGACACCTTCAGACACTGTGCCAGGACTTGGATTCAAAGACAAAGAGGCGGCTGATAATACATTAAAGGTAAGGATTTAGCTGTAAACGGAATTTGTAATGGCTTTAAGTTATATAGAAGCTTTTTGGGTAACCACGGTTTATCTTACCACTACTAGCCTTATTAATTCCGTAGACTAAATAAGAATGAGGGATCTGCTAGTGGGTATCCTGGGACCGATAACGTGATGACTTACTTCGCAATTGCTACATAGTGGTTGTATAAATGTGTTAGTAAAGCGATATAACGGCCTTATAAGAGAGTGAGTAGTGAGTTTATAATTCCAAGTAGTTCTACTGCTACAACTAGTGTCTTGCTAAATGTAGACATTGCTACTAGTCTCTCTGACCACATCGCAAAGATTGTAATGGTGTCTTTTTTTTCAGGTTTTAGAAGGCAGAGACCCTGATTATCAGAAGTTAGCTGTAAAGGGGCTTATTGGACGAGCTAAAAGAGTTCTAACATGTATGTAAACATTTTTTTAGTCCTATATGTTTAAGTACCCAGGAAATACCCACTGGGGTAGACAGAGGGGTTGGTTCACCCATCTTCTAAATAATATATAAAACCATTGTTTCTCAAATCAACGCACAGCCTAAACCACTGAAGATATAAATATGAAAATTGGAAGGTATATTGTTTAGGGGGGTTTTATCCCTGAGGATGAAATGGGGTGAAAACGTTTGTATGGAAAATTGTATTACATACCTACAACACAAGCATGTTTTGTTGTTATATTGGTTGTTTGATTTTATTGTGTTGTAATTTGTGTTTATGTGACGAATTTAATTCAGGTGTACATACAAACCCGATAAGGTTTAGGTACGCTAATGTTTCTTATTTTGTAGATTTTTTATGTGTAAATAAATAAACAATTTAATTCCGCTGTCATTTAGTCTGAAGATTGAAAGAAAATCCGTTCCTTTATAGTTTTTAGCGACAATTTTGTGTACCTCTTATCTATTTATAGATTATCACCCCCTTTTTATAGGAAGGGTAGGTAAGATACTTAATTAAATTGACTCTTTCGCCTCCTTTAAGGTGTACGTAGACAAAATCTCAGTTAAAAGGAGAAAGATATAATATCCCATAGAGATAAAACAGGACAAAAGGACCAGTTTCCGCGATACTACTTTTTGTCCTGCTTTGTCACTACGGGAAGTTATACATAACTTTCTCTTTCTAACTGAGAATTTGTCTACGCACAGAGATTTTTTCTACACCGTCATGCTCGCACGGCTGTTTAATAAGTTTTTATTGTGTTCGATGTTTTTATCGTGTTTATGTCGAACTAATCCTTTTTAATTCGTATACTAAATCTCTAACTACTTACTCCGGTCAAGGAAATGGCATCAACTGATCCTATACATAATACTCACAACATTTTATAATTTCAGGTACAAAGGACGACACCAAAGTAAACAATATTAAAGAAGCAATATCCATTTTTGACAAATTTTTGGACGATTTTGATACATTGCATTTGAGTAAACAAAACAACCCTTATCTACCTTTAGGGGTAGTTTTATCTTGCCTGAATATTGCAGAGGAAAAGGGGCTTGATGTTACACACCAGGTGAGCATCTATCTATCTTTTTATTTATTTTTAGGACCTGCTAAATACTAAGCGAATTAAGGACGTACCTATACAATAAAACACAGTTTCACCTGTCTTCACTAAAACCCAAGGGAGATACCGGTCATCTTTAATAATGTGGGTACATTATTGAAGATTTAAAGTATATCGAGATATTTAACAGTCCACAGTTTTCAGAAGTTAGGACACTCCTAAAACACTTTTGACAAGGGAGACATACCCATCCTAACTTCTGAAAACTGTGGACTGTTAAATTAAAAAAACACTGTTTATTAGCCTTAAAAATTGTTACTGATTTAATTTTCAGCAAAAATCCTTCATAGAAGCCTTCAAAAGTGTCGGCGAATATAAAAAGTTGAGAACAGTTACTGACAAAGATGGAGACACCACATGGGACATAGTCAGAAATGACGCCCTCAAAACACTCAAAGAAAAGGTAAGGATATCTCTATCTACTCCTCCACCGTTAACTTAGCGTTATGGTACGCGTCCCATACAATCTGCGACATTCTACACAAAGCTGATTAATGCTGTATAACTAAGCTGTAATACCTACAATAATTGTATAGCCTAGCTATAGTACCAAGAAGTTGGTTCCCAAATTATACAGCTTTTAGTTCTACAAGAGTTCCATAGTAGCTGCACAATGGTAGAGCTATACAATGGCTCTATAATAGTGAAGAATAAGCGTACATAAACGAAAAATACACCTAGAAACCTAAATATTTTGTATTTAGTTTTTGTGTGAATATCTAATAATAATACTATTCTCCAACAGCATGCTGATGCCAAACTCTTCGTTGAAAAAGATGAACCGACTGAAGAGCACTTCCAGATGTTACTGTGGGCGTACAGTCCTGAAGCTTCCAGAATAAAGAAGTCTATTCCAGAAGTTAAAGATAGAAAGAGGAGGTCCAGTGGTGGTGATGAGTCTGCTGCTAAGAAGCTGAAAGAATGATTTTTTAAACATTTAGAACACTACAAGGGGATATCTTGTACCTTTACTTTTTGTTCCGATTTAGTTACATACGACTATTATATTGCTATATCTTACGACATCCTAACTTTATTTTAATAGAACAATATAGTTTTAAATATTAGAGTCATAATTTTTATTATTATTATTTTTAAATATGTCCAGTAGTTTTAGTGTTTACTTCTAGCAAACACTAATTATTATATAATTGTTTAATTAATTGAGTGAGTTAATATATATTTTTTTTTAATAAATATGAAAATACCTACCACAAATAATAAATAATTAAATAACCTAGAGATATTTGTACTTAATTTATTTTTCTTTTTCTTTCATGCGATAAAATCATTTAAAGATATTTTTAAATTTTCCCCTGTGGTTGTATTTTTACGAATTTCAGTATATTTTAAGGGTTATAGTCATGTTCGATAATAAGTGACTATGCATTTATTGTTAAAAATTAATAAATGTGGAATTATTACACAAAGATGTGGTTTTATTTAATTTACTTATATTGTAATTGCATGGAAGTTGACCTTAAAGACCCCCAAAACCTAGATAATGCGTTGGTGAAATAAAGAAAAGTAATATTTTAGTGAACATACCTTAAAGGCCGATTTAGACGGTTCTAGTGGTTAGTAGAGTGCGTTAGGAGAGTACATTAGTTGAAACATGTAAACGGTAGTTTCTAGTACTCGCACTAGTACGTTCCACTCGCCTTTCAACTAGAATCAAATAGAATCGCTTTTTATTTTTGTTTCAAGTGACACCCTCCCGCGCCCGCTCAACTCCCCGCGCGTTCCTGACTCGCTACTCGCTGTAGTCTAAACGGTCAGTTTTAGTAACCATAGAGTAACTTATTAGTAACTTGCACAAGTTGACAAGGAGAGTTATGTGTGTTTTGGCCTACAAAATGGCAATCTACTGGAAGAAGTATAAACGTCACTGGAAACCTACTAATGCACGGGCATTCGAGTGCCACCTACGCACTCTACTAAACACTCGTAACGTCTAAATCGGCCTTAATACCGGCGCGCTATACGAGCTTGGAGCTCCAATATTGGAGCCACATACCTATCTAGCTAAGTGGTGGGCGACGTGTTGTTTCATAAGGAGACATCTTGGTGGTGGGTACGTCTTTTACCTGCTCTGTGTAAACGTTCTGCAGACCACCTGCAGACTGCAGCTACGTCTGTCATAATAAGAATAATCTACCCTCAACAACATTAGAGTTCCGGGGGATATGGTTCTGTATAATATTTATAATTTTAATAGATATCGGTAAAACTTTACATTTAAACTTATTATAAAATGTAAATATTAATGTAGGGTCTATATTTTATAAATAATGACGCCGTAGTAGACGAACACTTTACAATGTTGGTTGAATCGTAATAAATACCTTTGCCTAGTTGTTAAAAAGCAAAACGTCATTTTATGTTCCGTTCCAAATTAAATATTTGTACCATTAACCGGTTACTATTAACCGACTAGAATTAAAGATGTAACCAATATTATAGAGCTATCATATAAAAAGTTACCTTCTATCTTTATCCAAGTTATACCACTAAGTGCACGTACAATATTAGAATCAGGCCCACTTGTAAACAAAAAGGCCATTGAACTTTTATATTTTCCGTGTTTTTGAATGAAATAAAGTGTATTATTAATATAAAATGTAATATATATGATTAGTTTTGATGTTTGTATAGTACATCGATGGTAGTGGTATAGTATGTTAAAGTGTGGACAGTTGCATATACATGGTTGCATGTTGCCGGTACATGGGCGTGGATCTCCAAATTTAGCTCGTAATATTATTGGTAATAAACTATTATATAAATAACACTAGCTTCGTTCGGTTTATCCTAGTGTATCCTAGGACACACGCGTAGATTCCGTCCAGTAGATTCGGAGAAAATAAGCTACGACGCCAAGCTAATAAGAACAGACACACATGAGTGATCCTATATGGTTTCCGTTTTTTCATTGAAAATAAAAAGCTTGAAACACAATGTTTATCATAGTAGAATGACACCTTTTATCCCAAGAGATAGATGATTTTGACCTACCTGTTTTGCCTCTTTTATCATACCTTTTTAATTATTTAACACTAGGTTATCACTATAAGGAACATTGACATTATTGGTTACTGCTCACTTCCCAAAAGATGTAGCGTGATGTTTTACAATATAAAAACCTTCCTACACTCTATTTATTAGTGAAAACTGTATCAAAATCGGCCAGTACTTTTTGGGTCTATAAAGGTCAAACTAGCAAATTTTTATATATGGAATTTATTTAATATTTTGATCAAAATCAAATACATAATTTCAGAGTAAGATGAATAAGACGAGCACAAACAATGTCCACATGTACAGACAGAACTTGGAAGGGAGCAGAGAGGGTAAGTACCAGCTCACTTTTATTTAATACTAGTTTTTCACTCTCGGCTTTGCCTGTGTCTATGTTAGAGCAGAAAAAAATATGGCCTATATCACTCAGAATTGGTTCAGTAGTAGGTCATCAACCAATGTTTTTTTATTGTAGGTAATCCCTACCAAAATTGAACATTTGAAGAACATTTGTATCATGTTTGCTGGGAGCCACAGGGCACCATACAAAAAAATAAATTTGATACTTTTTTTATAATTTGTTTTGAAAATATAGCCCATTTTAAGAAACTAATTTCGATATTTTTGTTTTTTATCCATTGCGTCTATTTTTAATATATTTTACAAATTTTACCCGCGAAAAGTAAACGTGACGTCACAAGAATTTAGAACAGGATTATAATCTTGGCCACTACACATAAAAAGTAACAGTCAATCAAATTAACGTCAAGCAAACGTCAGTCAAGGTCGACTAACCTAAAAATTACTCACAAAGTCAAGTCAAGTACTCTTGTTTATATACTCGTGTTTATATTTATTTAAATTGAATAGTTTTTTACAATGGCAAGTAAATAGTGTTTCATCCCGTCATGTCCTAATAACAAAGAAAATAATTACACGTAAAATATAATTTATAAAGATGTCATTCAAAGATTGACGATTGCCCTTTTTTGTAGGCAAAGGTATAATTTTTTCATACTGCTTAAGATGACGTCATACATCGGTCAAATGAAGGTTATTGTTTGTTATTGAATATCTTAAAAAGTATAGACTTAATTTAAAATCTGATAAATAGAAATTGTACTGAAAGCTTATATCTCGAAACGGTTTCGAGATCTTCGTTTCTGTTCAAAAAGTTAGCATGGCCAATTCTGTAATTTCCAAATGAATACAAATATCTGAGTGTGCAGAACAGGCTCCGAGACTGCTGAATGGATTTTGATGTAACTTTGAGGGATCATAGTGGGTATTTAGACTTAGTATTTGCGAGATAGTTATGAATAAATATTTATTTTCAGATGGCCGGGAGCCATGTGAAGATTGGGAGACTCAGTCATCAGCCAGTTTGGTCAATATTGAGGTCAGTTTTTGTGACTTTTTTAAACTTTTACCTGGATTCAACGTCATGTCACGGCGACCGACGCACGCGTTTCGTCGTGACATGATGGGGAATCCGGTTTAATCCCGCCCGCGCTGTGATAGTTATGATTAATAAGACATATCACAGTCGGCAGGAACATCCTACCTACTGATTATCGGCTTATTGTTACTGTATGTGACGTCTATAATACTTGACATTGGCGGAATCATCAAAACCCATAGAAAAATATAGAATAGAATAGAAACTTTTACCTAGATGATGACGTCACAACAATATATTGACTTGTTTAAAGAATTTTTATTTACTTACTGCTTAAAAAACAAACCCATAGAGTTATGATTTAAAAAAAATATCTTCACGGTTTACCTTACAACTCCCAGGAACTGTTGCCGGCCCCAGGGTAGGGTACGGAAGACAAAGTCTTCCTCACTTAGCTGAAGATTATTTGAATCTATACCTAGGTCGGATGTGGGGATCGAACCCGCGACATCTCAGTTGCGAGCCGACGTTTTACCCACTCGACCACCGACGCCCGACGAATTATAGGTATTTTATTTTTTTATATACAAAATAATAGAGTTGGCACTGGCTTCCTCTTACCAAAATGTTTTAAAACCATACCCTTCGCATGCATACACCGCCCCGATGGCGACCTATAACAACGTTTCATACCTATTTTATTTGTAGTTCTTAATTTATTTCAAAAAAAGACATACGGAGACGCGCTGAGTTACGTTCCGAATATTTATATTGGGTCTAAAGAGGATCGTGTAGCTCAGCGTACGCAGCGAAATAGGTATTTAGAAAATCATATTCTGTCTCAAGCGCGCTCGTCCCCCGGGCATCAGTGCGACAGAGAGCACTGCAGCTCGTGAGTGTTTGTAGGTATGTTCTTCGTTGAAAATTGCGTTTTGGGCGAAAACGATTTACACCTGCTAAACTATAACGAAACCTTATAATTTTGGTGTCAAACGTTTTAGCAGATTATAATCTATGTACGTACGTTTTGCTTTTTTTGAAATTTTGCTTGGTTTTTCAAATACAGACGGTTTATTACCAGCAAGTTATGAACCAAAAAAACCGAGATTTGAGGGGCTTATAACTTTTGACCTATCACGAATTTTGATAAAAGGAAAAAATACGTGCGTAGTTTTTCATTATGTCAGTAACATATTACAAAATCGTTAAAATTAAATAATATTTAGTAAAACGTTTTCTCCGTTTGTATGGACATGGACGCGGTACACTATACTCTTAATAGCGTTATCTAGTTTCTTCTTTCTACCAATGTTAATCGTTGATTTGCCAATGTCAAGTATTATAGACGTTACAGTATCAATATGCCGATTAATCGGTAGCTTAGATGATTCCGCCGACTGCGATATGTTTTATTAATCTCAGACTAATCACAAATATGACAGCGCAGGCGGGATTAAACATCAGATCATTTTTTCCAGTCGTTTATTGTTGCAACGGCTTTTACTTTAAATGGAGATTTTGCTAAAATATAGAGATTTACCAACTAGTCGGAAAACTACCACTTTTATAGTCGGCGATTAGTCGGCAACCGCCAGCCACATCTTTCCTTCGACTCGAAGGCCAAAAACGACGGGTCCGGGACCATTGACTAGCTAAGGAAAGTCCGGTCCGAGAATGTCCAACACTAGAATGCCGAGCAAATTGCTGGGTCGGGCAAAACAGTACATGGATTTGCCCGGATATTCCGGATATTACTTGGTTTGCCATTGGCGCGGTCCCTTCGTTTTGGCCTTTGAGTCGAACGAAAGATATGCTAACCGCGCAGGATGAAAATTGACAAGTTTTTTTAAATTCCAAAAAAAAAAAACTACCATACAGCCAAGTCTTCAATATAAAAGTGAAAATGCAAAAGTATGTCTGTTCTTTCTTTCACGGCAAAACGGAGCAATGGATAGACGTGATAGACGGATATATTGCCCGACCCGAGAATGTCCGGGCAGGAATTCATGTAGGTACCTACTGACTTCCACGTATGCATGGCTAGGGCATTTTTGGCTGCGTATTTCTGGCCGGCAATTCCGATTCCGGTCAGAACCGATTTTTTTTAAATTGAAAACTTTATCGCGCGCTAGATGACGTTATTATACATTATATAGTTATAAATTAAAAACCACTGTTATTCATAGTTTTAAGTTTTAACTTATGTCGGCGGCAGTTCCTATGACTGCTTATCACTTTTTTAGTCAACTTTTTTTACTTGGTCGTATTATACGTGTTAGTGGTATCAATAGAATTTGTAACGTGGCTGGGCTACATACAATAGGGTTGACAAGTATTTTATTGTTTTTCTTTACAAATATTCTATTCTTTCATACAAAACACAAAGACACCGTCACGATATTTATACCTAGCGGCGTGGCTAGAGTCAACAGTAACAGTGTCCACTTTTAGTCAGTTGTCCATATTAAGAGTATAGTGTACCGCGTCCATGTCCATACAAACGGAGAAAACGTTTTACTACCCCTAAATATTATTTAATTTTAACGATTTTGTCATATGTTACTGACATAGTGAAAAACTACGTACGTATTTTTTCCTTTTATCAAAATTCGTGATAGGTCAAAAGTTATAAGCCCCTCAAATCTCGGTTTTTTTGGTTCATAACTTGCTGGTAATAAACCGTCTGTATTTGAAAAACCAAGCAAAATTTCAAAAAAAGCAAAACGTACGTACGTAGATTATAATCTGCTAAAACGTTTGACACCAAAATTATAAGGTTTCGTTATAGTTTAGCAGGTGTAAATCGTTTTCGCCCAAAACGCAATTTTCAACGAAGAACATACCTACAAACACTCACGAGCTGCAGTGCTCTCTGTCGCACTGATGCCCGGGGGAAGAGCGCGCTTGAGACAGAATATGATTTTCTAAATACCTATTTCGCTGCGTACGCTGAGCTACACGATCCTCTTAAACAGAACAGATAGCACGCCTGCTGTCACTTCTTTCTACGTGATTTACACTCATATTACTAAGAGGTAAAGTTTGTTTGAAAGTTTGGATGTAGGAGGTAATCTCTCAAACTACTGAACCGATTCTAAAAAGTATTAAATAATATAATATTTTATTTGACGATATACACGGGCGAAGCCGGGGGCGGAAACCTAGTTTTCAATACTTGTAAACCTTTTTTGTGATTCAATCTATCTAATCGTGGTAACCTGAACAAAATCCGTTCAGTCGTTACGGAGAAAAAAAAATCGGTCACAGACAGACACACTGCTGGGGATATTGTTTTATATAATTATAGCTTAGACTTCCTCTATTATGTTCCCTTAGGGGGTGGATTAAAATAACCCCTTGTTCTTCCTAGGGTTCAAGCTTTCTCCGTATCAAATTTCATCAAAATCGGTTCAGTAATTTAGTTACTTTCGCATATTAGTTATGTGAGCGTATGTTTGACAACCCTGCCTGACCTTAGGAAGTTAATTATGTTTGACATTTGCCGCCAGTGTGGCCAGTTTTTGTAATATTCCCATATTTTGGGGTAACTGTTTTTTACGCTTGAAATTGATAAAAGGAAATATTTTTTGTACTAAAAAATAAATTTAACGACCCACCCCGGCTTTGCACGGGTACTTTTAAGTAGTTTGTACACGCAATGTTTAATTGGAACTGTAATTATCTTATTACTACCTACTCATCTATTATATCTTACACATTTTACTGCATGATCCATACTCCATACTAATATTATAAATGCGAAAATAACTCTGTAACGCTTTCACGGCTAAATCACTGAACCGATTTTGATGAAATTTTATCCGCAGAAATCTTGAACCCTAGAGTAGAACATATGCTACCTTTTTTAAATGCACCTCTAAGGGGGTAAAGGGATGGAAAAGTAGTATGGATCCCATGGGCGGAAAGCTAGTTTTGTTATATTTCTAATTTATTAGGCAGCATGTTCTGTGAATGCTCGTTGACGTCAACTTTTTATACTTCAGAAAGTATGGAAAAAAATTAGCAATATAGTTTGTTCGAATATCGAATTTACTGTCTAAGATAGAAGGTTCAATTTGTAGTGACAGCCCGTGTTGTTTGTAACAGATTGAAGTGTTATTTCATCATATTATTTTATTGTAATATGAACCTTCTAGCATAGACAGTGAAGTCGCTATTCGAACAAATGTTATTGCGCTTAATAATTAATACAATATTGTTTAAAAGGTAATCCTCAAGTAGATTCCGATATTTAAAATCCTACTTATACCAAAACTACACTATTCATTATATGAAGGAGTTTGTGACACATCCCCTTGTTACATTTCGTTAAATTGCCATTATAAAAGGACATAAATTATATTCATTAAATATCATTTAAAAAAACAGGATTTTCGTGGCATTTTAAAATATAGATGGGAAAGTATCTAAATGTGGTTTGTCGGATTATGTTTTAATTATAAAAAACCCATTGGTACACAATAATTGTTGATGTAGGGAATTTTATTATTATAGTATGGTATCCCCGTGTCTATCAGACAGTTACCACACGTGTCCGCATCGCGCCGCGCATTGACGCAACTACGTCATCGTTCTATTTTTTAATACTCTGTATTGTATACAAACTCTTTACAACAATGTCAACAAAATTATGAATAGCGACGTTGTAAAGAACCTAATGTGAATTTAAAAAAAATACTAAAGTTAAAGATGTGATGATAATAAATAGAATAAACGCTGAAAGTGTTGTATTGTTTATTTATAAGTGTTGTTATTTATGGCTGTGTTTAAATATAATGTTTGATGCGGTGTTATTGTGGTGATATAGCGGTGGTTTAAGTGACCTACTTTTGGTGCATCCACGTCTCTGACGTCGTTATGTGCACAATCACAGCGCGCATGTGGCAACAGCTGTTTGGATAGGATTTTAAAACTATGTCAGCAATTATTTTTCACAAATTTCAATAATTTATTTATATATTTGAATGGTAAAACTTAATTTAACTGTGCATGGGTAAAAGTCTTGGCTAATTCATCCAAGGTAAAAACTATGTTTGCATCTAACAGGGATCCAATGGGAGTCTTAAAATATAGGTAGTTGGTCATGTTATCATGTGTGAATCTAGATGAAGTAAGCACTAACAAATTGAAATTAAATAAGTAGGTGCCTAAATAGATTTGCTTATTTAAAAAACCGAAAACTAATTGATCACTTGAAAATGAATGCAATGTTATTTTAAATGACAGGCAAATTATGCTATACAACCTCTTAAATTTTTAAAATAATTAATTACCTACATTGTAAAGTACCTGTTTTGTATATTTTTTTGGTCAAAGAAGGTTAAATTGAAAATACATAGAAAAGTGACATAATATGTATGTGTGCTTTGTCACTTTAATTAATTAACTAAGGGGTCTCATTTTATTTATGATGGCTTTCTGCCCCGGTTTCGCCCGTAGAGCCCATATTAACCTTCATCAAATTATGGTCTTGATGAGTTCATACAGAAATCCCATAGAAAATGGCTCTTTCAGTTTTTCCGAATTTTCCATCTTTTTTGTTTCCATATTTTCCAATTTTTCTTTCCTTAAAAACCTTATAACCTTATTATGAACATTTAAAAAATCGCTTAAGAGTCGATTAGTTGTCAGCAATACCGGTATTTGATGGATCCAGGTATTTGCGGGATCGCGGCGTGGACTTAGACCTCTGAAATCAATCGTAAATAATTGTAATAAAGACCTAATAGACCTCGTTTTCATGGTTTTAATTTTAACCCAAATTAAACAAGCTTTTTGGTACATTTTAAATGGTTTATTAATATGATAAATATAAAAAAAAAAAAAAAAAAAAATTCTTAGAAAAAGTCGCAGGTGTTTGCAGGGTACCGTATACCCGGCCCGATGGTTCCAAAAATAATATTTCTTATAAAGTTCAGTTTGATTTTGATTTATCTATAGACATATAACATATGACAATCAATATTCAATGAATAAATCATTGCATTGCGTCATAATTACAAGTTGTAACTGGCAAAATATAAATAATCAAACAAGGGGCGCGGGTGGAGAATTCTTTGTCCCGCGCCTTCACACCGTTCCCCTATGGCTCGGCGACCCGCACCTTAGAGAAACACATATGTATACACCACACACATTTTTCGACCGAAATTAGTCCCGCAACATGTATGTATTTTGGGATCCCGGTATTGCATTCCCTATTCGTACGTGATATTTATTTGTAATTTAGAGAGGTCAATTTGGATTATTTTTTCTATTGAGAAAATTTCAAAGAATCGCGTTTTTTTGGTCCATATGATGTTTAGTATTATCCTATATTTTATTGTGTATTAGGTACAAAAACAATGGTAAAGTATTGTCGATACAGTAACGTTTAAGCGAAGTAATGTGAGTCTGTAGAGTGTAGGCATCATTGTGGTGGGGTGGGGGCTGCTCATGGCCGGTAATTTTAGAAAAATCGACGTTGAACTTTTTTTAATCTGGGGTGCAAATAATCAATATCTTTTATTATAACGGACCACATAGGTATTTCAATAGTTAAACAGTTTTATGTTTATGATTTTCTGTAATCGTAGAATAACGCATTTTGTTCTCTGACTTGAGTCGCTAATATAATTTTTAATTATATTTCATAATTTTTAATTATATTTCATAATTTTATTTTAAAAAAAAATTTCAAGACATCGTGGTGGGGGCCTCGTTCTGGGGTGGGACTGTGGGCCCCTTGGCAATGCCTCATTGCCTAAGGGTTAATCCGGCCCTGGTATCGACTCTTAATAACGAACATCATATATGTATATTTTCCTACTTTGTTTTTTTAAAGAAACAATGAATACATAGAGCTGCAATAATAATAACAGACAGACAAACTGATAGTATTTATATTATAAAATAACAATGAGACACTTTGTATGATTACTTATCAAATAAGGCAGGTGGGTGTATGGACTGTTTGTAAATGTATGACTAATGAAGATAACATTGGAATACTGATGGTTTTGTATGAATATGGATCTAATATTGGGATGTATATTTTATTATTTATGCCTTGATAGGCTTTTTTCAGAAGTGTAGTAAGGTAAAAATAAATAATTAAAACAGCTTTAAAAGAAATCATAGGTTTAATAAGTGAACATTAAAAAATCGGGTTTTCAGGGCATTTTGAATCCCCAAAACGGCCTTATTCTAAATTTAGCTTTATAACAGTGAAATAATTGTTCAAATTGGTCCAGTAGTTTCGCGTTTACCTACGTATATACTGTAAGTTCCCGTGTATGTCAACAAAGGCGACACGTATTAGTAATCCTCGTGTACGTAATGTAGGCGTTCACGACGGGTCACGTATTTAAGAGCCTTTATCTGCAAGAAGACGTTTACATCGCACGGAACGATACACGATAAATACAGAGTTATTTGAACGAATATTAAGAAGCTTTCGATCGTGGTGCCCGTGAAAATTATAGTAAAAAATAATAGCAATAACAATACCAATAAAAATCAATAATAATAATTTATACAAGAACCAATTACTAAACTAATTAGGTACAAACTTATACAAACGTTAAAAAAAAATTCTTCCAATCGTGGTTTAGAAAGTGGCCTGAAAACTAAACACATCCAAGTCATCGTTTATGTATTTTGTTATAGGTACTGTCCGACCATACGGTTAAGAGAAGAGACCAGCTGGGTTAGCATACATTTTGACAGCGACACTTTCGTTTCGGTCGAATGGCCTTGAACAGGCCAAAACGTTCATGTCCAACAAGGACCGGCCAGAGATAGCCCGGGGCCGAGAGGTCCGGCCCAACAATGTGCGTGCAAATTTGCTATGCCGGGCAAAGACAAGTACACAGAATTTGCCCGCACATTATTGGGCCGGACATTCTTGGACCGGGCATGTCCTGCACAAGAATGCCGAGCAATTTGCTTGGCCGGACAAAGACAAGTACACAGAATTTTCCCGCACATTGTTGGGCCGGATCTCTCGGCCCCGGGCTATCTCTGGCCGGTCCTTGTTGGACATGAACGTTTTGGCCTGTTCAAGGCCATTCGACCGAAACGAAAGTGTCGCTGTCAAAATATATGCTAACCCCGCAGAGCTCGGAGCGTTCTAGATCTAGCAAGCAACTTATTGAACCCTAATTTTCATAAGGCTTGTGTTTAAGCGGCGCCTAAAAATGTATCTATTTTGTACCAAAAAAATTCTAAACGGTTACCAAAATGGATGAATGGTCACCAAATTACGTTTCCTAAAATATTATGAAATAGATCCATTTTTGGTATTATTGACTGCCATAAAAATATATAGACGCCTTTAAAATACACTTTATACTTAAGGGTCCTATATTGGGAATTTTTCTGGGATAAACTATTCCCAATTTCTCTGTAAATAATCCACCTGTGTCACTGTAATTTAGCATATAGTTACTTATTGAATATATCTAAGTGAAATAGCTCTTATTTTTTCAATGGGTTTTATTGAATAGGAAATATGGGTGGTTTAACTTTGCCCCTGCTGTCTCTTTCATAATCTATCACAAAACTCTAAATTTTTTTAAAAGCGCTGTTAAACCATTACCCTTCAATTATATATGTCGAATTTTTTGGTAGCTTATTGAAAATTTAAAATAATAATTATTTTATTAAAAGCGATATATATAATTGAAGAATAATGGTATAAGAGCGCTTTAAAAAAAATTTAGAGTTTTGTGATAGATTATGAAAGAGACAGAAGGGGCAGAATAATCCTTTATTCTACCACCCATATTTCCTATTAAATAAAACCAATTGAAAAAATAACGACTATTTCACTTAGATATATTGAATAAGTAACTATATGCTAAATTACAGTGACACAGGTGGATTATTTACAGAGAAATTGGGAATAGTAATATCTCCATACAAATTCCCAGTATAGGACCCTTAATAAATTTTATACTAACCTAACCTAACCTACCTACCTTACTTGGTGACCATTTATCCATTTTAGAAACCAAATAAAATATTAGTACAAGGCGTGCGATTTTTCTGATGTTTTTTCTATTATTTTGGATCATAATATGATATACTTTAGGACACTTTTAATAGTGTCAATTATTTTATTTGGAGTTGTTTATTTTATTTGGTGCCTAAGCTTAGAGACTTAAAAATATTTTTGTGTCCGCGTAAATTATACCCTTTTCATAAACACAATTTGAAGCTACAACACTTTAGTTAGATTAAACACTCTAAACAGCCTCTACGTTTTAGACTTCTGTCCCCATGCAAGCCTTACACAGAACCGGGCACTAGAGTAACATATGTTATCTAACTCCCTTTGTTAATTAAACACTGAAAGGTTTTCGATACAATTTATTCACATTATTCATATCTATCACACAACTATCCTTATTGCGATACTACCCAGACTGCCGTCCAAAAAAACCAGCCCCGCTCTCCCAAGTACCCACTGTGTTGCCAGTTGAAAAGCCACCGAATGGCCAAAGTTTCCATGAATTTCAGAAAAATACGTTAAAAACCTTACACATAATAATAGTATGATAAATCTAAGATAAGCATTTTAATAAAATTGGAAACTTAGGAAAAGCCAACGTTGGTAGACTTTCAAAATTATTGTTTATATTGTGTATTAATGACGCAACCGCAAATAATAATTATTAGATTATAATTGCTTAACAATGAAGCTACGACGCGACGAGTCAATGTTAGTTGTTACATTACAAAATAACTATCTATCTATCATTACACCTTTTAGTAGGGTAGGCAGGTACAATCGAATGTCATTTGTTACGATCCTGACATACCTTTTTCGCTTCTTTTATATTAATCATACCTTCATACATGCTCGGTGATTGTGTATACTTTTAATACTTCCAACGATCAATAATTTTTTAATATGTTCAATAAAAGTATATTTCAGCCATATAAACCTTTTTAGTCAATCTTTCATCCTTCATTCTTTCAACGTGTCCAAACCAGTGTAAACTAAATAAGTTACATAATATTTATTGTCATCTCTGTATAATACTCAATATGCATACAAATTTCGATATCACTTATATTTCTTGAAATAGTTACCAATAAAATCGATGTCATTATTAATACTAGAGCTTTCCGCCCAGTGGACATCTTAATTGGTTGACGTTTCTGGTTACTGCTCCGCCCCTAAGGTCGTAGTGTGATGTTATCTAGCCTACATTCTACGACCTTCTTCGATAAACGGGTATTTTTCAAATCGGACTGGTCTGGTATTTCTTGAAATTACAGTCTTTAAAATCAGAGTATATAAGTACCTAATGATAGTTCTTACTAAGGCTGCAACCGCCTATTGTATGTTAAAAATCGTAAAGTGTAAAGGCCTCCGTGAACAAAATGACACAAGCGCTGTCTGGTTATGTAAACATCACTAAAACACGTTAAGCCAATTAGCTTTGTTCAGATAATAGTCCGCTTTACTGATGTGTTCTCCAGGATACACATTGATTTAGGGCCTAGGATACCTATAGTACGTCTACTACGCATACCTCCTTAAATTATGAACCAATTTGGATGCTTCCTTTATGTTCGATAGAGTATTATTCTGGCCAGGTCCCATATTTTTTTTATGAAAATTGGATTAGCAGTTTTGAATGAGATGAGCAAGGAATGAGATGTCACTCTTTGAGCTAAAATCACGTCGTATTGCGTCGACTGGGGATATTATATCAACAGCCTACCTCTGTTCTGTGACAAATCCTACCCCAACCCTAAATAATGGTCAAGTTGCGACGTACGACTCGCGCGCTGAGGATTCCGTACCATTTTTTCGGTCAGAACTTTAAGACGGGATTTTTGTTTAATTTTTCCTTTTTTTTTTTTTTTTTTTCTTCACGGGTTGCCTTACAGCTCCCGAAACCGTGTTACGGTTCCAGGGTACCCAGCGGAAGCACAAGTCTCCCTCGTTTAGCCGATGGTATTGTGAGGCTATACCTAACGAGTGGCTAGTTCTGTTGAGGTATATTTAGATGGAAAAGCCTCTAAGTGTGGTTTGTCGGATATGTACATAAGTTTTTAATTAAAAAAACCCATTGGTACATGGCCGGGATCCGGAATCGAACTCGGGGTCTGCCTAGTTAATACCAGACGTCTTAACCACTCGGCCACCGACGAATTTTTCCTATTTTTGTATATCACTACATAGTATAAAACAAAGTCGCTTCCCGTCTGTCTGTCCCTATGTATGCTTAGATCTTTAAAACTACTACTATATAGAGTGCATAATATAGTAGAGAAATTGTATATATAACGAGCCCTTTCATTTGATATGTCACATGATGCACTTGAAAAAACTTTTTTTAAGTTTTAATTTATCTCCCAAAATTAACCCCTAAAATAGAAATTTTATTATTTACGCTATACGTCTGTGATTGGGTCATGAAACTCTATATATTAAAGATGTTCGGAACCCTAGAACACTAGCACATCACCGCGGCGAATTAATGCCTACGAAGACAGCAGTAGTTCTAATACTTGGTAGCGTACACAATATAAAAGTCAGCTGAGCGGTCAAGGTCGTGTCCTGGCCCCGTTACTGTCCCACCCTCCTCTATATGGAACCTTTTATAGTACCACCCTGTCTCCACCCGCCGTGCAGGGGGCAGGGGGTCCACTGGGTGGGAGCCTAGTTAGCGATGCGGTCTCGGTTATACAACTTATCTACTAAGGTGTTACCTGCTATGTTGTCCAAGTGGAATTATTTAAGTTTGTTTTTTTGACTCGTCTTATTTGGTTTGTTTACCTTTGCATGTCTTTCTGACTGACTTATCATCGCAATTCTGCCGGTCTCATATATGGCAACAGTGCTGACTTATCGTCGCAATTCTGCCGGTCTCATATATGGCAACAGTGCTGACTTATCGTCGCAATTCTGCCAGTCTCATATATGGCAACAGTGCTGACTTATCGTCGCAATTCTGCCAGTCTCATATATGGCAACAGTGCTGACTTATCGTCGCAATTCTGCCGGTCTCATATATGGCAACAGTGCTGACTTATCGTCGCAATTCTGCCAGTCTCATATATGGCAACAGTGCTGACTTATCGTCGCAATTCTGCCAGTCTCATATATGGCAACAGTGCTGACTTATCGTCGCAATACTGCCAGTCTCATATATGGCAACAGTGCTGACTTATCGTCGCAATTCTGCCAGTCTCATATATGGCAACAGTGCTGACTTATCGTCGCAATTCTGCCAGTCTCATATATGGCAACAGTGCTGACTTATCGTCGCAATTCTGCCAGTCTCATATATGGCAACAGTGCTGACTTATCGTCGCAATTCTGCCAGTCTCATATATGGCAACAGTGCTGACTTATCGTCGCAATTCTGCCGGTCTCATATATGGCAACAGTGCTGACTTATCGTCGCAATTCTGCCGGTCTCATATATGGCAACAGTGCTGACTTATCGTCGCAATTCTGCCGGTCTCATATATGGCAACAGTGCTGACTTATCGTCGCAATTCTGCCAGTCTCATATATGGCAACAGTGCTGACTTATCGTCGCAATTCTGCCAGTCTCATATATGGCAACAGTGCTGACTTATCGTCGCAATTCTGCCAGTCTCATATATGGCAACAGTGCTGACTTATCGTCGCAATTCTGCCAGTCTCATATATGGCAACAGTGCTGACTTATCGTCGCAATTCTGCCAGTCTCATATATGGCAACAGTGCTGACTTATCGTCGCAATTCTGCCAGTCTCATATATGGCAACAGTGCTGACTTATCGTCGCAATTCTGCCGGTCTCATATATGGCAACAGTGCTGACTTATCGTCGCAATTCTGCCGGTCTCATATATGGCAACAGTGCTGACTTATCGTCGCAATTCTGCCAGTCTCATATATGGCAACAGTGCTGACTTATCGTCGCAATTCTGCCAGTCTCATATATGGCAACAGTGCTGACTTATCGTCGCAATTCTGCCAGTCTCATATATGGCAACAGTGCTGACTTATCGTCGCAATTCTGCCAGTCTCATATATGGCAACAGTGCTGACTTATCGTCGCAATTCTGCCAGTCTCATATATGGCAACAGTGCTGACTTATCGTCGCAATTCTGCCAGTCTCATATATGGCAACAGTGCTGACTTATCGTCGCAATTCTGCCGGTCTCATATATGGCAACAGTGCTGACTTATCGTCGCAATTCTGCCGGTCTCATATATGGCAACAGTGCTGACTTATCGTCGCAATTCTGCCAGTCTCATATATGGCAACAGTGCTGACTTATCGTCGCAATTCTGCCAGTCTCATATATGGCAACAGTGCTGACTTATCGTCGCAATTCTGCCAGTCTCATATATGGCAACAGTGCTGACTTATCGTCGCAATTCTGCCAGTCTCATATATGGCAACAGTGCTGACTTATCGTCGCAATTCTGCCAGTCTCATATATGGCAACAGTGCTGACTTATCGTCGCAATTCTGCCGGTCTCATATATGGCAACAGTGCTGACTTATCGTCGCAATTCTGCCGGTCTCATATATGGCAACAGTGCTGACTTATCGTCGCAATTCTGCCGGTCTCATATATGGCAACAGTGCTGACTTATCGTCGCAATTCTGCCAGTCTCATATATGGCAACAGTGCTGACTTATCGTCGCAATTCTGCCAGTCTCATATATGGCAACAGTGCTGACTTATCGTCGCAATTCTGCCAGTCTCATATATGGCAACAGTGCTGACTTATCGTCGCAATTCTGCCAGTCTCATATATGGCAACAGTGCTGACTTATCGTCGCAATTCTGCCGGTCTCATATATGGCAACAGTGCTGACTTATCGTCGCAATTCTGCCAGTCTCATATATGGCAACAGTGCTGACTTATCGTCGCAATTCTGCCAGTCTCATATATGGCAACAGTGCTGACTTATCGTCGCAATTCTGCCAGTCTCATATATGGCAACAGTGCTGACTTATCGTCGCAATTCTGCCAGTCTCATATATGGCAACAGTGCTGACTTATCGTCGCAATTCTGCCAGTCTCATATATGGCAACAGTGCTGACTTATCGTCGCAATTCTGCCAGTCTCATATATGGCAACAGTGCTGACTTATCGTCGCAATTCTGCCAGTCTCATATATGGCAACAGTGCTGACTTATCGTCGCAATTCTGCCAGTCTCATATATGGCAACAGTGCTGACTTATCGTCGCAATTCTGCCGGTCTCATATATGGCAACAGTGCTGACTTATCGTCGCAATTCTGCCAGTCTCATATATGGCAACAGTGCTGACTTATCGTCGCAATTCTGCCAGTCTCATATATGGCAACAGTGCTGACTTATCGTCGCAATACTGCCAGTCTCCAGTGCCTAATCTTGTGCAATAGTATATGCCGATAAATCGGTACCTAGCTAAGATTATCTCGCCGACTGTCATATTTTATGTCTTATTAATCGCTGACTAATCACAACCATCACAGCGCGGACGGGATTAAACCGGATTCCACATCACGCCATAACGAGACGCGAGCGTCCGCCGCCATGACAGGATGTGAAATCCCATGTCTTTCTAAAATAAGTTGTCATTTAAAATTCTTAAATATATATACAAGCTTCTGTCCGCGGTTTCACCCGCGTGGAAGTAGATCAAAAAAGAAATAATCCCGTGGCTGTAATTTGCCCCTCCGCCGCCCGCTTTAGCGGTATAAAAAGTAGTAGGTATATGTCATTCTCTGACCCCTAAACTACCGCTATGCAAAAAATCATGTAGATCCCGTGAAAAACAAAAACAAAAACAAATTTTCCGGGATAAAAAGTAGCCTATGTGCTTTTCCAGACTATAATCTATCTCTGTGCCAAATTTCTTCTAGATCCGTTCAACCGTTCTGGCGTGATTGAGTAACAAACACACATACATCTATACAAACTTTCGCGTTATTACGTACTAGCATTCCGCCCCCGGCTTCGCCCGTGGATATTTACGAACACAATAAAATATACCCTATAATAGCCCTACCCCTACCCCTACCCCGACCCTACCCCTACCCCTACCCCTACCCTTATCACTTAGGGGTTTGAAAAATAGATAGTAGCCGATTCTCAGACTTACTGAATATGCATACAAAATTTCATAAGGATCGGTCAAGCCGTTTCGGAGGAGTATGGGAACGAACATTGTGACAGGAGAATTTTATATATTACATTTTAATATTGTCCACACGCGAAGCCGGGGTGGATAGCTAGTATAAACATATTAGAAATAAACTTCTAAATTCAAAATGTTGACACTTCATACATAGCTTTTGTCATGTTCACCTCTGCCCACCCCGTTCCCGTCGTCATGCCGTGATAATAAAAAGTATCCTATGTTACTTCTAATACCTCTAAGAATATATGTGCAAAATTTCATGATGATCGGTTAAGTAGTTTTTGCGTGAAAGCGTAACAAACAAACTTACATTAGCATTTATATTAATAGGGATTACTGGGAAGTGAGATATATCTAGGGGAATGTCACTAATATATATACCTATATATAATAGTCTAGCTAGAGTGATAATTGCAAACAAACCGCCATTTTTGCAATGTGGGGAAAAAATCGTTACAAGAATCATTAATTATATGGAAATGTGGGAAAATGAATTTTACTAACTGGGCAACACTGAGATAAATGATTTCGAATTTGTGTTGTGTAATACATTTTTTTTGGCTTTTACAACTAATATCTTTAAATATTTCTTACTTATAAATATTATGTGAACGTGTTTGTTTACATTAAAATGGCGGAGCCGCGATCAACTTTTCACAATTTTACCACGTTTACGGAGCACCTACATTAGACCCCCTAATATAGTATAAGTCAGAGGTTCTCAAACTTATTTTGTCTACCGCCCACTTTGAAAATCAATTATTTTTCAGCGCCCCCCAATAATTTTTACTTTAATACCACATTTTAAAAATCACAATGAAATTCATTACTTCAATTTATATATAGTGTGCTATATTAGTTTTTCTGGGCCCCTTACCGCCCCCTTCTAGGCCTCCAGCGCTCACTTTGAGAAACACTGGACTATAAGTGATACCTCTATGAGCCTAGATCACTTCTGCCTGTGCATATCCCGTCAAGATCGGTTCAGCCGTTTCGAAAATTAGCCCAGACAGATCTAGGAACATTTTGAAAACGCATCGTGTTTGGGCTTTGTTGCATTCGAAATTACCTATCGCGGCTGAGTACCTACCACCGGGGTGGACAGAGACTAAGGACATAAGGGAGGTCAATGGTGTTCATCAAAGTTAATGATTGATACGCCATTTTGAAGATTATTTTTCCCTCTAATCACGAAAAATAAAATTAGACTAATTTATATATTTTGTAAAAGACGCCATCTGTTGGAGATCAGTTGAACTAACGGTGCGAAGTTTTCGCACGGGTCATCTAGTCTTAGTAATATTATACCTCGACAGAACTGGCTATGGCCCGAAAACATCGCCGTAGTCCGCAGTTGGTGTGCTCGAGGTTCCAGGTTAAATTCCCGGCCGCCACAAGTATGACGGTAGTTTGGCAACCAGCCAAGTGCACTCGGTTAAGGATCGGTTTGTAAATACTTGTGCTCTTTCGGCCTTATTCATAAACGTTTATTATCAAGGTTTTTGTTAAAATGTGTTTTGTTTCTTTCTATTATTAGTAAAGACAGGTTTGTTAGAGAGTGACAAAACATATTTTAACAAAAACGTTGCTAATAAACGTTTATGAATAAAGGCCTTTGTTTATTAATGTATTTACCAAAGGAGACGTGAAGGGTGTAAAACACCGAACAATTTTTTCTGCCACTTTTGGCGGGGGGAGGTAAACGCCTAGTACTAGCCCCTGTACCACTGTATTTTTCTGTCGTTTTATTGTCGCAACGGATTTTACGTTATATGATGATTATGTTAAAATACAAACATAATAATTATAATTAATGATTGGAAACACTAAGTTTGGCGCCCTAGATCGCCTTTCCCGTTTAAAACATCACAATTAACTATTTTCCTAGAGCTCTGTCTCGCGACAAAAAACGATACCAACGAAATCTAAGGTAACTTATTACAGCGCACCTGGTCAGTATAACTGGTCAAAGGGGAAAAAATTGGCGAAAGGGGGTGCCCGTCTATGGCCCCTCCATAGGCTTAGTACTCTATGTATTCGGACCGGGTGTTTAATTTAAATGTTTTACGATTCCGTACATTACCATATTATCTAGCTAGTGCAACAGCTGATGCTTACTATATATCTAAACAAGCTTCTGTCCGCGGTTTCAGCCGCGTGGAAATAAATCCAAAAGAAATAATGTCGTGGCTTTAATTTGCCCCTCCCCCGCCCGCTTTCGCGGTATAAAAAGTAGTATAATGCCATTCTCTGACCCCTAAACTACCACTATGAAAAAAATCATGTCGATCCCGTGAAAAACAAAAACAAATCTATCCCACGGGAACCATACATTTTGACCGGGATAAAAAATAGCCTATGTGCTATTCCAGACTATAATGTATCTCTTATCTATAACTTTTGCGTTTATAATATTAGTGGGTGTCGCTGAATTACTGATAAAATCAACGCACAGCCTAAACCACTGTAGATATAAATATTAAAATTGGAAGGTATATTGTTTAGGGGGTGTAGGGGTGCACGAAGAAAGATTTTTTCGAAAATCCACCTCTAAGGGGGTGAAATGGGTTGTAAAAGTTTATTTGGCGACAATCTTTACTCTAACGAGCCGCTATATTTGACATTGAATTTCCAAAACATATAAATATTTATTTTCTGCACACCTCCATATTTAATATACTTTGCTAAATCTCATACTCCTCGGTGATGAGGTCTTTCTTCACGTATTTATATTTATTTGTATAGATAAGGTATTCAAACCGGGTACTATTATTGAAATCATGTTGGAGATTCTATTGGGTCATTGATTTTTAGTTATTTTACATACATTACATACCTATAGATATTTCTAGATTCATACATGATCATACCTTCAAGCCTGTTTCTCAAAGGGGTAGGCAGAGAGTATGGAGCGCCATTTCTCTCGAACTTGCATACTTCTCTAGCTTAATCCACATCCATACATCGTTTCATACACGCACGTCTATTAGATTTTAAGAACTACGTATTTAACCTATTTAAGGACATCAGATATTTGATTAATGATAGTTCGTCTTGGTCGTCCTTTCCTTGTTGTTCCTCGGTACAATCCCACTAATATTATAAACGCGAAAGTTTGTATGGATGTAGGTATGTGTAGTAGTTTAGGGGTCAGAAAATGACATATACTGATTTTTATACCGAGAAAGAGGACGGGGGAGGGGCAAAAGTACAGCCACGGGATTATTTCTTTTTGTATCTATTTCGACGCGGGTGAAACCGCGGACAGAAGCTTGTAGCTTCATATATTTGCTTCGTCATTCTTTCAACATCAGCATTTCCCTTTCAATTTTTGAGTGAAATATTTGAGTACTTAAATTAATTTTTAACCATGCACAGATATATTATATGTATATACATAAATAGCATTATTAACTAAATTAAAAAAAAAAGTGAAGAAAATAAAAAAAAAAATGTGACACCATGACTCAGCCAGAAACGCCGCGCACCTCTCCTTACTACTACGGCGAGTTAGAACGCGTCAAACGGAATCCTAACAACTACCGTAGACAAGGTAGTCTACCAGAAACGACACTCGATACATACTCCACCGCCGGCACTATACCTATCAAGGAAAAGGAACCGTTGCTTATTGAGCTGGAGAATGTGGGTGCTGTCCCTCTGACAACGTTGGAGACGAGTCAGGTGCGAAGGAGCCGGTCTTGGTACCTGTGCTGCCCGGAATTGGGGGAGGAGGATATTTCCAGGGAATCATCGTGGCGATACAGCAGTTTGAGGCCTGTCACTGCACCACCTCAACCGAATTTAAATGGTGTGATGGTAAAAGTTCTTCTTCTTATTTACTGTCATCTTAAGGGGCGGTCTCCACGAGCGAGAGAATCGCAGCGATAGTCTCGTCCGTGCCACCAAATTTGATACAAACTCTATGGGCCAATCTCCACAGGACGATACTATCGCCGATACAGTTTGTATGGCACGGCGAGACTATAGACGGCCCCTAATAAAGTGAAGGTAGATTGAGAACAGCTTTGCTAAACGGGGGTTTTAAGGGAAACTTATTTTCTGATAATATATCTATTAGTAATAGGCTATCCTATAGCTAGCTGTTGAGTTGTTCTTTAGCTGCAGAGAGTATATTATAATCCTGGCTACATCCAGACATATCTCTTTTACTTCCAACTCAAACTACAGAAAGTCCTCGTTATTCTGGCACTTCTGCATTATCATTTTATATTTCCAATCTAGAGTTCCTATACATTTTGATGGCATCTATACCTCTGGTGATTTGGCAAATTTAAAGACTGGAAGTCGTCAGATCTTGGAAACTGCTTACCCGGTTCTTATCAAGCATTGCATCAAATTGCATTTCGCTTATTGTTTGATCGTAGGTCCCAGACTTAATAGTAGATTTAGTCTAGGACCAATTAGTAGGACTACTACTAGGACTAAGATATACCAGAAATCCAAACGTTATCTTAAATTCTCAGGTAACTCATGACATCGGCGAAGATGCTGTCAGGCAAGAACGTGACGCGCTCGCTCGGGCGTTGGCAGCTGAAAGAGCTCGGGCTGCGGCCGCGGCTAGAGCTACGGACGCGAGACTGGCTGAACTACATGGTGTTATAGCCGAGCTGATGAGGAGACGGGCTGCGGAGGGGAGTGCGGCTATACCTGAAGAGGAGAGTGATCGATCTGGTGAGGGTTGGTATTAACTAATAGTGTGTTACCGATTATCTAGTGGCCAGATTTTTTGGGGTATTTTGACCTTACTAAACGGTTGTGGTAATACTCAATATTATATTGCTCACACCTCTGGGATGGTTCCGCTCAGTATCTCCTCGATGCCCTCAACGGTTTGCAAAAAAGAGCGATTCGCATCATTAATGACCCAAAGGCCACACGAAATCTCGAGCCTCTACAGTTACGCAGAGACATAGCCTCTCTTAGCGTCTTCTATCGACTGTATTATGGGGAGTGTTCAGAAGAACTCCATGGCCTCGTCCCTCCATCCCCTTTTCGCA
Source organism: Nemapogon koenigi (assembly GCA_963924495.1). NCBI lineage: Eukaryota > Metazoa > Arthropoda > Insecta > Lepidoptera > Tineidae > Nemapogon > Nemapogon koenigi. Next base: position 7,678,757 of record OZ004656.1, read on the forward strand.
CCCGCACTGCTCGCACAGGATACAGTTTTCATCCTCACACCGTCGACACGTTCTCCATACGAACGAAAAAATTCAGTGACTCGTCCCTGTGTCGTACAGCCAAAAAGTGGAATGAACTTCCGGCGTCGGTCTTTCCTCCTTTCTACAACCTTGGGTCCTTTAAGCGAAGCGTGAAAAAGCATCTCTACGGGCCGGCATAGTGGGCGCGACTGGCGGACTATACGATCTGCCAGTCGCGCGCATTCATGGATCAGCCACCTATGCTTAACAATCAGGCGGTGGCAAGGTCACATGTCGTCTTCTCTATAAAAAAAAACATTGCGTCGCGTCGATAGATGTCGCACCGTTGCTATCTCATTGAAACCTGTATCGCGCCATTGAAAATATTTAATAGATTGGCATATATGCAACTTTCCAACGATGTGCGTTGGGGAGTAGGTATTCCTTTTACTCATAGTACTTCGATTGTTGTATGTAGCCATTTCTATACGGTGTTTAACTAAACTATGTTTTATCACTCTGTTACCGTCTGTCTATCATCATGCCTTTTATTCCAAGAGGGGTAGGCAGAGACATATAGAATGCCATTAGTTACGATCCTGACATACCTCTTTCGCTTGTTTTATGTTCATCATACCTTTCATACATGCTCGGCGATTGTGTGTACTTTTAATATTGCCATCGATCAATACATTTTTTATATGTTTAATAAAAGTACACGTAGGTCCTTCCACTTCTGCATATATAAACCTTTTTAATCAATCTTTCATCCTTCATTCTTTGAACGTGTCCAAACCAGTCAAAAGATTTCAGATATGACTTATTTTTTTATTATTTATTTTTTAGATGAATGCGAATCTACAACTCAGCCTGCCGGTGAACTGGACAATGACGCTGAAAGAAGTCAGACAGATCAGGTGAGGCTAGTTTGTATATGTACGACTCACTCTGTTTTGGGGTGGATAGAGACATACTTTGTCTGTTCTACGATTCCACAAAATAGTTTTTTATCTCGCAAGTTTGACATCTAATGACAGCTAATCTCGGAGCTACCAGGTTGCTATTTAGTACTTTTTAGGATTCCGTACCCGATGGGTAAAAACGGAAACCATATTACTAAGACTTCGCTGTCCGTCCGTCCGTCTGTCACGAGGCTGTATCTCATGAACCGTGATAGTTAGACAGTTGAAATTTTCACAGATGATGTATTTCTGTTGCCGCTATAACAATAAATACAAAAAAAAAACAGAATAAAATAAATATTTAAGAGGGCTCCCATACAATTTTTTGCTCGTTTTTGCTCGATATTGATAACGGCAACAGGTAGACGCTTGAAATATTCACAGAATATTGAGTTACAATAAATAATTAAATTAAAATAAAATTATTATTTAAGGGGGGCTCCCATACAACAAACGTGTTTTTTTTTTTTTTTTGTCGTTTTTATAGATAATGGTACGGAAACCTTCGTGCGCGAGTCCGACTCGCACTTGGCCGGTTTTTAGAGGATATCTTCTCGTTAATTATAAGGACTAAAAAATAAATAAGTATACAAAAAAAAACTTTAATATCTCAACTTGCCTTTACAATTTTTATTTTATTTTAGTTTTAAATAATAATAAAACTTGTATCCAAATAAGGCTCAATATTTATAGTAACAATCTATTACGTGCATCTACTTCATACTTTGACGTCCTTTTTATTTGCGGTTACCACCAATGAATAGACAGTTTTATGGTCTCAACATTACACTTTTAAATTTTTTTATACAACCAATTATTACATAAGTTTATAAATTACATAGAAATTCCAGAAAGAGTGGCCGTACCTACACTATCGCTTTTCGACTCACACTTAGCGTATTCGACATAAGCGGCTGAAACAATTGAAATTGTCTTGTTTATTTCCAATGTTTCATGGTCATCCTATATATTGCAGAATTCGTCGATCCTCAGTCCAGCGGAGTTGCCAACACCGCAGGAGCCCAAAAAGGGATGTCAGACCCTGGACTATATAACGAGGTGTGACTCTCTACCTACAGACGAGGCTACAGACACTATAGGCCGGGAGCGTGAACACGAAACTGTCAAGTATGTATTTCTAGACTTAAACGTGGAGGGTTCTAGTCTCAATCTCGAATCTAAAAAGTTTATCTATCTATCATCACGCCTTTAATCCCAAGAGGGGTAGGCAGAGAAAATGGAATGCAATTTGTTACGATCCTGACCTAATAAAAGTACACCTAGGTCGTCCTCTGCCAGCATTTCCTTTCACTTCAGCTATATAAACCTTTTTAGTAAATCTTTCATCCTTCATTCTTTTAACGTGTCCATTTTAGTCACAACAGCATCTTTCTCTCCGCATTCTTCTCTAATGACATAATTTAGGTTCGGTTTTTATTAATGGTTTAGGAAGTTGTCGTCAAGTGGACACTGTTACTGGTGTCTCTGGTCACACCGCAAGATATAAAAGTCGTGATGGTGTGTTTTTGTTTGTACATACTAATATTATAAAGAGGTTTTGTAAGTTTGGATGTAGGGGGGGGGGGGGGCGTAATCTCTCAAACTACTGAACCGATTTTAAAAGATATTTCACTAGTAGGAAGCTACGATATCCCTAGGTGACATTAAAAAAATGAAAGTACTCCTAGGTCGTCCTCTGCCAGGATTATTATATTTTTTTTTATTTTTTTTATTCCAGAACTCAGGACATAAACGAGCGCCTCAGTTCAATAAAAGACAGCGACAACTATGATACCAGTGTCAACTACTCCGAGAAGGACTGTGACGCGTGCCATCATACCGCCAAGTAAGTGCTCAGCTCCTTTAGTGGGCAAGCTTATACTATCGACGATCGACATTTCAAAAAATAGAGAGGCATATGATCGACGGACAGATTTTTTTATTGTTTATGCAATCGACCGTTTGCCCACCCCTGGCCTAGAAGATTCCTTAACAATTTGGCTATCGAATGCAAAAAAAAAATTCAAATCCGACTGATAGTTTCTGAGATTTACGTGTTCAAACTGTTCAGCTTTATTATTAGGCCATTATTGATAAAGGTATTTTAGCAACGTTTTTGTTAAAATGTCTTGTTTCTTTCTATTATTAGTAAAGACAGGTTTGTTAGAGAGTGACAAAACATATTTTAACTAAAATGTGTTTATGAATATGGCAATTAGTATATAGATTACAAGCTTCTGTCCGCGGTTTCACCCGCGTGGAAATAGATCCAAAAAGAAATAATCCTGTGGCTGTAATTTGCCCCTCCCCCGCCCGCTTTCGCGGTATAAAAGTAGTATATGTCATTCCCTGACTATAAGTACTATAAGTAATTCTATATATCTATATGAGGTGCGCCGGTGGCCGAGTGGTTAAGAAGATGTCTGGTATTAAGAGAATGTATAGAGTTAAGGGTCCTATACTGGGAATTTGTATGGAGATATTACTATTCCCAATTTCTCTGTAAATACTCCACCTGTGTCACTGTAATTTAGCATATAGTTACTTATTCAATATATCTAAGTGAAATAGTCGTTATTTTTTCAATTGGTTTTATTTAATAGGAAATATGGGTGGTAGAATAAAGGATTATTCTGCCCCTTCTGTCTCTTCATAATCTATCACAAAACTCTAATTTTTTTTTAAAGCACTCTTATACCATTATTCTTCAATTATATATATATATCGCTTTTTTTTGTAGCTTATTGAAAATTAACAAAAAAAAAATTATTATTAAAATTTTCAATAAGCTACCAAAAAATTCGACATATATAATTGAAGGGTAATGGTATAACAGCGCTTTTAAAAAAAGTTAGAGTTTTGTGATAGATTATGAAAGAGACAGAAGGGGCAAAGTTAAACTACCCATATTTCCTATTCAATAAAACCCATTGAAAAAATAAGAGCTATTTCACTTAGATATATTGAATAAGTAACTATATGCTAAATTACAGTGACACAGGTGGATTATATACAGAGAAATTGGGAATAGTTTATCCCAGAAAAATTCCCAATATAGGACCCTTAACAGATCTGATTTAAAACTATTTAACATGGCAATCAGTACTCATAATTATATTACGAAAAAAAATGCTATTACAGTTGATCGTATTTGAAAGAACGTAAAATGTGAAATATCTTAGCTATTCATGAAACAATGTGAATATCTGTTGGAAGCTAATTTAAATGACCTGATTTAAAGGAGATCAACATATTCCCATACATAGTTGGGCTAGTGTCGGGCAATGTCTGACACCAACCGAGTGCCGACATCAAATATATATATTAATAAAGGTCACAAATGGGCGAACCAAAATAAATTAATCTTATATTTTTAGCGGCCGTATTTTACACGTATTTTTACGTATAATGTTATAAACACTAGTAACACTAATATAAAATGTTTACGCTTCGGAACGTATCTACTTAAGTCAGCCGTCGTCAGCCAGTTCAGTCAGTCAGTCAGGCTGTCAGTTCGCTAGCTAGCATAGAGTAAGTAGCAATCACTATGTTCTTTAATAAGAGACGGGACTGCCATACATTAAAATGAAATCGAAGAAATTAGGGCCGAAAGATATTGCCAACCTAACAACATTAAGGAGGGAAAATAGGAAATCAGTGCTACCAACTACAAAAGTCAAAACATACGGCTAGTGCTGTCCTTCCTACAGAAATATTTTTTTCGATCGATAAAAATATGCAGAACCTGGATCAGCACCTACCTACTTTTAAAATCTCGGTTTTGTTGATTAGTATAATCGAAGAAGTTGAAATGTATGGTAATTCACAACCATTTTTTTATAGGATTTGAATAAACTACGTAGTAGATCAAGGGTCTGGGAGGAATTATTAAATTTCAACTTCTTTGATCTTTCATTTCAATAAAACTTCACATATTTTTCTATAATTTATTTGTGTTTAACCTAAAAAAACAACTCATATACAAATACAATTCACCGACCTCTTAAAAACCTATCAATATTACAGTGAAATAGGTTATTAAATTGAAATTTAATAATATATAATGACCTAATCTAAGACCCATCTTAGGTAATTATTTCAGCACCGCTTCCCGAAATGAATTTAGGCAATGATAGGAAATCTTATAGAATTGCGTACCTGTAAAATAATGATTATTAGGCGTATTTTGGTAAGTAATAACTAGTAGTATAGGTACCGGGACGGTTCTTGAGCGCTCGACGAAAAAGTGGGGGAATGTTTGCGCATATGTAATTCGAGTGCAATATAACTTGTATATTTATTATAATTGATTTATTGTGTTTGTTTTTACGTTTGCTTTTTGCTGCTAGTAAAATTAAAATGAATACCTCATACCGTCAAGCAGACCCAAAAATTGTGTTCTGCGCATCTAACGACCACCACTCAAGAACCGTCCCGGTACGTATAAGTATAAATGTTTTTTTTATTGTATTAAGAGGTGTGCAAAAACGATGTTACAACGAGTCTGTAAGAGACACAAACATAGCTGGATTTGAACGATTGTTTAAAAATCACCAAATTGCACGTCAATCTGTGGAAAGCGTAAAGTAAATTTGCTGCAGCAAAAAGAAATGGCTCAATTTATTTGGTTCGGGTTATAATGGGTTAGTTTTGTGGAATGTGAAACAAATATGTTTGAGTCAGAATATCGATATCGATAAACTGTACAATATGCAAAGTACATCACTATTTTTCAGCAAAATGCTGTTCGTTTAATATGAAATTTTTAAAGAATAATTACTTAATTAAATTGATATGAATGGCTAATAACTTACCGATCCTTATTTATTGGGAATATTGTCATAAATATTCGCTTGATACCGTCTACGCGGCCGCCTCTTGTACCACATATTGTACACTGTTTATGTGTTCATTCATAATTATTGAATACAATTATTGTAAAACAATATACTTATTTACTATAACTTACTATCGATTTAAGCATCACATTATATATTTATTTATTAATATTTCAAAACAAAAATAAGACAAAACAAATTGCCGCCATTTGCAACTTTGACAGCAATAGACAGAGATAGCACCATGGAGTGAAAAAGATGGCGATACGACGCCATTAATATTGGCTCAATTTTCATAGAACCAATTTTTTGTTCGAAGTTGCGCCAGCCTGCTAGCTAGCTTCTGTTTTTGTCGGTTTTTGTTATTTCTCTCGTTATTTCTTATGTTATTCAATATAAATAAATAAAATATAATTAATAAAACAATCTACTAAAAAGGGTAAACAAAACAATCAGTCAAACAATGTCAGTCAAGTTGAAAGTGACAGCTAAATAATTATTGCCAGCAACAAATAATGTTGAAATAGGTGTTCAAAATCAAAATCTGAAAACTATTAATTCAAGAACTAAAAATACTGGACCACGATTTTTTAGTTCTATATCTTATATCTAACAACTGTGGGTAATATCGCTTCTGTTCGCGAAGATAAAAAAACATGGCCCAAATGTAGGGATCTCCTTTTAATGATTTTCCATTTACGCCCTTTTATTTCAAGCAGCGTAATGTCACTGCCTCTATCATTCCTACTTGAGAGTAGTATTTCTTACTCGATTCATCAGTGATACCCGAGACGCCTTGCTAGACGGTTGAGTGTTGCGTGCAGTCCCGAAAAATAATTATGTGCCATTTCTCAAGGTCTTTGACTCTGTTCAGCTTCTTAACTAGGCAGAGCACGGTTTCGATCCCGGATGTATATCAATGGGTTTTTTTTAATTATAAACTTATACATAATCCGAGAAACCACTTAGTGAACTTTTCCATCTAAATATACCTCAACAGAACTGGCCACTTGTTAGGTATAGCCTCATAAATACAGGAGGCTCAAAGAGGGAGACTTGGTATTCCACTGGGTACCCTGGGACCCTAAGGTTTCAAACATACATCAGCAGAAATGTAGTCTTAAATGATAGTATGGTTTTTCAGAAGCGGTCACCTACGTCCATCTCCCTCTCACCGACATACAAGTAGCTGCTCTAGAGAGAGAGGGTCGGTAGATGAGCAGAAAGCTGGCGGGTCAGGTGAGTGTTCGTTTTACGCTAAAACTACTGAACGGATTTTGTTGCGGTTTTCACTATTAGATAGGTTGACTCAAGAGGAAGCTTTACAAGTATTAAACATGGAGCTATCATGTTTAGGAGCTGAGCATTAGCAGTTTTAGTTAATAAAGTCGGGTGAGAAGTTGGCTTCAGCGCGTTTTCATGGTGTATGCTATCTAATCCGTCAGAGATATAACAATGTAATGTAGAAAAGAATTGTGTAGAATACATCTACCTCTAATAGATAAGTAATTAAAAAGTTATTTATATAGGTATTAAAATTGTTGTAAACCAACACAGTACCCGTGCAAAGCAGGGGGCGGGTCGTTAGTGCAACATATTCCATAAGAGCACGCTAACAACAAACTATTGCCTCCTGCTTGATTTCCCTCGTAAACGTCTATATGCTAACGCCTTATTTCCCTTCGGGTAAGCAGAGACCAGAGAACCTGGCACACCTCTTTCGCCTCATTCAAATTCATTCATATTTTCTAATAAGAAGTAAATTGGTTCATTAGTTACCGAGTTAGGCACCGAAAGAAAAATTATAGTATAATCTTAGGTTTTGTAGAGCGTTGTCTCTGTCATTCGTATTTACACGAAGTTAGCCGATCATTGCCGATTATAAAGCACCTCATAATTCCCCCTTTCTAGAAACATCATCTTTTGCTCCACATTTTACTAATGCGTAGTGACCGTCACGAGACGAAAATGACGTCATACCGGACATTAAGGTGCCATCTTATCTTATCTTATACATTCTGTACTATATTTCAGTGCAAAAAGAACCTCACAAATAATTTGTCTAAAGATATTATAGCATAAATAGCATAACTAGACTAGTTTTTCACAATATTCTCATCCCAATACAAAAATTTGGTTCGACTGGAAGGCCAAAAACGACGGGTCCGCCACCAATGACCAGCCAAGGAATGCCCGGCCAGAGAATGTCCAACACTAGAATTCCGAGGAAATTGCTGGGTCGGACATTCTAGGGTTAACCAACCCTTAATAAACTTTTTTTTTTTTAATTTCAGGTCGTTACGAACCCAAAGTGGCGTCCAGAGTCCGACTAAGGATGACAGACGAAGCGTCACAACTTAAAGATGAGGTAACTAATCTCTACATATTATAAAACAAAGTCTGTCTGTGACCGCCTCACGCAAAAACTACTAAACGGATTTTGTTGCGGTTTTTTCTACTAGATAGGTTGATTCACCGGGAAGGTTTACGAATAATAAACATGGACCTATCATGTTTAGGAGCTGAGCAATAACAGTATTAGTGATTCAAGTCGGGGAAAAAGTTAGCCCAGCGAGTTTTCATGGCGTATGCGCTGTCTAATCCGTTAGAGATATAACATAGAGTCGAATCAAATATTATCAACCGGCTTCAAAAAAAGAGGAGGTACTCAATTCGGTTGTATTTTTGTTTGAAAGGATATGCTTCCAGATTGGTCTCATTTTTGTTTTGGTGAATTTTAATTATTTATTATATTAATTAATAGGTACTGTTAATGCTCAGCTCCTAAACATGATAGGTCCAATCAACCTATCTAAAAGTGGAAACTGCAACAAAATCCGTTTAGAAGTTTTTGCGTGAATTACAGCTTGAAGGATAAAATAGTACCTATGTTTCTTTCCCCAGATGTGGCTGGCGAATGTTGCTGAACAGTTGGCTCTCGATGTGGGAGCTCAGGCGGACTTGAGGGAGGCTTTGGTCTCAGCTAGCACTGACGGTATGTACCGGACACATTGGTGACAATGTGCACATGTAGACAGGTGGTGCATGGTAATGGCTACCACAACTGCGAAAATAACTGTCAGAATTTGGACAAATAAAGTTGAAACTTGTTCGGAACGGAACCCTCCGTGCGCGAGTCCGACTCGCACTTGGCCGGTTTTTTATAAATCATCTACCCCCTATGGAGAAGTCGGTGCGGAAAACTACTTCATAATATAAATTAACTTTTAAAAAAAGTGTACCGCCTTCAAAATTTGCACTGAAAAGTAAGAAATAATAAGTATTTCGTCGTAGAATTTGAAGACGGTTGGTGCCAAATTAGGATACAAAATTAAGTAAACATCTAAGAAGATAAATATCCTGTTCAATATTATATATGTTTGTACTGATGATCGTAGGTTCCTAATGAATTGTCTAGATTAGTGAATTTGGGAAGTAAGTTGTCTTTAATTTGGCACCAACTGTTTTCAAATTCTACGACGAAATACTTATTATTTCTTACTTTTCAGTGCAAATTTTGAAGGCGGTACACTTTTTTTAAAAGGTAATTTATTTTTCCCTTTTAAGTGATTTTGCTGCCCTGAGAGACAAATAATAACGCAAATAAAAAAAAATTATGGAAAAATAAAAATGAAAAGCGGATGTGGATGGGATTTGAACCATTTGCATCCTGAGCTGAACCATACCATACCATACCTTTAGCCGTTAGACCACCGTCGATACAAAAATTGACAACTTCGTGTCAAAAGCAATCGTTGCTAAGGCTTTTCTCTAATACATAATTTTCAGCAGTAAACAGAGACAAATTTCTGAAAAACTACTGAACCGATTTTGGTTATGTCTGTGAGATAATGTCGAGAAATTATTATATCCTTAAAAAAATAAGTCGTCAAAATCGGTATATGTTTCATCGAGATACTGATTAAAAGTCAGTTTTTTCAAAATTACTGAAAAACTAATGAACCAATTTTTATGACATAAAAATGGGACCAATCCGGAAGAATTATCTGTCGATTAAAAAATAAATCATCAAAATCGGTTCATAAACGACGAAGTTATCCGCGAACACACATAAAAAATAAAATAAATATATACGGTCGAATTGAGTAACGTCTTTTTTTTGAAGTCGTTAAAAATGAATATAATATTTTGTTACAGCGAGCGTGTTGACAGCAACAGTTGTGGCTCTAAGAGCAAGGATATCACGTCTTGAAGCTGACAATAATGTTCTGGAATGTGCACTGACCAGGGCCACGGATACTGCACAGAGGTTACTTGAGATTTTTTTTTATTTTTGGGTCCTAGGGTATTAAAGACTTTATAGACCCGCCCCAGACTACATACTGGTGCAATATCGGTTTAGAACAATTCAGTGCTTTTTGTTCTTTCTTGGGGTTCCAGGGTACCCAGCGGAAGACCAAGGCTCCCTCGTTTAGCCGATGGTATTTGTTGAGGTTGTAGATGGAAAAGCCTCTAAGTGTGGTTTGTCGGATTATGTTCATAAGTTTTTATTTCTAAAAAAACCCGTACATGGCTGGGTCCGGGATTGAACCCGTGGTCTGCCTAGTTAATACCAGACGTCTTGACCACTCGGCCACCGACGCACGGTATGTTTTTAATATTTTAATTTTAAAGATCAAGTTATTTTAAGAAACATTTCATCAAACATGACATTATTTAACACATTTGTCTAACACATAGGTTCCCAACCTTTTATGGACTACCGCCCCCTTTACAGGAAAAAAACTTCTAACGCCCCCTTTTAAATAATAGTTAATTATACCAATTTTATATGTCTGTCTATTATCTATTAAAAATCACAAATTAAAAAATAATTCTCTCTCTAATCGTAAACATTTGCCCCCCTTTGTACGCCCCTGTTGGGAACCTATGGTCTAACAGGTAGTACCACGAGGCACGTTAAGGGTCGTGGTACTACTTTTATCACGTATCAGTAGTGCCACGGGATAGAAACGCTACTTTACCATAATAATGACGTCACTCTGTCGTCTGTAGGCAATACTTTGAGAATTCTTTATAAAAATACTACTGCAAAGAAAACAAAAATATTCAAATTAGTTTCCAAGAATAACTTTAGTCTTTGAAATAAAAATTTTAATACAAATACGTTTATTACAACTTATCTATTAGAGATACATATATGCTACCGCGGACTTTTTTATACATCTTTTTGAAGTTATACTTCTTTAGGCACGTTATAAAAAAAAATTATGAGACTGAAATTATACGATGTAACAAAAAGTTACAGTACCTATGAAGTTGCCGAGAGTGAAATTTTGATAGGATGAAGTTGCCGATACTGAAATGAAAATAGCTACCAACAAAATAGAACCTCTATTAGTCGCGCATGTTGGCAGTGTTGGCACGCTCGTCGCCTCTGATCACTGTTTTAATATTTATAATATTTATCCACATGTTTCTAGTTTCTACATTCACAACACGTGTTTTACTTTCATACAAGTGCTAATTATATTATAGTCAGTACTGATTTAAATTGAATATTTTGATTAATATTATTTACTATGTATTTGTAAATATTAGTGAAAAAAATTGTGCTTATATCCTTTTTCAAGTGCTCCAATATATGTATGTGGGATAAAAGCACAAAAATAGAAGTAACAGAAATATATTATTTAATTCAAAGAGATCAATCCGTCAATATACAGTTTCTACCACTCTCCGCCATTCGTCTCCCGTCCCTCTTACACTCGTCTCTCTCCCTCACATTACGTTCCTTTACTTACATGCAAACATTCCTACAACTCGGCCATCCTGACAATCATGCCTGTCCTCAGGCATACACCTGCAATCATCGTTATAATTCTAATCAAAACAAAACAAAAAAAACAATTAAATACATCATAAATAAAAAAAAAATCGATACAATTATTATTAAACACTAACATAACATTTCAGTACATCATAACATATAATACATTCTGTAAACGAAAACATAACTCATACATACATTTATTCATCACTAATATGTACTCCTACTGGCCACGCCTTCATATTGTCTGCCGAACTCGAAGTTCTATTGGGGCCTTCCGTAGTAGAGTCTGCCTTCTCTACATCGTACCGGTCATTTCTCTTAACCTTCGTAACACAATAGGGTCCTAAGAACTTTGGTTTCAATTTCATACCTGTGCCAAACTGCGTTCTTTTGATACCCACTAAATCTCCTTCTTTATACTTTGTACTATTTTTCCTTTTCTTGTTGTAAGTATTAATGTTCTCCTCTTGAATTTTAAAAATCTGTTCCTTGGCATTCTGCCTTAACTGTTGTCTTTCCTGTACAAAACTCTCTCTTTCTTCCTCACAAAGCAAGCTATAGATGTCAACATCTTCTTTAGACCTCATCTTAGTTCCCATTAACAATTCAAACGGTGAAGAACTAATGCTTCGGTGAAACGTACTGTTTAATGCTCTTTGTACACGACTCACGTGACGATACCATAATGTAGAATTTTCTATACATAATTTTGTAAGAACCGAAATAATAATCCTATGGACTCTTTCTACCTGTCCATTTCCTCGTGGCACACCCGTTGTATAACGGGTTTTAAGGCGATTTCAATGATAAGAGTAGGTTTTTATATTAATATATATATTTCAGTGAGTCCTATTTTACATCATTCCAGCGTTTCTGATGCCGGACTCCCTTCAGTCTCGAATTCTACAGAGCTTCAAATATAGTTTATAATTATTTGAAACTCTGTCCAAAAGATTAGTTGCCAGTATTAAAACATACAGCCAGTATTTTCTACAAAAAGTATGAATGAGTGCTCATACTTTACATCCCCCCTTCTACGAAAAAAGTTTAGAACTCGTTCGAAACTGAAGCTTACAAAAACTATAAAAAGATCTAACCTACCTAAGACTGGAACAGTTTACATCAATTATGACCCAATATCAGAAGTTACTACTAATAACCGATTAAGATAACAAACCATTACACCAATTATTATTAAAGAAAAATTAATAAAAAGAAAGACAATTAAATAAAATAATTGAAAATGGTTCAAGTTATTTTAATCCTAATCAATCAAAACCAGTCAAAAAATATTGATCATACTGATTGTTGGTCAACCTACTTTAAACCAAAAGAACAAAATATTTTTAAAATTTGAAAAAAAAAAATTAAATCCTAACTATAAATAAAAAACACACGCGCACTAGTTGTATAACAGCTGACAACCCCAAGGCTGTATAGGCTGCATGGACCTGCAAATGCTGCATCAGGCAGCATATGGTAGTATATTACCATATGGTAGAACATCAGTCATCATTTTATTTAAAAAGAATCTGAAAATTACTAATGTTAATTCACATCCAACAAATATATTTAAATAGACTATAAGAAGTATCAATATATGACTGATATTCTTTCTAAGAAACAGTTGTAGTAACCTATTTTATAAAGGATAACTTAAAAAGAAACAAACTATTAAATAGTCAATATAGAAGTTCACTCTCAATACCTATCTCAATATCAACAATTAGGATAATCTTACCTACTCTATATCATATAAAATTACCTTACCACCCCCGGGAATAAAATGTCAACCATGTTTAAGTAGAGCTAAGATATTACTCCCTCCATGAAATATCTTCATATTGGAGTTTTAAATAAATATGGAAGCTATCCCATAAAGTTTTACTAGAATATCATAAAACCCCATCAAATAAATCCTACAATAAGCTATTATCCTATCAAAGACATCACAATATTAAGATATATCCAAATAAATTGTAATTTGTTTACAAATTAGTATGACTATATACTACTATTAGTATATGAAAATTAATACTTAAAATCAATTTAGAATTTATACCATTAATTATTGTGCATAAATGACAGTTAATAAACTATAACTATTAAATTATAATTATAATAAAATTCCAATTTAATAAATTCAATAAATAATCAACATTGACAAGACAATCACAGAGCAATCAATATTGACACTTGACTTTACTCTTTATCAAAGTCAAAGAGAATATAATCACGTCAAAGTCATAGAGTAAGAAAAATTAAAATGACAAAACTTTTATTGAAAAAAAATTTATAGACAAGAATGTCATATTCATAAGACACAAGTAATTGTCATTGTCAACTATGACAACTTACCTAAAAAAAATTATATCTACATAAAAAAAATATTAGAGGATGTATACTTTCGATACCTTCACCTGTGGTAGGTTTCAAAAATAATGTGTCATTTTATTTGACCGTCAGAAAATATGACATAACAATGTTATGACAGACCAAATCCTGTGAAATAAATAAAATAAGACTCTGCTGATTGATGTGTGAGAGGATACACGCGTAGTGGGATATTTTGTCAATCTTTTAGTTTTTTCACATTTTGCTTTCTAACCTGAGATATAATTGTTTGTGTTGTTCAGTGTCGGTAAGTGTTTATTAACAATCTATAACCCATAATGATGGAAATTCCTCCGGAGCCTCCTGACCCGCCGAGTACATTTTCCATTTCTATGGATGAGGAAAATGTGGTCTCTGGACTTCCTCTTCAGTCTTCGGAATCCCGGAAAAGACCCGCGATACCTAACCCACAGTTCGCTTCGCCCCATAAGAAAGTTATTAATAATTTAGACTTAGCTACCCCATCAATCCAAACTGTATTTTCCAAGCCCTTGGACGACCGCACATATGATTCGTCAATTGATAAGGGACCATATACTATCCATATCTGCAGGACAGAACCTGATCTAGCCTCAGGGCCCTCAATTCGCCCTATAAAAATGGGGCAACTCCTCGTAAGACACAATATTAAAAATATTGCCAAAAATGGAATCAAAAGTATAGGGCGAAACAGAGTGTCCATCGATTTTGTGAGTGCTGAAGCAGCAAACTCCTTCCTATCTCACTCCTTCCTGCCCTCCAATAAATTATCGGCTTCTATTCCTACATTTAATTTCTCAAGAATGGGACTGGTCAGGGGTATCCCGGTGGACTGGTCCATGGAAGACCTTATAAGTTATATTGACATTCCTGATGGTTGTGGTGAGGTCCTAAAGGCTCGCCGCCTTAACAGAAAAGTTTTAAATAACAACATTGCCGAGTGGATCCCGACCCAAACAGTTGTGTTAACCTTCAGAGGGCAATCCCTCCCTACTCACATATATGCGTTCCATACTTCCATCTCAGTTGAAACCTATCTTTTCCCCACCATCCAATGCCTCAATTGTTGTCGCTTTGGCCACATTAAGGCTCAATGCAGATCAACTCCCCGTTGTTACAAATGTGCCCAGCCCCACTCAAGCGATAGTTGTTCTGTTATTGAAGCAGAGGCCAATTGTCTCTTCTGTTCTGGTCATCATTTTTCAACATCTAGGTCATGCCCAGAGCAGATGAGACAACGCCAAATTAAAATTAAAATGTCTCAAAATAATATATCTTATGCTGACGCTTCTTCCCAGACCCCTGTCAGCAGGAGGTCATATTCAGAGATAGCCAAAGAAACTCCCCCTCCTTCTCTCCCTCCCCTCCATCATCAGCCCCACTCCTACCGAAAGACTGTTCTGATCCCGAAAAATCCTCACCCTTCATCTCCTCATTCGGGATCACATACTCTTCCACTTAATAATTCTCTTAATTCTTCTCCCTCGGAATTGGGTAATGGTGTTGCCCTGCACCAATCCAATATATCTTCCAATGACAATCTAATTGAACTTCTACTCTCTATCATAATTAATTTGATATCTAAATTCAGTGACTCTATACCGCCCAACGTTGCCCATTTACTTTCCCATCTCACCACCTTCATTAGGCCAAATAATGGACCTGAATCTCCTTCTTCAGTGGAACTGTAAGAGCATCAGACCTAAAAAACCTGAGCTCTTACATCTGATCAAAAAATATAATCCTGCCGTCCTTGCCATCTCTGAAACTTGGCTGGTTCCAGGGTCCCATTTTAGGGTCCCAGGCTATGCTTGTTTGAGGGATGACAGGGATGATGGATATGCAGGCTGTGCCCTACTTGTTAAACTTTCCCTTATATATTCCCAACTCCACCTCCCATCCCACAGTGACCTCATATTTGTTAAAGCCCTCTCCTCTACAGCTGATGCCCACTTCCCTCTTAAGAACTCTAATTTGTCCAGACCATCATCCACCCCGTGGTGGGACAAAGACTGCACAGATGTCATCAGGAGACGTAGAGAGGCTGAGAGACGATATAAAGTAAATATGTGCCTCGCAAACTTTATTAGCTATAAGGAGTGTTCAGCTCAAGCCCGCCGTCTCTTGAAGAAGAAAAAGAGACAGGGTTGGTCCAGGTTTTGTGAGTCCCTTAGCCCTAGGTTTCCTTTATCCCTGGTTTGGAAAAATATAAAAAAATTCAGATCTTCCCTCTCCAGCAACCCAGGCCCTCCTTCTAATGCCTGCCCATGGCTGGAGACATTTATTGACAGACTGGCCCCTCCTTCCGTCCCATGCGCTGGCAGTTTGCCCCTCTATAACCCCCCTCTTCCTACTGATGGGATGGATGACATCTTCTCTATGGATGAACTGGAATGTGCCTTAAATGGACTTACAGATTCAGCCCCTGGAGAGGATGGCATTCCTTATTCCTTTATTGTTAGGTCCAGCTTGTCATCACGTCAACTTTTCCTCAACATTATTAATTTGTTTTTTGAATCAGGTTACCCGCCTACCGCATGGAAATCCCAAATTATTATCCCTATCCGTAAACCGGGCAAAGACCCTGGTGATCCCAACTCCTACCGCCCCATTGCCCTTTCTTCAGTTCTGGCTAAGTTAACTGAACATCTAATAAAAAACCGTCTTGAGTGGATTTGTGAAAATAGAGGTATTCTGTCTCCCTCGCAATTTGGCTTCAGAAAAGGGTTTGGTTCCATGGATGGCCTTAGTATTATCACAACCGATATTCGCTTAGCCTTTTCTAGGAGAGAATATCTGGTTGGCATATTCTTGGATGTTGCATCTGCTTATGATAGTGTCCTTCTTCCACTTCTCAGACATAAAATGTACCAGCTGAGAATCCCTGTGAGGATGTCTCACTTCATACTGAATCTGCTTATGGCCAGAACTATTCGCATTCATATTCATGGATCCACCCTTCCTGACAGATTTGTCTGGAGAGGCCTTCCCCAGGGCTCTGTCTTAAGCCCTCTCCTGTACAGCATATACACACATGATTTGGACAAATCGGTGTCCTCTTTCTGCCAAATTCTTCAGTTCGCGGATGACTTAGCTATCTATTGTTCCTCCCCATCTGTTCCCGAAATTAATTGCCGTCTGAACTCAGCTCTACATTATTTGAGTGTCTGGCTGGACGAGCATGGATTGTCCCTCTCTATCCCCAAATGCCACACAGTTATCTTCACAAGAAAAAAATCAATTCCTGATTTGAATGTTAACGTCAATAACCACCCTATCCCAGTCTCTGATAGGGTCAAATTTCTGGGGGTCATTCTGGACTCCAGACTGACGGGTACTGCTCATCTGGAACATATCTCTCAAAGATGTGAAGGTGGCCTGAATGTTCTTAGAGCCCTGTCAGGCGTCTGGTGGGGCTCACATCCTTTTTCTCAAAAGATCCTGTATAATGCTATCATACGAAGTCACTTTGACTATGGCTCATTTGTACTGGAACCCTGTAATAAAGTCCCTCTTGACAGGATCAACAGAATACAATCAAAAAGTCTTAGGATTATTATAGGAGCCATGAAGTCCACTCCAATTAACGCTCTTCAGGTGGAATGTTCTGACCCTCCATTGCACATCCGCAGACAGTTTCTCTGTGATAGATACCTTTGTAAAGCCCTACAATTTTCTTGCCACCCTCTCCTACCTAAACTACAAAATCTCCTTGAAACTGTACATCCTGACCAGGAAAGAACATGTTTGCTGAAAAGCTATATAAAATTCTGTAATATTCCCCTCCAAAAATCTATACAATTCCCTCTCTATTTATCGTCCTTCAAGTCTCTAACTTTCCACCCTCCTGTTATAAACAATTTTAACATTGAAAAAAACTCTCCCTCTGCTAACTCCCAATTCAATAAAGTGCTTGATAGACATTGGCAGGGATGGCTCACAATGTACACTGATGCATCCAAAGTGTGTGAGAATGGGAATCTTGGTGCGGCAGTGTGGATCCCCAAATACCATATCCTATTATCATATAAATGCCCCTCCCAGATGTCAATCTTCACAGGGGAAGCAATAGCTATCCTGGAAGCTATAAGTTACGCCCTCTCCCACAATTTAAATAATTCATTAATCCTCTCTGACTCCTTAAGCTGCCTCCAGGCTATCATCAGCAACCCTTTCCGTGCTAAGTTGAAACACCCCATTATCCTTAAAATTAGAGAATCACTACTGCTTTGTCATGAAAAGCAGTTAAATGTTTGTCTGTCCTGGATCCCGAGCCACTCGGGTATAACTGGTAACGAAATAGTTGATTCATTTGCTAAAGGGGCTATTCAGACTGGATGCTCTGACTTTGGCTTGAATTATTGTTCTGATCTCTGCTCTATGGCTCATTCGGATCTTATGACTTCCTGGCAAAAACTTTGGGACCTTACCAAGACCTCTAAAGGAAGGTACTACTCATCTATAGTGGACAGTATTCCTGTTAGACCGTGGTTCTTTAGATTCAAGACATTGGAGCGTCAGGTTATATCTGCTATATGCCGTCTACGTTTGGGTCACGCATGTACCCCAGTTCACCTTAATAAAATGAGGATCAGGGATCACTCTATATGTGAGTGCGGACTGGATGAGGGACATGTAGACCACATTTTCCTCAATTGCTCTAAATTTCAACCATCCCTGTATGACATTATCCCTCCCACAGTCTCTCGCCCCATTAACTTTAAATTTGTATTATCATCTGTACATAGCCTCATATTTATGAAACTAATCTACTTTATTAGAATAAATAGAATAAAACTTTAATTAATTGTTATTAATCTTTTTTTTTTTTTTTTTTTTTTTGTTTATTTGTCTTATGGTCTTACTAATGTATTAATGGGTGTGTGTTTTAATTTGTGTGGTTTTGGGTGTTTGCATTGTGCTGTCTTTTGTCCAGGTCAAACTAACAGTATCTCAGACTGGTGGCCTTTGATGTGAATCTACATTATCTACCTACTGATTATGGAGCTCTAAGTGTATTCCTCGAAATCACGGATATTTGCAGAGAAACAGTTGTCCCGTATGCTAACAGGGACTGTAAATGTGAAAAGAGATACATCTTTGCCCACTGATCAGCTGCCACAACTTGACATTGGCAAATCACCGATGAATATTGGTGGAGCCACATTAAAAAAAGAAGAAGAAGTAAATAAAATAAACGTGATGATATTTTATTAGTATCATCAAATCCGTAACTTAAAAGGTTTCATCGACTTATGATGATGAATCAAATTACGAGCACATGAATGACCTATCCTATACCTTCTTTAAAAGGAATCTGCCAATAACCCGAATTTACATCTAAATCAGCAAAATAACAAGAATCATCAGAATTTTTAACGAGTTTGGCTGGTGAAGAGTAAGGAATTCGCGATTCATAAATAATATTATTCAACAACATTTTATCTACATGTTCGCGTAATAAACGATGCTGCTCGTACGACAACCTATATGGAGTCTTATGTACGGGAATAGCATCCATAGTGTTACTTTCAACTTCTGAAATTACACTGGACTCTATCTCATGTTTATCAAAAGTAACTTCATTTCTATATTCACACAAATCATTAATTAAATTATTGCTACATTCTATAGAAACATTTCTTGAAATATCTAGAGATTCATTAATATTCTCTGGACAAGAAATAGAATTTAAATTTTTATTTAAAGGCATAGCACAATTTAAAGATTTATCATAATTATCAGATTCAGATAAATATGGTAACTCTTCATACTCATCTGTTCGTAATTTGTTCATAAAAGATATAGGACCTAAATCAGGAAATAATACATTATTACTTCTGAAATCCATTGTTATTCCATACCTTCTGACAAAGTTATACCCTAAAATAATATCTGAAGTTATATTTTTAACTACAATAAACCTATTTTCTAGTAATAAATTTGACACAGAAAGCTTTAATATTAATGAAAACGTTGTTTCAAGAAATTTGCCATTGGCGACACGCACATAGGGCACTTTATTATTATTTAATTGACATGAACCAATATCTACTTTATCTAATATTTTAAAAAACAACTTCTCGGAGATCACGGAGACGCTGGCACCGCTGTCCAGTAAAGCACACGTAGTAATTCCGTGTATCTTCACTTCAATAAAAGGCGTCAGAGACGAAATAGAGGGACCTTCAATTTCCTCGGCGGCTAGCATAGTCCCGGTGTCTAGTGCCGTCGAGCATTTGGGTGCTGTTGCCTTACATCTTGAGATGAATATTGTCTATTTCGCAAGGCATATCCATGAGTTGGCTGCTGATCGACCATTGATGAGTCTCTTCTCTCAGAGTTTTGAAACGTCTGTCTCTGAGTGGGCGTCGAGAAATTATTTCCTCTTCCAGCAGAAAACATGGGTTCCATAGGGCGTATTGACGGTGGGAACCTACGTGAGGGTCCAGACGTAACTGGTGTTGAAAAAACATCAGTTGGTGCCTGTCGATCACTGAATTGACTTTCGAAATGCACAATTGGTGCATTTTGGGTCTCGTCACGGAAATCACCCCGCGAGCAAGTATGTGTACAAGTGTCCTTATCGCCAACCGTTTGTATTTTTAAAGGCAATGATAAGTGTTGTGACTGAGAGTTAAAAATCTCATATTCTTGTTTGGCCGCATTTTTAAAATCTTTTAAGGTGGTAAACAATTGCCTACCAAATTTTCGCTTATTATAAAAGGACAATGTGGATAATATTTGTTTAATAATAATTGACTCATTCGTAATTTCGGCTTTCTTTGCTAATAGAGTCATTCGATATATGAAATCTAAAGTGCTTTCATCTTGATTTTGCCTTGATGTATAAAATTGAGCGGCATAATCAGTCTGGGTGCTGAATTCTTCTCTTAATACTTGTAAAACTTCATTATAAGTCTTAGAAGCATCACAATTAGTTTTAAAAAAATTAAGAGCTGGGCCTGTTAAATAGTTTATAATGATGAGAGCTTTAGTTTCATCAGTCCATGAATTCAAGGCACTTAGTGTTGAAAATTGGGTCAAAAAATTTTCAAAGGAAGTCGAGATTCCGTCGTATCTCGATGTTGAGGACATTTTATTAATTTCAAACCACTTAGCTTTATATATTATCCTCTTGTTTCTTATTATTTTTTCTGTCGAATTATACTTCAAGTTCCAACAACTCCGTAACAGCTTCTTGTCTCCACAAAACTGCAATCTGGGTATACCTTCTTCTTCTTCTCTTGGTACACTCGCGATTTTACACTAATCCCGAATATACACTATACTATGATATATTATTTAATTATTTTTTATATCACGTAAATACCGTATTTTAAATATATATACCCGATCAATACAATATTATCAATCGAATATATACTATACCCAGCGCCTCCACCATATAACGGGTTTTAAGGCGATTTCAATGATAAGAGTAGGTTTTTATATTAATATATATATTTCAGTGAGTCCTATTTTACATCATTCCAGCGTTTCTGATGCCGGACTCCCTTCAGTCTCGAATTCTACAGAGCTTCAAATATAGTTTATAATTATTTGAAACTCTGTCCAAAAGATTAGTTGCCAGTATTAAAACATACAGCCAGTATTTTCTACAAAAAGTATGAATGAGTGCTCATACTTTACACGTTGTTATCTTAATGTGCTGTATACCTTCTTCTTCACAATATTCTTGAAACTCAGTGCTTGTGAAAGCCGTACCCCGGTCACTGATTACTCGACAAGGATTCCCAAACAGCTGCTGGTGTATTCTAAGTTTGTCTATAGTTTCTTTACTTGTAGTGCTCTTAGTTGGAAATAACCAAACAAATTTTGTAAAGGCATCAATCACAGTCAAGATATGGTTGTACAATTTCTTTGTGTCTGTCATAGGGCCAACATGCTCTATATGAAGGGTATGCAGAGGTATTGATTCTTTCTCTATCGCATGCAAAAATCCTTCCTGTTTTCCCTCCTTTTTACTTGCTAATAAACATGGAATACAAGTGACTAAGAAATCTTCTATTTTCTTGTTCACATTCTTGATGTAGTAGTCGTTGCTAATCAATTCAATCATTTTCTTTCTTGAAAAATGCCCATTCTTGTGCACTCTCTTAATTATTTCATCTTCCATACTCCTCGGAATCACCAACTTCTTATCAACTCCTTTGTATAGCAGGTTATTATCAATCATATAATCATCATAAGGTCCACGTTGAAGTATTTCCATTATGGCTTTCAGCCCTTCATCTAACTGCTGTGCCTGTCGTATGTTTTCGTGCAAGTCATTTACTAAAGCCACATAAGGATGTCTGCTCAAAGCATCTGTATGTTTCATTTTACTTCCTTCTCGGTGTTCGATTGTAAAATTAAAGTCTTGTAGTAATAGTATCCATCGGGCTACTCTTGTCGACATAGCTAAGTCTTTCTTGTCGAGTGTCATCTGAAATGCCTTACAATCAGTTATTATCTTAAAATGAGTACCATAAAGGTAATGTCTGAACTTCCTAACGCCTTCAATAATAGCTAGTGCCTCCAGCTCATAGCTAGTATACCTGCTTTCAGCGTCTGTCGTCTTTCTACTCATGTAATATACTGGATGTAGATTATTATCACAACTGCGTTGCATGAGAATAGCAGAATACCCCATACATGATGCGTCTGTGTGCAATTCCGTAAATAGTTTTGCGTCAAATATTTTCAATACAGGGTTACTCGTTAACTTTTCTTTCAATGTATTGAACGCCTCTTGTTGATTGTTATTGAATTCGAAATTACTATCTTTCTTTAGTAAATCAGTTAATGGTATAGCAATCAAAGCAAAATTAGGGATGTATTTTCTAAAGTATGATGCTAGACCAACAAAACTATGAAGTTGTTTCACCGTATTAGGTTTTGGAAACTTCATCACCGCTTCTATTTTGTCACTTGATGGTCTCACCTTTCCATCTTCAATAACGTGTCCTAGGTATGTGACACTTCGGCAAACTAGCTGTGCTTTGTCCCAATTTATTCGCAATCCACTCTGTGATGCAATACCAAGTACTTCCTTCAGCCTTTCCACTGCTTCATGTTCATCCTTGGCTGGAATCAAAATATCATCAACAAAAATCAAAACTTTTCCATTGGCCATCAAGTCCCTGAATATAATCGTAATAAACCTCATGAAATATTTAGGACATACTGATAGTCCGAAAGGTGCCCTCAAAAATTCGAATTGTCCATGGTGTGTGACAAATGACGTATACTTGATACATTCTTCACTGACTTTCAAATGAAAAAATCCATGTTTTAAATCGAGTACGCTAAATACTTTAGCGCCCGATAATTTATTGATACAATCCTCGATAATCGGCAGAGGAAATTCATCTTTAATCATCTTTTTATTTAGTTTCCTATAGTCCACACAAACACGAAGAGTTCCGTCTTTTTTCCGTACAAGCACTAAAGGACTAGCATATTCAGAGTAACTTACGCGTATGACTCCATTTTCTAACCATTCCGATATTTGATGTTCCACCTCCTCCTGTTCCTTCAGCGAGATACGTCGTGGTCGCTGGGCTATTGGTACGTCATCCTTCAAAACAAACTTCAATTCAATCGGCGCCTCTTTAGTTTGTAATGGCTTATAGTTTTCAACACACTTCGTGACCTCTTCTTTCAGCTTAGCATCATTCATATGATATATAGCATCTGAACTGCAAGAAAAACAACTCATGAAACTCATCCATTCATCATCATTAGGCTTCATCAGCACTGTTCCCCCACTCATCACTACAACCACATTCTTTAAAAATTCATGACCTAGTATTAATTTGAAAGGCATAGAGTCTCTAGGTACGATACAAAAAGCAACATATTTGTAACACTGTCCATCAATTTCGATACTAGTCTTTAAAACCTCCACACGAACTTACTTTTGACAATCCCAAACCCGATAAAGTAATGGTATTATTTTTATCACATTCTGGCGCACCTAACTCATTATAGAAATCAATTGACATTAAGTTTACATCACTACCAGAATCGATCAAAGCCGCTTGAAATTTTCCAAAAATTTTCACATCTTTTATTGGTTTTTTCCGAAAAATACTCGGTTTGTTTACATCATATGCCATCTTGTCACTTAATTCATTGGATGTCACATCTCTGTCAATGCTGTCAACTACACATATTTTATTCAAATTGCTGGTACTGCCCCCTTGCGTCGTAGTGAAAAAATTTTGTTTCGATGTGGGGCGTTGGCTATCCTGCGGAATTATATTGCCAACTTTACGAAAGCCACTGCCACTCGCGCCGGTTGTGTTGTAATTTCCTCTTCTGGCCGCCTTACATTCAGAAGAAAGATGGCCAAACTCATTACAATTGACCTTCCATGTTATGAGGACATTGGGCAGATACATGATTCCTTTCCCCACAACTATAACACCTGACTCTTCCTGCAAATTTCTGTCCTTTGTTAGAAATATCTGATTTAAAAGCGATTTTTTCAGGTTTTTTCATTTTTTCAACTATTATTTCATAAATTTTCAGTTTTTCCTTCAGGTCATGATATGATGTAACGCCGTACAACATAATTTTATTCGTCTCTACGTCCTCGATCCCGTCGACTATGTACTTGATGGCGACATAATCAGCCATTTTTCCCCGTTTGCCCAATTCTTTCATTTTGAGCATATAATCAAAACAGGACTCATCCCTCTTCTTCTTACAGGCACTCATTAACTCGTGTACCGTCTTTGTGTCAAGAGTGTCTGGAAATTCCTTGCTAATCGCATTTTTTAAATCTTCCCATGATTTGTATGTTTTTTCTGATCGCAGCCATAACGCCGCGGTACCCGTAAGCGTACGTCGTGCCACCAAAAGTCTTTGTGTTGGTGTCCACCCAAAAATTTCACTATTATCTTCGATCTCTTGAATCCATTTGGTAACGGGATATGTACAGTCTTGAGAACTAAATTTGGGTACTAACTCCATAGCACAGAATATTCCCGTGGTACCTCCGTCTTTATTTTCCATCGTCGTCGTAGTACGGACGTCGTCTGAGGTAATGGCGTCGTGGAACTCCAGCCTGTCACCAATTGTAAAAATCTCGATGAAGTCCGTCGTCAAATTTCTGTCGTCGTTATTACCACTATTTTATGTTTTTCTTATCCCGGACGAGCCCCCAAAATGTGGGATAAAAGCACAAAAATAGAAGTAACAGAAATATATTATTTAATTCAAAGAGATCAATCCGTCAATATACAGTTTCTACCACTCTCCGCCATTCGTCTCCCGTCCCTCTTACACTCGTCTCTCTCCCTCACATTACGTTCCTTTACTTACATGCAAACATTCCTACATGTATGTATTATTTATTGATATAAATTAAAATATTATTATTTAATATAATTAATACTAAAAACTATTAAATTATTAATGTTAAATATTTATTATTGGTTATTTAATATTTACAAAATAAAGAAATAAAATTAATAAAAAAATTGTGATAATAATTAAAATCGAACATCAAATTAAAATATTAATTTTTTAATGATGCCAAAAAAGTATAACTTCTCACGGATTAGACAGCTACACGGTATGAATGCTCGCTAGAGCTAACTTTTCCCAAGACTTGATTCTCAGCTCCTAAACATGATAAGTCCATGTATCAATCTATTTAATAGTGAAAACCGCAACGAAATGTGTTCAGTAGTTTTTGCTTGATTTCCTTACCAGAACTACACCTATAAGATGGTGTAATTGACGACACAATGTTCTAAATACATATTAATACTTCATATAGTGTTATATGCTCTCCATCATCAGGTTATCCCTGGCGTGCAGTGTCCACGAGTCCAGCTCCGTAGCCCTGTGTACCGCGCTGAGGGCGGCGGACCGCGCGCTCGAGACCTACGATGTTCTACTGGCTTTGTCCGAGACGATGCCCACACAAAATGAGGTATGTGTTACCTACGGACGTTTGATAATACGACTTAAAAAAATGCATTGTTTAAATTATATTAAAGGAAATATATGAAAATTTGCCTTTATCCCCCCCCCCCCTTTAAACAACTAAATCAAAAATTTTGGAAAAGTGCCTTTCTTACAGTTTACAAGAAAACCTAAACGAAAATCCTGTCTTAAAGTTCTGACCGCAATAATGGTACGGGACCCTGAGCGCGCGAGTCGCACTCGCAACTTGCCTAATAATTTTATTTTCATTTAATTTATGTTATGTATTTTATAGCAACGCGCAGCAGCCGAGCTGATAGCAAGAAGGTTACTATACCGACTTGACACAGAACAGGACCAACCTACCTTGGGGGAACCGCTCTTGTCTCCTGGACCCTGGCTGCAGACCACCACGCAGTAAGTACCGTGTTACTTGGTACATATTATAAAACAAAGCTGACCTACTACTGAACGGATTTTGTTAGTATTAAACATTGACCTATCATGTTTAGGAGTCGAGGAAAAAGTTATCTAACTAAATAAAAGTTAATAAAAAGGTGGTCATTAAATGACAGATGACGCTTTGGTATCATTATGTTAACACTTTCTAAAAAATACAGATGGCAATCATATTTTTCATAAGGAAAGGATGAAGGTTTATATAGCAGAAGTGAAAGGAAATGCTGGCAGAGGACGACCTAGGGGTACTTTTATGCATATAAAAAAATATTGATCGAAGACAATATTAAAAGTAAACACAATCGCTGAGCATGTATGAAATGTATGTAAAAGAAGCGAAAGAGATAGGTATGTCAGGATCGTAACAAATGGCATTCGATTGTCTCTGCCTACCTCTCTTGGGGTGAAAGGCGTGTATAGTTTCCTCTGCTTATATTATGCTAGCAACTGCCCGTGTAGAATCTATTGTGCACAGGTTTGTGATAAGTTCTTAATATTGTGTAAGGGGTCATCTTATATCTGTCAAAAACATGGCAAATCTCAGTTAAGACGATACATTCAAATAAAATCATAGTTTGAGGGGCGTGGCCTAGCTTCATACGATACTCTAGCGCTACCCTAGCGCTGCGTGATCGATTGGTCTCTCCGCTGAATCTCTCTCTGTCGCATTGAATAGAAACAAAAGAGAAGAGGCGCACGGAAGGTGCTTGGAACAAACGTCCTAAGTGACAAATCAAAAATAATTTATTTAAATTAAAGGAGTAGCTTTATTGAAAATCTAAATTAACATCTTACTTTAGTAATAGATGATACAAATTTGTACTTAATTTAATAAACAATACTGCATGTACTACTGAGAAATTTGGAAAGGAGACTATTTTCAGAGGCTACTTTGCAACTTTTTTCTATCGAGCAAAGTGTCTTAAAACATGTTATACGAGTAACAGATTAATATGAAATATGATTAATTATAACATGTAATTTTTTCTGTATTTGTAAGAGCTTTAGGTTTCACTCAAAACGATTTGAAAAATATGATTTAATATGAAGGTAGGTACAACATTTCCTCACCCCAAAAGGATCGTTATTATTTGAAATTGGATTGAGCCATATTTTTATTATTTAGGGTTCTAAAGAGCCGTAGTTTTCAATACGAGCATAGCCTTTGCGTTTTGGAAATTATGGCTATTTAGAACTTTTAATAATGAAAATATGGCTCAGTCCAATTTAAAATAATAACTATCAATTGTGTAGTAAGGAAATGTTGTATAAATAAACTCACCTTTCCAGGATTAACTGAGATTAGCCATATTTTTGACAGATATAAGATGAACTTTTCAAACGACAACACTGGCATAGACAATGGATTCGCTCTCTTTTGGTTTTCGCTATTCCCGAGATCAAGGAATCTAATTACATACATTCCTAAGAAGGAGTATGTCGTTTGGGGGAAACGTGTCAAGAAAGTTTTGTAGAGCGCTATCCCGCTCTCTCTCGTTTTTAGGATTCCGTACCTATTACTAAGACTATGCTGTCCGTCCGTCTGTCTGTCTGTCCGTCTGTCACGAGGCTGTATCTCATGAACCGTGATAGTTAGACAGTTGACATTTTCACAGATGATGTATTTCTGTTGCCCCTATAACAACAAATACTAAAAAATAGAATAAAATAAATATTTAAGGGGGCTCCCATACAACAAACGTGTTTTTTTTTACGGAAACCTACTCGCGCTTGGAGGCCGACTCGCACTTGGCCGGTTTTTTTTATCTCGTTCTGGTTTTTCGATTTTATTATATAGATAATTTTCCCCTCAGGAATGTTCCAGCAGGTCCGTGGACAGATAAGGAAGAGAAGAGACTTCGTGCGCATGCTGCCAGACTTAAAATTGATACTGCCACGCTCAGGGTCCACAACCCGCCGCCACAACTATACTCCTGCCATGGTACCTATACATATTATAAAACAGAGTCTACTGCGAAAACTACTGAACGGATTTTGATGCGGTTTTCATTATTAGATAGGTTGATTCAAGAGGAAGGTTTACGGCTTTTAAACATGGAGCTATCATGTTTAGGAGCTGAGTATTAGCAGTATTAGTGAATCAAGTCGTGGGAAAAGTTTCCTTAGATATAACAAAATGATGTGGAAAAAAATAATTGAGTAGAATAGAATGATTTACAAAAAAGTCCGCGGTAGATAAGTTGCTATTTTTTTTTAAATGGAAAACTTCTTTAGGCGCTTTGAGCTATTTTTGTTAGGGGTCTCTTCTTCGACATGCTCTCCGCGCAAAAGCTGACCATGGATTGTATGGCCCGAGAATGTCCGGCCAGGAATTCGTTTACCGGCTTCCAATTGCTGGGTCGGGCATTTTTGGCTGCGCATTTCTAGCGGCAATTCTCGATCCGGACCCAGTTTTTATAAATGAAAACTTTTTTTGGCGCGTTAAGCAATATTTGGTAGAGGAAAATCTTATATGTTCGTGACACCGCGTCACCGACATGCTATGGTATCTTAGAACAAAGCTCGTGGAACAGCTATAGCAGCGCCATCTATCCGCTGAACTGGACCGGGCTGGACCATACTATCAATGATAGATACATTTATATGTGAAATGCGTTATTATAGCTTTCACTTCTGTCAGCAGTTCTCATCACTTTTTTATTACTATTTTGTATATTTACAGATGATGGAGACAGTTCCGATGGAGATAGTTCAGACTTAGCAGCCAAGAGGTTGAGTAGAATTAGTACGGGGGACATGGAGAATGCTGTCATGATGCAGGTACTTGAAGTTGTCACTATATGATAGCAAGTTTTAAGAGTAACCGCTTAAAGGATCTGTTCGTCCGTCCGTCCCAATCTGTGACAAAATTCTAGTGTCTATAGTTTTAAACCGAATTTCATGAAATTTGATAGGTACATATCTACTAGCAACCCCTTCGCCCTTATCTGTTAGATATACACATATGCTACCGCGGACTTTTTTGTAAATAATTTCAGTCTACACAATTCCTTCCTACATAATTTTGTTATATCTCTGACGGATTAGACAGCGTACGCCATGAAAACACGCAGGAGTTATTTTTTTCCGACTTGATTCACTGTTACTGTTAATGCTCAGCTCCTAAACATGATATGTCCATGTTTAATACTCGTAAACCTTCCTCTTGAATCAACCTATCTAATAGTGAAAACCGCAACAAAATCGGTTTAGTAGCTTTTACGTGAGGCGGTCACAGACAGACTCGGCGGGAGACTTTGTTTTATTATGTAATGGTAGATATCAATTTTAACTAGGTACCGGGACGGTTCTTGAGCGGTGATGCGCAGAACACTATTTTTGGGTCTGCTTGACGGTATGAGGTATTAATTTTAATTTTACCAGCAGTAAAAAGCAATCGTAAAAACAAACACCAATAAATCAATTATAATAAATATACAAGTTATATTGCACTCGAATTACATATGCGCAATGCCACTTTTTCGTCGAGCGATCAAGAACCGACCCGGTACCTATACTTTATGTAAAGTTGAAATGATTTTTTTTTCAATGCCAGTCCATTGAGTGGGGTGTCATCAAAAAGGTCTTTTGAAATGATTGTAAGGTTTCATTAACAACTTTTTGATATTAAGTTTTGTTAACGTTCAAAGTGGTCTGCAAAGTGTCCACTATTAGAAATACATACTAATATTATAAATGTGAAAGTGCTGTCTGTTACGTTTTCACGGCTAAATCACTGGACCGATTTTAATGAAATTTGATATAGAGTAAGCTTGAACCTTAGGAAAGGACATAGGGTATTTTTTATTAAAGTTAGT
The DNA here is from genome assembly GCA_963924495.1 of Nemapogon koenigi. NCBI lineage: Eukaryota > Metazoa > Arthropoda > Insecta > Lepidoptera > Tineidae > Nemapogon > Nemapogon koenigi. The sequence continues at coordinate 7,708,944 of OZ004656.1, forward strand.
ATGGGCTCACAGTTTTGTTCCACCTGTACAGGAGGTGGCGGCGGGGAGAGAGGAGAGAGCCAACCTGTTAGCTCTGTTGTGCGCCGAGAGAGGGCGCGCGCGTCGTGCTCACACTATGGTTGGTATTTACTTCTGAGATAGTCCTGAATAGGGATCATTAATATACATAATGCTGTTTAAGTTCCATCACTTACTTATGGAAGCGAGACTTGGGTATGGAATAAGAAGCATCAAAGTAAGATGAATGTAGTGGAAATGCGCTCTATATAAATAAGCTTATTTCTGCTTATCATTTTATTCTACGCAATTCTTTTCTACATCATTTTGTTATATCTCTGATGGATTAGACAACATACGCCATGAAAACGCCCAAACTTTTCCCCCGACTTGATTTACTAATACTGTTATTGCTCAGCTCCTAAACATGATAGCTCCATGTTTAATACTCGTAAACCTTCCTCTAGAACCAATGTATCTATTTTTAAAAACAGCAACAAAATCGGTTTAGTAGTTTTGCTCAGACGCAGCAAAATACAATATGTAATAATAGTTATATTTAATTTGCAGACGGAGTCGACTCGCCGTCGACACAGACAGCGACATTGGCTGGATGAACCTTCTGAGACAGACTTATGAACCTCTCGCTCACACCATGGACCGTATACTACCATCGAGTTTTTTTTGTAGTGGTAGGGGTTGTCTGTCCCGTCTGGGGAAGCGACACCGCTCGTAGTTGATAATATCCTCAAATAATACATAGTATACAACTCACAAGTATATATCCTGACTTGTTTGTCATCTTTAAATGATGTACTTCCATCAAGTGGTTATGGAGTCACATGTCTGTGCTATTAATTAAATTATTAAAAAAATTAAACAACACTTTATACACAACATTGTAGGTTAAGCGCACACCTGATGCGTTCCCCTTCTCTATTTCCCTTTCTCTTTCTCGTCACCCACACGCACACACTGTTGGCTGACAGTACCAGCCTTATTGGTCAAATCATGGCGCTTCCCCAGCTTCCTGTTACACACTTCCGTCCCTTCTTACAAAATAACTCCCACAGATTGCAGGAAAGCGAGAGGAAAGATGTTACACATCAAAAAACAATTGTAATTGGTGTCCAAAAAACCTGTATCGCACTATTGAAAATATATAATAGATTGTCATAGATACAACTTTTCAGCGACACGCGTTGGGAAATATTCCCTTTTACTCGCAGTGTAACGCTGAATTTCAGAGATTACTTTAAATGACAATTGTCAAAAGCATACATTTCACGTAATTGACAACAGCCTCCTTATGGCGGGAACAGATCTGTGAAATGTAACATGCAATGTACTTACTCGCATCCGGCATCGCGCCGAGAACACACTTCCTCCATTGTTCGCGCGCGTTTCGCAGTACAGACACACACAACCCGTCCACACTAGCGCTACGTGCACACTGCGCGCCCCTTTGTTTTCGGCAAAAAAACCGACAAATGGTGGTACGCGGCGAGCACGAGTTGAAATGCTCTGTTCGTGCGCGTAGTGAGCACGGTTCGTGCGCGCAAGCCGTCCACACTATGGGAATTCTGTTACATTGCATGATACATTGCGACAATGTGGACGGCAAATTCTTTCATTGCGTGTTACATTGCATGCTACATTACCCGCCATTAGACAATGTACAAACGCTAGTATTCTATTCTCTCGCAAAAAAAAAATCTTCTGCATAATATGAAGCTCAATTTATGCTTTTTAACTACTTAAATAATAAAAAATGCGTAAAACAACAACTAGGCATAACCTCAAAAAATCAGCTGATCGACCAAAACCTTCGCCACAATCTACATTGTTCTTCAAGGAGTTTATACTTCAAGTAGTTTGTATACAATAGGTATATAAACTCCTTAGTTTGGTCAGAGTGAAGGACAGTTCAGTTAGGTCACGTGGTTGTAAGTAGCAATCACTATGTTCTTTAATAAGAGTCGGGACTGACATACATTGAAATGAAACTAAGTTACGGCTGAAATGTACTGCCAACCTAACAACATCGTACTGTGGATTGGTATAGAAATATTTGCTATCTCTGTCATCTGTATATGGCGTGAAAGAGATGGCGATGCGACGCCATTAGTATTGGCTCATTTTTCCTAGCCCTAATTTTTTGTTCTAAGTTGCACTTGTGTTATTTAATTAATGTTTAATCGTTATTTAAGGACCGTTGCTCTCAGTCATCTTGTATCTGTCAAAAATATGACAAATCTAAGTTAATTCTGGAAAGTTGAGTTTATTTATACAACATTTCCATCCCAAACCGTTGATAGTATTATTTTAAGTTGAATTAAGCCATATTTTTATTATTTAGGGTTCTAGATAGCCGTAGTTTATAAAACGAGCATTGCTTTTTATGGCTAATTAGAACTCTTAATAATGAAATAATATTTGAAATAGATATATGTAAATAATGCTATGCTCCTCCCCGCTATATACATATTAACGTACCCAGAGAGTTTGTATAGCATATATATATGTCAGTCAAATAGGACTTAATATAAGTTTTGGCCACATCTGTGATCTCCTATATTGTTTAATTTAAGAATACAGAACAAATCAGAATCTATATAAATTCTTTAAACTGAAGCTAAAAATAGTACACAAGATAACATAACAATGATTAGGCAAGTTGCTAGTACGACTCGCGCGGTTAGGATTCCGTACCATTTTTTCAGATAGAAGTGTAAGACAGGTGTTCATATTCCCTATTTTTTCAAAATTTTAAGACTCATTAGTTTCGGAGATGGGGGGGGAGACGGTCAATTTGCGTATATATTGTATTCATTATAGCCTCCTGTGACATAAATGATATTACAATAACATGGTAACCTTGACCTGATGCTGCTGCATCATCTGTAAGCAGCCAGACACCTAACTCCTCACCAACTAGGAGGTGTTTAATTTTTTATATCTTAATATAAGGCTCTATTCCTGGCTGAGACAAGCGACTTTTCAAAAATGTTCAATTAACCATAGTTCCGTTGTCCAATTACCTTACTTAGTTAATATTGAGTCCAGCTCACCCTTGACATATTGCTATACAAACTCCATAGTTAATGATATAGGTGCTTTATTAATGTAGATATATTTAATATTTAAATATTTTGTTAACTAGTCTCAAATTAGAACTTTTAGAACCCTGAGTGTTGAAGCTGCTCCTATTAATATAATTAATTAATTATTTTGTAACTATATAATATGTCATACCAAAAATATTAATGTAAATATTATATTTTTATTAAATTAGCTGTCACAATTTTTTTTATAAAATAAACTTGCATGTATGATAGAATGTATGGATTCAGCGAACTGAGTACATGTATGGGAGACGTACATGAAGTAGGTATATGGTAGTACTGCTCTTTGTTCATTATTAGTACCATGGTTTCGTGGTAGTACCAGTGGGACAAATGACGTCAGAAGTGGGATAGAATGGTTCTTTCACCTAAACTTAAAAATATAACTTGGTAGGTATTGCTTAGAAATATATTTTTTTTTAAATGATTTGCTTAAGGGCCAACGTCTCGGTTTTGACTAACAATAAATACGACATCTATTTGGAGCTGGTTCGAGACGATACCCTTAAATTATCCCAATATATCTCGCGGCAATAAAACGTGTGAGCAGAGCGGGGTATGTGGCGTTCTCCCTCGCACTTATAGGTCTTATGGCAACGCGTAGTGACGTACATACCCCGCTCTGCTTACACGTTTTATTGCCTGCAGCGAGATATTGCGAATAGTTTAGTACACCTTATCTCCGCTAGTGGCGCTGCATGTACTTAGTAGCTTTTGAACAAAATTGCATTTATGGAGCATGTGATAACAGGTGAAGCAAGTACATACTTGTTATATTATAATCGTTGCTAATTAATATTTATTAGATGTTTATATAAGCGTTAACCATACTTTTAATATGTATGTATGTATGTGCTTTCGATTTTGTCCATGTACGCTTTGACATTACACTCTATTCATTATATGAAGGAGTTTGTGACACATCCGCTTGTTACGTTTTGTTAAAATGCCATTATGAAAGAAACATTAATTTTGAGCATTAAATATCATTTATAAAAATTAACTTATCTCCACAAGATAATCGTGGCAGTATAATCCTTTAAATAACCTGTTTTTTTTACAAATAATGATAAAAAATTACGTTAATTACGTAATAAATTATAATTTGTTCTAAGAAATAATCTATTATTGAATAAAGCACCTTCAATTCGTGTAGTGCACATCTCTAAAGAAAAATTTATTTCAAATAAATAAGTGTTACAAATCCTTTCATATAATGAATGGAGTATAATAATGTCTAAAAATATTAGAAAAAAGGCTAAATAACTCAGTAGACTATTTAAAGTAAGTTACTCAGAATATTCAATTTGGTCGGCTTATAGGTGTAGGTAATTATAGAAATGTATTGTAACGATGACAGAAGTTGCCAACATTTGAATTTTATGTTCTTTGTTACATTCTATAGTGAGAAATTTATACAAAATGTTGCGACCATCTGACAACTCTTTTCTTGATTTATTATAATTATTTTATTGTTACGAAGTCGCCAAATAAATTTAAGTTTCATTCACGACAACAGCGCCATCTATTGTCAATTTATGTAAAGAAAGAGATAGAGATAAAGCAAGACAAAAAAGACCGGATTCCGCGACGCTACATTTTGTCCTGCTCTGTCACTACAGGAAATTATATCTTTCTCTTTCTAACTGAGATTTTGTCTACGTACAGAGATTATTTCTACACCGCCATGATCGCACGGCAAGAAAACTAAAATATTGTCAACAAGTTAACTCGAGTTAAAATCAGAAGTGGGATAACATTTTTTTTTAGATTTAAGAAACTGATGCCTACTTTTGAATGCTTACCAAGTCGCTTGCACATACATATATATATATATATATATATATATAATAGTTGCATATGTTATATGCTATATAGTGTTGTCTAAGAGAATTGGTCAATTGTTGAGATTGTGGATGCAAACTACATATATGTAATACTATATTTACAAATTACAAAATTGATTTTTATTTTTCAATACATCCTAACTAATATTATAAATGAGAAAGTTGTTTTGTTTCTTTGTTCTTCATGCACGTCACAACAGAGCAACAGATTTCACAAAAAGAGAGTCAATTGCAGTTATGTAAAATTGTCAATAGAGCATACTGGAATAGTCAGTATAAAAATAATACCTAAAGTTATGGAGCATATAGGAACAAGCTAATCTCGGAATGGACAACATTTCATTTTTCGTAAGGTACCAAAATTCGAAAACCGTTTGGAGATTACATGCTAGAAAGCTTATTTTTCATTTTTTTTATTTTTTATATCCTTTAATTTTCGAGTTATTTTAAAAATACTGAAATATTGAAAAATGAGGATTAATAGGTGCCCCAATCTGTGCTAACCCTCTAATTTAAAAATACTAATGTCTGTTGGCAGAGTTGTTAGTTATTGACCTCAGGTGTTGCCTTCTATTAATTTTACCCATTTTTATTCCATTTGAAGCTAAATTAATAATTATTCTTTAAATATAATTATAAAAATACTTCTTTTATATAATATTCTTTGGAAGTTTTGCTAGTTTCGAATGGGCTATCACAGGAAATATATTTACGAGTGAAACCGCGGACAAAAGCTATTATTATTATATACATTATGAATAATGTTGTAGGCGATTTGAATTCCGGCTACGGCAACACCTATTTGGAACACGGTATATTATACTCTTTGCATTTCTATAACGTATACTCTGTGGCTTGACTGACACTATCAGTCACTTTCTTTGGGTGACAGTTAATATTTCTTAATTTTAGTCCTAGCTAAGGTTTTTAGTTTATAAGTCCTCAGAATTTATAAAAAATCATAATTAAATTAAAAATATAAAAATTCAACCAAAAATAAAATAAAAAAATACGTGTAACTTATTTTTTAATATATTTTTAATTAAAGTAATAAAAATGGGTGATTAAAAAAATGAAATGTTGTCCATTCTTGGGCGAATATCTCTATACTAAATAGTGTTTTTTTCATATCTCTTTAGAAAGGTGTGAGTGAGATGCACTGTGAGGAGAGTCGTTAAGATAAGATAGACCAAGATTCACGTACCAAAAATAAAATCTGTCTTGCCAATAGTAGGTCAGTGATTGTACAAAATATACTACAAATAACTAAATCCCAAATTGTGTGCAATGATCTTGCACCTCGCAATGAAAAATTTGCAGTTTATAGCGTTTTACGATGCAGGTCATCCATTTAGCCACGTCAACTGATAGATGCACCAGTGAGCCCCATGATCAAGTGGAATCAGTCTAATTAAGACACCCCGGGGAGTGAAGCAAGGAGAAGAGAACGGTAGTAATAAGAAGGAAGATGGTAGTAATAAGAGGAAAGAAACCCTAGAACAAAGACAATACAGGTGGTTAGGTGCATGAGCGCCGACTTCTAGAAACCTCGTGTGTGCTCGACATGCTCAATTCACTTTAGGGGGGTCATGCTCTCCTTTCTTCTACCTTTCCCCTATTTACCTCTCGTGGGTGCTGAAGCCCCCGAGCATCCACGGAGTCCCTGGTTAGGTGATACCATCATATATATATGGTTTGAACTATAAAGTTAATAAAGTACTTTGATAGTGAGTTGATTATATAATCTGCAGTTAATAATTATTGCGGTCATCGTTAATTCGACGCCATTTATAAAAAAAGAGAAATAGGGATGTGACATATTCATTCGCTCACGATAGTGACGCACCATTCACTCGACGTACCCAAAAATTACAAGTTTAGCAAATGTATTACGAGAACTTTTACCGCAATGTCGACAGAACTTCAGAGCTTCGTAAGAAAACTACTGGACCGATTTGTATAATTATCTATCTGTTAGAAATCTACATTATTACAGGCTATTATAGTTCCGTAAGGTAAGTAATTAAAGTTTAAAATAAAACAACAAAATTAGAGTAAATATATGTATTGTGAACATTATAATTAAAACAAATATTAATGTCTTTATAAACAAACATATACAACAACCTTACTTACAGCGGCCCCTTTACTAAACTTCCCGGCAGACAATACTACACATCATTACAAAGATACTTCACTTTGATGGGTATTATTTTCTGCTGGGTACTGTACCTACATATACTGCCAAGGACTTTAACTACCTTCGGATCCTCCATAGTCCGCAAGTTAGGTCCTTGGTTGTACATAATATTGTATATACATTACTATATCACAATAAATGCCATGTTTTGTATGTTTGGAAGTGATGATTTATCCTGTCTGTCTACCCTTATTGACAGGAAGGGTGAGATATGTGCAGTGCAATATATGTAACTACAATTAATAATAATTGTTTTTTTAGAAACATCATTTGACTTATTTTGTCCATATCTGATGTGAGTAATATGCACTGCGAGAAGAATAGCCAAGGAAAGATAGACCAAGATTCACGTACTAGAAACATGAGAAAGAACTCTGCTCTGTTCATTATTTTAATTTAGAAATAGTTATATATAAACCACGCTACGAACCTGTGAATTGATATTAAACATAATCTAAGAAGCTTCCTACAACCTCACAGTGGCGCCCAATACTAATTATTATTTATTTTCGTTATTATTATTAATCGTAGTTACAGTTATTACACATACATCCCCGACTAGGGTTGCCAACTATATTTGTTTTATTGTACTGTTTTGATTAATTATGAACTATTTTTGCCTTTTACCACCAAATTTAAAATCCTAGATATAATTTTAGTGTCGAAGAGTGGCGACACATGCTACTTTCCACCCCGGGGAAAAAATAAGTAAGAGAAAAAGTTGGCAACCCTATCTCCGACCACCACGACCCCATTATGTTTGGGGGCCGCAAGTTAACATGTACAACTAAACGCGACGTACATTCTATATTAATTAATAATTACAATTACTATATTATAATATATGTATAAGTACATATAGTATAGCCCGCGCCAAATAACGTGAGCCAGGTCGAGCTCTAGTATACTCTGTTTCTAGGGCAGACGGAGAAACGGTCAATGACACCAAGTATGTATCCATACACTTATAAATAGGTTGATTGCCTTTCTTAGTGCGAGGGTCTATGTATGGAGAGATTGTGAATCGTTTTATTTCGACGCAAACTTAACACATTTACACAGAACTTTTTTGTCTAGAATTTAGTAAACCTACATTACTCTAAAATCTATAGTTTTCGAGAAGAATGAAACAATCTGCATTTTAAAAGATGGCGGCGATTCCTGACAGGATATATTTTGGAAGAGGGACCGTAAATATGTAAAGTTTTTTTTTAGACTTTTATAAATGTTTTTTTATTCTAAAACTTGTAAATAACCGTTTAAGAAATATGTTTATTATTTCTGCAAATGTAAAATAGGTTGAATGTTAATTAATATGTAAAAATGTTACTAATATATTATAACGCATTCTAAGAATTTTAAATGATAACTTATTTAAAAAAAGACAAAACAACGTACCTTATGTAAACAAAAGTATCCGTTCCATTGAGACTTCAGGTCCCTATTTATGCTATTGACCGTTTTTCCGCCTGCACTGGAAACAGACTATAGTTGTATGGAGCGCAGTTCTACCCATGATATTTGGAGCGAGCTATAGCTATGGAGCGTGTTGGTCGTCACGAGATACAAAATAAATAACAAAACATAATCCTTCTGCGGTTCAGTCTTTAACATCATATAACAATATATTATATTTAAGTTACAAGGGGAAAGTGACAATGTCACGTCACATACTCGCTCATGTCACTCCGGAGGATATATCTCTTTAGAAATGTGTGAGTGAGATGCACTGCGAGGAGAGTCGATAAGATAAGATAGGCCAAGCACCAGAAACATAATAGTATAGTTATTTTATTGTAAACATTTATTTACTTAAATAATAACTAGATAATTCTCAATCACATGGAGAAATTTGTATTTTTGTAAATGTATTTACAAAAAGGCGTAAATTTACAAATTTTTAGAACTTCATAGATTTTATACAAAACTAAATTTAACTTGCGAGATAAAAAACGATTTTAAACTTTCGTGGATTTGCTGCAGTATGAAATTAGTATGAATGCAAAATGTAAGAATATATTATTATAGCGTCAAGTTATAGAAGGTATTTTGAACTAAATACCGAAACAATATTTCTTTTAATTTGGACTTCCTAGTGAACATCCATAAAGATGGGGCGCTTTCTTATAATTTGTGAAGTTTGTCAATATACTCCTTAACTGCTGAGAGGAGATAATAATCTAAAACAAAATGAATATAAACTTTAATATTCCATCACATACAGAGTCGTTGTTTATTTTACATATTGTTAATGCCATGTCACTTCCCACTTGTAACCCGACAGATTTAAGAATGTAAACTTGATCATATAATCCTCCATATTATAGCAGTATTACAATTATACAAACTTATCAAATAAATAAACTATTTTATATAAATAACAAGTTATGAAGCTGTCCTCAATATATCAACAATAATTATGGTGAATCGAACAAGAGAGACCCCTTTAGTTACCTTACAGCTCCCCAAACCGTGTTATTGGTCCCAGGGTACCCAGCACAACACAAAGTCTCCCTCGTTTAGCCTCCTGTATTTGTGAGGCTATACCTAACAAGTGGCCAGTTCTGTTGAAGTATATTTAGATGGAAAATGTCTCTGGTTTTGTCAGAGTATGTATGAGCTGAGTAACTGAATTTGTGAATTTGGCTGAGTAAAATTTATTGACATATGCTGCCTAATCAGTTGCTTTCTAAGTTTAATTATTAGTATATCACTGTAAAATTAAAAATGTATTTTGGCAAAAGGTTAGTTGTCTAAATAAATGAGAAAGTGTTTGGTTGTCCTTCTAACTCTAACTAAAGTAAGGGAAAATAAGGCATTCCTACGAGAAAATAGGAATTTTTAATACAAAATTTCTACCCGTGCTTTCTACGTCTTTTATCCTTTTAGTCACAATATAACTATGTCAATTTCTAAATAAAAAAATGTATGTAAACCACACGATATAATCAGCTATATCTATTTATGACATTTATCACGTGATCACTAGATTTGTCTACTAGGGATCACGTGACATATGTCATAAATAGATACAGATCGATTATGTCGTGTGGTCATGCTAGCACTGCTTGTAGGGTCTCTCTTATTTGATCCACCTATTACATCAACATATAAAACATAGTACGCCATTAACATTATATTGTATATTGCATTATCTTACATACTAATATTACTACATACATAATATATATCTAACGTGCTCATTTAAAATATATTTATCTCTTTCTATCAACAGGAATATCTCTCCATGTTAGAGTAAGATAGCAAGAGAATTACAAAGACAAAAATTAATGCATTGCAAATACAATATATATTTACACTTATACTAAAAAACTTATATCTTTTGTCTTTCTCTCTCTATCATAATAGTTAGAGGGAGATGAAACACAATGTAACTAAACAGTTGATGAACTAGATTTTTATATAATTAATGTATATAAAGCAGAGATCAAATTATTATATACTTTAATTATTATCATTATTTTTTCTTTTAATATATAATATACTATGTTAAAAGTAGGTCCAGCTTCGTCTCTTTCTGACATATTTACCTCGACATTAACAAGAGCGAGACAAACTATCAATACTGGCTGATCAATATCAATCTTTCATTCCCATGTAATTAAGAAGACGGATTTGTTAATACATTTTTTTTTATTATTGTTTTATAATAAATTCATCAATAACAGAATATACAATTATAATAATATGTACATTTTTATATAACTATACAATCACACAAACATACATTAATTAATTTAATATATTGTGTGCCGCCATATATTATATATATATGATGCCATTGTCTAGATAATCCGAACGCACATCTCGCTCTTTTTCGTAAAATTAAAATTAAGGACCGTTGTTGCTCTCAGTTAATCCTGGAAAGTTGAGTTTATTTATACAACATTTCCATCCCACACAGTTGTTAGTTATTATTTTAAATTGGATTAAGACATATTTTTATTATTTAGGGTTCTAAATAGCCGTAGTTTATAAAACGAGCATTGCTTTTGCGTTTTAAAACTATGGCTATTTAGAACTCTTAATAATGAAAATATGAGATTTGCCATATTTTTGACAGTTATAAGATGTTTTGACCAACGGCCCTTAAAACATGTTATTTCTGCGAGGGCTGGTTCATATCCGGCTGGAAGTACAAAAATTATACACATTGTATATTAAATACTTTAAATTTTAGGTTAATGTTAATTTTTTTGTACTCGGATTATCGAGGCCCTGACATATATATATTATATAATATATATAATTACATATAATGGGCAGTGATTATATTTTAAATCTCCTCTAGAACTAGTTGCCAATAATTAACCTACTAATATACATATAAGTATTCGTTTGTCTGTCTACCGTCAAACAGACTATTGCATCTGAATACAATTTGGAATGTACATAATTGATATCATCCATGTAATAAAATAAACTATTATCGGGCTATACGAGAAGAAAACAGTTTGCGCTGTTAGACGGATCGCGCGACGGAGGCAGAATTTACGAGACCAAACATTTTTCTTATTAGCTACCGAAATTTATACTATAACTAGCTGTTGCCTGCGACTTCGTACGCGTATAATTAGGAACATTGATAAAATGACATAATATTTTGTGCTGTTAAAATCTTTATGTTAAGTTTGAAGTAAAAATCATTAAAATAACACTAGGGTATGAATTTATAAAAATACCGTCTTGAATATAAAGAGCAAGGAAGAAAACTAAAAAAACTTCTCTCTACGTTATACCTTTCTTCTCTCTCATGTAACGAAATGTGCTTAAACGTGACGCGTCCTTTAAAAACTTAATTTTCGTCTAATTATCAAATCGCGGCCTAAGAAGTGTCACTTCAAAAATGAGTAATGAAGTGAGATTAAGAATATTGTAATTAAACTTAAGAGACAAACGCGAGAGAGAAAAAGACACAGACAGAGAAACCAATAGACAGATTGTTATTCTCATGACGTCACTCGGAAGAGAGATAAAAATACTATTAAGGACCTTGTTAGAGAGAGATGAAAACAATATCAGCTGTCTCAGTTGATCTTTCCTATTTTATGTCTTTTATCCCAAGAGGGGTAGACAGAGACAAAGAGATAACCCGACTAAATAAAGAATGTCATTGAAATATGTAATCATTTGTCGAAATATTTGTATTGTTGTGTGTTGTCACTTCTATAAGATGACCTTGAAGTGTCAATAACGTGTTCAATTAGTCCTCAATTAACACCTATTAGGGTCGACGTATACAGACGGAGTGACAGAAGAGTGTAGTCTTATTCGAGTCTCTCAGAGTCATTTGTGTTATTTGTGTATAATGTCATCTGTAGGAAAAATACCATCAATATTGAAGATTGAATTAAATGTGGTATTCAACAACCGTCTATCATTGTGTTCGTGCCCGCATTACATACAGTTGGTTACGACTGACCCGTGATCTACCTACGAGCGAACCTTACAGTAGTCGCATATGATGTGTAACATCTGACATCTCACCTTGGTAATAATTAACATTACATCCTGAAAACATTAACACTTTATACACAACACTGTAGGTTACGCGTACAGCTATTTCCCTTTCTCATCACACACACGCACATACACTGTTGGCTGACAGTACCAACCTCTCGGAAAATGGGTTGGTACCATCTGACGGCCAACTCTACCACTACCACCGCGCGCGCTCATTGGTCACACACACTTCCTTTTCACGAAATCACACCCGCAGATTGCAGGAAAGCGAGAGGATAGATGTTACACATCAAAAATTGTTTGATTCCCGACTCATACAACAGCTTTTTAAGGGATATTTTTAATAACACATCAAATAAATTATTGAAAGTACGACCCTGTTGGTACGCAGAGGCAGGTTAGGGGTCGTTTATTATAACCGCACATAAACTCACCCTGGACAGACCCCGTATTACCTGTCACGTAGGGGTGCTGCTGATGTTGTGCAATCAGTATTTTGATGTTTTTTTTCCGTTAAATACTAACCTTGTTTTTTTAATTTTTGAAAGAAATTTCTTTAAAATCCGCTATGTTAAAAGGTACTTTTCCGTTCAGTTCGCGTTCAAAATAACAACAAAAATAAATGAGTTCTATTACATTAATTAGTAGCGCTTCTCACTCCGTCACTGTGCTCTAACCCTTACCGCCTTAACAAACGTTTTACAAACTTATACAATGTTTACATATCTCTAACAAAACACTGTATAAGTTTATACAAGACTAGTCCAATATAAATGCAGACTGACTTAGTTGTACGCTATTTTTAACCTAATTTGTAATATCTCTCCATGTTAGAGTAGAGCGAGACAGCAACAGTCACCTATGTCACATATGTCACATTCAGGCGTAGTCCGGGGGACTGTCACTGTGGTTGCCTCCGTTGTATGTCGGGTCCAATCTGGAAAAGAGGTTATAGCGGCTGAGTTAAGCTTTGGTGATAATTATATTAAGTGAAAGGAAAAACCCAAGGATGTATTTATTTAAAGCAGATAGCAAACACGATATAAAGAAAGAAAAAAACATCTATTAAAAGTGATATTTTTCGATGCTTAGTTTGAAGTGTCAGGAATCAAATTTAATCTCCAAAAATACAGTAGACAGCCAATAACGTTACATAAACTGCATAGATTTATCAAAATTGCAAAATACCCGCACCTATATACTTTTATTTTATAACTTGAATATTCTATTAAAACTTTAATCGATTAGGTACTTTTTTATCTTTGTAGGCCCAACGAGTGGCCAGTTCTGTTGAGGTATATTTAGATGGGAAAGCCTCTAAGTGTGGTTTGTCGGATTATGTACATAAGTTTTTAATTAAAAAAATATTACTTTTACTGTTTAATTGTTTTTTTTTTAATTTACCTAGGAAAATCGACAAAATAACCTTATATCGTCCTACATAAGCATCCGCCCACCGTAGTACAAATCATATATTTTATCAAGGTTGATGCCTGCCTTAAATTACTATCTTTCGCCTGTGCTATATTTTTAAATGTGACAAGAATTTATCCTGAAGAACTTCCGCCATAAAAAGAAGCCTGTGTCACCTCTCCAGCTATTTCTGTGCAAAAAAATCACGTCGATCCGTTGGTCTGTTTTAACATTAAAGTCGGACAAACAAACACACTTTCATATTTATAATATATTGTGCTTCGTATTGCATGTAAAACACTTCTTCTAAAGTAACAGATATTTGCATCTGTTAAAGGAGTGACACTTCTAAGGCCATTATGTGCAGCAACAGAGTCAATATGGACAACTGTAGTCAAGTGGACACTGTTACTGCAGGAGTCTCTAGTCACAAAGGGGCCAGGGGGTACCTGAACTCTGTATTGTTGTACGAGTATCGATGGTGTCTATAGGGGGCGAGGGTAGCGTGTGTGCGGGAAGTGCCGGCGGTGCACGGGGACCGAGCGTGACCAGTGTGGACACCTGGCAGCGGGCTGGCCGACACGGGCTGGTAGTTGTATGCTGAAACAATACAAGGTGTTTAGTCTATCTACCCCGGTGGCCTTTGTAAATAGGGAAATATGGTTTTTACTTTTCTTATGCGAGAAGTGAATAGATTGCGCTGCTAGACGGATCAAGCGGCGGAGACACAATATTATGTATTAGCACTTGCCCCGCGTGCTCTCCTAACAATCAACACTGCACCAATTATAATTATTATTTTATTGTGTTTCGTTATCATTATCTTATAATCAAACGTTCTAATAATATAAACATCATAGACAATAAAACGTAGACGCATGCCCATTCTGTTTTTTTTTGTGTGTATGTAGGTAATTTATATTTTTTGGTCCTTCGAGACGGATTTTAGATGATGATCTTTTAAATTAAAATACCTATGCTTCTTTTGGACGTATGTATTAGTGTATGTATATATGTGTATATCTCACAGTCTAGTGTGGAGGCCCGCGCTCCTCTCATGAAAGACAGTTCAATAGCAGCCAGCAACTCGTCCTCGTGGAAGGCAGCTCTCGTCGGCATCTGTAATGTTATATGTATGCGATCATTTAGTATGGTGTCTACTTTAAAATTTGAATCACACACATACTACCTAACAATAAAATAGCGATCAATATGAGAAAATACAATAATAATTACCCGAGAGCGCGCTGGCTGCAAACTTTACCTCGACAAACGTATGTGATAACAATCAAAACCTTATCAAAATCCCGTCAGTATTTTGTGTAAAAATTACTGAGTTCGTTTAATTGACTGATATCCAAAGTAAGAAGGATAAGGTTCTCAATTCGGACCATTATATTATGTTTATTAAAATATGTTGTTGTAGAATTTGAAGACAGTTGGTGCCAATTAATTAACTGAGATTTGCCATATTTTTGACAGTTATAAGATGACCTTCACCAACAGCTCTTAAGTATAGAAACTATTCATAAGTATGGTGCGTCGGTGGCCGAGTGGTTAAGACGTCTGGTATTAATTAGGCAGACACCGGGTTCGATGCCGGATCCCGACTATGTACCAATGGGCTTTTTAATTAAATCCGACAAACAACACTTAGAGGCTTTTCCATCTAAAATATACCTCAACAGAACTGGCCACTCGTTAGGTATTATAGACTCACAAATACCAACGGCTAAAAGAGGGAGACTTGGTGTTCCGCTGGGTACCCTGGAACCGTAACACGGCAACCCGTAAAGGAAAAAAACATATTTTCTCCACTTTCCGTCCATTTGTCTTTGGTGGGACTATATAGTCAGGCACGTGATGGTACAGTGGTACCAGATGGCACCACTACTCACCTGTTGTCTGTCCCGGTGGTGTCTAGCGGCTCGGTTGGCTCTCGAACCTGCGACAATAATGATGTTAAGTTAATTTTATACTAGTAATTTATGTTTTTTGTTGAACAAATGGGCCACTCCTTAGGTATAGCCACAATATTGGCTAAAGGAGGCCTGTAACATTGAAATATTCGTAAGATATGTTCAATATTGTACTTACGCTGTATTGTCAGAACCTACTTACCGGGTGCAGGTGTGTGTGTCGCTCCGTCCCCCAGGTCTAGCTGCAGCACTCCGCCACTGAACCCTGCAACTGATAGTACCATTATTAGTATTATAGCTAATTGATACAAATGTAGACACAAACACAATTACACTATTTTTGGAACAATTTGTACTTTTTATATATGTATTAAGGCTCCTATATCCATAATTTTTCTGGGATAAACTATTCCCAATTTCTCTATAAATAATCCACCTGTGTCACTGGAATTTAGCATATAGTTACTTATTCAATATATCTAAGTGAAATAGCTGTTATTTTTTCAATTGGTTATATAGGAAATATGGGTGGTAAAATAAAGGATTGTTTTGCTCCTGTTTTCTCTTTCATAATCTATCACAAAACTCTTAAATTTTTTTAAAGCGCTATTTAATCCTTCAATCCACAACATTTCAAAATTTTAACACCCTAATTTTATTAGCCTATATGAAAGTAGATGAAAAATTAAGGTACCCGTATTTTTTTGCTTTTCTAAAATTTTAACTTTTACACTGTTGAATAAATTTTTAAATATTGGATTTTTAGAAAAAGCCTATGACGGCATAATGTATCAGTGTCTATGCGTATTCTGTATTAAAAAAAAAGACATGACACGAGCTGCGTGCGATCGTTCGTTTCATTCGTTCATGGTTCGTTTGTTTCATTCATTATTGTTTATTTTTGAGTTTATTGATTTAAAATTAATTTTTTATTCACTTTCATCAACGAAGATGGGTAGAGAAGCACGTAAATTAGGTCCTCTTGTATCTTGTTTTGTTCCTATATCTACAACTAATACTTTTTATTGCCAGGTACCTTTTGAGGCAGAGAGTATAGTAGCTTTGAGCCGTAATCCTTACACTGTAGTTTTTTCAAAATATCTCCTGAACTATTGAATAAAAAAAATAAAAATATGTGTATATCGTTATAAGCAAAAGAAGATCTCCAAACGGATTTTTAATTTTGATACCTAACGAAAAATGAAATGTTGTGAATTAAACGTCTTGCATTTTTTGGTACCATAGTGAAAATTCAAAATAAAAATTATTTTATGATTTTTTTAATTGGTCAAAAAGCCTTAAATGAGTGACACAACAGGTACAGGCTTGCCACCTGTTCTGTTCAATATGGACAATCAGCTGCAAATGGACACTGTTAAATAATATAAAGGTAGTGAAAGTGTGTGTATGTTTACCAGGTACGTGTGGTGTACAGAAGTCCCTCGCAGTAAGTAGGTGAGTGTTAGCATTAGGCGGCATGGCGACATCAGGCACCACTGACGACAGTCTCGCTCTGTCGGCCACACACGCACCTGTTAGACTGCAGGTCGAGCGGCGCGGGAGTGACCTGCTGTGGAGAAATATTAGTTCATATGATTTACTGACAGGAATAAAGTTGTCTGCTTCTTTTTTTTTTCCTATACTTAGATGTATTACGAATTATTATAAAACAATCTGTGACCTTTCGCAAAAACTACTAAACGGATTTTGTTGCGGTTTTCATTATTAGATAGGTTGATTCACCGGGAAGGTTTACGAGTATTGAACATGGAGCTATCATGTTTAGGAGCTGAACATTAACAGTATAAGTGAGTCGGGGAAAAAGTTAGCCTCAGCGAGCTTTTAAGGCGTATGCTGTCTAATCTGTCAGAGATGTAGGAAATAAATGTGTAGAATAATGTATATATATATATAAAATTCTCTGTTGAGATATATATTTAGATGGAAAAGCCTCTATTGTCGGATTATGTACATAAGTTTTTAATTAAAAAAACCCATTGGTACATGGCCGGGATCTGGGATCGAACCCGGGGTCTGTCTAGTTAACACCAGACGTCTTATCCACTCGGCCACCGACGCACCTATATATATATATATAGGTATATAGCCTCACAAATACCATCGGCTAAACGAGGGAGACTTGGTCTTCTGCTGGGTACCCTGGAACCGTAACACGGTTTCGGGAGCTGAACCCGTGAAGAAAAAAAAAAAAATTCTCGTGTCACAGTGTTCCGAAACGGCTTGGCCGATTTTTATGAAATTTTATATTTATATTCGGTAGGGGACAATAGGTCGTAAACTATTTTTCAGCCTCCTACACCCACCCCCCATTTTTTAATCGCGATTTTAGTATTTTTGTACGAATAATATCCAAAGTTAGTAGTTAGTTAGTAGGGTAGTGCAAGACAGATAATATATTAAACAAATACTTTGCGACTCTAATTCTTATTTTTTTTTCTTTCTTAACGGGTTGCCTTGCAGCTCCCGAAACCGTGTTACGGTTCCAGGGTACCCAGCACAAGACCAACTCTCCCTCGTTTAGCCTCCTGTATTTGTGAGGCTATACCTAACGAGTGGCCAGTTCTGTTGAGGTATAAAAAACCCATTGTTACATGACCGGGATCGAACCCGTGGTCTTAACCACTCGGCCACCGACGCACCTAATTCTTTTAATATATTCATTAATGTACAATTGTATTTAATTTATTTTAAGAAAACATTAACTACAACTTGCTTTTCTAATAGTTTTTGTATAGTACTCGTCGAAATCGTACTTTCTCATGTTTTTGGTACGTGAATCTTGGTCTATCTTATCTTATAGATTTGAATAGCAGTTCATCTCGCTCTTATCTTTCTAAATTGTATAATACATACCTGTTCTGCGCCCCGTCCGCACCTATAACAGGTAGCTCACGACGACAAGACGATGATCTACCGCTCTCTGAAAATATTACCTTATATTTCAATACAAATCTCTAAGGTCTACAAATCTATAATATGTTGTTGTCTCTCTCCTAACAAATCTGTAAGTCATCAGAATCTGATTCTATAACTTTATACAGCGTTTATAATAAGTCCCAAAATAATAAATACTTTTGTTTGTCGTTATTCAGATTGACGCCATTATTTTGCATAGAGAAAGATAGTCCGCTGCATACGAACGAAAAAGTTCAGTGACTCGTACCTGTATCGCACTATTAAAAAGTGGAACGAACTTCCGGCGTCGGTCTTTGTTGCTCACTACAATCTAGAGGCCATATCTATGGGCGACTTCACTTAAGAACAGGCGGTGACTTAAGGTCACATGTCGCCTTCTCTATAAAAAGTGGAACGAACTTCCGGCGTCGGTCTTTGTTGCTCACTACATCTAGAGTCCATATCTATGGGCGACTTCACTTAAGAACAGGCGGTGACTTAAGGTCACATGTCGCCTTCTCTATAAAAAGTGGAACGAACTTCCGGCGTCGGTCTTTGTTGCTCACTACATCTAGAGTCCATATCTATGGGCGACTTCACTTAAGAACAGGCGGTGACTTAAGGTCACATGTCGCCTTCTCTATAAAAAGTGGAACGAACTTCCGGCGTCGGTCTTTGTTGCTCACTACAATCTAGAGTCCATATCTATGGGCGACTTCACTTAAGAACAGGCGGTGACTTAAGGTCACATGTCGCCTTCTCTATAAAAAGTGGAACGAACTTCCGGCGTCGGTCTTTGTTGCTCACTACAATCTAGAGGCCATATCTATGGGCGACTTCACTTAAGAACAGGCGGTGACTTAAGGTCACATGTCGCCTTCTCTATAAAAAGTGGAACGAACTTCCGGCGTCGGTCTTTGTTGCTCACTACAATCTAGAGTCCATAACTATGGGCGACTTTACTTAAGAACAGGCGGTGACTTAAGGTCACATGTCGCCTTCTCTATAAAAAGTGGAACGAACTTCCGGCGTCGGTCTTTGTTGCTCACTACAATCTAGAGTCCATATCTATGGGCGACTTCACTTAAGAACAGGCGGTGACTTAAGGTCACATGTCGCCTTCTCTATAAAAAGTGGAACGAACTTCCGGCGTCGGTCTTTGTTGCTCACTACAATCTAGAGGCCATATCTATGGGCGACTTCACTTAAGAACAGGCGGTGACTTAAGGTCACATGTCGCCTTCTCTATAAAAAGTGGAACGAACTTCCGGCGTCGGTCTTTGTTGCTCACTACATCTAGAGTCCATATCTATGGGCGACTTCACTTAAGAACAGGCGGTGACTTAAGGTCACATGTCGCCTTCTCTATAAAAAGTGGAACGAACTTCCGGCGTCGGTCTTTGTTGCTCACTACAATCTAGAGTCCATATCTATGGGCGACTTCACTTAAGAACAGGCGGTGACTTAAGGTCACATGTCGCCTTCTCTATAAAAAGTGGAACGAACTTCCGGCGTCGGTCTTTGTTGCTCACTACATCTAGAGTCCATATCTATGGGCGACTTCACTTAAGAACAGGCGGTGACTTAAGGTCACATGTCGCCTTCTCTATAAAAAGTGGAACGAACTTCCGGCGTCGGTCTTTGTTGCTCACTACAATCTAGAGTCCATATCTATGGGCGACTTCACTTAAGAACAGGCGGTGACTTAAGGTCACATGTCGCCTTCTCTATAAAAAGTGGAACGAACTTCCGGCGTCGGTCTTTGTTGCTCACTACATCTAGAGTCCATATCTATGGGCGACTTCACTTAAGAACAGGCGGTGACTTAAGGTCACATGTCGCCTTCTCTATAAAAAGTGGAACGAACTTCCGGCGTCGGTCTTTGTTGCTCACTACAATCTAGATTATATCAGGATAAACACATTTCATAAATTTCGACCGGCGAAGTATGAATAATGAAAGTGTAAAGTATTATACCAAGAGACATTTTGAATCACAAAACAGAGCTGGCTACTAAATGAGGAACACGTGTCCACCGCTGGGTCCGGTAACACAGTACAAAAGGTAAGTTACCTGACTGAGGTAAAGGTGATCTGTTACCGCCAGACGTTGGGCGTGGCGTCACCTCTCCGCTCCTATAAAACAAATTATACTTTTACTAAAATTTACTTGAGAACGACTAGTCCGTAACAGTCCGACCGAATCAGCTAAATAGCTACACAAATTATTATTTTCTCTAAGTTTTTTTTGCATTTGGAACATTATTTTGTGATTACTTGCTGTTTTGATCGCATTTACTTCAAACTTACAACATAAATAATACTCTACATACTCTAGTATCTCGTGGGGACGCGCGTCCTCTTCAACTGCCAACAGATCGGCGCACGCGTCTGGTAGGTTGTACTCGCGCACTGTTCGTAGATATATCTGTCAATACAAAAAATGTCTCATGTGGAATAATTCTTATTTAATTTAAAATGAATATCTACAATTGTTCTATAGATAGTGTTAGTGTGTGTGACATTATTTGTTTATTTAATTAAATATACAACATACATATGAAAAATGATATAGTTTTCATTGTAAGTGTTGTTTTGTACTTAAGGACCCTATATCCATAAATTTTCTGGAATAAACTATTCACTGTAATTTAGCATATACATACATAGTTACTTATTCAATATATCTAAGTGAAATTAGTTTTTTTTTCATTTGGTTTTATTGAATAGGAAATATGGGTAGTAAAAATTGATGGGGTTACGTCGTTTCGTTACAGAGTTCCTGTGGCTACCTTCGGCTCCATCATCAGACCAGCTATGTGACATCATTATATTGCATTGTCATCCGATTTACATATGTATGCAAAATTACAGCTCAATCGAACACTGGGAGTGGGTCAAATTTAACTTGCTAGATTTGCCCCAAACATACATACATACCTAGGCTGTTTGATAAGTACCCGTTTTCTAAATATATTAATATCACTGGCCAAAATAAGTATACCACCTTTTTAAGCCATTTTTCAGAGGCGGGAAAATTAAAAAAAATGGCATTCTTTTGTTTTTTTCTCATTTGACAGCGATTTAGTGAAACCATGAACCTAAAATTGTTAAAATGGAGAAAGAACAGTATCGGTCTGTAATTAGATTCTTGTTTTTGGAAGGAAAAACATGTGATGAAATGAAAGTAAGAATTCAAGCGGTTTACCATGAATGTGCTCCTTCTATGACAACCGTCAGATATTGGTATAACGAGTTTAAACGGGGGAGAACAACCGTCTTTGATGAGGATCGCCCAGGCCGGCCAATTCGGTATGTAAAGTAAAAGTTAAGGTATGCTGAATCCAAAACCGTTTCGAGATATTGGTTTAATAATCAGTATTTTTCAATTTATAGTTCATAAAATTGTTAGATTGTCTTTAATTTTTTCAAAAACAAATAATTAACTTAACCTACATTTCACCTATGAATGACGTTGGAATGACGTCATTATATCGGCTAAATAAAAGCAAAATACTTACTTGTCAACTTGTCAACCAATGTTACCCTGTTACTAGATATACTACTGTTTCAGTAGTTTTTATAACTAATTTAGTTTATTATTTAGGAAGAATGTTTAAGCTTTTTTTATGGTAGGATATTCTTTGACCTTTGTATATATTTTGTATCACAACAACTGTGCAGACTACGGTATAAAAGCCGTAAATATGTGTTTCTTTGTTGTTGTTTTAATATGTTTTATGTAGAAGTGGTAGGTTTTGGTAGATTTTGTAGGATTTAGAGACGGCAACACTATTGTTTGTTAAATGTCAAAGTCAAAGAACACAGATGTTCTTTTTTCTGTACCAACATATCAAAGGTATTAAAGTATTCAGCCGACAAAATGACGTCATCAGTGCTAAAACTTTGATAATTTATTATAAAAAAACTACTGTACAGAAATCAAAAATATTCAAATTAGTTTCTTAAAATAGCTTAATCTTTAAAATAATAATATAAAAATCGTACTTTAGCTTTTACTTTACATACCGAATTGAGGTGACTACAGACGATATGGTTAAGAAAATTGAAAATATCGTTTTAGCCGACCGCCGAATTAAACTTAGAGAAATCGTTGATGCTGTAAACGTTTCAATCGAGAGGGTACAACACATATTAGAAGAAAAATTGGGTATGAGGAAAGTATCGGCGAGGTGGGTGCCGCGTTTACTCACGGAGGAGCAAAAACGGAACCGACTGACTACTTCGGAGCAGTGTTTAGCCGTGTTCAAACGTAACCCGAAGGAGTTTCTGCGTCGTTTCGTGACCGTGGACGAAATCGCAGGGTATTATATATATTGACTACTTAGAAAAGGGGAAAACGATAACAGGGCAGTACTATGCCAATTTATTGGATGAATTTGACGCCGTGTTGAAGGACAAACGACCCCATTTAAAAAAGAAAAAAGTACTGTTTCATCACGACAACGCCCCGGCTCATTCGTCGAGAGTTGTGACGGCTAAATTAGCACAGTTACGCTACGAACTATTGCCTCACCCCCCGTATTCTCCAGATTTGGCTCTATGCGATTTCTTTTTGTTTCCCAACCTAAAAAAATGGCTCGGTGGTAAGCGATTTGGATCAAATTACGAAGTCATTGCCGCCACAGAGGCCTATTTAAATGACTTTCCAAAATCATACTTTTTGGATGGTTTATTGAAGCTTGAGCATAGGTGGAACAAATGTATAGAGTTAAAAGGTGACTACGTAGAAAAATAAATGCATATATACAAAAAAAATTTTTTTTTCCATAAACGGGTACTTATCAAACAGCCCTCGTATATATTATTATTATATTGTTGGAATTGAAATCAAGAAATTGAGCCAATCTACTTCTACTGAAGCAACTTTATTGTATGGCGTCAGATTGTCGGTCCGAAGAACAGAGCTCACAGTGTGACTGCATAACCACACTTTGATAGCGAGCGTGGCAACGATCGATTGATATTGTTAAGAGTCGTAACAGATACCTCATTTTGTAGAAACGTATTTGTTGAATTAAAGCCTAGATACTGAAATAAAACCTAGTTTCCTAACAATGTATGATGAATCCCCTCACCTGGCGCATCATATCCCCCCTGTCCGCTGCCGGCATGGTAAGCGCGCGGTTTGCCAGCGGCTTGTTACGTAGCTCCCTCACACGTCGTCGTAGTCTCGATAGTGACCGGGGAGAGACACACGACCGCTCCTCTACACCGGGGACCGGGGGCTGAGGGTGGGGGTGGGGGTGGGGGGAACGGGATGGCTGTACCTGGTGGGGAGAATATACATATTAAAAAAATGGAACCAATCCGGTAGAATTATCTGTCGATTAACTAATATTATAAAATGAAAAAATATTTTTTTTTTGCAATCCACAACATTTCAAAATTTTAACCCCCTAATTTTATTAGCCAATATGAAAGTAGATCAAAAATTAAGGTACCCGTATTTTTTGTTTTTCTGAAATTTTAACTTTAACACTCTTAAATTAATTTTTAAATATTGGATTTTTAGAAAAAGCCGATAACGTATTAAAGTATCAGGTGTCTTTGCGTATTCTGTAATAAAAAAAAGAAATGACATGCCGAGTTAGCATACATTTTGACAGCGACACTTTCGTTTCGGTCGAATGGCCTTGAACAGGCCAAAACGTTCATGTCCAACAAGGACCGGCCAGAGATAGCCCGGACCGGGCATGCCCTGCACAAGAATGCCGAGCAATTTGCTTGGCCGGACACAGAATTTTCCCGCACATTGTTGGGCCGGACCTCTCGGCCCCGGGCTATCTCTGGCCGGTCCTTGTTGGACATGAACGTTTTGGCCTGTTCAAGGCCATTCGACCGAAACGAAAGTGTCGCTGTCAAAATGTATGCTAACCCCACTGAGCTGCGTGTGTTCATTCGTTCGTTTCATTCGTTCAATCATGCGTTTCATTCGTTTAATTGATCGTTTTATTCGTTCAATCGTTCGTACATGGTTCTTTTGTTTCATTCATTAATGTTTATTTTCGAGTTTATTGATTTAAAATTAAATATTTATTCACTTTCATCAACGAAGATGGGTAGAGAAGCACGTAAATTAGATCCCCTTGTATCCTGTTTTGTTCTTACATCTACAACTAATATTACTCCTTACACTGTGTAGTTTTTTCAAAATATCTCTTAAACTACTGAACAAAAAAAAAAATATTAATATGTGTATCGTGTTAAGCAAAAGAAGATCTCCAAACGGTTTTTTAATTTTGGTACTTAACAAAAAATGAAATGTTGTGAATTCTTATGTTATATATAAAAAATGAGCGGGTCGCTATTGAACAATAAAAGTACACCTAGGTCGCCCTCTGACAGCATTCCTTTCGTTTCCGCCATATAAACTTTTTCAGTCAAGTTAAACTCACCATATACAATGTGTCAGGTATGTGATGTAGATACCTAGTACGTCTAGCTCGCGACACTTCAGCCTCTGACACTTGTTGGTCTTCTAGCAGAAGCTGAAATATGGATTTACAAAAATGTTATTACTTACATAAATACGCTAATAACTACTTATCTGTTAGAGATATATATGCTACCGCGAACTTTTCTGTAGATCATTTTATTCTACACAATTCTTTCCTACATAGTTTTGTTATATCTCTGACGGATTAGACAGCATACGCCATGAAAACTAGTCGGGGCAAACTTTTCTCCGATCTAAGTTATACTGTTATAGATCAGCTCCTTAACATGATTGATCTATGTTTAATACTTGTAAATATTCCCGGTGAATCAACCTATCCAATAGTGAAAACCGCAACAAAATTCGTCCAGTAGTTTTAGCGTGAGGCGGTCACAGACAGACAAACAGACAGACAAACAAACAGACGCGGCGGGGGGACTTTGTTTTATAATATTACAAGCTTATGTCCGCGGTTTCTACCGCGTAGAAATAGATCCAAAAAGAATTAATCCCGTGGCTGTAATTTGCCCCTCCCCCGCCCGCTTTCGAGGTATAAAACGTAGTATATGTCATTCTCTGACCCCTAAACTGCCACTATACAAAAAATCATATCGATCCTGTAAAAACAAAAACAAATCTATCTCACGGGAACCATACATTTTTCCGGGATAACAAGTAGCCTATGTGCTATTCCAGACTATAATCTATCTCTGTGCCAAATATCATCCAGATCCGTTCAGCCGTGATTGAGCAACAAACATACATACATAGTGGGATGATGGTCTCTCACCTTAATCTCCACCAAATAAGGCAAGTAGACCCTGGGAGACCTGTACGGCGCGTGTCCCAACCAAGCATCAACACTACACCCCGCGGCCGGCTCTAACAATTGTGGTAGAGATGGCACCAATCCCCTCCTGACTGCCTGCTGCCATATATCACATGCGCGGGGTATGTGCTCAACACGAAGTAGAGGGATGAGCGGCGCTATAGCTTCTCTGAGCGCTGCGTCGCTAACTTCACGACGACGCGCGTTACGACGTGCTGCGTGGCCCGTGTGCCAGACTACGTTGGGTTCTGTTAAGTATATTAATACAAATTAGTACATTTGTTAAATAAATAAAAAATTATACATTCAAAAGTGTGCTGTGTGTCACTATAAAACAAAAAAAAACCCAAATCGTGACTATAAAATTGGAAGAGTTCTCGATTTCTCCAGGATCCCATCATCAGATTCTGACCTGATGAAGACGGGACCCTTTCAAACAAAGTTAAAAAAATACTCAAATCGCTTCAAGTGTGCCTATTAAATTTGAAGAGTTCTCGATTTCTCCAGGATCATGGGATGATGGCATCAGATTGTGAACCTCCTCTTTATTTTGAAGTTCGGTTAAAAAATAGGTCCATTATTATAGAATAGAAATATGGTGAGTCACCGGTATGAGGCAGTAACTGTTGCTCCCCCCACTTCAGCAGTCCCCTCAACACGACCGACTCCGGCGCCTGCAGGAAGGGGGAGTCTAGCGCGGCGGTCAGCTCAGCGCGCGGCACTTGACCTATAGTAGCGCCACTTGCCGCCACCGCGACGAACTCGTCTAACAGGTACTGCATCGCTTGTCTGGAATTTTTGAAATAAAAAAGTTGAATATGTTTGGCCTGTTCTATATTTATTGATATTTCTTACGGAACGTTAACTTTGTTCATTTGCAAATTAGACGTCCTAGATCGCCTTTCACATTAAAAACAACACAATTAACAGTTTTTCTAGAGCTCTGTCTCACCGTTGTACAAACTAAACTTAAAGTAACTTATTAGTATCCCAATGGTCAATCTAATGGCCAAATTAGCAGAATCTTGGCGAAAGGGTGAGCCCGTTTATGCCCCGTTCTTAAAGGGGTCCTACATGATTGGACAACGCCGTTGCATAATGGCCTCGTCCAACCATGTAGAAGAAGTTTACGGTTTAGACGCGCCAACGGAATGTTGTTTTCATAGTGTTATGGACAAGTTCCGCTAATAGCCGCGGGACTTCTTTAGTGACACGGACTTTACCTGTGCACCCATTTGCTGGCATGCGGCGCCCCCGACCACCGGAGCACCAGCGACAAACTGTCGGGAGTTAGGGTTTCTACTATAGCGTCTTCGCAGCCCTGCACCGCTACTGGCATCTCTAAGAAGCTGTGAAAACATAATGTTCACATAAATACAGTGCTTAAGACGCAGAAACCATTATTGTTTATGGCCGGGAACAACCTCGATAAAAAAATTATTTGCACTGCGGTAGGCGGTTACTTACCTACTTTACTTGAAACTTGACTTATTTTGTGGATTTTTCTTAAATTTTGTAAAAAAAACAAATTAATAAAATACCTATTATTTATGTATAGGTATTTTGCAATTTTTTTATGATTGACAAAAGCATTTAAAAAAAATTTGCGGTTAAAAATGTATAATAGTTCTGTTGGCTGTGTATTTTTTTTTTATTGAATTTATTACCTGACACTTCAAACTAAGCCTCGAAAAATCCCACTTTTAGTAGATACCGGTTTGTAATCTGCTTTAAACACGTTAATATAAGTGTGTGCGTCGATGGCCGAGTGGTTAAGACGTCTGGTATTAACTAGGCAGACACCGGGTTCGATCTCGAATCCCAGCCATGTACCAATTTATTTTTTAACTAAAAACCTTTGTAGGTACATAATCCGACAAACCACACTTATAGGCTTTTCCATCTAAATATACCTCAACAGAACTGGCCACTCGTTAGGTATAGCCTCACAAATACCATCGGCTAAAAGAGGGAGACACGGTTTCGGGAGCTATAAGCAACCCGTTAAGAAAAATTAATCAATAAGTCCCTTTACACATTTGTCTTGCATTATCCCTGAGTGCTATATAGTCTATATTTGTTGAAACGGACGAAGCCGGGAGCAGAAAGCTAGTATAAAATATATATATAGTGAGACTCACCTCGCAATTTCGTAAAACTGGAAGGCATCTTCAAGTTGAGACTGGGTCCGTGACCAAGATCCCTTGTTGTTGGTCCCGCTGACCTGCTGAGTGATAAACTATAACTTTACTTGTTATATATTTAGTTATCCAAGTTTACGAGCATTAACCATGGATCTATCATGTTTAGGAGCTGAACATTAACAGTATAAGTAAATCTAGTCGGAAGAAAAGTTAGCCTCAGCGAGTTCTCATATATACGTAACAGATATAACAAAATTATGTAGAAAAGAATTATGTAGAATAAAGGGGTTCAAATGCCAAAAATTTTATTAAAGATCTGATCATCTCTTCTGGTGACAAGAGGGCTGGCTCCTTCCTTGCTCAACGAATCAGCATCGCGATTCAGCGGGGAAATGCAGCCAGTATTCTTGCCACTATTCCACGCGGACCTGGTTTATTTAGTTATTTTTAATCTTTAGATTTGATTTAAGGTTTTTATATTAATAAATGTAAAAAAATAATTGAAACAAAGTTAAAAAAAAATGTAGAATAAAATGATCTAAAATAAAGTCCGCGGTAGCATATATCAATCTCTAATAGATAAGTTATCATTAGGGGATTATCTCGACTTATTTGTTACTTACTGCAGCTGTGTTGGTAGTAGACGGCGGAGTAGTACCACTCCTACCTATTAAGTTGAGATCAACCTGAAAACATACAATAGTTTTTAATGTGTAACATCTTTCCTGCAATC
The DNA here is from genome assembly GCA_963924495.1 of Nemapogon koenigi. Classification (NCBI taxonomy): domain Eukaryota; kingdom Metazoa; phylum Arthropoda; class Insecta; order Lepidoptera; family Tineidae; genus Nemapogon; species Nemapogon koenigi. The sequence goes on from OZ004656.1 coordinate 7,738,010, forward strand.
TGTGGGAGTGATTTCGTGAAAAGAGACGGAAGTGTGTAACGGGAAGCCGAGAAAGCGCGCGCTATTTGATTTGATCAATGAGCGCGCGCGGTGGTAGTTGGCTGTCAGATGGTACCAACCCATTTTCCGAAAGGTTGGTATTGTCAGCCAACAGTGTGTGCGAATACTAAGTTGACGTGAAAGAAAGACACAAACAAAAACACAGTCTATTTCCGATACAATTTTACGTGTTATCGGTCCCAAAGTCTTCCTTTTTTAGCCGATGTCGGATACAATTTTTTATGAAATCTGTACACACAATCGCCAAGCATGTGGTAGAAGCGAAAGAGGTATGTCAGGATCGTAACAAATGGCATTCGATTGTCTCTGTCTACCCCATTTGGAATAAAAGACGTGATGATAGATATAGATAGATCAAACCTAACAAAAATCAGAAATTTTGCATCTATAACATCAGTTGACTCAATAGTAATTCTCAACTAATACATCTTCACGGCCCCAGTAAGAATGTCCATTTGAAGCACATGAAGCCAAGGAATGCCCGGCCCGAGACTGTCCAACACTAGAATGGTCCACAAGCATTACCTGGTCGGTATAGGCAGCGTGTAGCAGTGCCCTCGCGAACCTCCGCGGTAGTACCTTCTCATCTACACAGACCGCGTCACTCCCAGCGCCGCCTGACGTCGAGCGGCGGGACATTACACTCCTGTGGGCAGTGGAGTTACATGTTCATTACAGGGACATCTATTGTCTGTTCCTAGGGCAGCCGGAAAAACGGTCAATGACACAAAGTAGTATGTGAGCGTCGAAATAAAACGATACACGGTCGCTCCATACATTTATGTATAGCCAACGTATTGTATTGCGTTTCATAGTACGGGGTCTGCTATAATTCGTGATTGATAAATATTTGTATGGAGCGATTTTATTTCGACGCTCACACGTAGGTACTTGGTGTCATTGACCGTTTTTCCGTCTGCCCTAGAAACAGACTTTTCAGTTACATTCAATTAAAATAATCGATAAAACTTCTCAACCATCAGAAACTACTCCGTTTTTGGTAATAATTATCCCTATTAATATAAATGCGAATGTAAGTTTGTTTGTTACGCTTTCACACAATAACTACTTAACCGATCATCATGAAATTTTGCACATATATTCTTGGAGGTATTAGAAGTAACATAGGATACTTTTTATTATCACGGCATGACGACGGGAACGGGGTGGGCAGAGGTGAACATGACAAAAGCTATGTATGAAGTGTATATGTTTGCCAACATTTTGAAATTAGAAGTCGTGGGAAACAGCTATTTCTAATATGTTTATACTAGATATCCACCCCGGCTTCGCGTGTGGACAATATTAACTGAAACGGCTCGACCGATTTTCGTGAATTTTAGTGTGCATATCCGTTAGGGTTGAGAATCGGACATCTATTTTTCATCCCCCTAAATGTTAAGGGTGGTCCACCCTTATTTTTATTTTTTTTTATAGTTAGGGTAGGGGTAGTGCGGGCAAGTCAACGTTTTGGCAGGACAACGTCTGCCGGGTCCGCTAGTTTATAATAAAGTTATTTTTAATGATGAAAAAGCAAGGTGGATTTTGTATAACAGAAACCTACCGTGTGTGGTATCAAATGAATGGGCTTCATGAGCCGGTTCTAAAAATATACTATACCATTACCTGTCTACCAAAAAATATTTTCAAAACATACCAAGTTTGGGCTTCTTTAGCTAGGAGTCACCTTAGTATTATTTTGTAAAACATACGCCAAAAGTATCTTGATATACTAAATATACTAATATACTGCCTAATCCATCTCCTTGGTTTGGGTCTAGACTGTATTCATTCAAAGGTTGTGATTATTTTAACTTGGTTAACCATATCACATTTGTGACCTCCCATTGAAGTGCCTAGTCTTATAATCTCCTTCTAACAAATCTCAAAATGACCAAAATACCTAAAGAATCTGGATCTAGCAGCTAGCACCAGTCTGTGACAGGGCAGCTCCAGTGCCGGTCTGAACCCGTACTCGCCACCCGGGTTGGTGCTACTCAGCTGTCCTCCTCCGCTACCCTCGCACCAGAACACCAGACGCGCGTCGCTATATTCACCTGAAGAAGAGAAGAATCTGTCATGTAACAACATTAGGAGAGAGGAAGAAACTGCCAAACGCCGCAAAAACATCTCTCTGAACAATACGTATTATGTTATTGGTACATTTCTGGCAAAGCTTTAATCCACAACATATTAACACCCTAATTTTATTAGCCTATATGAAAGTAGGTGAAAAATTAAGGTACCCGTATTTTTTGCTTTTCTAAAATTTTAACTTTAACACTCTTAAATTAATTTTTAAATATTGCATTTTTAGACAAAGCCGATAACGGCTAAAAGTATCAGGTGTCTATGCGTATTCTGTATTAAAAAATGACATGAGCTGCGTGCTTTCGTTCGTTTCATTCGTTCAATAGTTCGTTCATGGTTCTTTTGTTTCATTCATTATTGTTTATTTTTAGTTTATTAATTTAAAATTAAATTTTATTCACTTTCATCAACAAAGATGGGTAGAGAAGCACGTAAATTAAATCCCCTTATATCAATTCTATTCTATTTTTTCGTGTTATGGCTCCATCAGTAGTCCCCTTGTATCCTGTTTTGTTTTTAGAACTACAACTAATACTTTTTATTACCAGTTACCTTTGTAGGCAGAGAGTATAGTAGCAAAATAAAAAAAAAATAGTCAAAACCCGTAGTCGTTACACAGTGTAGTTTTTTCAAAATATCTCTTAAACCACTGAATAAAAAAATAAATAAATATGTGTATCGTGTTAAGCAAAGGAAGATCTCCAAACGGATTTTTAATTTTGGTACTTAACGAAAAATGAAATGTTGTGAATTGACATGGCACTTGATTTGCAGCTGTAAACCTAAACGACAATCGGGTAAAACCTTCACGTGTTCCCTATTAGTCCCGAAACCCCTATTATAGATCCCAGGGTTTAGCATATAGTGTTTGTGAGGTTATACCTAACGAGGGACCAGCTCTGTTGACGTATATTTAGATGGAAAAGGTCTCCAAGTGTGGTTTGTCGGATTATACGTTTACAAGTTTTTAATTATAAAAACTCCATTGGTACATGATCAAACCGCGCGGACCGCCTATAGCTAGGCGCATTGACCACTCGGCCACTGATGCACTTTGATTTTGAATATAAGTGTAATCAATTAATTATATACATTACCAGAATCCAACAAGTATCGACAGTCTCTATGTAAGGCAGCCACCTGCACACCGAGGGATGACGCTGCTCGACCGGCGCCCGCGCACATCGTACCTGTGGTCAACATCTTATATCATACCCAGCACAGCGACATTCCCTCACATGTTGTATAGACGTGGAAAAACCAAGAGAAGTACACTACATTCTATTTTGATTTTTAATGATGACTATATTTTTTTTTTCAAGTGATCTACATCAGAAGGCGACTTTTACAAAATACATAAATTAGTTTAATTTTAATTTTCGTCATTAGAGGGAAAAGTAATCTTCAAAAAGGCGTATCAAACATTAACTTTGATACAGTATTAATACACAGTTTGTACTACATTTTGTGGTAAAACTTGCTTATTTCAATTTAATTTCTATCGCCTTTGTCTTCCGTTGGGTACCCAGGGAGCCGTAAGGTACACGCGATTGTCAAAAAGCACGTAAAAGTGACACTTACCGTTGCTCCTCTCCCCGCTGATGATGTCCAGCTCATCATTACCACATTCACCGTCGCATTCTGTTCATAAAACAATGTTTATAACTCGATCACATTGAACAAAACAAATAAAATGTACAATTTTATTCAGTAAATCGGAAAGGGGAATTATTATAAACAGAGCAACGAATTGACATGATTTTGTTAGTTAGAGAATCGATGGTTAGAGAGCCCAAGAGTCTTCTTCCTCTATCGTGTGGGGTGGGTAGTTAACAGTTCTTAGCCGATCTTGGCGAGCGTTACATATCTGGTCCTTCACACAGCTATAGTTACCTGAGATGTCAGTGAGAGCTCCCCCGTATATAAGAGTGAGCACAGCGTCCAGTTCTGTGACACCAACATGCTGCGGTAGAGACTCCAGTCTTACTGCTCCGCTGTGAACATGTATTGTTGTTGTAGCGAATTCTTTACTCTATGGGTTGTAAGTTCTTTACAGCGACATCTGTTGTCGAGTAGCGGAACTAGTGTGATCATATGATGCTTTTTAGGTTAGAGTGTTCCCCCGCTTCGACCATTGTGTGTTTAATACAAATTTAATACAAACAGACAACAATTTTATTATAAAACCGTGATTTATACTTCAGTTTCGTGTAAATAAGATATCGAGCTTTTTTTACGGTCCCAGGGTACCCAGCGGAAAACTAAGTCTCCGTCTTTTAGCCTCCTGTATTTGTGAGGTTATACCTAACGAGTGGCCATTGCAGTTCTGTTGAGGTATATTTAGATGGAAAACACTTCTATATATAAAATAACTGCTTACATCCAAGTATATATAAGACACTCCAGGGTTCCCCCAAGTACTCACCTGTGTCTGTCCCTCAGCAGGTCCCTGAAGTATCTCGAGCGAGCACACAACAGAGCGCGATGAGCCGGGAACCTCACTCCGCGGTGGACTAGCACGACGTCCGTGGTGCCTGTAACGACATGTTGACCTATTTAACGCTAACCTCGCTGAGAGTGAGCTCTTGTTGCACTCGTGTTTTTAGAGCTCAGTCTCCTAAACTAACACTCAGTGTAACAAGAAGTCACTTTCTGCTCGGCTCAGTAATCTACTATAAAACTTACCAACTGAACACTATTACTGTACTAGTTGTCGGTTGGTGCTGGCAACATTACTGGCATGGCAGAACTGTGTGCGCTGTGACAGTAAGGGGGTGGGGCCACTCGAGATCGAGAAAGGTACACGTTTACAATATAGATTGCTAAGATAAAATATATTAAAGTAAGAAGTAAACAGTAGTTTAATTTGTCATCTAAAATAAACAACATTACATGGCGCAGTCGGATGAAAAACCTACAACAGGCCAAACAAGCAAAACGGAAGAGATATTTGACATGGCGGCCGGGTAATTCAGAATGCCATCACACATTACGTTCGATTCAATAGATTTGTTGCCGAAATGGAGAAGATTCAAACAAGAACTCCACATTTACATGACGGCAGCGGGCTTCGAAAGATATTCCGAAGCGAGAAAAGCCGCCATATTACTTAATAGCCTAGGGCAAGATTGCCAGAACTTATATTTTAACGTATTGAAGCGAGATGAAGATCCTCTTAAAGGAGATCCCTACATTTGGGCCATTTTTTTTTATCTTCGCGAACAGAACCGATATTACCCACAGTTGTTAGATATAAGATATAGAACTAAAAAATCGTGGTCCAGTATTTTTAGTTCTTGAATTAATAGTTTTCAGATTTTGATTTTGAACACCTATTTCAACATTATTTGTTGCTGGCAATAATTATTTATCTGTCACTTTCAACTTGACTGACATTGTTTGACTGATTGTTTTGTTTACCCTTTTTTAGTAGGTTGTTTTATTAGGGACATGTAGACCACATTTTCCTCAATTGCTCTAAATTTCAACCATCCCTGTATGACATTATCCCTCCCTCAGTCCCTCGCCCCATTAACTTTAAATTTGTATTATCATCTGTACATAGCCTCATATTTATGAAACTAATCTACTTTATTAGAATAATTAGAATAAAACTTTAATTAATTTTTATTTATCTTTTTTCTTTTTTTGTTTATATGTCTTATGGTCTTACTAATGTATTAATAGGTGTGTGTTTTGATTTGTGTGGTTTTGGGTGTTTGCATTGTGCTGTCTTTTGTCCAGGTCAAACTAACAGTATCTCAGACTCTAGAGCTCTAAGTGTATTCCTCGAAAACACGGATATTTGCAGAGAAACAGTTGTCCCGTATGCTAACACGGACTGTAAATGTGAAAAGAGATACATCTTTGCCCACTGATCAGCTGCCACAACTTGACATTGGCAAATCACCGATGAATATTGGTGGAGCCACATTAAAAAAAGAAGAAGAATTATATTTTATCTATTTATATCATAGAGTACTAAGCCTATGGAGGGGCCATAGACGGGCTCCCCCTTTCGCCAATTGTTTCCCCTTTGACCAGTTATACTGACCAGGTGCGCAGTAATAAGTTACCTTAGATTTCGTTGGTATCGTTTTGTGTCGCGAGACAGAGCTCTAAGAAAATAGTTAATTGTGATGTTTTAAACGGGAAAGGCGATCTAGGGCGTCAAACTTAGTGTTTCCAATAATTAATTATAATTATTATGTTTGTATTTTAACATAATCATCATATAACGTAAAATCCTTTGCGACAATAAAACGACAGAAAAATACAGTGGTACAGGGGCTAGTACTAGGCGTTTACCTCTCCCCCCGCCAAAAGTGGCAGAAAAATTTGTTCGATGATTTATACCCTTCACGTCTCCTTTGGTAAATACTCAAAGATTTATATTGAATAACATAAGAAATAACGAAAGAAATAACAAAAACAGAAGCTAGCTAGCGAACTGACAGCCTGACTGACTGACTGAACTGGCTGACGACGGCTGACTTAAGTAGATACGTTCCGAAGCGTAAACATTTTATATTAGTGCTACTAGTGTTTAAAACATTATAAGTAAAAATACGTGTAAAATATGGCCGCTAAAAATATAAGATTAATTTATTTTGGTTCGCCCATTTGTGACCTTTATTAATATATATATTTGATGTCGGCACTCGGTTGGTGCCAGACATTGCCCGACACTAGCCCAACTATGTATGGGAATATGTTGATCTCCTTTGAGGCAGTGTTAACATTATTTGATACCTACTTTGAACCTAAACAGAACGAGTTAATAAATTCCTACAACTTCAGTAACAGACAACAAGAAGATGGAGAAACTTTCGACAGGTTTTACTGTGACCTGAGAAAACTGGTGAAGAGATGTAACTACCAAAATTTTGAGGATAGAATGATTAGGAACAGAACAGTTATGGGAACCAACCGACAACTAGTACAATTACTGGTGTCTCTGGACACGCGGCAAGGTATAAAGGTCGTCAAGAAGATGTTGTATAGATGTGACGTCATCTGTTGGTGCTCTACTATTGTTTCAGCTACTCGTTAATAGATGTCGCTTTAATTTGTTTAGTAGACCCTAACTGAGTGAAATAGCGGAGCCGGGGGCGGAAAGTATGGTATTGAGAGACAACATTACCTGAATGTGTCCTAGCAGCCAGCAAGGCAGCCCCGAGACCTGCAGCAGGCATCCTGGCTGCATCGGCTAACATCTGGAGCTCTCTAAGTGCCACTCCAGCTCGGAGCTCTTCCCTCAACGCTGCTAACTCCGCCGGCCGCCAGGACCCAACAATGCCGCGTAATGACGCCCCTGCAACACAATGAGGTAGATTTAAATTCGACCCTCTATATCTATAGCACCTGCGTTAAGCGCACTACACACGGAACCGGGCGTCGACTTCCCGGACAACTGACTGGCCGCGCCGCGCCCGCCCGTTTTTGATATGAAACACATTTAAACAGTTTTAAGAATTTTTTTTTTTAGTTTTTTATTTAATTTTTTTTGATTATAACTTATATTTATTAATATTATTTTTTGGCGCGAGGGGTAAGACAGACCGCCCTCTCCGCCGCCGCTATTTACTTGGGGCGCGTATACTATATACTTCGTTGCTTCTCCGTGTGTGTGTACTGCGTGCGCCTCTCTCTATTCGACTACAGTATACTAATTATTATGTTTCATATGCCGGGCGTCCCGTGACGATTTTTTTTATTGAAAAGATGATAATAAGTATAAGCACAATTAAATAAAAATGAATACCTACAAATATCTGAGTGAGATATCTTTTTATGTCTGTCTGTCTGTCTGTCCAGAATAGGATCCGAAACATCTCAATGGATTTTAATAAAACTTTAATAGGTGCCACATAAGTTTAGACTTAACGCACCAGTAGACGATTTATGGGTCCTTTTGGTGGTATGAGCGGTTTGAGGGGCGAGAGGGGCGAGACGGGACGATGGCTTTACTAATTTAATAAATAGGTAGGTGGTAGTGTTCCAAGTGGCGCAAAGGAGGATGGAGCGCGTCATGCTCAAAAAAACAAGAAGATCCGCAGACGTACAGAATTATCAGACATAGCAGGTATTGTTTCGCGGAGAAAATGGAGGTGGGCGGGTCACGTGGCAGATGGAGCCGAAAGATTGTGGACTGGAGACGGAGACAGGGCCGAAGGAACATGGGACGACAGCCAGCAAGATGGTCTGATGATATAGCCAAAGTGGTGGGAAGAAACTGGACGCAGACGGCTCAGGACAGACAGGAATGGCGTGCATACGAGGAGACCTACACTCAACAGTGGGTGAATAAGGGTTGAAGAAGAATCCCACTAATATTATGTATGTATGTTTGCTACTCAATCACGCCAGAACGGCTGAACGGATCTGGATGAAATTTGGCACAGAGATTATAGTCTGGAATAGCACATAGGCTACTTTTTATCCCGGAAAAATGTATGGTTTCCGTGGGATAGATTTGTTTTTGTTTTTCATGGGATCGATATGATTTTTTGCATAGTGGCAGTTTAAGGGTCAGAGAATGACATATACTACTTTTTATACCGCTAAAGCGGGCGGGGGAGGGGCAAATTACAGCCACGGGATTATTTCTTGTTGGATCTATTTCCGCGCGGGTGAAACCGCGGATAGAAGCTTGTTTATATATGATTATTTCGGCAGCGGTTATAATATAATGTACAAAATATATATATATGTGTCTACCTGAGTCCCCTCGCGAGTCCCTCGGCCTCCTGGCTGCAGCAGCTAGCCGCCGTCTCAAGGTACCCAGTCCTGCTACTCCCGCCTTCTTTTTACGTTCCCTGAAATACACAATTAATGTGCTGACACAAAATGGTTTTAAATTCATCTAGTATACACAAACACAAATAACAAAATATATCTTCACGGCCTTTACTCCCTGAGGAGTGGCCAGAGACACGATGCCAATTGTCATTATTACACAGAACAGGTGGCAAGTCTGTTGCTGCATTTAATGAACCTGTGTATGTCACTTCTGTGCAGACGTCGGCTTTACGTACACTCCGAAGCACATATGCTTAAAGAAAATTAGGCCAAGAAAACTGTTTAAAGTCAACTCTCTACCAACTAGATTTCGTGGGGCCCTTACTCATTAACCGACTTCCAAAAAAATAAGGAGAAGGTTCTCAATTCGGACCGTATTATTTTTCCTATACAATGTAGGTATGTATAGTATAAACATCGATTACTTCGCCAGTTATGAAGCGATTTTGATGATTTCTTTTTTTATTCGACAAATAATTCTTCCAGATTGGTCCCATTTTTTTTTGTCCTAAACATTGGTTCAATGGTTTTTCAGAAATTTTGAAAAAACTGACTTTTTTCTTAATATGTAGCGATTATGACGACTTATTTTTTTAAGGATATAATTATTTCTCGACATTATTTCACAGATATATCATGAAAATCAGTTTATTATACCTCCTTATTTAAAAACTAATTATTTGGGCAAGTTGAGAGTAAAACTTGCGCGCTGAGTGTTAACATAGTAGATAATAACATACCCATTTCAAGGTCAATATTAGGCGCGCGATGATTGTTTTATAGTTATTTTTTTATAAAAAAAGAAATAATTATATTATGTTTTCTGTCAATTTACTAGATTTATTATTTAACTATACATTATACCAGTTTATTTGATCATAATAGAATTCATACTTTAAAAAATTTGCTTAAAAATAATAAAAAAACAGAGCTCATTTTTATAATTATTTTATTTTTCTGTAAGCTATAAGAAAGTCCCTATTATTATTTTTTAATATAATTTAAACTACACATATTACTAACCTTATACCGAGCCCTTTCGTTTGATATGTCACAATATGATGCACTTGAAAAAAAAATTTTGCCCCCAAAATCGAACTTCGATTTTTTACGCTATACGTCCGTGATTGGGTCATGAAACTAGTTTCCGTTTTTTCATCGAAGATATACAGACAGACTAAAGTTACTTCTGCATTTATAATATTAGTATGGATAGTTTGAAAATGGATCTCACAAAGCAATATGTAGTAGGTAGGTACCTATATATAACCCCCCATCACACATACACGGAAGAGGGCGCTACTGTCACAGTATCATGAGCCCTTATATATCACAGTGTATAAATATTAGTAAACAACAGACTAACCTTATAACCTCAGCCATGGTGGTGGGAGCATCTACAGACAGTTGCTCCACTCCCTCCTGAAACACATTTATTTATTAAAAAATCCACAGCACAACTTTCCATAAATTGAGTTAGTATAATGTATTTACATTGACACATAAACACTTTTATATACTATGTCCGCCCCCGGCTTCGCCCGTGGATATTTTCGAACAAAATAAAATATACTTGCCTACACTACCCCTACCCCTACCCCAACCCGGCGGCGGCTTTTTAATTAAATTTTTAAAATAAAAGAACACTTATTGTGACTTAACTATAATAGTTAGACATATATAGGGAATGCAATACCGGGATCCCGCATACATGTTGCGGGACTAATCTCGGTCCAAAAATTTGCGGGAACCCGCTGGACTGGCGGTGTTACGAACTCTTTCGTACATTATAGTTTTAGTTTGTTTTTTAAGAAGAAAATTGTCATTATTTTAGTTTTTGATTTATCGCTGTCTTTTAATTTGTCTAGTTCTTGCTCCATGTTTTTCTTCCTTATAAATAGTATACTAATTTTTCCACACCGGTGCCTTTTCTTTTATACAGTCCATTTACAGCCAATAACATAGTGGTCCTTCGACAACACAATATAGATGTGGAAAAAATGGTATTAACAAGATCTCAGAAAAATATGTCGGTCAAAAATAGTAGTAGTGACAATCCTTCGCGAACCACGAAGACACTGGATGCCCAGGTGCCGTCTACTTCTGGTGGAGGCGGCGCGCCCCCAGATGTCTACGCCTCGTCGGTTTCGCCCAGCAGTAGGGAAAGTGACACTCACCGATCAAGGTCAACACCTCACCAATCATCAAGATCTGTGGATACTGTGAGAGCAAGAAAACTCGCCGCCGAGGCTCAACACGCTCGTCGCCTCGCAAACCTAGAGTTAGCGGCCGAACGAAATGTTGCTGAGCTCGAACTCCGTGCTGAACGAAATGTTGCTGAGCTCGAACTCCGTGCTGAGCGAAATGTTGCTGAGCTCGAACTCCGTGCTGAGTTGGCAGCAATACAAGCTAATAGTAGTACTCGATCTAGTTCTCATGCTAGTTCTCGAGTTAGTAATAGTAACCGACCTAATGTAGAAAAGTGGTTACACGATGTACAGGATGTAGGTGTACCACCAGCGAAGCCTCTCCCCATTGTACATCCCGTAGAACAGTCTAAGTTAATCCAAGTTCTAGAATATCTTGCAAATAAGCCTAATAGAGGTTTTGATAGAAAGTTACCCACCTTTGATGGAAAATCACCGACTGAATGGTTAGCTTTTAAACGTTTATTTCTAGATACACAATCATCATTTACAACTGCTGAAAATTTAGCACGCCTGAATGTAGCGCTGTGTGGCGCCGCCAGAGACGCTGTATACGTGTTGTTGGTGTCTGCAAATGATCCACAACAAGTCTTGTCGGCGCTCGAGATGAGGTTCGGTCGCCCGGAGAAAATTGTTTTACAAGAAATTAGCGCGGTACGCACTTTACCTAAAGTCGGAACGGAAGGTAAAGATTTGGTTTATTTTACATGTTGTGTAAAAAATTGTATACAAATTTTAAAACTACTAAACCAAACTGACTACCTACGTTCGCCTGAAATTTATAACACTCTTCTTAGTAAACTGTCTCCACTTATTCGAGCACGTTGGTACGACTACGCGGGTGGATGTCCAGAAGGGAGCAGCAAACTGGAAATGTTGTCCGATTTCTTGTCGCGAGAGGTAGAACTACAATCTAAATTTGGTTTAGTACAAGAGTTTTCAGCGTCAATGCCTGTTCAACAATCATTTAGCGGTAACAGAAAATTGCCTATACACTGTAATGCCGTCGCTGAAAATGTAAACAAACCTGAAACTGTAAATAAATATGTACGTAATTGTTTATTTTGTAAAAATCTATTTCTATTTTTTTTCAAAATGGCTCCATCAGGGTTTTGATGATTCCGCCAATGTCAAGTAATATAGACGTCGCAGTAACAATAAGCCGATTGATCAGTAGGTAGAATGCTCCCGCCGGCCGTAATATGTCCTATTAATCACTGACTAATCACAACTATTACAGCGCGGGCGGGATTAAACTGGATTCCCCATGACGTCCTGGTGGACGCGTGCGTATATCACAAAGGCGTCACGTGGAATCCTTTTGTAAAAATGTTCATGACATAAATAAATGTCAAAAATTCTTATCACTTTCCATTGATGACAGATGGCAGTGGTTAAAAAATAATAAGGTATGTTATAGGTGTCTACGAAATAATCCACATAAATTTAAGTTTTGTAGTTTAAAAACTACTTGTGGTGTGGATGGATGTCTATACAAACATCACGAACTTTTACACAATTCAAATTTAGAGCGTCACGTTATAGTACATACTGATTCGGAGAGCGTAAATAAGTCTAGGTCTGTCCCATCGACTTCACAAAATTATTTTGTGAGTTATGTAGATACCAAGAAGGGAAACAGCGACGTTGAAATGTCGGCGCACGCTGCCACCACACTTCCTTCTAACACTGAGGTATCTCTACATCGCCCAATATTAAAAGTCGTCGCGGTAACTATTTACGGCCCGTCTGGTAGTATCAATTGCTATGCGTTATTAGATGACGGATGTACAGCAACTTTCATAGATTCTGAAATTTCTAATCGCATAGGACTTGAAGGTCCGTCAAAACAGGTTCGAATTGATTGTGTAGGAGGATTATCTCGCAACAGTAGTGTAAATTACGTAACTTTTGTTATAAAAGGACGCAATTGTACAGAAACTTTTCAAGTAGGTAGAGCGCGTTCCATTGATAATTTAGGCCTCGCATACAGACCTGCTGTACATAGAGAAAATATTTGTAAATATTCATATTTGTCCGATTTAACTGACGTTTTATGTTTCGAAGAAGTTAAACCTATGTTAATCATAGGTGTTGATAACTGGCATTTGATGATTTCTACCTCAACACGGTGCGGGACACCCTCTCAACCCGTTGCTATTAGAACCGCTTTAGGTTGGGTTTTATATGGGTTTGCCTCAAATAGAACAGCACAGGTTGATTTTGTAAATAATGCAGTAAGTTTTGATTCTTCAATCGAGACTGCTATTAAGGAGTATTTTAAATTAGACTCAATAGGTATTTTGAAAAAAGACTATCGTAGTGCTTCTGACGTAAGTGCCTTAAAGATTTTGGAAGACTCTACCCGCCGTCTTCCTAATGGCCGATTCGAGACCGGCCTTCTATGGCGTCCCGATATTAGTGATAATAATATCCCTAATAATTTTAAGTTAGCCCTTTCACGTTTCTTAAATCTTGAGAAGAAAATGAAAGGTGATGCACAGTATGGGGAGTTGTATAAGCAGAATATACACGCAATGATAGAGAAAGGGTACGCGGAAAAATGTGTAAAACCTCCAGAAGGTATAACATGGTATCTTCCACACTTCGGAGTAACACATCTTCATAAGCCAGGAAAACTTAGGGTCGTTCATGACGCCGCGGCTAAGTATAGCGGTGTTAGCCTTAATTCTTTACTTTTGGCTGGTCCCGACCTTCTACAACCGTTACTTCCAATACTTATGCGTTTTAGGGAAAATCCTATTGCAATTACAGCCGATATTAAAGAAATGTTTCCACAGGTCCGTATTAGAACTCAGGATCGTAATGCACAACGTTTCATATGGCGCGACAACCCTTTTGAGCCCCTTAAGTTGTACAGAATGTCTTCAATGATATTCGGAGCCTGTTCAAGCCCGTGCACAGCTTTGTACATTAAAAATTTAAATGCAACTCAGTATGAACACGAGTTCCCTGATGCAGCGCATGCCACGATTTATAATGTATATATGGACGATTATATCGGGTCTCATGAAAATGTTAAGAAAGCTGCTCGTATTGCATCAGATATTATTTCTATTAATAAAAAAGCTTGTTTTGAAATGTGTAACTGGATCTCAAACGATCCTGCTGCCCTTTCATTAGTACCGAAAGAGTTACGGTCAAGTAAATTAGATGTCAATTTAGGCAGCAGCTGTGACACTACTGCCACAGTTAGAACATTGGGTTTGATTTGGCAACCTGTACGTGATGAAATTAGTTTCAGTAATGGGTTGAAAGATAACAGATTACCAAATCAACTAACTAAACGTGATGTGCTGTCTCATGTCATGCGCGTTTATGATCCTTTGGGAATCCTTGGTCCGATTGTATCGAGAGGGCGCATCATGTTTCAAACCATTTGGCGAAAAGGTTTAACCTGGGACGAAAAGCTTCCTCAAACTGATCAAAAGCATTGGATGGAGTGGTTTGAAGATCTATTATCACTTTCTAAACTAAACATTCCACGGTGTTACAGTTTGAGCAAACTCGAAATCATTGAGCGTGAGCTTCATTTATTTTGCGACGCTAGCGAATTAGCATATGCTACAGTAGCATACTGGCGATTTGTTTATACTGATAATACGGTGAAGCTCGCTCTCATCGGTAGTAAAAGTAGAGTTGCTCCATTAAAACCATGTTCCATACCGCGTTTAGAGCTTCAAGCTGCATTAGTTGCAGCTCGTTTCGCTACATTCATTTCGGAATCTCATAAATACAAACCAACTAATCGCATTTTTTGGTGTGATTCACAGAACGTTCTCGGTTGGCTTCGTAGTGACGCACGTTCATTTAAACCATTTGTAGCTCATCGTATTGGTGAGATTCTTGAACTTACTGAAGTTAAGGAATGGAGATGGGTTCCATCATTGCTAAATGTAGCTGATGATGCTACAAGACTTAAACGTAATGTCCTGACACAAGAATCTCGCTGGTTAGTAGGACCTAACTATTTACTTGCTTGTAAACAAGAGTGGCCAACATTTCCACCAATAGATATGGCCAATAGTGCTAGTAATAATTTAGAATTGAAACCAACTTTTCGAACTCATTGTAATTTAATTTCATTAGAAGCATTACCCATACCAGTGGTAGTAAGTTCTCATAGATTAAGTTCTTGGATAAGGTTAGTCAGAGCTACGGCAAGAGTCCATAAATTTATCACTTTAATAAAGAACAAAGGAGGTCAGAAGGACCTAACCGCGGAAGACTTAAGTCGAGCAGAAGCACAAATTCTTCGGAAAAGTCAAATTGATTCCTTCCCCGAGGACATTCGGAACATAATCAATAATATGCCATTGCCCCGAAAAAGTCGATTATATAACTTATCTCCGTTTATTGATGAAAACCAAGTTATAAGACTAAGAGGTAGAGTCGATAATACACCAGATGTTGATAACGATATAAAACATCCCATTATTTTGGACGCTAAACATCAAGCTGTAGATTACTCATATCTCATTATCACAAGAAGGCTGCTCACGCACATACAGAGACAGTTGTAAATGAGATGCGTCAGCTCTATTGGATCATCAACCTGCGTAGTGCAGTCAGATCCGTCGCTCATAATTGTAAATTGTGCCATTTACGACGTGCCAAGCCATTAGAGCCTCCGATGGGTAACCTTCCCATGGCTCGATTATCACACCATAAAAGACCTTTCAGCTTCGTTGGATTAGATTATTTTGGACCCCTTCAGGTTGCTGTCGGCAGAAGGCGAGAAAAGCGCTATGTAGCATTATACACCTGCCTGGTCACACGTGCTGTACATTTGGAGGTTGTATATTCTCTATCGACTGATGCCGCCATAATGAGCATACGTCGCTTCATTGCTCGTCGTGGTACTCCAAGTGAAATCTGGTCTGATAATGGCACGGCTTTTGTTGGTGCAGATCGAATGCTGAAGAACTTATACGATGAATCATTAACCACATTTACCGCAAACGAAAAAATATCATGGAAATTCATCCCGCCAGCATCACCGTTCATGGGCGGAGCGTGGGAACGGTTGGTTCGTTCCATAAAAACTGCATTGAAAGTTACCTTGAAGGAACGATTCCCAACGGACGAAGTATTACAAACACTTATCTTCGAAGCAGAAGCATTAGTTAATGCTCGCCCACTTACACATGTATCCCCAGATCCCGACTGCGACGAAGCATTAACACCTTTCCATTTTCTTATTGGATCGTCTTCCGGCAGATCAATTCCAGCTACAATGACTGATAGAGATATGTTGAGCAGATCCGGATGGAGAAAAGCTGTCAGACTTCTTGATTTTTTCTGGCAGCGTTGGGTAAAAGAATACCTGCCTATTTTACTGCCACGGCGCGGAGGAGGGATACCACCCAAGATTAATATCGGTGACTTAGTCCTCATAGTAGATAATCAGCTACCCAGAGGATCCTGGCCTCGGGGAAGAATAACACATATATCGGTAAAGATAATATTGCTCGAATTGCTGACGTAAAAACTCCCAATGGACTTTTAAAGAGACCTTTAAGAAAACTTATTCCTCTTTTGTAAATATGTGGACATTGTTACGAACTCTTTCGTACATTATAGTTTTAGTTTGTTTTTTAAGAAGAAAATTGTCATTATTTTAGTTTTTGATTTATCGCTGTCTTTTAATTTGTCTAGTTCTTGCTCCATGTTTTTCTTCCTTATAAATAGTATACTAATTTTTCCACACCGGTGCCTTTTCTTTTATACAGTCCATTTACAGCCAATAACAGGCGGGATTAAAGAGAAGTGTAGTACATACGTATTTATCTAAGGTGTGGGGCGCCTAGCTCTAGGAGAACGGTGTGAAGGCGCGGGGCAAAGAATTCCCCACCCGCGCCCCTTGTTGTTGTGTACTTATATTTTGAAGTTACTACTTGTAATTATGACGCAATGCAATGATTTTTTCATTGAATATTGATTGTCATAGAATCTATAGATAAATCAAAATCAAACTGAACTTTATAAGAAATAATATTATTTTGAGCCGGTTATACGGTACCCTGCGTCACACCTGCGTCACACCTGCGACCTTTTCTAATAATTTTATTTTTTATATTTCTTTACATATATTAATAAACCATTTAAAATGTACCAGAAAGCTTATTTAATTTGAGTTAAAATTAAAACCATGAAAACGAGGTCTATTTGGTCCTTATTACGATTATTTACGATTGATTTCAGAGGTTTAAGTTGACCCTGCGAGATCCCGCAAATATCTGGATCCCGCGGGACTAAGATGGTTCAGTCCCGCAAATACCGGGATTCAAATTATTTTGCGGGACTGCATTTCCTAGACATATGCTATCGCGACACTTTGTAGATAATGATGTGTTCTGCAAAGTCGTAGTACATTATTTTGTTCTATCATCAATAGTTTTCGCAGCGCACGCGATGTAAGGAATTTCTTAGGTAATTTTTTTACACCTTGGGTTACATTATTGGAGTTTTAGTAAGGATCCCAAATTTTTTTGAAAATAGAATATAGCCTATGTCACTCAGGGTGAATGTAGCTTTCCAATGATGAAAGAATTTTTGAAATCGGCACAGTAGATTTTGAGTTTATTCATTACAAACAGACAAAAATACAAATCTTTCCTCTTTATAATATTAGTATAGATGTGATAGGGAACAAAATATCTATAGTGATCATTCCCCCCCCCCCCCCCCCTCTTCCTCTGCAGTGGGAAAAGTGTAAAATAAAATACTGCTAATTAAGAGTCCTTGGTAGTCAGCCATCTTACTTCAGTCAAAAATATGGCAAATCTCAATAAACCCTTAGTGATTGGACTGTCAACGCTAAGTAAGCCTTATTTGAAGTATAATTGAACTTATATTAGCTTACACGCGAGTACGCGACCATGCTATCATTTTATAGGTATATATTCATTATTAAATGTACTATTATAAGAGAGTCTTCTGTGCATGAGTACCTACTATTGTATATTCTGTGGTACATGTAGGTTGTGGTACCCGTAGAGTAAGTAGCAATCACTATGTTCTTTAATAAGAGTCGGGACTGACATACATTGAAATGAAATCAAACTTGGGGCCGAAAGGTACTGCCAACCTAACAACATTAAGGATTACTTGACTGTGGATTGGTACAGAAATATTTGCTATCTCTGTCATCTGTATATGGCGTGAAAGAGATGGCTATACGACGTCATTAGTATTGGCTCATTTTTCCTAGCCCAAATTTTTTGTTCGAAGTTGCACCAGCTTGGTGATACCCACCAAAGAGAGTCCAGGATGGTTGAGGGCGGCGCCCATGTCGCGACGTAGCAGGCAGCACAGCAGGGAACTCATACCTCCATCGCTGCACTGTAAATGGTTACAATATTGCATTACATATAATTTATATTATAGATACATTTATTACTACTTATCTATTAGGGTATATTAGAATCTAGATGACCTGTGTGAATATAGAGTTCAACTGATCTCCAACAGATGGCGTCTTTTACAAAATAATTAAATAAATTAGTTTAATTTTGATTTCATCATTTGAGGGAAAAATAATGATCAAACATTAATCCATGCATTAGTCTTGGAGTATATTGGACAAAGACAGCTAGAAACAGCAAGGGACTTTGTTTTAGGGTTATTTTTAATTGCACATCAAATAAATTATTGTAAATACAACCCTGTTGGCACGTAGAGGTAGCTTAGGGTTTCTTTTTATAACTGCACATAACTCACCCTGGGCAGAGCCAATAGGACCTTTCACGTAGGGGTAGTGCAATAGATGGTAATACTTTGAGGTCAGTATTTTGTTGTGCAATCAGTATTTTTGATGAGAAAAGGGCATTTTTTTTGATTAGCAGTTAAATACTACCCTTTATTTTATATTGTACTTAATTCTACTGGTAGAAGTATCAAAATATATATTTCAAACTGTCCTACCTTAAAGCTCCCAAAACCGTGATATTGGTCCCTGGGTACCCAGTACAAGATAAAGTCTCCCTCTTTGAGCAGATGGTATTTGTGAGGCTATACCTAATGAGTTGCCAGTTCTATTGACTTATATTTAGATGGAAAGTTATCTAAGTTTGGTGTGTCGGATTATGTACCTACATCTAAGTTTTTAATTATAAAAAACCGATTGGTACATGGCTAGGATCAAACTGTGGTCCGTCTAATTATATACCAGACACCTTTTTAATTTAGTAAGTATTAGCTTAAATTAAAGGTAAATATTTTTTTATACCAATTTACAGCTTCATGTAGGGTTGCCAGAAGTTAAAATAAGTACTTAAGTTTACCAGTTTATGTTGTAGATGCTTCTTAGCATCTAATTAGAATGAGAACTTGATCACTTTTGTCTAATAACTTTAATTGAAGAAGTTGGTTATTCTCAGTTAATTATTAATATCGTTTGATATTACTTAGGTGTTCCAGTTCCACCTAATTAAAGTTTAATTTTTAAAACATTTTATTATACATTTCACTGTACCTACATATATTATTGTGTATAAAGTTTATGTCAAAGTCCTTCAAAAAGGTGAGAGTAAAATATTAAGTAATGTATACAGATTAACAAATACCAAGTTTTGCAATAACCAGTCTTTCATGGACTGAATTATAGTTGTGTAGTGTCGTCAAGCCGGATCATCACAGCAGCCAGCAGCCTCGACCTGAGCTCTAGGGCTCCACAGTGGGTCACTGAGACTTGTGTATACTATTCAGTATTAGCAGACAGGGAGTGTGTGTGAGGTATATATGGTGTAATATTACAATACAAGTACCGTCATAGTCCGTGTGGTGTCAGCAGGCCGGGCCGTCACGGCAGCCCCCGCCCGCGACGTAGGGCTCCATAATAGTGGGGCCAAAAGACTTGTGTACAGTAGTTAAAGTGACACTACACACGGGCCCACGGCGGCAACTTGACGGATGTAGGTCAGACAGAGGCGCGGACAGTGTATGGGGCTCATTTACACAAAGGGGTATCTGTTCATTCTGCCATATGAAGTTTCAGATTTAAAAGTCCCATTATTTATAGCAGATAGCTATTTATAGACGTTACCTAAAGGAATTCAAATAATTAATTTAGACGTTACATACAAATACAACGAACCACAAAATATTCCCTTTGTACCAAACCCTAAAAAAAAAACTCGGCGCATGCGCTTTTAAAGCTATAGAATCACGCATGCCTGACAGTAGCGAATACAAAAGTTGAAAGCAAAAGTGCACAAAAGAAGGGATCAACTTGCTTGTTCCACTTGCGTCATACATACAAACAAAATGTTGAAAATGTTTGCAAAATGTCACCGCGATTGAATTCGCTGTTCGTTTATTTACAAAATATTTTGGGTTATTTCGATATTTTATTTTAATTTCCTTTATAATATTGTTTTACTATTTTATAAATGAAACTAATATATGTGTGTTTGTTGCTTTAAATCTTAATTTTCTTTGTTTACCTAGTAATTGTGTTCGCGTTACATTTTAATCAGTAAGTACCTAATATTTCATTTATATAATAATAATTGATCCACCGGTTATGTTCTGAAGTTGTACGTAAGTTAAGACTTCATATGATTGTTTGGACATCCAGGATTATAAATAATAACTTGCTAGGAATGAGAAAATAAAGAATAGAAGATAGAATGCATATTTGATGAGTCCATATTTATAGAAATTCGGCCTTAACTTCGCGCAGATTACGTTCAATATTACTAGGTATTGCGAAGATGAAAGCTATAGTTGTTTTATAAATTAAATGTTTTATATGCTACTGCTGAACTTTTTGTAGATCATTTAATAATTGTACACAATTCTTTCATACACAGATTTGTTTGATATCTAATGGATTAGGCAACATATTTCATGAAAGTACACTGATGCAAACTTTTTTTCAAACTTTATTTACTATATACTCAGCTCCTAAATCAAATAAGATAATGTTTTAATCCTTAAACTTATCCTATATTTAAATTAATCTAATTGTGAAAACCAGAATAATATCTAAGTATTTAGTAATAGGTCCGGTTGGAGTGGAGGAAACGAGGCACTAAGAAAAAAAGACTTAGAATATTTTTTAACCGTTTTTATATGGACCAGCGACTTAGACGAAGCTCGAAAATGCAAAAATATTTTTCATGATTTTGAAAAAGATTTATGGAGGGTCAGGGAGGGGATACCGGGAAAGTTAACCAGGACAAAAGTTGCTCCTTGTGAGGCCTTTCATCCGATGGCATCATAAAAAATTGATGTTTATAGAGTAAAAAAAAATCAATCCAAAATTTTCTAAGTGTTTTTTCATTGTGCCCCGCTTGCTCCACTTGGTTGAAATTTCTAAGTCTTGTCTAAGAAGAATGTTTCTGGGACAAAAGTTGCCCCTTGTGATGCCTTTCATGGCATCATAAAAATAGGTGTTATATGGAGAAAGAAAATCGATCGAATTTTTTCAAAATCATGAAAAATATTTTTGCATTTTCAAGCTTCGTCTAAGTCGCTGGTCCTACCCCCAAGGCCCGCCAATAGATGTGTTCCACATTTGTTGATCATAGCATACTTCTGAACCATTTAAACTGATTAAGTCTTATATGCCCTAAAACAAGGAAAGAAATATTTTTTACATCAAATGCTAGACTAGTTAATTATGGTGTGCCGCAAACCCTTTGAAAAAATAACAGCTATTTCACTTAGATATATTAAATAAGTAACTATGTGCTAAATTACAGTGACACAGGTGGATTATTTACAGAGAAATTGGGAAAAGTTTATCCCAGAAACATTATGCATATAGGAGCCTTAAGGATTTGCCTAATAATTTATTTAAATACTACTTATTACTTTTAGACAAATGTTATTAATTATTCTGTTCATGAATTTCTTAGGGACAAATATAGGACTGAAATGTGACTTTGTTTAATATTAAATAGTATATCATAAAGCTTTATATAGTATAATGTGTCACATGGGTCACATATAGCTCAACTATGCCCACATGGGTCACATATAGCTCAACTATGCCCACATGGGTCACATATAGCTCAACTATGCCCACATGGGTCACATATAGCTCAACTATGCCCACATGGGTCACATATAGCTCAACTATGCCCACATGGGTCACATATAGCTCAACTATGCCCACATGGGTCACATATAGCTCAACTATGCCCACATGGGTTACATATAGCTCAACTATGCCCACATGGGTCACATATAGCTCAACTATGCCCACATGGGTCACATATAGCTCAACTATGCCCACATGGGTCACATATAGCTCAACTATGCCCACATGGGTCACATATAGCTCAACTATGCCCACATGGGTCACATATAGCTCAACTATGCCCACATGGGTCACATGGGTCACATATAGCTCAACTATGCCCACATGGGTCACATATAGCTCAACTATGCCCACATGGGTCACATGGGTCACGTATAGCTCAACTATGCCCACATGGGTCACATATAGCTCAACTATGCCCACATGGGTCACATGGGTCACATATAGCTCAACACTGTAAGGACTTAAAACATCTAAAAAATGGACCTGTATCTAAGGATTAAATAAATTATTTGATTTGATCAAAAATGCTGTTCTTAATTGGATTGTTTTATTCTTTAAATAAATAATTGATAGATAAATGTTTGCTTGGTGTATTACTATTAAGCTTTATCTGGAATAGCATTGCTTACCTCCTGTGCTTTAACCTATGTGTACTGGGAACATTTCCTACCTCATAATCCATACTAATATTATAAATATGAAAGTATCTTTGTCTGTTACACTTTTACGCCTAAAGCACTGAACCAATTTTAAAGAAATTTGATGTGAAGGAAGCTTGAACCCTAGGAAAAAATAATTGGCTATTTTTTTTAATCCACCCCCTAAAGGGGTACAATAGGGGGATGAAAGCTAGTGTAGCCCTCATGGGTAACAGCTAATACAAAATAAAATATATTGTTGATGTGCAACATCTAGCTTTCACTATGTGGCATTAATGGGACAGAAATGTGTAATGATTTGATTCCATTACTTACAAAAGTGCATAACTGGAGGTTCACAGGTACAATTCATTTCACATTGAATTTTAGAGGTTCTTTAGATGTTACACATCATTGTAAGACTGGTTTTTTTTTGTTTCAGGAGTCCTCATGGAGAGGTCGACCACTCCCCCTCTTCCGCGCGCGCGTCCCCTCCCCTCGGGTGACCACTCCTCTGGTTCGTCCAGCTCCCCCGAGCCGACTCCCTCCCCTCCACCCACATGGTCCGACTTACCACAGAGACGTCACTCTACAACAACCGATGAGGAAGACGAGAGACCACCTAAAGTACCCAAACTGTCCGATGATGTAGATGACGACCAGGACGGCTCCATCTGCCCCATATGTCTGAGCGCCTGGGACAACACCGGGCCCCACAGACTGGTCTCCCTCAAATGCGGACATCTGTTCGGGAGCCAGTGTATCGAGCGGTGGTTCCAGAGCAACAAGTACAGGTCCTGCCCCACTTGTAAACGTAGAGTGCACTATAAGGACGTGAGGAACATATACGCCAGGAAGGTGATCACGTGCGACAAATCCGAGATTGTGGCGCTGCAACTACAAGTACAGCGAGCTAAAGAGAAACAGCAGCGGACTGCTAACGAACTAGAGAGGACCAAAATGTCGCACAGATCTTGTTTGAAAGAGATAGAGCTGTTGCGGAACCAGGGCAGTATTGTGACGTCGAGCGGCAAACGGTGGAGGTTCGCGCTCGAGAAAAACTTGCAGTTGTGTTCCGACGGTGGAGGGCGAGCGCTGGTCTATAACGATCGGTCGTACGAGCTGTACGCCTCCCAGAACAGCGCCAACTCGCTGTTCCCGGGGTACGGACTGCGCTTAATTAGCTGTCTCGACTACAAACCTACCTCGTTCCTGCATCTCCATCACAAAGCTATCAGAGACCTGTGTTACTCTCGCCACAAGGACTTACTAGTGACAGCCTCGTTGGACAGTACGGCCAAGTTCGTGCAGCGAGGATTGTCGCAGCTGACTATCAACACGCGGCTGCCGCTCTGGTCCTGTGCCTGGGACGAGAAGAATGAAAACGTAATACATATGGGCGCCACTGGTGGGGTTATATTCACCTTCGATATAAGAAACACTCACGCGCCTCTAGAGAGACTCCTCAACACAGACCCCTCGCCAGTAGTGTCGCTGCAGAGTGCCACATGCGGCTTGTTCGGGTGTCAGCTCAACACGGCATGGCTGTACAAGTCCCGACAGTTCGAGCGTATGAACTTGACCGGGCCGTTTACCTCGCTAGCGTATGACAAACCGATCGGCACGTGGATCGTCTCGAGTCGGATCGGAGCGCTGAGTGTGTTCAACGTCGACGACTACGGCGTTAGTTTAGAGAAGACATTCTCTAACGGATCCGGGGCGGCGGAAATGTTGCGCTGCGCTATAGTGAAGGCGCAAGGGTCCGCGTGGGTCGCCTCGTACTGCACGCGAGCGGCGGCTGTCAGGCTGCACGCGCTGAAAGACGCGTCAGACCTGTTGCTGCCTGCGGCGGACCTGCCGCGCGATCTGAGGTCGTTCCAGCTACACGACTCGACGGTGCTGGCGACCTTGTCTGCTAACAGACTGAGGGTGTACCGGGCAGTCGCGATTAAAGACTGAAGTAGCGGCTGTTAACACTATATTTATTCCAGGATGATTTCTTTGATTCTCGACTCTTGTGCCGCATTATTTGAAGGTGGATTGAACTTTCGCCGTTAGTATTTTGCGCGTGTTACAAGTTGCACCTTGAGAAAATTCACACTGTGTTTACAGTGAAGTAGTGGTAACAGCCGTTAGAACAGATAATAAGGTAGAGCAGGTGTCTATTTGATGTTGATGTATATAACTCTATGGCGCTATGCCCACATAATGATACACAATGAACCAAACACATAATTAATAATACAATTCCTTTTAACACTTCTTTAAATCCCCACTATTCACTACAACCATGACTAATGACGTTGCCGTTGCGAATTAGCGTCGCGCTCATTTAACATTGTCTGTTCTAAGTGTACCTACATGTTAGTTTTTGTTGAGCTGAAGTGATGTTTAAGATATTTTAAATTCTCATAGTAATAGTTTGTTTTGTTAGGTTATATTATGTTAATGTATGTTTGTCTATGACTGCCCAGTGTGGAAACTTTAAAGTTAATAAATTATGATGTTGTAATTATTTGTTTTATTTATCATCTAAATATACCTCAACAGAACTGGCCACTCGTTAGGTAGGTATAGCCTCCCAAATAACAGAGGCAGGTAAATGCTGGTAACCATGGGTCCGAGGCGGTGAAGTTAAGTAGCGTAATACAAGGTAGAAAATTACAAAACTGTCATAAGGATTAAGGACCCAGAAGTTTAACATTTTGGCGCCCAAGTAATTATAATGTTCGCAACACTTACTCGTCATACAAAGGCATGACAAACCCTGTTTTAAAATCTGGATTTAAAAAGACTGTCCTTGAACGTGGGATATTACATACATAGACATATGACCTGATTGATAACTTAAAGAATAGGTCTCTAGGTCCACAAAAGCCGCCATTTTGATCCCCTACTAGGTACAAAAACAGTAATACAATCAAAAAATATATAAAACAAATATATTTCAAGCAATACAATATAAACTTCACAATCAATAACACCTCATTCTCATCTCATACAACTGTGCCAGTTATCCATGTTACATACACAATTCTATTTTACTAGTATGACAAAATAAATAAATCTTCATAAAATATTTGTATAAAAAATGCAAGAGTCTGTGATGTTGTACTTCATAGTGTAGCTGTGTAGGTAGCACGAGCTACAATAGAAATATCAAAGTAATACTTTGATTCGAAGGCCAAAAACGACGGGTTCGCATCAAGGAATGTCCAACACTAAAACGGCGAGCAAATTGCTGGGTCGGGCAAAGATAGTACATGGATTTGTCCGGATATTTAAGGGCGCCATTGGTGCGGACCCGTCGTTTTGGCCTTGATAATGATCTATGCTTGATCCCTATAACAGCTGTCAACAAAATCAATTTGACATTATTCGAGCATCGAGCAAATAACTTATTGTGCAATAACAAAAATCACTGGTCTTCTTTTATCAATTTTAATCGATGATTTGCCAATGTCAAGTATTATAGACGTTAAATAGTATCAATATGCCGATTAATCGGTATCTAAGATGATTCCGCCGACTGTGATAGATATGTTCTACCGGACTACCCATCATGTCACGACGGAACGGGTGCGTCGGTCGCCATGACATGATGTAGAATCCTAGACATTATATAAATGAATAAATTAAAAGAAAACGCGCCGACTTTGACGGCTTTTCAAGCACTTTGACAGCTGTCACAGGCATCGAGCTATTTTTTTTCAGAGTATTATGATACTTTGAAAATTTTATTATGTAACTAGAATTGTAATTTATAATGTAATAAATATTTAAGGAAAATCAGGACGACAGCGCCATCTCTTGACGTAACTTGTACGTAAAAAGAGGTCCGGGCGACCTACCTGCGCAGGACCAAATTGTTGGTGCGAGGTGCGGCCCGACGCCCGACGAAGGCAAGACGCGTCACGTGACTTTGCCGGCCCGCGATTGTCTCGTCAGTTGACTTTAATACCCCATGCACAAACATATCCCATCCACTGGCGGCCGGAGCTGTTTTTATGTGCATCGGATTGTACATTATATTATTATTATTTGTACAAGTGAGCTGATTTCACTTTCATTTCTTGGAATAAATAAAATGTCTTATGAAAAATGGCGGTATAGGACGCTAATGATATAATCCATGTTCAAAATGTGATAAATAGGTCAGAGATCATAACAATCATTGTCTGTACGAACATACCAATGTGGATCTTTTGGGTAGCCATCACTATCTATATAATCTCTGACATATCAGAATCAAATGACCATAAAACGCCACAAGATTGCCTTTGAGGTACAGCTTTGCCAATCCATTTGGTGAGTGAGAATTAGGACGTTATATAGCTGGAAATGGCGGCTAACCCAGTGAGAAACAAAAGAAACCGTTTATAATTTGAGAATAAAATAAAAATTTAGATAAACTTTGTACTCTTTGTAATATAGGATAAATCCTGAATGATTGGAATCTTTGAGTTGCTCTACGACCGTAAACACGGCTAAAGTTATTTACAAAAAAAACGTTAAAAATCAGGCAAACTTGTAGCGATTTACGGTACTTAAATTATGTAGTTAAATTTTTCGCCACGTGTCATAACATCCTTTTTAATTGGTGTATTTATTATTATTTTCTGCTTCTCTCTCGCGAGATTTAAAATAGCATATTTGTGAAAGATCTGATAAATATAAAATCGATACTCCCCCCCATCTAATCACTAAAGTCTTCATCATCAGCAGCACTTCCTGCCGGTCCCCTCAGATTCCGTCGTGTAGTGTTCCCTAACTGTAAGAGAGACTTGCGACCAACTGTGGGCGTAGTGAGCAGGTCACCGTTGTACTCTATCACCTCCGCTCTGTGGAAAGACAAAAGTGCCTTAGTTAGTGAAATCATGGGAATACCGACCGTCACGAGACAATATATTGTAACGAGTAGGTACTTAAATCGCATACATAAACACATCAAGGTCGACAGACGTCTTTAGCAACTTCCAGAAAGAATCAACTACAAACTACCAAATCGGCCGCGTCAGAGTGTAGGTATTTAACGCCGAGCCTGCACCGAGGACCGTCTACAACTTCGGTAGAGGAAGACAGTTCGAATCAGAGCGACCAAAACGAAAGAGCGATGCGGAATTAATTAAGCAACCCAGTGTTTTGTGCGAATAAATGTTATTCTATAAGTGTTTTTATTTATTTAACTGTATTTTCGTTGTGTTAAAATAAAGTTTGTCTATTTAATAGGTATTTTGAATCTCTTCGGACCCTAGCTCGTAACAATATTAAGGTACCAATAGCCACGCGCCGTAATTGTGTACCTGCTGTGTATTTTGACACAGTAAATATAACAAGCTAAAGCAGTAAGGAAGCTTGGTACAAACGTTCAAAACGACGCACGCTTCTACATGGTCTAGCGGCACAGCCACTGCCAAATTCACTGCGATAATCGCTTAGAGGACCTGTAGAAGCGTGCGTCTGTGTGCGTGCGTCGTTTCGAACGTTTGTACCAAGCTTCCTTACTGCTTTAGCTTATATATTTACTGTGCTTTTGAGCTGTGAATTAGAGATGTACAAGTCCGGATGGATATTGTGTCCTTTGACACAATTAGTGATACAGTGGGGTTAGCATACATTTTGACAGCGACACTTTCGTTTCGGTCGAATGGCCTTGAACAGGCCAAAACGTTCATGTCCAACAAGGACCGGCCAGAGATAGCCCGGGGCCGAGAGGTCCGGCCCAACAATGTGCGGGAAAATTCTGTGTACTTGTCTTTGTCCGGCCAAGCAAATTGCTCGGCATTCTTGTGCAGGACATGCCCGGTCCGGGCTATCTCTGGACGGTTTCAAGGCCATTCGACCGAAACGAAAGTGTCGCTGTCAAAATATATGCTAACCCAGCAGGTCCGACATAGCAGCGGACACGTAATGACCAGGTAATTCTACCAACGGGTACGGTCTGCACGTACTCGGTAGAACTAACAAAACTTTTAATTTCTATATTATTTTTTTTATTATGGCTCCATCAGGGTTTTGATGATTCCGCTATTATTATTACTCAGTAAGTAAAATGTTCCCGCCGACCGTGATAATATTAATCACAACCATCACAGCACGGACGGGATATCTGGATTCCCCATCACGTCACAACGAGACGCGTGCGTTGGTCGCCATGTCATGACATAAAATCAAACAAAACTTCAATGATGACATCATGTAACTCTATAATTAATCATATGATGCATCATTATTTAGGTTGAGTTTAAGTATATTATTGCTGTAGGAATTTTGGATGACTGAGGGTTGGGTTAATAAGGGGTTGGAACTGTAATTCCTCTCCAACTATATCCAACTACCTATATTTGAAACATAATAAGAACCTGGCTATCCTCCACTCCAGCATGTCAGTATGGAAGTCCTCCCTGTTACCCAGGTCCGTGAACCCCACCACAAAGTCCCGAGTCTTATTGTCCTTCACCAAGATCAGAGTGGGGATCACACGGATCTTGAGACGCTCTGGAAACAATCATTAATAAATCTATAATAATTTCAGAGGGTAACAAAAATAACTTTGCACAGTGTGTCGCTTAGTGGGGAACTAGCCACAATCATAAATTAATATTTTACTCCATATTGTTTTATTTCAAGTTTTTATGTAGATTATAGTATTTTTACACCAGGAAAAGAATATATTAAAATGAAAGGAAGGACAAAAGACAAAAAGGATCCAAAGGAATGAAGTAAGGAGTAAAAAGGAGCATGCTGGAAAATAAAATAAATAAGTAAATGACTTCCAGGATATCATAGGATCTAAACACAATACAACTTAAATAGTACTTACAAATATCATGCTCCTTTATAGTATATTATTATCAGCTAGTTGCAATTAGTTCACTGTATTACATTATTGACATTATTACTACTTAGCAATATGGAAGAAAATAAACAAATAGCAGACACTGTTCCAAATTCAGATTATTTTGAAAAATTCCTAAATTATAGGTAGTCAGTAACTTATTTTGTAAGGAGGTTAACAACTATTTTTGTAAGGAGGTTAACAACTATTTTTGTAAGGAGGTTAACAACTATTTTTGTAAGGAGGTTAACAACTATTTTTGTAAGGAGGTTAACAACTATTTTTGTAAGGAGGTTAACAACTATTTTTGTAAGGAGGTTAACAACTATTTTTGTAAGGAGGTTAACAACTATTTTTGCAAGGAGGCAACTATTTAAACCTCATTAAGAAAAATGGTCTCATTTATTAACTAAATGAGCACAACGTTACAAGTGATACTATGGCCTAAAATAATCCTGTCTGTGGAACCTTTATTTTCATCCCTTAGATTCAAAATGGCAAACATTTTCTTCAGAAAAAACTTGAAAAATTTCACAAATGTATTTGTATTTCTGATATCAATAAATAGTGGCAACAATTGATTGAATGTCATTCATCACTCAATATCCCGCACTAGTGCACATAGGCCGCAGACATATACACAGTAACCAACCGCAAGCAGTCTTGAAGATTGAAACCTAGTGTTGTTATTTTTTTTACCATCTGAACCAGTGATTCTATTGAAGATGTTTGTTGATATGGGGATATTCCCACTCACACTTACCAGTAAGGAAGGGCGCCTTCTCAGCATCCATCTTAACAAACCGACACTCGATATGTTTAGCTGCCAGAGCCCGTAGATGCATGTCCAATATATCACAGTGTGGGGAGCCCCGCCGGTACACATGACACGCCAGGTTCTCGCTGGCTCCACAAGCTGTGAAGAACTCTTTCTCGGTACATAGCTCAGAGTATTCGCCGTGACCCTGAGGGATGAGAGATAATTACATGCTGCAGTTATATTACGCGATAACTATATTTCGTGGGTTTAAAATTAAAATTTCTTTCTCAAGATTGATATAATTATTAAACATGATATAAACGAAATAAAATTTTAAGATTGACATACAAATTTAGACATAAACAGTAGAAAACAATTTATCAATATTATTTTGTAAAAAAAACTATTGGGCGCCAATTATAACATAACTAACTAGTGTTACTACTTTATTTTATTTACTTTTACTTTATTTATTTCGTTCTTTAGAGTATTAAAACTATATTTTTGGTATTGGTATTTAGATCCCAGAATAGTCACCTTGGCCAGCCACTCCTGTTTCTGTTGCTCTTTCTTCTTCATGTCAGCGAGGCGGCGAGCCCGGATAGCTTCCAAGTCACTGGTTTCCAGGGCTTCTAGTCTGTAAGTATATATTTATTTATAAGTTTCTGTTAGGACTTAGAATTCCCCATTTGTTGGCAACACTGTTTTTACTTGTCACTCTTTGTACTTCTCTAGGAATATATGTGTGTCACTTTTACTTAATCTGGTGAATAACTACAATCCTTCATTTACTAAACTGTGTTAATACCTTGGTTAGGTTTAACAGCAATAGAAATTTGGTTTGAGGGTTGGATGAAGGAAGGGTAGAATTCCACTCCCTAACATTTCCCATTTCTTTACTCCTTTCCCACACCTTAATACCCAAGCTATAATGATAGTTCACATGATCCATCCAAACAATTTGTTTTTAATTTTTTTCTCAAAAATGGTTTGAGATATTGAGCTGATTTTTGCGGCACAGTATGGCACAAACGCAGCACAATTAACGAAAATACACATTTCGAAAAGTGCGGATTATTATTTAATCTATGGTGCGGGGCTAACTGCGACCTTTATCTGTAAAATAATGATAGTGATTGGATCGCTTTCAAGTTACGCAATTAGGCTGCTGGATAGGCAATTATCACACCTTCGGCCAGCTATCACTGCTATCAGTCACTTACTTCTCAATCTCGCCGTCCAGCTGTTTCTCCACATTATGTGCCACTTGCTGTAAAAACTTCTCCATCTTCTATAAACATACAAAATTTGTATAAAGGTACAAATATAATAAATATACAAAAATACAAAAAGGTATATAGGGCAGTGTTTAATACATTTAATGTATATTTTGTCTCATGTACATTTTATATGAGAAGAATGGTGTATATGTAAGGAACTTTCTAATATGAATAGCCAATGATATAGTATGTGTCAAAGTTATTTACTGGTTTGGAAATGCACTAAATATTTAATTTACGTCATTCTTGACCGGAATATGGAGTTCATTTAAAATAAAACTGTATAATAATACAAATATTTACAACTTTATTAACATTTGGCTCTAACCTAACACCGCCTACGACTATTTTAAGCTGCATTACTTTACTATGGTATATATAAATTAAAGTAGACAACTTACTGTTTGATAATTCTTCTATTTTGGTTAATCTGTTATTAAATTGCTACTATTTAGTTATAAGCAAATTAAAACAAAGTAAAATAATAAGTTTTGTCGTCAAGGTTACTTTTATTTACTTCACAGTTCACTTCAAATCAAACGTGAACGAAATGAATGAGAGAACGAGAAGACATCATATTATGACTCATTAGAGATGTGCTGTCTATTTTTATATCTATGCCAGCGTGACCGGAACGTAGCTACTATAAAGTACTATTTGTTACCCCTGCCACACACTCGTCGAGTGGCATGGGAAGTAGCGAGGAAAGGAGCGAGAGACGTAGTGTGGCCATGTTACTCGCCATGCCGCACGCCATACTCCTCGTCATGCCCACTGCTCCCTGTTTTGTCGGTTTTTTGGGCGCGAGTCAAAGGACCGGCAATATGAGCGAGAGTGGCTGGCCTCACACTCGCGCGCACGCAGACCGCATCGAGCGCTCAACACGAAAGCACGTCACGCGACATTTTTAACCGATTTGAAAAAAAGGAGGTTTTTCAATTCGACCGTATATATTATATATTTTTTATGTGTCTTGGCGGATAACTTCGTCGTTTATGAACCGATTTTGATGATTCTTTTTTGTTGGA
This sequence comes from Nemapogon koenigi, assembly GCA_963924495.1. Lineage (NCBI taxonomy): Eukaryota > Metazoa > Arthropoda > Insecta > Lepidoptera > Tineidae > Nemapogon > Nemapogon koenigi. The sequence goes on from OZ004656.1 coordinate 7,770,787, forward strand.
AAGGAGATATCTCAAGGGTGGTACCATGATAAGGAAACCAAGATCTGAGATGGCATCCCAGAGAAATCGAGGGGAACCTTCGAGAATCGTAGTGGCGACTAGTGTGGCGCGTTTGTTAATTTTTTTTTCATTAAGTATTTTAAAGCACTACTATTTAATGAAGGTCTGGAGTCGACCTGATGATGGAGCCGAAAGACAGTCGAGGGAACTCCTCAACGATTTACAGCAATTACCTGGTGTTTGGACTTAATTAATTTTTATTGATGAGAACTTTGCACCCATATGGGTTATATTACGTCTACCCATCACTAAAAAGCTCAAAATAATTTTTTTAACAAAATAAAACCTACTTCAAACAGGAAACTAAAAAGTAAAAAGTAAATTTACTTAGCACAAAGTAACTAGTATTTTGATTTTTAGTTAATCAGAAATGATAAAATAAATATTAAAATTATAAAAATTTTGAAGTCAGAAATTATAAATATTTCGTCGTAGAATTTGAAGAGTGTTGGTGCCAAATTAAGATACAAAATTAAGTTAACATCTAAGAACATAAAGATCTGTTCAATATTATCTATGTTTGTATGTAGGTACTGATGATCGTAGAAATTATAAATATTTCGTCGTAGAATTTGAAGAGTGTTGGTGCCAAATTAAGATACAAAATTAAGTTAACATCTAAGAACATAAAGATCTGTTCAATATTATCTATGTTTGTATGTAGGTACTGATGATCGTAGAAATTATAAATATTTCGTCGTAGAATTTGAAGAGTGTTGGTGCCAAATTAAGATACAAAATTAAGTTAACATCTAAGAACATAAAGATCTGTTCAATATTATCTATGTTTGTATGTAGGTACTGATGATCGTAGGTTCCTAATGAATTGTCTACTCTACATTAGTGGATTTGGGAACTAAGTTGTTTCTAATTTGGCACCAACCGTATTCAAATTCTTCGTCGAAATATTTATTACCTATTTCTTACTTCAAAATTATAAAATACTTATTTGATCATTTCTGATTAACTGAATCAAATTACGATTACTTTGTGTTAAGTTTCCTGTTTGAAGTCGGATTTTTTTTGTTAAAAATTATTTTATTTAACACACTTTTATTAATTAATCATGTATATTTGTAAACGTATATTTCTTTTTACATTTATATAATTAGCTATACTATAAATGCATAGCGCGCACGCTGCCACAGTTTCAACATCCATTGTGGAAGGCGAGTGACCTAGTGCGGAGCGACGCGATTAATTGCGCGAGTAGAGCAGTGTGTGGACAGACAGGGCAACATCGCCGCAGCGCGAGGAGCATAGTGTGGCGTGAAGTGTGGCGAGTGTCTGGCAGGGGTATGTCATCCGACCGTACATCGGCCGTACCTTAGGTCTAACCATACCGACAGTACCGACTTAGTATTGATCTCGGATCTTGTCAACAAAAACCTGAAAAGAATGTTGCCTAAACAATATAAAAAAAAAAACTACAATTTTAGTATCTGACACAAGAAACTTTCAACTGACAATGCAATACGATACGTTCCAAATTTCAACAAACGTATGACCTATGTTTTTATGTCCTCAACTTTTATCATCCTTTTTAGAACATTTTGCGTTTTTTAATCGGGGGGGGGGGGGGGGTGTACTTTATAGAACATTGTTACCGGCAACGCTGATCTATGCCATAGAGATCTATGCTCTCCAATGCCGTACGAGCATGACGAGCGTAGATAAAAATAAGTGACGACTGTAGCGCATTACATGGTGGAAAGGGAAGAGCCGTCATTATGAGGTTAGTTTGCTGCGTTTTAAGATTTCCATTTAAGGTGATTAGTATCCTCAAATCCATTATATCTACGCAGACAGATTTTCTCTAGGCCCAACATTTTCACACGCCGCGCAACACTTGATCGAAACGTGAAAATAAGTCAAGCTGGAACGGAAATACACCAAATTTTAACGATTGCGAAAGCAGGCTCTCGATATATGACGTGTGGACTGTGGTGAGTGTTATAGGCAACGTGAAGAGGAGCAACATTATAATTTTTATGTAGATTTATTGGCTGTATACGTTATATGTACCGTTGCCAACTTACCAATACAAAAAACTACAAATGTCAAAACTGCCAAGTTCTGAAATTTGCTGAAATCTGCCTGAAGGCCTGAAGGAAGTTTTTGTGGAAGTTTTTGAAGACTACGTTACGTGAACAACACGATTTTTAGTAGTTTTATTAAAAATCTTGTAAATATTACAACATTTATTTATTTTATTTAAACATTTATACATGATAAAACACTGTCTGTGTCACTATACGTCGCACCTGAAAAGTTGTGGCATTGGTGTGATGAACAATATTAAAACTACGTAAGTAAACAATAATTATTTCCTCATAAACCAATAATATTGAAGTATCGCCTTCATGTTATCAATGTATCAAATGACACATTGTTTGGTTATACCTACCTAAGGATACAACGTAGTAAAGTTGTACTTTGAACTAAAATTAACCTTTGTTCACCCCCCACTACCCACTACCCACTGTATAATGCAGATAAGATACCACTAGGCACAAATTGGCCACAATTGGCTTTGTGACAACTTTTATTGATAATGACATTGTTGTAGCCCTTGGCACAGTTGTGGTACCTAACCTAACCTAATAGGGCTTTCTTGCTCAACCAAATGGAATCATAGAAATACAATAGGTACTGCCTTGTTTGATGTTTAGTGTTGAAGCTGACATTGAGCTATACCCTTGGCTAATCCTAAAGCTACTTAATTGAGAATGATAATTTATATTTATAACAAACCTGTTTTTATTACTTTGTAAGTTTCCATAGTAAGTTTAATTTCATAAAGAAAATATTCGTTAAGAGACCTAGTTGAAAGGAGTTTCCAATTTAGGCGTTTTCTAATCAAGTTTATGAACCCCTTATCCTCTCAATCACCCTCATAAAAAATTACTAGTTTTTAAGATAATCAAAATTGAAAAAAAATATCTCAAAATAACCACTTTCTTTTATAGAGATATATTGCAAATTGCAAATTGTGTTAATGCTCCTAACCCTCACTCCTCAGAGCTCCTTAGTGAAGACAGGAAGTTGCAGAAACCCATAATATTATTATGTAAGAAAATTGATATTATAAAACATAACCTCAAATTCTGTACCACTCCATTTCACTCAGCCCTTAATTGTTATTTATATACAAACAAATATTAGCTAATTAATTAGTCTTAAAAAAATTTTTTTTCATACAAAAATATATTATAGGTAGGAAATGCAATCCTGCAAAATAATTTCAATCCAGGTATTTTCGGGACTGAACCATCTTAATCCCGTGGGATCCCGCAGGGTCGACTTAAACCTCTGAAATCAATGGACCTAATAGATTAAAATAACCCCATTTAGCCACCCCCCAAACCTCCCCTTGTTGCCCACATTTACCTAAGAGTTGGTGGGGGGGTTGTTGGGGCGGGAGGGGGGATTTTAATAGATAATGAGCATACACAGACCTTTTAAAAGTCCAAGCAGTCGTTAAATATTCATTGAAAAAGATTTTCAAAAATTTTTTGCAGCATATGGAATAATTGGTATTTTCATGAGGTTTGGGGGGTGGCTAAATAGGGGTTAATTTAATCTAAATCGGATGGCATTGATACACACCATTATTTGTACTTAGGACAGTATAAATTTTATCTGCCCATCAGGATTGGATGGCAATTTTTTCCATGAGTCTAAAGCTACGCGAGCCATTTCACCGCACTAAAAAATGAACTACGTGGGAATTGATTACAAATTAATTACAATTTATTACAAATGGACAAAAATTTATTACACTTAACGCAAAAAAGATACGAGGTTGTCGGTTAGGTTTATACTCAAGCTACCCGACATCCTCGGAAAATGCAGGAAAAGGCCTGGGAACCTCACAGGAATTTATTACAAATTAATTACAGTTGGATAAAATATATAATTTTTTTTTTTTAATTTTTTTTTTCGGAAAATCCGCATTATTTTGATTGTATACACTGTTTGATTCACCGCACTAAAAAATTAACTACGTGGGAATTGATTACAAATTAATTACAATTTATTACAAATGGACAAAAATTTATTACACTTAACGCAAAAAAGATACGAGGTTGTCGGTTAGGTTTATACTCAAGCTACCCGACATCCTCGGAAAATGCAGGAAAAGGCCTGGGAACCTCACAGGAATTTATTACAAATTAATTACAGTTGGATAAAATATATAATTATTATTTTTTATTTTTTTTTTTCGGAAAATCCGCATTATTTTGATTGTATACACTGTTAGATTCACCGCACTAAAAAATTAACTACGTGGGAATTGATTACAAATTAATTACAATTTATTACAAATGGACAAAAATTTATTACACTTAACGCAAAAAAGATACGAGGTTGTCGGTTAGGTTTATACTCAAGCTACCCGACATCCTCGGAAAATGCAGGAAAAGGCCTGGGAACCTCACAGGAATTTATTACAAATTAATTACAGTTGGATAAAATATATAATTATTTTTTTTAAATTATTTTTTTCGGAAAATCCGCATTATTTTGATTGTGTACACTGTTTGATTCACCGCACTAAAAAATTAACTACGTGGGAATTGATTACAAATTAATTACAATTTATTACAAATGGACAAAAATTTATTACACTTAACGCAAAAAAGATACGAGGTTGTCGGTTAGGTTTATACTCAAGCTACCCGACATCCTCGGAAAATTCAGGAAAAGGCCTGGGAACCTCACAGGAATTTATTACAAATTAATTACAGTTGGATAAAATATATAATTATTTTTTTTTAATTATTTTTTTCGGAAAATCCGCATTATTTTGATTGTGTACACTGTTTGATTCACCGCACTAAAAAATTAACTACGTGGGAATTGATTACAAATTAATTACAATTTATTACAAATGGACAAAAATTTATTACACTTAACGCAAAAAAGATACGAGGTTGTCGGTTAGGTTTATACTCAAGCTACCCGACATCCTCGGAAAATGCAGGAAAAGGCCTGGGAACCTCACAGGAATTTATTACAAATTAATTACAGTTGGATAAAATATATAATTATTTTTTTTAAATTATTTTTTTCGGAAAATCCGCATTATTTTGATTGTGTACACTGTTTGATTCACCGCACTAAAAAATTAACTACGTGGGAATTGATTACAAATTAATTACAATTTATTACAAATGGACAAAAATTTATTACACTTAACGCAAAAAAGATACGAGGTTGTCGGTTAGGTTTATACTCAAGCTACCCGACATCCTCGGAAAATGCAGGAAAAGGCCTGGGAACCTCACAGGAATTTATTACAAATTAATTACAGTTGGATAAAATATATAATTATTTTTTTTAAATTATTTTTTTCGGAAAATCCGCATTATTTTGATTGTGTACACTGTTTGATTCACCGCACTAAAAAATTAACTACGTGGGAATTGATTACAAATTAATTACAATTTATTACAAATGGACAAAAATTTATTACACTTAACGCAAAAAAGATACGAGGTTGTCGGTTAGGTTTATACTCAAGCTACCCGACATCCTCGGAAAATGCAGGAAAAGACCTGGGAACCTCACAGGAATTTATTACAAATTAATTACAGTTGGATAAAATATATAATTTTTTTTTTTTAATTTTTTTTTTCGGAAAATCCGCATTATTTTGATTGTATACACTGTTTGATTCACCGCACTAAAAAATTAACTACGTGGGAATTGATTACAAATTAATTACAATTTATTACAAATGGACAAAAATTTATTACACTTAACGCAAAAAAGATACGAGGTTGTCGGTTAGGTTTATACTCAAGCTACCCGACATCCTCGGAAAATGCAGGAAAAGGCCTGGGAACCTCACAGGAATTTATTACTAATTAATTACAGTTGGATAAAATATATAATTTTTTTTTTTAATTTTTTTTTTCGGAAAATCCGCATTATTTTGATTGTATACACTGTTTGATTCACCGCACTAAAAAATTAACTACGTGGGAATTGATTACAAATTAATTACAATTTATTACAAATGGACAAAAATTTATTACACTTAACGCAAAAAAGATACGAGGTTGTCGGTTAGGTTTATACTCAAGCTACCCGACATCCTCGGAAAATGCAGGAAAAGGCCTGGGAACCTCACAGGAATTTATTACAAATTAATTACAGTTGGATAAAATATATAATTTTTTTTTTTTAATTATTTTTTTTCGGAAAATCCGCATTATTTTGATTGTATACACTGTTTGATTCACCGCACTAAAAAATGAACTACGTGGGAATTGATTACAAATTAATTACAATTTATTACAAATGGACAAAAAATTATTACACTTAACGAAAAAAAGATACGAGGTTGTCGGTTAGGTTTATACTCAAGCTACCCGACATCCTCGGAAAATGCAGGAAAAGGCCTGGGAACCTCACAGGAATTTATTACAAATTAATTACAGTTGGATAAAATATATAATTATTTTTTTTAAATTATTTTTTTCGGAAAATCCGCATTATTTTGATTGTGTACACTGTTTGATTCACCGCACTAAAAAATTAACTACGTGGGAATTGATTACAAATTAATTACAATTTATTACAAATGGACAAAAATTTATTACACTTAACGCAAAAAAGATACGAGGTTGTCGGTTAGGTTTATACTCAAGCTACCCGACATCCTCGGAAAATTCAGGAAAAGGCCTGGGAACCTCACAGGAATTTATTACAAATTAATTACAGTTGGATAAAATATATAATTATTTTTTTTTAATTTTTTTTTTCGGAAAATCCGCATTATTTTGATTGTGTACACTGTTTGATTCACCGCACTAAAAAATTAACTACGTGGGAATTGATTACAAATTAATTACAATTTATTACAAATGGACAAAAATTTATTACACTTAACGCAAAAAAGATACGAGGTTGTCGGTTAGGTTTATACTCAAGCTACCCGACATCCTCGGAAAATGCAGGAAAAGGCCTGGGAACCTCACAGGAATTTATTACAAATTAATTACAGTTGGATAAAATATATAATTATTATTTTTTATTTTTTTTTTCGGAAAATCCGCATTATTTTGATTGTATACACTGTTAGATTCACCGCACTAAAAAATTAACTACGTGGGAATTGATTACAAATTAATTACAATTTATTACAAATGGACAAAAATTTATTACACTTAACGCAAAAAAGATACGAGGTTGTCGGTTAGGTTTATACTCAAGCTACCCGACATCCTCGGAAAATGCAGGAAAAGGCCTGGGAACCTCACAGGAATTTATTACAAATTAATTACAGTTGGATAAAATATATAATTATTTTTTTTAAATTATTTTTTTCGGAAAATCCGCATTATTTTGATTGTGTACACTGTTTGATTCACCGCACTAAAAAATTAACTACGTGGGAATTGATTACAAATTAATTACAATTTATTACAAATGGACAAAAATTCATTACACTTAACGCAAAAAAGATACGAGGTTGTCGGTTAGGTTTATACTCAAGCTACCCGACATCCTCGGAAAATGCAGGAAAAGGCCTGGGAAACTCACAGGAATTTATTACAAATTAATTACAGTTGGATAAAATATATAATTATTTTTTTTTAATTATTTTTTTTCGGAAAATCCGCATTATTTTGATTGTATACACGGTTTGATTCACCGCACTAAAAAATTAACTACGTGGGAATTGATTACAAATTAATTACAATTTATTACAAATGGACAAAAATTTATTACACTTAACGCAAAAAAGATACGAGGTTGTCGGTTAGGTTTATACTCAAGCTACCCGACATCCTCGGAAAATGCAGGAAAAGGCCTGGGAACCTCACAGGAATTTATTACAAATTAATTACAGTTGGATAAAATATATAATTATTTTTTTTTAATTATTTTTTTCGGAAAATCCGCATTATTTTGATTGTGTACACTGTTTGATTCACCGCACTAAAAAATTAACTACGTGGGAATTGATTACAAATTAATTACAATTTATTACAAATGGACAAAAATTCATTACACTTAACGCAAAAAAGATACGAGGTTGTCGGTTAGGTTTATACTCAAGCTACCCGACATCCTCGGAAAATGCAGGAAAAGGCCTGGGAACCTCACAGGAATTTATTACAAATTAATTACAGTTGGATAAAATATATAATTATTTTTTTTAAATTTTTTTTTCGGAAAATCCGCATTATTTTGATTGTATACACTGTTAGATTCACCGCACTAAAAAATTAACTACGTGGGAATTGATTACAAATTAATTACAATTTATTACAAATGGACAAAAATTTATTACACTTAACGCAAAAAAGATACGAGGTTGTCGGTTAGGTTTATACTCAAGCTACCCGACATCCTCGGAAAATGCAGGAAAAGGCCTGGGAACCTCACAGGAATTTATTACAAATTAATTACAGTTGGATAAAATATATAATTATTTTTTTTAAATTTTTTTTTTCGGAAAATCCGCATTATTTTGATTGTATACACTGTTTGATTCACCACACTAAAAAATTAACTACGTGGGAATTGATTACAAATTAATTACAATTTATTACAAATGGACAAAAATTTATTACACTTAACGCAAAAAAGATACGAGGTTGTCTGTCAGGTTTATACTCAAGCTACCCGACATCCTTGGAAAATGCAGGAAAAGGCCTGGGAACCTCACAGGAATTTATTACAAATTAATTACAGTTGGATAAAATATATAATTATTATTTTTTTTAATTTTTTTTTCGGATAATCCGCATTATTTTGATTGTATACACTGTTTGATTCACCGCACTAAAAAATTAACTACGTGGGAATTGATTACAAATTCCCCTACAGATGCCATCAATAATTTTTTTATCACTTTCCTATAGTTCTTAAAGAATCTGGCATATTTATGTATTGTATGTGCTACGTCCAACCGTATGTAAACTTCAACTTCTGGCATTTTGTTAACATACTCCTCAATAGTTTGAGCAGATGTGAAGCCGCTTGCCGTTTCATGCAAAAGCGCTTTGCTCCAGTCAACAACACACGTATGAGGAATTGGAATCTTCTCCCTCCTCCACATTTTCAACCAATGGCATATAGTTTCTGTATGCGAGGACTCGGACAGCATATGCCAAAGGGATATTTGGCCTTCTGGTATTCCGATTGCAATAGCGTGTAGAAAAATATGCTTGCTACCTAGGGGATGAACAAGACCTCCGGTACTGTCAATGGCGAGACACAATTTCTTTCCTTGTCGCTCCGCTTCGGCGTGCATTTTTTTATACGAATGTGTCAACACATTTGTAGAGTAGTGTACATAGAAAGGATCGTGGCCGATCTCACCGATACTTCCGAAGCACCCTTCTTTTTTCATAATAACTAGAGCCTGGATTGGATCAGGATGCAGATATTTTTTTCGCAAGAGCTTCATGTTTGGCTTGGTACAGCACATCTGGTTTTCTAATTATTGGGGGTTCAGGGTCGTCATCTTGGGTCATCAAATTTCCAGCTTGTTGTGCTCTATAGCACTCTATTGGGACATGCTCCAATTTCTCGGCGATTTTTTGCCGAATTGCACCGCGGAGATATGGTTTTCCACACTTGCCGTGTCCAGGAGCATAGCTGCAAGTAGCAGTCCAATCTTGTAATCCTACTTCCCTGCCCAACAGTATAGTCAATTTTGCCCTGCACCGACAAGTTGCTGCAAGAATGAAAAAAATGTTTGATCAGTAACTCTGGACAGGAGTAAAATAAAACATTTGAAACCCCCCCCCCTCTCTCTCTCTCGCTATGTCAAAAACATGAGAAAACTCACCTTTCAAATTTCCAGACGTCCCGGACATGTCGATGTACGTTCTTTGGAAATTGAAACCGTAGCGCAACCGAGATGCACCAAAAATCTTATTTACAAAGAAGTCTTGGTAAAGCCCAGACTTGAAAACGTGCCACATCCTTTTTCCGCCTTTAGAGCGATTGCGCGGACGGAACTCGGTGATTGCCTTCATTTCGTCACACGAAATTGAGAAGTCGAATGTGACGCGCTGATCGTCCGAGCTCAGGTCGGCTGCTTTGTAGCTTGCTTGCTATTCGCGCGTATCCCTTGCTTGCGGTATACGGACCAAAAAATCAATTTATCTTTATCTTGTTATCCACAAGAAAAAAAAACCAACTGAAGATAAATCAGTTTTGTACGCAAAAACGTGGAAAATTATTAAATTATAAGAAATCATGCAAGAAAAAAGTTATAATAGGTACTAACTTTTTACAAATCTTCAATTTCTCTTGCTTTCCTGGTAGTCGTCTCTTTCCTGGTCTGCTTATTCCGGCTCGAACTGGCTCCCTGTGCCGCGTGCTGTTCGCGCAAATACCCCGCTCGCCGTATACGGACCGAAATATCAATTTATCTGTGCTATCTACCATAAGAAAAAAAACCAACAGATTTGCACGCAAAAACGTGGAAAATTATTGAATTATAAGAAAACATGCAAGAAAAAAGTTATAATAGGTACTAACTTTTTACAAATCTTCAATTTCTCTTGCTTTCCTGGTAGTCGTCTCTTTCCTGGTCTGCTTATTCCGGCTCGAACTGGCTCCCTGTGCCGCGTGCTGTTCGCGCAAATACCCCGCTCGCCATATACGGACCGAAATATCAATTATCTGTGCTATCTATCAACCATAAGAAAAAAAACCAACAGTTTTGCACGCAAAAACGTGGAAAATTATTGAATTATAAGAAAACGCGCAAGAAAAAAGTTATACTTACTTACTTTTTACTAATCTTCAGTTTCCCTTGTTTTCCTGGTAGTCATCTCTTTCCTAATCTGCTTATTCCGGCTCGAACATGATTGGTATTTGATGTAACACCCAATTCTTATTTATCGAGGACAGACAACGAAAAATTGCCAAAAACAAAGAGTTCGTCGGATTGTTTACACTACCTCTTCACCGCGCGAAAACAAGAGAGCAGCACACATACGCGTAGCGCAAGCAGAAGAACGCGTTATAGAGGTGAAACCTCTTAATAAAAGACGCGCCGGACAAGTATAAAACAGGGCCGTGCATTAGATATGTGGAAATTGTAATTAATTTGTAATCAATTCCCACGCCGTTAATTTTTTAGTGGGGTGAATCAAACCATGTATACAATCGAAATAACGCGGATTTTCCGAAAAAAAAAATTTAAAAAAAAAAAAAATATATTTTATCCAACTGTAATTAATTTGTAATAAATTCCTGTGAGGTTCCCAGGCCTTTTCCTGCATTTTCCGAGGATGTCGGGTAGCTTGAGTATAAACCTAACCGACAACCTCGTATCTTTTTTGCGTTAAGTGTAATAAATTTTTGTCCATTTGTAATAAATTGTAATTAATTTGTAATCAATTCCCACGTAGTTAATTTTTTAGTGCGGTGAATCAAACAGTGTATACAATCAAAATAATGCGGATTATCCGAAAAAAAAAATTTAAAAAAATAATAATTATATATTTTATCCAACTGTAATTAATTTGTAATAAATTCCTGTGAGGTTCCCAGGCCTTTTCCTGCATTTTCCAAGGATGTTGGGTAGCTTGAGTATAAACCTGACAGACAACCTCGTATCTTTTTTGCGTTAAGTGTAATAAATTTTTGTCCATTTGTAATAAATTGTAATTAATTTGTATTCAATTCCCACGTAGTTAATTTTTTAGTGCGGTGAATCAAACAGTGTATACAATCAAAATAATGCGGATTTTCCGAAAAAAATAATTAAAAAAAAATAATTATATATTTTATCCAACTGTAATTAATTTGTAATAAATTCCTGTGAGGTTCCCAGGCCTTTTCCTGCATTTTCCGAGGATGTCGGGTAGCTTGAGTATAAACCTAACCGACAACCTCGTATCTTTTTTGCGTTAAGTGTAATAAATTTTTGTCCATTTGTAATAAATTGTAATTAATTTGTAATCAATTCCCACGTAGTTAATTTTTTAGTGCGGTGAATCAAACAGTGTACACAATCAAAATAATGCGGATTTTCCGAAAAAAATAATTAAAAAAAAAAAATTATATATTTTATCCAACTGTAATTAATTTGTAATAAATTCCTGTGAGGTTCCCAGGCCTTTTCCTGAATTTTCCGAGGATGTCGGGTAGCTTGAGTATAAACCTAACCGACAACCTCGTATCTTTTTTGCGTTAAGTGTAATAAATTTTTGTCCATTTGTAATAAATTGTAATTAATTTGTAATCAATTCCCACGTAGTTAATTTTTTAGTGCGGTGAATCTAACAGTGTATACAATCAAAATAATGCGGATTTTCCGAAAAAAAAAAATAAAAAATAATAATTATATATTTTATCCAACTGTAATTAATTTGTAATAAATTCCTGTGAGGTTCCCAGGCCTTTTCCTGCATTTTCCGAGGATGTCGGGTAGCTTGAGTATAAACCTAACCGACAACCTCGTATCTTTTTTGCGTTAAGTGTAATAAATTTTTGTCCATTTGTAATTAATTTGTAATCAATTCCCACGTAGTTAATTTTTTAGTGCGGTGAATCAAACAGTGTATACAATCAAAATAATGCGGATTTTCCGAAAAAAAAAATTAAAAAAAAAAATTATATATTTTATCCAACTGTAATTAATTTGTAATAAATTCCTGTGAGGTTCCCAGGCCTTTTCCTGCATTTTCCGAGGATGTCGGGTAGCTTGAGTATAAACCTAACCGACAACCTCGTATCTTTTTTGCGTTAAGTGTAATGAATTTTTGTCCATTTGTAATAAATTGTAATTAATTTGTAATCAATTCCCACGTAGTTAATTTTTTAGTGCGGTGAATCAAACAGTGTATACAATCAAAATAATGCGGATTTTCCGAAAAAAAAAATTAAAAAAAAAAAATTATATATTTTATCCAACTGTAATTAATTTGTAATAAATTCCTGTGAGGTTCCCAGGCCTTTTCCTGCATTTTCCGAGGATGTCGGGTAGCTTGAGTATAAACCTAACCGACAACCTCGTATCTTTTTTGCGTTAAGTGTAATAAATTTTTGTCCATTTGTAATAAATTGTAATTAATTTGTAATCAATTCCCACGTAGTTAATTTTTTAGTGCGGTGAATCAAACAGTGTATACAATCAAAATAATGCGGATTTTCCGAAAAAAAAAATTTAAAAATAATAATTATATATTTTATCCAACTGTAATTAATTTGTAATAAATTCCTGTGAGGTTCCCAGGCCTTTTCCTGCATTTTCCGAGGATGTCGGGTAGCTTGAGTATAAACCTAACCGACAACCTCGTATCTTTTTTGCGTTAAGTGTAATAAATTTTTGTCCATTTGTAATAAATTGTAATTAATTTGTAATCAATTCCCACGCAGTTATTTTTTTAGTGCGGTGAAATGGCTCGCGTAGCTTTAGACTCATCGAGAA